>CM069610.1:28505088-29812588 GCA_035771175.1 Paratinospora sagittata
TTGATTAAGTTGTATTTAGATGTGATTTTGATTGTAAATTGATTGTGGATGAATCTCAATGTGAAATTGCAGAGCTTTGTGGATGAAATTGTTGATTTGGTAATTTGACAGCAAGGGCAATTGAGGTGCTTGTGCTGTAAAAAGTGTGCAAGTGAGCTGTAAAGTGTGTAGAGATGAGTGGTGTAAGGCTATACACCATTGAATGCATTAAATTATATTTTAAATATCGGACATGCCTAGGCTTATTAAAGTAAGAAACGCATGAGATCAATTCCTTTGGGGGTAAATCTATAAGAAAGTGACTTATAGGTCAAACCCTTGGAATGATTGAAGTGGAGGGTCAGATGAGGCATCTCTCCTCAATTATGCCAAGAAGGAAAGATTTACTCATGTATCTGAATGTGAGGATTTACTTATGCATTGTATAAAATGTATAGAGTGGCACAAATAGTATCTTGAACATGTGGTGCTATTATATGTTGCTTGCATATCAGGTTTCTATTGATTTAAATGTAATCTTTTATTATAAATGCATATGTAATGCTACAGATAGATTATTCACTGAGCTTGTTGTAGCTCATCCCAAATTTTCTCTAATTACAGATGGTGATAGCAAGGGCAAGGCTACAAAGGGTTGACCTGTGCCTCTTTCCTTGATGTATGTATGAGTAGGAGTATTTGGTTTATATTTTAGTACTTTGCATATGTATATGTACAGCCCCACAAATATGTATAACTGTAGTGGGTTAAACATACAATTTTGAGAATATGTGAATGGTAATGTATATGAAGGAATGACACGAGATGAATATGAGTATATGGTCTTGTGATAGATGATTTATGTACTTGTGGTGTCATGAGATTTGACATTCTGTTACGATGTATGGATGGTTTAGAAATGATATGTGGTTCTTATGTAAATGGATTATGTGAATGTTTGTGGAACCTCGTATTTATGGGGAGGTTCTGTCAAAAACAATTTAGTGGATTTTGTGTTATTTCGTAAGGAAGAAGCTGACAGGGTATCATATACGTTTATATAAGGTGTATATGGTTTTTTTGTCAGTTGTGACGTCACCCTACGGATGAGGTCACGATAGGTTTGGTGCTACCCTTGTTAGAGCGCAAACAAGAGGTATAGACTCACTTTATTACTTTAAAGGAGAGAGACGGTATGATTTTCACTAGTGATTGCATGATTTACACTAGTTATTGCGTTTGAATCTATATTGATCATGTATTATTCTTGTTAATTGGATATATGGATTTAATTGTGTTAAATGATGTATGTTTTATATGAATGCATATATGATGCCATAGTTAAAAATACTCACTGAGTTGTGGTTGCTCACTCTTTTTTCTTAACATTTCAGGAACAGATCCCAAGGTAAAGAGAAAGGCACTTGAAGAGTAGAAGACTCATCAGTTTACTTTTGATGTACATATTGAGAAGGTGGATTTGTTTATTTTGGATTGTATATATCACTTCATATTGTACATATGTTATAATCTAGATGAGTGATGGATTTTGACATTAGAAATGATATATGTGTTTATGATCATGATATTTGGTTATGGGGAGATGAGTATGGTTAATCAGGTGTATGTGAGACCTTGTATTTATGGGGAGATTTTGTCGAAAATTTTAGTAAATTTGGAGTATTGGAACGCTGACAAAGTATTATATACGTTTGTAGATGACGTACGTGATATTCTGTGTCAATCGTGATGTCACTCTACGGAAGGGTTCATGGAATGTTCAAAGTACAGAGGGTACTTTGCTGAGATTTAGGTGGAAATGTCTTGTAATACTTGGTGATAATACTGACCTGGAGTAAGGTCATTACAACACATGCAGTTGTCATTGAACATATCTGAACTCGTCTCATCCGATAACTAAATGTTTGTCGGCTAATCAGTATAAGGATCATGTTGCTAACATAGGGCTTAGTAGCTCAGTTGTTTAGTTCTCTTGGTTATTGGTTTTTGTAAACAACTTCTTATTTATTTCAATTGGTGAAATAAAATTTTTATTTGTGCACATATGGTTTATTTTGTAAAGTCCATTAGAATTATTAAAGTTAGACTTTAATGACAGATAAGAAGTTCATTCATAAAGAATAAAGTAAGTGCTCTTTTAGACATTTTATACTTGTGATACATGGAAGGTAATGTTTGATAATAAAACCCAACCACTATGATTCAAGTTATAAATTTCTATTTGTGTACATATTGGTTAAGTTTCAGTATATGACCATATTGCTATTGTGAGCCAAGTGGGAGATTGTTAATAATATCAATATTTGGCTCACAATTAATTAGCAATGTCTTTATTTGGCTCATAATTCTATCTCATATAGTATAAAGAGATTAGTTTCCAAGCCATGTAAGGAATAGGTTTCTAAACCTAATAAAGTTTCCTAATCCATATGATTAGAGTTTCCTCATCTCATTGATAGTATAAGATGGTTATAGTCTATAAATAAGAGTCCCCGAGCCTACCTATTCATGTCTATGTATTTTTCTCCATCAAGATTACGAAAGGTCTAAGACTTGGAAGACCAAACACAAGTTGAGGATTGTACGGGTTTCAAGCCTTGGTGCAATGGACGAAAGTATAATTTCTATATTCATTCATTCAATAGTCATATACACCGACAATAACATTTTTTTGTTTTCGTGTATAATTGTTCTTGGTATATATCTAGCAATGAAATGAGTCTTTGTAGATAATTTTCTATGGTGAAAGGCATTTCGTCATCATTGAAGTCGCATTTTTTTTTGTAGTGGCTTGAACACATTTATCTTATTTTTTAAAGTTGTTTTGTAATTTATACACACTAATTTAAGGTTGCACAAAACAGTGAAATAAAACTATATAGCATTAGGATGTAAGAAAAAAATAAACTAAATTTTGTTTATTAAACTGTGGGTTGTCTACCGAATGAAATTCACTCAAGGCACAATTCAAGTAGAGAACTTTACGTTATGATTATATATATATAACATTTCTAGCACCATTCTTGCACAATCTTATTCTTGACGACGCTTTTTAATCTAGTTTTCCTCTACAAAATGCTTCTCTAATGCTCATAAGAGGTTCTTTTTACTATTTTATTCTATTTTCAATTAAGTTCATTTCACTTTAAGTTTTTTATAGTTGTGGCTAAAAATGCTAATTCCATTCGAATAGTAGTCAACATTGTTACACCAAAAAATGAACTAATTCCATATCATAAACAAGGTTGTGCCTGAACTGGGAAAACGCCTCAGCCAAGGCCACGTCACACATTGCCTCGACTATGGCCGAGGTATACCATGCCTCCGCCAAGGTCAAGGCACAACAAGCATTGGTTATGGCAAATGAACAACAAGCCTCAACCATGGTCGAGGCACCACATGCCTCGGCCACACTAGCCTCAACCATGGCTGAGGCACACCATGTGTCGGCCAAGGTCGAGACACACCATGTCTCAAACATGCCTCGATCGTGATTGAGACACCCTCGGACTCGGTCGAGAGCTCGCCTCCAATCATGGCCGAGACATGCATCTCAGGACATATGTTAAATCATATATCTCTAACAAAGAAAGACCTTAAATGCGACCTAATAATAAATGTTTGCAATAAATGTAAGGGATCCACCCTCTACTATAAAAATGACTCTTAGTCCACCAGACAAAGGTATGCTCTGAACTCTAAACTCTCTACACTTATCATTTTCTCTCCTTCAAAGACTAATTTAAGCATCAGAGTGTCTTCGATGGAACCTTTTAGTGCCACCATTCTTTTGCAGGTTGCTTGTGTGCCTCAAGTGGACTCTTCAATCCACCTATCCATGAAGGTTCTTATCATAAATAAAAATTACACACAAAGAAATCGTATTGGCCCCCCTTGACGAGGGTGTCCATCTCGCCGAAAGTGGAGACCACATCAAAGTTACTCGTCTCAACCCCTTGTTTATCGAATGCCTTGCTCGTAAATAATCGCTTTGATGTTTTTTGGCCAAGCATTACACCTCCTGTTCCGGGTGTGATTTTTTGCTGAAACATTTGGTGTCGTCTGTGGAGAATGGCTAATCAAGTTTGTTGCCCTATTAACAAGAAAAAAACTTCGCATCACATCACCTAAAAAAGAACTTGAGAAACATGCAAGAGTCTTGACGCAGGCAGACATACTGAATATGCTACTAAGCGTGTGAATTACCAACCAATGCCCACAACACGAGTCAACCCCTCCTAGATTGGGGACTTCCCCTCAAATTACTTCAGTTGCAAAAGATTTTGTGGCCAGTTCATCGATGGATGCCATAATAGGATAAAAAAAACTTACCTTCATTAACAAAATCATATGCCTTGCCTTTGGATAAGATAAAATTCCATAAGAAAAGTCGTATGATGCGAGGAAATACCTATTCAATCATATCACAAAGTATAAGTCTCAAATGAAGCTACTAGGTGCGACTAAGTAAGAGCAAGTTGATCACACGACAAAGAACAAACCCTAAGAGGTCGTCGCAACCTTTTTCCAACAATGTTAGTCGTGCAACAAAGAACAAATCTTAAGAGGTCAACATGACCCTCTCCCAATGAAGTTGATTGCGCGACCCTAAGATGTCGCACAACCTTCTTCCAAAAATGTTGGTCGCTCAATAGAGAACAAATCTTTAGAGGACGTCCCATCTCCTAATGAAGTTGATCGTGCGGCGAAGAACAAATCCTAAGAGATCGTCATGATCATCCCCTTATGAAGTTGATAGCGCGACGAAAAATAAATCCAAAGAGGTTGTCGCGACCCTCTCCTGATAAAGTTGACCACACGATGAAGGACAAATCCTAAGAGTTCGTCACGACCCTCTCCCGATGAAGTTGATCGCACAATAAGGAACAAATCCTCAGAGATTGTCGTGATCCTCTTCCGATGAAGTTTTGTTGACCTGAATGGTCTTCTACTTAGATTTCTCCTAGTGTTTTGGTTCTAACAAACAATATGATTATTGGTGCTAATGTTTTAATTTGAGTATGTTTCAACACCATAGTTACGATAAAGGTCAATACAAGATTCAAGTAATCGCAAGTCCAATCACGATAGCCTATTCTCTCTCGTTTTCCTCTCTCAGATTAGCAACCTCTGGTGATCTCTCCAGCACTCCGACGAGTTCCAGATCAGCATCTTCCCTCCATCTCATCATTTACTGGTGTTGATCAAATCTTGCACCAACATTTGTCACCGCCTGTGGGGAACTGACATTATAAGCTAAAAATAGCTCTGCCACCATGAGTCTAGAAGCAGAAACTCCTATATCGGTGGAGCCCGTCGCCACACTTGTGATACCCCAAGGCAAAAAGGGAAGACCACCGAAAAAGCAGTCAAAGAACTCTGCTCATAAGTAGAAGGATTCTGCTCAAAAGCAGAAGTTGAGAATGATAGCCGATGAGAAGAATCTTGAGAAAATGTCCCAAGTCATCTTGGAGCAACAACAGGTGCTGAAGGAAATACTCCCCCTCCAACCACTTCCTAGCCACCGATCACTTCTTAGCTTCAGACCTCAAAAGAAGGAAGGAAGTAGGTGCCGAAGTGTAATTTCAAAAAGGAGGTCAGCCCAGGGGCAACTACCACCGAGCTCGAATCATAAGTCTTTATCTACTGAGGACTTGTGTCACTCGTTAGACGTTAAGACAAGTCAAAGCTCGGTATTTTCCCGATTCAGGTCGAGACCCCCAGAGAAGCTGAGGTCAACGAACCACACCTCAAACAAGTCGATACTTGCAAAAAGGGCTAGGGCAGCAAGGCTCGGCTCAGTCAGGACAACGTCTAGATTTGAACGCAATAAGACGACCAGATTAGCGCCTCGACACTACGAGGACTATAAGGAGCTTCCTTCTTCTTTTACCGAAGACATACTCCAAACCTCACTACCAAAGAACGTCAAGACTGCAACAGTCAAAACGTATAAAAGGAAGGTGAATCCAAGGGAGCTCATCGAGAACTACAAGTCCTGGATGGAATTCAAGGGCTATGATGATGTCACCATGTGCAAGGGTTTCTAAATCAACTTAGGCGGACCAGCTAGGAAGTGGTACTGAAAACATAGAACCGAATCCATATGTTCTTTTGGGCACTTAGCTTCTAAGTTCATCAATCACTTTGCTAGAAAAAAAAATGAATGAGAAAAACCTGTGAATAACTTGCTCGCTATCAGGCAAAAGCAAGGTGAGAATTTGAAGAAGTACCTTGATTGTTTTGATGATGTATGGGTCGAGGTAGACGATTGTGATGATATGACGGCTGTAACTGCCTTCGTCGCCGAGTTAAGACCTGAGAGATTCTTCTATTCCCTTGGAAAGAAGAAGGCCCGGACTTATGAAGAAATCTTAGACCGGGTAGAAAAGTACATCAATGTCGATGAGCAAAATAATGAAAAGTAGGGGAAGATGGGTCCTCGAAGAGCTCGAAAAAGGATAGGAAAGGAAGAGAAATGAGTAACAAAGTCCCTCATAACGTTTACTCCAACTACACACATCTTACTGCTTCGCAAGAGCAGGTCTTCCTTGAAATTCAGAACAGGGACTACGTCCGATGGCCCAGAAAGCTAAAAACAACCACAAAGCAGAGGGACAGGAAGAAGTACTGCCAGTATCATCGAGACCATGGTCATGATACCGACCAGTTTTACGATCTCAAGAAAGAAATTGAGAAGCTAATTCACAAAAGTCATCTGAGGAAGTTTGTAAAAGACTCTGACCAAAAAAAAGCTTCGAAAAATGACCGAGCTGGGCCAGTTAGTGAGATCATAACAATATTTGGTGAAAGATCAGCTCAACACTTATAACCGAGCTATGGAGGCCTACATCCGAGAAGCAAGGTCGAAAGATATGAATCTAGGGTACTGACCAGAGAAGCAAAAATGAACTGATTTCGCAATCAGTCTACCGAATGTTGGTTGACAACGGGAGCTCGATAGACATGCTCTACTGGTTACCGTTCAAGAAATTGGGGCTGACCAAATAGCAGCTCAACTCGGTAGATGTCCCCTTAATCGGCTTTACTAGAAACGACATCAGGCCAGAATGAAGCATAACCCTACCAGTGACAGCAGGAGATTCAGAACACAAGGTCACAGTCATGGCCAACTTCCAGGTGGTGAAGTGCCCCACTGTCTACAATGCCATCATAGGAAGACTACTTCTCAATAATCAAAGTGTTATGGTGTCAACCTATCACCTAGCTCTAAAGTTTCCAAAAGAGCGAGGTGTCAGGCTTGTACAGGTCAGCCAAGAAGATTTCACGGATTGCTATGTCACGACAATGAAGAGGAAGGCAGGACATACAGAAAGTCCCAAAGTTACAGAAGAACAATTAATGCAGCTGGATGTTCCAATCAGTCCAGACCTCGACCCCAGATAAGAGGTGAATGGGCAGAAGTGCAAATCAACCAAGATTTAGTGAAGACTATCAAGGTCGGAATAGGGATAAGCTCATCCCTTACCAACTAGCTGGTCGGTATCTTGCGAGATCATAAGGATGTTTTTGCCTGGCCACACGAAGATATGCATGGCATAGCAACCAGCATAATAGTACATCGCCTCAACGTCAATCCAGAGGCAAGACTGGTTTGACCGAAGAGAATGGCTCTCAGTTCTAATAGAGCTCAAGGTCTACAGGAAGAGGTAGACAAGCTCTTAGCAGCAAGCTTCATCAGAGAAGTTTTCCATCTAGATTGGTTGGCCAACGTGGTGATAGTCAAAAAACCCAATAAAAAATGAAGAACGTGCGTCATCTTAACAGACTTGGCAAGATCATAAAAGCATTTGAAATAACATGGTGATAAAACAAGAGTACATACATGCAAATATTATGCATCATGTCATTACCCAAGACAATGCATATCATTTTTTCTAAACATGCCAATGCAATCCTAACACTTCCTGAGCAAGGCGATCAAAGGCCTGGGTTCGAGACACTCAGAGCCCAATCCGCCCAAACACTACTCGTATCTAATAGGATTCCTGGGGTTGTGTAGCTAATAGGATCGACTCACCGAGACACATACCATGTCTAAGCAATCCTATCTACACAAGCCATAAAATCCTTTGTAAGGTACACAACTGGGGATCACCGCTAGACTTACGAGATTTTCCAAAGGAAACCCCAACTAGGAGACCTCACAACCCAATTGATTACCCAACTAGGAGGCCTCACAACCCAATTGATTACACAACCAGACTATGCTCAAATATATTTCATGAATCATTTAAATCATACATACTACAATAAATAAGCATTTAAAACACATTTATACTACAATGCCACATATAGAAACCAACAAGTAAAAAAACACTCACAAATGATTGGCTAGGCTTAGCCAATCTAATTAAGAGCACAAGAAAGTACTAGGATGCCACAAATCACCCCAATGCACCTCAATCACCAATTGGCCTATTTGGGTTACTTAGATCAATTCCAATCCCTGCATATAACATGGTTCAGACAGTACTAAAAATCAGTCCAAAAGTGTGCCCAACAACCCTATTTAAACCTAATTCAATAGTCAATTAAGATTCTAGAATGGTTATACACATGAGCTAATTCCATATTGCTCAATTCAACCATTTAAGATCAAATTAAACCATACTATAATACAAGGCATTCAATCATAATTAGGGTTAATCCAAGTCAATTTCATCAATTGACCAAGTCTAGGTCAAAATCTCCAAATTTGGGCAAATCCCCAAATTCATGGCAATTTCCCAAATTTCATCACCTTGGCCAAAATTACATTACACTTAGGTTTTCCACCAATCAAAATCAACAAATTGGACTACTAAACATCCACATTTACCCATGTATTCAACATATATATCACATGCAAGTTGAATGGAAAACACTAAGTCCAAAACCTAGGTTTAGGTCAAATACACATAACCCTACCAATTTCTTGTTAGAAATTGAGGGTTTCACCATTAATGGATTCCCAACACCCTCTACATACACATATCTTACATGCAAGACCTAATTCCAAAATGTGTTTTCCACCACCGTCCTTAAATTCCGGGATTCATGTGTGGAAAACATTTCTTAGGTGTTGTTCTAGATTAGGGAAAGCCATTAACATCATAAACAAGCTTAAAATAGCCTAAACATGCAAACCCTAGGTCAAGGACCTACAATTAGGGGATTCATTGCAAACCCTAGGTCAAAAGAAAGCTTGCATACATGAATGAAAGTGATAGAAGGAAGAAAACGAAGAAGAATATTATACCTTAGAGGGTTTTTGGGCAAAAAAGCACCAAACCCTTGCCTTTTCCTCCACTTTCCACTTCTCCAATATCTCTATCCCCTTTTGGAAGTGAAAAATGAGCAAAAACACGTTCCAATGGCTTTTATAGAAGTCTAGTTGCATTTTGGGACCACATGAAAAAAAACACACTTAACCAAAAAAAATAGTTTTCCTGTTGCAATTACTTGCACTTAGCTAATCAATTTCATGTAAACGACTCTCCAATTTAACATCTTAACCGGTCAAAATTTTTATGAGTCAGTTACCAATCTTTTCATAAAATTTCAGAGCAATCTAACGGTGGGATTTGAGATCCAATTGTTTGATCAAAACTGCGCAAGAAAATTCTCAAATCCGAGAAACAGTGTTTGGAGTCTTATACCTTACAGTAGACAACTCCGTTCAAGATCTTCACCGATCATAATGAAGATATAGCAGAGAAGAATAGTCTGAAAAACTTTCAGCTCAATCTGACCATGGATCTAGGAGATCATGCTATTGATGTAATCAATGACATAAATTTCTTTCTCCATAAAGAGAGCTCCACTGATTCAAAACATCGTTTTCGACATGTTTCGGCATCAAACGGGTCTTCGATCATTCTGAAACTTTACTCACACATTAAAAAACTTAAAAGAATGCAAAGACACTTGAACCAACAAGCGTCGTGCATCAAAAATGTATACGCATACGTATACTGGTACTCTACGGGTCAAAATGACTTCATCCTAAGGTACGAGCGTTACAATTCTCCCAAACTTAAGAGATTTTGTTCTCAAAATAAAAGAAAGAAAACTAACCTCAATTGGTAAAAAGATCGGGGGACTGCTCCTTCATCTGGTCCTCACCCTCACAGGTTTGCTCTTCAATATCGTGAAATTGTCATTTGACTCGCACAAGCGGAATCTCTTTATTCCTCAGTTTCTGAACCAGATGAGCCACAATCTGAATCGGCAACTCCGCATAAGTCATATTTTCCCCAACTTGCAGATGACTCACGTCAAGCACATGAGTTGGATCGGGATAAAACTTCTTCAATGGATCCTCATTATACTTCCTCAGCATCAATACATGGAACACATTATGAACACCATCGACCTGAGAAGGTAGACCCAACCTGTAAGCCACTGGTCCAATCCTCTTGACAATCCGAAATGGTTCAACAAACTTAGGGAAAAGTTTTCCTCTGACGCCGAACCTCGTCTGCCAAATCAGCTTGACTTTCTCTGTCTACTCAACAACTGCATCAAGGCCCCATAAATGTGTATTGCCCACCTCGTACCAACAAGCTGGTGATCTACAGGGTCTTCCATAAAAAGCCTCATATGGTGCCATACTGATACTCGTCTAATAACTGTTGTTGTAAACAAACTCACCCAAGGGAAAATGCTCACCCCAACCACCAACGAACTCTAAAGTGCAAGACCTGAGCTTCTCCTCAAGCATTTGAATCACTCACTCGGTCTGTCCATCCGTCTGAGGGTGAAGCGTTGTACTGAATCGGAGATGAGTCCCAAATCGAGTCAGCAAAGCCTGCCAAAACCACAATGTAAATTGTGGATTCCTATCCTACACGATAAATAAGGGCACTTCATGAAGTCTCACAATCTCTCTCACATATAGCCTGCTCAGTCTATCCACAGAGTCTCTGACGCTCATAGGAAGGAAGTGTGCACTCTTGGTCAATCTATCGACCACAACCCAAATGGCATCAAATTTGCCCTATGACCTCGGCAATCCCATGATGAAATCCATTGTGATGTGCTCCCATTTTCACTCAGGTACGGGTAATAGCTGCATCTCACATCTCTGCGTGTACTCAGCTAGACTCTTCTTCTTCCCATGCCACCACACAGATCTCTTCATGTCGTGATACATCTTGGTAGCTCCTGGATGAATAATATACTAAGACATGTCGCCTCTCGAAGTAACTCAGCCCGCAACTCTGCATCATATGAGATCCACAGTCTTCCTCTATACCGCAAAACATCATCTGACCCTCTCTACCAATCGGCCTAGTCAGCACTGTCTGCATATCTACAATACATATCAAAATTCAGACTATGTTCCTGTAGATCTCCAACCCTCTGAATATGGGCATCAGCAAGCTGCACATGCATCTAAGCACATATCTCACTACGTGGTGCGTTCGAGAGTATACTCATCATAATCACTCTCTCAAGTAAACACCACTATTGGGCCATCTGAAAAGCAACCACTCGAGTCTCTGCTGGCCTACGGCTCAATGAGTCAGCCACAACATTGGCTTTACCAGGATGATACTTCAAAAAGAAATCATAATCCTTAAGCAACTCAAGCCATCTCCTCTGCCACATATTCAACTCCTTCTGATCAAAAAGATACTTGAAACCCTTATGATCAGAAAACAAATTGAACCTCTCACCATAAAGGTAATGCCTCCATAGCTTCAGTGCAAACACTATAGCTGCCAACTCCAAATCATGCACAGGGTAATTGTGCTCATGCACCTTAAGCTGCCTAGATGCATATGCCACCACTTTACCCTCCTGCATCAACACACATCCCGGGCCCAAGAATGATGCATCCGTATAAAACACCAACTCTTTTTCAGGCTCTGGAAGAATCAATATTGAAGTTGAGTCAACCTCTGTTTCAACTCACTGAAAGCTCTCTCACAGGCATCCGACCATGTGAAGGTCACATTCTTCTAAGTCAGCTTAGTCAACGGTGCGGCTATGGTGGAAAAGTTTTTCACGAACTTCCTGTAATAGCCACCCAAACCCAAGAAAGTACGAATCTTTGTCACTGTGGTAGGTCTTGGCCAACCAATGATTGCCTCAACCTTAGCAAAATCAACTGAGATACCCTCTGCACTAACCACATGACCCAAGAATTTCACCTCAGTCATCCAGAAGTTACACTTGCTCAGCTTAGCATACAACATATGCTCCAATAATGTCTGCAGTGTAACTCTAAGATGATGTTCATGATCCTCTCTAGTCTTAGATTTGACTAGGATATCATCAATGAAGGCTATAATGAACTGGTCGAGATACTGTCTGAATACTCTATATCAGATTCATGAACATAGCTGGTGCATTAGTCAACCCGAAGAGTATCACCAAGAACTTGTAATGTCCATACCTTGTCCGAAAAATAATGTTTAGTACATCCTCATCCCTAATCCTCAACTGATGGTACCCAGACCTCAAGTCTATCTTCAAAAAGAACTTGGCCCCAATCAGTTGGTCAAAAAAATCATCAATACGCGGAAGAGAATACTTGTTCTTCACAATCACCTTATTCAGCTGACGATAGTCTATGCACAATCTAAGACTCCCGTCCTTCTCCTTGACAAACAACACTGGTGCTTCCCAAGGTGACATACTAGGGGAAATGAATCCCTTGCCCATCAGTTCATCTAGCTGGGCTCTAAGTTCATTCAACTCTTTTGGTACCTTACGATACGGTGGAATGGAAATGGGTTTTGTCCCAAGCATCAGCTCAATAATGAAGTCTACCTTTTGCTTATGCGGTAAGTCAAGTAATTCATTAGAAAAAACCTCTGGGTACTCACAAACTAAGCCTTGAAATGCAGAGCATCTCAAAAAGTACTACCAGTAGCGGTAGCAATAGTGGCAGTAGTAGCAGTAGCAGTAGCAGCCCTGATACCAGACTTAGTTATTTTTCTACATTAGTTGACAACTCACGGTTTATCTACATCAATAAAGAATTCTATTTTCTACCTACCTTGGGACTACCGACCAGATTGGAGGTCACCGAGAAGAAGGGCCTCAAGCCCTATAATGCCTTGGGGTACTAAGCTTCAGCTAGGTACTTATCGAGGAGATGGTATAGCAAAAAGTGCCTTGGGATCCCCATCTCAAGAGGTCAGTATCACTAAGAAGAAGGTTAATAACCTACAGTACCTTGAGGCTGCAGTGATGTTGGCTACCAAGAAAAGGACGTAAGTCCAAAGTACTTTGGGGGGTCGGGCAGTCCCCACCGAGATGAACAAGGTGTGTAAATACCCACTTGCCCACCAACTAGTCAGAAAGATAAAATAACGTGGAGGCTACCTACTGACCCACTCCTACTTAAGGCATATGCCTTAAAGTGAAATGTATGAGTTCGGTATACATCACTTAAAGCACCGACCTCATCCTACTTATTTTTGGTTTCCCAAGATTAAAGTATGAGGTCGGTATGTGCCACATAAACTACCGAACTCAATATACGAGGGGTACATGGACTAAGGATATGAGCTCTGTACATACCATCGAAACCTACCGACTACATGTACCGGGTAGTTTATACTTAGACAAATTTCAAGAAAAATTCCAAAAGCAAACAACCAAAAGAAATAAGAAGACAAGTCTGAATGCAAAAGGAAATTGCATTAATATTTTTGAAAAAAGTACAGAGTTGAATAAAAGGTAAAGCATAAGGCACGTAAACCCAAAGAAGCAACAAAAACCTAGGAACTAAGGGGCAGAGGGCCGACCAGTAGCGTGGTCAATGATATCAACCAAGCTCGAAGCACCCACATTTGATATCCCTGTATCAATGGAATCCTCATGCATGTGATGAATACAGTAGTTAGTAGAGGAGAAGGTCAGCCATTTGGTATACCCCACCACTCTGTTTGAGAGGTGTGGTATTGATTTCAATGGAGGAAGCTTCAAGGAGACCAGCAGATACAACTGCATTGGTCAAACCACTGTGAAATTGATGAGAAACACTTATGTCCTTACATTAGACAAATGGCTTCCAATGTCAGACGTTCCACTTGAGGGTGAATCCAGTGAAAAAGATGAAACAAGAGAAGAAGATGTCTTAACAATGGAAAAAGAAGTGTGCAGACTTTATAAGGCTGTCAATGATAACCCAGATAGCATCTTGCCCTTTATTGTTTCGAGGTAAGGCCGTGACAAAATCCATTACGATGTTCTCCCATTTTCATTCTCCAATAGGTAACGGCTGGAGAAGTCTAGAAGGAAGTCTTCGTTCTGCCTTAACTTTCTGGCAAACGAGACATCGAGCAATGAAGTCTGTAATTGCCTTCTTCATTCCAGAAAACCAGAATTGACGCTTGACATCCTTGTACATCTTGTTACCCCTAGGATGCATAGCGTACCTCGAACAGTGCATCTCAGTGAGTACGTCATTTCGAACCTTAGGATCGTTCGGTAAACAGAGACGTTTTTTATAAAAAAACGGCTCCATCTTTAGAGACTGACCAATGAGGAAGGTCATGTCCGCTAAGTAGAAGTTCTCGTTTCTCCATTAACATAGGGTTGTTGGCTTGAGTAGTTGAAATCTTTCAAACTAGCTCAGAGGTGGTTGATAATTGAGAGAGTCGTGATCTTGGTCCCTCTACGTTCAGTTGTAGGTTAAAGTTCTTCATCTCTGTAGCCAACTTCCCCAGTTCATAGTTAAGAGTGCAAGCAACATAAGATTTTCTACTCAGGGCATCGGCCACAACATTTGCCTTTCCGGGATGGTACTGAAGTTGAAAGTCATAATCTTTCAAGAATTCCAACCATCGTCTCTAGCGGAGGTTTAGGTCTCTCTGAGTGTATATGTACTTAAGACTCTTGTGAGCCGAGAACACCTCAAACCGTTCACCGTATAGGTAATGACGCCATAACTTTAGTGCAAACACAACAGCTGCAAGTTCCAAGTCATGTGTTGGGTAATTACCCTCATGAATCTTCAGTTGCCTCGAGGCATATGCAACAACTTGGCCTTCTTGCATTAGTACGACACCTAAGCCTTGAAGAGAGCCGTCGGTGTATAGTAAAAATCCAACTGAATTTCTTGGAGTGATAAGTACAGCTGCCGTCATGAGGCGTTTCTTTAATTCCTGAAATGATGCTTCACAGGCGGGATTCCAGATGAATCGCACGTCTTTTGAGTGAGCTTGGTCATAGGTTCAGCAATTTTTGAGAATTCCTTGATGAAGCGTCTGTAATAGCCAGCCAAACCAAGAAAACTCATAATCTGAGTAACAGTGGTAGGATGCTTCCAGTTTAAAACTGCTTCAACCTTAGAAAGATTTACCTCAATGCCATTGCCTGAAACCACATGGCCTAGGAATTGAACTCTCTTCGCCCAAAAGTCGCACTTACTCAACTTTGCATACAGTTGGTGGCTTCTCAGGGTTGGAGGACTATCTTCAGATGTATCTTATGGTCTTCCTCGGTTGAGGAGTATATCAAGATGTTGTCCACAAAAACCACCACGAATCGGTCCAAGTATAACCTGAAAATGCGATTCATCGAATCCATGAATGCAGCAGGTGCATTTGTTAAACCGAACGGCATAACCAAGAACTCGTAATGACCGGACCGAGTTCTGAACGCCGTCTTGGTGATGTCCGACTCTCGAATCCAGAGTTGGTGATAACCGGACCGTAAATCAATCTTAGAGAAGTATTTGGCATCTCTAAGTTGGTCGAACAAGTCATCGATCATGGATATCTGTTATTGATGGTGACGTTATTCAACTTGTGATAATCGATGCAAAGTCGTAACGAACCATCCTTTTTGCGAACGAACAGAACTGGAGCGCCCCAGGGTGATGAACTCTTTCGGATGAAGCCATTACTCTCTAATTCCTTCAGTTGGTTGTCTAATTTGACCAGCTCGACATTAGACATTCTGTATGGTGGAATTGAGATGGGCCCTGTCCCAAGTATGAGGTTGATCTCAAAATCGAATTCCCTAACTGGAGGTAGACCAAGAAGGTCATTTAGAAAAACTGCTGGGAATTCAGATATGACTGGAACATTTTGTACTTCGAGAGGGTATAGTGCTGGTGATTCATTTCCGTCACCAAGGGAGAACGCTCGAAGTTGTGACTTGAGAACTGAAACTGTTGATTTGTGTATCCATTTCCTTGTTCCATGAATCTTGACAAACTCTCCTGTAGGCAAGGTTAACTGAACTTGCTTCTTCGTACAGTCGATCTTTGCATTCAGTGGTGCGAGCCAGTCCATGCCGAGGATGATGTCGAAGTCTTCAATATCCATCACAAAAAGATCTGCATATATTATCTGTTCTGACATTCGAAGCTCACATCGAGAACACTGCAAATTCACGTCAGTACCAGATCCGAACGATGATGTGACATGGAGTGTGATGGTTGTGGGTTCAGGATACAGGCCTAAATGTCTTACCAATGTTGATGATATAAAAGAATGTGTAGCACCTGAATAAAACAAAACATGCACCATTGTATTGAACAAAAGAAAGGTACCTTCGACTACATTGTTGTCTGGGAGGGGTTGGTGAGCGATGGCATATGCTCTGCCCTGATTCCGTTGACCCTGGTTTTGTTGGTTCTACCTGGGTTGGGCATTAGCAGCAGGTGGTGCTTGTTGGACTGGAATAGCAGGAACAGGTTGCTGAAGGTGCGAACAGACATTTCTTACGTGGCCCTGCAGGCCACAGTTGAAACAAGTAGGCCTGTACTGCTGATTGTGTTGCTGGTCATGCTGATTGCTCTGCTGGCCTTGCTGATTGTGGTGTCGACCACCACCTCTGCCAATGCCGTTTCTACGGCCACCCCTTCCATAACGACCTCCACATCCATGATTTTGGAAACCCTGATGGTTAGGGTTAGAAGGTTCAGCCGCAAGTGTTGTGGCTTCATTCTTCGAAACAGGGGCAGAGAGGGCTAGGGTTTTGATTATAGTAGGGCTTCTTCCTGTTGCCCTGTTGCGAGCCTTGTTGGGAAAACGTTGCAGGTCGTTTGCTCTTATTCATTCTCTGTTCCTGTAAGATCTTCTCTTGTTCAAAGCTCATGACCTTGTCAACAACCTCCTTGTAAATCTTGAGATCCAAGATCGACAAGGCTTGTCGAATGTCATGGCAAAGGCCATTATAAAATTTCTCAGCCTTATCTCGCTCCGTTGAGATGGTGGAGAGAGAGTAGACTGATAATTCTTTGAATTTTCCAGCATATTCTCTGACAGTCATGGTGCCCTGGTATAACTTAGCAAATTCCTGGCGCTTCTGCTTCGTCACCACGCTGGGAAAATACTCATCAATAAACATTGACTCAAACTGTTGCCAAGTTATATCTGCTATGTTGACTCTTGGGTCTTCTTTCACTGTCATCCACCATGTGTTTGCCCCACCAACAAGTTGCTAGGTCGCTAGTGGAATTTTTCGAGTCTCATTGACTCTCATTGCATCAAGAGCCTTCTTTGACTCATCCAACCATTTTTGCACCTCATCAGCATCAATGGTGCCAGCGAAAGTAAGAGGTTGTAGCCGCTTGTATTTAGTAATCTGATTGGTTTGAGCTTCCGACCCAAATTTTACAGGTGCTTGAACCGTGGCAACCTGACTGGCCGCGGTCTCACGAACGGTCATTTGAACAGTGACTTTCATCGCCTCAATAAATTCGGCGAAGAATGTTTCTATGCTTGAAGGCATGGCAAAGGGTGCGGGTGGGGGTGGTATTGCCTGCCCAGATGGAGTGGCAGTGTCGGGTGTGGCCTGTGCTGTTGTCGGAGGCGGCGGTTCCTGAATCTCAGGAGGTGCCTCCACTGCTGGACGAACAGTACGTTGCCTTCCTCTCTTCCTTGTTTGCATTTTCTCACTGGCAAGGAGAAAATAAAACAAGATTAAGAAACTGTAGGCAAGTATAATGTTATAGTATGCTCAGCAACAATTTCGAGAGTACTGTAATATTAAAATCACCTATTTTTCTAAGTAGAGTGTAAAGTTGTTGTTGAGGAATCAAAGAATCTTATATATCTCGTATGTGTGGCCATGGTGTAAAAACAAACAAGGTTAGAATGTTTATATAATAAGTACAAAATTGTCCAAGTATTTCAAATGATTTGTTTTTGGTCTTTGTGAACATACATATATTTCATTGAAAATCCATACGAGTCATAAGAATTCTAAGATTTGCCTCGGTAAATAGCCTGAGCTAACGTTCTATCGCAAGCTTATGCATTCAGACGCTTACTCTTAGTCTTTTCAATTATTATCCAAGTTCATGTGTCCCATACCACATGAATTTAGTAATAAAGGTGTCAACCAAGTTAAGTTGTATGAACACGGTCTCTAAAAACATTGGCTGAATAGAAGTTCACTAATAGTATCGTCCAAATTTACTCGTCCCATACCGTGTAAACTTAGTAATAATATTAGTAATGCAACTTTCTCCAAATGTTTCTTTTCACACAAGGTCATGGGTTTTCTTACTTCCACATTTTATTTAGTATCTTCCAATTTTGTTGTGTCCCATACCACTCCAAAGTTAGTGATACAAAAGAAAAAATGGTTGTAAGTCGGCCCACCAAAGATAGTCTGTAAACAAAACAATTTCATTCATATATATCAAAGAAAAGTTTACAATGCCAGTAATTAATTGTAGCCAAGTATAATGTTATAGTATGCTCAGCAACAATTTCGAGAGTACTGTAATATTAAAATCGCCTATTTTTCTAAGTATAGTGTAAAGTTTTTGTTGAGGAATCACAGAATCTTATATAACTCGTATGTTTGGCCATGGTGTAAAAGCAAGGTTAGAATGTTTATATAATAAGTACAAAACTTTGCAAGTATTTCAAATGATTTGGTTTTGGTCTTTGTGAACATACTTATATATTTCATTAAAAATCCATACGAGTCATAAGAATTCTAAGATTTGCCTCGGTAAATATCCTGATCTAACGTTCTATCGTAGTTTTATGCATTCAAACTCTTACTCTTAGTCTTTTCGATTATTATCCAAGTTCATATGTCCCATACCACATGACTTTGGTAATAAGGGTGTTAACCAAGTTAAGTTGTATGAACACGGTCTCTAAAAACATTGGCTGAACAGAGGTTCACTAATAGTATCGTCCAAATTTACTAGTCCCATACCGTGTAAACTTAGTGATAATATTAGTAATGCAACTTTCTCCAAATGTTTCTTTTCACACAAGGTCATGGGTTTTCTTACTTCCACATTTTATTTAGTATCCTCCAATTTTGTTATGTCCCATACCATTCCAAAGTTAGTGATACAAAAGAAAGAATGGTTGTAAGTCGGCCCACCAAAGATAGTCTTTAAACAAAACATTTCATTCATGTATAAAAGAAAAGTTTACAATGCCAGTAATCAATTTTGATTTCCCTGCCTACTTCCGCTCCTTCTAGATCTCCTGCTAGGTACAGAACGGCTACTAACAGAAGGTTGAGAGTTTGCTCGCTCTGCTTCAGAGTTTTGCGTATGTGTTAATATATGATTTTGAGTCGCTCTCATTTTCGCCATATAGGATTCCATTTCATTTAACCTTTCAAAAAGGTTAGTCGATTGGCCCATTGGTGGTTGATGGCTCGATTGTCCCATAGGTGGAGGGTAGGCCATAGTCATTGGGGGGAGGTATTGGTTGTACCGGTGATTCATAGGTGAAAGGTAATTGTTTTGAAACAGTGGGCTCATTGGGATGTTCTGCCCTCCAAAATTCGGTGTCGTTCAATACTGTTGTTGTTGGGTTACAGGAACTTGTGGGAATGGCTGACATGGTACCTCAGGTGTCGGAAACCTTTGGTACGACGTGTTGCCCTGAGTTGACATGTTCCAAGCAGGTAGATTTGCTTGAGTATTTTGTCTATTTTGAGGTTGATTTAGGTTGGTAAATAAATCTTCCTCAGTGAATTGTTGAGTGGTTGGATCATTATTTGGGGCTGGGTTTGATGTGGGATTTTGATTTGGTACTTCTTTGACGGGAATCCTGCGTCGACTTTTTCGAAGGCAACGTCCATGCTTGTCCCTCATTCTCTCGGTATTTCCTATCGTCGTGCCGAATACTTCCTTGTCAGTGACTCCCCCCTTGGAACATATATCTTGAAGATAGAAGATGTTGTAACTGGCTCAATGATTTGTCTCGAAGTCCCATCAAAAGTGTCGATGTTTACTTCGCATAGCATCCTCATGATCAAGATTCTGCAACCGAGGAATTCCTTTCTTAAAGGGTTTTGAATTACCCTCAACATTTGTTGGATGATGATGTGTGGTAAGGAGACCTTTATTTCTTTCTCTATGCAATATAACACGAGAAGTTGGGCTTTTGACATAGTGCCATTAGGCCTCCTTTCTGGCAAGATGTTGCCGAACACGATCTTTTCAAGGCCGGCAAGAGATGGCTTAAGATAATTGTTTGGGAGGTTAGTAAACGTCGATTGTGTGTATGGCTCCTTGGTAAGGGAATTGAATAATTGTTTATTAGACTCCGCAATCTCTGTAATTGTTTGCGGATCATGTGGATCAATAATTCTTTCCTCAATCGGAATCTTCATAAGTCGAGCGATAATTTCGACGTTGATAGGAATTTTTATCCCCATAACTGTTGTCTCCAATACATGGTTGATTCCCTCTTCTGGAAGTCCCACGTAATTCATTGCTTCGTAGAAGGATCTTACCAAGTTGTAAGAGACGTGACCCTCAACCTTTGTTATGTTCAACCGACCCACAGTTGCGAGTTTGTTGTGAAGGATTGGGTGGAGGCGGAGATCTCTGTTGTCGATGCTCCTCATGGTCATAACCTCCCTTTTGGACAATTCCTTGAGTCTAGTGGGAATTGGTTCTCTGCTAGTGGAAGTTGTTCCTTCACTTGAGGTCATTCTTTGCTGAAAGGAAAATAAAATTGTAAAAGACACGAAATATATTCCTAACTTTTTAAGATTTATGTTTTGTCAGTTGGATAATATTTTATATTTTTCTCTTGATGTTTATGTCATCATGTAAGCAAAATTCTTCATTAGCAATATGATACATATATATATATATATATATACTTAATCATAACTGAATATATAGTTTTCATAAATCAACTATATATTTAATACAAATCTTAACTATATATATAATTCATATATATATATATATATATATATATATATATATATATATATATATAGTTCTATATATATCTAATAACATTTTTTTTTCATCAATATGATATATATATATATCTCATATATACTAAGGTATATAGATATATATATTCAATCATAACTATACATATAGTTTTTAATAAATCATGACTATATGTATATTTAAATCAAACTATATAAAAATCATATAGTTTTCTAGATATATATTTAATATACATCTCAATTATATATAATTGACATATATATAGAGTTCTAGAGATATATATATCTAATAATTTTTTTTCATTATCAACATGGTATATATATATCTCCTATATGCATAGATATATAGATATATATATTTAATCATAACAATATATATATTTAATCATAACAATATATATAGTTTTCATAAATCATAACTATATATATATTTAAATCAAACTATATAAAAATCATATAATTTTCTAGATATATATTTAACACAAATCTTAACTATATATAATTCATATATATAGTTCTAAAGATATATATATCTAATAACATTTTTCTTCCCCTAATTTGGTGGACTTGGGCGGGACGTGGACCGTACGCTCTGATACCATTAAATGTCACACCCCGCCCGGACGCGCCTAAACCGGCGGTACACTCACGGACGGGGCGCGCATTTAGAATAATAACAATGCTAACAACAGAGTGCGCAGCGGAAATATAAAACAGTACAAGTCTGATTTCATTTAATTCAGAATATTTTTGTACATAACATGGTCAAGGGAACATACTCCCCAAAATCCCCAATGAATCATACAAAGGGTACAAAATGTGGGGCCCATAACCTGCACCCAGTCCACCCTAATTTTCTGTGAAAAATTTGATAATAATGGAATAAGCTTAAAGCGCTCAGTGGGTAAATAGTGTGTGAGTATAACAATTAATAAAGCATACTTCAATATCAAATATCTT
The DNA here is from genome assembly GCA_035771175.1 of Paratinospora sagittata. Taxonomy (NCBI): domain Eukaryota; kingdom Viridiplantae; phylum Streptophyta; class Magnoliopsida; order Ranunculales; family Menispermaceae; genus Paratinospora; species Paratinospora sagittata. The sequence goes on from CM069610.1 coordinate 28,527,199, forward strand.
AAATACACATGTGAGCATCATAATCAATCAATATGTATGTATGCATGACTCCGTCTCGTAATGGTTTGATGAACGTACATCGCCTGAGTTCACGTACAGGTGTCCTTCTCCGGACGTAGCCAGGTTCTCACTATACGTCCCTCCTCAGGAACGATGCTCTAGATTCACGTACTGATGTCCCTCCCCGGGCGTAGCCGGGTTCTTATGTACGTCCCTCTCCAGAGAAATGTAATGAATAGCGAGCAATCCTCCTAACTATTCTATGATTCATAAACCATAAACGTCCCTAAGTGGTGATATGTATGATGCCAATACATGAACTGGTCTAGTCTACTGGTCTGGTCTTTTCTTGACATTTAGACTGACTTTGGCAACGTCAGGTGATCCTTATCAGGGTCGGTATCACGACGTGCAAGGTTAGGACATTTAGTATTACATGTACAAGCTGATAGCTTTCAATAAGACCAACTAGATCAGTCCCCAGTTGAGAGGTGAGACACTAGGTCTGCTTAAATAACCAATCGCCTAGAGCAACCCGCTGCCTCCCGTTCACTATTTAAAGTTACTAGGGACAAGACCGAGTCTAGTTGAGTCAGATTGACCACAAATCCGGCATTATAACAGTATAATACGTGAATTCCAAGTGTACAGGCATAAGTGCGGCAGTATAAACATTATATGACATAATGCAGTGTAAATGAACAGTAGACATAATAATAATTGAATGTAAACTTTAATAAAAGTTATAAAACACGCAAACCTATGTTTCGTTCCCCACCTTCAAATAAGAACTTCTTCTTTTTCAGATATGGCGCTTTCCTCCGGACAGAACTTCGTCGTACCGCACTGAGAGTCTCGGACAGAGAGTCTCAAAAGATTAAAAACTCAAAATGAGTGAAAAGATGAGGAAAAATCACAATTTAGAGTGAATTTGGTGTGAAAAATGAAGAGGAGAGGGTTGGTTTATATAGGGGTTTTGGCACCTGGAAGTCCAGGGGGGCTGCCTGGACTTCCAGGCACATATGCCCAAAAAAAAAATTCTTTTTTTTTGTGAAATACAGGGTATTACACTCGCAATGTCAAAGAGACAAGCTCGATCAACTCTGTGGAGCCTTACCCTTACCCTTATTATCAACACCTGTAATAAAAAGGGAGTTGAGTGAACTACAACAAGCTCCGTGAGTAATCTAATATTGGAATTACATATGCATTAATAGAAAACATGGCATTGAAATCATCATTATAAACTCATGTGCAAATCAATGTAATAATCAATACATGATTTAAATACTTTTCTCGCCTCTCTATACATATCATACAATGCATAAAGTTAAAATCCTCTCCCTCAGGTAAGTAAATGAATTTATATCCCTATTATGCATTTATAAGGAGAATTCATCTTAACAAACCATCCTCTAGGTCATTCTGAGGTCTAGTCAACAAACTTCCCTCCTTGGAAATGATCACATACTTTCCTTACTTCGGGTAAGTCTAAGTATGTTCGATTTTCAAATCAAAGAGTTCAATGTATCAATTAAACAATGAAATATGGCAATCATACATGCACATCATTTATCAAAACAAAGTTTATTTAATACAATGTCATACATAATAACCAAATTAGAAATACTCACAAATACAGGTTTTTGCCTAAGTCCACAACACACACACCTAATCAATTTTCACCAACTAAAACAACACAAGCATTACACTTGTGTTCATCCCCAATACTCAATTCACATCAAATCTCTACGAATTCCACATTGCAATTACTTAAACAGGAATTCCAGCCACAGAAATTCCGTCATTTAATCACTTAATAAATCTCAATGCATTAATAAATACCACCAATACATTCTCAACACTTTAAATTTCCAGCACAAGTATCACACTTGTACTCATCACCAAACCCAGAATTTCACAAATTTTGTACCTCAATCTCTAAATTCATCATCACCAATCATTTAAGATTAGTTTCCAGCATTTAAACACATTGAAATACAACAATTCAACACTGAAAATGGGTTCCCAAAACTCATACCCATAATTTCTAAAACACCCACTTCCAACCATGGAAAATCATAATTTAAACCATCAAATTACTTACCAAGCAACCAGGAGTTGATCTCCAATGGTTTCAGCCAACAATTCAATGAATTTTCAGCAGGAACCCTCATTTCCAAGCTCCAATTCTAGCCATGGAAACCACTAGCATGTCATATATGTTGTACAAATGGAAGAGAGGAGTTCAAATTAGTAACTTTTACATCCAAAAACCATGGATTTTACCTTTGATTTGGCTCTCCAATATCAAGCTCCTTCCTCTTCCTCTTTTCCTTAGCAATCTTTTTCTACAATTCCTTCAGCTAACAAACTCTAAATGAGCCCAAACAGCTCAAAATGGCAGCAAATGGGCGTGACATGTGTCTTGCAACATGCAACCACCTCACTGACTCAATTGTTATTTTTTTAAAAAAAGTTGTAGGCCCACATAGAAGTGCACTTCTACCCTGTGGAAGCGCGTTTATCTAAACTTCCCAGAAATGGTTCTTTCAGGCTTGCCATAGAAGCACGCTTCTTCTCTTAGGAAGTGCGCTTCTTGCACCTAAATCTGAAATTTTTCTAGTGTTGGGCAGTTTATGATACGACTAGCCTCCTAGGATACCAATAGCCCTAAAATACATACATTTGTACTATCTAAAGGTCATGTACATACATATACGCGTACAAATATGCCTAACAATTCATATTGGTCAACATTCAAGTTTGACTCGTACAAACGGGGCGTTACATTTGTAATGGTTTTATTCATGCCCTTGAAGTCAAATCCTATAGAAGGTTTCTTTAAGCGTGGATCTAGAAAAAGGTTATCCGAACCATGTAAAAATCTTGTGTCTTTGGATTTAATTTTTGTATTTTTCTATTGTACATGATCTATTTGATATGCCTCAATTTATAAATACCATAAGATAGTTTTAAAATTGACTTAATTGAAACTTCAATTTCACCCCCCCCCTCTTGGGTGTCCAATAAGTGGTATCAAAGTCAGTGCTCTTGATTTTAGGTCTACCCACCTAGATCTAAAGATCAAATGACCAATATCATAGGTTTTGACTTAGGTGATAAACCTTTCACTCCTCCTACGCTTAATGAGCATAATTTTATGTTTTGGAGAATTATGATGAGAGCTTTCACCAAGACTTAATCATGTGATATGTGGGATATTATTACAAATGGACCATTTGTACCCACAACACCATAAATTGAGTTGAAGTCCCCGAATTAAAGAAGAAATGGGATAGGAGAGAGAAATACTTAGTTAGGCTTGATGGTCTAGCCAAAGATATCTTACTTAGTAGCCTTTCCCAAGATGACATTAATAGAGTTTCTTCATGTGCTTCATCTAAAGATGTGTAGATCAAATTAAAAGTAATCTATGATAATTCATGTGTTCCCGCACCTTAGCCGTCACGTTGCGATGATGAGTATTCTCTACAAGTAACGTCCATAATGCACGAATAAGAGGAGGAAAAAATGAACAATGCCACAAAATAACAAAAATGAATCATGCCCATAGTTTTATAGTTTCTCGGCACATGGCCTACGTGAGACCACCCAACGGGCTCCCATGCCCCCCTAACAAAAAACCATTTATCTTTTCAACACTTGCATGAACTTGGACACCCAATAACGAGGTTCGCAACGACATGGGGAGAGATAAAATACTAGCCAATTGACTCAGAATGTTTGATCACTGAGTGACCGTATAAAAATTTCCTCAAGCTGAATTCTAGGAGATTCAAATTCCTCCAAAAGGGAACACAACTAACTGGCTTTTTCCACGAGTTTGGATTCAATTGTGTATGAGCCAGACTCAACATCATAAGGAATATAGCAAACACCACATGCATGGGGAGTCGCGACCCTCTTCGAACAAGTAAGAACTAAAAGCTACCTCCCCATGAGGAGGATGGCACGCCCACTTGTCAGGACGAGGGACTCGCAAGGTCACCTCGTCAGGCACCTTGAACTTCTGATGAAAAATGTCGAGCTCCTTCAGAGACATTCTCGACGGATGATTGTCGGCGGATAATTGTAAGTAGGAACAAACAAGGCCAAATCCTTGCCCCCCGACAAGTTCGTCATCGGAACAATCGACGTCAGCATTAAGACAAGGGGATGTTACGAGCTTGTTGACCTTCTCCGTCACACGGCCACCCTATGCGCCCCTCTTCGCACTCCCATCCCTCCATTAGAAGGGGAGAACGCGAATGCCTTTGAAAGCTCATCATAAATGACATAGAAAACAAAAATCAAAACAAAACACGACAAAGTCTCACTCAAACACTTAAGCGGTGTTTGGTTTATGATTCATATACAATTTTCTGTATTCAAAATTTAGAAACACAAAAAATGTGTTTGGTTGATTGAAACTTGAAAATAGTTTTTTGAGATTTACAAAGAAAACATGTTGTTTTTCGAAAACGACAAAGTGTTGTTTTCTGACTTTCCACTTTTTGGGTTGTATTATAGTTTTCGAATCAGGAACCAAATGCAGCCTTAGTGTCCCTACATCACATTCGAGAGAAAGATGTAGGCAAGGGGTGAAAAGAATCAAACTTAACTTGAAGACTTCAAGGACTTGAAAAATGAGAGCTAGGGGCAAGAATGACAATAAACCAAACCCCCAACCCTTTTTATAAACTCCAAAAATCAGAGAGTCATTTAGCGCAACGAACATCCAAGACCGCATAACCATAATCCCACGAGTAATGGATAACGCAACTACATCAAACTGTGATGAGCACCGAAAAACAATAATTTGAGTACTCGACCATGGCCTGGGATTCCTCCCTCGACCAATGGCCAAGGAGTTCATCCTTGGGCCATAGTTGAGAGGGGCCCCCCTTCGCCCAATGGATGAAACCCCTCAGCTACAGCTGAAGGGTTCACCATGTACAACCATTGGTTGAGATTCCCCAAGTTCATATCACAACTTTGCCGAACTCGACCACGTCAAAATCGAATTGCGGTGAACGAGATTACCGATTCAATGTTGATAAGGAAAGGGCTTAAATGCCTTTCGATAATAAATGACGATAATAAATGCAAAAGATCTATCCTCCACTATAAAACGGGATCTCAGTCCACCAAAGAAAGGTATGCACCTGAGCTCCAACTTTCCACTCTTATCCTTTTCTCTCCTTCAAAGACTAACTTAAGCATTAGAGTGTTTTTGGTGACACCCCCCGGTGCCACTTCCCTTTGCATGTTGGGAGCGAGGAGACTGTTTGAGAAGTTTGAAGGAATTGTAGATTTTTATCTTTGTCAGTCAGTCGACTTCATCACCTATCTGTCTGAGGTGAGATTTATGGCTAAAATATCTAATATATCTATATAAATATAGAGGAGATGATTGATGCTAGGAGAAATTGATATGAAGATGAAAATAACTCAGTTAAGGAGTCAAAAAGAAAGATAATTGATCATGACTAGGTGGAGGAAGAATGTCACCATGACAAGTAGGGGTGTCATAAGTTTTGTTTGAGTAAGTTTCATGCTCAAACCGAAATCAAACCAACCACTTGACCAAATTGAACAAAGTTAGTTTGGTTTGGTTTGAGTTAATCAATTTAGGCATTTAACCCATAATAATATTTATTATAAAAATAAAGTAACGAAAATATGTAATTTTACAAATAAGAATTATATTTGTGATTATATAATAATAACATGTTACAAAATATTTGACATAAATTATTATATTAATTCTGGTTTGTTTGATATGATTTGGTTTCGTGGTTTTGTCCAACCCATTGATACCCATTATGACAAGAGATCAAAGTTTGGTTGCCAAGGTAAAAATATAGGGTACCTCAAACCAGGTTCATCGAGTGCACACTTCTAACTTCTTTCCAGGATCATGTCTTACTTGAGATCTTTAACAAGATTCCATTTAATGGTTGAGGAAGCTTTAGACACCTTCAAAATTGAAAGATAGCATATATTGTTTTTTCCATCAGGATCATAGTTATAACACTTTCAAGTGTTTTGGCCTCAAAAAAGAACTTGAATCTCTAGTGTAAAAAGGGCACCTCAAGGTCCAAAAATTACCATAAGAGAATGAGCTAAGCCATTTGAGGAGTTCAGAACGATCCTTGAAGGAAACCTAGAAGAAAAGTCAAATAGAGCCAAGAAGGCACAAGATAAAAAGGTTCGAGTTGAAGCACTCAGAGTGGAATATTAATCGAAAAAGCTTTAAACACAAGCAGACTTTACCATTGACTTCATTGAAGAAGAGGCTTGAGGAATTCATCATTCCACTTAAATGCTTTGGTGGTGATCATAATGTTGCTATTTACAAAGTTTATTAGATAGTAGTGGACAATGACTTTTAGAAGCTCAACCTCGAGAAGAATTAGCTCATTCTGATTGGCACACCCTTAATGGGCTTCATTGGTAGTGGACTTAGCCCGAGGGGTGCTTCACCCTCCTAGTCATGGCAAAGATTAAGGGCATAAAACAACAATAACTGTGAACTTCCTAATTGTCAAGTGCCCCATCAACATACAACATCATCATAGGCACACTTTTGTTGAATTAGCTAAGGGTTGTGATGTCTATTTACCACCTAGATTTAAAGTTTCCAAAAGAATGATGGGTCAACATTTTAAGAGGCAGCCAAAATAATCGTGGGAATGTTATACTATAACCATTAAGGGGAGGGTACGTAGAAGTGAAATCTTCCATATCCAAGAGTATGAATTGATACAGCTAATTGTGCCGCAACCTATTTGTACTAACTAGAGAACTCATGACAAGTATGATCTCAACCCAAGGGCAAAAGGTACCGAGTTGAAGCTTAGGAGGAATGGAAAAAGGTCCCAAACATCAAAAAACTAATGAAGAAGGCAAGAATTAGGGATCCACTCGACAATGCAGTGCAATGACACTTTCTCACATTGGTTGTTGTGGACCTTAAGGTATTGTTTACATGAATCCAAATTGTGTTAAGCAGGCTCAAGTTCAACCACACTCACATCTATGGATGGTGTGTCCGAACCAATCCTCCGGTATAAATTTCAGCAAGCCTAGGATGAAGACATAAATCAACTACAAATGTTAAAGAGATATTGATATAAACATCGCCATCAATGCATTATTAAATTGTATAGAATCATGTTATAATTACATGGTTTAATGATAATTTTTATTTATGTTTGTCATGGATGTCAAGTAAATACATCATTGCTCTTTTTTTCTTTTTTTAATTACCGGGTTTTCTCCTAAAATTCCTTCCTTTCCACATAAAAAACATTTACAAGTTTTCTTAAGTATTCTTTTTCCTTTTCTAAAAGCTTTTTTAACTTTTTCTCTTATTTTGGGTTTATTATATCTTGTAAACTTTCATTTATAAAATTTCTTATGTTTTGTATTATATGACTTTTTCTTTTGTTTTGTTTTATATATTTTTTTTATTACAGCCAAATGTTGGTACTTTAAATAAATTATTACACATTCTGCTAAAACTTTGTTTAGTTTGTTTTCTTACCTTTTCTGTTATACAATAGTCTTTTATTTTCATTCTTACTAATTTTATTAATAGGGCTAATGTATTTATATATCATTTATCTTGGATTTCTTGAAACCATTGTATAGTTTCTACGTACAGTTTTTCTCCTAAAGCTCTTGGCAATTTAGTAACAAATTTCATTATTAATTCTTTATTAAAAGGGTCACATATTTGACTCCAGTGGTAATAAAAAGTACTAGCATAGTCATCAAAATATTGTAAATCACAAATTTTTAGTTGTTCTAAATTTCTAATGGCATAATTGATGTTAATGATTCATCTTGTCTATCATGGCCTATTCCTAAAGCTAGTTTACTCATTGAGTCTATAAAACTAAGAACTGTAATATTTGTGTCAAAATCATCTAATAAAATTTTTTCATGTTGTTCACAATGTCTTCTTCATCCCACATATATTTATTTTTCTTGAAATCCTATAGTACTTTTTAAGTATAATAATTTATATTTTGGATCAATTATGTTTGAAAGGTCTCCCATTGACTTTCTAATTAAGTTTCTTTCCCAAATTTTAAATTGTTTCTCCCAATCTTTTGGATTGATCCTGTGTAAGCTTAATATTATTAAATTTTGAGATTTATCCTTTTTTTCTCATCCTTCTAATCTATTTTTTATCTAAATATTCTTTCAGCCTCCTTGTATTCTAATTTTTGTGGCTTATATTTTTCTCTATTATTAAAATAAGTTTCTATTGTTGTAGGTTCTATCATTGATTCTAGTACTTTTTTACTACTTTCTCCTTCTTCTATTTTAGCTTCTCCCGAAAATATTTCATTATAATGGCTACATTTATATTAAATAATTCTAAATTTAATTTTTTAACTAAAGTTTCATCTATTTCATCATTTATATAGTCACTATTACATAATTGTTCAAATTCTTTTTCTGTCATAAATTTAGTAGGATTTTTAAATATTTCAACTATTATTTGATTCATATTATTTTTAATAATTTCTATTTTATTTATTTCATATTCTAACATATTAATTCATTTTCTTCCTCTACTTCGATTATTTCTAGATTTATTATTCTTTTATAATTAGTAAATCTTTGTGCAGCTTGATTATTTATATTCTTATATATTCTACTTTGTTCAGGGTGTTCAATACCTTTTTCAGGTTTTAAGGGTGGTAGTTGTCATTCTAATCCATTAAGTTGACTATAAGTTAATTTTTATGGGATTCTCATATTGACATCCTACTACTGTTATTTTATTTCTTAAGTCTATTTCTGCACTCGAAATTTGAGCTTGTTCATGATCACTAAATCTTCCGTCATAAAAATATAAATGAGCTTTTGTATCTAGTCCTTCTCTAGTTTGACTTGTTACTCCCATCATTACTACTCCTATATGGATATTATAATATTTTTCTTGTAACAATTTTTCTTTTGCTTGTGGACTTATTAATGTTATACTTTCTCATTTATTTACTACAGCTATTTTTTATTCTTCTTTATAAATATATATTTCATTATTAATTTTATCTTTTAAATTATAATTATAAAGATTTTTCTTTTTAATTTTATTAAATCCTTGTTCTAGGATTTTGTCAGCTTCTGTTTCGACTATTAAATCTTCAGTTCTTTCTATTATTTCTTTACCTATTAGTTTTGAGCTAATATTTAATATATTTTTAACTTTTTCAAGTAAATTACCTTTTTCACTTACTGATACTTTGTTTTTCATATTCTTTTAAGTCCAAAAATATCTCTAATTGACTGTGTTGTATTTTCAGGTAGTTTATGTTCTTGATTTATCCTTATAACCTTTTTAGTTAAATTTTCTAATTGATCTTCAAGTATTTTTATTTTGTTTTCACTAATTATTTTTGTAGTTATTTCTTTCGCTTTAATTATATAACTTAATTTTGTTAATTTTTCTTCTATTAAGTCTAACCTATGGCTTAATTGTAGTAGTAGTTGAATTATAGTATTAGCCTGACATTGTGGATTAAGTTATTATCGGTTTGAAATTATATATTACTAAAGCCTATAAGGTCTATATTTGGTACTATTCCTTTTACCGTTTTTAATGCTTCTTGAAGAAAGGGACGAGTCATCCACATTTTCTTTTCTTTTTTTATTTTAGCAACTACGTAGTACGTAGGAACTAAACACTAGCTATATAAAGTCAAAAGCTATAAAGTTAAAAGCATTTATTGCATATGTTAACAGTTATACTTATAGATATAATATTATAATATTTATGTAGCCACTTTTGTTGACTTATTAAGTAATTAGTCTCCAAATTTTATTTAATTATTTTTGTTGTTTTTTTGTATTTAGTTTAGTCTTTCTATTTTAAATAATATATTTTATAATAATTTAAAAAAAATTGTATCTATTTGATTTTGTCCTTTATTTGATAACATTTTTTTAAATTCTTATTTGACACGCATCCCAAGAGTCAGTGGTTGTTAGGGATTTTTCTCTTGCAGAACCAAACCTCAAACCTCAAATAATGAGATTTTTGACAAAACTAGGCGTCATTTTTTTTATCTCAAAATAGGCACAAAAATATATTATATTCATATCTAGGCAACATTTGGACAACTGGACAGCCAAGCTGTCCAAATGTTGCCCAGATTGTCCATGTAGATTTTTTTATAAAAATTTTATCATAGTGCCGGCTCTTGAATAGGCGTCAGTGTAAAAAAAAATGGGTAGTAAAAAATAAAAAAAAACCCAAGGTTGTAGTTTTTTTAAGTTTGCAGAGCCGACAACGAAAGAAAAGGGTGTCACCCATTGAATGGGCGGCACCTCATAAAAATAAAAAAAATGTAATACCCTGTATTTCACAAAAAAAAAAAAAAAATTCGAAAAAATTTTATTTTTTGAAAAAAAAAAAATTGAAAAAATTTTATTTGATATATCTAAAACTATATATATATGAATTATATATATAGTTAAGATTTGGATTAAAAACAACTATATATGATTTTTATATAGTTTCATTTCAAATATATATATATAGTTGATTTATGGAAACTATAGTTATTATTAAATATGTCTATACATTCATATGTGAATACGACATAATTACATATTTCAAATAGTTGATTTTTGGAAACTATATATAGTTATGATTAAATATGTCAATACATTTATATGTGAATACGACATATATACATCAAATAACTAATGAAGAAAATTTCATGATGGTATAAACATCAAAAGAAAACTCGAAAATAATGTCTAGCAGACAAGGCATAATCTTAAAAATATTAGGAATATATTTTGTGTCTTTCACACAAATTTATTTTCTTTTCAGCAAAATAATGGCCTCAAGGGAAGGAACAACTTCCACTAGCCGGGAACCAATTCCCACTAGACTAACGAAATTGTCCAAAAAAGAGGTTATGACCATGAGGAGCATCGACAATAAAGATCTCCGCCTCTGCCCAATCCTTCACGACAAACTCGCAACATTGGATTAGTTAAATATAACCAAAGTCGAGAGACAAGTCTCTTACAACTTGGTCAGATCTTTCTACGAAACCATGAATTACGTAGGACTTCCACAAGAGGGAATCAACCCTGTATTGGAGACAACAGTTATGGGGATAAAAATCTCTATCAACGTCGAACTTATTGCTCGACTTTTGGAGATTCCGATTGAGGAAAGGATTATTGATCCACATGAACCCCAGACAGTTGCAGAGATCGCAGAATCTAATGAACAATTGTTCAATTCCCTCGTCAAAGAGTCATACACTCAATCAACATACACCAACCTCCCAACCAATCATCTTAAGCCATCTCTTGCCGGCCTCGGAAAGATTGTATACGGCAACATCTTGCCAGAAAGGGGGACTAAAGGCACTATGTCAAGGGCTCAACTCCTTGTGTTGTATTGCATAGAGCAGAAAATAAAGGTCTCCCTACCACACATCATCATCCAACAAATGTTGAGGGTGATACAAAACCCTTTGAGAAAAGAATTCCTCGGCTATGGAGTCTTGATTATGAGGATACTATACGAGGCAAACGTCGCCACTTTCGATGGAACGTCAAAGCTCATCACTGAACCAGTTACAGCATCCTCTATGTTCAAGACATATGACACAAGTTGAGGGGTAACTGACGAAGAGGTATTTGGCATGACAATAAGAAATGCCAAAAGAATGAGAGACCAGCATGGGTGTTGCCTTCGCAAAAGTTGACGCAAGATGCCCGTCCAAGAAGGGCCAAATAATGATTCACATCCAAATCCTACATCAGGCCCAGCCCTGAATAGTGATCCAACCGATCGACCATTCACTGACGAAGAATTATATGCCACACTAAATCAACCTACACAAAGTCATGATAGACAAGGTACGCAAGCAAATCCACCAACGTGGAACGTGCCCACTCCAGGCACCACTTCGTACCAAAGATTTCCAACTCCTACGGTACAGTATCAGCCGGTTCCACAAGTTGTTGTGAACCAACAACAACAATATTGGGCGTCACCAAATCTTGGAGGACAAAACATCCCGAAAAGCCTATTGTTTCAAACTTTTTCACCACAAACAAATCCAAATATCCATGGGGTTCCAGTTAGGAGATCCCCGCACAATCAAAACAACTACCTTCCACCTATGAACCCATACTTTCCCCCAATGTCTATGGCCTACCCTTCTCCTACGGGACAAACGACCCATCAACCACCAATGGGACAACCGACTAACCTACTTAAACGGTTAGATGAAATGGCATCCAATATTGCTGCACTAAAAGAGAGCCACACTAATATATTAACTCGTTTGCACAACTCCGACACAGAGCGTGCAAACTCTCAGCCTTCTGTTAGTAGTCGTTCTCTACGTAGCAGTAGATCTCGAAGGAGCGGTAGTAAACACGAAAGTCACAATTAATTACTGGCATTGTAAACTTTTCTTTGATATATATGAATGAAATTGTTTTGTTTACAGACTATCTTTGGTGGGCCGACTTACAACCATTTTTTCTTTTGTATCACTAACTTTGGAGTGGTATGGGACACAACAAAATTGGAAGATACTAAATAAAATGTGGAAGTAAGAAAACCCATGACCTTGTGTGAAAAGAAACATTTGGAGAAAGTTGCATTACTAATATTATTACTAAGTTTACACGGTATGGGACGAGTAAATTTGGACGATACTATTAGTGAACTTCTATTCAGCCAATGTTTTTAGAGACCGTGTTCATACAACTTAACTTGGTTGACACCTTTATTACTAAATTCATGTGGTATGGGACACATGAACTTGGATAATAATTGAAAAGACTAAGAGTAAGCGTCTGAATGCATAAGCTTGCGATAGAACGTTAGCTCAGGCTATTTACCGAGGCAAATCTTAGAATTCTTATGACTCGTATGGATTTTCAATGAAATATATGTATGTTCACAAAGACCAAAAACAAATCATTTGAAATACTTGGACAATTTTGTACTTATTATATAAACATTCTAACCTTGTTTGTTTTTACACCATGGCCACACATACGAGATATATAAGATTCTTTGATTCCTCAACAACAACTTTACACCCTACTTAGAAAAATAGGTGATTTTAATATTACAGTACTCTCGAAATTGTTGCTGAGCATACTATAACATTATACTTGCCTACAGTTTCTTAATCTTGTTTTATTTTCTCCTTGCCAGTGAGAAAATGCAAACAAGAAAGAGAGGAAGGCCACGTACTGTTCGTCCCGCAGTGGAGGCACCTCCTGAGATTCAGGAACCGACGCCACCGACAACAGCACAGGCCACACCCAACACTGCTACTACATCTGGGCAGGCAATACCACCCGCACCCTTTGCCATGCCTTCAAGCATTGAAACCTTCTTCGCTGGATTTATTGAGGTGATGAAGGTCACTGTTCAAACTGCCGTTCGTGAGACTGCAGCCAGTCAGGTTGCCACGGTTTAAACACCTGTAAAATTTGGGTCGGAAGCTCAAACCGATCAGATTACTAAATACAAGCGGCTACAACCTCTTACTTTCAATGACACCATTGATCCTGATGAGGTGCAAAAGTGGCTGGATGAGTCAAAGAAGGCTCTTGATGCCATGGGAGTCGATGAGACTCGCAAAATTCCACTAGCGACCTACCAACTTGTTGGTGGAGCAAACAAATGGTGGATCACAGTGAAAGAAGACCCACGGGTCAACATAGCCGATATGACTTGGCAACAGTTCGAGTCAATGTTTATTGATGAGTATTTTCCCAGCGCGGTGATGAAGCAGAAGCGACAGGATTTCGCTAAGTTATACCAAGGCACCGTGACTATGCTGGAAAATTCAAAGAATTATCCGTCTACTCTCTCTCCACCATCTCAACGGAGCAAGATAAGACTGAAAAATTTTATAATGGCCTTCGCCATGACATTCGGCAAGCCTTATCGATCTTGGATCTCAAGATTTACAAAGAGGTTGTTGACAAGGCCATGAGCTTTGAACAAGAGAAGCTCTTACAGGAATAGCGAATGAATAAGGGCAAACGGCCTGCAACGTTTTCCCAACAAGGCTTGCACCAGGGCAACAAGAAAAAGCCATACTACAATCAAAACCCAGCCCTCCCAGCCCCGGTTTCGAAGAATGAGGCCACAACACCTGCGGCTGAACCTTCTAACCCTAACCATCAGGGTTTCCGAAATCATGGCCGCGGAGGTCGTTATGGAAGAGGTGGCCGTCGAAACGGAAATGGTAGAGAACAATCAGTTGCCCTTCTCAAGGCACAACTCCGAGCTCTATCCCTTGGCAATGAACCCAACTCACCAGCACTATACACTCTCGAAGTACATGATGTTCCAGTCATATCTGAATTCCCAACAGTTTTTCTTAATGACCTTCCTGGTCTACCTCCAGTTAGGGAATTCGATTTTGAGATCAACCTCATACCTGGGACAGGGCCTATCTCAATTCCACCATACAGAATGTCAAATGTCGAACTGGTCGAATTAGACAAACAACTTAAGGAATTAGCGAGTAATGGCTTCATCCGAAAGAGTTCATCACCCTGGGGCGCTCCAGTTCTACTTGTTCGCAAAAAGGATGGTTCATTACGACTTTGCATCGATTATCACAAGTTGAATAACGTCACCATCAAGAACAGATATCTATTACCCAAGATCGATGACTTGTTCGACCAACTTAGAGATGCCAAATTTTTCACTAAGATTGATTTACGTTCCGGTTATCACCAACTCTGGATCCGAGAGTCGGACATCACCAAGATGGCGTTCAGAACTCGGTACGGTCATTACGAGTTCTTCGTTATGCCATTCGGTCTAACAAATGCACCTGCAACATTCATGGATTTGATGAATCGCATATTCAGGTTATACTTAGACCGATTTGTGGTGGTTTTTGTGGACGACATCTTGATATATTCCTTAACCGAGGAAGACCATAAAATATATTTGAAGATAGTCCTCCAGACCTTGAGAAGCCACCAACTATATGCAAAGTTGAGTAAGTGCGAATTTTGGGCAAAGAGAGTTCAATTCCTAGGCCATGTGGTTTCAGGCAATGGCATTGAGGTAGATCCTTCTAAGGTTGAAGCAGTTTTAAACTGGAAGCAGCCTACCACTGTTACTCAGATTAGGAGTTTTCTTGGTTTGGCTGGCTATTACCGACGCTTCATCAAGGACTTCTCAAAGATTGTTGAACCTATGACCAAGCTCACTCGAAAAGACGTGCGATTTATCTGGAATCCCGCCTGCGAAGCATCATTTCAGGAATTGAAGAAACGCCTCACGACAGCACCTGTACTTATCACTCCAAGAAATGCAATTGGATTTTCATTATACACTGACGCCTCTCTCCAAGGCTTAGGTGTCGTGCTAATGCAAGAAGGCCAAGTGGTTGCATATGCATCCAGACAACTGAAGATTCATGAGGGTAATTACCCAACGCATGTCTTGGAACTTGTAGCTGTCGTATTTGCACTGAAGTTATGGCGTCATTACCTATACGGTGAACGGTTTGAGGTCTTCTCGGATCACAAGAGTCTTAAGTACATATACACTCAAAGAGACCTTAAACTCCGCCAAAGACGATGGTTGGAATTCTTGAAAGATTATGACTTTCAACTCCAGTACCATCCCGGAAAGGCTAATGTTGTGGCCGATGCCTTGAGTAGAAAATCTTACGTTGCTTGTACTCTTAACTACGAAATGGGGAAGTTGGCTACAGAGTTGGAGAACTTTAACCTACAGCTGAACATCGAAGGACCAAGATCACGACTCTCTCAATTATCAGTCAACTCTGAGCTCGTTCGAAAGATTTCAGCCGCTCAAGCCAATGACCCTTTGTTAATGGAGAAACGAGACCTTCTACTCAGCGGCCAGGACCTTCCTCATTGGTCGGTCTCTGGAGACAGCACCGTTTTTTATAAAAAACGTCTCTACCTACCGAACGATCCTGAGGTTCGTAAAGACGTGCTTACTGAGATGCACTGTTCGAGGTACGCTATGCATCCTGGGGGTGACAAGATGTACAAGGATGTCAAGCGACAATTCTGGTTTTCTGGAATGAAGAAGGAAATTGCAGACTTCGTTGCTCGATGTCTCGTTTGCCAGAAAGTCAAGGCAGAACGAAGACTTCCCTCTGGACTTCTCCAGCCGTTACCTATTGGAGAATGGAAATGGGAGAACATCGCAATGGATTTTGTCACAGCCTTATCTCGAAACAATAAAGGGCAAGATGCTATCTGGGTTATCATTGACAAACTTACAAAGTCTGCACACTTCTTGCCAATAAAGTTCACGGATAATCCCGCCAAACTTGCAGAACTCTATGAAAGAGAGATCGCATGCCTTCATGGCATACCACTCACGATCGTCTCTGATCGAGACCCTCGATTCACATCATACTTTTGGAAAAGCTTCCAGAGTAGAATAGGTTCTAAGATCACTATGAGCACAGCCTTCCACCCTCAAACTGATGGGCAGTCAGAGCGGCTTATCCAAATCTTAGAAGACATGTTACGATGCTGCATTTTGGACTTTAATGACGGATGGGCAAAGTATTTGCATCTAGCTGAGTTTGCATACAACAACAGCTACCAAACTAGTATCGGCATGGCACCATACCAGGCTCTCTATGGTCGGCCTTGCAGATCTCCGGTATGCTGGTTAGATATGGCAGATCGCCCGCAGTTAGGCCCTGAACTAGTTCAAGAGACTTCTGAGAAGATCACACTAGTAAAGGAACGACTCCGCGTTGCACAAAGTCGACAGAAGAGCTGTGTTGACAAGCGGAGACAACCTCTAGAATTTGATAAGGGGGACTTTCTTTTTCTGAAAGTCCAGCCCACAAGAGGTGTCAACAGCTTTGGAATCAAAGGCAAGCTCTCCCCGCGATATATCGGTCCATTTCAGATCATTGAACGTATTGGCAAACTTGCTTATCGTCTGTCCCTTCCATCCTCCATGCCTAAGGTTCATGACGTTTTTCACGTATCTATGCTTCGCAAGTATCGTCCTGATCCTTCGCATATCATCCCTTTAGTCGAGGTTCGGGTTGAGGAAGGAAATACGTATCAGGAGAAAGCAATCCAGATTTTAGGTCGAAAAACTCAAGAACTACGACGACGTAGCATACCACTTGTGAAAGTGCTCTGGGATCACCACGGCGTAGAAGAAGCAACATGGGAACTAGAAGCAACAATTAAACAGAAATACCCTGAATTGTTTTCTAGTACCAACTGATGATGTGATACATTGTATTATTTTCACTTATCAATCACAAGATGAAACATTGTTTACACCTATCTTGATCCATTATTTCACTTCAATAACTACGCAGATGTCTGAAAATAATATCAATGGATATAGTGATGCACACATGCAGTGGCCTCCTTATCAACCTGTGGCTACTTCTCAAGCCGATAACCCTCATCACTACTTGACTTGATTTCGAGGGCGAAACCCAACCAAGTGGGGGCGTGTCAACTGGGCGGGGTGTGGTTTAAGAGGCGGCATTGCAAACTTAAAAAAAACCCCGCCCAGTTTGGGTTTTTTATTTTTTAGCAGGTGCCACCCATTCACCCATATTAAAAAAAACAAAACAAAACAAAAAACAAAAAAGCAAATTGCAGAAAGGGGTTTTAAACCATTCTACGAATAGCGTTAAGGGTTTTTACCCTTAACGTTATTCGCTGTAAACCGTAAAAAAGAAGAAGAAGAGGAGCTGTAAAAAAAATCGAAAAAAATCGAGAAAACACTCAACGCCATCTCCAGCGTCTATTCTTCAGCGGCGGAGTCTTCCATCTAGCGGCAGCTCTCCCCGGTCTCCTCTCCGGCGTCTTCCTTTATCTCTCTAACATTCACCATATTTGATTTGATTCTGTTCTAATCTTTTTTGAGTTAAAAGTAACTATTTTTTTATGGTTTAATTGATTTTAGATATGTTTATTTAATCAGTATTGTTGTTCTTGTTCTTGTTGTTTTTGACTATTTTCTTTCTAACATTCAACATATTTGGATTGATTGTATTCTAACCTTTTTTTAGTTGAAAGTAACTAATTTTTCTAGCGTTTTAATGATTTGGAGATGTTTATTTAATCATTGTTGTTGTTGTTGTTCTTGTTAGTTTTGACTAATTTTTTAGGTTTTTTTTTTTTTAAGATCTCGATTCAATCTTTGTGGTTGTTGTGTTTGATTTTGGTAATGGAGCTATAGTTTTTTGACTTGAAAGTAGAATAGTAGCAATATTCTAATAATTTAAAATTAGCTAGCAAAAAAAAAGAACGTTGAGTATTAATATTCTAGGACTGTTTTTATTTTTTATAGGTTTTTGTTAATTTTTAATATATTTGATGATCCTATTATTAAACGTCCCCTTTATTTGGTTTTGGTAATAGAGCTATAGTTTTTTTACTTGAAAGTATAATAGTAGCAATATTTTAATAATTTAATATTAGCTAACGAAAAAAAGAAAGTTGAGTATTAATAAATTATGGACTGTTTTTTTTTATTATTAATTTTTAATATATTTGATGATCCTATTATTAAACGTCCCCTTTGTTTGAAATAATTTTTAATATATTTGATGATCCTATTATCATGCACATGACATGAGATCCGAGATAATCAAATTGAATCAATCTATTTCAATTCAGTTTTGAATTTATTAAATTTTGGTCTGACATGACTCTTTTTTTTTAACTTGAAATAACTTTATCATATAATTATTTAAAGTATTGTATTTATATAGTTCATTATATATATAATTTAAGTCTTACATTGTTGATGTTTAGCGTACATTATGGATGATAAAATCGTTTCGATTATATGTTACATGAATGGAGATATGGTACATGGACCTAATGGAGTTGACTATAGTCGTAGGCCTTCTACTGGTATTATAGTTAAAATGAGAGCAAATATTAATGAATTGGAACGTGTTATACGGGAGGCATTGTCAATAGACCGTCGATCAACACGATTAAGTATGATGTATCGCTACCCAATTTTTTTAGGAAGTGGAACATATTTTTTCAAGCCCTTGCCAATTTAATGATCAGAGTATACAATTCATGTGGCAAGTTGTGTCTTAATTTCCACCTCCTAATACTCTAGAGATGTCCTGGGCTATTCAACATATTACCACAGATGAAGGTCCTAGTGTGCAACCAGCCTTACAGAGCGATCATCGTCAACCAACGTATCACAACGAAAATGAGATGATACATAATAGGGTACGGAATGGTGATGCAAGTGATAAAATGGTTGGTGGCGACACTGTACCAGATGTTTTCACTCAATCTCAACCATTTGAGGCTACAAATGAGAGTGATTCAGATGAACTCGGCATGGATAATGAGAACGAAAAGGATGATGCCCGCGTGGATGATGCCCGCGTAGATGACCTAGTGCAGAGCATACATGATCCTTCTTATGATCCACCTGGTTCACTTGATGATGTGATTGATGAAGATGCACTTGTTATGGAACTAAGAACAGGAGTAGAAACCATGCTAAGGTATTAGGTACCAACTCTGATGTACTACAATATTGACTTTAATGCAGTTAGTGTGACAGCTGACGAGCATTTGTTGTGGGTGGGGCCTGTCAAAACTACATTGGTGAATTGTATAAAGGACTGAGGTTTAACAATAAAGATGACTTAAGAATCACCAAGAATTGTAGTTATTGACTCTGATAGAAAATCTTGGGTTGTGCGTTGCAAGCAAGCAAGCGATGGTTGCAAATGGATGTTGCATGCGTGCAAACGCAAGTCGCATGGTTTTTGGGAAGTTACTAAGTACCATGAAACTCACACATGTGTTTATGAAGGAATATCACAAGATCATTCCTAGCTCGATTCTAATTTGATATGTCACACCCCGCCCGGACACGCCTAAACCGGTGGAACACTCACAGACGAGGCGCGAATGTATTATAACAATAACCGAGTGCGCAGGAACACAATTATGTACAAGTCCGATTTCATTAATTTCAAAATATATTTTTGTACATGAAATAGTAAAGGGAACATCCTCCCAAAATCCCCAATGAATAAACAAAGGGTTACAAAATGTGGGGCCAAAAACCTCCACCCAGTCCACCCTAATCTCCCGAGAAAAATTTGATAACAACGGGGTGAGCTACTCGCCCAGTGGTTAAAATAGTAAATGAATATAAACATTAATAAAGCAAACTTCATAATCAAATATCTTAAATACATATCAGAGCATCATAATCAATCCAATATGTATATATGCATGACATTGTCTCGTATTGGTTTGATGACTGTACATCACCTAAGTTCACGTACAGATGTCCCTCCCCAGGAGTAGCCGGGTTCTCGTTGTACATCCCTCCTCAGGAACGATGCTCTGGATTCACATACAGATGTTCGTCCCCAGGAGTAGCCAGGTTCTCATTGTACGTCCCTCTCCAGAGAAATATAATGAATAGCGAGCATCGCTTCTAACTATTCTATGAATCATAAACCACATACATCCCTAGGTGGTGCTATGTATGATGCCAATGCATGAACTGGTTCGGTCTTTACTTTAACATTTAGACAGGATTTGGCAACGTCTAGTGATCCTTATCAGGGTCGGTATCACTACGTGCAAGGTTAGGACATTCAGTATTACTTGTATAAGCTGGTAGCTTTCAAATAAGACCAACCAGATCAGTCTCCAGTTGGAAGGTGAGACACGAGGTCTACTTAAATACCAATCGTCTAGAGTAGCATGCTGCCTCCCGTTCACTATTTAAAGTTACTGAGGACAAGACTGAGTCTAGTTGAGTCAGATTGACCACTAATCCGACATAACAACAGTGTAATACATTAACTCCAAATATACAGGCATAAGTATGACAGTATAAACATTATACGCAATAATGCAGTGTAAATAAATAGTAGACATAATGATAAATGAATGTAAACTTTAATAAAAGTTATAAGACACGCAAACTTATGTTTCGTTCCCCATCTTTAGATAAAAACTCCTTTGAAAACTGGCATCTTCCCCCAGGCAGAACAGCGTTGCACCGCATAGAGAGTCTCGGAAAGAGAGTCTCAAAAGAGAAGACAAAAACTCAAAATGAGTGAAAAAGAGAAGAAAAATCACAAGGAGAAGTGATTTTGGTGTGAGAAATGAGGAGGGGGAAAAGTTCTTTATATAGAAAAAATGGGGCCTGAACGTTCGAGCATGTGCCCGAACCATTTTTTTTTTTGTGCAAACCTAGGGCATTACAAACGACGCCCTGGATTCACGTACAGATGTCCATCCCCAAGTAAACCCGGGTTCTCATTGTACGTCTGTCTCCAGAGAAATATCAATAATAGTGAGCATTGCTTCTAACTATTTTGTGGATCATTAACCACTTACGTACCTAGGTGGTGTTTATGTATGATGCCCATGCATGAGCAGATTCAGTCTTTACTAACATTAGACAGGATTTTGGCAACGTCTGGTGATTCTTATCAGGTCAGTATCGCCATGTGTAAAGTTAGGATGATCAGTATCACTTGTACAAGCTAG
The DNA here is from genome assembly GCA_035771175.1 of Paratinospora sagittata. Lineage (NCBI taxonomy): Eukaryota > Viridiplantae > Streptophyta > Magnoliopsida > Ranunculales > Menispermaceae > Paratinospora > Paratinospora sagittata. Next base: position 28,548,769 of record CM069610.1, read on the forward strand.
TAGGTTTCAAATAAGACCAACTATATCAGTCATAGTTTGAGAGGTGAGACCCAAGGTCTATTTAAGTAGCAATTGTCTAGAGCAGCACGCTACCTCCCGTTCACTATTTAAAGTTACTGAGGACAAGACAATGTCTGGTTGAGTTAGATTGACCACTAATCTGGCATAGTAACAATGTAATACATGAACTCCAAATATACAGGCATAAGTATGATAGGTATGAACATTATACACAATAATGCAGTGTAAATGAATAGTAGACATAATGATAAATGAATGTCAACTTTAATAAAAGTTATAAGACTCGCAAACCTATGTTTCGTTCCCCACCTTTAGATAATAACTCCCTCTTGACCTGACACCTTCCCCCGAGCAGAATCGCGTTGCACCGCGAAGAGAGTCTCAAAGAGAAAAGAGAAAAACTCAAAGAGAGTGAGATAGAGAAAGAAATCACAAGTGATTGGTGTGAAAAATGAGGGGGGGAGGGTTTTATTTATAGAAAAAACTGCTTGAAGTTCTAATTTTTTTTTTGTGTGCAATCCTAGGGTATTACATGATATGTGCAGAGATATTCAATCTGGTTCACCGAGAGGCAAGCGTTTCTGTAGCTACTTTGCACCAGACCATGAGAGATAAATTTGGATATGACGTTCACTATAAAAGGGTATGGCAGGCTAAGATAAAAGCTTTTGTGAAGATTTTTGGTGACTAGGAAACATTATATCAGATGATTCGTAAGTGGAAAGATGTGCTTGTACAAACGAATCCAGAGACACAAGTAGAATTAGAGGCAAGTTCACTGCAAGAAGGATTAGTGGAGTTCAAGCGGTTTTTTTGGGCATTTGGACCTTGCATTGAAGGTTTCAAATATTGTAGACCCATTCTTCAAATTGATGGCACCCATTTATATGGAAAGTATGAGGCGAAGCTCTTGATAGCAACATTAGTCGATAGTAGCAGACATGTCTTCCTGCTTGCATTTGTCGTTGTAGTAAACGAATCAACAAATTCATGGGGTTGGTTCATGAAAAAATTGCGCTCATGTGTAACTGATAGAACTAGGATTTGTGTGATATCTGACCGACATCATGGAATAAAAAGTGCAATGAAGCTACCTTCTAATGGTTGGTGCGAGCCTCTTGGGCACCGTAGGTATTGTTTGCTTCATGTGGCTAGCAATTTGAATACAAAGTTTAAGAACAAGGAATTAAAAGAATTAGTAGTGCAAGCTGGCAAACAACACCAAGTCCAAAAGTTCAATACATATGTAGATCGTATCAAAACATTGAATCCTGAAGCTCATGGATGGCTTTCCAAGATTGATAAGAAAAAATGGACACAAGCATAGGATGAGGGTTATCGATATGGTTGGATGACTACAAACCTCGTAGGTATGATGTTTATGCATTATTTTCACCTAATTATTACTTACTGCAATATGAAAAATTCAAAACCTTTTTTCGTTTACTTCAATGCAAAGTGTTTCAATGGTGTGCTCAAAGGTGCTAGAATGTTGCCAATATGTTCTCTAGTTCAAATGACTTTTTATCGGTGCACTGCATACTTTGAATCAAGGAGAAAAGAGTACGAGGAAGCTTTGCAACAAGGCCAAACGTATACTACCTATGCAATGACGTTGCTCAACCGATGGCATAAAAAATCAAACGCACATTAGGTAACACTTATTGATAGGGTGCAAGGAGAGTTTTAGGTGATGACTGGTCGTAGTGGGTTTTATATGGATAGGGGCAACCATAAGCAAGTTGTAAATCTCTCTAATTGGACTTATAGTTGTCAAAAATAACGATTTTTTGGCATTCCTTGCTTGCATGTCCTTGTTGTGTGCTCCTTTGCTAGAATTAATCAATGGAGTTATGTGGAAGAGTGTTATCGATGGGATACTTTTATAAGATGGTACTTCACTTCCTTCAGGGGCATCCCATATGAAGACTATTGCCCATCGGTGACATATCTTTCAGTACTTCGACCACCTATACTCACGAAATGTAAAAAAGGACGACCAGTTTCGAAGAGGATTAGAAACGAGATGGATTGGTGTGAACCAAGTAAGAATATCTTATGTGGACATTGTCATCAACGTGGACATAACAGGAGAAAATGTCCAAGCTTGCGAGGAGAGCAATCTTCCACAAACCCATAACATGTGCTAATTGTAATGTTGTAACCATGCGACTCTTATGGGTGTGCACTGTAATGTTATAAACTTTGTCTTTTATGTATATGCATTGTGAATTTCTAATGAAATTTTTGGCATGAGTATGTGTTATAATGTTGTTATGTGTTTCTTTTTTATGTGCATGTACTGTTCATTTTATAATTATATAGAGCTACTCCGGCTGTAATCAATTATTAACTCGTTGCATTTGTAGCAAATATGGATCCCGATCCGTCTGATCGTTATTCATCTGATCATTGGAGTTTCAACTCGTCGTACTGTTATACGAGTATGCATTGTGATTTTTTGATGAGTCATGTTAAATATCACGATTAAGGTTTTATTTTATGATCGCTGTGTTTTTTTTCAGGTGGTGTGGATCCCGGTCCGTCTAATCCTGGTCCATCTGATCCTTTTGTCCCATTGTCTCGTATGTAATATAGATTTTAACTTGTAATATTTATTATGAGGAAAGTAAATTGTACACGTCTCGTAATATTTTTACTTGTCTTTGCAGGTAGTATGGATCCGGGTCCATTTGATCCTTCTATCCTATACATGCAGGATAAACATAGATCGTTTATTGTGGGGGACGAGCCGGTACGTTTTTCCTGGCAATATATATATTTGTTTGTTCAATAAATGTCGTACTAGTCAATTTTGTTTAACTTTGATTGTATGTCCCTTGTGATCTTAAACAGGTTGGCCATCATATACGTGTTAGGTGTCGTGATGCATCCCTACACCATAATATGTCTATCCATAGTATGCTCATTCAACCTCTACAACAAGCGGGGTTCTATGGAGTGGCTCGAGTAGGGTTTATTACACTTGATTGGCAGTTGCTTACTGCCTTTGTTGAGAGGTGGAGACCAGAGACTCATACTTTTCATCTGTCGCATGGAGAGTGCACAATTACACTTCAGGATGTAGAGGTACAGATGGGACTTCTGGTTGATGGTCTACCTGTGACCGGTCTACTCAACATGACCGGTTTGATGTATGCGAGGAGTTGCTGGGCTTCAAACCCACTCGACCACAAATGAAAGGTGAAAATTTGAAGATGAGTGCGTTGGCACAAATGGTTCCCCGACCAGGTTCTACTGATGAGAAGTTGGGTATGCATGATCCAGACGATCCTAACGATGATTTTTATGCACTTCTGGACTTCGACCAAGTGGCAGTCCAACGATATGTGCGGTCGTATATTTTGCAGCTGATAGGAGGATACCTATTTTCTGATAAATCAAACAATTTGGTCCATTTGATGTTTCTCCCACTATTGACAGACTTCAGGACGACTGAAAAGTATAGTTGGGGTGTCTAGCTTGGTTATACCAAGAGTTGTGTTATGCAGCATATGGGGATCCACACGAGATTTTTGAACCATTGATATTATTACAGTTGTGGGCATGGGATAGATTCCCACATATTGCACCTCTGCGGCGTATGCATTTCAATTTTGATGACATTGGTCCGTGGACCAAGTTATACTACCAGAAGGACCACTTGGGACGAGGTAACATCTTCGTTTTTGTTGGAACAAATTTGGTCTGAGGTGTTCTTTATTTTGAACAACTATTAATGTTTTATTTGTTTTTATGAATTAATAAATATTTAGGTGGAGAGATACGTTGGCAATAACATAAGTTTCTACACATGTGCTGCCACAATATCAGGAAGCACTCAACATCAACTTCAAGACCAGGTAACGAATATAGTCTAATTTTAGTAAAGTTAAAAAATCTTACTCGTGTTCTAAATATTGTTATGTTTTTCTGTGTCAGGTAATATGAGAACCTATGAGGTTGATGACGTCCTTAGCATGTTGCCCACGGTTTATCTGCGACATCATTTTGTTTGGCGGAGTAGGGTACCACTCATATGTTTTCATATAGTGGAATGACACTTTCCCGATAGAGTCTTTTCGACAATTTGGTATGAGACAGTCTATCCCAGCTTCTTGTCACATAGAGCGATCTCTTCACGAGACTACTTTACGCACGTCTTCGTCAACAAATTGGGCTATATATCACCGGAGGTACATAGAGATTTGGAATCGTCGGTATGAGCTTGTTGCTACCGGTCCTAGGATAAAAAATGCTGCCTATTACTATGATGTGGAGTATATGCAGTGGTATTGCCAAATTACTCGAAGAGCTATTGGTCGACGGGGTGCACTTTTTGATTATCTTGTAAGTTAGTAATGATCTCTCATTTGTTTTACTTCAATATTTTGTTGAAATATACTTAACGATTGACAATGGGAAAATTATGTTCTTAGGCAATTGGGGTGGACCAGATGTATAACCACGTGGGTCCAACTGGGGATCCATTTACTCGATCCATGTGCTCTAACTTCATGGGAGCTATGCAACTGGATCGTCGAGTGCACGAGGTGGTACATCATACAGACTCGAAACCTTTCACTCCAGCAGACAGGGGCATCAATTTTGATGATATTGTCGTCTCACCTGTAGATGATGTGCATGTGGATCGTGGGCGTAGACGTGCGCGTCCACGGCGAGGATGAGAACGAGGACGGGGATAGGGTCGAGGACGTGAACGACATGAGAGTGATGCTAATGCTGATGTTCAGGCAGAGGAGTCATTACCTTCTTCCAATTTACATGAGAGTTAGGTTGACGAGTCATTGCCTCCCCCTTTACATGACAATCAGGGTCATGAGCCACATGTGTTTGAAGATCCTTCGCAGCTTATTAATGTAGGTCCTTCCGAACAGATTCAAGATCTTCCACAATTACATCCACGTCGAAGAAGAGTTTGTACTTGGTGTTGATCATAGCATATGATCTTTGTTGTTATGTACAAACATTTTATTTTTTTTGATGTTACAACCATTATTGTAGTTACTATTATTTCGATTAAATAGATAGAATTTCATGCCTATAATTTTTGGGTATTTAGTGCCTTAAATTTTCTGACATTAAGTGTGGTTCAATATGTGAGTATTTAGTTTCTTAAATTAAGTTAGAAATAAAGGCTTTCATTAGTTTATAAATTTGGTGGGGGATAAAAAATTTACTAGGAGTTCGGTGCGGGGTGCGACCGCCTAGAACAGTTGGAGGGCACTAATTGGGACGGGCTAGAGGTGGTTTGATGAAAAAATTTCTCGCGGATAGCCCGTGGTGGCCTTAAACAACTTATAATAAAAATAAGCTGTTTAAGTAGTTTTAAAATCTGGTGGAGGTAAAAATTTACGGGGAGTCAGGTGCGGGGTGCAGCCGCCTAGAACATTTGGGAGACACTAATTGGGGCGCGCTGGAGGTGGTTTGATAAAAAAATTCCCAGCGGATAGTCCGCAGTGGTCTTGAACAACTTCTTTTTATTATAAGCTGTTTAAGTAGTTTATAAACAACTTATAATAGAAATAAATGCCTTTAGGAGTTTATAAATCTGGTGGGGGTTAAAAAATTTACCGAAAGTCCGGTGTGGGGTGCAGCCGCCTAGAACAGCTGGGGGCACTAATTGGGACGCGCTAGAAGTAGTTTGATGAAAAAATTTCTAGTGGATAACTCACGGTGGCCTTAAACAACTTATAATAGGAATAAAAGGCGTTTAAGAGTTTATTAATCTGGTGGGAGGGTAAATTTTTTTTTTATTATGACGTCCAAGGGGCGTCATGTTAGTGTGTATGCCGCCCATAAATTTCGAATGTATGCCAACCATTCAATGGGTAGCATACAAAAATCTACGTAAATAAACTGGACAACATTTAAATAGCTTAACTATCCAACTGTCAAAATATTGTCTAAATGTGAATATAATATATTTTTGTGCATATTTGAGATATAAAAAAAAATCACCCCTATTTTTTGTCGAACATCCCAAATAATTCCGTTATGAGGTTTTAGGCGCCCGCGCCAAACCCTCAAATCTCCCTTCCGAGTTCCAACCCCAACCGAAGAGAAGACCTCGCCCACCACTCTTACCTTTTGCAACCTTAAAACGCCATTCGACCATTTCCAGTCGTTCGCTGCCGCGATCTCTCTCTGTGCTCTGCTCTGCAGCGATTCTCATCCAAGTAGAACAACATGACTTCATCTGATACTGATATAATCGCCGCTCATGTCGCTACACTTACCAAGATCTTCGGCACTGTTCCTCCTGCTGCTATGGCGCCAATCGTCGATTGCCTTTTAACTTCGTCGCAAATCTCTCCGTCTTTGCTCTTCGATCATCTTCTTCAACTTCTTTCGGATCTTATCGAGGTACTTGTTTTCCTCTTTCTCCTTAGCTTGCTATTTGATGCTCACTGAACCAGTTCACAACCGAAGTAGAAGTAGTCGAAAGAGTTTCTGAAATCGTTGATTTTGTGTGTCGTCTTTATTAGATCACTGTAACAAAACATGCAAGTAAACAGGGATTATTGTAGACTATTTGACTTGTTGCGTGGTTTCTGATTCTTGAGTTAGGAAGTCAGGTTGCTTGCATTTGGCTATTCCAGATTTTAACGTATGAAGGGAAGTTTTCTGGAAAATGATTAATTACATCCACCATTTAGAAGATTTAACTTGTTGAATGAACATGGAAAATGAATTATCACGACAATTGCTTTTGATGTTATTTGGAGGGCGTGTATATCGCGAGCGTGAGCGTCCTTAGTGTCTTGGTTGAAAATGACACTTCTAGTGAGTATCATTCTATTTTAGTGTAGTTGAGGTATTGCTTTGAGTTTCTGTTGCAATAATTACTAGGAGAAACAGCGTTACTTTTGTTTCATGTTTTGTGTCTACCTGCCTTAATTGCTTGGTGAGTTAGGTACATGGGAGGTTTGCATTCAACAAAAGGATTTTCTTTAATTATGTCTATTTGGGGATTTGTGAGGAACTGGATGGGAGTTTATACACATGTGCTCCAATAACTTTGATGTAATTTTTGCGTTTTTTCATTTACATGTACTTTGTATTATGAAAAGTAACAATTTAATTGAGTTGGAAGAAAATTTGGAGAATTTCAAAGATTTTTCAGTCAATTGTGAGTGAGAGTTATTTAGTGGGCTTTGAGCTCTCTTTTTGTTGGTAGGCTATGTTAATTTACTTACTTTCTTCTTTCTTTCTTTCTTTCTTTTTATTTTTTTATTTTTTATTCTTGCATTGCATTTTCTTCCTCAATAAATTTTATGTATCTATGAAAGAAAACAAACATTTAACAAAGCATACTAAAAGAACGGTTATTACTTGTAGCCCAAAACCCGAGGTCAACCTTAATTTAACTTATGCTTCACACATTTTTTTCCGGAATGTGTGGTCTAATGTACTTTTTGGTTTAGGTCCCGACCACATAAATTGACCCTAAGGAATGCCCTCTTACAATAATCACTTGGTTTTAAGGTATTTCAGTGAGGGATTTGCATACATTGAAATACTAACAAAATATTTTCCGAGTCTATTTGTGTTATTTTTTAACCAATGTTAATCAAACTTATGGTAAAATATTTAGGTTTAATTTTTAAACTCTCTATGAATTTTAAGGTTTATACAGCTGTATATTGTGACTATTTTTTAGAATCTAGAATGCTAAAATGTTCTAGGAATTCCAGAATATTACTTTTGATATATTTCTTTCTATACTAATTTTTTTTTTTTTTTGACAAGAAATAGAAGTACGTGTATTGTATTGAATTAGTAAGATGTACATGAAGGCTTTACGAAAGAAGAATCTGTCCTAACTTATAATTCAAAACTATCTAAAATGGGTTTCCAACCCCTTAATCATTCCCCAAAAGAAAATCCTCTTGTTAACTTACTAGCACTAACCCAAAGTGAGGCCAGGAAAAAAAAGTTTTTCCATACTTCCCCCCCTCTCATTTTCTCGATTATAAAAAAATTGAGTATTCGTTTCCTTCCAAACTGACCACATCACAACAAAAACAACCACCCGCCAATAATCCCCTAATCATCTCGGTGTTAAACTATCGCCAGACCAAACCCATAGATTGGTTTCATTTGGAAGTCTCTCCCATTGATAAATTGCTTTCCACCTTTCCCAAATAGCTTTTGTATAATCACATTCAATGAAAATGTGTTGAGTAGATTCCGCATCCTGTTTGCACAGACAACACCAATTGGGAGAGATAACCCAATTCTTGAATCGCTTTTGGAGAATATTTGCACTATTCAACCCTCCATAAGCAGTAGTCCATCCAAAAAATTTGGCTTTAGAGGGAACACGAGCTTTCCAAATGAATTGTGTGGGAAATGGGCCAAGGGTGGGGCAACATTTGAGGAAGAGCAAAGATGATGGAAGGAAAAATTGGAAGAAAACTCTCCTGAGGTTTGGATTGAAAAGGACACTCTGCCCATATCTCTAGATAGGTATGCACCTTGAAGGATCTCAAGTAGGGATGTGGCTTCTACAGATTCTCTATCAGACAGGTTCCTACTGAGGTAGAGGCTTAAGGAGGGCCCACCCTTCCCATTATTGTCACTAGGAATCACAAAATCACTAATGGGGTGGTTTTGTTTAGTAGATATCCTATAGATATGTAGAAAAAGGTTTTGGATGCTCGTTGTTTTGCACCAAGCGTCCTCCCAAAATCTAAAGCATCGACCATCACTTACTTTTAATCTAACTAGGCATGAGAAGATGGGGTACATGGACTGAATAAATTTTCAGGGATTGCGGTAGGTGGCTTTCTATGACAAGCTAGCATCTCTTGAATTCCGTTGGATCCCGTGTCGACTTATTATGACTTTAGCCCATAAGGATTCTCTTTCCTTCAGAAAGCGCCATAGCCATTTACCTGCCAATGCTTTGTTCCTCAGCTCCAAATTTTCTATCCCCAAGCCTCCTTGATCAATCGTCTTTCTAACCATACTCCATTTAATAAGGCATCCACCTTTTACTTTGTCTTCTCCTTTTCACAGAAATTGTCTCATCATCTTTTCGATAAGCGAGACAACTGATTGAGGTATTTTAAAGATTGAGAGGAAGTAGGTAGGAATGACTTCCAAAACGCTTTTGATTAAAGCTAATCTTCCACCCTTTGATAAGAAGCTTCTTTTCCAACCATCAGGCCTCATCGAGATAGTTTGGATAAAAGGCTCCCAGAAGGTCAATGTTGAGGGATTACCCCCTGAAGGCAGGACGAGGTATTTAAAGGCCACTGACCAAAGTTGCATCTGCACGAAGAGGCTACCCCGCTCAATTCCTCCTCCGTCATGCATATCCTTCTACTTGACACTATTCAAGATTTAGCTTCAACCCGAAATCCAACAAAGACCTTGGGTAATCCTCATGGCGTTAAGTAAGCTAGACCCATCATTCTCTACTAGAAATAGACAATCATCAGCAAATTGTAGGTGTTACACTGGTATCTTGTTTGTCTATACTAAATTAGATATAAAAGAAGGTGAAAAGACTCTAAAACTAGCAAAACTAAGGGAAAAACAAAATATCTTGACTATAGTAAATGTAATGGTTTCAAGGCACCAAGACGATTTGCCTAATTTGGGCAAGATGTGGTAAGGGCAAGGTCCAGACAATGCTTAAGCCGTAAAAATATTTATTTATAGGTCCTTGAGTAATGAATTATTTATTTATAGGTCCCTGGATAATTCATATATAGAATTATATGTATCTATCTGTGTTCTATATTGAATATGTCAAATTGCCATAAAATGATTAAAAACACTTCCTATTAAATTAAATCATGTTAAAAAATCATAAATTCTTGCCAATGATTTAAACAACTATGTTTTATGTAATACTCAAATGTAACAAAATGGAAAATATGTACAACAATTTAATAAAAAATAAAACAAAAAATCAGAATTAGAAAAAAAAAAAGGATAACATTCATAATAGAATTACAAGTATACCACTTGAGTTAAAAGTTATGCTAATATTTAGATATATAATCATATTGTAACAATACAAAGACAAAGAACCTTACGCCTTATATATTTACATTGACCCCCTTATACTTTTAAAAAATTTCAAAGAGCCCCATGGTTTGCCTTGAGTATGGTCTAGGCGATTTAGTTCCAAATGGCCTAGGTGATGGACTAGTCGTGGCCTTGAAAACACTGAGTAAATGTACTAAAAACAGAGATGAAAGGATCTTAGTGAAAGAAGAAAAGATAAAAGAGCGATGGAAACTTTAAAAAATTATTAAATGAATTCATGTAGCAAAAAGTTAAGTGTAGAAGGGAAACTAATGAAAATAAATTCTTCCGTAGAATTAGCATGCTTGAGGTAAAAATGCTTTGAAAAAAATGAAAAATGCAAAGGCTTTTGAACCAAATGCATTTTCTATTGAGTTTTGGAAGAGCCTAGGGTAAATTGGAGTCTTGTGGTTAGCCAAATTGTTTAACAAGATTGTAGTAACTAAGAGAGTGCTCGATGTTTGGAGGAAAAAAAACTTAATATCCATAAATAAAATAAAGGAGATATTCAAAATTGTGCAAATTATAGAAGGATTAAATTGACGAGTCATACAGTGCAATTGTGGGAGAGAGTATTGTAAAATAGAGTCGGAGTTGAAACTTTAGTGTCAAACAACCAATTTGGAGCTTGAGCCGGAGGTTAACTATGAAAGCTATTTATTTATTAAGGAGATTGATGGAGAGGTATAGGGAGAAAAATAAAGACCTCTAGATGAAACTGCATTTGAAGGAAATGCTAAGCAGGAAGTTTGGAAAGAGGCTGTAGAGTCTAAAGGGTTCAAGATTAGTAGGACTACAACTAAATACGTCAAATGTAATTTTAGTGGAAGTAGAAATACAAATGAAAAGATAGTGAAGATTGAAAGTCAAGAGATACCAAGGAGCAAAAAAGGTATTTGGGATCCATTATACGTAAAGAAGGAGAAATAGGTGAGGATGTGAACCATAAAATTATAGTAGGATGGGTCAAGTGGAGGAGTACTTCTAGAGTATTGTATGATAGACACATCTTATTGAAGTTAAAAGCAAAATTTTATGGAGTTGCTATTAGCTGTCCATGCTATATGGTATAGAATGCTGGGTAATTGAAAAACATGTTAACAAACTAAGTGTAATAGAACTGTGAATGTAAAGATGAATATGCGGTAAAACTTTAAAAGATAAAATTAGAAATGAGCATATTCGGGCTATGGTAGGAGTAGCACCAATTGAAGATAAAATGAGACAGAACCGATTAAGGTGGTTTGGACACATACAAGGTAGGACTTTAGATGCACCGGTTAGGAAGAGTGACCTATTACCACTAGATGGTAACAATAGAGGTAGAGGTAGACTTAAAATTACATGGATAAGGATAATTAAGAAGGATCTAACTTCTTGTAATTTGAATGCCAACTTTGCCGTCAATAGAGCGGAATGGAGGAAGCGGGGATTCATTTAGCCGACCTCATGTAGTTGAGAAAAGGCTTAGTTGAGTTGAATAAAGAATATATTTTAAACATTCATAGCCATTATCTATATACATTCCATGCTTTAGAAAAACTCCTTTTGGTATATATAACTAAGTTTGTCCATAGAATGCTTTAAAAACATTTTTTGCCTTGCATTAAAGAAAAAGAAAATGTAAACATTTATCTGAAAATCAGGTTCAGATTTACAAATTAATCTAAGAAGTTAGAACCCTAAATAGATCTATACAATATTAGTGGTCTGTAGTTTTGATGTCTTGAAGCAACATGTAATATATATGTATTATTTCTTGTGTACAGAAGCATGGTTTAGTGATTATACAAACTATGGTGGTAATGCTATGTTCCCAAAAATTTTGAATACTAAGCTTTAATACATATATATATATTTTTTTGTAAGAGTTCTAAATTCAGATTTAGAAGGTTAATGCCAACACTCCCTTTGAGAAATTGTATAACACATGTCTTCCACTTCAGTGTGGCCCACAAATATTAGGCCCAATTGTTTAAATGTCAAAATTTTGATAAGTATTGGCTCCACGATCAAGATTTTACAGATGGGCCTCCTAAGCCTTTATCTCTTTTTTTTTTTTTTGTTTTTGTTTTTTGAGAAGAAACAATGTTAGTAGTTAGTAGTATAACCTGGCCTATTCTGTACCCATTAATCCCCCTCATCCCCTTGGGTGAGGCAGTGACAAGAGTTGAACCTGAAACCTTTGGGTTCCAAAGCCACCTCTTTACCAACTGCACCAACTCTTTGTTGGCGCCTCCTAAGCCTTTATCTAAAGTCCATTTGTGTTTCTTGGCCCAGTTTTATTTCATGAGGCCCCACAACCGACAATTAAACTTTAGATTATATTGAAGGGCTAATATTTATAAATGATTGTTTAGAATTATCATAAAATCATAAAAAAATCTTGCGTCCTTGCCACGTTAACCTCGATGAATTTGTTTTTAAAGTCAGATTTCAATTTGAGGTCTTGTACCCTGTCATTGTCAACCGAAAATTTGGGAGACTGACAAATTTGTGCCTTGATTTTCTTTTTATTTTCATAGATGCTTAAATTATAATTTTAAGTTACTCTTTAACTTACGTTCTTCATAATTCATGAATAGAATAAGTCTCATGCAAAGTCCAAAACACCCTTATTAAAAAATATCCAAGTTAGCCTCTGAAAATGTAATGTTTTACAAATACTAGCAAGTTTTTGAATTTTCTATATCATCAACTTTCGATAGGTGAGAAGTTTCAAAATGGAATTTTCTTTGGTGCTTTGTGTGTTCTTTTTGGCATTTGATTTATGTATTTTTATTGCTGATGGTAAAATTAATTATGCATATGGCAATTGTTAAACAACATTATTCACCACATGGTCTTTTGGTGGGTGGAAATTTGTAGTATTTGGATTAGCTGAGGTGGTTACACTTGGTGCATTATGAATTGGTTTTCTGAGTTGTCTATATGTGAAAGAGTTTTTCCCTTGCTAGATACCTTTTGGAACCCCTTTTTCAATAATTTTATGATTCTCTAACTTCTAAGTAGTTTTTTTCTTTATTTGTTCATTCATCACATTTTTTATTGTTCTTTAGGGTATTCTCAAGAAGCATGGAAAGTGGGGTTTACTTCAGCCTGGATATATCACGTCATTCACAACTGTTATTTGTCATCTTCTTAAGAATTTTGGTAAGCCATGGTGCTAATGCTCGAAAACAAACTTTTAAATGAAGTCATCATTTCTTTAATGGTTGTATTCAGTTGTACTTCTCTGTCCCTTTTGATGATTTTGATGAGAACATATTTGTGATGCTGTTCTTTAAAAACAAACATTTCATCCATGATGAGTAAATTTATTACAAAAATGGAAAGCAAATAAATATCCTAGTGGTCGGGACAAAAGCAGAAAAAAGAAGATTTTTGAATAATTCCTATTGCTCAACATCAACTTAGTTTCTATGTAAAATCCTTTATATTTGTTAAACAATTTAGACCACAAGAAACTAAGAGCTCACATGCTTGTGATGATGGATGGCGACTTTATGCGTTAGTCACACACTTCTGAGTTGCTTCAGCTTGGGAAATATTCTAGTTATTGTTGAGATGGACAAAGGTGATTCATGGGGAAGATGGTAGAGATGGATCATATGCTCTTCGTCATGGATGGTATGTGGATCTATTTGGTTTATGAGGGCTGATGCATGAATGTGATGATCTTTTTGAAAGTTGAAAACATTTTGACTTTGGAGATTACATCATGTTATTAATGAATCAGAGACTTTTGGTGTGGAGGTAAATGCTTGAGGAAGGTTCAACCAAAAAAATGAACTTCATGGCAGAAATAAGCAAAGATGATATTTTCCCCTTGTAGAATAGAAGGAAGAGGATTGGGTTGCTAAAAAAACCATTCTGAGAGTGGGGAAGTGGTTTGCATCAGTCAAGGTTTAAAATTTATTAAAAAAACTCAAAATGGTGCACTATAAATGTTGTTTGAGAGCAATTGTGCCCATCTTGTAGTGAATACTTTGTGATCAAAGTGGTGAGAAATCTTATTTAGAGGAAAAGGGGTGAGGATCTTCAGTAGTGATGTTCCATAAATTGTTTTTGGGAAATGGATTCATGTTATCATGTTTGAGGGTCTAGTTCCTAGGACGAAGTTGCATTTTTTTGATAAGTAACTTAAAATGAATATCTTAATAAAGAAAGGATAAACCTAAACAAGTGGCAAAACAAGGACCCTAAGGAGGACGAGGGATTCTCCCAAGTCTCCTAAAAGTGCACAAAACTCCCCCATCCCTTAATCGAATCACTTAGTCTATGACCATGTGACAACTCACTATTTGACACCACATGCACAAGGATGCTAGAAATTGCATTTTACCAGTTCTTTGTTGGGAGGAGGTTGGTTGATGCATGCTAGTAAGATAGACTTAAGAACGAGTAGAAATGTATGGCAAATAGGGTTTATTTCTCAATAGTCAATGGTGATGAACTACTGGCCATTGGATGTTATTTGCAAACAATCAACTTCCTAACTTGAATAATTTGATTTCTAAATTAAATACTAAATTAAATTAAATGATTGAACTTTTGCTCTACAGATCCCTTATAATTCTTTCAAGATTGAAAACTTCCAGTTTTATGGTACACCAAATGATAAGAGAACAATTAGTTTGCTTTAATGATAAGGTTTATGGATTATCGTTAGAAACCATTAGTAAGTATGACATTCTCCTGCTCAACCTGTGTACTTGAAAAAGTTTACATGATTGAAGGCACATTAAGTGATTGATTTGTATTCATTTTATTTGTTGGGTTGCTCCTTTTATTTTGTTTTCTCATGTTAATACTTTTCTAGATGAGGGTTTTTTATGGCTTTTCTTATCATTATTCATGTGAGAATTATTGAATACATACATAATATCTTTTGCACCTTGATTTGATTCAGTTTCTAAGCTGATTAGTAATGGGGATTAATCAACCAAGTCTAGCGTTAGTAGATAGAGGACATTAAGCTCTTTTTGACTTGTTCTCTTAAGAATTTGGACTCTCATAATTTATTATCTTCAGTCCTATTAGACACATTGCTCATGAACACTATTTGCAACACAAGTTGTTTCCTACATTGATTTTTCAACTTGTGGTGTTTCTTGAAATCTATGTTTTGCAAATAGTATGTTACCACTTGCCAGATGGTCTTTAGGTAAATGGAAATGACTTTGATCAATTTTGCTAGTTGCCACTTGGCAATTGGCATAAGCATGATGATACCACTGGATGTAGCAGGTATGGTTCGAGCTTGGTGGCACTTTCTCCAATACTATTTTTGTCAATTTTCTAGCATGAACAGAGGGGCAATAGGCATAGATGATATACTAGAAGTGGTGTGTGATGAATCTATGGAAACAAAAATGTGCCGATTTGATTGGGATGTGCGTGTGATTGTTATTATAACACTAGCTGACATTAAAAATGTGACTGTATTAATATTATAATTTTTAACAAATTGTTTGATTAACACGCTGTACAATTTGGAAAATTGTTTGGCCAATTCAGCATGCATTTCTACAAAACTCCTCGTGTAATTGGTCCATGGACACTTAGAAGGTTTCAATGCTTTGTTGAAAGGTTTGGACCTTTTTGTATCACAATAACTTGGGCTTTAGATAAGTCACGATGTGTCATGATGAATACGATTAATAGGTATTAGTGCTAATTGCAACTAGAGTTGTACCTTATATTGAAGGCTTTTGCTTGGAGGGGGAAGTTAAGTGAGAAGCTTTAGTTAGGGTATTGGTGTCTCTAGAAAGATACAAACTAAAGAATCTTTGAAGGAGAGGAGCAAAAATAAAGTCAAGTGATAATGGAGGCTAAAGTAGTGTACTTCTTGTTCAAACACTTTGAAGAATGCGTGGTAGTGTTCGTGATGTTTATTATTCTCTAGGAAGTGATATGTTTCACGGTGACATTTACTTCAGTGTATGTTATCATCATCTTTTTTTTCTTCATGGTCTTGTATTCTAGCCACCTTTAAATATATCTCAAGCATGGTTCAAAAATTCCCGGAAATTCGGCGGACTTCCACAATTTTTTTTTCCTCTTTTTTGACCATCGAAGTGCGAAGTGGATGTAAAATAAAAAATGCAAAAATTCGTTGAAATAATTCTATAAAATTTGACAAAATTCGGTAAACTTTGATAAATTTTCTATTTTTCAATTAAAAAATGCAATAATTCGACAAAAAATTTGATAAAACTCGACTAAGTTCGATAAAATTTAACAAATTCGATAGAGAAGTAAAAAAATGTTATTTCATCAATAAAAAAATCAATAATTATGTATTATTTTCAACTTCATCAACCAACATAGCAATATAAATCTTAAAAAATAATTTAGCAAGCTAACAAATTATGTAGTTTATGGGATATGCTTTACCAAAAAGAGAAGAAAAGAAACAAAAAAATAAATAAAGTTGAAATAAGATAAAAACTTAAAAATAAATTAAGAGAGTTCCCAAAGACATTTTCTTTTAGTTAACTCTTATAAAACAAGATTAAAAAATAATATATTAAAATAATAAAGTAATAAATTAAGCATGGTGGAATTCAAACTAGCAAAGTATATGGTTGAGAAGCAAGCCACCACAAAGTTAAATATCAAAACAAAGGAAAGGAATTAAGACCAAAAGTCACCATTTCAAATTCATCAACCCACTTAACAAGATTGATTTTGTTAGGTCACTTATTGGTATTTTTATGTATTAAAAGTGTCTATTTACATTAGTTTTTAGCTTATAATACAATAGATCTAGATATTTAAGCATATATGCAAAAATTCTCTAAACTTCTCTAATTTAGCGAATTTTTACAAAAATTCTCCATGTCGAATTAAACTTCTCAGAATTAATTCAAATTTTCAAGTGACCGAATTCAAGTTGAAATCGAATTTGCGATCCTTGATCTCAAGTAATTATTCAAAGTTCCTAACTAGTTTGAAAGAGAACTTTAAATTACATGAAATTCTTGAACCATTCTCGAGTGCCTCCTAGTTTTTTTGCTTCCCGTTGCTTTAGTGTTGATCAATAAACACATCTTATTTCTTTCGTTGTTATAAATGTTGTGCATAATGTTGTTGAGTCAAACTTCAATTTACTTACTCTGTTATACCCCAGTGTTTTCATAGGCCAATTTTATAATTTTCCCATTAGTGTATTTTGTTATTTTACTTATTGAGCATAATTTGGGTCAGTTTGAGTGAGGAGGACACTCTAATTATTAAAAGAAACAATTTGGAAAGTTTTGATATTATGAGAAAAATTACCATTTTGCCCATAACCTAGAAAATAGGAAGTTTGAAGCCAAAATTGAAATTTGCTAGATATGGACTCGTTGTGGTCAGTTTGCCCTAAGAATTAAATATCATGATTATTTAAGAAATATGATTTTTAACCCAAAGTTTGTTGAAATATTGGGTACATGGACTCAAAATTTAGGCTTCGCTAATTTGGGCTCAATTTGGAGGTCTATTAGGGTTTTATAAGGACTGAAAATTTGAATGGATGGTTGTTGGAGACCTAAAATGTTATTTGAATGAATTGACACCTTTAGAAGGCTTTAACTTGTAAGTCGAGATGCCTCGCCTGAAAACCTACCGCCGTGACTAGAGGTGGAAAACCCAATGATATACAAGTTTTGAAACCATGGATTGGTCAAAATTCAAAAGAAATCAAGAGGGGAAGATTGACGAAACCACTCTCATCGTAAGGGAAGTAAAATTTATCTTAGCGAAGATAACTCATCGGCTGTGATTTTTTGGGTATTGCATAAATGGTTCAGGGTCAGTCTTACCATGGATGGTGGTGAGATTCGAGTTGAGGAGTCGAAAGGCTAGAAGAAGTTCTCGATCAATCTCTTCTTGGGATCTGTAGCATGGCTACACAAGACTTTGCAACCGGGCGAAAACAGGGAGAAAGGATTAAAGTTTTTATAGGTTCCGTCGTGGGGTTTTTGACATGATTACCCTTCAAAAAAAAAAAATTTCACAAATGCCATCTAAACACAAATATTGACTTATTTGCCCTACTTTACTGTTAGCACAGTCAGCGCGCCAAACCAGCGCCATGTGGGCACGGAGGTGACATTTTTTTTTCAAGTGAAGGGAAGGCGTCTTTTGAAAAGACGCGGGAATTCCCCTCTTGATCTTTCAATGATACCTGTTCGAACTGTTCTTCTATCTCCCGCGGTCTTCTCCAATCTTCAGTTGCCAAAGCCGAACTCAACAAACTCTCTCCCCCTTGCAACACCCTATCTCCTCCTCCCAGCTCAACCTCACCCGCTCCAGAAGGCGTTGCCCCTTCGCTTTACACTGCCCGGACAAGTTCCTCAACATCTCCACCATTCTTCCCAGAAATTTCACCAGGTTCTTGTGTCTCTTCGTCCATTATATATCACTTTTTTGACCTAGTAATCCCTAATTAATTAAATACAACCCAACTCAATGAAACCAATAGAAATCCGGTACCAAACAAATAAAAAATTCCGCAAATTTGCAAAACAACAAAACTTAACCCAAAAAAGTAAAATAAAAATTGAATCTTTATCCAATAACATACCTTTCCAAATCAAATATCATCTTACGCCGATCTATTCACGTCTTATACTGACGAACAGACACCTGAAAATGACTAAATCAATTAAATCCCAAACAAATGCAAAATTCCAACCAAAAGATCAACAACGCCACAATGCCGGATAATCAGATTCAAACTAAAGGGAAGGCGTCTTTGAAATTTTTTTTTTTTTTTTAAGGGAAGGCGTCTTTTCAAAAGACGCCTTCCCTTGTCTTAAAAAAAAAACCTTCCCTTCTTGCTGAAAAGACGCCTTCCCTTGTCTTAAAAAAAAAACCTTCCCTTCTTGCGTAAACAAATTTCTTTAAAGGGAAGGCGCCTTTTCAAAAGACGCCTTCCTTTTACTTAAAAAAAAATTTGAAGGGAAGGCGTCTTTTCAAAAGTTGAAAAGACGCCTTCCCTTCACTTAAGAAAAAAAAAATTATGAATGAAGGGAAGGCGTTTTTTGAAAAGACGCCTTCCCTTCACTTAAGAAAAAAATGCCACCTCCGCGCCCAGGTGGCGCTTGTTTGGCGCGCTGACTGTGCTATGAACAGTAAAGTAGGGCAAATGAGTCAATATTTATGTTTGAATGGCATTTGTGAAATTTTTTTGTTTTTGAAGGGTAATCATGTCAAAAGCCCTTCCGTCGTGCTAGTTGAAACCTTCACCAACCACAAAGGCTGTTTTCTCAGAATAACCAAAATAGAAAATGGTCGACAGTTCGCGGTCTTCATACCGAAGGAACATGATTTTGTTGGGTGGGGTAGCTTGGAGAATGGATTAGAGATGATTCTATATAGAAAGTAGACTAGGCGGGATAACGAGGGAGAAAGACGTGAAGATGGCAGACCGACTATTGAATATCCAAAATCGAACTCGGCAGATGATGTCATGAGGAAGGGGAAGCATGGAAAAGCATGGGGGGAAAAACAAGAGGACAACCAATCAAACTAATGGAGGCCTAACAATGCATATAAAGCTATCATTGACTATAGCTGATATCTTGTGCTTGCCCTAGTGTTTATTATCTTTATTTTCTTATTTATTTAATCTTTAGTTTCTTCTTGTTAGAAACCACTGTTGAACAAAAAACTATAGCTGATAGGTAGAGGCCTAACAATGCATATAAAACTATCATTAACACTCATTACGTGCAGTCCTATCTTGCACATGAAGATCCATAAGAGAGAGAAGAAGTGACAAATACTTTTTTTTTTAAAAGAAACTAATAAGTATTGTATATATGTAGGTAAAGAGTGAAAAAAAAAGAACAAGAAATGTACAAGACAAGCAATTGTAGACACACCCCTAGGCAGATACAAAATTGCCCCAACCCCTAATCCAATCACCCACCCCATAGCCTTTGTATAAATTATTGTTATCTACCCAAAATGAGGCTAAGAGATGAGAAGATTTCCACACTTTAGAAGCCAAAAGAAAGTCATCGTGAAACACCCTGTTATTCCTTTCCTTCCAAAAGGACCAAAGAATTGCTAAGCAGACCACCATCCAATAATCTCTGCATGAAGATTGAACATTGTTCATATAGGGGAAGATGTTGATGCCATCCTCCACCACCTCAGTGTTACTCATAACAGGGAAGTGAAGCCGCCATCTACTCCATACCTCGTTAGTGAAGGGGCACCGCCAACAAATGTGCTGAACATATTCAGAGTCCTTCCTACAAAGATAACACCACTGTGGGGATAAGCACATATATAGGAACCTCTATTGCAGTCTGTCCCCTGTATTCATCTTCCCATGAGACGCTATCCATCCCAAAAATTTAACTTTCGATGGCACATGAGCTTTCCATATAAAGTTATAGTTAGGGAAGGGTGAAACATGAGGCTCGTCAAGAATAGAAGAGTGGAAGGATTTGGTGGTAAAAAGCCCAGAGAAATCCCATGGCCACAAGATCCTATCAGGCTCCCTAGATAGATGACATCCCTCAAGCATTCCTAATAGTGATAGAACATCCTCCTCCACCCTAGGAGGGAATGATCTACCCAAATGAAAATCCCAAGACAACACGAGTTCCCTTAGATTTCTTACAAAATTAATGATAGGTTTGTTGTGAAGAGAGGAGCGTTGGTATAGGTTAGGAAACAATGTTTGGAAAGTAGCATTCCCAGACCATAGGTCCTCTCAGAAGAGAATAGAGTCCCCCATGTCATGCTTAAGCCTAACCAGAGGAGAAAAGGTGGGATGCACGAAAGAAATGAATTTCCAAGGGCTTTTATGACGCTATTAGCGATCCCAACATCCCTTTGGTTGTCCCTAAGCCCATGTCTGCTACTAATGACCTTTTCCCATAACAAGTCCTTCTCCCGTGGAAACCGCCATAACCATTTTCCCACCAATGCCCTATTCCTGAGAGCAATATTTCCAATGCTCAATCCTCCTTGCTCAATCTTCCTTTGAACAATGTTCCAGGCCACGAGGTGAGACCCATGCTCCTTATCAACATTCTCCCATAAGAAGTGCCTCATCAATTTCTCAATTCGTCCTGCCACCTTCATTGGATCCCGAAAAACTGACAAGAAGTAAGTGGGAAGAACATCCAAAGTGGACTTGATTAAAGTAAGCCTTCCCCCTTTAGATAAGTAAACATCTCTTCCATCCATCTAACCTTTTAGATACCTTAGAGAGTATTGGATCCCAAAAATCCAATTTTGAAGGATTTCCACCCAACGACATTCCCAAATATTTCATTGGCCACTCACACATGGAGCATCTAATTAGATTGGCCATCTTCTCCAACCACCTATGACAAACATTAATGCTTGCCATTTGACTTTTAGCCATATTAATAACCATGCCAGACAACCAATAAAAACTTCAACAACCATGGAGGCATTACTGAGACAATCGTTAGAACCATCTAGAAATCAAGGTATCATCCGCAAACTGAAGATGGGAAACCTCCACATTATCTCTCCCAACCCTAAAGCCAGGTACCAAATCGACATCCCTACCTTTATCCAACATTTTTCCTAGCACATCCACCACCAAAGTAAACAAGAAAGGAGAGAGAGGATCGCCCTGCCTTAACCCCCTTTTGCCAACGATCTTACCACGAGGCCGCCCATTAAGTTCCAATCAACCATATCATAGGCTTTGAGAAATATCAATTATACAAATGATGAACATGCAAATACCGACAACAAAACTTGAACCCAAGAACTCTTACAAAATTGAGGCTCTGATTAAATGTTAAAAACCACCTGACCCAAAAGTTATAGCTGATAGGTGGAGACCTAGCAATACATATCAAGCTATCATTAACACTTCTTAAAAAAAAAAGAAAATTTTTTTTTTCCAACTACAGGGGTCAATTGCATGAATCTATTTCCTTCACTTTGTTGAGTTTGCTTTATGAAGAGTTAAGTCTGTTACCCCAAAGTTATTAGCTTATTTGTTTTTCTTTCTCTTAGTTTTGCAAGTTTATGTGTATTTTTTTACCACATTCTTTGTACCTAACAGCTAACCTAGTATATAAATCATCCTATGCTTTGAGTTTAGCATTGTTTACTTTTCTTGAGTTTCTTTTTTTTTTGGATGTCTATGCTTTCCTCATTCTTAATCTTTTGCCAAGTTTTATAGCTTGTCTTTTAAAATTTATGTGGGTTGAACTTCTGCATTCCACCACCAAGTTTCTTTTGTATTGGTCCTCTCCTCTTTGTTTTTCTTCCTACCATCTTTTTGATGCTTATAAATGATAAAAGCAAACCTCATTTTCTTCTCGATGGAATGAAAATTATCTCTCTGCAACTTTATTGGATGTCAGATGCTACAAATATTACTTTGACATCCTTCACCTCCATCTCCAATAGCAGCATCACACGCACATACAGACATATTTGAAACGTAAAGAAGGGGATGTCACAAATCCTCAGGTGCCAAATATGAAACATTCTAAGACATTCCTGAGAATAGCTGGCTTGTTATATTGTTATTATGTGGTTTATAACTTATAAGAATCTCTTTATTCTTTCTCCTCTAATAAAAACCCATGGGATTCAAGATTGCAAAAGCATTATTTATTATTTTTGATATGTCAAAAAACTCACAGCATGCTTCATTTCCATAGGAACTTTTCCTGATGCTTTGCGATCATATATTTGGAGAGGGTTTATTCCACTACTTAAGGTTATAGATACAAATGAACACGAATTACTTAACCAGGTAAGCTTGGATTTTTTGTTATATTTAATTTCAGGAATTCTTACTTCCTGCTGGATTCTCTTCCAGTATTCCGGTTGATTTTCATGCTTCTGACTTTAGATTGCAGAACAACTCTATGATGTTGTGATCAAGTGTAACATGTGGGAGGTAATAGAAGAGACCTTGGTGCCTTTCTCTCTAAGGTCAGTTGGTCTTTCAATTGGCATGCTCCAAAATGGAGAATCAACTATTTATCAATGGAGTGGAAACTCAGTTGCGCATGGGCCAAATGGGCTTAATGGATTGGATGCAGATAAAGAGTCCATGCTGCTTCCTGCTTCTTGGCCGTTGGCCATATCTTGCGATATATTGGCTTCCCTACTTGGTGCATATTTAGCAAGTCATGATGCAGTGCAGAATGAGCTACAGAGAGCAGAGAATTTTGCTGGAAATTTGCTATGGGATCTCTGCAATTTGGCAGTTCAAATGCTTTCAGAATGTCTGGAATACCGATCTTGTGCACTTCGCTTAATCCTTCCATTCATATTAAGGGCATTTGTTTCTCATTCTTCCTTTCAAATTTCTCTCTGTGGGAAGGTCCATGTTCTGTCCAGGTAAAAAGTTGGAATGTGGCTGCACAAAGTGTCCCTCTGATCATGTTTGTTATGTTTAACCTTTGTAGAATTATTGACAAATCTTACAATAATAAGCTTATTTGTCATATCAAGATTTTTTCTGTTCACTTCACCCAGGGATTATTTTTTTTGGAGAATTTGGAAGTGTTGCACATCACTGTTTTGTCTTGGACCTATGGAGCGAAGAGACGCATATAACATTCTATCTTTATGCTTATCTCTTTTCCTTCACACAGAAGAGTGTGAAAATGTTGATGTATGTAATGGGGTTGAAAGGCATGCTGTAATAGCTGAACCAGACTTTTGGGATGAAATAAAAAGAGGCTTGGTAGGATTCTATAGTTATCTATTCCTATTGATTCACTTCAATTCCTCAAAAGAAGTTACCCTTTCAAAATCATGTATTATGTGCATATTTTGCTTGATTTGAAGGTTGATAAGGAGGCCTTTGTGAGGAAGCAATCATTGAGTATATTGAAAATGGCATTGCAAATAAATGATGGAAGGCAATACTGTGATGATGTTTCAGAGACAAGTTCGCATGAAAATAGTTCAACACTTGGTTTGACCAAGAGAGGAAAATGGGCTGAAGAGGAGGCGAAATCATTGGGTGTGGGGAAAATATGCAATCTTGCCGAGCCCCATCTGAATGGTCTTCAGAGGTGGAATGCTTTCCTACTTTTGTATGAAATGCTTGAAGAGTATGGTACACACTTAGTTGAAGCGGCTTGGAACCACCAGGTCAGTTGTCAGTGGGTCTTATTTTACATTGTAAATAAAAAACTGTTAGAGATGATCTTTTAGCTCTATCTGATGTTGTTCTGTGATCTAATTTTATCATTTTACTTTATTTCTGTTATTTCTGTTTATCTTTTGGGACTTTTGATACCTGGCTAAGATGCAGGAGACTTTCTTTAAGTCAAAATCGAGTGTAAAGGTCACTCAAACCAGTTTAGGGAAATGAATCATCCTTATGCTGGGCCTTTTATACGTGATTTATGGGGTATCTGGCCCATGATTTTGAAATGGCCCTGCTCTGCATGGTGACTTATATGGTCCTGCCCTTTAGTGCTGTGGTCTTGGGGGGGAATTTGCTTGCCTCTCTTTATTCTTTAGAAAGGAACAATGTGCACACAGGTAGTATGTCCAGTTCTGTAGAATATTTTACTTCTTATGGTTGATCAAAATATTAATTAGGCGAGTGATTGAAGAACTAGTAAATTAGTTCATAGTGATGACTTGATTTAGGTTGGAAATAAGTGACAATTCGAAGATGAATGATATTAGTCATAAATGCCTTAGATGTATCTAGGAATTTTGTTGCTGCTTCCTTCAACAATTTAAAAGTGAGCAATCATGAGGAAAAACAAGTTTGCTCTCGGGCTTATCTTATAAGATCTAACGTACCGGGATTTCACGGAATGTATAAATCTATATGAGTAGTACATAAAGTGAGCTGCTACTACCTTAGACAAATAAGATGGGCACAGTAGGAAGTCTAATTCAATGGCATCATTCTACAATTGATTATCAAGATATTCCTAGAAAAGATCACTGGTGGAAAGAACATGGTACAGTCTTATATGCCTCAACTTAATACCGAGAACAATGTTAAAGAAGCTAGACTGTTGTCTTATTTAATTTTATGGAGGGTTTCTTGTTATTTGCACTCATGAATGGGAGATTATTTTTCTTATTAAACGACTTTTGTTAGAAAAGCATATCGCTTGCTTTTCACCATCCATAATCCATATATGGTGGCATGACAACATCTTCTGTTATTCTCTGAGCTCATTATTGGCAAGTAATCTAAATCAGTTTTTCAGATATCATTGTTGCTTCATGTTTCTGTTCCACAAGATTCTTCCTCAAATCATAGTAGTGTAGCAGTACATCAAACTCAAATGGAAACTTCAGAGAGAATCTTTAACTGGTTAGCAGTTCTATGGGAGCGAGGTCTTTGCCATGAAAATCCTCAAGGTACCAATCTCCAGTGTTTCATTGCTGTTCTATGAGTGGCTTGCTTTATCTCCATTACAAGTTTACAACTACCGTTTTTCCTTTCTCTTGCAAGATTATTTACTTTCCTTATGTTGCAGTTAGGTGTTTGATCATGCAATCATTTTTGGGCATTGACTGGGAAGGTCATGGGAACTGTGCAAATCTAGTGCCTGAGAGTTTTATACTTGGTCCATTCATCCAAGGGTTAAATGACAATGTGCACCACAGTGATTTTGGTTAGTTCTTGGTCTAGCTGCTTATCCTTTTAGTGTAGCTAATGCTAGTTTACGCGTATCCACATAATATGTGGTTCCTTAAAGATTTGTGGGGATTTTGTGCTTTTTCATTCTCCTTCAATGCAAGTAGCATGTTGATAGTGCTGGATTTGTGTACAAGTTAACATGCCATAATGCTTAACAAAATAACCTTGCTGGTGTGTAACCAAGTCTTAATACAGGAGTGACATAACTGTGAAACCAGAAACAAGCATGGTAGTTGATCTCCAAATTTTGGAGAGAGTTGATATCATAATTATTAGATTCATGAATCAAAATTGAATCATTTGAGACTTTTGGCGTATCAAAGCAGGAGTCAAATCAATGAATTACAATTGATTCATGTGCATTGATTGTGTAGAAACACACATATAACTCAATATTTATGTTGCATGGAATGTAATATGTAGTTTTATCAACTAGTCATTTTGATCCTAGTTGACAATATGAAATGGGCTAATATTTGTAAGGGTGTGTATTCACTAAGGAGATTATTCTTACAAAAAACTTGTCAATTTTAAATTTAAAACCTAATCATATAATTTTCAAATGGAAATTTAAAGTTAAGGGAAATGCTATTTTAACTACAAAAAAGTGCAACTACATGTGTAACTACACATTTATGCTCATTGGATCATTTATTACACGCATTGATGTGTAAAACACACACATCCAATGAACATGAAGGTGTAGTTGCACTTGAAGTTGCTTCTTTTGTAGTTAGAATAACATTTTCCTAAAATTAATACTTCATAATTGTGTCTTCCCTACTTTTCCTTACCACAATCTATTATAGAAAGCTCCGGTACCATCGAAGGTTAAATTCTTGGAGTGGGTTGCTTCCCATGGAAAAGTGAATTCGGGGGATATGATGCAAAAAAGATTTCCATGTAGGTGTTTGTCCCTTTTTTGGTGTTATTTGTGTAGTCAGGATCTTGAGTCTGTGCCCCATATATGTTGGGGTTGTCCATTTGCTAAGGAGGTTTGTTGTAGATGGCATGCTCACTTTCCTATTACTTATTGTGAGATTGAGGTGGAAGAGTATGTAAATATTTTCCCATTTTTGGATAGAGTTCACTCATCATGGGGAGATCATTGGAAGGTGGTGTGCTTGTCAGTTTTAAGGTCTCTCTAGAAAGAGAGGAACAATTGGGTGTTCCTCGATGAGTTTTCTCCAGTGTTTGAAGTGTGAGAGAAGTCACATCTCCTTGCTTCTTTTTGGATTGCCAATAGTAATCTGGCTAAGGGATACTATTTAGGGGAATGGCTAAGGGGTTGGGGAAATATTGTATATGTATAGGGTAATGGTCCAGTGGACATTTTTGTACAGATTTGTAATGATTACTTACATATATACAATGTATTTAGTTCCTTTTAAAAAAAATAATTGTCTTCCCTATTCCATCTTTCTCTACGATATGATAGTTAGGATAATTAATTTTTAAAATAGTTTTATTGAAGAACTCTTCCTCATAAGGATTTCACAATAAACTTTTTATTTATTTTTTATTTTTTTTATCATGGTTAAATGTTCACATGTCATGCTGAAAAGACCTAATATATAATTATATATTTTGTAGATTGACATAACACATAAAGCACTTAAATATGGAAGTTATAATGATACTTTAAATTATGATGTTCAAAAATATATATTTTCACTTTCCATAAGATTCTTATGAATCGATCAAATGGTAAGACTTGAATCATGAATTGCAAGATTAGAATAGTGAATTGTACGATTCTAATATATATATTTTAAGATTCACCATAAGACTCAAAAGCATTGGGATTTGTGTTGAAGATTTGAATTGGTTTCTTTGAATTGAATTGCGTGTTTTTTTTTTGAATAGAAACAAATATTGGAAGACAAAATTGAAGGCTTGGGTAGGACAAGAAGTTCTCCCACAGACATTATGAGGAACAAAATATACACTATTTTCCCAACCCCAACCTCTCATTTATACCATATCCCTTGAAAAGCTTGCTGATAGCGACCTAAGAGGATGCCCAAAGGTGTGTGAGAGTTCTTCCAAAGTGCATTTGGATGCTTATATTCCTAGAAGATCTATTTCTTTCTCTCAATCCATATACACCACAAAATTGCAAATGATTATTCTCTGTAACTTTTTGAGATAGGGAGAAATGCCACCATCAATGGAGAAGGATAATAGGTTCTTTTAAATAACGGTTGGCTTCGTCAAGATAATTGAAAATGTGGGAGTACCATTTCTCCTATATCCTAGTAATGAAGGAGTAGTGGAGGAACAATTGAATAGGTGCTCCATCATCTCCTTGTTGTGTTTGTATAGGATGCCACCATGTTTATTTATTTATTTATTATTATTATTATTATTATTATTATTATTATTATTATTTTCTTTTTGGAGGGGGGATGCATTTTAACTTGTAAGCTGTATTTAGTTCGCAATGAGCCAACCCAAGACCTTGACCTTGGGTAATACTTTAGCTTTCGAAATAAAAGAGTGGGGATAAAACGGAGGAATAATAGGGTAATAAGTTGATTAAAGAAGGATCTAGAGAAAAGATTCGTGCTAGTACAACGAACAATGACAAACACACCTATCCTCAACTTTACTAGAGAGATAAGACTCCTTTCAGGATGGTTTAATATGTTCCTTAGCTAAACCTCCACTTTTTTTTTTTTTTTTTTTTTTAATATTTTTAAGTTCCTTAGGAAATGAAAATTCTAATGATGGCATCCACTTATATCCTTGTTGGGGAAGACTATAAAGGGCGAGGCACATTAGTTGTATCATTATTTTAAAAATCGTTTGAGGCATACGCTTCGAGGTGAAACGCCCAAAAAAGGCTGTGAGGCTTAAGCCTCAGTTTTTCATACCAAATTCAATTCAGGCTTATGTCTCAATTTTTCTTACCGAATTCAATCTTTCTAAATTTTATTCTAAAAATAAATTTATCATAATCGTATTTAGATTATTATAACTAATTATTTTAGTTTTTAAGAATAAATTCTCTTTCATTTGAGATAAAATAAAGGTTTCACTATTAACTGGCCAAGGCCATCTTTGAAAAGGCTCCTTAATAGTAATATATTTTTAAGTTTATGAACAATTGCACATATACTAACCTAGCAATGTAATAACGTTTGAAATATTATTCTAAGTGCACCTTGCATTAATTGAAAAAAGGTAAAAAATGGCAAACACCTAATATATCTTCAATATATTAGCTAAATTATATTTGTTTTTGCTTTTAATAGTTTTAAATTGAAATTTGGAAAGCTTGACATATGCTGTCTTATTTAGTTCTTAAAGATGTTAATGACAATTAAAACAATTAATATATTAAGAGAAATAACTCGAGATCTTTTTATGTAAAAACTAGTTTATCATAATGCTTACTTTAGGTATTTCTTCATTTATTATTATTTTTATTGTTTAGATTTTTCATGAATTGTTTTATATATATTTCTTAAAAAAATGTGAGGCTTAGACCCTCAAACTGCCTCGATTACATGTCACTTTTTTAAACCTTGGTTGTAATGAGAGGAAAGTAATGATTGAAACAAGGATGCAAAGCTAGTGGTCCCGCACGAAGTATCTTCCCTATCCTAATTTATCCTCATTAACCAACTTAAGACACACAAAAGGAGGATATCATGGTAAATGGAGTTGGAAAGTTTCCATGAGCTTCTATATGAGGAAATTAGAGGCCAGATTACTTCCCATCTATTGTCTAGAAGACAATGTTTGCTTTTGATTACATGAGCCCTAAGAATTTCCTATTTTGTTTAGTGCCTCCATAGCCACTTTGTGACCAAAGATTTACTTTGGTGTTTCCAACTATTGGACCCCCTTTTTCCGTTGGATGTTTCTTTGTGCCCTAAGCAATCAAGTGAGTGGTCTTTCCTTCTTCCTGTTCCTTCTAGAACTTTATCATATTTTGTTTAATGATCTTCACAATCTATGTTATCATGGCCCCCTCAAATCATATCTCAATGGGTTGCCTCCCAATGGCTTCCCTAGTACTTTGAAGTTCATCCTCCAGTAGAGCATCCTATCCCTTGGGCTTTGAGTTCAAGGGTTTCCATGTACATGATGATGCTTGCAAGTTGATACTTGGCCATGTTAACTTTCAAATTTCAATCTTGAGAGCTAGCAAAAATTGTGTAGAACTTGGAGAGAGTGGTGCATAGTAGGGTCTTATTCTTCAGAAAAAAGAGAATGCCATCAATAAATTGTATACGAGTGAACTCTAACTTTTCATGACCCACTAAGAATTCTCTTATTAGGTTGCTCTCCTTGGCCATATCTATAATTCTACCAAAGACATCTGATACTAATGCGAAGAGAAATGGGGATGGGGGGTCTCCTAGTCTTAGCTCTCTTTCACCACCCTTAAATTCCCTTGGTCTTCCATTTGTGATTATTGACTAGTAAATTAAGCACAAGCATTTGTTTATCCACTTCCTTTATTTTCCACCCATGCCTTTCCTCTCCACGATGAAATCAATGAAGTCCCATCTGACAAGGTCGTAAACTTTGGAAAATCAATTCTGAGCGCTATCTCTTCCCCATGGTTACAATTGTAGTCCTCTACTATCTTATTGGCGATGGGAATTGTGCCAAGGATTTGCTTTCCCTAGGTAAAGGCCATTTGTGTCCCAACAATTGTGGAGTTTTCTTAAGGGTATGTTTGAGTGAGTGGTTAAGGAGGTAGGGTTTTCTTGTTTGTACTTGATTTCTTGTAGCACCTCTGGTGCTAGTTCTTGCTCTTGTATTGTGTTCGCTTTTTATTTTTTTTACATATGTTTCAAGTTTCTTAACAAAAAAAGACAAAAAAACACAATTGTGGAGTGAAGGATGCTCCTCAATCTATTGGCAAGGACCTTGGCATTGATTTTATATAGGCACATTACTAGGTTGATGGGTTTGTAATTTGCTACTTTCCAAGAATTGAGTTTTCTGGGATGAGCCAAATGTAAGTCTCATTAGGGCATCTATTGATGACGTTTTTTTTTTTCGGATATTTTTTCCCATGACCCTTATCAAATTATTTCTTAACACCTCCCAACATTTGTGGTAGAAGGCTTGGTTGAATCCATCAAGTCTTGGATGTTTGTTACTATCACCATTGAAGATTATTTCTTTCACCTCCTCTTCTTCCAAGTAATGCCTTCAATCCTTTGAGGTTCCCTCTTGACTACATAGTTGATGGTACTAGTTAAGGAAGTACTAGACAGTTTCCATAAAATTCTCCTCATTGCCATTCACCATGGGTCCATGTACTTGTTCTAGCTCTCCTGATGCTCATAATCTTGTGGAAGAATTTAGAATTGGCATCCTCCTCTATAATTCATTTACTTTAGCCTTTTGATTAGCTGGCATCTCCTCCTTAATGTAGGGTCCCTTGTACTCCTTTTTTGCGTTCTTCCTGATAAGGTCCATGTTAGATGTCTAGTGGCCACTTTCGTCTTCCCTGTCGATGATCTTTGATTAAGCTTTCCAATTCCTTCTTTTGGATTGAATTATTGAAATATTCCCCAAGGCCTTTTTGTTTCAGATTTTAGGTTCAACTGCTTTAATTTTTTGTGAGGCATAAGATTCACATATTCAAATCGAAATTCTTACAGCCATGAATGTAGGCAGTCCTGATTTTCGCTTCAATATCAATTTGGGATTGTTGAGAGTTTTGCTTTAATTTTTCCTTGGTCCCAAATTTCATGAAGTCTCCTAAATTGTATAAATTCTTATTGTATGTTTTCATCCAGCTTATATAAATAAACTATATCTCTAGGCAAAATAAATGGAATACCCTTATTGATTAAAATTATCAAATAGCCTTTAAAAGATATGTGTAATTACGGTTTTCTTACGACTAGCTCCAATCAGTCAGTCGATTTCATTAAGTCTGAAGTATATGGGAGAAAGGTCATAGAAACATTGATCAAAATTTTCCCCTGTTTTCGTTAGCTAGTTATGGATGAATCATTTCTCCTCTTCATGACATTTGGCATCATGCACAAGGTACACCTTTTTTTTAATGACATTTGGCATCGGTAATGTTAATTGATCTTGCTGTTGCTACCCATCCTTGTAGAAGAAAAGTTCTGAACACAGATTTTGTAATGTAGATGATTGTGCAAAAATATGGTGTCTCAATCTATGTTACCTGGACTCGGGTATGGGTGTCGGATACGGGTACATATCTAGAGGTCCGACTTGTTCATTTTCAAATTTTGGGATACGGGGACTCAACTATATTATATGTCGTTCTCTCCTTTCTTTCTTCTTTTCGCTCATTTATTGTCCGTTTTGTTCTCCCATTTAAGTGAATTTCACCTATTAGTCATTATCTTCTTTCATGCTTTCTTTTCTTTCCATTGGAGAATCTATATAGTAATATTCTAAAATTTAAAGTGTCGGATACATATCCCATACCCATATCGCATCATGAAGTGTCAGACACAGGTACGTTGGGCTAACATAAAGAGTCCGGGTAAGATAGGTCTTAATTGTTGTCCTTTGTGCTTTTGGTTTCTGTTAATTTCACCTTGCATTGCTGGCTGAAGCATTCATTATCTTTTAGATTTGCTTTGATACTCTGGAATCCAAAAGTTTATTCTGATGGAATTCATATAATAGATTTATTTTACTTTCATGCACTTAAGAATTGCTTTGTAGGCATTTTTGTTCACTTTTAATACATCCTGCAGGTACTAATGGAGTTTATTCTTCAAAAACCATTGAAGATGCATCCAAATTTTTATACCAGTTTTGTGGTTACTTTTGTCGAAGGTAAATAGTCTTTTCCTTTTCCGTAGATGTATACAACTTCTAATGAAACATAGAGTGCTACTTCACTGTCAACTTACTCCTTATATCTGTTATCTAAGTTTTGTGTTTGCATTTTTCTTCCATTGGTTAGGTTCAAACTTCGGAATGAGGATAGGATCCTTTTTTGGTATAGGATGTGTGGTGTGGAACCTCTACCTTTCATCAGCTTTTCCCACATCTCTATCGGTTATCATCCCTTCATAACAAACCTGTAGTTGAATTTACTAGAACAGTGAGTGATGGGGTGAGGGCTGTTACATCTTGGGATTTACACCTGGGTAGGAATATCACAGTGAGGGAAGAAAGGGAGGTGGTATCTCTAGTAAGCATATTGGAGGGTTGTCAATTATCGGAAGGGGAGGATAGGGTGTGTTGGCCTTGGGACCCATCTGGGATGTTTACCACCAAATCTTTTTATGACTTAATCCTTAATGACCCTCATGCGCCCCCATTTCACCACCATCACGTCATAAGGAAAGCACAAGTGCCTTCGAAAGTCAAATTTGTGGGTTGGGTGGCTGCTCATGGTAAATTAAATACTAACGATATGCTTTAGCGAAGGTTTCCATACATGTATCTTTCCCCACAATGGTGTTTCCTATGCCAACTACATATGGAATCGGTAGCCCATATTTGTTGGTAGCGTCCATTTGCGCAGGAGCTAAGGGGAAGATGGTGTATTCATTTCCCAGTTATGGACAATGCGGAAGATAGTGGAACAAACTCCATTAATATTTTCCCTTTCTTAGATAATGTCCAATCGTCATGGCGAGGTCACTGGCAGGTGGTTTGCTTAGCGATTCTATGGTCCATTTGGAAAGAGTGGAACAAAAGAGTGTTTGAAGGGCTAGAAATTTCAGCGGCTGGAGTTTGGGAGAGTTCTCACTTGTTAGCTTCCTTTTGGGTATCACAAACCAAGTTGGCTAAGGGTTATAACCTTAATGATTTGATTAGGGGATGGGGAAATATTGTAGGGCCCTAAGTTTGGGGATTTTGCCTGTCAGGGCAATACACTTTGTGTAAATCATTTTTTGTATCATTGACTATATATATATTCATATGTGTTTATCTCATGGGAAGATGAACACAAGGGACAAATTGCAAAAAAGGTTCCCATGTGTGTTTATCTCCATAGTGGTGTTATCTTTGTAGACAGGAGTCAGAATCTGTGCAGCATATATGTTGGCGATGCCCTTTTGCTAACAAGGTTTGGTGTAGATGGCTACACTTCCCTGTTATGCGTAATAATGAGGTTGACGAGGATGGCATAAATACTTTCCCCTATATGCATAGTGTTCAGTCAGCATGGAGAGATCATTGGAGGGTGGTATGCTTGACAGATCTATGGTCTTTATAGAAGGAATGAAACAAAAGGGTGTTTCATGATGAGTTTCTATCGGCTGCTAAAGTGTGAGAGTCTTCTCACTTTTTAGCCTCTTTTTGGGTAGCTAACAGTAGTTTATCCAAAGGCTATGGGTTGGGTGATTAGATTAGGGGGTGAGGGAATTTTGTATCGGGCTAGGGAGTGGCCAGTATTGTTTGTCTTGTACAGTTTTCTTTTCTCTCTTATTTACATATATATAACACCTTTT
This sequence comes from Paratinospora sagittata, assembly GCA_035771175.1. NCBI lineage: Eukaryota > Viridiplantae > Streptophyta > Magnoliopsida > Ranunculales > Menispermaceae > Paratinospora > Paratinospora sagittata. The sequence goes on from CM069610.1 coordinate 28,582,918, forward strand.
AGTTTCTTTAAAAAATAAACTATATATATATATACATACTTCATAGTTTCTTTTCAAAAAAAGAAAAAAAGAAAAAAAGTACTTGCATTTCAATATTTTGTTTTTCTATGTGTTGCTGCTGTTATCATTTTGACACAATGGTATTCTCTTCTTAGAAATCCTGTAGCATGACATTTCAAATCAGTTTAATTCCTGTTACAGTATCCTGTTTGTTTTATGTTCCTTACTATGTTGTTTTGTCGTTGTTACTTGTTTACAATAGCTTGTTTAAGTTCTGATAAGTTATAGCTTCCTAAGACTATAAGATAACCCTAGATTTGTACATTGATCAATAATAGGGGAAGGCTTTTAGTGCTATAGAGACAAATTTTATTATGTGCTTGATACAAAAGCTGGTATTTTCAATCCCTAAATTTCTTTCTTTTTCCCCCTCTGGACAAGGATTGAAAATTCGAATTCGCTTTATACTTCAGTTCCTTAAAATTCAGAATTAATTCGAGGAAGTCTAATTTGACATAGAGAATTTTTGTAAAATTCAAAATTATAGAGAAGTATAAAAGATTCTATTTAAATGTTATAAACATCTATGTTTCTTTTAGATCTATTGAAACAAACATAATTATATACATAAAACTCATTAAATCATGAAATATAATGGTTTAAAGTATATTTATAGTTTCTTTATTACTTGATGCATATTGCATGAGTAACAAGCTATTTTATGGTGTTTATGCTTAACATATATAGGACATATGGTCTAATTACACATAGTTAAAAAACTACATGTCCACTCTTTAATATTGAATTAGAGTTTTGTAAATCTTATTTTGCTTTCTTTTTTAGTAATTCTTTAGTTTTTATTCCTTTTATATGAAATTCTTCTAACAGAAGTTGAAGTTACAATTGGTATTTGGTTTTTACTTTGTCTTTGAAAAGTAAACAAAATGCTAAAGGATTTTTTGAGTTTTACGAAATTATTTCGATAAATCACCCAACTTCGATGAAAGTTGGGTAATAATTGGGAAATTGACAAAATTCGACTAAAATTTGGAGGATTATGCCGAATTTTCATTCCATGCTTCTAAGAAGGGTTTGAAAGACATGAAAACAAAAATATCCTGAAAAGGAGGTTAGCCATTGAAAGAGTGTATCGTTTGAGTCTTTGAAAAGGAAGGAAAGTTGTCACACAAAGCATGTTTTGCAACCTTCAGTGTTGGTTTTATTATGGTTCTTTGGAGTTCTTTTTTATCTGATACTATGGCATTTTCAAAATATCTAATATAGTAATCGTGTAGCCAAAACTAATTTATAAAGCATGTATTAGCCGAGCACGACAATAGTCATTCTAAAAAGGTTAAACAACCATTTTACAATTTATATTTGTTTTGGAAAAGCCCAAGATTCTCTGTTATAACACTAGAGTTAACTATTCTAATAATCATTACCACTCAATGAAGGGCGGATTGGTGCATGAAGCTCCCACCGTTGTGGAGTCTAAAGAAAGGGTTGAACCACCTTGGGTCTATTATGCATAGCCTTACCCTGCATCGCAAATGCTATTTCCATGCACTACCGATCAATGAGATTGAAATTGTATTAAATCTAAAATTTCACTGTATGTATCTCCGTATGGACAGATTTGTTATAACTTCTACTTATAACTTAACTCAACTCAACTAAGCCTTTTCCTAACTACATGGTGTCGGATACATGAATCCGCTTCCTTCACTCCGCTCTATCAAGGCATAAGTTGACATTCAAAATACAAGAAGTTCGATCTTTTTTTAATTATGTCTGTCCATGTTATTTTTAGGTCTACCTCTATTACGTCTATTGCCACCATCTAGTGTTAATAGGTCACTATTCCAACTGGTGCATCGAAAGGCCTATGTTGTATGTGCCCAAACTGCCTTAGTTGGTTCTCTATCATTTTGTATCCACTTGGTGCTACTCCCACCATTTCCCGAATACGCTCATTTCTAATTTCATCTTTTACAATTTTACAACAAATCCATCTTAACATTCACAGTTCTATTACCCTTAGTTTGTTAACATGTTTTTTAATTGCCCAACATTCTGTACCATATAAGTATATAACATGGTTGTTTAATAGCAACTCTATAAAATTTTCATTTTACTTCCAATGGGATGCGCCTATCATACAATATTCTAGAAGCACTCTTCCACTTGACCAATCCTACTTTAACTCTATGGTTTAAATCCTTACCTATTTCTCTTTCATTATGTATAATGGATCCCAAATACCTAAAATTTCGCTCCTTGGTATCTCTTAACTTTCAGTCTTCACTATCTCTTCATTTGTATTCCTACTTCCACTAAAATTACATTTAATGAATTCAGTCTTGGTTCTACCAATCTTGAACCCTTTAGTTCTAGAGCCTCTGGCTTAGTATTTACTCTAGTTGTAGTTTCATCAATCGATACTATATCATCAACAAGTAACATATACGCCATGGAAAATCTTCTTGAATATGTTAAAAGTACTTTGAAATTTGAATATCAATACTTATAACTTATAGCTTACACAAAAGTGTTTATTGACGTTGTTAAATTCGTTCATCAAATATGTGTATTTTACAACTTCTAGCAACATCGAAGAACTTTTTAGTATAACATTAACACACTTTTATGTTATGGGATTTTAACTTTAGATGCGACCTTATCGATAGGGAATAGGAGGAGAACTATCTTTTACTTAAGTATCTAAGAGGTATGGTTTTTACCTGGGGTTGCTGATAGGGCTGTCTGGGCAATCCTTTCCTTATGTTCTTTTTTAGCTAAGTCCTTTGAATCCATGATCCATGTTCATAGTCTTGGCCAAAACTTCCACAAAGTTCATTTGGAAAGCCTTGGTACCATCTAAAGTCAAATTTCTTGAGGGCAAGTCTGATCAATTACTAAGAATATTGATGAGTAGTGGTTTACTGGTTTTTGCTGTGGTATGGTAACTATGGAAGGAGAGGAATTGTAGGATGTTTAAAGGGGGGGAGGGTGGGATTATTGTCATGTTGTTTGGGAAAGTTACCATTTTTTGGCTTCTTTTTGGATAAGTGTATCGGCCCTTGCTAAAGGGTATAGCTGAGGAGATTGGGTGAGAGGTTGGGAACCGATTTTAAGATATATTTAGCTTGTTAGGTGCACTTCTTGTCTTCCTTGTTCCCAAGACTCTTCTTTATTTATTTATTTTATTGAATCTCTTCTCTTTAGAAAGAAGATCTTTTGTCTCTAGCTTCGCTTTTGAATGTGCTATGACTTATTTATTTTACATATACACTATTGTTTCTTGTCTGGAAAAAAAAAAAACACACACACACACACACACACACACGCATTTAGAGCACTTCTAAGATGACATTACAGTTGAAAAGTGTCTATCCTCAAGCAAGGACCCAATAAATTGAAGAACCAGCAAGCAGAAAGCTTATTGTAACCATAAATTCTGTATACAATCCAATTCAAAACAAAGGAAAAAAAAACCTGGCAAAAGGCTATAAATGGATTAATTGGACCCATTCTACCAATGCCCTCTTTAGTTCTTGCTTTCACAGTGATCTCACCATTCATTTACTTAAATGTATAGCCTATAGGTTCATTCATCCCCTTACCCTAATCTTCCCAAGGTTATCATTTTGCTTGACCAAAAAAAAAGGATAAAGGAAATTTCGATTAAGGTTTTAAAATTCGTGAGGCGCAAGCGTCGTGATTGTACTTGGTGAGGCAAGGCGTAAGCCGTTGGGCAGTACGAGACACAAGCCTCACATTTTTATAGAAAAGAGTATGTAAAATTTTCTACATTAATTCTAAAACTCAAATGTCATTAATAACCAGAGAAACATGAAATACAGACAAACTTGAGCTACTTTTATGTTTGGATGATTCACCAAAATTATTTTCTTATCAATCTACTTCTAATAACAATGTCAAGCTCTTCACGGCGCATTATTTTGATAAATTTTGTAGAAGAAAAAGCAATATGTAAACAAGAAAGCTGAAAAAAGGAAACAATATACATGAAGCCAAAGGGAACATCATGCGCTAGAAGAAGAATAGAATATAACTTTTTTCTTCAAAAACTCAAACAGACCCAAAAAAAAAATCTATTTAAAAGAACCTTCTTTGCTTGTACAGAATAAGAGTTTGAGGAAGAAGAAGAAGAAACATATCAAATTTCAATCAGTTTAATACAACGACTTGTCTCATATGAAAAAAAAATGTTTGCTTGATTTCTTTTTTTGTCAGTTCATTGGACACTACCTGATAATGTGGTTGAGTACAATTTTTGCCATCCAGTTTCTGTTCAGAGAAAACTAGACTCTATCTGTTATCTGTGTGAAATGTCAATTGATATGTTAATCGGTACTCCATGTCTCTGAGGAAACAGAGTGGATTTGAACTGTATTATTTTTCATTATCGGTTTCTAATCTATGCATTGAGTCTCTTTGAGTTGGATGATTTGACTGTAGGAAGCGGGTAGCATTTATCAGCAGTTTAGCATCTGTTACTAAACAGGAGTCCTTTGGGCGTGCTGGATTGATGGCTCTTTCTGTTTGCATTGCTTCAGCTGCTTGTCAACCACAATGTTGTCAAATGGGCTTACATAAAATGGTTCAATTGGAATCTAGTACAGGAAGTTCTTTCTGCAACATTGATTCGGACTTATTGGATATTCTTAGACTTATTATTGATAGCTGTAAACAACACTTCAATGCGAATTATCGTCTTCGAGGTTGCTGATTTGTGGACTTGTTCTTTTCTTTCATTATTGTTCTTTCTTTTGCTTCTGTTATAAAAAAATTAACGATAATGCATCAATGATTTCCAAGAAAGGTTAATTTCAAAACTCCTTGTGCTATCACTTTCAGTCTGTGAGAAGGTTTTGGAGGCTGCTGTTTCTGTGGTGTGTACCTGTAACACGCCTCTTGAGACACTTATGTACTTCATTTCAACAGTGGGACGTGAATTTACTGATTATGGTGGTATGTAAATAATATAAGATGATGTGCTCTTAATTTAGTTCCATAATCTTACTATATCTTGCATAACACTCCATTATCTTAGGTAGATTCTATCTTTCCCTTATCTTGCTGATTCATGTTTTGGAATGTTGTAATAAATATGTTTTTCAAGGCCTAAAATATGTTTCTGTTAAATGTGTAGTTTGCATTTGTAGTAAGTTATGACAATTTATGATGTGATAGATCGACGGGTTGGGGGTTCTCAAATATGGAAACCACCAAAAGGAAGAAGGATCAAGGATAATCATATACAGGATACTGTATTTACAGTAAGATAATGTAATGAACACATTTTACAATGATGCCTTATAGCATATAGGTTGGTTGGTACAAATTTTCGTTAAAATCCAATGGGGATGTTCAATATCAAGTTGAAATTTGTTGCAAAAAAACTGATTAACTTAATGAAGTTTTGATAAATATTACCTGAATGTTGAGGGTGTGATAGTCTCATATCGAGAAGGAGGGAATTCTTTGGCTAATTTATAAAGGGAGGTCGAGCTTCAACTTGTGAACATCCATTCTTGAGAGAACTGGAGGGCAGCATGAGAGGGCTGGCTTTATGGGTCGGCAAACTTCCACTTGGCATGCTTTGGGTTGGCCTTGGGGGCTGTTCAAAGGGTCTCGTGTGCAAGGGCAAATTTATCAGGGTGGGTTACCCATAGTGGACAATTTGGTCATCGTTGGAAAGGCAGCATGAGAGGGCTGGTTATATGGGTTGGCAAGCTTCCGCTTGGCATTCTTTGGGTTGGCCTTGGGGGCTGTTCAAAGGGCTTCATGCGCAATGGAAAATTTATCAGGATGGGCTACCCAAAGTGGACAAATTGATCATCTTTGGACGTCTATTCTATTACAAAGAACACATAATGCATCATATGACATTACAAACTGTATCAGTTTTTAGTAGCATTGATACATATTCTACTATGTACCTTTCCCTCTTTTACTTCTCGTTGCCATGATTACGAAGAGATTGGAGGGATGGAAGAGAGCCTTTTTATCGAAGGGAGGCAGATTGGCGCTTATTCGATCGGTTCTCTCTGCGGTTCCATCATTCTACTTGTCATTGTTCCAAGTCCCAAAAAAGAAGGCGGAGTGTATTGAGAAGAAGATGAAATCCTTTTTTTGGGAAGGGAAAGATAGGGTGGGGCCCAAAAGCCTAGTGAAGTGGGAGACTGTGCAAAAATCTGTGGAGAAAGGTGGCTTGGGGATTGGCAATATTATCGTTAGGAATAAGGCAATGTGTGGAAAATGGCTATGGTGGCTCCTTCAGGATCAAAGCTCTCTTTGGGCTCGGGTGATCATTAGCAGACATGGGAGAATATCACTTTCCGGTTATGAGGTTTGGGATGCTAGGAGGAGTACTACTTACCGAAGCCCTTGGAAGTTTGTTGCTTCTTTGACACCCATTGTGTTAGAGAACAGTTGTCCTGAAGTAGGAGATGGAAATACATTTTGTTTTTGGGAGGATAGATGGACGGGTGATAGAGCCTTGGCAAACCTTTATCGACTTTCTTCATTGCATAACCACACAATTTCATCTTTTCTATTAAGCCACCAACTACCTACTGCCCATCATCCCTCATGGAGCCTTCATTTCCTAGAGCCTTAACCACTAGGGAACAAGAGGAAGCCACATCCCTCATCTCGCGTCTCCCCATCTTAAACGCCTCTTCCTCACCCGATCACATTAATAGATCCCTTGATCCATCTGGCCATTACTCCTGTAAATCCCTTTTCCAATTTTTGTCTGACAACCAATCCTTCCCACTCTTTCCACTAGCCTCGTATATATGGAAGATTCACGTCCCATCTAAAGTAAAGGTATTTGGATGGCTTTTGGCCCACCGAAAGATTAATACTTTTGACTTCCTACAGAGGAGATTGCCTAACTTATGTATTTTTCCAACATGGTGTTCCTTATGCGGTCAGGATAGTGAATGCATTGATCATATGTTTTTCTCATGTGTCTTTGCTAAACGTATATGGAGTTTATGGTGTGCATTTTCAGCAGGTAAGCTCTCTCCTCCAAGTAATCTTGTTGAAGGATTATCTATGTCTCATTTGGATTACTCTTCTAATCAAATGAAGGAAGTGGGGCTGATTGTGTCATACGCAACGCTGTGGTCTTTATGGCTAGAACGCAATAACAGGGTCTTCAAAGGCATAGCTAGGGGAGAGCTTGATGTATGGGAATTGGTCAAATTAACTGCTAGCTCTTGGGTAATAGTCATCGAGTGGAATAGGGGTTTCAGCTTGTCAGATTGGCTTTCGGGATGGGATAGATGCCTTTATTAACAGGTCATATGTATTGTCATTATCACTGGTTATTAGTGTTAGTAGGTTTGAAGGATTGCCTTGGTTTGCATTACTGGGCATTTCATTGCAAAATTGGTTTGGTTGTATGCTGAGTTATATTAATGAATAAAGTTCACGTTTGTTTCCTCTCAAAAACAAAAAAGTTGAATTTGATGAGTGTGTAGGTGTATCGTTGGAAGTTGATGATCAGATGTTTTTGTTAAGATGGATAACATACACTTTTCATGTTCATCAGTGGAAATGTTCTGTTGATATTTGTATTTGTATGAAAGATTGAAGGATGGTGGTGTAACTCTCCAAATGGATTGAATTCGTAAGACATTGAGGTTTGATAATTGAAGACACAAGGAGAATAAAAGTTCATGGTTGGCACCAAATTGTGCAGTTCATGAATTTATGAGTCAATAGGTTCTTGTTGGATGCATGCTCTCACCAGAATGGTCTCATCCTCACTGATGTGGAGGCTTGTCCAATATGCAATGTTAATTAGAGATAGTTGTTTCTTTTTTTACCTCTTGATGGAAGATATATTAAGATCCCGTGCGAGGAGTAAATAAATAGGGAGATGTAAGATTGCCTTGTCCTATTCCTCTTGAGTTTCTAGAAAAGTGAATAGGAGAGTCATTAACTATAATGTGGAATGTGGTAGAAATGCATACAAGTATCGTCCATTAGTAGACCATATGTATTAAAACTTGTTTCAAATAGTCCCATAAAACTTGAGCAAAATGTTTTGCTTATATCTACCTTCAGGAGCAACAAAACATGTGAGTTATCTTTTCGTCAAAATGTCTTGCAACTGTGTGGTAGGCTGGTAGGAAAGAATTGTCCACGATGTTTTATGCTTAGAATGAAGCTATTTAATTTTTGCTGATCTCTGAATCCGGCTTATTAGCCAGCAACATAGCAATGAACTTGTTAATTGTGTTACATTGAGATATTCAGGGCTTTTGACATGATTACCCTTCAAAAAAATAATAATTTCACAAATGCCATCCCATAAAAAATAATGTCACATTTGCCACATTTTACTGTTCATTGCACAGTCATCGCACAGTCAGCGCGCCAAACAAGCGCCACGTCGGCGTGGAGGTGGAATTTTTTTAAGTGGAAGGGAAGGCGTCTTTTCAAAAGAGGCCTTCCCTTCCACTTTAAAAAAAAAATTGTGAAGGTCAAAAGACGCCTTCCCTTCCACTTAAAAAAAAATTTGTGCAAGGGAAGGCGTAAATTTTTTTTAAGGTGAAGGGAAGGCGTCTTTTGAAAAGACGCCTTCCCTTCAAAGTTTTTTTTTAACTGAAGAGAAGGCGTCTTTTGAAAAGACGCCTTCTCTTCAACGCTATTTTTTTTTTAACTGAAGGGAAGGCGTCTTTTCAAAAGACGCCTTCCCTTCATAATTTTTTTTTTAAATGAATGAAAAATCAAAGTTAAATTCAAAGTTATTACTAAACTGTTCGACCTCACCGAATCCAAACCACTTGGTTTTTTTTAACCAGACCGCTTTCACCACGTCCCACTATCCTCCCCCGATCCCCCGGAGTCGACGGAATCCCATTCCCATGTCCGGTTGAATTTTTGGACCCCCATTCCGAATTCAAGTTTAAATGAAAAACATAAGCTTTTTCTAAACTGTTCATCCTCACCGAAGCCAAACCAGGTGATTTTTTTTAAGCCGACCACTTTCAGCACGTCCCACTCTCCTCCCCCGATCCCCCGGAGTCGACGGAATCCCATTCCCATGTCCGGTTGAATTTTTGGACCCCCATTCCGAATTCAAGTTTAAATGAAAAACATAAGCTTTTTCTAAACTGTTCATCCTCACCGAAGCCAAACCACGTGATTTTTTTTAAGCCGACCACTTTCAGCACGTCCCACTATCCTCCCCCGATCCCCCGGAGTCGACGGAATCCCATTCCCATGTCCGGTTGAATTTTTGGACCCCCATCCCGAATTCAGGTTTAAATGAAAAACATAAGCTTTTTCTAAACTTTTCATCCTCACCGAAGCCAAACCACGTGGTTTTTTTTAAGCCGACCACTTTCAGCACGTCCCACTATCCTCCCCCGATCCCCCGGAGTCGACGGAATCCCAATCCCATGTCCGGTTGAATTTTTGGACCCCCATCCCGAATTCAAGTTTAAATGAAAAACATAAGCTTTTTCTAAACTGTTCATCCTCACCGAAGCCAAACCACGTGATTTTTTTTAAGCCGACCACTTTCAGCACGTCCCACTCTCCTCCCCCGATCCCCCGGAGTCGACGGAATCCCATTCCCATGTCCGGTTGAATTTTTGGACCCCCATTCCGAATTCAAGTTTAAATGAAAAACATAAGAAATTGTTTACCATCAAATCAAAGAAATGGCAAACTCGATTCATGATGATATTTGGAAAAAATAAAAACACAAACTGAAATTCTTTAAAAAAAAAAACTCAGGAGTTGCGTGAAATATTCATTTGTCGACAAGACAAACAGAGAAAAAGTGAGAAATATTTTACTCGAGTCCTTGAAAAAGAAAAACATAAGAACGGATTTATTTTCTGATTGTAAATCTCAGCAACGGACAGGAAGCAAATTGACTGCAACTTCCTCATTAAAAAGAACAAGAAAAAGAAGCTATTACTACAACAATTATAGTTACTGTAGCGACGATAGCCAAGGGAGGGAAAAAAAGAAAGAAAAATTTTTCCTAAACACACTTTCAACTCTAACTGGGGTCACTATGTCCATTGTGAATGGTTGGATGGTCTTCAGAAAATTACCAATACGCGATTCAAGGCCGTAGCAATGTCGGAAAAAAAACTGAGCGCCTCCTTGTGTGTTAATTAAGTATTAGCGAAGGAAAAGGTCCCACTGAAGGCGTTAATATCTCATATGCTTAAAGATCAAGATAAAACAACTTTCGAACGACTTTTATACCATATAAAGTCTTATCTAAAGGCTACAGCGAGTGGTTTCTAACATCATTCAACACGACCTCGGAGCACCGCAGTGCACAAATTAAAGGCCAGCAAAGAAACTCGTTCGATTTTTCCAACGAACTCACAAGAAATTCAGCTCGTGAATAAGAAAATTCAAGAAAACTCCATAATGACAATAAGATTAATCTAAGGTCTCCTTGTCCCCAACCATCCAACTCTTCACAATCGAGCCAAACAGATAAGAACAGAGAAAAAAAAATTCGTCTACTACACCTTGCTCTTTTGGAATGATTTTGAAACCTATAATAAGAAGAAGAAAATGAAAAAATTAAAATAAAAAATAGCACCTTTGTTTAGTGATCGAGAATGGCAACAACTACGATCAGATCTTGCGCGGAATGACTCTCGGCTGCCAACGACGGCGACGGCACGGTGCGAAGCGAGAGGACGGCGACGGAGCGACGGCGACGGACGGTCCGAAGAGTTTCAGAGAGAGGAGGGGGGCGAGGGACGAGTGTGGGAGTGTTTGCTCGCGGGTGGGGTATTTGTAGGGTTTAAGGGAAGGCGTCTTTTCAAAAGACGCATTCCCTTAAAATAAAAAAAAACTTTGAAGGGAAGGCGTCTTTTCAAAAGATGAAAAGACGCCTTCCCTTCTACTTAAAAAAAGAATTGGTGAAGGGAAGGCGTCTTTTCATCTTTTGAAAAGACGCATTCCCTTCAAAGTTTTTTTTTATTTTAAGGGAATGCGTCTTGTGAAAAGACGCCTTCCCTTCACCTTTAAAAAAATTTACGCCTTCCCTTGCACAATTTTTTTTTTAAGTGGAAGAAAAAGACGCCTTCCCTTCACAATTTTTTTTTTAAAGTGGAAGGGAAGGCGTCTTTTGAAAAGACGCCTTCCCTTCCACTTAAAAAAATTCCACCTCCGCGCCGACGTGGCGCTTGTTTGGCGCGCTGACTGTGCAATGAACAGTAAAATGTGGCAAATGTGACATTATTTTTGAGGGGATGGCATTTGTGAAATTATTATTTTTTTGAAGGGTAATCATGTCAAAAACCCGAGATATTCATCTATACTTGATGATCCTATTAGAATTGTGGTCATTTTCATCTTCATATTCATTATTTTCTTTTTTTCTTAAATCCTTTAGAATTATTTCTCTTATTAGTTTTCTCACACTCTTTATGTTAGGAAGATTTGTGGCTTTGGTGTGGTAATTATGTGAGTTATCTAAACTTTAGCTCATGTCTTGGTAGCTTGAGCCCGTAGACCACCTTAGCTGTGTATGATAATTGGCATTCTTAGAGTTGGTGATTCTTCTTCTTCTTCTTTTTTGGGTACTTTCTTTTCATTTTTTTGGTCTTTTAAGTGGTTATATCAGACTATCAGTATCTTTTCGGCAAATTCATTTGAGGCCCAATTGCAATTTTTAAATCAAACATGGTGACATTCTTACTTTTTTTTTTATTGTTTTCTTTTATCATTAACAATGGCAAAGTTGTAAAAGTTCAAGTAGAGCAAAGATGTTACTTGTGTTCTATCAAGATCTTTGCAATTTATTGTGTTACAAACTGCTTTTTGCGAAGAGTCTGTTAAGTATTGGAAAACATGCATGGGTAACATGTTTGGTATTTGGAAACTTTTTGCCAAGAGTATTGTTATATCCATTTACTTTTTTTTTTATAATTAATTTCTGGGTGGCATTTGAATACTTCTTTTCGTTTAAAAGGTTTATTGGACTGCTGAATATTTTGTGCAAGACTTCTTTTTCTATGCAGGGCAGTTGTTTTCATGATAAAAATTAGCATAACAAGTATTATTTTTTGTCTCTAATGTAGGTTCTTTGCGAGGAAAAGTACAAGAATGGTTTTCTAAATGCGTTGACGATTGTTGCAGATCCAATTTCTCTACTGAAATGCATATTTTAAATAGTCTATATGATTTTCCTCATAGGTTTATTAAACATCATCATTCTCCTAGCTATTTTATTGATTATGATGATGAAGATTTGGAATCCTGGGTATCTGAGGCCCAAAGATGGGCAAGATTGCTTTTTCTTGCAGTCATGAAGCAACATCAATTTGAAACTATATTCAAGGTTTGCATTCATAATTCTATACCATCAATTTTAATACTTTGCTCTACATCCTTCCTAGTTCTTTTTTCATTATTTTGTATAATTCCTTCCATTGAATCAAGTACAATAATAATACCAAGGGACATTTATTTCTTTTTTGAAATGTTTGACTTTAGTTGCCACTCGAAATTTTTCATGTATGTGTTTGATGGTACAATGCGTTAACATAGTAAGAAGCTTATTTGCTTATGTTGGTTGTTCGAGTTGGTATCCTATTGCTTCTTGGTAGAGATAATCTAGATTATGATTTTGTTATATTTTGTATCTAATTAGGATTTTGATTAGAGTATGTGTGTGATTAGGAGTTTATTATTGTCTTTGTAATAGGACTAAGTGTTTCAGTTATCTATGAATTAGCGTCCGGTGGTTATATATACACCTTATAGTTAATTGTAAAAATAAGAATTAGTTGAATTCTTTCCAATTATTTTTAGATTTAACATGGTATTAGAGCTTTAGGTTAGATCCTGGGTATAGAAATAGAAGGGGAGAAAGAGAGAGAACCTTGGTAGAAGAAGATTTGCTTGTTGCTGGTACTACGGGTTGCAACTTTGTATTGCGTGGCAAGATTAAGTATTGTTGAAGTGCGCAAAAGAAAGGTGAACCAGCATGGATATCGTTGCTAGAACAAAGGAAAATCACGAAAGAAAGTTTCCTTCATTTTGTTCTTGTTTAGTTGTAGAGTGGTGCAAGGAACCGCAGTTGTATGTGTCAAAGGATTGTCGAAATAGCTGCATGTTGACAATTTGTTTGTGGGCAATTGAATTGTGTTGCTAGAGATGCCGTAATTGAAAGAAGAGAAAAAAACTTAAAAGGAGTGTAGTTGAAGAACGTTGCTTTCAGACTGAGAAGAAGTGACAAAAAAGGGTCAAAATTTCAGTTTAAAAAGAGAAGAAAGACAATAGTTGTTTATAAAACAAGTTAAAGAGCAGGTAATCCTCTCCATTTGAAGATATTGGTTGCTATTTCTTGGTGCGTCTGGAGTTCGTTAATTATCGAACTCTAGTATGTCATCCTACGAATGAGAGATGCAAATTTGGCTTCCTCTAATGGATTGAATCAACAAGAGCTTTCATCTTTTGATAGAAAGCAAATTGATCATTGGTGTACTTAGACGAAAGATTCATGTGCATGTCATAAATTAGTGGGAAGTTATCCAGATTAGGTACAACCGTACAAGAACGACTTCCACGAAAGAAAAAAGAGGCAATGAAAAAATTGCAGAAGATCAAGTCCTTTCTGAAGTTGAAGAATACGTCTATAGTGTGTCGTATCTAAATTACAAGGGGATATTATTTTAATTCAAATAATCTTGATTATAGGGGGATAGTAGAGATACTATAGATTATGATTTTATTAGATTTTATATCTAATTAGGATTTTGACTAGAGTATGTGTGTGATTAGGTTTTTATTACTGTCTTTGTATTAAGACTCTATTAAGTGCGATACATTACATAAGCATGACATTGCAAATAGCAATTTCCGATTTGTGCAAACCATGAATGATTTGTGTAAAAACGTGTCTCAAGTAACTAGCAATTTCAACCATGATCCTCTGGGTATCTTTTATAGATAAAGGACTATCTAAACACCTCTAAAATGGTATTGTTCAACGAGACTTCTCTAAATGAGACGACCCAAGCATAGGCCAATATAGTGAGGCCCTCCTTTGTAACCCATTGGACCAAACTTGCACCACCATTCACATTTTGGATCTTTGAATTGAAAGATATCAAAAGCCACTGAATCCAAAGTTCATTGTGACTTCCTTCAAAGAAGGCCTTGGTAATCTTGAATTTTGGTTCAGTGGACTTCCCCAATTGAGATGACCTAGACCTTTGTTAATCCTACCAGACTTCCTCCATGGAGGGCCACTGCGACCCTACACTAACCCAATGCTGTAAATCCCAATTGGAGGCCATGTTGACCTTGAACTTCTAACATGGTCCATACCCCTGTTTTGTAAAACCAAACATCGTACCAACCATGGCTAGTAGGGTTTTCAAATAAAACCAAGGATGTTTCCCATGCTATGTTTAGCATTCTAAAAACACCCCATGCTACCATAAACTACCCTGCAAGTCATGGCAATTATACCATGCAATGCAAGCCACATGACAATGCATTTGAATGTAATTTTCTTTGTTGGAATTAGGATGATGTTATGAAGATATAGTGAAGTTTTCTCAAATCCCTTTTACCAACATAAGTTCATCCAAGAATTCCTTTGACTCCTTCAAAGTCACTTTGGAACCTCCCCAAGCCCTAGAATCCATCAAAGGCATGGAAATCAACATATCCTACCAAAGGCAATCATTAGGGTTAGAGAGCCTATGTCTCAGGCCTCATTTTTGTGTACATAGAAGTTTCACTCCAAACCCTAGGCTCAAAAACCTAAAATAGGGGAAACTTGGATTCAACCCTTTCCAAAGTAATTTCCTTCCTTTAAAACACCCTAAAGTTGGGATCAGGAGACATAATTTCACTCCATTGATCCTACAATTTTTTCAAGACGGTTCATTGTTAATATTAGGGCATAGCTTAAGTCAAAAAAATCTAGGGATTTATTCAATCCAAGGTTCGAAACTTCGATTTCGCCCGACACTTCGACCTTTAAAAATCGGAATTAATTCGGGGAAGTTCGAGAAGTCTTGGAGAATTATTGTAAAAATTCGCCAACTTAGAGAAGTTTAAAGAATTTCTATATAGATGTTAAAATATGTATAATTACTATTAGAAATGATGAAAACAAACATAAATAGATACTTTTCACATATAAAAGTATAAATATAATCGGTTGAAACATGTGTTTTTACATTAACATTGTTTAACGCACATCCAAGGATCGCAAATTCGATTTCAACTTGACTTCGGTCACTTGAAAATTGGAATTAATTTGGAGAAGTTTAATTTAACATGGAGAATTTTTGTAAAAAATTCCTAATTAGAGAAGTTCAGAGAATTTTTTAATATATGCTTAAATATATAGATTTATTGTAGTATAAGCTAAAAAACTAATACAAATAAACACTTTTAATTCATAAAAATACCAATAAGTGACCTAACAAAATCAATCTTATTAAGTGGGTTGATGAATTTGAAATGGTGGCTTTTGGTCTTAATTTTTTTTTTTTTTTTTGATATTTAGTTTTTTGGTGGCTTGCTTCTCAACCATATACTTTGTTAGTTTGAATCCCACCATGCTTAATTTATTAGTTTATTATTTAAATGTATTATTTTTTAATCTTGTTTTATAAGAGTTAACCAAAAGAAGATGGCCTGGGAAACTTTTTTAATTTATTTTTAGGTTTTTATCTTATTTCAACTTTATTTATTTATTTTTTTGCTTCTTTTCTTCTCTTTTTGGTAAAGCATATCCCATAAACTACATAATTTGTTAGCTTATTAAATTATTTTTTAAAATTTATATTGCTATGTTGGTTGATGAAGTTGAAAATAATACATAATTATTGATATTTTTTTGTTTTTATTAATGAAATAACATTTTTTTACTTCTTTATCGAATTTCATCGAACTTTGTTGAATTTTATCGAATTTTGTCGAATTTCTTGTCGAATTTTTGCAATTTTGAATTGAAAAATAGAAATTTTATTGAAGTTTATTGAATTTTGTCGAATTATTTCGGCGAATTTTTGCATTTTTTATTTTACATCCACTTCGCACTTCGATGGTAAAAAAAAGGGAAATAATTCGTAGAAGTTCGCCGAATTTCGGAGAATTTTCGAACCGTGATTCAATCCGACTTGTTTCCTAACTCCAATCTGATAGAGAACCGTTGTCTTGGTCTGTTTATCACCAAGGAAACCTTAGGATACCAAACCCTATTGGTTTGGTTTTAAATGGGTATAAACAAAAAACCTCGAGATTGGACCAGGTAAGGCTAGACAGAGGTGTTAAAAAATGGGATACGTGGCTTCAAGGGAATAACTAACATTTCATTTAGAAAGCCTTAACTTTCTTTCAACTAGTTTTCCATCTTGCCTCAACCTTCTCCTTTCGACAACCAAAATTGTGATCTCTCTCTCTCTCTCTTATTTTCTTCTTGTGTTTCTTTTTCTCCTTGCTCGATTTTGAGTGCTTGTTTTATTTTTTTCTTTCTTTTCTTTCCGTCTTTCTTCTCTTTCGTCCCATGCTTTTTTCTTCTTTTACACAAAACTATGTTGTCGCCTTCCATTTTAGTTTTTGGTTTTGTTTTTGTTTTTTTTTTTTCCTTTTTCTTGTGTTCCTTATTTTGTATTGTACTTTTGCGATTGTATAGGTTCAACATTGGCATAACTTTCAATTCTAGTGTTACACTTATATATATATATATATATATATATATATATTTTTTTTTTTTTTCTTTTCCTGCTTTAAGTTATACTTGTTATATATTTTTTATTTTTTCCTATTTTCTAATTTTTATTTTTTTATTTTATTATTGTTATATTGCTGCAAATATTTTTCTTTTTATTTTAAGTATTATATCAAATATGACTCTTTAAATTTTTATACTTTCATTACATGCCTACTTGTCTTTCTTTAATGTTTCTGATTTTTAATTTGTAGAAACAAGATTGAAGAGTGGAAAATATACTTATTTTATAATTTTTATATTATATTTAATTTTTTTTTTTTTTTACACAAGACACTTCTATATTATGGAGTATGTACGTAATTATATATATAAGGTTTGTATGTGACAAACTAATTAATTGTTTACTTTGGGAGCTGTAATTAAATATTATTTACAATGCCTAGGGCTCGCCTCGCCTAAATGGGGTCATTCGCCTAGACATTGCCTTGATGCCTTGACAACATTGTGCAGAACTGACCTCAAACAAAATTACAAGACTTTCGAGATGATTTTGTAGAGAGGAGTCATATGGATTATTGGTTGAAAATCGACAATCTTCCGCAAGTTCAACTTATTGGGAATAAAGCAACTGAAAATCTCATTTATCTTAATTGTTGATAATCCTTTGTTGCAAAAACTCCTCAAAAACCTTCATAATATTGACCTCGAATACTTGCCATTTCCTTGGGCTTTTGTAAAAAACCCATGGTAAAGCCATCTGGGCTAGGAGCCTTGCTGCTATGGCAACAAAATTGCTGCTTTGATCTCTTCGTCTTCAAAAGGTTGTTCCAAAAAAACCTTGTCCTTGATGCTGATCAGATTATCTTGTTCACCACTTCCGCTTCATTTTCAATTAAGGTATTGTCATCCTTTTCAATCTTGGACCTTCTATTACTCAATTGTAAATGAAAATATGAAATAACGTGGAGTTTGCATCACCTTACTTGAGCCATTTAATTTTGGCCTGTTAAGGCCATTCTATCCTCCTTTAAGCAAATCCTAAGTAGCTCAACCTTCACATCTTTCCGAGAAGAGTTCAACTCAATAGAACAATCCCTTTGTCTTTCTTTGGTCACCCTCCAATGAGATTCGCCAACTCCTTTTTCTTAATAAAATAAAAGCAAAATCAGCTTTGTTCCAATGCTTAAGGTTCTCCTCTAAATTAGCAAGCTTCAACATAAATTTATTGCCTTACCGATCGAATGAAGAGGTAGATTTCCACCAAAGCTCCACATTTTTCAGAAAGTTCTTGTGATCTAGCTAGGTGTTCACAAATCTGGACCGTGAGGGACCTCATTTAACTTGGTTTGTATCCTAAATTATAGGGCAATGGTCAGAAGTTATTCTGGGTAGCACCTCATGCCTATACGTGAACAACAAATAAGGAGATCAAAAATATGTGAACAACAATAGCGGAGAGAGCACCTTCGACAAAATGGGTTTGACAAGGAAAATGAGATCAAACAATCGAAAGGCCAAAAAAGGAAAACCTATTGGGAATATTGGACCAACTGGAATGGAGAACCTACCACTCCTGCACATTTGAGCAGTAATAGACTGTGATTTTGTTGAGATCATCCCCAAAGTACCATTCTATTTGGGACGACGTATGCGTCGATGGTGATCTTTAGTAGCCACTGCAGATACAACTATTTAACTGTTGGATAAATTTGTTCACACTGATATAGCTTATTTAAAACAAAAGATTTATTCAAGTTTCAACTCATCTACAAAAGCACGACTACTTGATATTTGACAAGCTACTCAAAATTGACAAAAAGTGTGATCATGTACATTTGATTTTCCTATAATGGGTTCGTTTCTCTTATTTATTTCAATTTCTAATATATCTTAATCATTCTTATGGGTTCATTTTTAGTTATCTAACTATTTAGTGAATATGCATAATTCCAGTTAATTAGTTCAAGTCATGTTCTTTTCACGTATGGCTAGGGCTGATCACGGGTCAGGTTAGGGTCGGGTTTGGGCCCAACATCACCCGACTCGGTCAAATCTGGTGGCATCGATTTCTACTCGATGCCACCCGACTATCCTTGAAATTGGTTGTAAACCTGACCAACGCATACACGGGTCGGGTTGATCGGGTGGTCGGGTCAACCGGTTTGCTGCACTTGAAAAAAAAAAGGAGAATGAAAGAGGGAAGGGGGATCTGCAATGACCGTTGAAGAAAAACTGAAAAAGAAGAAAGGTGTCGCTTCATTAAAAAAAAGAAAAGAAAAAAAAGAGAGGAGAGTAAAAGAGGGAATGGGGGATCTGCAACAACCGTTGTAGAAACGATGAAAAAGAAGAAAGGAGGAAGAAGAAGAAGAAGAAGAAGATTGCCGAATTTGCTTTCCCGACTGCTGTCCATCTCCTACTCTCCCCTTCCAAATCACCTCTTCCCGACCGCTGTCTCCTCTTTTGAAAACCATTTGCAAAATCTGAAAAGAGTAGGGCTAATAATTTGTTTTGACTTTGACCAAAAAAAAAAATTATAATAATTTGTTTTGACAAATTGACACGTAGTGATCAAAATATTAAATGTGATTCCCAAAAAGGAGCATTGGGTGTTTAGTTGACATGGTAATTATAAAATTCTAACTTACAACGTAAATTGATTTAGACAATAAAGCAGTATATTCAAGAAGTGGGTCGGGTCGGGTGATGTGGGTTAAGTATTTGCATAACCTGACACCCAATCCCGATCCGAATGGATTGGGTCTTTTCTTTTTAAACCCGACCTACCCGATAAAGTATGAAAAACCCGACCCGACCCGACCCAACATTTTTTTGTCGGGTCGGGTTTGTGGGTGAGGTGCTTAGCCCTACGTATGGCTACTAAAATTTAAGAATAGAATGAAAAGGGGTTTTAATAAACAAGTCTGCCCTAAACACTCTATTGGTTAATTGAACTTTATTTTATTATCAATTTTAATGTTCATGGATATATATATATATATATATCTTATTTTACGGTCATCTCTTTGTTTAATTTCGTTTGCTTTTAATTTTAGCACGTTAGTTTTCTAATATTTGTTTTAACCTCTAATGTATATTATACAAGTTATTACTTATTATATATTATCTAGTGTTAGGGTTGATGTTTTGTCTGATTTAACTCCATTACATTATCTCATTTATTTTCTTTTAACTCAATCGCTTTTCTTAATTTTGTATTTTTGTGGAAATATTTACATACTCTTTGATTATGAATACTATAGCAATTTAAGTATTTCAAACTTAATCATTTAGTGTATGCTATTTGATTATATGTTAGAACTTATCTTCAAATGTGTTATAAGATAAATTATAAAATGAATTGCGATTAAAAATAAATGACTAAAGGGTGCATGATTTTATTTAACATACTCGAATTTATACATTTAATTTTTTTACTTTATTTTATTTAGCTATTGTTTCTGTTTTTTCTGAACTATTATGTTTTTTCTTAATATTTACATTGTTTTATAGTTAGTGAGCTATATATTAGAAATACAATAATTTATAAACGTACGAATTAGTCCAATATGGAACGCATGGCATGTCCACTAGTATTAGAAATAGGGATTGATGGTTGTTTTGATTATGAATTGAATCAACAATTTATGTTTTCTCTTCTTCTTCATGTTTCATTTCTATCTTTTCTTTTTCTCTCCAGTGCTTCATCACCCACTTTTTAAAACCAGATATGGATTGACTTCTTTCTTGTTTCTCTCTAATCATTCTAAATCAGTGTTTTCAAGGCGCCAAGACGATGTCTAGGCGATTTGCTCTGTTTAGGCAAAGCATAGCCTAGACGAAGACTAGATGTGGCCTAGGCAATAAAAATATGTTTATTTAAGGTTTTTAGATAATTAATTAATTATTTAAAAGTCCCTGGACAGTTCATATATATAATTATATATATGTAATTGTATTCTGTAATGAATGTTAAATTTTCATAAAATGATCAAAAACACTTCATAAAATCATGTCCACAAAGCACTAATTTATGCCACAATGCACATTATCCCAAAGGTTCAAAGTACAAAACTCAAGCACAAAAGAGTGAATTTACAATTTAAACATCATCAATCAAAGTCTTCTTGAAGAACTGCTTCATCAATATCTTCAATATTATCGCCGGAGGGTCAAACAAAAAGAAAATGTCGTTGGACCTCAAATCAATGATGGAGCTACAAGAAAATGTTGTTGGTCATCAATAGTCAAATAAATGTCGAAGCAGTAGTTAATGGTCGTTGGATGAAGCTTGAAGAAATTTGACAAAATTGGAAGCTTTCCTGTGCGTCAAACAAAAAAAAAGGTTGTTGGGCAACAACTAACTATCATTGGTGGGGTGCCGGAGGTTTCGATGGCCGGAAGATTGTTTCTTGGTTGGAGCAAATCGGAAGAAGGGGTTTAGGGGAGAGAAATGTCAAGGGTTTACTGTAGCAGGGGGTTTAGTTTTTAAAGCTTTTTTTTTTTTTTTAAATTACAGAGACCTTCCTAAACTTTTTAAATAATTGCAACAACCCTCAGCGCCTGCCTAGCATGGTGCCTAGAATCTAAACTCGTTATCCTTCCATTACATATGATACTTCGTTAACAAGCATATAGAATACTACTTTTCTCATTTGTTTCTTCGATTTCTATGATACAATTAGATCATTATCATATAGTTGAGGATTGCTTTAGTATCAGTGTATTTTCACAGTACTTAAATAGCTACTGGTTAATTTGATGTTGTTGCTCATGCCTGAACAGATTTTATCGATCAAAGCTGTTGCAATTATGTCATCATGGTGTTTACAATTCAAAAATGATGATGTGCTTGATTCTGCTTTCATTTATTTGTGGAGTTTCACTTGGAAGGTTATCTCATCTCCAAAGTGTGACTCTGAGGTATGATATATATATTTTTGGAATCTGGCATTTTCTTTCTAAATCCTTTGACAATCAATGATTATAAAGAAATTGTTTCTGTTGAAATGCATTGCTTTAAATGCCCAAAAGTAGGCCGGAGCAGAAATTTGTATAGCAGCATATGAAGCATTAGTTCCTACTTTGAATGCTCTGGCATCTGCATCCTCTCCACATTTCTTTGATTTGATCAAGGTGAAAAATGAATCATTGCTACAACAAGAAGAAGAGAAGCCTTTGCTGGACTCTTTGGTTCATGTTTTTCTTCAGAACATCAATGACCTCCTTGCAGTGGGTGGTTTGACAAGGAGTAGAAGGGCTGTGTTGATGAATTTTAAGGTGAGCAATGCTTCTCATTTCTTATGTTTGTTGGGATTGCATACTTGTGGTGTATTGTTTAGAAGACCAGTTATGCCATGTTGCTCTATTGAATTGTTTATGATGAAAGCTGACCCATGCAAAATAAGTAATTATAACATTTTGCTTATTTGACAGATGGATCTTTGTAAATTACGCTACAATATTATGTATTTGGCTTACAATTGGAAAACCTACAGGTGAATTGTAAGGATTGATATGCTACTTGGTTTCTAATAATGCTTTTTTAATTAATAAAAAAAGTTTATGAATGGTGTATTTGCCATAACCCTTTTTTATTTTAGTTATGCGTGTAATTTTTGCTCAGTTTAGGATGAATTATGCTGTCAGTGATTTGGTGCACTAGTGTCATGTTTGGGCTCATAATGGTTGCTCTGGGAATAAGTCATAAAATATCATCAGCTATTTTATGAATTTACCCTTTTTCCATTTTCCATTTCATGGAGTCATGTTCCAAATATTAATGCTTAAAAATATTTTTTGCATTTCTTGAAATTCTGAATTTTTCCTTAATGAGGCCTATCATCTTACTGTCTTTTTAATGTAAACCTACTGCAGTACCCAGGGAAAGATTCATGTGTGGCAACACATGATAAATCCCTAGGAAGTGCAAGTAAATGAATGAAGTACTCTCCAATGCAATGGTTGCAAGTAAACTATTGAACCAAACATTAATTTGTTGAGGTTCAGTTTGGTAAGTTTGTATGATTCTTTCATTATAACCAATTTCGTGGTTCTTATTGTAGTGTATTGTGCAATCTGAATATATAATGAATTTTTTTGATTGAATATCATACTGTTAATTTGACAGAATAATATGGTATTTCTAATTAAATAACATCTTTTTTGTTCTATTTTGTTGTGAAGATGCATAACAAAGTAGCTTGGTTAGTTAAAAATAAATAAATTTAAGCCTGCATTTGGTATACACTATACAATTTAAAAATAGTTTTCAAAAATTGGAATATGATCTCATTTTTACTTGATTTATAGTTTCTGAAAATATGTTTGGTATTATATTTAAAAATTGTTTTTTAAATTTGAAAACAAGGAAAACATGTTTGGTTTGTTTTAAGATTTCACATAAATTAAGTAAAAAAAAGGCTAATGTTGGTCCCATCATTCTTCACCTTGTTACAAACCAACCAAAGAAAAACTCAAAAAACAACTGTCATATGTTTTCTAAAAACAAGCCTTCTTTTCAACTTTTTCCTAAAAACAGTTTTTGAGTCACAATGAACCAAACAAGTTTTTTTCAACTTTTTTGCCTTTTTTTTTTTTTTTGGATGTAGGAAATGTGCTTGATTATAGAAATCTTAAAATTAGATTTTTTTTTTAGGTTCTTTCTAAGTTTAGTTGTTATTTTAGAGTAGTTTTTATTTTTAGGCATTCCCAACTTTTTCTAATTTGTCCTAGTTGCCTTTTCTTGTTTTATTTCTCTTTAGATATTGCTTGGTTCTACTTTGAAGAAGTTTCTATTTTCATTTAGTGTAATTAGAAGGTGTCTAAAAGTGTCTAGATATAGTTGTAAGTGCAATAAAAAGTTTCTATATTGTTATAGATAGCTTAGGAAACTTGTTTTCAAGTTTTTTAGGAAATTTCTGTGACGATCCCCTCTCCCAAAATCCCGGAGATGCGAGTTGCCTAGGCTAGCATTCAACACCGAGCACTAGTAACCCTACCACACATACCACCTGTACAAAATCCATACAAGATGTCTATTCCATATTATAACATAGCATAGATTTTAATAAAAATCCCTGAACAAGTCCACTAGGCATAAATTTTAATAAAAATAATTAAATCTTATATTCAATCATAACATGTTAAAACATAAGTCTTATATAATCTAATAAAATCCACACCAAGTGTGCGAAAGTATAAAAGCCAAATAGGTTCAATCAACCCAAACCAATCCATACATAACATAAATATCCAAATAAAATTATAAAGTTGAACAAGAAATAATAAAACCTATCTATGTCCTATACTACAGCCGCATCGATTGTATGCACTTCTGATCCAAGTGAGCTTTTTGATCACAACGCGTCTCCCTTACCCTTGTCTAGGGCACTAGAAGATCTTGAAAGATGTGAGAAAAATAGGGTGAGCTAAAAAGCACAGTGAAATGATATCAACCATCACATATTCATCAATAATTTTAAAAAAATGCATGGAACTGAAACAATCATGCCATGTAATGAGTACATAAACAATGCAATATAAAAATAAAGTTTTATAGCCAAAAATAAATATATATTTATGGGTCATGTTCATGAGGTCCCTACCTAGATTTCCACGAGTACCAATTTCCAATACTACGCCTAAAAGGTTTCCTACTTAAGTTCCACGTAGTTCAATTCCCGACACTATGCCAATGACCCAATAAACTAGGCATTTTAAGGTCCGTTCCATAGAAGCATGTGAGTAGGTCCATCTAGGTCATGGCCATAATCTAGGAATTCAATCACACATCAACCATGTTTATGCGATCCTTAAAGCCATTCCACAAGAAAATCCACTTCTATTCAAATCCATGCATACAGTCCATAAATCATGAATTTAAAATATCATGCATAATTATAAAACAAAATAATGCATAAACTCATGCACACATGCGTACAACCATGTACAGTTTACAAAACAATATTAAAACATGCTAAACAAATTTTACATAATTTAGATGATATATATATGATGGGAGGATGGAACAATACTCACCTCCAATCCTTAACCGCGTTCTTACTCTCTATTCGGAATTTCCCAAAGTTATTTCTAACTTTTCCTTGCTTCCTAAATTCAGATATCATGTTTTAGAATTATTGTACAATCCAAAACATCTATTATACCCATAATCTAGACATATTTATTTATTTTATTTTGTTTTACATTCCATTGGTTTTCTACCATGAAAAACATCCATTAACCCAAAGTTCTCAAATTTGGATACTTTTCAAATCACCATGAGTTTCCACCATGAAACCCTTGGTTAGATTCTATTAAAATCACATAACTAGGTAAACTAGTTTATTTCACCATGAAATTTCTCAATAAATTAAATCTAGGTTTAAATACATGCAAATGGATCACTAAAACCCTTTGTTTCCATGAATCCAAACCATAGATTTCTACCCAAACCAATCCCAAAACATGAAAAAGAGAAAAAGGAATCATAGATCTTACCTTGGACCGTAAATCCGCTCTTCGGACGTGTTTGGAACCTTCTTGGATTGTTTTCTAATGCTTCCTCGCCCTCTTTTGGCACCTCTAGGGTTTTTGGGAAGTTGGAATAACTTCAAATATGAAAAATATCAATTTTTATATACGAAGAACCACCCAAAATCCCTAAAAATTGGGTTATATAGGTTATTGTATCGCATTACAGTAACTCCCCTCTTTTTTTATTTATTTTTTGTTGTTATGGGCCCCACATACTTAGATCTAATTATATGTATTCTTCTTTTTTTACTTTCTCTCTTAAGGTGATATATATTTATATATATATATATATATTTTTTTTTTTGTTTTTTTGTTTTTTCTAAATTCTAGGTTGTTACAGTTTCGTAGTTTTTTCCATGGAGTTATCTATATAAGGAGCTTTAATTCATATAATCATCTATTATTATTCTCTTTACAAGAAAATTCTACTTCTTACTTCTTTATTTTATTTATCTTTGAATCTATTGATTCAAACACGCTTCCGCTATGTTAGTTTTTAAATACAGAAAACAAAATTTAAAAATGATACTAAACGCAGCCTAAACTATCCTATCATGTTTTTTGAATCATCTACAACAATGGAGATATCAAAGATGACATTGCTCATTAAATTTCACAAGTGGACAAAGTTGAAGTGTGAAGTCTATATCATACACAAATATCCTTGAGATGAGTAGGAAATTTAATGAATGATGACATCAGCATCCATGCTACATGGTGGAGTGAAGAGGTTTAAATCAGAAACAAAGTCAATTGTGAATGGAGTTTGCAATTTATATTTGCACTAAGCGTTGGCAACGTGATATTTAGAATGAATTTTGGAATATGTAGTTTTAACTGGAGAATTTGTTCAAATGGGTGGTCTTGTAGAAATTAGAAAGTTTTTAATAAATTTTCCTAAAACCATTTGTAGATGTTAAAACTACATTTTTCTCTAAAGATATAATAAAAGAAGCCTGATATTGTCTTGTAGAACTTAAATTTACAAAATAATTATAGTGGTGTTTTATGCTTAACAATGTTTTTTATGAGCTATGGAAGTAACAAATGTTGGCTCAGATTAGAGTTCAAGACGGGGGTGAATTGGACTCTTTGCAGGTACTTCCTGGCCTTTGGATTCTTCCGAATTGTTCTCCACAAAATCCTCTTACTCAAAAATCCTTACCCAGTCTCATGTTTCTTCTTTCCATGATCACAATTTATGGAAAGCTCCAATACCATCGAAGGTTAAATTCTTGGGGTGGGTTGCTTCCCATGCAAAGATGAATACGATTCCTTCTTGCCAGAGCCGCCGACGTCCGATAGACTTGTGTACGGCCACGTCTGATGGGAGTGCTGTGCCAGGTTCTGATCTTGGGTCAGACGACAAACGACGTCACAGTGTACGTCTAATCACGTCCTCTGCATGTGGTCACAAAAGGGCGCCACGTGGTGATTCTCACGTTGAACGAATCCGTTTTGATGTGGAACCTCACTCATTCAGTTCATTGCACTGGACCCATATCGGTAGGCCAAAAGAAAGGGTTTTTCTTAATGGGCTAAGCAATGCTTCTCTCTCTCACAAATACTGCCCATCCAAGACCCATAATCACCGAGTTTCAAAAATAGAAAAAGATTTGGGCCTTAAGGTGTATGGCCGGACGGGCTCTTCTTTTGAGCGTTGGCAAATGAAAGGGTCGTTCTCATGTGGATCCAACAACGATGCCTCTTCGGATCCGAGTGACGGTCATGTTCCGAAATTTTACCATGGGAAATCGAGCGGAGAAGACGATGAGGTTTCGTTAAACCAATTTATCGATTCTCTAGAAAAGAAGATGAAGTTGAGGAGGTTATCAATACTCATGCTAATCAGATGGCCCAGAAAAAGGTACGTTCTGCGGTCTTAACTTCGAACAATGTTTCTTTTGATTCCCCCTCTACCAGCCAGCCTCTTCTTCCCTCTCCCATCATCTCTCATTCTCTCTCTCGTCTGGATTTGGTTCATATTGGCACCCCGTTTGTTGTTCCGGTTGAGCCTGGGATTACGAGTGGCGAAATGGCAAACATACCAGTATCAGTCACAATCGGAATTATGGATACTTCGTAGCAGCAACCTAACTACCTAAAAGTTGCAAAGCTTTTGAATTCGCTAGATGTCTAGTTGGTGGATAAATCCACGAACACAACAATCTCTATCTGAGTTTTTTGTGCTTGGAATCGTATGGTTTACAATGAAGATCATTATTTGAAATATCTGTGGATGTGGTTCTTGGGATAAGTTAAGAAAAATTCGGAAAACTGTTTGTTCAGTGAAGCCAAATATAGTTTTCTTATAGGAAATTAAGCGTTCAAAAATTTCTCGCAGTTTTATTTCTCAGTTATGGAGATCAAAGTTTTTGGACTGGGTTTTGCTTCCAGCCACTGGTTCGTCGGGAGGGATTCTTGTTCTTTGGGATACCCGCACCATCCATGTGTTGGAGTCTTTTGCTGCATCCTTCTCAATTTCCATTAAAATTGCTGGCAATCAACACCCAGATTGGTGGTTCTCTGTTATCTATGGCCCTTGCTTAAGGAATGATCGTAAAGCTTTTTGGGGTGAGATTGCTGGTCTTTCTTCGTTTTTTATCTTGCAACTGGTGCTTAGGGGGGGATTTTAACGTCACCCGTAAAATGTCAGAAAAGTATAACTGCTCTTCCATGTCGGCGAGTATGAAGGAGTTTGATGCTCTTATTGACGAACTTCAGCAGCGAGATCCTAACCTCCTAAACCCGCCTTTTAGTTGGACTAATAATTGTTCCTCTCCAGCTATGTCTCGACTTGACAGATTCTTGTTCTCATCAGGATGGGAGGATATTTTTCCTCTATCCAAGCAGGAAGTTTAAAATTTTATAGCATCAGACCATTGGCCAGTTACTCTTAACACTTCCTTTGGAGTCTGGGGCCCATCCCCGTTTAGATTTGAGCATGTCTGGCTCTCCTACCCGAACTTTGATAAACTTATTGCAAACTGGTGGCTCACTTCTGGTGGGCACTGCTGGGCTGGTTACCGTTTTATGTCGAAACTAAAATTTCTCAAAGTCAAACTTAAAGAGTGGAGTAGTAACTTTGCTGCCTGTGATGCCATCTGTCGCTCACAATTGCTTCATCTTCTTAAGGATATTGATTCCAAACTGGGGTCTGATGCCACTGATGATAGTAACAGACAGGCTCGTATTGTGTTGTTACAAGATCTTCAAACAATTGACCTTAAAATGGATAGGATTGCTCGTCAAAAGGCCCGAATCAAATGGGCTAAAGAAGGTGAAATTAATTCGAAGTTTTTCCATCACCTACTCAGCATCAGAAAATAAAAAAACTTGATCTCTAAGTTGGAAAATGATGATGGGTCCATTGTTGAAGAAGTTGATGAGATTTGTCGAAAGATCATCAGCCATTTTTCCAGCGTGTTTGCTGATGATAACAACGACAATTGGGGCATTGAGGGCATCAACTTGAACAGTAGTAGTCAGATTCAATGTCATTGGCTTCAAAGACCTTTTGTTATGGATGAGGTGAAAGAAGTTGTTTTTTGTTGCCATGGGAGAAGGCCCCTAGCCCGAATGGTTTCTCACTGCTTTTTTGCCCGAAAAATTGGGAGGTTCTTAAGGATGACGCCTTCAAAGTAATGGAGGAATTCTTTTATGATGGTATCATCAAAAAATGCACCAATGAAACTTATATATGTCTTGTGCCTAAAAAAATCAACTCTATCAAAGTTGGTGACTTTCGGCCTATTAGTCTCACCACCAGCGTTTATAAGATAATTGCCAAAGTCCTCACAAATCGTCTTCGCCAGATCCTCCACTCTACAGCTGCTGAATCTCAAATGGCCTTTGTTATGAACCGTCAAATTATTGATGCGATTCTGATTGCCAATGAATCTGTGGATGATTATCGTTTGTCAAAGCAACAAGGATTTTTGTTTAAGGTTGATTTTGCGAAAGCCTACGATTCGGTAAAATGGTGCTTCCTTGATTTTGTGATGGAGAAGAAGGGTTTTGGTCAGAGATGGCGGAGTTGGATAAGGGGTTGTCTAGCTACGGCAAGGGGATCCATTATCCCCTTTTCTATACACCCTTGTAGCTGATGTTCTGGACGGTCTCACCTCAAAAGCAAAAGACAAGTGCATGCTGCATGGTTTTAATGTTGGAAAAGATAATGTCCATGTTTCTCATTCACAATTTGCGGATGACTGTATTTTCTTTGTTGAGAATGATGGCTGCAGCTTGAACACGGTCATGGAGATTATCAACAGCTTATGTTTCATCTCGGGTCTCAAAGTTAACCTCTCCAAATGTCAGTTAGTCGGTATTAATGTCTCAGATGCTGATGTGGCTATTATGGCTAGGGAGTTTGCTGTTGCACCGGGGTCATGGCCTATGCACTATTTGGGGATGCCTCTTCGTGGCAACCCTTTCAAAATGTCGTTTTGGGACCCAGTCATTCAAACTATATGTAAGAGGGTGGATGGTTGGAAGAAGAGCTATCTCTCTCGGGGTGGTCGTATTATTCTTTTGAAATCGGTGTTGGAAGCAATTCCGACGTACTTTATGTCTTCTTTTCGTATGCCAAGAATGGTTGCTTCTCTCATTGAGAAAAAAATGAGAGCTTTCCTTTGGAAAAATGAGGACCAGGACAAGAGATCTTTTTTGGTTAAATGGTCAAAGGTCAAACTGGATCTGAAACATGGTGGTTTGGGAATTGGCGACCTTCTCACTAGAAATAAGGCTTTGGCTGGGAAGTGGTTATGGCACTTTCTGTTTGAGAAGGATTTTCTCTGGGTAAAGGTGATCAAAAGTCGTCATGGCCTTCAAGACAACAATCGGGATGCCAGTCTCTCTTCTCGTGTTTCTTTCAAATCCCCTTGGAAATTCATTCATTCATTATATCCTGCTTTCTCTCCCTTTATCTAGTTTAGAATTGGCAATGGCTCTACTACCCGCTTCTGGGAAGACACATGGGGTGCATTGGCCCCTTTCAAAACCCTTTTCCCCAATATTTTTAACAT
This sequence comes from Paratinospora sagittata, assembly GCA_035771175.1. Classification (NCBI taxonomy): domain Eukaryota; kingdom Viridiplantae; phylum Streptophyta; class Magnoliopsida; order Ranunculales; family Menispermaceae; genus Paratinospora; species Paratinospora sagittata. The sequence continues at coordinate 28,613,209 of CM069610.1, forward strand.
CTCTGGGCTCCACAATGCACTGATATCCTCCTTCATTTCTCCTGATCCTACATCCCTTGATGCTCCCCCAATTGGAACCTTCACCTTTTTCGCAACCTTTCTCCCCATGCACTAGAGGAGATTCCTATTCTTCTTGATTACCTGGGCCATGTTCAGCTGCAAGACTCTGATGACCATATTGTTTGGGCTGTGGATTCCTCTGGCAAGTTCTCTTCAAAATCTTTCTTTCACATGCGTACCTCCTCAGCCAACCATCCAATATTTCCATACTCCACTTTCATTTGGTCTGCTCCCATTCCCCTCAAATTCAAGACTCTTGGTTGGCTCATTGCTCTGAACAGACTAAATTGTGCTAATATGCTTCAAAAGAGGTTTCCTAACTTCTGTCTCTCCCCCTCCTGGTGTTGGCTGTGCAGAATGAATGTTGAGACTGTTGAACATTTGTTTTGGGATTGTGCATTTGTGAAGGAAGTCTGGACGGAATGGACGAATAGATGTCTAAAACTTTGCTCCCGGACGTTCGATCACCTTTTTGCTATCCTATAAGTTTATCTGATCACCGTTGTAAAAAAATATTGGATTTGTGTGCTTTTTGTTGTTTTATGGTGTGTCTGGGCAGAGAGGTAATGGTAGAGTCTTTCGAGACAGTTTGTTCTAGCTGGAAAGTTTGGGAAAAAAGTATGCTTTTGTTTGTGGGTTGGGTCAGTTGTAGCAATCTCTCTCTTGGTTACAGTTTTGGGGAATGGGCTTTGAATTGGAACAATATTCTGACGTCACTTTAACTCCCATGGGATATCTCATCCCATACTTTTGTACTCTTTTTACTTCTAATATATATCTATGTTTCTAGTCAAAAAAAAAAAAAAAAATGCAAAAAAGGCATCGATATATGTTCTTATCCACATTATGGTGTTATTTGTGTAGACAGGATATGAAGTATGTGTGCCATATATGTTGGGGATGCCCATTTTCCATGGAGGTTTGTGTAGATGGCGTGCTCATTTCCCTGTCACGTATGAAGAGGTTGCATTGGAAGAGTATGTAAACATCTTCCCCTTATTGGACAGGGTTCATTCATCATGGAGAGACCATTGGAAGGTGGTGTGTATGGAAGTACTATAGTCTTTATGGAAGGAGCAGACCAAACGGGTGTTTCATGATGAGTTTTCCTCGGCGGCTGCAGTGTGGGAGAAGTCTCACCTTCTAGCTTCTTTTTGGGTTGCCAATAGTAATTTGTCTAAGGGTTACCCTTTAGGGGATTGACTAAGGGGTTGGGGAAACATTGTATCTATACAGGGTCATGGTCTTATAGACAATGTGTTGTACAAATTCTCAATTTACACTTACATATATATATAATATCTTTAGTTTCTTTTAAAAAAAAATTTAAAACAAATAAAAGTGCAGAAACAGAGATAAAAGACAGTGCACAAGAATTTTAGCGTGGTTCGGCTCTTCAACCTACGTCCATGGCTTGATTTCCCCGATCAAGATTTACCAAACACCTACTATGGATCCTACTTCATGGGTGAGGATCAAAACCGCTTGCAAACTCAACTTTTAGGCATGAGATACCTTTACAATCATTGTTCTCAAAATTGAGAACTCCCCAATGGCTAACAGGCCACTTAAAATACAAAAGTTTAAGAATGAGGTTTCTCTTGCCAAGAAGACCTCAGAAATACTTACAAATGATGTTTTGAACCTCACGCTAGGATTGCTCAATCAATGGAAAGGATGAAGCACAAGAGCAGTGAGATGAGGATTCACTTGGCTTTGGATTTTAAGAACATTTGAAATGCGCTCGGTTTAATCCAAAGAAGATTGTTTGAAAGTTTTTAGAACACTTAGAGAGAGCTAGAAAACTCAGGCAAACTTTCAAATCGTGTAAAAATTGTGGTTCAAATGAATAGAATATTGTTATACTCATATATGAAAGTTCAAAAGTTTGAGAGCTAGGGTTTCAATCTCCTAAAAAATCTAATTTTGAGTTTGAAATTCAAACCAAACGATTTGATGCTTTCATGTAAATGTAGGGGGACAAATCCGTTGTAAAAACTGGTCAAATGGAAGAATAATGAAGAGGAAATCAGGTCAGAAATGTCGTTTTTGCAACCCAAAAACGCCAGGTCTTCTCTAACACAGACAACGGCGCGTTGGTCTAAAAAGAGCCAGCGACATGTTCTGAGTTCTGCCCAGAGAGCTGGCCTGGGTTATGGGCAAACAAGCAGCGCGCTGCTCTAATGAAGAGCACGTTGGTCACAGACATCCGAGACCAGGTTGGTTTTCTGGGCCAAGAGAAACGTGCTAGACAATCTGCAGTTCGCTAGACTAGAAACCAACAATATTCTGGGTTCAAGCAGCGCGCTAGTGACAGTGGCAGACCAAAAACTTAAGTAAACCAGGCGAGGAGCACGCAGGTGCACTGAACACAAAGCTGATTTTCTTTTTCTGAAAAAAACATTGGTCAAACTTAATTGGTTTAAATCAAGACTTTGATGATTTGAAAACACTTGAAAATAGTTTCAAAGATGTGAAGAACAAGATTAAACGTTTTCAAAAGCAAGTTAAATAATTTGAATCTTTTGAAAAAACATAGAAAGGATAAGACTGAGCATGCCTAGGGTGGGTTCTACAAGCCTAGAGAAGATCTAAACAATTACAAGGGAAAATATAGTTCTTCATGCTTGATCTTGAGAGTATTCTTCAAGCTTTATTGATGATATGTGTTCGTGGTAAGCTGAAACTCTCAAATGTAAAGATTAGTGCATATAGGGAATGTTGTTTGTAATTATCAAAACACCATCATGGAGGTCATTGGATTAACAACAAAATCCGTTGTTGATTGTTTCTCCTCTGCAAATTGAGACGTATAGAGTTCATTATTTCAGCTGAACATTGATTTCCTAACACAAGCTAAATTCAAGGTAGTCCAATTTGATCTTGAGATTTTTTTTGCAAAAATTCCTAATCTTAGAAAAGTGAATTTTTAGTAATGTTAGGAAAACGTCTTAATCTTTCGAGGCATGTTAAAATAAGCATTGTAATTGCGTTGAGGATGTATAAATTGTGAGATATAATATTATGTGGCAATGTTTACAGTCTCAAAGAATTGTTTGATGCATATTGTGTGCATTTGAACTATTTGTCGTGTTTGTTTTCTTGCAATGATGTGTAATCTAAAAATTAAATTTTAGCATTCTGAGTCTTATTAATTGAACTCCGACATAGTCGGTCCCAAGTTAGGTAAAGGAGGAGGATTGTATTAGGTAGTTGATAGTCAATGTAAAACTTTGTCAAATCAACTATGACATGAATCTTAGTCAAACTACGCGAAGTGGAGGAAGCGGATTCATTTAGCTGATTGCATGTAGTTGGGAAAAGACTTAGTTGAGTTGAGCTGAGTTAAGTTGTTTCTTTTTAATTGACTGACATATTGTTTGTTCCTACTATTACTTTTTTCTAAGGTTTATATTAGCATCTTTAATCCTTTTCTTTTATTTTTAAGTATGCTTTGATTTTCTGCCCATTTTATACTAGAATGAGTGGCAAAATTATTCTCATATTTTCTTGTCTTTTGTATTTCACTGGATAAAAATTCAAAACTTGGTTTGATTTTTAACCTGTTTATCATTATCATTGAAATGTACAATCTTAGGCGTAGCGAACTTTTTGAATGTTTAAATTAATTTAAATCTTATGTGTCAGGCCCTACTTCTCCATTAAGGTTACTGGGTTATTTATAATATGTATGATTTTTTTAGTTACACAAGAGTAATTGGGAAAGCCATACTTTGCTTTCAAGGGATGTTAACAAAAGCTATTCTAAGGGAACATATGAATCAGCAGGCAGCTGCAAACTTGGACATGCCATGGTAGTAATAATTAAGCTTATCTAGTGCACTAATTTATTCATGGAGGTGATCTTTTCTTGGTGGTTATTCTTTTCTTGGTGGCTATTTCTTCAATTAATTTGTGTTGAAAATACAAGTACCTATTTCATCATTGATATTGTGTTGAATCATTTTAGCTATCTTATATATTTTGTATTTGTTGCCGCTGATCTGGAAAATTTTTCTGCACCCACTAAGTGGCATAAAGAAACCCTAACATTTGTTTATCTTGGTTCAGTGGCTTTGTCTTAACTCTCAGTTATCAATTCCTTATTGCACAATCGAAAATGGGTGTCATGTGGGTGGTGTTAGTGCTTTCTTTTCCAGTTCTTCTATCAAATGTATGTTCGAGGATCTCATACAAAGGTGAGGTTTGGATTTTATTATTTGAACAGACTTCGTTCTGGCATTTTTTCTATCAAGTTTTGATACATACAATCATTGTTCTTGCAAGCATGGTTCGAAAATTCTTCGAAATTCGGCGAACTTCTACGAATTATTTCTCTTTTTTTACCATCGAAGTGCGAAGTGGATGTAAAATAAAAAATACAAAAATTCGCCGAAATAGTTCGATAAAATTCGACAAAATTCGATAAACTTCAATAAAATTTCTATTTTTCAATTCAAAAATGCAAAAATTCGACGAGAAATTCGATAAAATTCGACAAAATTCGATAAAATTCAACAAAGTTCAATGAAATTCAACAAAGAAGTAAAAAAATGTTATTTCATTAATAAAAACAAAAAAAATATCAATAATTATGTATTATTTTCAACTTCATCAACCAACATAGCAATATAAATTTAAAAAAATAATTTAATAAGCTAACAAATTATGTAGTTTATGGGATATGCTTTACCAAATAGAGAAGAAAAGAAGCAAAAACAATAAAAATAAAGTTGAAATAAGATAAAAACTTAAAAATAAATTAAAAAAGTTTCCAAAGCCATCTTCTTTTAGTTAAGTCTTATAAAACAAGATTAAAAAATAATACATTTAAATAATAAACTAATAAATTAAGCATGGTGGGATTCAAACTAGCAAAGTATATGGTTGAGAAGCAAGCCACCAAAAAACTAAATATCAAAACAAAGAAAAAAAATTAAGACCAAAAGCCACCATTTCAAATTCATCAACCCACTTAATAAGATTGATTTTGTTAGGTCACTTATTGGTATTTTTATGAATTAAAAGTGTTTATTTATATTAGTTTTTTCGCTTATACTACAGTAAATCTATATATTTAAGCATATATAAAAAAAATTCTCTGAACTTCTCTAATTAGGAAATTTTTACAAAAATTCTCCATGTTAAATTAAACTTCTCCAAATTAATTCCAATTTTCAAGTGACCGAAGTCAAGTTGAAATCGAATTTTCGATCCTTAAACAACAATATTAATGTAAAAACACATGTTTCAACCGATTATATTTATACTTTTATATGTGAAAAGTATCTATTTATGTTTGTTTTCATCATTTCTAATAGTAATTATGCATATTTTAACATCTATATAGAAATTCTTTAAACTTCTCTTAGTTGGCGAATTTTTACAATAATTCTCCAAGACTTCTCAAACTTCCCCGAATTAATTCTGATTTTTAAAGGTCGAAGTGTTGGGCGAAATCGAAGTTTCGAACCTTGCTTGCAAGAGAAATATTTTTTCATGTGGAAAGTCAATGGATGATTCCTTTTTATCTTTCTTCTGACATTATTGCTTCTGTTGCAGCCTTGAAACTGCTGGTGAAAGTTCTGTTCTGCCAATGTTAAGATCAGTTAGACTGGTCTTGGGTCTATTTGCTTCAAGAAGCTTGAGTTCAGTTGTTCCCTACTGTGGTTATGTCGATACTGAGGTATGTTCCAGCTTCTAGTTAATGTCTGCATCTGTCTTAAAGTTTATAATATATTTTATTTATGTTTCATTTATTTATTTGTTTTTGACAAGAAACAAAATTTATTGATAGTGAATTAATGATTGTACAACCTAAATCTCAATGAGGACGAGTAGTCATTTGTTATGTTTAAATACAATCTAAGATAGGCCCCCAACCCCTTAACGACTCGCCAAGCCCAAAACCATTGGATTTGTTACTAGCGCTTTACCCATAAAGATGCCAAAAAGAAAGAGCTCTCCCACACTGCGACCTCATCTTTTTCTTGTTCCTCCAACGGAGGCGCATTTCTCTCCTTCCTTGCTGACCAAACAACCGCAAAAATAATGACCTGCTGACAGTCCTTCAACTTATGTGAAAGCAACCTATCCTCCGGAAACTCCCAAAGATTGATTACATTTGAAGTACCTCCCATTGCAGTGTGCACTTCCATTTCTCCCAAACCATCTTAGTAAATGCACAATGCAAGGATCGAAAATTCAATTTCGACTTGACTTCCATCATTTGAAAAGTGGAATTAATTCGGAGAAGTTTAATTCGACATAGAGAATTTTTGTAAAAATTTTCTAAATTAGAGAAGTTTAGAGAATTTTTGCATATATGCTCAAATATCTAGATTTATTGTAGTATAAGCTAAAAACGAATATAAATAGACATTTTTAATACATAAAAATACCAATAAGTGACCTAACAAAATCAATCTTGTTAAGTAAGTTGATGAATTTGAAATGGTGGCTTTTGGTCTTAATTCATTTTCTTTGTTTTGATATTTAATTTTGTGGTGGCTTGCTTCTCAACTATATACTTTGCTAGTTTGAATTTCACAATGCTTAATTTATTAGTTTATTATTTAAATGTATTGTTTTCTAATCTTGTTTTATAAGAGTTAACTAAAAGAAGATGACTTTGGGAACTCTTTTAATTTATTTTTAAGTTTTTATCTTATTTCAACTTTATTTATTTATTCATTATTTTTTTGCTTCTTTTCTTCTCTTTTTGGTAAAACATATCCCATAAACTACATAATTTGTTAGCTTGTTAAATTATTTTTTAAAATTTATATTGTTATGTTGGTTGATGAAGTTGAAAATAATACATAATTATTGTTATTTCTTTGTTTTCTATTGATGAAATAACATTTTTTTACTTCTCTGTCGAAGTTTGTTGAATTTTATAGAATTTTTGTCGAATTTTATCATAGTTTATTGAAATTTTCAAAGTTTATCGAATTGTTTCGACAAATTTTTGCATTTTTTATTTTATATCCACTTCACACTTCGGTGGTAAAAAAAAAGGGAAAAAATTCGTGGAAGTTCGCCGAATTTCAAAAACAATTTTAACCATAGCACAATGTACAAAAATGTGATTGCTGGACTCATTGATTTGTTTTGCATTAACAACTTCAATTTGGTGCCGCTGTCAGAATCTTCGCTACAAAATATCTGCATAATTCAACATGCTGTGTGCAATTGTCCATCCCACTTTAGAAGGTACATGAGCTTTCGATATAAAATTGTGTGGAAAATGGGAAGTGACTGGGCTAGAGTTCAAGTGATGGAAAAAGGTTTGAGAAGTGAAGTTTCCAGACTTGTTCAAGGACCATACCTCTCTATCTTGCCTGCCCAACAAATGGCTTCCCGCAAGACCTCAAGTAAGAGAGTAATCTCTTCAAACTCCATATCATATAGGTTTCTAGACAATGTTAAGTTCCAAGAAGGACCACCTTCCTCCTTACCACCCAAAGGAATGAAGGAGCTAATGGGTTGATTGTTTCTAGTTGATAGCCTATACACATTATGAAATAGGGTTTCTAATACTGCACCAAATGTCCTCCCAAAATCTAAAGGTATCACCAGATCCTACTTTAAGTTTAACTAGGTTAGAAATATGGGATACAACGAATTAATGGACTTTTATAGGTCACTTTGGGCACTAGCATCTCTCAAGTTTTCATGGACTCCATGCCAACTCTTTATAGCCTTGACCAAAAAGGATTCTTTCTCCATAAGAAACCGCCATAACCACTTTCTAGCCAAAGCCTTATTTCTTAATTCTATTAATGCATTTATCTATTCCTTGTGCCAATCTATTATAAGCTACTCAATGTTTATTTAGAAGGAAAAATCTCTAATTTACAAATCTATTGTGCACATTGTTTGATACAACTCTCTCAACTGGAAAATTTACTATACTACTATTTGATTGAGCTTCCATAATATATTGGCTAGTACAGTGTTTTTAAGGCATTAGGGTGATGCATAGGCAATTTGATCTATTTTTCTGATAAAATGCCTAGTCAATGAGGCTCAACCAATAAAAAAAAAAAAAATTAAATCCCCAAGTAATGTAAAATGGCTTCTTTTATTCAGATAAGGAACCAAACAAGGCAACTACAAACATAGAACAAAACAAACAAACAAACAAACAAAGAAAAACTGAGCTATCTCACATGCACTTCCCATTTCTATCCTTCTCAATTAACTTGAGCATTCTGCTTGATAGCTCCAAGGGAGAATGTTAGAGATTAATGATTCTTCATTTTCCCCATAACTTCATATGGAAAGCTCAGGTTTCTTTTGAAGCCAAATTTTTCCGAAGGACAATTGTGTGTGGTATGTTGAATTGCGCAGAAATGCTTCAACAGAGATTCCACCATTGGGCTATATCCCCCATTGTTGTTGCTTGTGCAAAAAGAATGGCGTGTAAAGCAGACATTTGTTCATTGAACGTGAATTCACAGATAGATATGGAGCAAATGGAATACCACCATGCAACAGGATCCTCTTCCAAATGAGACAAAATTATGGGGCTTCAATGAAGGGGTGGTCTTTTGGGGAATTTGAAGGAAGATTGGCGCGTGACCACTTTTGTAGTCGTCTGGCCCACAAGGAAAGAGAGGAATTCTCGACTTTTCAAGGATATAGCTAGGGAACCAGAAGAAGTTTGGGAGGATTCATTTTTCTTGGCTTTACTTTGGGTTAGTGTGAGTAGCCTTTCTAGAAGGTTCAAACTGGGTGATTGGTTAGGGGTCGTGGACTAATCTTGGATTTTATACCATAGAAATTGGACATTTTCATCATTCTTTATCTTTGGTTGTACATAATTATTACTATTTATATATTGTTTGTTGTAAATTTTTTTTTTTTGCTGAAACGAGGCCAAGTAATCTGCCACCTAGTTGATCTCTTTATAGCAATGGACACAAATGAATTCCAACTTTTGCAGTGAATCGAGGATGAGATCATGTGACATTTCAAATGAAGCACATTCCAAGGGAAAAAAACTTCTCCGTTAATGATATCCACTGCCAATTGAGTGTCAATTTGTATTCTTAATCTATTTATCCACAAGGTCCTCTAAAGATAGCCTTTAGTTCAGTTGAAGAATTAGGATGGGCTTATACTTGGCAACGTAAGCCAATAGGGACAACCATTCAAATGTCTCAAGATTCCTCCATCCACTGGCCTGCTTTCTGAAAGAGAACCATCAACATTTAGTAGAAGCCAACCAATAGGGGGGGCAGTCAATTTAAATCGAGTGACAGTCTTTTCTTCCTAAACGCAGCTTTATAGGCTTAACGTTATAGTGGAGATAAAAATGGATATCTTGTACAATTACGTCAATTCATGTATTCTATGTTTTAAATAAAACTTACTTTGTTAAAGAGAGAAAATACCAAAAAAAAAAAAGATATATAAATTAAACTAATAACATGTTGATGAGACATTTTGGTCACAATGGAATTGTCTCACAAAGTGAAATCGCCTCGCTTACGCCTCATGAGTTTTAAAACCTTGGTCACAATGGAGGACCCTCAAGAGTTGTGCCAAAGCCACTATAGCAACAATTCAAACAACCTACACTGTAACTACTATAACTAGTTAACTACATAACTACTTGTTTGGCCGCTAAAACACTTTGGTGACAATGAAATTGGCTACAAAATTTTGTTGAAAAAAAATTAGGCTCTTTTAAAAAGTAGGGTAATTTAGAGATTTTTCACCCATATGAGACAATTTGCTAGTAAAATCTAACAACTAATTATAGTAGCTATTAATATTGCCTACGACATACCTGGCATGAAATTATTCATGCAATCTTACAATTATCATGAATGCACATCATTATCCAGTACATACTTTCATTTTCAACTTATTAAATAATGAAAGTATTCATGATAATCGCAAGATTGCATAGATAATTTCATGCCAAGTATGTTGAAGGCAATGTTAATAGCTACTATAATTAGTTGTTGTTCACTAGCAAATTATCTCATATGGGTGAAAAATCTCTAAATTACCCTACTTGTTAAAAGAGCCCAATACATATTTCCAATACATTCTTTTAATTTCATCTTACTTTCTTATGAATACTCCCCTTCCATTGTGACCATGGTTTTGTAATCATTTTCAACTGTTTATATATCTAAATAATTCAAAAGAGTTTGGTAGCGAAAGATATTGTTTGCATAGTATTTTTTCTTATTTGTAGTTTATATGTTGACTTTTGATTAAGGTCTTGGCATGGTGTTAGTTGAGAAGAATTGGAGAATGTGATTTGCAATGTGTTAAAAGTAGATTGTCATAAATTGAACCTCAATATGATATATAGGTTCTTAATACTTTTAGGTAGTGACACTTGATTATGTACTGTTTCCAATTAGGAGCTAATTTTGTATAGAATGACCTAGGAATCAGAGCATAGTCATACTAGAGACCATTTGTCCATCATTTGTCCATAATGACATTGGGGGACCTTGTTTACGACTAATCATTGAGGATGCTCATCAAATTGCACATGAGAATACATTCAGTGCAAATTCATACAATGCAAAATTGATGATCATACTGATGTTAGTAATTACCATCCCTTTGGTGATGGAAAAAATTATTATAGAAGTGTACCATAGTAGTTATATCGGAATATAGTCATGGAATTGGTAGGTGTGGGATTGGATTCAAGTTGTAAATGGTAAGATTTTTTTTTTTTTTTGATAAATTATAAAAAAATTCAAAAAAAATTGGAGATGGTATGATCATCTATTTGCGAACTACTAGTTCTCTCTTAGTATGAATTTTTATGCATCCAATACCAACCTTTTGACAATGATGATGGTCAAACATCAGCCTTCTTTTTTCTAATGCTCATCAAGGTATGAAAAGACAACAAAATTCATCAAATTTCTGCAAATTTTTTCAATGTTTAACTTGTAGAATTAAAGACTGCAAGTAATTTTGGAAATGCGAAAGCTAAACTTTGATAAAAGTTTTATTTTCTATTAAAAAACACAAAACTTCAACATAAAATTTAAAAACATTTCGTAAAACTTGATGAAATTGGAAGAATAGGGTGAACATGTTTTATTTCATCAACAAAAAAACAAAAGAGTTTCCAAAAGCTATTCACCATTCTTTATTTCATCAACCAAGATAACAACATAGAAAAAATCAATAATTTATTAAACTATGTAATTTTATGCAATAGGATGAAGGTAGATTATAGAAAGAAGAAAAGAAGATGATTGAACAATACATTTATGCAATTTTATGGTACATGCCTTATGGAAAATGAAAAAAGGAAGCAAGGAAAACAAAAGTAAAGAAAGAAAAAACGTTAAAATGAGACAAAAACTTAAAATGCATTGAAAGAGTTCTCAAAGAGTTCTTTCTTATTTTAAATTCCGTATATGAGGATGAAAGAACAATACATTTTATTTATTTATTTTACAAGGAACTAGGTATATATATTTATAAAAGTAAAGATTATTAGTACATCTTCTACAAGACAAGAAGACATCCACTTTAGCATATTACAATCAGTAAAAAATGTCGCGCCAACCCAATGCAATGGGACTTTTTGGATTATGTTCTTAGAATGAAAGGCTTTGGGGGATCGCTGGAGGTTGTGGATTCATGGTTGGTTATCTTCAGTCTCCTACTATGTCTTTATTAATGGCAGGCCCAGGGGGAAGGTCTTTGCTTCGAGAGGGTTATGATAGAGTGACCCTTTGTCTCCTTTTTTGTTCATTCTAGTGGCAAATGTGTTGGGGAGAATGATGGACAAGGCAAGGGAGCATGAAGTGGTAAAGGGTTTTTTTGTGGGTAAGGATAAAATGCAGGTGTCACATCTTCAATTTGCTGATGATTGTCTCTTTATGATGGAGAATGATGGGTCTAGTCTCCTTGCTACCTTAAGACTCATCCAGGGCTTTTCCTGGATATTGGGTATGAAGTTGAATTTAGAGAAGTGCCAAGTTGTTGGAATTTGCATGTTTGAGAATAATTTGTTGCTAGTGGCTTCTTCATGAGGGTGCTCTATTGGTAGTTGGCCTTTAACATATCTTGGATTACCGCTCGGGGGTAACCCATTAGCCTCATCTTTTTGGGAGCCAGTTATCAACACCATTTAAGAAAATTGGATGGGTGGAGAAGTTTTTTATCGAAAGGGGGCAGGTTAGCACTAATTAAGAGTGTTTTGGAGGCCATTCCTACTTATTTCATCTCCATCTTCAGAATCCCAAAGTTGGGCTGGTTTGGCGGATTGAGAGGATGATGAGAAAATTCCGTTGGAAAGGAGGGGACAAAGAAATAGGTGGTAGCTTGGTTAGATGGAGTTTGGTCAGCAAGAGGATTGATCGAGGGGGGTTAGGTATTGGTAATGTGGAGCTGAGGGACAAGGCCTTAGCGAGGAAATGGTTATGGCGTTTTGTCAAAGAAAAGGATTTCTTTCGGGCAAAAGTGGTGGTGAGTCGCCATGGATTTCATCAGAATTCTAGAGATGCTAGCGTGTCCTCCAAAGCCACTTTTCGAAGTCCTTGGAAGTTCATTCATTCCCTTTATCCGAGTTTTTCTACCATTACCCGCCTCAAAGTGGGTGATGGTGCCAGCATTAAATTCTGGGAGGACCCTTGGTATGGCACTTCCTGCTTTAGATATTTATTCCCAAATGTCTTTAGGCTGTCAACTAAACCTAATGGTCCTATCCTATTTGTGAATTTTTTACCAATACTGGATCTAGTGAGAGAGGTAGGCCTTCTTGGTGTCTTCATCTTAGAAGGGCCCCTCGGATAGAGAGTGTCTTGTAGCCTCATCTCTTCTTGAGATTCTTGATGGTGTTCCTCTTTCTAATGAGTGCAATAGATTGTCTTGGCCTTTAGAGTCATTAGGGAAATTGTCTTCTATGTCATTTCTATATCATCTTTGCTCTAGTAATGAACCTAATCTGATTTCACCTCATTTTCCTCACGATTTCATTTGAAAAGCTCTTGTTATATCAAAAGCCAAATTCTTGGGATGGACTATTGCTCATGACAGGTTGAATTGTGCAGATATTCTACAAAGATGGTTCAAGTATTTGTCTCTTTCATCGAACTGGTCTTGCCTTTGTAAAAATAGTGAGGAATCTAGTTTGCGTATTTTTGTTGAGTGTGAATTCTCTAATGCAGTGTGGAGGAGATGGGAAGTCATTTTCCAGAGGGTTATGTTTCCCAATGGTTTTGTTTTATGGGTCTTTCCCAATGAGGCCATTCTTCCTTGGCGCCTCAGAGATTATTGGAGAGTGGTTGTTTTTGCTGTCATTTGGTCTATTTGGAAGACGAAATTCTCGTATCTTTGATGATATTGAGATTTGAGAGTGATATTGGGGCTGTTTGGGATAAATCTTTCTTTTTGGCCTCCCCTTGGGTTAGTGCTAGTAAGATTGCGAGGGGTTACTCCTTGGAGGATTGGTTGAGGGGATGGTATCCTATTTTGGATAGTTTTGTTGTTTAATGTCGGTCCTAGGTCCGGTTGTATATTCTTGTAAAACCATTATAGTTAATACAATTCATTTTTGTTTCTTGTCAAGAAAAAAAAAAAATGTTGCGCCAACCTCCCAGCCACTCCCTAAACCTATAGCCTTTTTGACAATTTTGATACCCTCACTCATAAAGAAGCCAAAAAATGTGACCCTTCCCAAACCCCCAATTGATCCTTATCACTTCCTTCAAACACTCAGCATTTTGCTTTTTTCGTAACCTTCCAATAGTCCCTTCACTTGGGGTTGTAAAACTCTCTCTTTGGAAGAGTAAGTCGTCCTCCATCCTTGGTAGAAATGGGCAGCCTTGGTAAGATCCCCATCTCTCCCAAATACCTTGTACTAGAAAAAGGCATTTAATAAAAAACTATAAATCAAGAAAGAATGGATTAATGGAAACAATGTGGACTTTTAGGGGCCTATTAAAATGTATTTTTTGAAGTAGTGAGTATGAGAAAATCGTCATGGGTTCAGTAGCCTGACACTAGGTATAGAGCATCAAAGTTCTTTGGAAGACATTAGGGCCTTTGGGAGGGTGAAAACTTATCCAAGGGAGGGCAATGGAGCATTTCTTGTGTGAACAACTCTAGAGGTGCATAATGTGTTTGAGGTGATAGACATGGGAGGAAAACCTCCCATTCAAGTCAAGGATCAAAAATTTGCTTTTGCCCTGGACTTCAGGCACTTAAAAATTGGAATTAATTTAGGAAAGTTGGATTTGATGAGGAGAATTTTTGTAAAAATTCACAAATTTGAAGAGTTTTATAGAATTTTTGAATAGATGCTAAAATATCTAGATTTATTATAATATATGCCGAAAACTAATACAAATAGATACTTTTAAATTTTAATACATAAGAATATCAATTAAAATGATCTGTTAAGTGTGTTGATGAAATTTGGAATGGTGGCGTTTAGTCTTGATGCCTTTTCAGTGTTTTAGTTTTCAATTTTGTGGTGGCTTGCTCCTAGACAATATAATTTGTTAGTTAACCATTCTACCTTACTTAATTTGTTAGTTTATTATTAAAATGCAATGCTTTTTCATCTTGTTTTAAGGGACTTAAAATCAAAGAGATGGGCTTGGGAATTTTTGCAGTATTTATTGAAGTTTTTCTCTCATTTTAGCTTTCTTTCATTCTATATTGTTATTTTTCTTATTTCCTTTTTTTTTTTTTCCACAAGGCATATCTCAATTGACCTCTTTGTTGAATTTTATCGAATTTAATTGAATTTTATGTTGTAATTTGACATTCTCTAATTAAAAAACTTTGAACTCTTGGGAATCAGTTGTTGTGTGTCTTTGTATTTTAAACTCTATTAATGAAATTCTAGTTTCTTGTCAAGAAAAAAGTTTTCTTGAACTTTGTTGAATTTCTTAGAATTTTTTGTCAAATGTTTGCATTTCCAAAATTTACCAACAATAATTTGACAAGTTTGACATCGAAGAACTTGCCAATTTTTTATAAATTTTCTCGATTTTTTATACATGATTCAAATCTAGTTACCCCGCAAAGGGTGCAAGTCACCCAAGCGCTTTGAAACAGACATATGATGCTTGGTGTAAAAATTATCTAGGGAAAGGAGGTGGCACATGGTCATCATAAACAAACTCTCAATGGCCTATTAAAATGTGTTTGAAGTGATAGATGAGAGCAGTTCACTGAAAACAGGATCAATCAATCTAAGTGACTTGTTCACCAAAATGTATGTGGCCGACTTGTTGAGCCGTGAATACTAGAAAAAAGGATCCTTGTGACCAGAGCAGTTCACTGAACACATATTCGCTAACTTGTCAATATTGTTCTCATAGTTTGACATAATATCTTTGCCACAACTGCTGTGAAAGGATGTCTTTATGGAAAACCAGACCCACTTGGCATTCTCAATTCAACTAAGCCTTTTCCCAACTACACCAGACCCACTTGGCATAAAGAATTAAAATCAAACTGTACATAAGTTGTGCATAGACCAATCAAACTATGTCAGAAATTAGATTACACACATAAGTGGTTCATGGACTGATTAAAGTATGGTAAATTACTATTTTTCTTTCAAAATCGGGTAATTTAGGTTTTTTTTTTGCTCATCAGGGTCAATTTAGTAAAAGTCATGTTGTCTAGAATATATTTGCTCCCAACTTTACTTTGACCTCTACCATTCATTTCGATTTCACTATGTATGGTGCTCTTGTTGCCTGTTTATCTGAATATGTTGGTCACTAAATGATTTATGCATGGGTTGTTCACATAAAAACGATTGATGATTTTCTTCTTTGAAGTTGTATCAATCTTGCGTTTGTCTTAGATGATGCTTGTGAAATATGGATCATATCATCTTTAATGTGTCTACAAACCTTGGAAAATATTGTTCTGTAATCGTTGTAATTATGATGGCTAGTTTTGGAGGACTTTGTTGGCATGAGGAAATAGGTAGTCGTAGTATATATTTTTGTTTCTATCATCAAAGTGGGAATGGATTGGGGCATATACAAGTTCAGCAGGCCTCAATATTTCAGGCACCACTATTTGAGTACTGGAATTTTATTTTATTTTTGATATAATTCTTTTCTTTTTTATCCAATATTTTTGGCAGATGATGATGCAATTGGTACACTCATCTTGGATATTGCATGTCAGCTGCAACAAACGTAGAGTTGCACCGATCGCTGCACTTTTATCTTCTGTGGTGCATTACTCTGTGTTTGGTGATGAAAGAATGCATGAAGCTTCAGATGGTGCGCCAGGTCCTTTAAAGTGGGTAAGTGGGTCTTTTGTAACTGTAATTTATTCTTGGAAGTTGATACGCCCTTTTAGTTTTCTAAATAGGATTATGTCTGCAATAGTGTGGCACGCTAAGAAATTATTGGATGCAATTACTCTCATCACACTTCCGTGTTTGTTCATTGGTCAGTGTTTTAGGCAGGAATAATCTTTGTTTACACTTTACACTTCTAATCAATTTTCTAATTTATGTATTGGACTTCAATTGGTCCAACCCTTTTCCAAAATCCCACATAGGCAGGAGTTTTGTGCACTGGGCTGCCCTTGGACTTCACTCACATAATCTCTCTAGGATTACTCCCTGTTTTATTATAATGTGTGCTTTTTAGCGCACAAATGCCAATTATAGGCTTCAATTGAACATAAAAGATAACAGAGGACTATTATCCAAAACGCATGAAATGAGCTGAACTATACGTTTTTCCTTATTTACTTTTTACTGATTCTTTCGCTGGTAATTCAAGTGCATCCGGATCTTTTCTGATTATGCCACTTTGCATCGTCTTTGTTCTTTTACAAACCCTCAACCACCATTTTAATTAAGGTTGTGATAAGTGTGCACATATCACCTTGGTCACCCCACCCTTAACTGATCCCCTTTCAATCCATTGTTCAAGTTTATTTTTTATTTTTTATTTTATTTTGAAGAAACTATCTATTGTATATATGTATTAATGGTAAGATTGTAAGAGTTGTACAAAGATAGTGCAACAAAACAACTAACTCGACGGCTTATATGGATACAAAATGGTCCCATCCTCTAAGCCAATCTCCTAGGGCGTATCCCATGGACAATGAGCTATTTGCAACCCAGAAAGATGCTAGCATTTTGGACTTTTCCCATACTCTAGCAATAGAACAAAATTCATCGTGAAAGACTTTGTTCTTCCTCTCTTTCCACAAAGACCAAATCACTGCCAAACATACCACCCTCCAGTGATCCCGCCACGAGGGTTGAATAGAGTTCATGAAAGGGAAGATATCCAAGGAATCCTCTTCCATAATAGCATTGCCCATGACCGGGAAATGGAAACGCCATCTATCCCATACCTCTGAAGCTACCGAGCAGCCCCAACAAATATATCGAACAAACGCCGAAGCCTGACCACACAAATAGCACCAATGCGAGGAGGGGCACATATACGGGAATCGTTTTTGTAACATGTCACTCGTATTCCACTTCCCATGGCTAGCTACCCAGCCCAAGAATTTAACCTTTGATGGAACTTTGGCTTTCCAGAGGGCAATATGAGAAGGGGATGAGTGAATGGATAGGTCATTAAGAATGGATGAGTGGAAGGATTTGGTAGAGAAAGAACTAGACGGGTCCCAAGGCCAGGACACATGATCATCCTCTCCAGATAAATGACACCCCTCTAACATACCAAGTAATGGTACCACGTCATTGTTCTCACGAGAGGAAGATTGCCTGCCTAGATGAAAATCCCAAGTCAGGGTAGAATCCCCGGGGTTCCTAAGAAAGTCGTGTACATGGCTATTTTGAAGTTTGGACCATTGGTATAGGTTAGGGAAGAGGGACTGTAGAGTATTGTTCCCACACCAAAGGTCCTCCCAAAAACAAATGGTCTCTCCCTTTCCAAGTTTAAATCTAATAAGAGGCAAGAAGGCAGGGTCAAGTTTTATGAATTCACTATGTTTCTATCGGGTCATGCATGTTGGTTATTGCCCATCATGCATGTATACATTTACAAAGCATAATTCAATTACTCCCCTCTTTAAAAGTTTTCCATTTATTCTGTTTAGACTTTAGATAGTATTGTTCACGTGGTGTGCTGGAAGTGTTCCATAACTTAAGCGATCTGATTTTTGTTCTATTTTTTTTTAAAAGAAACTATAAGATGTTATATATGTATATATCTGTATGTAAATAAGCTATACAGAAAGTGGTCCCTAACCTGAACCACAACACAAATCAATCTACACAAAAGTGCCCCAGCCTCTAAGTCATTCACTTAGAGCAAACCCATTACACAACTTGCTATTTGCTACCCAAAAGGAAGCAAGGAGATGAGATTGCTCCCAGACCTTATCCGACGAAGACAACACACCTTCGAACACCCTCATATTCCTTTCTTTCCATAAGGATCATAACACCGCTAAGCACACAACCTTCCAATGATCTCTCCACAAGGAAGGAATATTTTTCATAGAGGGGAAAATATTTATGGAGAGGCCCACATCACCCACACCGCTCATGACCGGGAAATGGGCGCACCACCTACTCCAAACCTCCCTAGAAAAGGGATAACTCCAACATAAGGGTCTAGCGGATTCCACATCCTGTCGACACAGATAAAACCATGAGGGGGATAAACACATATTCGGAAAAAAAATTTGCAACATATCCCCCGTATTGGTTTTCCCATGGGCAGTTACCCATCCCAAGTACTTAACCTTTGATGGTAACTGGGCATTTCATATTAGGTTGTGATAGGGGAAGGAGGCAGCAAAGGGGACATTAAGAATAACATCAAAGAAAGACTTTGTAGAAAATGAATTGATTTTTGTTCTATGGGTAGTGTCATCCTTGTTTTCTTTGTCTTAATGGACAATATAAAATATAAATAAAAGAAGTAAAAAATAGTTGACCCTTGCTTACTTCCCACAAGAAGTAGGCTCATTGTTGTGTATTAGTTTCATTGGATGCCTCAACATGAATTTGAACAAATTGAAGGATAAAGATTCATGATATGACCATGACAGGTTTATATATGCTGCCAACATGATGTGATTCTCATCTTATATAAGTTATAACCAAGGCCTTTGGGCCTACAATCTACTTTGTGGAAAATACTTTACAAGCAGAGTAGAAAGCTTTATCTGGACTTTTCTAGTGTCCTTTTTCATTTGAACCACTATAGAGGATTATTAAAATTTCTTGTACTTTCTGTTTAGAGTTGTTATGACGCCTTCATGTGTTTCCGTGGGAATGATATTTTTAGCAAATTTTCTTTATACTTTGTCTCTTGTTAGATACTTGAGAAATGATAAGTCTTGATGATTGAGATAAGCGATGCTCGCTATCTTGAGAAACATTGACATTCCTTATCTTCTCTCGTGCTTTATTGATGTACGAAAAATGGTAAAAGTTGTTTTACCCAACTTTTAGACTTAAACTGGGGAAGGGTGATTCAATCCGTTTTTGGGAGGACTTATGGTGTGGGAATGATACCTTCCAAACACTTTTCCCTAATCTTTACCGCCGATCTTCTTCCCATAACAAACCAATTATTGATTTTGTGAGGAACCCAGAAGAAGCTACCTTGTATTGGGACCTACATTTAGGAAGGGATATCCTTCCCGGGGTCGAGGGAGATGTGTTGTCTTTAATTAGCCTACTTGAGGGCAAGGACTAAAAATTCACCGAATTTCGGCGAAATTAGCCGAATTTTTTCGGTTTTTTTACCATCGAAGTGCAAAGTGGGATGTAAAATAAAAAATGCAAAAATTCGCTAAATAATTCGATAAACTTCGACAACTTCGACGAAATTCGATAAACTTCGACAAAAGTTTAGTTTTTCAATAAAAAAAAAATGCAAAAATTCGAGCAAAAATTAGATAAAATTCGACAAAATTCGATGAAATTAGACAGAGAATTAAAAAAGATGTTCCTTCATCAATAAAAAACAAAAAAACACTAATAATTATGTATTATTTTCAACTTCATCAACCAACATAGCAATATAAATTTTAAAAAATAATTTAACAAGTTAACAAATTATGCAGTTTATGGGATATGCTTTACCAAAAAAAAACAAGCAAAATAAATAAATAGTTAAAGTCGAAATAAGATAAAAACTTAAAAATAAATTAAAAGATTTCCTAAAGTCATCTTTTTTTAGTTAACTCTTATGAAACAAGATTAATAAACAACACATTCAAATAATAAACTAATAAATTAAGCATAATAGAATTCAAACTAGTAAAGTATATGGTCTAGAAGCAAGCCACCACAAAATTAAATATCAAAATAAAAAAAAAACAAATTAAGACCAAAAGCCGTCATTCAAATTCATCAACTCACTTAACAAGATTGATTTTGTTAGGTCGCTTATTGATATTTTTATGTATTAAAAGTGTCTATTTATATTAGTTTTTAGCTTATACTACAATAAATTTAGATATTTAAGCATATATGCAAAAATTCTCTAAACTTCTCTAATTTAGCAAATTTTTACAAAAATTCTTCATGTTGAATTAAACTTCTCCGAATTAATTCTGATTTTTGAAGGTCGAAGTTTAGGGCGAAATCGAAGTTTCGTACCTTGCTTGAGGGATGTCATCTGTTTGGGGATAATGATAGAGTTACCTGGCCGTGGGATCCTACCATAACATTCACCACCAAATCCTTCCATACAACTATCCTTAATGAGCCTAATGTTCCTCCATTCTTCTACCACAACCTTATTTGGAAAGTTCAAGTACCATCAAAGGTTAAATTTTTGGGGTGGGTTGCTTCCCATGGGAAGATGAACGCGAGGGATATGTTGTAAAGAAGGTTTCCATATATGTGTTTATCTCCATATTGGTGTTATCTTTGTAGAAAGGAGTCGGATTCAGTGCGACGCATATGCTGGCGGTGCCCTTTCGCCAACGAGGTTTGGAGTAGATGGTGCTATCATTTTCCTGTTATGAAAGGTGATGATGCCGAGGAAGACTATAAATATTTTTCCCTTTATGAGCAATATTCCATCCTCATGGAGAGATCATTGGAAGGTGGTGTGCTAGCCGGTGTTGTGGTCTTTATGGAAGGAACGGAACAAACGCGTGTTTCATGATGAGCTTTATTCAGCTGCCAAAGTGCGGGAGAATTCCCATCTTCTAGCTTCCTTTTGGGTTGCTAACAACAACTTGTCAAAAGGTTATGCTTTTGGGGATTGGCTTAGAGGGTGAGGCAATTTTGTATCTGCTTAGGGATAGGGCCGGGATGTCCTGCTGTTGTACATTCCGTTTGATTCTCTTATTATAAATATATACTATTTCTTAGTTTCTTTTAAAAATGGAAAAGTTGTTCTACCCAACAAATGATTCTTGTATTTTTATATAATCTGCATAATCGTCACTTTCTCTCCATGTATAAATCTCTTTAGCTTTCTTCCTTTCTTCATATGTTTATGCAAAGTTACGTGTATAAAGTTGCCATACATTGCTATCTTTGAATTTGAATTACTCAAGTTGGCCACTTTGAGATGAATCCAGGAATTATTTTTAGTGAGTGTAATCTCTCCATTGTTCCTGGGATTTAGCATTTTCTTTGACGTTCTTTTTTATTTATCTTTTTCTTGTGTAGGGGGAGGGGGAAGTTGTCAATAGTGTTCTTTAACCTCCCATGTTATGGAAGTTTTGACATATTTGTTGAACTGACAACTTGGTTGTAATCTTAAACGAGTTGCAATTTAGTTTTTCTCAATTGTGATTTTCAGTTTTCTTTGGGTATGGATGAACTTTTGTTGATTATGTCACTTCTACTAATGCTCTGACTTTCTTTCTTTCAGTTCATTCAAAAGATACTTGATGAAGGCACAAGAAGTCCTCGTACAATTCGTCTTGCAGCTTTGCATCTGACAGGATTATGGCTCTTAAATCCAAAAACGATAATGTACTATATCAAAGAGTTGAAGCTGTTGGCCCTACATGGTTCTGGTATTCAAGTTTTTTGCCATTGGATTTGCCTTCTTTTTATGCTTTTCTCATTGTGTTTAATTATAAAGGTGTCTCCATATTGCCAAGCAAAGAAACATCTTTCTAGGCCATTTTTATTAATTTTGTGGGGAATTTCATTTACCAGTGGCTTTTGATGAAGATTTTGAGTCTGAGTTAGCTGAAAATCATGATGCAAGAGTAGAAGTCTCATTATTGGCTAGAAGCCCAGATGTTGAGCTAACTGAGGTAAGTTAAGGCTCTCATGTTATTAATATGTTTTCCTCCTTTTATGATATTTACAACCATTGTAACTGTAAGAAGTTGCTTAGGTTGTGTTTGGCTTGTGATAAAAATAACAAGGATACAATCTGAAAAGGAAAAAAATTCTAAAACTGACTATATCATTTTTAAAAGATAAAGCCTGTTTTCTGAATAAAAAGTTGAAAAACTGCTTTCAAAATACGTCAACCAAACACATTTATTGTGTTTTTGAATTGTCGGATACAAAAAACTGTATCCGAATCACAAAGCAAACAAGGCCTTAATATTTTTTGCGATCTATAGGCAAATTTACAACTTTTTTTACACCCATTGCTAAATCACTTTATACTTTTAAAATGATTCTTTTAGTAGTGATATGCGAGTTTGTCACACCAACTTTTTAAGCTTGAGCCGCTATACTCAAATGCATTATCAGGACTGACCACAAGCCATTAACATGCTTATTGGAGTCCTTAGAGATGAATCAAATAAATAAAGAAGTGTAAGATGGAACTAATAGGAGAATCGTCCTGATTCAAGCATTCAATGTACATTGCAATTATTTCACCAGTTTCAAGTAGATTGAACCTCTTTCACATAGGACACAATGGTTCGTTTCAATCCTGGGTACTTCCATTCACCCATAATGAATGATCACAAGCTAGTAAGATTATACATTTGTTAGGTATGACCACAAGCCAAGTCATACAAAAACACTAACAAGAACAACATTTTCTGGTTTGAAATGAATCTTTCCACTAAATTAATTTAGTTCTCAATTAATATGCGTAGGATATAATTAGATATGTGCAGGAGCGTTCATCCCTAGACGATCATGTTTTATAAGTTCTTGGAATGCTAGAATGAAGAGTCTAGGCCTCACTCATGATGTATAGTGTAGCATCCATATTCTTAATTATACTTCCGAACCTCATATTCAAATATAATGAATATGAGCCTATAATATTTTTATGTGAAGTATTTCATCTACTAGAAAGAAAAATCAGGATTTCAAGCACTAAAATTCAAAAGTTGTAAATTGGCACTACGTGTGTATTCCAATTAATAGTCGTTTTCTTCTCAATCAGGCTTTTGAGATTCTAATTCAAATAGAACTCAGAATAGAAATATTTAGTCTTCCAATTCAATTCAAATTTTAGAAGATAAAAACTTCCAATTTTGTTTAATTTTTTTGATCCATAGATCCTTGCAACACCTCCATAACAAGTAAGAAACCTTCAAAAATTTCCAAACTCTATGTTTAACCATATACAAAATCACATGAGGCGTGGCAGAGGAAAAAAGCCTCGAGCCGTACGCCTCGTGGTGTATTGAGGCATAAACCTCAAATTCTCTAATGTAATTGCATTAAGTTTTACATTTCATTTGCATTTAAGTTAATTGACATCATTTACAAATTTGCATTGAATCTACATTTTACTTCATTACATTTAACCCAACAAAAAGGAAAGAAACCAAAAAAAAGCAAATCATTTCGTTTGCTTATGGAGGAAAAACTTGCAGCAGCTCCTTCATCTTCAACTCCGGCCTCCCAGCACGGCTTATATGTTTTCCTTTTTCCTCTTCTTCTTCTCCTCTGCTTCCTTTTTTCTTCCTCTCTTTTCCTTCTCTCTCCCACTCTCTTATTTTTTTTTAACTTTTTTTTTGGGAGGGGGGTGTGCAGTAGTAGCAGCAACATGAGGAGGTGTTGCTGCAGCACCCTCCTCCTGCTGCAACGGCAACAAGAGGTTGCAGCACCCTAGTTTGATTCATTTCACAATACTATTGTGATCAATGAAATTTATGCTTTTTTTTAATTATTTCTTTATTGTTAATTTGTTAGTAATTTCGATGACTCAATCAATTTATGAAAATTGAATTTTCTTGCATGGATGCCTGGACAAATTAGCTTACGATAAAGTATGCTCAAAGCCTCAAAATATACTTGGTTTTTATGTTTTTTCATTTAGTAATTATATCTATAATCATTTGCATTTTCTTAATTTTTTTTGAAAAAATATTGAGGCTTACATCTCACACCGCCTTGAGGCTTATGCCTTGCCTCATTCAGGCTAAACGCCATGCTTTTTTAATCCTTGTGTTTAACATAGAAAAAAACTACTAATCTAATTTAAACTCAAAAGGAAAAGCTTCTAGGACTCATAATTTAGTTTCAATTTAAATATTGAAACGAGCATTTTGGCATGGTTAGTATTAGAGAATCAGAAGTGTAATTATGTGAATCTATATTTCTCATGTATTTGTATATCGCTTTATGTTTCCGTCTGAATTTGCTGATGTTGATTATGTATTTTGTGTTGCCGTCTCTGCTGCATGTACTTTCAATTATTTTTTATGTTTCTCGAGGGTCATATATGTGGAGTTCAGAGATTGACTGTTTTCCTGCCCGATAAACATTATATTTGTTAACAGCCATCAAGTTGTACTTCTGAAATTTTCCCGAAATCTTAGATTCTATAATTCAGAATCATTCAGTCAATATTTAAATATCTTGTAAATTGTTATTCTTTATGTATTAAGTTTTTGGGATGTCTTTTCTCATGATTGACGTGCTTAATTTATCTTGACTTTGCACATTCTACACCCCTTCCATGCCTAATTATTTTTGCAGTATGCTCCACATGTTTTGGAATTAGTCTTCCTATTATCATGTCTATTTCATCTAGCCATAGTCAATTCTATCAATAACATCTTCTTAGTCCTCACCTCTTGATGATACACTAGCCGGTTTGGCAGAAAAATGCTTCTATTTAGTGTTTTTTTTTTTTTTTTAAATTGGGTTCCAATAATTTTAATTATCATTTCTTTTCCACTCCTTATATTGAAACCCTTACATTCTTATTGTTTATCCAGAATATGTATTATTTTACTCTGTATAAAATATAATTTGATTCAATGAAAGTGATAAAGTTAATTCTTTTAAGGTATTTAAGGGAGGAGATTTACTAATTAAGATTTATGAGATACGAAGATACTTTCTGATCCTTTTCCAATTGCACCACAAAAGTTTTTATCATATATTTGTTCAACCTGTCTCTCTCTTATACGAAGATACTTTTCTGATCCTTTTTCAATTGCACCACAAAAAGTTATCATAATATTTCTTCAATCTGTCTCTCTCTTAGGCATTTATGAACACAGAACTGTATGCACGTGTCTCTGTTGGAGTTCTTTTTTCCAAGCTAGCAGATTTAGCTGAAAAGTCAGTACACATGAAGGATAATGTAGATTGCTCAGCGGCACTTCAAGCTGGGAAATCTTTCCTGTTAGAACTTCTTGACAGTGTGGTAAGACTTGACAATGGTATAGTATTCAAGTATTGCAAAAAAATTGTTATGTTATATTTTTAAATTTTAATGGAAGTGGAATCTTTGTCCATTAACCCAATAAACGTTTACTGCTTTTCTCTCTGCATAAATTTGGTGGGTCTTGATTTCAACTCTTACGTGAGTAACTTCGGCTTCTTTGAGGACAAGTTTGTGGATGTTCCTTTTTAAGATTTATTTATTTATTTTCCTTTTAGTTATATTATATCTTATATGTACCTTTTATCTAGAGATGCTTTACTGCAACTTATGTTCTACTTACCCAAAATTGTAGAAAATGTTAGTGATTCTTCTTTTTATTTGAGTGGTGGCTATCTTGTTCTTGAAAACTGAATGTTATACAAAATTACAAGCGCAAGATAGGTTAGTTTTGTTTCACATGCAATTTGCAAGAGAACCCTAGTTACATGGAGAAGTAAAAAATAATCTATCAAAGAATGGTCTAGTGTGAAAGTTGATTGTGAACAATGGCTCAAGTGATTTGTGCTTTGTGGGTGAGGGAGTTATTGTTTGAATTAATTATTCATCATCAAGGGCTTATTTCCTCAAATTACATTTATAAAGCTGCCATTTATATCGCCTATAAGTTATAAAATAGTCCAACATGGTTGAACCAAACATATTGAAATGGATCTTCCATTCAGTCAATCGCGGTCTCAGATTTCAATACTGAATTATATAAAATAATACTGAAAGAAAACTTGATTCCTTTTTCTTTGGAAACATCTTAATTAAGCCTTTTCCCAACTACATGGGTTGGCTACATAAATATGTCTCCTCCACTCCTCTCGATTGAGTGTTAATACAACTTTTAAATTGCAATTAGTCATATCTTTCTGAATTATTTCTGTTTATGTTATTTTAGAATAAGCCGACTCAAACCGAACCCTAATATTAGTCTCAAAGTCATAAATTTTACAATTACATATTTATGATTTAGAGCTTTAGTAATTTCAAAAAAAAAAAAATGTTTACTAATGCGAAGCTTAACAATCATAATAACTTAAAATTGATTTTTTTTTTATCTTTTTTGTGTCTTTTTTGGCTTAACCGTGTACTTGTGTCTTTTACTTATTCTACCTTATCCGTTCTTATGTGTGTTTTTCCAACTGTTCGATAAGAATTTTCAGTGTTTAACTATTGACATTATTTAGCAATGTAAAAATAAGCCCCAGTAACAAGTTATGTTCATATCAAGTTTTAAAGATGTAAACCAACAAGAGAATTTGATCATCATCGTGAGCATAAGTTTCATAATCATCAATCTAAGCCATCGTAATAGCATACTGTAAATATTGGGTAAAAGAAAAGGGCCACCATAATTTACTTTGTAGCAATTATTTTGTAAATTATTGTTCGAAGTTACCAAAATTAGGCCCAAGTCCAACCTGATCTACAGACCCAACCCAAACCGAACCCGAACTATTTGGGTTGGGTTGGGTTGGGTTGGAGAATAGATTGGGTTGGGTTGGGTTGGGTTTCAAATTTAGCAACCCGAATTGTTTGGGTTGGGTTAGATTTTGGCCTCAAACCGACCCAATCGAACCCATGTACACCCCTATTCTCTAATAGAAATCGAACTGGACTAAAAAAAAGTCACAATAATTAAAATCCTAAGATTAATAAGTAAAAATAGTATTTTTTTTAATTTTTATTCTTGTGTCACATTACAACACACACACACACAAACTCATACATATGAGTGGCATTTTCATCTTGTCATGACCATCCTGAGGGGGAGTATTGGGAATTTGGGACATACATTACATATCTAAGAAGGAATATTTTTATGTTTGACTACTTTTCAATATAAATGACAGAGACTACAAATGAATATGTTGTCCAACGGTTCTTCTCAATTGTTTCTCATCATCTTTACACCACAACATTTAAAATTTGTATCTTGTAATAGTTTGTGTTGTTGATTTTGGATTAAACTCTCTACTCTTTGTTGCATTTTGAGAGGAATCAATTCAAACAACTTAGCTCAAAACACAACCTGCCTTGTGACTTCTACTGTAAATTATGGGATTTTCTTCCTAACTGTCTTTGACAATGTCACATACAAGTTAAAAGGGACATGAAGAAAATGAAAGAAGATTGGATTTTATGTGTCTTTTGAAGCATTATAAGGATGTCAGCAGCCTTACAGAGCCATTCACCTTGTACAGGTTGCTATTATGATTGGTTGGTTGCTTATCTGTCGATTTGAGGTCTTATTGCATCATTCATGCTCATGAAATTGTGTTGTGAAGATGCATATTTGTCCTGCATGTTCAGGTTTAATTTGAAATCTCTACTAAGTAAGACAATGTATGGACAATCTTGGTTTAATTGATGGACTTGCAAATGGATAGGTTACTTCTATCATTTTGATGAAATTAATAAATTTCATTATAATTTATGCTTGAGGTAAAGGCTGATGCAATTTATGTCATTCACAAATGCAGGTTAATGACAAAGATCTTGCTAAGGAATTGTACAAAAAATATAGTGCGGTGAATGCTAGCCCTCTAATGTTTTTGTTGCATTTGATGATAATTTTGTCTGTATTGCTTTTCAATTTGGCTATTTTTTCATTTATTTTCCAGATATCTGATAAGAATGTCATTTTCTAGATTCATCGGAGAAAAGTCCGTGCTTGGCAAATGATATGTATATTGTCACAATTTGTTGATGATGAAGTAGTTCATCGAGTTACATCGAGCTTGCACTTATGTCTATATGTAAGGAAACTTCATGTAATTAAGTTGTTCATCCTGCTCAGTTTGTGTGATAATATGCTGCATGTACCGTGCTTCTGCGCTTGTTGAATCAAAGTAGAATAATCATTTAAAACTGTCTTTTTTTGGGAGAAATGTTCATGTATCTTAATTCAAATCTATCAAGCATTCAATAGTACGTAGACATGGACTTTGATATATATATTTTCTTAAAAGAAACTATAAGATGTTATATATGTGCTATACAAAAGGTGGTCCCTAACTTGAACCACAACACAAATCAATCTACACAAAATTGCCCCAGCCTCTAAGCCATTCACCTAGAGCAAACCCATTACACAACTTGCAATTTGCTACCGAAAAGGAAGCAAGGAGATGAGATTGCTCCCATACCTTATCCGACGGAAACAACACTCCATCGAACACCCTCCTATTCCTTTCTTTCCATAAGGACCATAACACTGCTAAGCACACAACCGTCCAATGGTCTCTCCATAAGGAAGGAATATTTTCCATAAAGGGAAAAATATTTATGGCGTGGCCCGCATCACCCACACCGCTCATGACCGGGAAATGAGCGCACCACCTACTCCAAACCTCCCTGGAAAAGGGACAACTCCAACATAAGTGTCCAACGGATTCCACATCCTGTCGACACAGATAACACCATGAAGGGGATAAACACATATTTGGGAATTTTTTTTGCAACATATCCCCCGTATTGATTTTTCTATGTGCAGCTACCCATCCCAAGAACTTAACCTTTGATAGTACCTGTGCATTCCACATTAGGTTGTGATAGGGGAAGGAGGCAGCAAAGGGTACATTAAGAATAGCATCAAAGAAAGACTTTGTAGAAAAAGAACCCGAGGAATTCCAAGGCCAAAGAATTCTATCATTGTCACCTAAAGGAAAACAACCCTCCAGACAATTAAGAAGAGACCCCAATTCCTGTTCAGCCCTAGGAGAAAGATTTCCCATCAAATGCAAATCCCATGACAAAGAGCCCCCGGGGACTTTGATATATGAAAGCATCTTTATTAAGCTATTATTTACAGTTGCAGGTCACACGGTCTTCCTATTTATTGAATTAGTTTTTTAGGTCCCCTAATAGTCTTATATCATTTACTATGTTCTCAAAAAATTGCTTATGTTGCTTGATACTTCAAAACCTCTGCATAAAACCTGTTTTTAATTATTTAGTCATAGAATCTTGATAGAGCTATTATTTATAATATTTCACACTGTATTCTTATTTGTTGAATTAATTCTTTAGGTCCCTAAATAGTCTCATATCATATATTATGTTCTCACAAAATTGTTTTTGTTGCTTGATGCTTCAAAGCCTCACACATCACTTATTTTAATTGTTTAATCGAAGAATCTTGGTTGTTTCTTCTATTTCTGTTGAAAAGCATTTTTTAACTACTGTTCTCATGGTTCTTTGATTACAGGCATGCTTTTTAATTTCCTGTTAGTCAAGGATCCATTCAAGCAATCTTTCCCTTCAGAGTCCTTTAACTGTTAACTCCTGAAAATTCGGGCCACTTCATTGTGTTGATTCATGGTTTCTAATTTATCATACTGTCTTTTTGTCTTCAAAACAAGGTGATTATATGCAATTTATTAGAGATAGAAAATCCCCAAGCTTCTTATGATTAGGCAGTTACAATAACAATTACTCTATCTCCAATCTCTTTGTTTTTGCGTGAGAAACTAAGAAGTTATATGGAAGTAATAAAAATTGTACAAGGACCATCTTCCAGTGAGGAGAACAAGAGTCATCATCAAAAGATTCCCCAAAGAATTTCTGCACTAAATTGGACCAAACCCCCTTCAACTAGTCTGTTGGACCTAAACCTAGGGAGAGTATTCTTGAGGCAATCCACTTGGAAGCCATATGTTTGTTCAGTCCCAAACCTATCAAACATCCTTGTGATCATTATTGAAGATTAAGTTACTTGTCTCCGTCATAGACCATACTGCTGCCATTTCTTCAATCCTGAGCAATTGAAATCTAGAAAACACTCCAGCAAAGGTGGAAAACTTTTGTCTTCTATGTATTAGGTTGTTATTTTGTAAGATTTGGACTATGACAATGCCGTGTAGTAGTTTTTGTAACATTCAGTTAGCCACATCTACATTTGGATCCTTACTTCATGGAACAATTATTGATCTTGCAAGGGTGGCCAAGCAGATTATTTATTTGGTATTGCATTGACAACTCACCAAAATAACTGACAACTTTCCCTTATTAATTGCCGAACAATTTTATCTTTTTCCCAGTCATGAAAATGTCTTCCTTGTACAAGAAACAATGAGGGCTATTGTAATAAACAATACTCTAACTAGAACCAAACTGTATGCCCTAGGTGTGCCCCTGATAGAGGTTCCCTCTCACTTGCCTTGCACATAATGTTTGCTTGAATGCCCCATCAGAGGTTAAATTGAAGCCTACCACACGGAAGCTTGCCAACCCACACAACATGCCCTCTCACAATGCCTCAAGGTTTCTCCTATAGCTGGTGTTCTTAGGTGGGGCTTGACCATTGTATATCAACTGGCCTAGGACTCCCTCTTTTCCAAAGTGGCTTCCACAACAATCCACCCCTATTAAAGGGCCCATCATCCTTGTTGACAGTTGCATTACCAAGAAAGATTCAGCTTTGATATCAGTTGTAATAGATTGCTCTCTAACTATGACAAAAGTTTCTACTTTGTGTACTTCCCTCATTTATTTTCCCTTAAACATGATGCTCATCTAAATATCCTACCCAAGGCCAACCCAAGTTTGCCATTTGTAAGCCTATTAACTACACACAACTCATGTTCTCATGTTACCTGTAATGTTTCTCTTAAAATGGATGACACAAGGTGGAACTAGGCACCCATTTATCAACTAGCATAGGACTCCCTCCTTTCCGATGTGAGACTATCACAATCACTCCCTAATAGGTAGAACTGCACTAGGCCACACACATTGAATTGCATCACTTTTGTCAAGAACAACAAGAGACATGACACAAGTAGCACAACCTATATTGTCTTGGTTTTTTTGTTTTTTGTTTTTAAAAAAAAAAGGAAAAGAAACTAGAAACAATATTGTATTAATAGGTAAAGAAGGGGAGAGGGTACAAAAAGATAAACTATGCGGGACAAGATGTTGCCCCTAAACCACAATGTTAGATACAAAACTGCCTATACCCCTTAACCAAACTAGGAAACTATGTCCTTTCAACAATGTAGAATTAGCCACCCATAAAGAGGCCAAAAAAATGGGATCTCTCCCACAATGACATGACACTAGCCTCCAATCTTTCGAAGATTCTCCCATTTCTTTCTTTCCAAATACTCCACATACCTCAAGGCAAACCACCAACGACCAATATTTCTTCCAAGCAACTGGCACCCTATCCAACTCTTGAAAGACCAAATCAACCTAGGGACCAACTTTGGAGCTGCTAAGGACCGAAAAAATGTGAGCACCAGCCTAATTGTAAAATCGCCAAGGTTGGGATTGGATCCAAATCGTAAATTGTAAGATTATTTTTCAATTTTTTTGTATGTGCAAAAAATAGTTCAGTTGTATTTGGGGTCAATAATACATAAAGAAGGAGAAATAAGTGAGGATATTAACCATAGAGTTAAAGCACGATGAGTCAAATGGAGGAATGCTTCTAGAGTATTATATGATAGGCGCATCCCATTGAAGTTAAAGAGAAAATTTTATAGAGTTGCTATTAGGGTAGCGATGCTATACGGTACAAAATGTTGGGCAATTAAAAACAACATGTTAACAAACCAAGTGTGAGAAAAATGAGAATGCTAAGATGGATATGTAATAAAACTTTGAAAGAAAAAATTAGAAATGAGCATATTCAGGAAATGGTGGGAATAGCACCATATTGGAGATAAAATGAAAGAGAACCGACTAAGGTGGTTTGGATGTATGTAGGCCTTTAGGTGCACTAGTTAGGAAGAGTGACCTATTAATCTTACATGGTAATAATAGAGGTAGAGGTAGACCTAAAATAACATCGACAGAGATAGTTAAGAAAGATTTAATTTCTTGTAATTTGAATGTCGACTTAGCCCTCGATAGAGTGAAGTGGAAAAAGTGAATTCATGTAGCTAACCATATGTAATTAGGAAAAGGCTTAGTTGAGTTGAGTTGAGTTGAGTACAAAAAATTCATCAATTCATTCCAAAAGAAATCTTTAATAATACAAAAATCACTTATTTCTTTATTTGGTTCATATCAAGCTCACAAATCTTCATCCTCTTATATCACACATTCCATTATCTTTTTTTCTTTTTTCTTCCTTTCTTTTATTTTCTTATCCTTTTTCTCTCTGTGAAATAAACTATTTTAAGAATGAACTAACATTATCCGGCTCATTGATACAAATCTTAGCATTGTTGCATATCTTTTCTTTGCAAGATGATGTTTCATTCTAAAATAGTGCTCCACAATTAGTTTTTATTATTTGGTTGCATCATATGTCCTTGTCTCAAGTTTTGTCTATCTTTCTATTGATTCCCACTTCCCAACCACACAAATAATCTAAGAAACCAGCCCAAACATCAATAACACATCCAAAAAAAGGCCTTACAATTGAATGAAAAAAATGTAAGGACAGAGACTTTGAAAAACTTGGAAGCTTTCACCTTTTGAAAAACTGGGCGACAAAATAGATTTTTGTTTCGATGGAAAAATAAGTAACTTGGTAAAGGTAGGAGAAGTAGGGACCAAAGCTTTTCTCTTAGATATGTGTAGTGGAGATAAACCTAAGCTTTTTGAGAAGCTCAAGTTGTCTTATTGGGTTATAAAGAATTTTGAAAAAAGAGTTGAAGTTGAAAAAATTAACAAAGAATTCCAAAAATTTCTTATAGATCTAGTTAAATTGATTTTAAATAAATCTTATGATTTGATTTGAGTTGAGTCCTATGATTCATATTCAAATCTTATGATTTAATAATAAATCTTACATTTTTTTGGGATTTTGCGATTTTTTCACAAAATGGATAATTGAATCATAATATGTGTGATTTGACTTAAATTGTATGATTCAAATTGAAAATCTCATCGATTTGAAACTATGCCCTAAACGCTTAACACATATTGTCTTCTTTTGGTGCTAAACTTTAATAATTTTTGTGCCAAAAATGTATCTATGATTGTTGTAAGATTTTGGGTTTATAATGCCTTCTGTCACTTTTATCATTTTCTTATAGCACTACATTTTCTTATACTTACTTTTTCATTTTTCCCCTCAGAGAAACAATTTATCTGCTGTTCGACAATACCTCGAAATATTTGCTATCCAAATCTACTTAAGATTTCCATCCCTGGTGAGCATTTTGATTTTATGATCCATCAAGCTATTCATTTTTATGGATCATTTAATTGATAAAAATAATTATTTAATTGTTGTATAGGTGATCATTTTTTAGTCCTTTTTATTTAAAAAAAAATCGTAAGAGCCACTCAATTGTATCGCAAGTTCAAGAATTCAAATACAAAAACAAGTTGGGATGGTTTCTAAGTTTGACTGTTTGAGCTATGTATTATTTAGGTTATTCAACAAAGTGTTGTGTTACTTCACGGTTGTACTGAAGCTTATTCGATTAGTACAATGCAATTTCCCGGACCCATAGGAGGTTGCTTAGTCTAGTTTTTATATTGCATAATTTGCATCATCCTCTGAAAACTTTTTTTTTTTTAACAAGAAACAGTATAATTTATATTAATGGCAATGTTAAATCTAGCCATGAGATAAATGATAGATCACTTGTTAGTTACATATAGGCCTATATCTTTTCTATTATTTTTTATTTTATTTTTCTTCAATGATCAAATGGTGGAATGGTGATAAAACTGGTAGGATAGACTGAGTGTACCCAAGATAATGTTGAAACCGATGGCTTGCAAAACTAGACAGAATAAATTAGTGTAAGTCAAACATTTATGAGAGCTAGGCGTGACACCAATTGGTTGAGGAATGATGATAGCTAGCTGTTGTAATCTGTCCATGTGAGCACCATAAAGGTCAAGGAACTAGACTGGAAAAAAAGAGTAACAGGTGTCGTTTGAAGGGTTTAAATAAGTGTTGTCAAGGCACCAAGGTGATGCCTAGGCAATTGGTCTTGTCTAGGCGAGGTGGTGCTCTCACCTAGCCATGAAATAATATTTACTTGGCAATTTTTAACATATTCAAACCTTTTATATAGATTTTATACATATTCCATAGTATAAGAGTCGAATCTTGTGTAGCAAAAGATTTATTATATTTTATATTGTTGCAAATATTTTCTTTTTGTTTTCATCAATATTGTGGGCATAGTTTTTTAAATCGTTATATTTTCACTATATGCCAATTTGTATTATTTTTTTAACTAGTTTTTAGTTTGTAAACACAAAAAAAAAATCTTCAAATTTTGTGTTCACTAATTAAAAACTAGTTAAAAAATATTACAAATTTGCATATAGTGAAAGTATAACAATTTAAAAAGCTATGCTCATAATACTTATGAAAAAAAGAAGAAGAAAATATTTGCTACAATATAACAACAATAAAATAGAAATTCAAAATTAGAAAATAGGAAAAAGTAAATGGTAGCTTTTACTAATGGAGATATAACTCTAGAATTAAAAGTTATGTCAATGTCTAGGTTATACAATGACATATGTAACATTGTAACAATATGAAGAAAAAAGAACATTACAATCACATACGTAACAATATGAAGGAAACTCATTGTTGATTGTTTTAAAAAAAAGCTTATGAATTTCATTGACATGATAGAAGATTCTAGCTCTAAAATGTTGTAGTGGGGATTGATATTAGATTAGGTTTCTAGGTCGGATGAAGTGTAACATTATAAGGGTAGTGACAAAAATGTCTATTGACTGACATGGGTTGTATGTATTTGGATGTCTAGGTCAGAAGCCGATTTTTTGTGGTGGAGATAAAAGACTATCAAAACAAGTTAATGGTTTGACTAATTAATAGGCATTTTCTTATCAATAGGTCTGTGCAGATTAAGAAAGTTTGAAACTATTGATATATTCATAGTAACAATATTGGTAATGATCTAGCAGTATTGCTATATACTTTGGGTTTGGGATGGGAAAAAGGTTTTAACAAAGTAGAGTATAGATTAAATTATTTACCTATGAGTACCTTAAAGAACAAAATTTTCTTCCTTTATTTAACATTATACCAGCAAATATAACCACTGACAATTTTTTCTACACTTCTGTTTACAGGTAGAAGAGCAACTGAATCGTATTTTTCGAGACTATAATATGAGACCTCAGGTAGATTTGATATTGTTGTAGTTGAATCCTCTTCCACTTCCATAACTCTTACAAATTAATTGCAGGCACTTGCTTCATATGTTTTTATAGCGGCCAATATTATTCTCCATACAACTGAAGAACTTGTTCGCTTCAGACATTTAAATGTACTGCTCCCGCCCATAGTTCCATTATTAACATCTCATCATCACAGTTTACGCTGTTTTACTCAAGTAAGCTTCTTCAAGTTTTTCTCATCCATTTTATTTCAGTATGCTTATTATTTCTTCTGCATTTTAGCTGCATGTCATCCTTTTGGTTTTCTTTGCAGTTGCTAGTGCACAAAGTTCTTTCCAAGCACATGCCAGACTTAGGGTCTAGGGGTTCAAAACCTGTGCCTATAGAGAAAAGGTCTTTCGAGGATTTCAAATCTTATCTAGCAGAAAATATGGATTGCGTAAGGTACAAACCCCTTTGTTCCTGTGAACGTGAGTTGAAACTTGAAACTATATTGAAAACTTAGACTTTTGCTGTCAGTGTCTTGAATAGAAGATTATGAAACCAATTTCCCTTGAATGTGGTAGTATACTCTTTTGAACAGCCCACCTATGTATATTGCATTTGTGAATGGTTTATCATTGGCTATTATCAATTTATTCCCCTGTATTATTTTATTTCTCTCCCTGGAAAATGATTTCACAGCCTGTTCATAATAACTGAAATGTACAGTTGCATGAATTCGCGCATGGATTTTAACTATATTAAAACATGTAATTTCAACCTAGAACTGCTCGCTTTTGCCAATTTCAATAGTGTAATGAGTTTCAGGCAAAAAAAAAAAAAAACTAATGCTACTGAACTCTCCATGCCCCAATTCTCCCCTTCCCCATTACTTCTGAAAGTGTCAGACTTTGAAGGAATACTCTCTCTACTTGCTCATTGACTGAATTGAGGAAAAGTTTCCAGGTTCTTTTTATTTGGTGTGATCCAAGCATCTATGTGCAGCCTATGTGTTTTAATTTGCTTGTGTATTAGGGGGAACTTGGAAGATTCCCCCTTGTCATGGGATCTACATCGAGGTAGGCATATCTCCCCTAGAGAGGAAAGGGATATGATGTCTTTAGTTGGTTTGCTTGGGGGGTGTCATCTGTCAGATACAGATGACAGGATAACATGGCCTTGGGAGTCTTTGGGATTGTTCACTACCAAATCTTTTCATGTGTCAATCCTTAATGTGCCCATTGTCCCTCCTTTCAGTCATCATAACTTTATTTCAAAAGCACAAGTGCATCAAAGGTTAAATTTTTGGGGTGGGTTGCTTCGAAGATGAATACGGCTTATATGTTACAAAAAAGGTTTCCATCTATGATTTTATCTCTACATTGGTGTTATCTCTGTAGAAAGAGCTTGGAGTTGGTGGGACATGTATGTTGGCATCGCCCTTTCGCCAAGGAGGTGTGGAGTATGCATCTTTATGCATGTGACAAGTTCAAATCATACATCATTGGGTCCAAGGTGGTTGTGTATACAGACCATGCAGCTATCAGATACTTGTTTGCCAAGAAAGATGCGAAGCCACGGTTAATAAGGTGGATCTTACTTTTGCAAGAATTCGATCTTGAGATCCGAGATAAAAAGGGTAGTGAAAATGTGGTGGCTGACCACTTGTCAAGATTGCAATCTGAAGGAGTGACAGAACAGGTTCCTATCCAAGAGACGTTCCAAGATGAGAAGCTGTATAGTTTTGGGGTAAAAGCCCCATGGTTTGCAGATTTTGTGAATTTTTTGGTGTGTGGGACTTCACCGCCGGATCTTTCCTATTTGAGGAAAAATAAATTTTTGCATGATGTAAAGGCCTATATGTGGGATGAGCCACTTCTCTTCAAGCGGTGTAACAATCAGATGATTCGTAGATATGTGCTTGAGGATGAGATGCAAAGCATTCTCCATGAATGCCATTCTTCACTCTATGCGGGGAATTTTGGTGCACAACGAACCGCGGCAAAAGTGCTTCAATGTGGGTTTTATTGGCCTACCCTCTTTCGAGATTCCTATGTGTTTGTGAAAACTTGTGATAGATGTCAGCGGTTGGGCACAATTTCAAGAAGACGTGAGCTTCCAATGACCAATATTATGGAGATAGAACTTTTTGATGTCTGGGGCATTGATTTTATGGGCCCTTTCACACCTTGTGGCAAGTCGTATATTCTTGTAGCAGTGGACTATGTGTCCAAATGGGTTGAGGCGGTGGCTACTCCTACAAATGATGCAAGAGTGGTGCTCACATTTCTTCAGAAAAACATCTTTAATAGATTTGGCACCCCACGAGCAATCATTAGTGATAAAGGTTCGCATTTCTGTAACAAACTTTTCGATGCCTTATTGACAAAATATGGGGTGAAGCATAAGAGAGCTTTGGCGTACCATCCCCAATCTAATGGGCAAGCTGAGATAAGCAACCACGAGATGAAGCAAATTTTGGGGGAGACAGTGAATACAAGAAGGAAAGATTAGGCACTCAAACTTGATGATGTGTTGTGCGCCTACGGAACAACTTTTAAGGCACCTATCGGGATGTCTCCTTACCGCCTTGTATTTGGGAAATCCTGTCACTTGCAAGTGGAGCCAGAGCACAAGGCATATTGGGCAGTCAAGAAATTGAATTTTGAATTGAAGGCATCCGGGGAGTTGAGATTATTGCAACTCATGGAGATGGAAGAATTAAGGAATGATGCATATGAAAATGCCAAGCTTTACAAGGAAAAGACAAAGAATTGGCATGACAAACTGATTGTGAAGAGGGATTTGGAGTCGGGACAACAAGTACTTATCTTCAATTCAAGGCTGAAATTATTTCTCGGAAAGTTAAAGTCCAGGTGGTCGGGACCCTTTGTTGTGGAGAGAATGTGACCCTATGGTGCAGTTAGCTGAAAAGTGCTAATGGGTCCTGTTTTAAAGTGTACGGGCAAAGATTGAAGCACTACTTTGGACAAAAGGAGAGGCGTGATGACCACCTCATTCTTGCGAAGCCATGAGATGATATGAAAAAGTCGGGCTAAGGACTTAAAACTAAGCGCTTTATGGGAGGCAACCCATCGGTTTCATTTGGAGTTTTTCATCATTTTTGCATGCATTAATTCATTCATTCATTTTGGTTTACCTTGTCCAGGTTCTAAATAGTGGAGTCCTTTTTGTTGGATTACAAAAAGCGATGGACGGAGCTTCTCAAACTCTTTATTGACACATTGAGGACAATGCTTTATTCAAGTTGGGGGGGGGGGGGGGGGGTGTTCAAATAAATAAATCATGCAAAAGGTTGCGCTCTGGGGGCTGCAGCACTAGGGCGCAAAAAAAAAAAAAAAAAAAAAAAAAAACTCATTCTTCCCTTCAATCCCACCTATTTTCTCACCATCTTCACTCTCCTCAACCTCATTTCAACCAATTTCTGAAAGAGAAAAGGCGAGAACGTGGTGCAAATCCCGCTCATTGTAAGTAACTGTTGAGTTTAATTGCACTAAAATCATCATTTTTGAGAGATTTCATTATCATTGAGGATCATAGCTCCTAGTTGGTGAATTTGCATGAAACGGTTGGGATTTGAAGGTTAAAAGGGGACGTTGTGTTAGTTTTGCTGGAAATATTGGGGATTGTTGGGATTTTGAACAATTAGGTGCTCGTGTTGAAGCAATTTGAGCTACGCTTCTTCTTCGAATCGTGTAGTGGTGGTTGCAAGGTACGAAACTTCGATTTCGCCCTAAACTTCGACCTTCAAAAATCAGAATTAAT
This sequence comes from Paratinospora sagittata, assembly GCA_035771175.1. Taxonomy (NCBI): domain Eukaryota; kingdom Viridiplantae; phylum Streptophyta; class Magnoliopsida; order Ranunculales; family Menispermaceae; genus Paratinospora; species Paratinospora sagittata. The sequence continues at coordinate 28,652,652 of CM069610.1, forward strand.
TCGGAGAAGTTTAATTCGACATGGAGAATTTTTGTAAAAATTTGCTAAATTAGAGAAGTTTAGAGAATTTTTGCATATATGCTTAAATATCTAAATTTATTGTAGTATAAGCTAAAAACTAATATAAATAGACACTTTTAATACATAAAAATATCAATAAGCGACCTAACAAAATCAATCTTGTTAAGTGAGTTGATGAATTTGAATGACGGCTTTTGGTCTTTATTTGTTTTCTTTATTTTGATATTTAATTTTGTGGTGGCTTGCTTCTCGACCATATACTTTACTAGTTTGAATTCTATCATGCTTAATTTATTAGTTTATTATTTGAATGTGTTGTTTATTAATCTTGTTGCATAAGAGTTAACTAAAAAAAGATGACTTTAGGAAATCTTTTAATTTATTTTTAAGTTTTTATCTTATTTCGACTTTAACTATTTATTTATTTTGCTTCTTTTCTTCTTTTTTTGGTAAAGCATATCCCATAAACTACATAATTTGTTAACTTGTTAAATGATTTTTTAAAATTTATATTGCTATGTTGGTTGATGAAGTTGAAAATAATACATAATTATTAGTGTTTTTTTGTTTTTTATTGATGAAGTAACATCTTTTTTACTTCTCTGTCTAATTTCATCGAATTTTGTAATTTTGTCGAATTTTATCGAATTTTTGCTCGAATTTTTGCATTTTTTTTTATTGAAAAACTAAACTTTTGTCGAAGTTTATCGAATTTCGTCGAAGTTTATCGAATTTCGTCGAAGTTGTCGAAGTTTATCGAATTATTTAGCGAATTTTTGCATTTTTTATTTTACATCCCACTTTTCGCTTCGATGGTAAAAAAACCGAAAAAATTCGGCTAATTTCGCCGAAATTCGGCTAATTTTTAGTCCTTGGGTGGTTGTGGTTCTTACATTACTTCTTGGAGAAATTGGAAGAAATTGATTGTTTGAATCTTGAATTGGAGTGTGGTTTTGAAGTGTTGAAATATTGTGAGTATGGCACCCAAAAGAACTAGAGCTTCATCCTCTCAAGCATTTGATCAAAACCGTTTTCAAAGCCTTGAAGTTTAAAAGCATTACAACACTAATGTGATAAAGCGGAGTTTTGTGAAGGAGAGAGGTATCGTTATGTCTTCGATCGCCAATCCGCAGTTGGTTCGCATGATTGCATCTAGAAATTGGAAAAACTTTGTGAAACCAGCTCCACCTGCAATCCCTCCCGTGGTAAGAGAATTCTATGTGAATGCTTTGGAAAGAGATGGTCTTAAAGTTTATGTGCGTGGGAGAATGGTATCATTTGTTAGGGCAACTATCAATGCACATTTTGGGTTGCCCAATATCGAACTTGATGGGTATTCAAAGTATCTGTCTGAAGGGGTCGACACTGATGATATTATCAAGGCCTTATGTAGCCCAAGGACTCGGTGGAAGTATGCAAGAGAAGTGCCTTCCTCATTTACTAAGAACAGCCTGGACCGGATTGGTAATGCTTGGTATCACTTTTTGAGTACGAGGATGATGCCGAGAGAGTTCAAGACCGATGTTACTATGGACCGAGCAATTTTATTGTATGCCATCATGACAGGCAAATCTATCGACGTGGGGCAGGTGATTCAGGATTCGATTACTTACAGTATTAAGCCTGCTACCACTGGCGGTCTCACTCATCCATCATTCATAACCGCGTTATGTAGTAATGCAGAGGTGACTTGGAGTTCGAATGAGGAGATGCAACCGCCTCAATCAGTCATTGATGATGGCATCTTGGCGCGATACAAAACTTGTGGTCCAACTTGGAGCTATGATCCTCAATGATAATGAAATCTCTCAAAAATGATGATTTTAGTGCAATTAACCACAACAACTACTTACAATGAGCGAGATTTGCAAAAAAAAAAAAACCAAACTTTGGTGATGCCCTAGCTCCACCACGTTCTTGCCTTTTCTCTTCCAGATTTTGGTTGAAATGAGGTTGAGGAGACTGAAGATGGTGAGAAAATAGGAGAGACTGAAGGGTTGATGCAAGAAAAATAGGAGAGATTGAAGGGAAGGATGAGGGTTTTTTTTTTTCTCTTTTCTTTTCTTGAAGTGCGATGAATAAGAAGAAGAACACGTCGTTCTTCTTGAAGTAAAATAAAATTTTGATTTTTTTTTTTCTGAGTTGCGCCATAGCGCTATAGTGCCCAGAGCGCAACCTTTTGCATTATTTATTTATTTATTTCAAAGACCCCTCCCAACTTGAATCAAGCATTGTCCTTAATGTGCCAATAAAGAATTTGAGAAGCTCCGTCCATCGCTTTTTGTAATCCAACAAAAAGGACTCCACTATTTAGAGCCTAGACAAGGGTAAGAACACAATATATCAATGTTCAACCAAAATGAATGAATGTCATGAATGAATGAATTAATGCATGCAAAAATGAAGAAAAACTCCAAATGAAACCAATGGGTTGCCTCCCATAAAGTGCTTAGTTTTAAGTCCTCAGCCCGTCTTCTTCATATCATCTCATGGCTCTGCAAGAGTGAGGTGGTCATCATGCCTCTCCTCTTGTCCAAAGTAGTGCTTCAATCTTTGCCCGTTCACTTTAAAACACGACCCATCAGCACTTTTCAGCTCCACTGCACCATAGGGCCAGACTCTCTCCACAACAAAGGGTCCTGACCACCTGGACTTTAACTTTCTAGGAAATAATTTCAACCTTGAATTGAAGAGAAGTACTTGTTGTCCTGGCTCAAAATCCCTCTTCATAATCAGTTTGTCATGCCAATTCTTTGTCTTTTCCTTGTAAAGCCTGGCATTTTAATATGCATCATTCCTAAATTCTTCCATCTCCATGAGTTGCAATAATCTCAACTCCCTGGATGCCTTCAATTCAAAATTCAATTTCTTAACTGCCCAATATGCCTTGGCTCTAGCTCCACTGGCAAGTGACATGATTTCCCAAATACAAGGCGGTAAGGAGACATCCCTATAGGTGTCTTAAAAGTTGTTTTGTAGGCCCACTACGCATCATCAAGTTTGAGTGTCGAATCTTTCCTTTTTGTATTCACTGTCTTCTCCAAAATTTGCTTGATCTCACGGTTGCTTATCTCAGCTTGCCCATTAGATTGGGGATGGTACGCCAAAGCTCTCTTGTGCTTCAATCCATATTTTTTCAATAAGGCATCGAAAAGCTTGTTACAGAAATGCGAACCTTCATCATTAATGATTGCTCGTGGGGTGCCAATCTATTAAAGATGTTTTTCTGAAGAAATGTGAGCACCACCCTTGCATCATTTGTAGGAGTGGCCACCACCTCAACCCATTTGGACACATAGTCCACCGCTACAAGAATATACGACTTGCCACAAGGTGGGAAAGGGCCCATAAAATCAATGCTCTAGACATCAAAAAGTTCTATCTCCATAATATTGGTCATTAGAAGCTCATGTCTTCTTGAAATTGTGCCCAACCGCTGACATCTATCACAAGTTTTCACAAACACATAGGAATCTTGAAAGAGGGTAGGTCAATAAAACCCACATTGAAGCACTTTTGTCGCGGTTCTTTGTACACCAAAATGCCCCCCAAGGGTGAAGAATGGCATTCATGGAGAATGCTTTGCATCTCATCCTCAGGCACACATTTACGAATCATCTGATCGTTACACCGCTTGAAGAGAAGTGGCTCATCCCACATATAGGCCTTTACATCATGCAAAAATTTCTTTTTCCTCGAATAGGAAAGATCCGACGGTAAAGTACCACACACCAAAAAATTCACAAAATCTGCAAACCACGGGGCTTCTACCCCCAAACTATACAGCTTCTCATCTGGGAACGTCTCTTCGATAGGAACCTCTTCTGTCACGCCTTCAGATTGCAATCTTGACAAAGTCAGCCACCACATTTTCCCTACCCTTTGTATCTCGGACCTCAAGATCAAATTCTTGCAAAAGTAAGATCCACCTTATTAATCTTGGCTTCGCATCTTTCTTGGCAAACAAGTATCTGATAGCTTCATGGTCTATATACACAACCACCTAGACCCAATGATGTATGATCAAGGACTAAAAATTAGCCGAATTTCAACGAAATTAGCCGAATTTTTCGGTTTTTTTACCATCGAAGCGAAAAGTGGGATGTAAAATAAAAAATGCAAAAATTCGCTAAATAATTCGATAAACTTCGACGAAATTAGATAAACTTCGACGAAATTCGATAAACTTCGACAAAAGTTTAGTTTTTCAATAAAAAAATGCAAAAATTCGATAAAATTCGACAAAATTACAAAATTCGATGAAATTAGACAGAAAAGTAAAAAAGATGTTACTTCATCAATAAAAAACAAAAAACACTAATAATTATGTATTATTTTCAACTTCATCAACCAACATAGCAATATAAATTTTAAAAAATAATTTAACAAATTATGTAGTTTATGGGATATGCTTTACCAAAAAAAAAAAAAAAAGAAGCAAAATAAATAAATAGTTAAAGTCGAAATAAGATAAAAACTTAAAAATAAATTAAAAGATTTCCTAAAGTCATCTTTTTTTAGTTAACTCTTATGAAACAAGATTAATAAACAACACATTCAAATAATAAACTAATAAATTAAGCATGATAGAATTCAAACTAGTAAAGTATATGGTCGAGAAGCAAGCCACCACAAAATTAAATATCAAAATAAAGAAAACAAATTAAGACCAAAAGCCGTCATTCAAATTCATCAACTCACTTAACAAGATTGATTTTGTTAGGTCGCTTATTGATATTTTTATGCATTAAAAGTGTCTATTTATATTAGTTTTTAGCTTATTCTACAATAAATTTAGATATTTAAGCATATATGCAAAAATTCTCTAAACTTCTCTAATTTAGCAAATTTTTACAAAAATTCTCCATGTCGAATTAAACTTCTCCGAATTAATTCTGATTTTTGAAGGTCGAAGTTTAGGGCGAAATCGAAGTTTCGAACCTTGGACATGACAATATTTTTTCAGCTAAAAGGCAGGAGGAAGCCGCACAGAAGGCTAGGGAAGAGGAGGCGATGAGAGCCAGGCAACAAACTAAGACTGACCGGCTCATGGTGCTGGCATCGAGGAAAGGCAAGACTCCGGTTGTGGAGAAGGCTGCAAGTTCAATTGTAGACAGGGCCAGATCGTAGGCTGGAGATAGGGCCAATACCACAACTATTGAGAAAGCCAAGGCTCTTGTTGAGCCACCTCAAGCATCGACTGCCCCTCAGAAAATTGCAACACCAGTCCGGGAGAAAGCCAAAATGTCAATAGCTCTTAAAACTCAAAAAGATCCTTCTGCAAGAGCTATTTCAAATTTTGCTCCCAAGGCCTCATTGGTTTCTCCCCCCTCCTGGATTTGGCAAGGTGCGTGAAACTCGCAATCCTTGAAGTGGAAGGCGTTTTGTACAACTTTGGTCGAAAGTCGGTGTTTTGTCTATCTTATCTGGGAATGACACATAGTCGATGTAGAACTGATTTCTGTAGTTGAATCTGCCGGTAGCAGTTTGTAGTAGTTTTTCAGTTAACAGTTGTAGATTGGTCGCATACTTTCTGTTAGTGATGTGGTCGATATCGTTTGTTGGATTATCGAGTCGTGAGGGTACCTGCAATTTAGTATACAAGTAATTTTTTCAAATTAATAATTTAATGCACTTACTTGATCGGTTGATCTCAGTTGTTCGTTGAGCCGTGGTCGTTGAGTCGATGGGCTAATGGATGATTTCAACTACTTCAAACTTCTCGGTAGGGATTGCCCAACCCCCCAAGGCACTTTAGGGTATAGACCCTTCTTCTCGGTAGGTACAAAGCTGGCGCAAAGTACCCCCAAGACACTCTGGACTTAAAGTTCTCTTCTCGGTAGCTAGCATTTCTGCTGCCCCAAGGCACTCTAGGGCCAGAGCCCTTCTTCTCAGTAGGGACTCGTAAAGTACCCCCCAAGGCACTTTAGGGTTGGAGCCCTTCTTCTCGGTGATGGGATTGGAACCCACCCCAAGGCAGAATAACACCTGTAATTTCCTAGTCATCGTGTTGTAGAAAAAAGCATATGATGGTACTTTGTCGATGTTGTAGACTATCTTCTTGAAGTAGAAAATGAACTTCTGATTGTTGGTACTTTGTTAGTAGCATTTCTTGAGGTGTTCTAGCCTCCTTCCCGGTGATAGGATTGGAACCTACCCCAAGGTATGAACTCTAAGGTTTATAACCTCCTTCCCTGTGATGGGATTGAAACCCAACCCAAGGCATGATCTCTAAGGTTTATAACCTCCTTTCCGGTTACAACCTCCTTCCCAATGATGGGATTGGAACCCACCCACCCCAAGGCATGTTGTAGAATTGTAGTCAACTTTGTCGTGTAGAATTTCAGAGTTGTAGCTGTATAGTCGATCTTGCTTCGTAGAATTCCTGAGTTATAGCTATATAGTAGACTTTGCTGTGTAGAATTCTGGAGTTGCAAATGTATGGTCGATCTTGCTATGTAGAATTCTGGAGTAGTAGTTGTATGGTCGATCTTTTGATTGAGAGTTGAAGGAGTAATCGGCCGACGACTTTTTTTGAGTGATGAAAGGACGATCATTGATGAAAGTGAAACCCAATAGGCTAATATCATAATATCATTTGATATCATAATATATTAAAAGATATATACATAGTATCTTTTAATATATCTTTTTATATTATAATATTTTTGCCTTTTGATGCACTCTTAATATCTTTTAATGTATAATATTAAAAGATATACCTTTTAATATTTTTCTTTGGCAGTAAGTGGCAATCCTTGTGTGGCCACTTTTTATTTTTTTTTATTTTTTATTTTTTCCACCTTTTTCACCTGACAACCTCTTTTATTAAATTACCCATGCCCCCACCACCATCTTCAATCACCCCTTTTTTGTCGCATATCTTCAAATCACGCCATGGCGAGAATGGAGTGGGCTTTGAGAATAGTGTTCCAGGCGATGAGATTGGGAATGGGAAGCTAAGAGAAGATAAGGGTAGCGTGGTGGGGTTTGTAATGGGCGGCGTAGACACCAATGAGCTCAACAGCGATAAGATTTTCGTCAAGTTCAGGTGGCGCACTGGTGAGGACAAGCCTTGCAGCTGTAAATGTTGCTTCATGGCTAGATCGGCAGCGCATTTCAACAGAAGTGTTGTGAGCTTACGGTTTGTTGCTTTTAACGATGTCTACGAGTGTTGAAACTAAAACTACGACGGTGCCAGTGGACCAATCGGCGCCGGAGAAGCCTGCGAAGTCGGCGAAGGAGAAAAAGGCAAAAACTCCGAAAGTTTCCAAGGAGAAGAAGCCGAAGTCGGCCAAAGCTTCTCATGCGCATCCTTTTTATTTCGAGATGATTGAGGAGGCGTTGAACAAGCTTTGGTAGTTTGATTACTCAGATCTCCCTCATGAATCATCACGCACTCTCTAAACCTTTGCAACCCGAACATCTCCGTCTTTTTCTCCGGCCGGTTCCGGTGTCGGTGTCTGTGCCAGTAGCGGCCGCGGCCATGGTTTCCGACGAGTGATGGTGGTTGATGATCAGTCGGAGTGAGATCATTCAGTCCCATCAACTTCGAGACTATAGCCGAAGACTAGCGGAACTGTGATGGAGATTTGATGGAGCTTGATCGGCGGATCTCCGACGGAATTGTCAAACTTCTCTGCACATCGCACGAGAATCTCCGCAACTAATCAAGTCTAACGACGTTGTTTTCTCCGTTGTCACCTTCACCTGATCATGAGTTTCGTTTCCTGCCGGGCTGTAGAAATTAAGCTAAGATGATGAGCTGTGAAGGTGTCCTTTCAGCGGAAAAACACTGAAAAACTTCAAATCCGGCGATCTAGCGGCGTGATCTGGTTTAGATCTGGCGACTTTCGACGGACACTAACGCGAGCCGTGTTGATCTCGCGGCATGAGTGAGCTCTAGTGCAGAGCCTCGGGTCTAGATCCGGCATTTGTTCTGATGCGTCTCAAGGAAATTTGGTAGGGCAACGGACTTGATTAGTCGTCCCTACAGACGACACCAAATGTTGATGCAAAATTTGACGAACAGCAAATAATAGTGAAATAGAAAAAAGTAGAAATAGGGACACCGGAATTTTATGTGGTAAAATCCTTAATGTGAGGGAAACATCCACGTGCGAACTGTAGAAAAATCCACTATAAATTGTAGATTGCATATCTTACACTTGTAGATTACTCAGATCTCGATGTTTGATCGTTCCGATCTGAGTTTGATCGCTTGGATCTCCTTTTGATCGTTTTGATCTAACTTGAAATGAAATGAAATCTGAACCCTTATTTATAGAAAAAGACTATGAATAAAATATTATTATTGTAGACATGTGGGGCCCACCCGGCCAAAAGTTATTTTGTTTCTCTTGTAGACATGTGGGGCCCACTCGGCCGAAAGCTATTTTGTTTCTATTGTTTTGTCGCAATCATGGGTGTAACACAATGTATTTCCACATGGTATTATACCTTAGGAAGTCACAATAAAGCAGTTTATAACTTTATATTACCTGCATGATGGTGAAATTGTTGAACTTACTTTATTTCCCTACTTACTTCGAAAAGCAAAATTTATTTCATTTAACATTTTCTTTCAGAAGTTCAAGTAAAAGAAATGCAACTAGGTCAAACATTTATTGTTTAAAGCTATTCTTCTCTTTAATTTTGCATTTTTTTATTATGCATGTAAGCAATTTGATGTTTTATACATCTAAGTCAATCAAATGTACGAGTTTACAATGTAATTATGTAAAGTTTTCTGTAAGACATTTCGTTTCATAATTCTGCCTATGGAAAATCACTAGTATTATATTTTCCATCACTGTTAAAAAAACTACATTTTTCAGGTTATGCTTGGATTGAATTTGTCATCCCTTTTTTTTTATCGAAGGATTCTTTTCATCATGAATTCTTCTCCTGTAATTTATCTTACAATTGTTACAGGTTACGGGCGGGAATGGAAGGTTTTCTTGATTCATTTGATCTGAAGACATCTGCTACTCCTGCAGGCATTTTCACTGCTGGAGATAAGGTCTGAAATGTTGGATTGAATGATAATATTTTACTGTTCAACTAAATATTTCTTTCACTTTTTTCCTATAATTGTTTCTCAATTGTTTTATCTGTGCATCGAAGGGCCTTGAGTTCGAATGTGTTCCCACTTCTCTAATGGAGCTTGTGATCGCATTTTTAAATGTAAGAACCTAACTAATTTTTGTTTCCTGTGAATGATTTCAAAATACTAATAATGTAGCATTGCAGGATGTAAGGGATGATCTTCGATGTACAATGGCAAACGATATGACTACAATAAGGAATGAGAGCTTAGCAGTTGGGGCAAATTGTAATGGCGTAGAAGTATCACTGAGGCCTGAAGATGAAAGATTGCATTACCAAGCTCCTGAAAACACATCTTTGGATTTTCAAAAGAAAGTTACATTATCTAAATATGAATACCAGTACAGTGAGGCTCCTTCAATTTTCGACAACAATGGACTCCGCAGACCACTTTTAGGTAAGTATAAGACTAGAAAGATTGGCTTTTAATTATAAAGATGATGGATTGCTAAATTGCTACATTTTTGTTGATATAGTCGAATACATAAATTTGTGCTTATTTTCTCAATATAGTTGAATAAAACCAATAATGAAATAATTCTAATCTCTTCCTTCATCTGATGCAACTTTGATGAACCACTTGAACAAAACCTGTATGTGCTTTTTTTTTTTTTTTTTTTTTTTTGACAAGAAACGAAATTTGTATTATATTAACTATAAGTGCTATACAACATATATACATGCGGACCGAAGTCCTTTCCTAAAAATTAAAACTATCCAAAATTGGTTTCCATCCCCTCAACCACTCGCCCAAGGAAAAGCCCCTAGCTAACTTAGTAGCACTAACCCAAAGAGAAGCCAAGAAAAAGGAATTTTCCCAAACAGCTCCCATTTCCTTCTCTTGGTCTTCAAAAATGCGAGAGTTCCGTTCTTTCCAACCTGTATGAGCTATTTGACTTTTGAAAAATGTCCATTTCAAGGGAAACCTGGAATGTCAATGTCAAAATGCAAATTTTATTGGATAATTCATGAAGCTCCTGTCCCATGAGCATAATTACTCAATGTCATGAGAGGAATCACTCAACTCACAATTTAAAGGAGGCCAGGCTTTTAGAATTCATAAATGCTTGTAGGCTTCTACTTCGTTTACTGTTCTGTAGAAATTTATGGCACCAAAACATATTATCGTGGATTAAAATGCAGGCCTAAGTGAGTAAGATGATTAAAGCATGTCAAGCTTTCATCTTTTGTTATGAGCCTTAAGAGTGCTTTTGGAACGATCATCGTCAGGGCCATTTTTTCTGTTACAGTTTTTACAGTCTTGACCTATGAAATGTGCACGCGTATTCATTTTTCCTTCTAGTATTAAGAGCACTATCTACGGATGGAGCGATTATTGCAATTTTATGTATATCTTGTGTGATAGACGTTGCATTTTAATGCGTAAATATAATGTAAATATGCATGTCCTCTTTGAACATGTTGAAAGAATTGATTCAATAAAGATAAACATCTTTAGCAATCCATAGGTGCTTTATTGGATTTGAATAAAAAAAGGTTCTTTTATTATTTTGTTACTAGTAAAGGAAATACCTATTTTTTTTATTTTTGACCTCTGAAAGCACTATTTCAGGAGATCTAGACCAAACCCTCATTTTCAACCCCAAAAGAAACAGATATGCAAACAACATAAGGGAAGAATAGAATATCTTATTAACCTCAAGGGCTGGTATGATGGTCAGGCACTCAACTCATGAAGTGAGTGACTTGGTTTCAATTTTCTACTCCTACAAAAGTGAGTCCGCTCCCCTTTGAGTCTCCCAACATGTGAGGGTAGTGAAGTCTACATGTTGCATCATAGGACTAGTCAGGCAAGGGGGACGGTTACCCTCAGTAATTTAAAAAAAAAAATGGAATATCTTACTGATTGTATGGTTTTGAGGCGCTTGAGCCCTCTTTAATCACGTTCATCATAGAAGTAGGGCAAAACTAATAACAACATAGTGCATGACATGGTATAGAATGTGACCATTTTGGTCACAAAAGTAGGGTAATTGAGCATGGTATAAAATGGAATATCTTATTGATTGTATGCTTTTGAGGCACTTGAGCCGTCTTGGATCACATTCATCATAGAGGTAGGGCAAAACTAATGACATGATAGAGCATGACATTGTATAGAATGTGACCATGTTAGTCACAGTGCAAGAATAGTTTCAAACACAACTAAAAGGGGGTATACCTCACAAGGCTCCCGCCATTGTGGAGGTAGGAGAAGGGACGATGTACGCAACCTTACCTCCACATTAGAGAAGTTGTTTCTTCATTTAGGTCACAATGGAACAACCTCAATCGTTGTGACAAGGCGTGCTCTTCTTCAAACACAGCTCATTAACATATTATAATTATGTTGAGCATATTTTAATCTTGATGTTCAACATCCAAGAATGTTAGCAAGAATTGGCAATTCAAGTTATTGAGAGGATCATGTTGGTCAATATGTGAACACCCAAAAGGGGGGGTGAATTAGTTGTAATGGCCGGTTTTGACAAATTTAAGTATTTCTTGTGGAATCCTTTAAATGATTCAAATTATAGCTCAATTAGTCAATGTGCATGAATATAAAGTGTGGAAATAAATAAAAGAATGCACAAATTATGGCTCAATTAGTCATTTTTGCCACTTGACGTCTTGAGAAAGGTATGTGATACCATGACACCTTTGCTTTTGTCAAGTTAGTCCTTCAAATGTGGTGTGTAATTATTGACCAAATCAAGTATGGAGTTCTTCAACTCCATAGCATCACTTGTGGTTGTAGAAATTCCTATTCAATTCTATAAATCTTATAATCTATGAATGAATTTGATGTAAATTTGTCGCAGAAGCAAGAACAAAACTACTCAAAAGAAATAACCAAAATCTATTTCTATTCAATAGAATAAATACTCAGAAAGACTTGATACATCGATTAATTGAATTGAATCCTAATTTTCGTAATTAGAGTTCTTTATATAGATAACTCCCTTGAACAACTTAGAAACTTCCTAAAACACTGAAAAATAAGTTTTCTCTGCTATCTATAACATAATAATAACAACTTTCTAATTCTATAATGACTCTATTTAAACACTTCTACATAATAAAAAACAAATTTAGAAACTATCTAGAACTACCACTAGAAAGAAATCGACCAAAATAGAAACTTCTCTAAAACAAGACTTGTATAGAAAGCCTAAAAAAACTAGCTAAAACACGTTATGCACGTGTGTCATGCGTCCCCACATCTTCAAAGAAAATTTGTTTAATTCCTTAATTTAAATATCAATGTTTTTTATCTCATTCCTTTCCTTTAAAAAAAAAAAAGCAAAAAACTATAGTCTTGACATTGACGATTTGAATATGTAGAATTTCCTATAATCTTATTCAACTCTATAAATCTTAAAATTTATGAATGAACTCAAAGGAAAATGGTTTGAATCCTTCTCTTAAATACTTATATATATATATATATATGAGATTAAAAAGCAAAGCATAGATATCTATAGTCTGGACATTGACGATTTGAATACGTAGAATTTCCTATAATCCTATTCAACTTTGTGCTTTTATATACATATATAAAACAAACTCCTAGGTTTTAAGTTTGATGAATTCCAAATGTTGAAAACATTTATAAATTGATTGTTTTCAATTTAGCATCTCAATTTTTAGTGTTCTAGTTTATAGAGGACTTGGTGATTTAATACAAAGCAAAGCCGGGAATGATTGCAGAAGTGAGGGGATCATTTTACAATAACTTTTCAGGATTGTTTTCAAAAGATGATCTGAATGAATTTCAACACATCTAAATTTTTAGAATCAATTTCGTAATTTTTGGGTTGATTTGTTATAGTTATGTTCTAAGGCTTTCGTTACAAGAAGGCTTTGGTTTTTTTAAGAACTTTTTGATAACTTTAAGAACTTCTATGAAACATAGGGTGTACTTGAGCATGGATCATACTTTTAGTTCCACTTAGTACCTCTGCATTATTTTGTTCTGATCTAGTAGAAACAGAAGCATGTTGAACAACATATTTGCGATATATCCAACCTTTTGGTCATTCAGGCTGTCCTCCTTTTGCATTCTTGTTTGACTAGTATATCCTTGTTATTTCTATGAATCCCTCTATTACTTTATATATAGTTTGTACCATCGTTTCTACCATTTTTAATAACCTCTCTCTCAAAATGCCTTATTAAAATGGAAGTTATTGCAGAGTTGGAAAAAGAAGATCAGCTTCTGAATCTAGCTTTGCAATCAAGAAACTTAGCCATGGAAAGGATTCGAGCAAATCGACAGCAATTTATTCTTGTTGGTTCACTCATTGATCGAATACCTAACCTTGCTGGATTAGCTCGGACATGCGAGGTCTACAAGGACAGAACATTTAATCTATTTTCTTCTTTTGTTATTATGTATGTTTTTAACTATTTCTTTCTAGCTCGTCTTTTTATTTGCTTACCTACTTTTTCCTTGCAGGTTTTTAAAACAGCAGGTTTAGCAGTTGCTGATGCAAGCATCATACATGATAAGCAGTTCCAGCTTATCAGGTTAGATATGATTGTGCAACACTATCTACTTTTATTACATCATGTATTTCTAATGCCTCCCTTTAATTCATATGCGTGAAGACGGTCTCTGAACCAGTCAAAGTAGTCATCTAGGCAATATTTCATATATTTTGTGGTCCACATATATTTTGTTGCTCGTAAAACTATTGGTTCCATGGTGTCTCACTTTGTATGTGGGATTTTGGAAGATAGCAGAAAAATGGTGTGTGTGGAAAGCATCTGATACCAATTTTATTAGTAACTGAGTTACTTAAAATAAATACCAATAATCCAGTTAGGCATCTTTCCGTGTTTCAGATTTTAGTGCCCATAACTACCCACACGATTCATGGTGTAACATTAGACCCAGGACCTAGTCATAATCCGTTTCAATATTACAATATATTAATTGAAGTCCATTGAGTACAATTCCATTTTTAGCAGGGCTTTCTTTATTGACCATTCATAAGCTCATGTGTCATGTTTTAGGGATATAATTACCAGTGCTGAATTGATACCCTGATGGTTATCCTTAAAATCTTATGAAACTTCGTTCCTTGGGCCTAGCCTATATAGATTTTAATTAAAATGCTCTCTAAAGTATTCTAGAAATTTCACAAAAATCAGGGGTGTTTACAAAGACAGAAACGGATGAAACTAATCTACCCAACCCCAAGTCATGTGGGTTGGGTTGGATTTCACTCCTCACTTAGTGTGGCTTGGGTTCACATTTTATATCTGATTAGTTCAAGTTGGTTAGAAGTAGGAAAAAAAAAAAAAAGATTAGACCGTACCCAATCCAGTTGAAATGTTGTTCACATGCTTGTATCAACTATTAAGAAAAATAAAACCAAAATTTGCATTTGAAGATAGCCCAAACTCCAGTTTTATGGGTTGTTGGATGACAAGATGAATAAAGAAAAACCCATTTTGATAGGTTAGAATTTATAAAAAAAAAAAAGAAAAACATACCTTATCAGTTAGAATTAAGAAAACGAAAGAAGCAACCAACTTAAAGCCCAACCCAACTAACCAACCAAACCAACCTGAAGTCATTTGTGTTAGGTTGGGCATTTGCCTGACCCAACTTCATTGGGTTGTGTTGGTATTTGGCCAAAACTACTGCATTAAACTGACTAGGCAGTGATGGATTTATAGAAAAGAAATGTTCATGTCAAAATATTTTGAAATGCATCTTTCTGGAAACAAAATGAATCTCTTCTATGTTGAGGGCAAATGTTTTAGAATACACTGAAGCATGTTAATTCTATGGAAGAATTTATTTTCATTACTTTTCTCAAGTTATCAAGACCTTATACATTTAACTTTGCTAAATGACTTTATTAGATTTTATAAATCCAGAAAACAAGTAAAAGAAAAGGAAAAGAAAAGAAAACCATGTTATTCTTAACTAAGATTTTATGGACTGATTAAGTCATCAAAACTAAACATAATCTAGAGCACAGCATTCATTATTTCTATTTAGTAGAGGACTTATTTACAATTTTTTCCATCATTGTGTGCCAAACAAATAGTGTTAACAGCAAGAGGGGATAGTCATAAAATAAATACCAAAATTTTGTTAATATTTTTTTATCAACTCAACCAAATACTACCTAACTCCTAGTACTAAGGTACAACTCAGAATAAGTAATGAACCCCTACTAATTGCAGTATTTTTAAAAATCAATTTTTTTGGACAATCAAACTATGAGTATATAATTTGTTTGAGGGGCATATGTGCATGTCTACTTCAGTCTCAATATGAAGACCTATATTGTTTAAATTTCAAAAATTACCATTATAAGCTAAGAACTTTCTAATGATACATAGCATGTGAAGATCACAGTTGTAGTTAAAAATTTGACAAATTTTAGTGAAGTGGCATATACTGGTTTGAGAAAAACATTGTTTCTGTTTGAAACAATTACCTTCTCAGGCCTTGTCTTTTACTTAATTAATAGCTAGAAGGTCCCTTTATTTTGAAGTAAATGGGCTTGGCACTTTGGGTTCTCCTGAATCTAGGACAGATTTGAGTCATGACAACCATAGAATGAAAATTCGACATAATTCTCTAAATTTTAATAGAATATTATCGATTTGTTAATTATCGAACTACAAATTACATGTAATTGAAATCTTACAAAAATTCTGTCGAAGTTAGGGAAAATATCGTAATAATCTGTAAAATTCAAAAAATCCTTTAGCATTTTTTACATATAATACAAATTGCCCAAATTCAATTAATTATGTAGTTTAGCTAATTTAAGGTTCTTTACTCATTGGCTTTACAAGGCTATAATTAGATGTTAAGGAAATTTGGTATTTTGCACATCTAGTAATCATTAGAGCTTGATTCCTTACAAAATACGCAACATTAAACAAATATGTCTACTGCAGCACGTAAGTGCTTATTTTTTCATTTATGAGCTGGGAATATTTCTAAAATATTCTAGTGGCTGCCATAAGGATTTGGATCTTGGCAACTTCTTGAGTTTATTGATTCACTTGTTTTCTTTTGTCAGTGTTACAGCTGAAAAGTGGGTCCCTATCATTGAAGTCCCTGTACCCAGCATGAAAGTTTTCTTGAAGAAAAAAAAGCAAGAAGGCTTTGCCATCTTGGGTTTGGAGCAGACTGCGAATAGCATTCCCCTTGACAAGTACACATTCCCCAGGAAAACGGTATTGCTTTGTATTCCTTTCTTTCGTCTTTCTTTCTGTCTTTTGTTTTGTTTTTTTCCTATTTAATTTTTCAAGGAAAAGGAGAGATGCTGAATTACCTACCTAGTCACTATTTTTGCTGTTTTCTTTTTTTTTCTGGTGGTTGGATTGGTGCTGTTTATTTATCACACAGCTCGCCATATGATTATCCGTGCAAATGACATGGACCACAACAGGGAATTGGCTAGAGGATAAACTTTAGTTTTTTGTCATCTCATACAAGATACTAGTGCCATTGAATCATTGCAATATCAATGCATACAAACACTTACGAAATGCAAAGAGAGCCTATATTCTGTACCAATTTTTTTATTGCATCTTCATCACATGAGAACCGGAAAACAAAAGCTTTCTCATCAAACACTCAATTTTTAGTCAGTCTGGAATGGGTGGCAAATATAAGTACCAGACCAGTTACAAATGACACCCATGAAGCACTAATTTAAGGCGTTGCACGCTCCTTGCAAAGGACAGGCTTTCCTTGCCTAAACCTAATGGTGTCTGTTCATGTAGCCAACAGGAGAATCATTAAAAAAATAAATAAATAAATAATCTGTAGAAATGCATTCCATCACCAAATTTATAAATGTTGCAGCCTTGCAGGGAATTTCATTCTCTATGACTCCCTACAAGAAAACCCTGCTGAAGAAGTCATTAGTCTTCTGAATTTCCTCTCTAAGCATCATTGCAGATTGGTGGTATTTTCTACCCAAACCCAGCTCACAATATTGTCAAGATTCTAGAATAATCCTTCTATTTATAAAAGTTGGTTTGTAGGTACTTATCATTGAACAGTCAATTTATCATCTTGTTGACCGTTACCTTTGAGATAAACTTGTACTCTATGTACAAAGACTATGTATCTGAACTCAGAGAAGTTGGATGCCCTCAACTTCTTGGAATAAGATATTATACATGAGACAACTTATGATTTCCTGCAACAAGTCTTATCCAACTAGCCATCAAGTTGCTTGGAAAAATTTTCCATTGATGTTGTCAAGTCAAGGCCAAGGGCTTTGCCTAAAGGAGTTTCTCTGTTGATAGATAGAATCTCTATCCTTTGAGGCAAGACATCTTTTATTCTGGGTTCAGAGTTTTTGTTGTCTGCTGTGTTACTTACTTACTCGGACTCGTTACTTTAGTCTGATGTACCCATGTGTTTGACACTTCATGTTACACCATAGGTATGGGATGTGTCCAACACTTCAGATTTTGGAATATTACTATGTGGAATCACCAATGGATAGAAGAGAAAGCATGAAAGAAAAAAATGACTAATAGATGACAAATCAATTAAGTGAGAAAACAAAAAGGACGATAAATGATTGAAAAAAACAAAAAAACAGAAAGAACATATAATATAGGCATCATAGTGAACATTACATTGTCCAAGTACCCTGATCCAAATCTTAGGATACTTCTTAGCCAAATCCCCATATGCTAGAATTTGAAAATGAACAAGCTGGACTTCTAGATATGTACCCATATCAGACGCCCATACCCCAAGTCCAAGTAACACAAGTTTTCTGCCAAATGGTGGGTGTTATTCTGAATCATGGGTGTTACAGAAGCTTAACTATTTGACCTTTGTTTTATGTATTTGAATCAGTTATACAGGTTGTACCCTGAGATTGATAAGTCTGTTTTTTGGCTTCTTCTGAGGCTATGGATCATGAACTGCTGTATTTTGGCCACCCAAGTTCAATCAATTAATTCTAGATTTTCTCCTTATCACATCTTTTATCTCGTGCCTCGCAATTTAGCCAGTCACTACTTTGAAGGATGCATACCAAGACATTTTTGTAATTTGTTCTGTACAAATTTTTCCTAGCATCCTTCATCCTGCTCCAAGTTGAGAGTTTCACCTGCGTTCCCAACAACACAAATCTCATTTATACTTGCTTACCTGGGTTGTTCGACAATCTATTATTCTACAAATGCATGAAACATGTCAGATGTTGAAGGGATTGTGATGGTGGAGTTCTGCAATCAAACGTTACCTCTACCTTACATATAACAATACAATTTTCTTTTGAGAAGCTTGGTTTGGCTCTTGGTAAATTTTCCTTTTCCATGCCCTTTTTTTCTATAAGTAGCTAGCAAAGGAGCATTATAACTTCTAGTACAGTTGGTACTTAGTGTTGGAATTTCCCTAGTCTTCTTCCAAAGGAAAAGCTCATTCTTGTTCTGTATCAGCCGCCTTTTTTTCATTTTGGGTCTTCTGGTCTTGCATAAGGTCTAACCCTTCCTCGGGACCCCCACACAGGCGTGAGCTTCATGCACCGGGCTGCCCTTTTTTGGCCTTTTGTGTGGTTTTAATAACTCCTATTGAATAAGATTTATGTCTTTTTGAATATCTGATAGCTCCCTCTCCTTAAAACTAGTTGCTAGTCCTTCTTCCACCTGTGTGCAATACTCCAGAGTTTTTGTCTTTTTCTTCTAATGCATTATTTAATCTTCCTCCATTGGATGTCCTCAGTCATCCAGTAGTAATTGGATTTCATCTGTTTTTTTTTTTTCTTTTTTGAGAAGAGACAAAATTATATGTATTGATCAAAATATTGACTGTACATCAATGAGAGCATAAGAAATGCTCAGCAACATAACGAAAACAAAATATCAGGATGCCACATGACAAAAACACCGAAAACCGGGAATCAAACGCCTACAACAACCCATTCCAATTCCTTAACCAATCTGCGAACGAATATCCTGCACTATGCTTGGAAGAGCTCACCCAAGCAGCAGCTGCCACCCTAGATGAATCTCCGACCTGATCAGCAGCCTTGAAGGTGTTGTTGAAAATTCTATTATTCCTTTCCCTCCAAAGAGACCACAATACTGCCAACGCCACAATGCTTCCAATTGTCCTACACCTCCTGTAAAAGCTGGTACCATGGTTGAATAAGAAACAGTTTTCAGCTGAAGTGGGGGCTGAGAATTTTCCAGGCAGCAAAGATTCCCAACCTTGCCAAACCTGCATTGCAAAGGGACATCTAAAAAACAAGTGATCCATCGTCTCATGATCCTGAAAACATAGCACGCAACATTGTGGGGAAAGACACTGGTTAGGCAACCGTTTTTGCAAAAGATCCTGTGTACAAATTCTTTTAAGAGCCAAAAGCCAGCCGAACACTAAGTTTATTTGGAAATGGAGCATTCCAAATGTACTGACAAAATGGAGGGTTTGGGGGGAGGAGGAATCAGTGAGGAAAGAGAAAAATGATTGACATGATGAATAAGAACCTGAATTGTCAAGGGACCAAATAAAGGAGTCAGTTAAGGATGGGACCAATCTGACTGTGTTTAATCTTAACAGCAGAGAGTCGATTTTATCTTCCTCCCTAGGGGTGAGATTCCTAGGGAAGTGTAAGTTCCATGAAGCATTATCATGAGGGGAAGATGGGGAGTGAGAGAGGAAATGACTAATTGTTGCGCTAGGGTTATTTGATAGCCGAAAAAGAGAGGGGAAGGAAATGGCAAAGGGGATGTCACCACACCAGGTATCTTCCCAAAATCAAATAATCTGCCCGTTGCTGACTTTGGGAAGAAAGATAGGATAGAGGCTTGAAATATAGAAAGATAGGATAGAGGCTTGAAATATACTTCCACGGGTTTCTACGAGTAACATGAGATGCTGAACCCGATTCCCTTCCAGACATAGAAGTCCCATATTTGCTTCTGATGACTTGAACCCACAAGGCCTCGTTATCCATCATAAACCTCCACAATCATCTTGCTCCAAGCACCCCATTTCTCAGTTTGATATTCTCGATACCCAAACCACCTAGATGCTGCGATTGCTGAACCTTCTTCCAACTCACCATATGGAAGCTTCTTCCCCCTTCCAACCCTTTCCAAAAGAAAGACCTCGTCAACTTTTCAATCTTGGCAACCACAGCCATAGTAATTGGATTCATCTGTTTGTTTGGCTAAGTAGGTTTTATGAAACCTTTGCAGAGTAATTTGAATTTGAACTCCCTCATTTCTGGCTGCATCTCCTCCTGACCTCATCTGCAAGGGCTTTCTTAGAGATATACTGAACATGGAGGCTGAAACTGATAAAGCTCAAACTTCCAACCCTGAGCTGGTCTTCCTCCTTACTGCTTGAAGCATGCTCACCCGTCTCAATGGACTTGACTTGCTTCAAGCATTCCGTTTTGCACCACACACCAAATTTAAATACAAAGCTTTGATTTAGAAAGATGAATATATCCATCAATCCTTAGAGTGTTAGAGTGTTCTGGGTCAGTTTGAAGGGCAAACTGCCTAAAAAGGTACAGCATCATCATTGAAGGTTCCCACACCTTGATACCCAATTTCCTGGAGCAGTCAGTAGATAACTTGTCTTAATTTTCTTAGGCGATTCAAATGGAGCTTCATCCCTTCATTTGGATTGTTGGGCCTAGTAAAATTGATTTCCATCTCTGGTTATCTTTTGTTGTGCCGGTATAGCTACATAGCTCCATCTTGTTAGTTGAATTGAAGTGGACTTCACCTACCTAAGTGCAAACTCTTATTTTGCCGATGGTAGTGTTTCTTAAGACTTCTTTCATTTTGGCTCTCCATCTTCCTAAATCTTCTCTATAAGCATTCCGTTTTGCACCACACACCAAATTTAAATACAAAGCTTTGATTTAGAAAGATGAATATATCCATCAATCCTTTTAAGTTCTATTTTTCTTAGAGTGTTCTGGGTCAGTTTGAAGGGAAAACTGCCTAAAAAGGTACAGCATCATCATTGAAGGTTCCCACACCTTGATACCCAATTTCCTGGAGCAGTCAGTAGATAACTTGTCTTAATTTTCTTAGGCGATACAAATGGAGCTTCATCCCTTCATTTGGATTGTTGGGCCTAGTAAAATTGATTTCCATCTCTGGTTATCTTTTGTTGTGCCGGTATAGCTACATAGCTCCATCTTGTTAGTTGAATTGAAGTGGACTTCACCTACCTAAGTGCAGACTCTTATTTTGCTGGTGGTAGTGTTTCTTAAGACTTCTTTCATTTTGGCTCTCCATCTTCCTAAATCTTCTCTATAAGCTACTTGTTTAAAGCAGTCCTTGGAGCTTCTAGCTTAAGTAGGATGGAGCCTCTGCTGTTATATGTCTACTACTTCATGCAGTTCGTTGAATCAATCTCCTACTTAATCATCTTCTCATCTGAGCTTGCTCCTTCTTCCCTCCATCAGAATCTATTCATACATTTGACGCCAATGTAATATAGTCAGGTTTTGCAATGAATAAATGGTAGAACTCTGAAAGGTCTCAATGTAAATGTCAGTTCACCAGATCAGAGGCCGACAAACAAACTTTGCATTGCCTGGTTTTATTCTTTGACCTTCGGCAGCTTCAATGTTTCTGGAAAGACTTGAACGATCTTCTCGCGGCAAAGATCAAACACCCTCTCCTGACATTTATAATTATACTTCATGTGTTCATCTAGGTAAAGCGACAAAGTATGAAAAGAACCAACTTCTGAATTGCCTGTGGGAAGTGTATATTAATTCTTTGTGCCTAAATAAAACTTCCTCTTTCATCTTCTACAGGTTTTGGTACTTGGGCGCGAAAAGGAAGGGATACCTGTGGATATAATACACATCCTTGATGGTTGTATTGAGATACCTCAATTAGGTATTGTTAGATCTCTCAATGTTCATGTCAGTGGAGCTATTGCTTTATGGGAATATACACGACAGCAAAGATGCAACAGTAGTTCGCTTCCTGACGCAAAAACTTGCTAAGAATTATAGTTGTTACAAGTTTCTACATTGGTCACATTGCTAGAATTTGTTTTATTGATTTCAAAAACCAGTTTTGTAGCATAAGAATTTAATTGAAAGAAGTTTAAACATGTTGGGTTTTGACTGCATTCTATGAAATGGGGATCTCAAGCCTGCTGTCCAATAGCATTTCGTACCTTTTTTTTTACTTCTGCCACTATGTACTTAAATCTTCATAAAACTTAAAGCCAACAGTTCCAAAAAAAAAAAAGATGTCTCTTTTGGAAATACATATATAGGCCATTTACAACTGCCAAGTTCTTCTGCAAGATCAATGCTACTGTTGAAATTGGCTTACTTTGCACTTGTTGGTTCTGTTTCTAGTGTATATATTTGTCTTATTTTATTTTGCTTTCAATTGGCGTTAATTAAATTATATTCCCTGCTCCACCAAACAAAATTTAGAAATATAAGTTGCCGTATCCTATTCTTATTACAAGTAACTATCTTAAAAAATATATGACTCGGTATACAAAATTGTTTCTTACATACAAAAAAAAAAAATAGTAAACCCTTCATCATCTTGCAGAAGTTTTAGTACTGATATCACTTGTAAGTCCCAACCCTCAACTTCTCTTCTCATCCACCAAAGCTGCCCTTCTACAAATGGGACAGACGGTGCTAACAGAAAGCCATTGTTTGATGCAATCTTCATGGTATTCATGCTTGCAATGTAGCGTTCCAATATTTTGATGCACTCGGTACCCATCCTGTAAATCAAAATTTCAATTATATATCAGCAGCTTCAACCCTTGTTTCTTAACATCAAATGAAATAAAAATATGAATTAAATTATTATTAGTACCTGGCATATGATGCAGAGTTCAGTGTGTTGATGAGCTTGGTGGATTCTTGTGTTGAGGCAGCTTGGTATTTGTTGTTCAGACAATCCAGTGGGTACACGAGGTGTTGCTTCATTGAAGCTTGCTTCCAACACCTGCAGTTGAAAATCCACATTGAGATTGTAGTTTAGAATCAAAAAAGAAAATCCATATTAAATCCTCAGACCCAAAAAAAAATATAATATTGCTTAAAGATTGAGTTAACGTTAGTAATTAACCTCATTGAACCGATTGGTGTAATCTGATAGTTGCATGCTTTCTCTTTGTCCATCACCGCTGTTGAAGCTTACATGTCTCAGGGGTCTCTGTAAGCTGGAGTAGGAGGGCTGAAATTGAATCAAATCCACTATCGCAACTTCCTGAATCCATAATTCAAGGACATAAGAATCCATGTTATTAATTATTGGGAAATATATACATATATATATATATATATATATATATATATATATATATATATATATATATATATGAAAAGCGATCAAATTAACAGGCTATAATTATTTCTTCTATTTTTTTTGTTTTTTTGAAAAAAAAAAAAAAAAAAAAAAAAAAAGACTTACATCTTGGTGCGTGATCCTGACGCGAGAAGAAAGATTTTGATTTGGTCCCGCAGTACTCCTCGGATAGAAGTGGGTTTGGTGTGCTCCTCCTCCTCCTCCTCTATTATTATTAGTATTCCCAGAAGATGAAATTCTGGTGCCATTGTTGTTGTTGTTGTTCCCGTGGCGGTGATGATATTCAACTGTGACCACTTGTTCCATTTCCATTGAAACCCAGAACGCGCGAAATGTGACTGTCTCTCTATCTTTGCCCCTTATATAGAGAGAAACCTTCCAACGGTCATTTCATATAAAGGGACTGGCGGGAATCGCTCTCAAGTTAAACCCATCAACGGTAGGGGCGGAGCCAGTATACCCCAGCTTTACTTTCTAAAAACCTTCCAACGGTCATTTCATATAACGGGACTGGCGGGAATCGCTCTGCATTTATTATACTACTAATAATAAGAATACTTGGGAACTTCTCACCGTATAACCATTTTATAGCTAATTCCAATTATACCTTTTTACACTTATTCAAAATTTTGTTTTTCCCATTCAGTTGAACACAAGCAAAAGGGTAATTACGGAAATTCAATTAATCAGCATTTTTAACTTAACTGGGCATCTCCACAACAAGATATGACACATACTAGTATAATAGTAATGTGAGTTTTCAGTTTCATATATCTGTGTCGTTGTTTTAGTGTGTAATGTTAAATGAAATAATGCCTAGATGTTTTGGAATAGTTAAGTTTGTTTCTTTGAGCGTTTACAAGTAATTTTCTAGAATTTTCCCTCTGTGATTTGCTCCGTGACGTTAGTAGTAGATGAATTTAAAAGAACATATTGGTGATAATAATACTAATGGGACATCATATTTCATGTAGGAGTTGTATTTGTGGGTACCTTACCCACATAGAACCCAACAACCACCAAAGAAGTAAGGACTTCCTAATTGCTTCCTTCCTTAACGTAGCTTCCTTCCTTAACATATCTACATTTTTTATGTCTAATTTCTATACTATTTTATTTATTTACATATTCAAATTTGTTTTTATTTTATTTTGGGCATGTTGATTTTTTTTTTCACATTTACACAATTTTAATATTTTTTTATCTATAATTCATGTTTTAGAAAATATTACTTGATCACGTGTACTAGTATAAATATATACAAACCATTTGTTTGTCTGTTTACTCTTCACTAATTTGTCAAACTTGAAACTCCACACCTCTACCTTTGTTAACTAAGACTTTATTTTATTTCGTGGTTTCTGACTCTGGAGTTTGTTAAGCTGGACGCGACCGGAGGCGGAGCCTCTGTTCCACTAACCTGCGGTTTATGTATATATTTTGTTGTCAATTGATGAATTTTTCTCGTACCATCAAGGTTTGTCTAAAAGAATTTTCTAGCTCACCCTAAATAAAATTTCTAGCTACTCCCCTAATCAAAGGTCACAATATAACGGATATGTAATCGGGACTGGCAAGATTTCGTTTTCCACACTCAAGTTAAACCCAGGAACAGTTACTTGATATAACAGATATGTAATCGAGACTGGTGGGATTTCGTTTCCCGCTCTTAAGTTAAACCCATGAACAGTCCCTTGTGTTTTGACTTTATTTTAAGGGAAATGTTAATTAACTTCAGTAGTTGTAATTTTAAGTGTAGCTACATATATATAACCATTAGATCATTTATTACACATTTTAAGATATGTACACACGCATTCATATAATGATTGTATATGTATAGTTACACTTAAAATTATAATATTTTTCTTACTTTAGTGTTGTAGGCAATCAGAGACAGTAATAAGGCCAACTACACTGCCTGATGCAGCAGAAATGTTAGTCAGATGGACTCCCCTTCCAATCTTCTAGTGAGCTCACCTGAGAACATGGAAATCAGAGAGTTTAAATACATAATAATGTAGCCTACTCAATTGCTAGGTTTGCATTATCTATTGAGTGTGGGAAAATGATACCCCACCCTGGCTCGCTGATGTTTTGTTGAAGGATTCTCCTATGGACCCATCTTTCTTTCTTAAAAAAAAAAAAAAAACCAAAAGAATTGGTATTATAATACTGAGTAATCTATAATAATAAAATAGATAAGAATAAGCCAATAATCTGAACTAAAATAATTTATGTTAGCGATTAACTGAAACAAATTAAAGAATTTAACTAACCAATAAAATTAATTTAACTTAAAAGGAAAAAATATTGATTAAAAGATAATTATGTGTTTCCTCGTAATTATTTGTTAGTCAAAGCCCTATTAGATAGCAAATTGAATGTTTGTTTATATAATTGGAATGCTTCACTGGAATATTTAAAAATAAAAATAAAAATAAAACCTTATTAATTAACTTAATTCTAATAATTAACAACCGTTAAACGAATTGAACAGATATATAGAAAAAACAATGAATATACTCATGAGTGAGCTAATAGTCAAACAACCCAGGCAATTTTTATCATGACCCATATACATAGAACACTATAACAAAATAAATATTTAATAATATAATAAAAAATATCGTTAAAATAAATATCATTAAATACTTAAAAGTTTTTATTATATTTAAAAAAAATTATTAAAATAATTAAAAATTAAAGTTAAAATCTAATTATTTATATTATACAAAAAAAAAACATAATTTTTCATTAATTCATCGTATAACATTTAAAAATATTATATCATGTAATAGATTTCTCAAAATATTAATAATATTTGAAAACAAATAATATTTAAATATTAAAAAATGAACTTTTATTTTTAAAAACCCTAAAACAAAATTACATGTATAAGTTTTGAAATAAATAATATTCTTTTTTAAATATTATCAAAACCACTTGTTCCATTTCCATTCCAACACTAATTAACCAAAGATAAACGAAGAAAGAAAGAAACCTAGAAAAACAAGAACCCCTGAACACGTTGTCTCTTTTTCCTGTTATATAGAGAGATGAGAGAGACGAAGATTTATTCTAGAAAACTTCCAACGGTTTTTTTTTTTCATTTTTTTGGCGGGATTTCGTTTCCTGCCTGCGCTGGAGCCGCGCCACGCGGCTCTCGCACAGGGTTTTCTTTTTTCTTTTTTATATTTTTTGTTTTTTTTAATAAAAGTTTTTTTAAAATAAAAGTTAAATAGGTGAGTTAAGCATTTTTTATATTATTTGTATTCATATTTTCATATTTTTTAAATAAATATGATACTTGGGTCAAAAAATAAAATATGATAATTCTAAATTTAAAAATGTTGGAACTTTAATCTTTAAAGAAGGATTAATATAGTATTAAGAATCAATAAAAATTTATTTATAACTGTAAATATAAATTAAAGTAATTAAAAATTAATATAATCAAAATAAAAAACAAAAAAATAATATAATTACTGTTATCATATTTTGATTATATTAACTTTTAATTACTTTAGTTTATATCAACAGTTATCTAAAAGAAAATCAAAACCCTGCACAAAGATTGTGTTCTTTGGATAAATAAATAAATTATTTTTTTTATTTTTTTATTACATTAATTTTTAATTAGTTTAATTTATATTAACAGTTATCTAATTTATAAAATAAATAAAAATTAAAAAGTTCAAACCTTGCATAAAGAGTGCTTTTTTGAAATTTTAAATAAATTATTTTTTATGAATTTTTAATATTATATTAATCCTTAATTTAAAGATGGAAAATTTAGGTATCAACATTTTTAAATTTAAAATTCTCATAATTTATTTTTTAACCCAAGTATCATATTTATTTACAAAAAAAAAAAAAAACATGAATACAGATAAAAGTAAAAGACTATAAAAATGTTGAAAATAATTGGAACTCGCCTCTTTAACTTCTATTAAAAAAAAGTAAAAATAAAAAATAAAAACCCTACGCAAGAGCCACATGGCACGGCAGCGCAAAGAAAACAAAAACATTGCATTCAACATTAATAAAAATTTTCTAGCTCACTGAGCTTACAATTCATTCAAAGAAGAAAAATTACAAAATATCACACAACATACGAAGAGCCCAAATCAATAATGTGGTCCCCACAACCATCGACCTCACCACGCCCCTTGGCTTGCCCCCTTCCTCAACAGCAGCTCTAGCTTCGGCTTGGCCACCATCCACCTTGATCTCGCCCTCCTTTTCAGCTAGGTCTCCCTCCTTTATCCTGTTTGACTATATAGGCATCAAAAGCCTTTAGGTCGACGGCCTTGCAAACGTATTTTCTGAAGTCCACCCTCATGTTAATTTGCTTGTCTTCATATTTTGTTCGAAGGGCCTCTTGATACTCCTCGGACGCCTTGAACGCTTCTACGACCTAGCAAACAACATTCTTTAGCTCGACGTCTTTGGCTTCGAGCTTGGCCTTCAGCACTTCGTTGGCAGAGGTAGAGAGGTCAAGCTCCTGTTGGATGCAGAGATACTCAATTTCGGCCTTGTTAGCTCGGCGGAAGGCCGCCTCGACCCGCTGCTGCATGTTGGCCTTGACCTTCTAGTTGGCAAGCCGAGTTGCAACCATTATGTCATCCGCTTTCCAGAAGGCCATCATCACATGAAAAACACCCCGCAGCATAAAGCACAAACGTTAGCCGAGCTAATCTATTAAAGGGTTCAAATAATAGCTAAGTCAACATGGGTTACCTCGACGCCCTTCAAGATCGACTTGGAGAGGTTGTCGTTCAGATGATCGTCCTGTGACAAGTCAATCTGGTGTTGGGGGACCCCGAGAAGAAACCCCGGTGGGCCAGATCTTGTCCATCGACTTATGTAACCGGGGCGCCGAGGTCCCAAAGGTGCTTCCTGGTACAAGCTGTAGGGATATTCATTGCTTTCAACTTCCCTTCTACCAAGCTGAGGTGTCTTGGGCACCAGCAGATGGGCAACGAATACCCGTGGAGCAAGAGTAAAGGGCTGAGCATATGAGCTCATGTTGTGCGCAACGGAAGCAAAAGCCAAATAACAATCAATCGAATGCAAAATCAAACCAAAGAAAGAACACACAGATTTACATGATTCGGTGAATATACACCTATGTCCATGGGAGATGAAAATCAATCCACTAACGAGAGAATGCAAATAGGTTACACATGGCGTCACGGTGACGTAGATTTCCCAACTTTAGATGCTTGTATAAGTATTTGATTTGTATTACACTTGTATTTTGATCATATATATAATGTATGATTTTTATTGATTACTTAGATGATGATGTGTATAATACATACTATTTTAAAAAATTATCATTACCAATATTGTCATTTTTTGTGTTAATTAAATTAATAGTGATAAAAATACATATCACTAAAAGTAATATATTAACATATTAATACTAATGTGTATGCTATTAATAATATAAGGACCATGATTAGAATTTGATATTTAAATGTGTGGTTGTATGATGAGAATAATTAACTAAGAACGGATTGTATCTAAATTAAATGGTGAGAGATGATGGCGCGTTGGATTAGTGTTTAGCACATGGGAGCATGAGAATACAAGTTATACCTTGTCTCATGAAGACCTATTCTCTCATTTGGAAGACCTTAAGAGAAAGAAAAGGAGAAAGAAGTGAGAGAAAGGGGGAAAAGAGATTTGGTGCTCCAAGAAAAGGTTTTGTGTCAAATCTTCACCAAAGTTAGTGTTTTTGGTAAGTTTCTTCCTAAAATCTCTCTTTAATGTGGATGTTAGCTTTATTTTTACCTAGATTTTGATATATGTTGTTGTTTTGAGGAGAGATTTAACCTAGGTATGGGTTGCATGTTTGTAATGAAGAACCCTTGGGTGAGTTCTCTTGTAATTGTCTAGGCCCAATTTATGGACCTAGGGTACAATGGTGGTTATTTCCTTAATTTCCACCAAGATATTGTTGGGGTTCTCTTGTAATTGCCTAGGCCCAATTTATGGACCTAAGGTTTTGTATTGTCAATGCATGTGAACTATCTTGGAATTTTGGATAAATGTTAGCATTTCATGATGTTAATTTAGGTTTTCCATGGTGGGAATACATGGATTAGTACAAATTAACCTTATAGAGAATTTTTTCTAATTTAGGCATGGGTTATGCCTAAGGTATGAAATTGGAATTTATGATGATTTGTGATGATTCTACATGTCTTAGAGTAATTAATTATTTAATTGACCTAAATTGACCCAATTGATCATTGTTGAGACTTTTTCCAAAATTTGAGGCTTATTGTATTTATGATCTCTAAATCTGAAATTGAGTTAATTTGTATCTAATTGGGCATAAATTAGGTTGTTTCATGTTCTAAATTGACCCATATTGGCCATGTTATGGGTTAGGCCTATATGTTGGCTTGACCCCTTAATAAGACATAATATGTCTGGAATGTTAATTATAGTAAATTGAATGGGTTATGATCAAATTATTTTGGATTGAGTTGATTGGCATAGTAGTTGGCCTATATTTTGGCCTAGGCCTAGATATTACAAAATCATGCAATTGGGCATGGTTGGGTTGAATTAATAAGCATGAAAATGAAATTGGGCATGATGGATGCCTATGGGTTGGACATTGACAATTTGGGTTGAATCATGAATTATGGATGTGTTCATGTGCATTTAAAAATTGTGGGGCTATATAGTATTCCTACATAAACTATGATGATGATTGATAAATTGGCCTAAGTTGGATATGTTGGGACTTAAGCTAGGAATTTGAGAATATTTGGAATATTATGAAATTTATGCAATTGGGCATATTGGCTTGAATTTGATCAATGTGGTGTAAATTTGATTCATTTCAGGTCATTGTGAATTGATTGGCCAATTTGAGGGCATTTGGTTTGGTTAATTGGTTAGTGGTTGGTTGTGAGTATTTCTCACATTTGTTTTCCATTTATGACATTTTATATATAAAAATTGGTTTGTTGAATATGCATTTTATAGTATATGTGCATCATGTTTATGATCATGGAAAAGGGGTTTATCACTTATTCTTCGGGAATGATGACGCCAGTTCAACCTTAGTGGTATTCTTTGGTATGGACTTTCTTATGAAGAATGGAAGAGTATAATGGTTCGGGTGAGTGAGCAAGTCTATCCTAGTCAATCTCTTATGATGCGCTAGTAGGGGAGAGATAGGTAGATTTGTCTCAGAGGGTTCAGAGGGGGTGAATGCATGTTTTTAATGAAACTCATGTATGATTCTACTTTATCATTATATAATTCATTTCATGTATGATATATTGAATTGTACATTAGTATTTATAAATGTTTATTCAAAGGCATACATGTTTTTATAAATGCATATATAGAAATATATTGTGAGAATTTACTCATTGAGCTAGTTGAGGTCACCCCTTTTTTTCTTTTTTTTACAGGTACAGATCCAAAAAGGAAAGGCAAGGCTTAGGTTGTTGTGCGTAGCCTTCTACTTCTTGGATGTATGTGTCAGGAAACGGGAACATGGTTTCATTTTGATATTTTGAAAGTTTTTGTTCTTTGAACTTGCATATATAAACTATCACATCTAATATGTATTTATCACATAGATGGTTGTGGTTAGAGCATGTATATGACTTACTTGGGGATGATATACTTGTCAGATACAGGTATAAGTATTAGATGTTGAACCATATGGTACAAGATGGATTTGATCTTTTTATGGATGATGGATTTTAAATTCGGTTCAATTATTTATTGTCATATACATGTATTTTGTATGTTGTTTAGGTATTTCTGTACGAGGCTTATCAATGCCACAAGTTTTTGTCCTGGAGTGGCATAATCTGGGGTACTGTGTCAGTCGTAACGTCACCCGAAGAGGGGTCGCGACGCAGATCTAAAACAAATTTTCTTAACTCACAAAAGTGCTCTCAAACAAATTTCAAATTCTCACACACTCTCTCATATCACACAACCCAATGAGGGTTTATATAATACTAGGTGTTCGAATTAGTTTCCAAATACTAATTAGTTTCCAACACAAACTAGGAAACTGATACACAAATAGAAATTACCTAATGGTGGGACTAAGCCACACCATATATAACAATCTCCACCTTGACGAGGACCACTTCAACCATATTATCTAAATACCAAATTATCATCTCCACATGTGCCCAAAGGCACTCAGCTTCGAATGGCATCCTTATAAGTGGTATGCCTACCACTTATACCATCTGCAACAAGTGGGAATGCACCTGCTACCATATTTGCAAAACGGACAGATCACTGAATATTCCCTCAATGTCTCCTAGCAGCAATTGACTCCAAATGTTGTAGAAACTTACGAGCAAGAACCTTATCAAATGTGCCAACTCCACCTAAAATTATACTCCCCTACAAAAAGTACAAGTTATTTTTCCTAATTCCTTTCATCACCACCAATGCACCCCATACAATCTTTAGAACACCAACTTCAATAGTGACTTTGAAGCCCTTATATTCTATTGCACCCACAGAGATGAGATTCTTCTTCAAATCTGACACATACTGTACTTCTGTCAAATTTCTGACTGTTCCATCATGCAATTTCAACTTGATTATACATATCTCTTTGGTTTTATAGGTATTGTCATTACCCATAAAAACTAAACCATCATCACACTCCTCAAGACTGAAAAATCAATATTTGTTAGGACACATATGATAAGTACAATCTGAATCCAAAATCCATTCATCAGATTGACATACTAATGATGAACAACTCAGAACATGATCAGAACTTGTATCATCCTCAACATGTGCAACATTCGTACTGGCATTACCCTTTTTGTATCTTTGTACAGTCCTTCTTCCAATGCCCTTTCTAGTGACAAAATACGCATTCATCTTTTGAGAAATTCTACCTTTCTGAAGATTTTCCTCTCGATTTGAATCGATATCTACCATACTCACCAGATTGCCTCTGTTCTAATTTACCCCTTACAACTAGACCCTCCACCTAAGGATCACTAACAAAAGCCTTCCTTTTTATCTCATTCGAAAGGAGCGTAGCCGAAACATCATCAAAATTAAGAGTCTCATTCCCATAAAGCAAAGTAGTGGCCAAGTGCTCATATGACTCAGGGAGCGAACAAATAAGGAGTAGAACCTTATCTTCATCATCCACCTTCTGACCAATATTTAACAGATCGGCAATGATTCCATTAAATTCATTAAGGTGCTCATTCATAGTTTTACCTTCTTTCATATGAAACTTGTACAACTTCTTTTCATATACAGCCTATTTGTGAGAGACTTAGTCATAGACAGGCTTTCCAACTTAGACCAGGGTGACACCACAAATTTCTCGTGCCTGACACTATTAGTTATCTCCTTCGTCAAACACAGTAATAGTACTACATGCTTGCAGATCAAGTTTTTCCCAATCTTCATTTGACATATTTGCTAGTTTTTCACTTGGACCCTTCAAAGCCTTGTACGTTGTTGTATCAAGATGTCTCGAACTTTCACTTGCCACATGCCAAAATCATTCTTGCCATCAAATTTCTCCACCTTAAACTTCGTATTTGATACACATGCAATTTTGCCACCAGAGTAATCTCCACAAGAACAAATTGCCAAATTTCTCATAACACTCCAAAATAAAAGTCAAATCAACAATCCAAAATAGATGTGATTAAAATAGTCACACAATTTCAAAATCAATGTGATTAAAATAATCACCAAAATTCTAATTCAAATAACCTTATTTATTAGTCTTATCCAACGCTCCAAGTTGTTACTTTCTTCAATAGCTTCACCAAAAACAATTCAACTTACGGTTTCAATAACGTGAGATTTTTGGTCCTCCTGGTATCGATTAACAAATCGGCTCTCAAATAATCTATGTCAGATACAACTGCAGAGACACAGTCGCCTATTAACGTGAATAAGATTACACCCAGCGTCGGTAATCCACGAAACACCCAACAACCCACAGTGCTGCAACTACGCAACCCCACCGACAATTTTCCAAATGCGGTGCTACTCCTCCGATACCCACAACAACCTTCTTGAACCAAAACTCTGATACCAATTTGTAATGCGCAGTGGAAGCATAAGCCAAATAACAATCGCACAAACCCAAACAATCAATCGAATGTAAAATCAAACCAAAGCAAGAACACACAGATTTACGGGGTTCGGTGAATATACACCTACGTTCACGAGAGATGAGAATCAATCTACTAACGAGAGAATGTGATGCAAACCAAGGAGCTGATGATGCAAACCAAGGAGCTGGACAAGTTGATCATACATTTGGGAATGGAGCTGAATATGCACAAGACCCATTGTCACTTCCAAGTGGTCCAATTACAAGACTCAGAGCCAAACGTTTCAAGGAAGCACTAAATGGGCTAATCCAAGAGAATTGGGCTGAATCTAAGAAGACCAAGATGGGCTCAAATAATAATCAAGGCTTAGTCAATGTCATCAAAGCAATTGAAGAAGCTAATTAGTCCATGTCATCAAATACATTGAACTTAGTCAATTAGCTATTTTTGACTAAGTTTAGAAGTCCAAAGAAGCGACTAGGAGTCAAGAGAGGCGGCTGGTTACCTTTAGAATTCCAAATCGGCGGCTGGTTACCTTTGGAAGTCCAAAGAGGCGGCTAACCACCTTTAGAAGTCAAAAGAAGCGGCTGGTTACCTTTAGAAGTCCAAATCGACGGCTGGTTATGTTTAAATTTAGTTATGACTTTTCCTATTCTTGGAGGGTTGTTCCAAGTATAAATAGAGGGGTAGCTCGAATTTGAAAGGCACATTATGTTTTGATATCAAGTTAAGCTTGTGAGGTCTTGTATCTTCTTTGTTCTTAAAAGAACTCTTGAACTTATCAAGTTAATCTTGTGGCGTTCAAACAACCAAACTTATCACTTTGATTGTTAAATCTTGGTGTGGCGTTTTTCAATCCTTCTTAGTCTTGGTTTTCATCTGGATAGGTGACGGGTCAAGGCTCAACCAATCTTGTCTACACGATCTTGGGGTTCTAATCCATCATTGTTATTGGGTTTCATCACAATTGTTGGTGGAGTTCATATCATTTGGTATCAGAGCTTTGGTTCTAAGATAAGTTTGACTATCTTTTATTTTCATCTTTTTATTTCCTATTCCCTGCTGTAGAAAAAAAAATCGTCAAAAAAAAAAGAAAAAAAAAAGAGAAGAAAAGTGATTCCAGTAAGAAAATCCCATCTTTTCAATCTTGTTTCTCACCTTATTCATGTTATTGATCCTGCTGTAAAAAAAAAAAAAAAAAAAAAAAAGAGAGAGAAGAAAAGTGATTCCAGTAAGAAAAGTTCCTCTTTTCAATCTTGTTTCTCACCTTATTCATGTTCTTGATCTTTTGATGAGTTTTGGTTGTTTCTCCTTTTTGAATTGCTGCTAGATTATTTTGAATTAGTTTCTTGAAGTTTGATTAAGAACTAAAGACGACACAAAAGAGTGGAAAAAGGCAAGAGTGTGTGAGACCATAAGAGGGTAAAAGCCGTTTAGAGTGAAAACACGAGTGCAAGTGTATCTAATTCTTGAGTGAAACGTGAGGGAGTGCTTGTGAGGATTCTAACCTTGTTTTGCATATTTTAAATATGTCCAATAATCAAGAAGAAGATACAACCGAAGAAGTTCGACAACATGCAGTTCCGAACCTCCAAATGCAAGCGTTGTTAGGGGAGATGAGGCGTATGTTGAGGAGTGAATTAGAACCTATTCACGAGAGGTTGGATAGGGTAGAAGCCGGAACTCCTAGGGAAAAACAACACTACATCCGCAACAGGCAGCAAGGTGGGCGTGTTCCATGGCGGAATGTTGAGGAAGAGGCAGAGTTGGAGCAGTTTGATGAGCCATACTTGAACCGGGGCAGGTTTGAGCGTGGGAATGGGAATCGAGAAGCTTGGATGGGTAGGCCTTGAAGAGATAATGATTTAGGAAACATAAAGATTAAAATCCCATCTTTTCAAGGTAAAAGTGATCCTGAAGTTTATTTGGAGTGGGAAACTAAAATGGAGATGGTGTTTGATTGTCACAACTACTCGGAGATAAAGAAGGTTAAGTTGGCTGCAATTGAATTCACTGATTATGCCATTGTTTGGTGGGATCAATTACTGATTAATAGGAGAAGGAATAGAGAGCCACCCGTGGACACTTGGGAGGAGATGAAAATGCTTATGAGGAAGCGTTTTGTACCCAGCCACTATTATAGGGGATTGTATCAAAAGTTGCAGAGGTTATATCAAGGTTCCAAGAGTGTGGAAGCATATTACCAGGAGATGGAAGTAGCTATGATCCGGGTTAATGTAGAAGAGGACCGGGAAGCCACCATGGCTAGGTTTTTGCACGACTTAAATCATGAGATTGCGGACATAGTCGAGATGCAGCACTATGTTGAGTTGACAGATATGGTGCATCAAGCCATAAAGGTGGAGGAACAGTTCAAACGAAAAGGATTGGCTAGGAGGGGACACCCTATGGCAACCACCAGCCCGTGGAAGACAGCTCAAAAAAGGGACGAGCAGCTATAAAATAAGCCAAAATTTGAACCTTCTAAGAATTCCAAACCAACGACCACCACTACTTCAGGTAACACTGAAACTTCAGGTTCTAAAACACGTGATATTAAGTGTTTTAAATGTCAGGGGCGGGGACACATAGCCAGCCAGTGTGTAAACAAAAGGGTGATGGTGATAAACGCCCAAGGAGAGCTTGAGTCGGAGAATGAGGAAGAAGTAGATGATGTCGACATGCCACATTTGGAGGATGCCGAGGATGATGAGCAAAGTGCTGAGGTTGGAGATTTATTGGTAGCAAGGCGAGTTCTCAATGTGCAGGTTAAGGAGGAAGAACTCCACCAACAATTGTGATGAAACCCAATAACAATGATGGATTAGAACCCCAAGATCGTGTAGACAAGATTGGTTGAGCCTTGACCCGTCACCTATCCAGATGAAAACCAAGACTAAGAAGGATTGAAAAACGCCACACCAAGATTTAACAATCAAAGTGATAAGTTTGGTTGTTTGAACGCCACAAGATTAACTTGATAAGTTCAAGAGTTCTTTTAAGAACAAAGAAGATACAAGACCTCACAAGCTTAACTTGATATCAAAACATAATGTGCCTTTCAAATTCGAGCTACCCCTCTATTTATACTTGGAACAACCCTCCAAGAATAGGAAAAGTCATAACTAAATTTAAACATAACCAGCCGTCGATTTGGACTTCTAAAGGTAACCAGCCGCTTCTTTTGACTTCTAAAGGTGGTTAGCCGCCTCTTTGGACTTCCAAAGGTAACCAGCCGCCGATTTCGAATTCTAAAGGTAACCAGCCGCCTCTCTTGACTCCTAGTCGCTTCTTTGGACTTCTAAACTTAGTCAAAAACAGCTAATTGACTAAGTTCAATGTATTTGATGACATGGACTAATTAGCTTCTTCAATTGCTTTGATGACATTGACTAAGCCTTGATTATTATTTGAGCCCATCTTGGTCTTCTTAGATTCAGCCCAATTCTCTTGGATTAGCCCATTTAGTGCTTCCTTGAAACGTTTGGCTCTGAGTCTTGTAATTGGACCACTTGGAAGTGACAATGGGTCTTGTGCATATTCAGCTCCATTCCCAAATGTATGATCAACTTGTCCAGCTCCTTGGTTTGCATCATCAGCTCCTTGGTTTGCATCATTCTCCCCCTCTTGAGAAGGATTTGTCCTCAAATCGTCACCTACATCAAAAGGAGACAAATCAGCGACATTAAAGCTTGCACTGACACCATACTCACCTGGTAAGTCAAGCTTGTAGGCATTATCATTAATGCGTTCCACTATTTGAAATGGTCCGTCCCCCCGAGGTAAAAGTTTTGAACGCAGTTTCTCCGGAAAACGGTCCTTCCTTAAGTGCAACCAAACCCAATCTTCGGGTTCAAACACTACCTTCTTGCGTCCCTTGTTGGCTTGTTGGACATATTGTTTAGTCCTCTTTTCAATGTTCAGCCGTGCCTTTTCATGAATCATCTTTACAAATTCTGCCTTCTTTTTGCCATCTAAGTTTACACGTTCACTCAAAGGTAAAGAAGTTAAATCCAAAGGTAACAATGGGTTAAAACCATAAACCATTTCAAATGGTGAAAATTTAGTTGCAGAATGAATACTTCGATTATAAGCAAATTCAACATGTGGCAAACAATCTTCCCATGTTTTCAAGTTCTTTTTAATGATAGCACGTAACAAAGAAGACAAAGTTCTATTCACTACTTCAGTTTGACCATCCGTTTGTGGATGACAAGTAGTAGAAAACAATAACTTGGTTCCCAACTTTCCCCACAAAGTCTTCCAAAAGTAACTCAAAAACCTTGCATCCCTATCAGAAACAATGGTCCTAGGCATGCCATGTAACCTAACAATTTCTTTGAAGAACAAATCAGCTATATGTGATGCATCATCAGTTTTATGACATGCAATGAAGTGTGCCATCTTGGAAAATCTATCTACCACCACAAAAACTGAATCTCTCCCCCTCTTAGTCCTAGGTAATCCCAAAACAAAATCCATAGAAATATCAGTCCAAGGTTTACTAGGTATTGGCAAAGGGGTGTACAAACCATGGGGTTTCAACTTAGACTTGGCCCGTTTACACGTGATACACTTCTCACATATTCTTTCCACATCACGTTTCATATGAGGCCAAAAAAAATGATCATGCAAAATTCCTAATGTCTTAGCTACACCAAAATGACCCATCAAACCACCACCATGAGCTTCTCTCACAAACAATTCACGCAAAGAACACATAGGCACACAGTTTATTTTCCCGAAACAAAAATCCATCATGCCTATAAAACTTACCAAACGCCACTTTTTCACATGCATTGAACACTTCACCAAATTCAGAATCTTGTGCATACAAATCCTTAATGTATTCAAAACCAAGCAATTTTGTATCTAAAATGGAAAGTAAAGCATACCTTCGGGACAATGCGTCAGCCACCACATTTTCCTTACCTTGCTTGTATCTGATCACATAAGGAAATGTTTCAATGAATTCCACCCACTTGGCATGGCGTCTGTTCAACTTTTGTTGTCCTTTCAAATGCTTCAAAGATTCATGATCTGTGTGAATCACGAATTCCTTTGGCCATAGATAGTGCTGCCAATTTTCCAAAGCCCTTATCAAGGCGTACATCTCCTTATCATAAGTAGGGTAATTTAGGGTTGCCCCACTCAACTTTTCACTGAAATAAGCAATTGGACGGCCTTCTTGCATCAAAACAGCTCCAATACCTATACCTGAAGCATCACACTCAATTTCAAAAGTTTTAGAAAAGTTAGGTAAAACAAGCAAAAGTGCATTAGTTAACTTTTCTTTGATCAAATTAAATGCCTTTTCTTGTTCTTTCCCCCACTTAAACGGCACATTTTTCTTGATGACTTCAGTAAGAGGTGAGGCTAAGCTACTAAAATCACGCACAAACCATCTATAGAAGGTAGCTAAGCCGTGAAAACTCCTCACTTGGCTGATTGTTGTAGGCGTTGGCCACTCGTGGATTACCTTAACCTTTTCCTCATCCACCTCAATTCCTCTCTTACTAACAACAAAACCAAGAAATACAAGTTTATCTGTGCAAAAGGTGCACTTCTTGAGATTAGCAAACAACTTTTCTGTCCTTAGAATTTCCAAAACAGATTTCAAATGCATTACATGTTCTTCCAAGTTTTTGCTATAAATTAGGATATCATCAAAATACACAACGACAAATCTGCCAATAAATGCACGCAAAACATGGTTCATTAAACGCATAAATGTGCTCGGAGCATTAGTTAAACCGAAAGGCATCACTAACCACTCATACAAACCATATTTAGTCTTAAAAGCAGTTTTCCATTCATCACCTTCCTTCATCCTAATCTGGTGATATCCACTCTTAAGATCAATTTTTGTAAAGACACAAGAACCATGCAATTCATCCAGCATATCGTCTAATCTAGGAATGGGATGACGATACTTTACCGTTATGTTGTTGATGGCTCGGCAGTCAACACACATCCTCCATGTTCCATCCTTCTTAGGAACTAACAGCACCGGAACTGCACAAGGACTCATGCTTTCACGCACATACCCCTTCTCCAATAATTCACCTACTTGCCTTTGGAGTTCCTTGGTCTCCTCGGGATTACTCCTATAAGCAGGTCGGTTTGGAATTGATGCACCTGGTATGAAATCAATTTGATGTTCAATCCCTCGGATTGGAGGTAATCCATAAGGTACTTCTTCGGGAAGGACATCTTCAAACTCCTGCAAAAGAGAAACAATAACGCTCGGCAAAGCACCGACGAGATCATTAGTACATAAAAGAGCCTCCTTGTACAAGAGTACAATAAGGGGCTGGTGTGAAAATAATGCTCTCTTGATCTCACTTTTTTTTGCAATGCAATTGAATTTTTCCTCTCTTGCTCTCACTATGGCTGAAATCCCCTCTCTTTCTTTTTCTCTCTGATCAATGTTTTTCTCTCTTTTTTTTTTCTCAATTTCGACCTTCATTTCTTTTTCTTTCTTTTTTTCATTTGAGCTTTGTAACTTTAATTGATCCTCCCTGACTTGTTTTGGAGCCAATGGCACAAGAATAATAGGCTGCGTTTTATGAGTGAAAGAATGCCTATTTGTGAATCCATCATGCTTAGCCCTCTTATCATACTGCCATGGTCTTCCCAACAATAAATGGCATGCATGAATAGGAACCACATCACAAAGCACCTCATCCTCATATTTACCAATGGATAATGCCACCATCACTTGCCTTGTCACCTTGATTTCGCCACATTCATTCAGCCACTGAAGACGATAAGGGTGAGGATGTTTCAAGGTAGTTAAGGCCAATTTCTCCACCAAATAAGTGCTGGCTACGTTTGTCCAACTTCCTTCATCGATAATAACACTGCAAACTTTGTTGTTTACAAAGCACCGAGTATGAAACAAGTTCTCCCTTTGGTTACTTTCTTCCTCCTTAACCTGCACATTGAGAACTCATCTTGCTACCAATATGATAAGAGGGCTAAGCATGATGGATTCACAAATAGGCATTCTTTCACTCATAAAGGGCAGCCTATTATTCTTGTGCCATTGGCTCCAAAACAAGTCAGGGAGGACCAATTAAAGTTACAAAGCTCAAATGAAAAAAAGAAAGAAAAAGAAATGAAGGGCGAAATTGAGAAAAAAAAAAGAGAAAAAAACATTGATCAGAGAGAAAAAGAAAGAGAGGGGATTTCAGCCATAGTGAGAGCAAGAGAGGAAAAATTCAATTGCATTGCAAAAAAAAGTGAGATCAAGAGAGCATTATTTTCACACCAGCCCCTTATTGTACCATTTGATACCAAATGATATGAACTCCACCAACAATTGTGATGAAACCCAATAACAATGATGGATTAGAACCCCAAGATCGTGTAGACAAGATTGGTTGAGCCTTGACCCGTCACCTATCCAGATGAAAACCAAGACTAAGAAGGATTGAAAAACGCCACACCAAGATTTAACAATCAAAGTGATAAGTTTGGTTGTTTGAACGCCACAAGATTAACTTGATAAGTTCAAGAGTTCTTTTAAGAACAAAGAAGATACAAGACCTCACAAGTGATGCAAACCAAGGAGTTGATGATGCAAACCAAGAAGCTGGACAAGTTGATCATACATTTGGGAATGGAGCTGAATATGCACAAGACCCATTGTCACTTCCAAGTGGTCCAATTACAAGACTCAGAGCCAAACGTTTCAAGGAAGCACTAAATGGGCTAATCCAAGAGAATTGGGCCGAATCTAAGAAGACCAAGATGGGCTCAAATAATAATCAAGGCTTAGTCAATGTCATCAAAGCAATTGAAGAAGCTAATTAGTCCATGTCATCAAATACATTGAACTTAGTCAATTAGCTATTTTTGACTAAGTTTAGAAGCCCAAAGAAGCGACTAGGAGTCAAGAGAGGCGGCTGGTTACCTTTAGAATTCCAAATCGGCGGCTGGTTACCTTTGGAAGTCCAAAGAGGCGGCTAACCACCTTTAGAAGTCAAAAGAAGCGGTTGGTTACCTTTAGAAGTCCAAATCGACGGCTGGTTATGTTTAAATTTAGTTATGACTTTTCCTATTCTTGGAGGGTTGTTCCAAGTATAAATAGAGGGGTAGCTCGAATTTGAAAGGCACATTATGTTTTGATATCAAGTTAAGCTTGTGAGGTCTTGTATCTTCTTTGTTCTTAAAAGAACTCTTGAACTTATCAAGTTAATCTTGTGGCGTTCAAACAACCAAACTTATCACTTTGATTGTTAAATCTTGGTGTGGCGTTTTTCAATCCTTCTTAGTCTTGGTTTTCATCTGGATAGGTGAAGGGTCAAGGCTCAACCAATCTTGTCTACACGATCTTGGGGTTCTAATCCATCATTGTTATTGGGTTTCATCACAATTGTTGGTGGAGTTCATATCAGAATGCAAATAGGTTACAACTTATAATCAGATCTAAAACAAATTCCCTCAACTCACAAAAGCTCTCTCACACAAATCCCAAATTCTCACACACACTCTCTCTTATCACACAACCCAATGAGGGTTTATATAATACTAGGTGTTCGAATTATTTTTCAAATACTAATTAATTTCCAACACAAACTAGGAAACTGATACACTAGGAAACTAATACACAAATAGAAATTACCTAATGGTGAAACCGAGCCACACATATATAACAGCTCGACCCAGTACGAGTTGAAGCAGCCGGCCCCGTCAAGCGAGCAGTGGGCTTGACAACAGATCTAGCCTCAGTGGTAGGCACCCTCTCCACCTGAGCAACTCAGTACTGGTCGAGATTGAAAGCACATCGGCTGATTTTTCCTCTTGCCATTACCTCGGCAAGAAATGCTGAAAAAGGAAGGCAACAAATAAGTTAAGGCAAACAAGTCAACCATAAAACAATGGAAAGAAGAACACCAGCTTAACTCGACACTTACTCCCGAGAAAAAATTTCTTTTTCTTGATGAGACCGGCTTGGTAGAAACAAGTTTCCATCAGAATCTCGATGTGCCGCCGCTTGCTGAAAGGGATCTTGTAGCTCGGCACCTCGGGTCTTGGCAGGACTTTCCCAGCACACTGCAACATCAAAAAACATAGATAAGAAGTCGAGCTGACAAAAAATATAAACCAAATAAAGCTAAGTAAAAGGAAGAATAGTAGGTCAGCTCGGTTCCTAGATACGTAATGCTCGTAGGCACAATGCCAACCTCCTCAGCCCAATCCTCTAAAACAAGGAACCAAGCATCCTTCCAATCCTTGTTTGATGTGGGGTTTTTCTCGGCCATTTTGCTGCATAATACCACCCCGACCTACCAAGGTGGAGTTTGAGCCGGTAGTTCAACATAAAATCAAAAAAAGTATAATCTGACCACTTCTTCTCGTGCCAAAGGACCATGCAGCTTAGGAAAGCCCTCTAGACGTTTGGGCTGAGCTGACCTAGGCCACCCTCAAGTCGGCCAGAAAATGACATACGACCTTGGGAAGAAGTAAGGTCACCCCATGTCACGACCCACTATACGTGACATCATGACTGGCACGGGAACCTCCGAGTATACCCTCCGTCGGTACACCCGACGTCCCATCAGCCTAAAATACATATACGAATCCCCAAAAAGAAATGAAAGTACATCATTAACAACCAACTATCATGATCATAATGAAATAAAATATTACTTCTCCAAAGTTTTACAAACATAAAATTCCAGAGTCTTCAAAATGATGCAAAACCCAACACATCCCAACTATGTGTTAAATATATAATTACTAGGTGTTATCATGTACATAATTATCAAAATACAAAACTAAATGTACAACACCTACATGAAACAAAAACAAGGGACGCTCCGCAGTCAAG
The DNA here is from genome assembly GCA_035771175.1 of Paratinospora sagittata. Lineage (NCBI taxonomy): Eukaryota > Viridiplantae > Streptophyta > Magnoliopsida > Ranunculales > Menispermaceae > Paratinospora > Paratinospora sagittata. The sequence goes on from CM069610.1 coordinate 28,696,056, forward strand.
CCTTCCCTTTTCCTTTTCTATCAGATCCTGAAAGAAGATGGTGAGGTGTGAGCTACAGCCAGCTCAGTGAATGTTATTTACAGGTGGCATATACGTGCATTTATAAAACATGGTAAGATCATAAAACAGTTAAAATATCATGATGGCGAAATATATTACATACATGCTAACATAATGCACCAAGTCATACATAAGACGATGCATAACATTTTGTAGTCATGCTCATGCAATCCTAACACCTCCTGAGTATGGGGGTTTCAAGGCCTGGTGCGCGACACACAGCGCCCGAACACACACACAATACTCGTATTCTAATAGGGTTTATGGGGTTGTGCAGCACGTAGGATTAATTTAAACTAACCTACCCATACACAAGGCATAAAACCCTCTGCCAGGTACACAACTGGGATCGCCGCTAGACTTAGGAGAATTCCCAAAAAGAGGAAATTCCAACTATGAGCCTCAACCCAAATTGTCATCCCAATGAATTATGCTCAAATGTATTTCATGGAATATTAAAACATGCATACCATTATACATAAGCATTTAAAACATTTCTATAATACAATGCCACATATAAATAATCCAAAAGTAAAAGAACACTCACACTTGATTGGCTAAGTCTAGCCAATCCAATTGCCAAAACTCTCCAATTGACTAAACGGGTTCAAAATCAATCACAAGACCTGGAAATAACATGGTTCACACAACTGAAAATCAGTCATAAAGTGTGTCAAAACCCCTCAAACCCAATCTAAAGTCAATTAGATTCTAAATTGATTACCCCCTTGAGCCAATTTCCATATTGCCCAACTTGATCATTTAGACTCAATTAAACTAAGATTGACCTAAATTGAATGTAATAGGGTGATCCCATGATCCAACCACTAATATACATGAAATTCAATTATAATTAGGGTCAATTAGACTATACATCAAGTCAATTTCATCAATTGACTAAGTCTTGGTCAAAATCCCCAATTAGGCCAATATAAAACATAAAGTCAAAATGAACTAAGTCATATCAATTTAACATAGGTTCTAACATTTTAAACCCATGATTCTACTTAATTTGGGCCCAATTAAACAATCCCCAAGTCAATTTCACAAATTGACTTGTTTTTGGTGAAAACTCCCAATTTAGGCAAAATCCCCAAATTACATGCAAAATTACCAAATACTTAGCCTAGATCAAAATTAGTCAACCTTAGGGTGTCCATTATGAGAACCCACTGAATTCAATCATCAAAAAACTCTAATCATGTCCAATTAGACCTACATTGCATAATTTTCCAGATTTTATATCAAGAGCATCAAAAGCCCCAAATCTGAAAATTTTCATACATATGCCCTATTGCCAATTTTACACTAGGCCACCATGTTCAACCATAGATTTTACTGATCTTGCAACATGGAATCATCCACAATGGCCACTAGATCAACATAGTTGACATACAAACATTTTGAAAAAGTCTAAGGCCATAAACTAAGTATAGGTCATTTGAACTAAACCTTCCAATTTCTTGCTAGAAATTGGGGCTTTCACCATTAGTGTACTCCTTGCACTCTCTAATCACACATATGTGATATGCAAGACTCAACTCCAACTTTGGTCTTCCACCCATCCAAGGTTCATCACAATGCATGCATCAAAATGAAACCCTCATGCTCAAAATAAAGCTATCATGCAACTAATAGAGAGATTCAAGGAAGAAATGGAGGAAAAATACAAACCTTAAGGTGTTCTTGAGCAAGAAACCACCAAACCCTAACTTTCCTCTCCTTTTCTCCTCTCCAGCTCCTTTCTCTCTTTTCTGGCTGAGAAATGAGCAAATGAGCCTAAAATCACGTTTTGGTTGCTTAAATAGATAAGCTTAGGCCCACAACTAAAAGTTGTCAAAACTATTAAAAACCCAGTTTTCCTGTTACAATACTTGCATTTAGATAGTCCATTTCTTGCAAAATACGCACGACTTTAACATCTTAACCGTTCAAACGTTGAATGAGTAAGTTATCAACATTATGGTAAACTTTAGGCTCAATCCAACGGTGAGATTGTGAGATCTATCAGTTTGATCAAAACTACATAAGAAAATCCCAGAATCCGTGAAACAGTGTTTGGGGTCTTATAACTCAAAGTAGGTAACTCCAATCAAGATCTTCACCGTTCATAATGAAGATCTATCATATAAGAATGAGATGACAAAATTTCAGCCCAATCAGACGATGGATCTAGGAGATCAAACCATTGATGTAAGTTGTGACAGGAATTCCTTCCTCCATGGAGAAAGCTCCACTGGATCCAAAACATCGTTTTTGAAATGTTTTGACGTCGAACGGGTCTCCGATGGTTCCGAAATTTCATGCACACCCTTTATGATCTAAAATCATGCAAAGACACTCGAACTTACGTACTTCGAGCATCAAAATACATATACACATACGTATACGAATACGTATAGGGTACACTATGGGTCAAAATGACGTCACCTAAAGGCACGGGTGCTACACCCCATACTTAAAGAAGTCAACGCGAAAGACGACCTCCCCCTTCTTAAGTCTGCTCGGAGTGTCATCGCGCTCGGGAACGTGCATTTTGACAGAATCAAAAATGTCGAGCAGACTTCGAAAGTGCTCGAGTTGGGCTGACGTGACCGATGAACAGACTCGCTCTGTCACCACCCAGCTCAGCCGCGTCATTACTAGGAACCTCCTTCTCCTCATCACCAGAGGGATTCTCCTTAGCTAGACGGTCAGATGTGTTTGGCGCTTCACAAACCAGCTCTCCCTACGAAACCAAAGCAACATCGTCCTTGTCAAGGACTTGAACACCTCCCCCAAACGAGCTCCCCTCCTCGAATGGGTCAGAAGAGGGCTGAGTAGTGTCAACCTTAACGTGACGAGGTGACAACTCAAGGTTGGACTCATTAGATGAAGATCGACCCTGGTCGGCCATGAACCTTAGGATAGAAAATATCACTAGGTATTATACTGACCTAAAATAAGTACTAGGATTAAGCTGGAAAATTACCGAGATGGAAAATGAACGTTGGGAATGTGCGAACCAATGACTGGGGACCACTATATATAGTGATTCCTTGGGCGAGGTGAACCATCAGATGGAAATGGTGCTTATCCAGAGGAGAGTCTGAGGAACGCGCGCCGAGCATACGAACCATTGCGACGTACGGATAAATCCATAGCTGCCAATGCATATCTCGAGGCAAATCAACAGCAATTTTAATGCATGACATGTTGACTGAGGCCGAGCTATAAGCAAAATAAAACCAAGAGGTTTGGGGGGTAAATGTTGGACTGTAAGCTCGGCCTAGCTGAGTTGGCATGGCCTAGCTGAGGTGGCAGTAACCCAAAACTGCGAAGATGCAAAATCTGTAAACGAAAGCTCAGCTCGACTAGTTTATTAAAAGCGAGTTCCAGAAGGTACAGACGACAGCTCGGCCAGATGAGTTGATGTCTCAACGCCGACAATCGAGGAGTATGGCTGAGCTGCTAGTTTGCCCTCAGAAACTAAAGAACAATGACTCTTAGACAACGATAGCTCGGTTTATCAAAACTGAACGGGTAAACGAATAATAGGTGTCAACTCATCTTCATAGTAACAGCCAAAAATTGGCTTCAGGGCGACAACGAGACCGACCTGTTGAGTTGGTCTTGGTATCACTCAGATCCTAAAATATCCGGGAAAGATATGTACGCCAGAGTTGAACTTATCCCAACAAACCTGGGTTGGAACACTCATCTGAGAGGATCGGATAAGATAAAGCCCATCCTGTGTAGAGTAGTTCATCCGACTTATTCGAAGTGGATGACCTTGTTCGACTCAAGCTCATATATTCTTAACGTATCAAAGATCAACACGTGGCATATGCCTACTAGGCAACTATAGCCACTCGGCCAAGGATTTCCTCTATAAATAGTTCATCAACTCCCCTCCAAAGGTATGCAATTTACAACTCCTAAAGTTAGCTCAAGATTTTGTCTGAAACAAACTTAACTTAGGCATTAGAGGATTTTGGTTGGTACCACACCGGTGTTCCTCATGATAACCTATTTTTCTCTTTTTGGTTCCAGATCTCAGTGGTTTGCTCTTATTGAGGTCTGTTGGTTCGTGTTTTCAGATCAGATCATCTCCTTCACGTGTTTATCTACTTGGTGCTGGTTAGATTTTGTACCAATAATAAGTTTTTCAATAAAAGTGAAAAATATTTAAAAAAAAATTAAATCCCGGAATCAAAAATATTTCTTGCCTTTATTTTAATTTTCTTAAAATTAAAGAGAGAAAACATTTAAAATTAGTAGAGTCAAAGAAACCTTGAACTTTTTATTTTTGACCTTTATTTTAATTTTATTACCTTTTTATTTTATAATGAATTTATTAAATAAGATAAAATAAATTTTATAAAAAATGTTTTAAATTAAAAGAAAAAAAATCATTTAATTAGTAAGTTTTTTAATAAAAGAGAAAATATTTGAAAATAATAAAAATAAAGTCCTCCAATCAACAAATACTTTTATCCATTATTTTAGTTTTTAAAAAAGTAAAAGAGAGTAAAAAAAACTTAAAATTGGTAAGAGTAGAAAAACTTGACTATTTTTATGCCTTTATTTTAAATTGTTTACCTTTTATTTTATTAGCTAAGATAAAATAAAATATATTAACACCGTCTAAGGTATGTGATAAAGGCAACAGATATATTTATTTATTTATTCTGTTAAATTTGACAATGGGTAACTGTGCCAAATAAAAAGTGCAAAAAGTAAAATGAGAAAAAAACTTGATTGTGACAAAAGAAAAGCGGTGAAACGAGAAAAACTCTGGCGTGTTAGTGGCAGATTCAAGAACTGTTCATTTTTTGTTAAAAGACAACTAAGTTGGGAGATTGTAATGACCTTAGATTTTATTTTATATATTATCGATGTTATTATTTAATTTTATGTGATCGTATACGTGTCAGTATATATATATTTATCTATTTTTTGGGATAAGTACATATTAGTATATGTATTTATATGTATTTACGTAAAATTATGTACAATTGTGTGTGTATGGCATGTTGTAAGGTTATATTGATTTAGAGTGTGGAGTGTTAAGTGTGAAAATTTAGAAAATGTCAAGAGAAGTGAGCTCCTTATTAAGAAAAGTGCGCTCCTTGCTTGGATAGAAAATATAAAAATAACAGTCTTGAAAAATGCATTCCTGTAGAAAAAAACACGTTCCTTGAGTAAAAGGATGATAGTTGGATTGTTAAGGAATATAAACATAATCCATGCTATCAATCAAACGTTTTCTTAGGCTGAAGACAGGTTACTTCAAATTTCAATTTGAAAAAATAAAGAAAATAAAAGATGACTTTTTAGCTAAACAAATCCAACGCTCATTCCTTATTTTTTTTAGTTTTAGATGAAGAGATAATTATACGCTAAATCATAAACTAAATGCGGCCATATTAGGTTTTTCCAATATATATACAAAAATACTTTAAAAACTTATTTTTTAAACGCACTTTATTGGCATTAGCCTTAAAAATTATTGAATTACCTTAAATTATTCATCAACAAGTAATTCGAAATAATCTAATAACTCTTAAAGACAACATTAACAAAATGTGTTACTCAACTAACACTCAATATATATATGCAATAATTTAATAATTAAAAGAGTCAAATTCTCACAAAAAAAATAAATAAATAAGAACAACTTGGTAAGTGAACCAATGAAAGTCAAGTTGTTAGGCCATATTAAGGCCAAAAAAGAATTTATCCACTATGATTATAAAAAATATAATATAAAAATAAATAATTTTTATTATAAATAAGAGCTCAGAATTTAATTCAATTCATTCATATCTAAACGATCAAAATCCTTTACAAGTTCTCTACTAAAAAGTTTTTCTAGATCAAGAGAGAGTCTCATTGTTTTCTCCTTGAAAGTAAAGAAATAGTTGTAATCTACAGTTTATGGTGAAGTTTTTATATTTTATTTGTAGACGTAAGTCTCATAATCGAATCACATAAAACTTTTGTCTCATTATTCTTTATAGTTATTGTCTTTACTATTTACGTGTACGATACTATTCACCTATACGATACTATTTAAGTATATAATACTATTTATATATATATATGATACTATTTATGAGAAATAGTAAAGTATATCAAGTATTTTTGCGTATACATTATCAAGGAATCAACGTATTATATTATTACTCTGTTGAATCAGCCATTGATTTAATTAACTAGACTCAGTCTTGTCCTTAGTAACTTTAAATAGTAAATAAGAGACAACTTTTTACTTTTGAAGACTTGGTATTTAAATAAATTTATTGTATTACTCACTTAATAAAGATAATACTAGATGTTTAAATAAGATACTACCGTCAATCTTTATATATATTACCAGTGATATTACAAATTAAACAAGAATATAACATAGGAATAAATAACTTGATAAGTTTTAACTCTGCATGTTGTCTGTAATTCATTAGTATTTGTTATTGTCAAATCTTGGGTCAATAAAAGTCAATCTGAATTTTTAGAAGTTCACGTTATTTAGTTATTGAGCGCGCCTGTCGCTCTCTTTTGACATTTGATTAATTGTATATCGTCTCTCAGCATATCATTAGTTGTGATTTGTTTAACTACGTAACCAAGTGAATCCAAATCATCCTGATATGGAACAGTCAGTGGATAACATTGACACACGTGGCGCATACCCAACACCACAATGACTCATTGAGTATATATTGAAAAGAACAAAATGAGAAGAGAGAAGAGGCATTATATAGCACTACGGAACAAAGGGAATTGTGAGGAAGTGACTTTTAATGTGGTTTAGCGACTTGCTGTTCCCACGTGATTTCGTTAGACAAACTTAATTAATACTTTACCTAATCTTACTTCATTTACTATATACCATCTAGGGGTTCTTCAATTATCCTTCTTTTATTTCCTTTCCTAAAGCTTGCTTAACTTCTTGTAGTCAACTATGGCCCTGCTTGAGAATATGGAGAAAGCCACGCTATTGCAAATAATTTTTTTAAACATTATTTTTTAGCATTTGGCATGTACATATTTGTATTTCAAACCCAAAATTTGATTGTTTTTGTAAAACTCTCTTTCTCTTATTTTTGTGTTTATCGATTACATTAAAAAAAATAAAATGTTTTCCAATAAAAAGGCAGACACACTCCCAAACAGGGCCTATAAAAAACTACTAGCTACATAAATGCCCAAAGTTCAAATGATTTTTAGAGATTTAGTCTTGTAAGTTCGAAATTGAGGCTAAAAATAATGATTCATAAGAAGAAAAAAAAATTATCATTTAATATGTTATTTAACATTTTATAGTCACTAACTTGCAATAAAAAAATGATTGATGATATTAAGTTGTAAAAAAAAAAAAATAGATATATGAATTATTTCTTTCATTGTGCTCTATCAAGCTCTATATCGGTATTCAAATTAAAATAAGTTATTTTTTTTAATTATCTTTGATTATGTTATTTTAAATCTACCTCTGCCTTTAAATTGTTGTTACCATCCAACAATAGGTCATATTTCTGACATGTTACATCTAAAAACTTATATTATATGTGTTCAAAACACCTTAAACGGTTTTTTCTCATTTTATTTCTAATTGACGCTACTTTTTCCATTATCTGAATATGCTCATTACTCATCTCATCTTTTAAAACTTTACTACATATTTATCTTAGCATTTACATTTCTTATACACTTAAATTGTTAACTTGTCATTTTTTATTATCATAATTATTAACTTAGTTACACTTTTTCTTTTTTTTTCCAATAGAATCGTTGATCAATACATGCGGGTTAATGTTAATCTAAGGACGATGGAAAGTTATGTTTCTATGGCATTTCATCTTCCACATCTCTACTATATTTTTTTTTTATTTCTACATGAACTAGTAGAAACTTGCTTATTATATTTTCATCACAACTATGTTGAATATTATTATCTTTTTGTTTAATTTATTTTATTAGTATATTTGGCCTCACTGTTAATAATTCTATAAATAAATAATTTTTTTTTTGCTTAATTAGAAATAAAAAAAGCCAAAATATTAAAAAAAAAATAGTTTTTTTTAACCAACTTTTACAGATTGAAACCAAAACCATCTGTCTAAAAGATTTTGAGAATTTGCTTTTATTTATTTTTTAATAAAACTAACTTAGTTAGTGAAGGAACTATCCTCATAATACCACATTTTTCAAACTGATAAACTTAAAATAGGTTAGATCCTGTTTGTGGGTGAAAAAAGTTAAAATAGGGTTTTCTTTTATTTTAAAGATAGATATTTTGATATATATATATATATATATATAAGGGGAATTTAATATCTTGTATTTAATAGTTTTAAGAACTTTATTGCTTTTCATAAAGCTGATCTCATAATAATTAATGGCTCCATTTTGCTTCTTCCCAAAGTTAACAAAGTGGTCGCAATGAATATTTCAGGAAATGGAAATTTAATGAATGAAGAAAATGATTGTTTTAATGGAAAATGTCCCCAACCACATTTATTTAAAAAACAGAATAATGATCATCATTATTTCTTAAGAAATAATTGCTGACCAAAATCCTACTTAATCTCCTATGATATATTATTTAAAAGGTTTAGATACCTTCCATTAAAAAAAAAAAAGAAAAGAAAAGAAAAAGGAATAGTTACCAACCTAATTAATCATAAACCTGCTATGTTGATAAATTCAGAGAATTTAAATAGAGAAACATTCCCTTTAAGCTAATTTAGTCAAATGCATTTATTATGAGTATAGATTAAAATGCATAATTATAATTTTATCAATTCTCTGACAAGAAATAGGAAGTTTCAAATTGAAATAAAAATACATTATGATTAGAAAAATACTTGGGAGACTCTTAAATGAAACTCTACTCTATCCACATGTGAATTTGTTTTTCTTAAAGTAAATTATTTTTTTGTGGAAAGTGTGTTCATTTTTCAAAAAGCGTATTGAATATTTAATGAAGAGAAAGAAAAAAGACGCTAAATTTTAAAAAGACACGTCTCCACCTTACGAAAGTGTGAAGTAAAGTTTCACTAAAGAGTTTGAGTCTCTCTAACATTGTCCTTATGATTATATTATTTTTCACATGCACTTGAGCACTTCTACCTATAGGGACTAGTTATGTATATTTATGATTATATTAAAAAAGAAATTGTTGCCTACTCAATTTTTTTTTTTTTTTTTTGGAATCCTTTCTAAGCTAATGAAGTCAAAAGTTTTTATAATTTCCTAGTTTATGCACAAAGTATATTATCTGGGTTTTATCATTTTGGTTTGGGAAAAGGTCTCAAATTGAAAATAAAAACAACAATTTGTATTATTCTTTGTTTTTCATTACACTCTCAACCTTAAATTTGAGATTTAAGCTCAAATTCTTAAATGATAATTTATGAAATTGCAGTTTGACATTACGTTTTTTTTTTTAACCTTAGTTCATGGCAACTGAAACGGAAACTTTTAGCACAACTTGCATGTCCTTGTGCAAATATTTCACTTACATTATTTCACTACTAGATGACATTTTTGAGATTCATATAATATTAAAACTTAAGTATCACGGACTCCTAGGTCCTTTAAAACTCAAACTCCTTCGAGTTATAATTTTTCCTACTTAATATATAAATTGTTGATCTAAATTTATTCAATTTTTCTATAATTCACACATGGCAATATATTATAATATGGACTCAAGAAAATAAATTTAGGTAGCGCACCTACTTATGCGTTCGAATTCTTTAGATCATTTTAAAGCTATATAATGACGAAATAAAGTTAGAATGAGTACATCAATTAAGGTCCTGTTTTAGATGAGTTTTTTTAAAAAAAAATGTTAATCTCACTATAAAAAATATAACTTCAAATATAATTATACATGCATAATCATTAGATAGACGGTGTCGCACATCTCGAGATGTGTAATAAATAATTATATATGTATAATTATACTTAAAATTATATTTTTTTTTGTAGTTAAATTAATATTTTTACTTTTTAACCAAAATTTATTTATGAAGGTATTTGAAAATATTTATTTTTAGTCAACCTATAAATTACTTTTAAAAGAAGTGGGGTGAAAAAAAGTTTGGGGAGTTCAACTTTTACCAAAAAGGACTACTTGTACAAGTAGTGTTTTGGATAGACAAAAAATAGAAAAATAAGACAATAATAGAACAGAAAAGTTGACTTTCTTATACAGTGCATATACCCAGAAAAAAATTGAGAAAAATTATTGGGACTTGGATGGTTTTGGGTAGTTGCCAACAGGGAAGAGGGGAGGGGAAAACTCTCAAATTTTTCTCACTCACAGGGACGTTTTGGGTACTTTTGTTTTGTTAAAAACGTCAAGAATTTGTGGAAGGAAGATTCTTTGAATTGAAGATAGTTTTTAATGAGGGAAAAACGAGTAGGTTTTAACAGTTTTAATATTGAAAGAACGTTAAGACCCCACCTGCTTGATGTTCTTTCTCTCACAACTGCAATTAATGTACCATTGAGTTTTCCAAAGTAATCCTTTAGAGCTCCTTTATATTCATAGAAAAAATAATACCCTTTTGTCTCCTTGACAGATAGATGGGGTTCTACAGCTTCTTTGTGCATCTAATCATCCTGTCTCTTCCCATTAGAAGAAATAGAAAAAAATAAAGAAAAAAAAGCTATCAACTTGTTCCAATTTTCTTCACCTTCTTCTGCATATTCTTCCCTTCTTTTTGTTTTCTTCCTGTGAGTTCGCTTCTCTGGAGTTAAAATTCGTTCTTTTTTCCAACTCCTTTATGTACTAGGATCTTCTAAGGGTAGGTTCAGTTCAAGTGGCTTAGAGGGTATTTTTTACTTATTTTGATTTTTTTAGTTTTTTTTTTGGGTTTTATTTTAATTAAATTAGAGGTGGGTTGTCTTGAAGATGTTGATGGGAGGTGGGTTTGGTCGGTCAATGCTGGTTTTTTTAAAATGTGGGTTTTCAGTGTTTCTAGTGGAAATGTAGGTTTGAAATTATTCATTTTTCTATTTTTGGGTTTGGTTAATTTTTCTGGGTTTTTGAGGGTTTTTTTAGTAGTGGATTTTTGTTGAAGATTTTCATAGATTAGGTAGTTTTGGTTAAGATATTTTAGTTTGTGTTTGCTTTACTATTTGGTGTTCATGGTTCTTATTTTCTAGTGGTTATGAACATGGGATCACATTTGGGTGCTTTTCCAGGATTCTATGGTGGTGTAATACTGTGAGTTTTCTGGGTAATTTGTGGTGATTTCAGTAGAGAAACTGCTTGATTCTGTGGTCTTATGTGAGAAGAACAACTTTAATCTGCTTTGTGGCATTTGGGATGTCAAGAAAAGGAACCAGAGCTAAGCTTGATTTAAGAGGCTTGGGGTTGAAGTTGCTGATGATGATGATGTGAAATTGGAGGGTTTTTTCTTTTTGATATAAAGGTGATTTGGAGTTTTTTGGACTTAATTTAGCTAGATTTTAGCTCCAGTTCAAGTGTTTCTGTAAATTAACCCATCAGGTTTAACTATCTCTCAAGATGGCTTGTATGAAGCTGGGATCCAAGGCTGATGCATTCCAGAGGCAAGGGCAAGCCTGGTATGTACCTCCATTTCTACACCTTCTTTAACTTCTGTTTTTTTTTTTTTTTTTTGTTTTTGTTTTCAAAAGTAAGTTTCCAATCTTGCTTGTTTGAATTGCATCACTAGTCTGCAAGGCTCTCTCATTTTAATGCTCACCTTTTGCCTATTCTGTGTTCGAATTCCGGACTTTGACTTGAATAAGCTACGTGACCCATAATCAGAGGCCTTTAGCCTTTTGATTATAGCTATAGAGTTTTGAGTGTAGAGATCTTATCTGTCAAAGAGTTGGACCTGTTGATCTAGTCAACAAGGTGGAAGGTTACATGAAGAAACTTTGAATTAGGAGGGAAATCCCCCTGGTGAACCGACTATTACTGGTAATCAAGTGGACTACACTAGGCCACTTGAGAGAATTATGCTGAAGGAACATGGAAAAGTGATGTTAACTTTGGGAGGTTTCTTTCCTCTCTTTTTATTAGGAAAGCGGAATGTACAAGGGTTTGGTTTATTAAATTGTTTTGTTTGAGAAATCTGCATTACCTTGATGTGCATATGGTTGAAGAATTGTACCCTTACTGAAGATCCCTTCCCCCTTCCACACTTGATCATCATAAATGCCGAATGAAGTAACTTATATGGTGTACGGTATGGGTTTCATGCTTTCCTTTACCCCATTTCATGAGACATTTGGTCTATCCTACTGGCTGAGTAGATGGGTAATTTACATTCTACACATTTTGTAAACAACGCTTATGAATGATCTCAACTGCAACCGTAAAAATATATGTGAGCATCTATCGCAAATGTTCAACTATGATGCTTTTTTACTTCACATGCACAATGTTCATATCACTAATCAATATATATATTTAAAGCCATATTGCTTTTCTTTTCTTTCTTTTTTGTTACAAATATCTTTGGGTATATGCATCTACCTTTATAATACCCCATTACTTTTGTACTTTGATTATTTTTGTAAGTTGTAGTAATTCCCTTCTACGTATTTATTTGTTTTTGTTAAAATAATAAAAGACACAAAGATGTAACGTGGTTCGATTTTATGGCCTACATTCACGGGATAAGAGAAAGGATATTTATTCTTGTGTAATGTCTTAATGGAGGGATTCCATATATATAGACATACAGGGCTATGCACATATAGCTATAATTACAATTTTAGTAACTGCTATATAAAACGTCTTACTAAAATTATCATCTTTCCTTAAAGGAAATAAATCCGTAAAGGAAATAAATCTGTACAGGAAACACATCTCAACACTCCCCCTCAAGCTGGTGAATAAAGGTTTACCATTCCCAGCTTGGACACATTTGCTTGAAATGCAGTATGATTTAACCCTTTAATGAGCATATCGACCAGCTGATTATTGGTAGACACATATGGAGTACAGGTCAACCCACTATCGAACTTCTCTTTAATAAAGTGTCTATCAATCTCTATATGCTTGGTTCGATCATGTTGAATTGGGTTATGGGCAATGCTAATTGCAGATTTATTGTCACAATAGAGTCTCATAGGGCCATCCCAGTGTATCTTCAAATCTGTCAAAATTATCTGCAACCATAATAGCTCACAAACCTCTAGTGCCATTGCTCGGAATTCTGCTTCAGCACTAGATCTGGCCACTACATTCTGCTTCTTACTTCGCCATGCCACCAAATTCCCACCAAGAAACGTACAATATCCAGTAGTTGATTTTCTGTCAACTACTGAACCAACATAGTCTGAATCAGTATATGCTTTAAGAACCATTCTTGCGTGTTGTTTAAATAAGATGCCCTGTCCTGAAGTCCCTTTAAGATACTGTAGAACGCGATTAGCTGCTTGCAAATGAATATCTTTAGGATTGTGCATGAACTGACTTATTACACTTACTGTATATGCAATATCAGGTCTTGTGTGAGAGAGATAGATGAGTCTTCCTACTAGTCTTTGATACATCTCTTTATTAACAGTCAGCGCTTCTTTAGCTTCTCCAAGCTTGTGATTAAGATCAATAGGAGTATTCATTGGTTTGCATGCTAGCTTTCCTGTTTCTTTAAGAAGGTCTGTAATGTACTTTTGTTGAGAGATAAAAATTCCCTATTTAGAGTGTGCCACTTCAATCTCCTTAGTTTCTTGATCTCAAATTCCTCGGTCAAACACCGCTTTAAATTTTGTCTCTCGTTCTCATTGTTTCCTATCATGATGATGTCATCAACATATACTAATAGAGCTGTAACTCCCCCTGAAGTTGAGTGCTTAATAAACAGAGTGTGATCTCTTTGGCTTTGTTTATATCCCATATTTGTCATTACTTTGGCAAACCGACCAAACCATGCCCTCGGAGATTGTTTAAGTCCATACAAGGCCTTTTTCAATTTACACACTTTATCAGTGGTGCTAAATCCTGGAGGCACTTCCATATAGATTTCTTCATCTAAATCCCCATGTAAAAATGCATTCTTTACATCAAATTGTTGCAGATCCCAATCATAATTAGCTGCCAATGACAAAAGAAGTCTCACAATATTCATTTTTGCAACCGGAGCAAATGTCTCTTGATAGTCCATACCATATGTCTGAGTATATCCTTTGGCTATCAACCTTGCCTTGTAGCGCTTTAGGGACCCATCTGCTTTGTATTTTACTGTATAAATCTATTTGCATCCCACAGGTTTCTTTCCTGGAGGTAAGTCTACCAACTCCCATGTTGTATTTTTATCCAGGGCTTTCATTTTCACATTCATAGCTTGTTTCCAATTTGTATTAGATAAAGCCTCGGATAATGACGTAGGAGTCTAAATTTTATTCAGGCTGGTAAGGAAACTCTTATGGGTTGGTGAGAACTTCTCAAAGGATACAACATGAGATAGTGGATACAAGGGATGTTTAATGCATTCCCTTGTTCCCTTTCTAACGGCAATGGGAAGGTCACTGTCAGGTTCAGAGGCTAAAGGATCATTGTTAGTTTCAGGAACTAATGAAATTTTGTAAGGAGGGTTCAAGATTTGTTACCTCATTTTCAGGGATTGGTTCAGATTCTTGAACTTGCATCGGTTTAGGAGCTGCAGCTTTATTCCTTGAGTACATTTGTGCAGTCATCCGATCCTTAGGTTCGTCATTGGGTACAGTGGGTGTAGGAGATTCAGGTTTGGTTTGTTGGAGGGTAAAGGGGTCAAAAAGATCAAAAGGGTTATCAAGGGAGTTCCGATCCTTATCTTCTATTATGACATTCTCCCCTGGAAGAGGAGGAGCGGAGAAATAGGGCTCAGGTTCACAGAAAGTGACATCGGCTGAGACAAAGAATTTCTTTGATGGCGGATGATAACATTTATATCCCTTTTGAGTGGAAGAGTATTTGACAAAAACACACTTAAGAGCTCTAGGGTCCAACTTTCCCCTGTTGGGTTGGTGAAAATGGACAAATGAAACACACCAAAATATTTTAGGTATAAGATTATTGGAGATTTTAAGCTTAGGATAAAATTGACGTAGCTTTTCCATAGGACTTTTGAAATCAAGGGTCCGGGATGGTAGACGGCTAATAAGATGTGTTGCAGTAAGGACACCTTCCCCCAATAGGACTAAGGCATATTATTCTGAAATAAAAAAGCTCGGGTTGTATCAAGCAGGTGACCGTTTTTTCTTTCAGCAACTCCATTTTGTTCTGGAGTGTGAACACAGGATGATTCATGAAGGATCCCCGCGGTTTGGAAGTAATTGGTCAATGTTTGATTAAAATAGTCTCTAGCATTGTCAGATCGAAATCTCTTGATTTTAGCACCAAACTGGGTGTGTATCATGTTATGGAAGGTAGGGAGAATAAAGCTCACATCGGATTTTTGTTTTAGTAAGAATATCCACGAGACTCTAGTACAATCATCAATGAAGGACACAAACCATCGCGCTCCAGAAACATTAGGTATTGGAGAGGGACCCCAAATATCACTATGAATGAGATCAAAAGGATCTGAACTTCTGTCATTACTAAGTGGAAAATGTATACGCTTGTGTTTCGCAAGTTCACACACTTCACAATGAAAATCTTTAACATTCAGAGATTTAAACAAAAAAGGAAACATGATTTTAAGAGATCGAAAAGAAGGATGGCCAAGGCGGCGATGATGGAGCCATAGCTTTTCTTTATTGGAAAGTTTGTGCCCAGAGAGAAATGAAGTGGTACTCTTGATAGGATGTACTGGTGTCTCAAGGTAATACAACCCGTCCTGTTCCTTAGCATGTCCAATCATCGTCCCCAAGTCCTGGTCCTGAAATGCACAGTAAGTAGGGAAGAAGGTCACATTACAACTCAGATCATGGGTCAGTTTTTTAATAGAGATAAGATTGGTAGATAGTTTAGGAACATGAAGAACATTTCTGAGTGTAAGGGTGGGGCTGATGTGAACATCACCTATACCAACAACTGTGGTTAAGGATCCATCAGCTGTGGCTATTTTCCGACTACTAGGACATGGGTTGTAGGTATGAACAAACGGGTGTTTCATGATGAGTTTCTCTCGGCTGCTAAAGTGTGGGAGTCTTCTCATTTATTAGCCACCTTTTGGGTAGCTAATAGTAGTCTATCTAGAGGCTATGGGGTGGGTGGTTGGATTCGGGGGTGGGGTATGGATTCAGTGGTTGGATTTGGGGGTGGGGTAATTTTGTATCTATATAGGAGTGTGGTCTACACTGATGGCTATGTACAGTTTTCTTTTCTCTTACCAATACATATATAAAATACCTTTTAGTTTCTTTAAAAAAAACTTATCTTCATAAATGTCTATATGTTTATCTTTCTCTGAGGCATTCCTTGAGTTAACTCAGTCTATATCTTTCCAAAATTTTGCTTTAATGAGCTAGTTTGATTTTTTTCGGTGCATATATGCTAACTATGTTTATTATATTATCTTTTTTTCAAAAGTTTTATTAAGATTATTCTATTACCTTTCCTAGTAAAATGAACAAGATTCTTTTTACTGTTCTTATATACAAGTATTCTTACTTCAGTTAATTTTTTTCTTAGCATAATAGAGTTTGTAACTTGCATTCTTAGTTTTCTTTATATGCACTTTTCCATTAATCATAGTATCAACTATCTCTATTCCTTACATATGTTAAAGTTCTTATATATTTTTTTGTGCCAAAAAAAAAAAAAAAAAAAAAAAATTTAGTCAAGAATCTAAACCTACTATTTTGGACTTGCTTATTTACCTACACCTGTGTAGAATGGTATAAGAATCATGATGCATTTTCAATTGCATCTTGCACTCCTGTTCACCTCTTGTCCATTTTTCAAAATACTTGGAAGCAAGGGCAATGATGATGTTTTATACCTCCTCATAAAGAATCAGTCAAAGTTTTATACTAGTTGTTAGTTACCTGCCGCAACGCTCCTTTGTTACTAAGTTTGCCACTGTTTGTGTACAAAGAGAGGAAAATAAAGATTGACATAGGCTGTGAAATTATCATAATAAGTCAAGATAAATCGTATTTACTATCTCTTGATAGAGCAGGGTGGTGAAGCAATTTGTGTAGCTGATCCAAGTAGTTGGGAAAAGGCTTAATGAGTTCAAAGATCGAAAATTCGATTTCGACTTGACTTCGGTCACTTGAAAATTGGAATTAATGCGGAGAAGTTTAATTCGACATGGAGAATTTTTGTAAAAATTCGCTAAATTAGAGAAGTTTAGAGAATTTTTGCACATATGCTTAAATATCTAGATTTATTGCAGTATAAGCTAAAAACTATTATAAATAGACACTTTTAATACATAAAAATACCAATAAGTGACCTAACAAAATCAATCTTGTTAAGTGAGTTGATGAATTTGAAATGGTGGCTTTTGGTCTTAATTCTTTTTCTTTGTTTTGATATTTAATTTTGTGGTGGCTTGCTTCTCGACCATGTACTTTACCTGCTTAATTTATTAGTTTATTATTTAAATGTATTATTTTTTAATCTTGTTTTGTAAGACTTAACTAAAAGAAGATGGATTTGGGAACTCTTTTAATTTATTTTTAAGTTTTTATCTTATTTTAACTTTATTTATTTATTTGTTTGCTTCTTTTCTTATCTTTTTAGTAAAGCATATCCCATAAACTACATAATTTGTTAGCTTGTTAAATTATTTTATAAAATTTATATTGCTATGTTGGTTGATGAAGTTGAAAATAATACATAATTATTGATTTTTTTTTGTTTTCTATTGATGAAATAACATTCTTTTTACTTTTTTGTCGAATTTCATCGAATTTTGTTGAATTTTATCGAATTATGTCGAATTTTATCAAATTTTTTGTCGAATTTTTGCATTTTTGAATTGAAAAATATAAATTTTATCAAATTTCTTGAATTTTATCGAATTATTTCGGTGATTTTTGCATTTTTTATTTTACATTCACTTCACACTTCGGTGGTAAAAAAAAGGGAAATAATTTGTGGAAGTTCATTGAATTTCAGGGAATTTTTGAACCATGATTGAGTTGAGTGAGTTGTGGAGTCTTACTTATATTGGTTCTTTACTTTTACTTGATTCTTCTCCTCATGTCACTAAGTTGAGGATCTATTAAATGTCACATAAGCTTGGTTGAAGTCTCTTTTTAAATTTGTTGCCAAGTAGTGTTGGGTTGTGCTTTGTTATATCATACGAGCAAAGGTCGAAGGCAAGATCTATGAGAAAGTGTCAGCAGCCAACCATCCAGGCGATGGTGAGGTGGTAACTAGGACCCACTCTAAATTTGGAAATCCTAGGTTCAAGTCTCACCACCCACACTAGGTAGAAGGCCTAATGCTAAGTAGGAGACTTGGATGGCCATTGGGGGTGTCTACCGTTTGAGCAACCATGGGCCCAAGGGATTAGTTGTGCAAAAGTCTGGATACCCTCGGTTCTCAAAAAAAGAAAGAAAGGAAGTTTCCATAGTCAATGATTTATCTCTCACAAGATTTCGCAATATGGGTTAGTTTGTGAAGTTGATAGGAAGGAGACCTTTGACTGCATATTCACCATTTTTAAATTGTTTACTTGGTAAAATGGGTTTTGATGATATTGAAATAATGGGCCCAAAAATGTACTTGGATGGTTTTCTAGGAGTTGGGATCAACTCATATCCTACTGTACTTTAGAGGCACTTTTTGATTTATGAGGGGCCATCTTGGCTTAGTGGGAGATTTTTGAAGAGTAGCCTTGGTTCAATCGTGGGTCTTAGTATTAAGTTGAAGAAGAGCTTTTTTTTTTTTTTGTTTTTTCAAAGTTTGACTAGGAAGTTCTCAACTATTGGCTATAGATCATTAGATTCCTTTGTTGGAAAATTGGTTTACCTACCTATCATTTAGAGCTAACAAAGAGTTTGGGTAGCTACAACCAACATTTAGAAAAGGAAAGGTTGGTATAATTATGTTATATTTTTTTCCCTTTTAGAAATCAAGGTAAAACCTCTGAAAAAATAAGCCAGAATTTTTTGACTTTACATTTTAGAGCTTAAACATGAAGAAACAATGCATTAATAAGTTAAGATAGATATGTGGTAAACATTAAAAGATATAATTAGAAAACATATTTGAGAAATGGTAGGAGTAGCCCTAGTTGGAGATAAAGTGAGTGAGAACCAATTAAGATAATTTGGACGTATACAATGAAGATCATTAGATGGATCAGTTAGGAAAAATGGGCATATATTAACAATTAATGGTGATGATAGAGGAAGATGAAGACCCAAAATAAGATAGATGGGGATAATTAAGAAAGATATAGCTACTTGTTAGTTGTGATATAACTGTAGATTTTACCGTTGATTAAGTAGAATGGAAGAAGTTAATTCATATAGCTGATCCTATGTGGTTGGGAAAAGGCTTGGTTGAGTCAAGTTGAGTATTTTAGAGCTGAAACCTTTATTACAAGTAGAGGTTCATTTTAAAGTTGACATAGAGGTTAAGTGAGTTACCAAAAATGGCCTTAAGGATCATTAATCATTCTAAATCAATTTGGATTCTATTTGCTTTAATATTTGAACAAAAGATTGGTATTTCTACTTTGTTAATCTACTTGTTTTCAGTTTGGCAAGGAAAGAAAAAGTTGTAAAATAGTAAACAAGCGAAGTTTTTCAAGATGACATAGACAATTATCGGTAGATTGACTATGTGAGGATTTTCAATACTAAAAAGTGGGAGAGCTAAAGGTTTAGAAGTTTCACATACAAGTTTTACTTTCACTAGAAATCAATGTGAAGTATGCAAAGGTTTGGGAGGAAGATTGCATATTTTGGAGATAGTCGGGCATACTTAGGTTTTTTCTTCATGGATTTTAGCTGTCCATATTGCCTGATTCTGGGCAGCACGGTACCTATATCTTCTCAATTACTTTTATGCTATTGAACTGGTTGTGTATAGTACAGTAGAAATGTGAAATGTAATTTTGGGTGGGTTGACAAGGTTGGCATCTTTCTCTTCATTCATTCCTTATTTCTATTTTTCTTTTCTATCTTAAAGTAATTTTACCAAACCAGATGTCTGCTCTTCCTTGCCTTTGTTGGTTAGACCCAAGTGTGCATTACTGTACTTTGTGAATTTAAACTAGCTGTCTAATTAATGAAATTAACTAATGGATATGTAACCAAAAAAGAAAAAGAAAAAGAAAAAGAAATTAACCACTGCACTTGATGAACATAACATGGTGAGGTGATTCCATTTAAATTTAGTTGACCAAGGATGTTGGGTTTTTGGTGGCAATGCGTATGTTGAAACTGAAAAACCATAATTCCTGCAGTCTTGCTAAATTGGTTTCTGGATATATCCTAATTAACTTGATTACACAGGAAGATTTAGAATATGAACTTTTTGAACTCAAGTTATATATATGTTGAAAAACAAGGAATAAATCAGGGTTTTTATCTTGATATCCTGACTGGTGGTCATGTAGTCATTTATTTCAATAGGAGTTGTTCCATTGTGCTGTGTAAATATGATGTTGATCTAAATTGATCCCTCCGTCCGACCCCTCTTTTATTTGGAGCATATGGTTTTATCTTTGATGATGCGAACCCCAGGTCTGTACCTTGATCTTAGATTTTCTTACATCAACATCAAGTATCACCTTTAGCATAAAGCTTTTTATTTATTTATTTATTTTTTATAATTATTAATTATTAATTATTTTATTTTTTTTTATAAGAAACTTTAGTGTCAAAGCCTATTATAACTATTTGGAATTGATTACTGCATTATGTGAATCTTTCCCCCCACTCAACATTCTCTAGGCCTTGTTTTTTGCGAGATTAAGGGCATTCAAGTCTTTCCTCACTCTTTTACCCAAATTAACTTAATTATCCTCTGAACCTTTTAATATCTTGAATTTGCTTCGTCACACTTCTCATTGGTCTGAAAAGACCTTTGTGCTTCTAGTCACTAGTTCATGCTATCTCTAGGTTCTTGTGAATGACTTCATTTCTGATTTTCATTTTTAGTTTTCTCATTCATCCACCTTGGCATCCTCATCTCAGTTACACTTATTTTATATATTTATAGTCTCTTAACTGTGTTCATAATTCTGCTTTGTAGAGCATGGCCGGTCCTGTAGACATTTTTGGAAATGATTTGATTTCTGGCAAATATACTCATGGAGGGGTTGGAATTTTACAGGAAGCATTATTTTGCTATTCATTATTCTTTGCTATTAGGTTTATTAGTCATTTTCTCGAGAACCCATTATGTTCCCAAGGATCTAAATAACCTTATATAGCTTCAGCTGTAATAACAGTGAAAAGGGTCATTAAGTTGGCAGAGAACTGGCATAAATTCAGCTGAACAGTGATAAATTATGTTTTTGTTTTAAAAATTAACATTTCTTGATGTCTGGAGAATGGAGATATGTTCATATTGAGCACAAAATGCAATGAAGCTTGATCATTTGAATACTGATAATTTTTCTTTGTCAAATACAATGACAATATCAATGGCCTTGTCCCAATGCCTGTGGCTGTCTAAATTCCAATCCATTTGGCATCTTCCATTTTGAGAATTTTGTCTAGAGTTTGTTGGGTATGTTTCTAGAGGTATAGAGGATCTGAATGGGTATCTGTGGCAGGATTTCAAAACTTTACTTGACAAGACCCTGTAATTAAAAAATCTAACAAAGAAGACCTTATATCTTTGAAGACAATCGTAAAACTCTTCCAAGACTATGTTATCTTTTCTTTTTTTCTTTTTTTTTTTTGACAAGAAACTCAAATTTATTAAAGTTTATTATCTTTTACTTAATGTGATACTTCTGGAATCATGAGATTTTCTTGTTATATTTTGAAATGACATTTATCATAAGCAATGTTTTCTTGTAAAGAGGTGAACATCTGTTGTGAAAGGAAGTGGAATTCACTACTTGTAACAGATTTTAACTACTTATAGTTTATAGAATTTGTGCTTCTTTTCCCAAATCAACTTAACGTGAGAAAAATGCTTTGTTTAAGTTCTTCAATCAACCTAAAATACATCAGTGTAGAAACACTCACATCTGCCCTTTCATATACTTTTAATTAGTTTGGTTGTCAACGGGGTCTATATTGTTTCTATGTATTTTGATAGCATGTGATATTATTTAGACAATGCTCTGCTGCTCTCTTGCTTCTGATCTCTCAATTTCTCTGACAAATTGTAGGTTCTGCACAACTGGCCTTCCAAGTGATATTGTGATTGAAGTTGGAGATATGTCCTTCCATCTTCACAAGGTTAATTTCATTAAAAATTAAATTGACTTTGATTGATACTTTATGTATGATCTCCAATTGCTTCAGTGCTTAATTTTTTGTAGAATCTATACAAATATTGATGCTCATTCAAATCTATATCTATAACTATATGAAGTGCCAAAAGTTTGGAAGCTCAATGTGATTATCTTTGCCATATTTCCACAAATGCCCTTAAAATCTTATTCTTGATTTTTAATTTTGAAATATTACTTTAATGATTTAAGGGGCATTGTAGTTATTTTAAATCGAAGTAACTTTTTCCCCCACTACTTCCTATTATTCTCCATTTTTTAATGCACAAATTGAAAATTTTCAATTTTGTCCTTTTCAGTTTAATGATTTTACTTTTATTATCTCTATTTTTATTTTAATAAAGAAAAAAAATTATGCTTTTAGTTTCATTAAATTTTATGATTTTTCACATTATACTAGTGCAATTAAATGCATTAAGTTAAAATGCATTATGGGACATGATGTGGCTTAGTAAGAGGTGGCACAGTGGCTTATTTCATCAGTATTTTTTGCGGAGTTGGAAAAAAAAAATAGTGGTATATTGCACGGTATGTCGGTTATTTAAATCTTATACTTATCTTTGCAGTTCCCATTACTTTCACGTAGTGGTGCTCTTGAACGATTGATCGCAGAGACATCTAATCAGGAAGAGGGCTCTGTTGTTCACCTTCCAGACCTCCCGGGTGGAGCCAAAACATTTGAACTTGTTGCCAAGTTCTGCTACGGTGTAAAGCTCGAACTCACCTCCTCAAATGTTGTGTACCTCCGATGTGCAGCTGAGCATCTCGAGATGACCGAGGAGTATGGGGAAGGCAATCTGATCGCACAAACTGAGCTTTTCCTCAACCAAGTCATCTTCCGTAGCTGGAAGGACTCGATAAAGGCACTCCAAACTTGTGAAGATGTTCTTCCTCAGGCTGAACACCTTCAAATTGTGCGGAGATGCATCGAATCACTTGCCATGAAGGCATCTACGGACCCAAATCTCTTTGGTTGGCCTGTGACGGAGCACGGTGGACCCATGCAGAGCCCAGGTGGCAGCGTCCTGTGGAACGGAATAAGCACTGGGGCCAGACCCAGAAACTTGAATTCGGATTGGTGGTATGAGGATGTGTCAACTTTAAGTCTACCTCTCTATAAGAGACTGATCTCAGTTATGGAATCTCGAGGCATCAAACAGGAAATTATTGCTGGGTCCCTCACTTCTTATGCAAAAAGATACCTACCTGGATTGAACAGGCGACAAGTGGCGAGTGATTCCAGTACCCGTCTTGCATCTGCAGCATTAGGGGTGCTACCATCTGAGGACGAACAGAAGAATCTGCTTGATGAGATTGACCGGTTACTTCCAATGCAAAAGGGCTTAACCTCAACAAAGTTCCTGTGTTCACTACTTCGCACGGCCATGATCCTTCATGCAAGTTCATCTTGCATTTCAAACTTGGAGCGTAGGATCGGGATGCAGCTGGATCAAGCAACTTTAGAGGATCTCTTGATGCCCAACTTTTCGTATTCTATGGAAACTCTTTACAATGTTGAGTGCGTACAGAAAATTCTTGAGCATTTCTTAGCCATGGATCAGGCAACTGGTGGGGCTTCTCCGTGCTCAGTGGATGATGGCCAGTTGATGGGATCTCCATCTTTGACACCGATCACTATGGTAGCCAAGCTTATTGACGGGTACCTTGCAGAGGTTGCTCCTGACATTAATTTGAAGCTTCCGAAGTTCCAAGAATTGGCTGTGACAGTTCCTGATTATGCTAGACCACTGGATGATGGTCTTTATCGTGCAATCGACATATATCTGAAGGTACTACTATTATCTCTCGGTGGTCCCCTTGTCCCTTGTTTGGTTCGTAATATTAGGAAAATGATTAGCGTACATATTTTTGACACTCACTTTTAGCAAACAACCCTTCAGTGTATGTTGGATGTCCTTAAATCATGTGCTGATACATAAGGACATCAAATGTTCTTAATGAGCTGTGTGCTGAAAATGTATTTGAATAGCACCCCTCTTAATATAATCTCTAGTATCTTTTATATTTGTATGTATATATAGTCATATGGTAGTGTGAGCTTAATCACTAAAAAAAAAGCTCAATCAAATAGAAAATTGGTTTTGGAGAGTTTTGACTTGTAATTAGCAATTAGGATCCTGATCATTAAATGAAATTGGACTTGTACTTTGGTAACTTGTGCAAAATAATCTTGAATTTAACTATTTTGTTAAAAAATCCACAGGCTCACCCATGGCTTGCGGACTCTGAGAAGGAACAACTGTGCAGGCTAATGGACTGCCAAAAGCTCTCATTACAAGCCTGCACCCATGCTGCACAGAACGAGAGGCTTCCACTTAGAGTAATAGTCCAAGTCCTCTTCTTCGAGCAACTCCAGCTAAGGACTTCAATTGCGGGCTGCTTCCTAGTTTCGGACAACCTAGAAGGATCGAGGCAATTGTGGAGTGGATTCACAGGATCAAACGAGGGTGGTTGGGCTACGGCTGTGAGGGAAAATCAGGTATTAAAGGTGGGAATGGATACTATGAGGTCACGGGTATCTGAGCTCGAGAAAGAATGCTCAAGTATGAAGCAGGAAATTGAGAAGTTGGGCAGAGGGAAGGGCGGTAGCGCATGGGGTAACGTTTCGAAGAAGTTTGGTTTCAAGATTAAGTCACAGATGTGTAATGCCCAAGAAGGTTCTGTTAGTAATCAGAAGAAGAATGGAAATGGGAAGAAGATTGAGAAGGTGCCATCAAAGGACAGGCACAGGAAGCAAAAGAACCTGTCTGCAGATGAATAAGCTTTTTTTTTCTTTTCTTCATGTGGTTACCATGTGGCTGTGTTTTGTTGTATCCTTTTGGCTTTTCAAGCTATTACTGGGAATTTCCTATGTATTTGTGGTCAATTTTTATTTAATGCTTTTGCTTTCATTTCATCCCTGGCTCTTTCTAGGAGATGGGAATAGTAAAGAACAATGACATGACCATTTGATCACCTGATATTTAAGTGTTTAGGCTCTCCTATGCTATATATATATATATATCTATCTCTCTCTCCTATGCTATGTATGTGTATGTGTGTATATATATATATTTTGAAGTTCATCAACTATTCCGTAGTGATTGCTGTCAATATTTAATACGGAAAAAACTTTTTCAATAGGAGGTAAATTCTATTATTTTCCTTACCTCAGACCTTGCACCGAGTAGTCTTTCCATTTAGCTTTACTCCTGCATGTTTAAAAGTATTATAATCAAATGCAATATGCATATGGTTGATGAAATACATGATCATGAATATCCCTTGGTAGTTTGGCCCCTTTCTACAATGTCTCAATAACATGAATCCGTATGGCCATATAAATTCAAACTCCATGTAAAATAATGTCTTATATGTTGGGCGAGCTTGAATCTCAAGTACCGGTATTGCCTTCAACTTAATCACTTTTGGCTTAGGTGCAGGGTTTTACTCTGAAAGGCCTCGGTACTAATGAGAGTGCACACTCAACTTATATTCTATGAGATATAACTTGCCTATATTGGATTATTATTTCGGTTCAAACACGATGTTATGAAATTATTGTAAGTGCACAATATTGTAAATAAGTAATAAATTGAGAGTTAAGTATCGTTTTCACATAGACTTGTCATTGATTTTTGTTAGCTATTAAAATTATTTCAACCTAATCTTATCTAAACAAAACTGAAAATAATGCTAAATTCTAGATGAAATAAATTGGTTTAATTTTTAATTCAAATAATCAAATCAACAAATCCTATAATCACAATTTTTCCTCAATACTTCACCTAGATCTATTTATTTCTTTTCCAATTAATTAATTAAGTCGACTTGTTAACTAAGAGCTCATCATTATTCACAAACCTCTTCCCATGGTAAAGCAAAAATACCCCCATTTAACTAAGTCTCTATATTCCTTTGAAAATTAAATTAAAATAGGATTAATTAAGTTTGTGTTATTTTATTGGTTACATATGTCATTCAAGTATATTTTTATCTCACATGACTTCATAGTTTTCACCCTTTGATCATATGTCACTCTAATCATATCTAAACCCAAAAAATCTTTTTTCCAAGTTCATCAAGGTTTACTAAATCAATCTTATCAATGACCGTTAATTAGAAGCATTAAACACATATTAAAACAAAAAAATCATTATTAACTAATTAAAATTTAAAATAAAAATATAAGATCCAAATTACATGGAGTTTAAATTGCAATTCTAGAAACCTATTCTAGCCCATAACTAATAACAAAAATTCTAATATGATATTCAACATCATTGAAAGAAAAGAAATCAAATACAAGAATAAAAAAGAATGAGAAGAAAATCTAGTAACGATCTACCCAATCTTGAATTGGCTTCTTCATGGCTTTTCAATATGTTTTCCTTTGTCTCTTGCACCTTAATTGCTTCTTTAAATATCCCTAATCTTAACCTTAACAAGTTCTATTTATAGTTATGAAGAAGGAAAGAAGACATTTTGTCCGACCTGCAAAAGAAATTTGAGTATGACTCAACTTCCTCGATGCCAATGCCTCCATTTCTCGACGCCTAGGCGCCCACATGTTGGTTCTTGCAAGCGATCACCTTTATGCCCGACACCTAGGCTTTCATTCTCAGCGCCTAAGCGCCTACTTGCTGTTTTACCACCACATTTAAAATTACTTTCTATTTCACCCTTGCTTGTTTTCCTGCAAAATAAGGCACCTAATAAGTAAATGAACCATAAAATCATCCTAATGTTTACAAATATCACTAATAAACCTATGAAATAACTTATCACCCAATATTATATCACATTCTAAGAAATTCGTTTAAAAAAATTTTAAGTTCAACAAACTTCATGTGAAAATCATATTTTCATTTTCTTCATCCAATCAATCTATTAAAAAGCTTCTATTTTGATCTCTACCCACCCAACTGATAAATCATTAATGACCAAAATACTCTAATGTGATTTTACAAAAAGACTAATTGTTTTCTCATTATAACACTCTTCTTCAATCTCTCTCCGC
Source organism: Paratinospora sagittata (assembly GCA_035771175.1). Lineage (NCBI taxonomy): Eukaryota > Viridiplantae > Streptophyta > Magnoliopsida > Ranunculales > Menispermaceae > Paratinospora > Paratinospora sagittata. Next base: position 28,723,476 of record CM069610.1, read on the forward strand.
TCACTTCATCCACCTTTCTCCATTTCACTCATTTCCAAAGGCATCTAATTCCTCATTTCATTACCTAACACCACCAGTTAGCATGAAAATATATCTTAAATAACTTCTAAGGTATTCACAAACTCTATTTTGTTGTTTGTTAGAGTGGCTATAGAGTTCTGAAAAAACTTGACACAACATTCTTAAATTCAATATGAGGAGGAAAACAACTACATACAACGATCCCATATGACTTTTTGTTTTTTCACATCAAAATGTCCATTTGTTTTTTCAAAAAATTCTAGTCCTATGTTTATTCATGCAAGATCAAGCAAAGAGCTTCGATTTGGTTCTGTGTGACCAGATTAACAGTTGACAAGACTGAATTGGAACATCTAAACTTAATATTGATTGTCATATTATGAGGTTAGTTTCACGATATTTAATAATAAATTCAGATTGAGGGGCTTAGTGAACATAATTTAGATTGCAAGAGATTATACCCCCCAAAAAATCTTTACCGATGTAGTACTCAGTAGCAAAGAACTACTTGTTGTGTTACAGATATTGGGAGGAGGAGTGGTCTTGTAATAATTACCAAAAAATCAAATGCTGGAAATGACAAGTCATCGAGAATTCAATTTTGCTTATGAGATATTTGGTCAATACCAGCCCATGGTTTGGCAATAAGAATGATACATGAAAGCCAAAGAGATGAGGGTAGCAAAGGACGTTCAAGTGAAGGAAGGGACATCTTCAAAGAAGAGGAAAGAGAAGGAAAAAAAAAGATTGTAGAGGGCGTCGAACGACCACAAAAATAGCCTCGGCCCCTAATAGTCAGACCTACCTACACTCTGCTCACTGCTCTCATTGAGCAAGTGCTAACCGAAGCGGAACGTAGGAATCTTATTAGACCTCCACGACCTATGAAGTCAGACGCGAAGTGAAGGGATTGGATGAAGTATTGTCGATATCACCACAATCATGACCATAACACCATTGATTGCTTCGATTCAAAGAATGGGATTGAGGGGTTGCTTAACCAAGGAGAAGTAAGGGAGTATGCGGCCGATGGAGCCAATCCTCCCATGTACAAAGACTTGCCCCTGTTGGCCCAGATTACAGTCCAAGAGAGGGGGTGAATTGAACTTTGTCGATTTTCGTTAAAACCTTTCTCAAATTAAATAACAATACAAGATACGAAATTAAAGTGCAGGAAAGCAAAGAAAGAATACAAGGATTTAGAGTGGTTTGACTTACCAAACCCTACCTCCACTACTTGATCTCTCTGATCAAGATTTACTCAAAATCCACTAACCTTGATCCAATGTGGATCAAACCATTGCAAACACCGTTTTTCAGGAAAACTTTTTCGATTGAATAACCGACCAATCAATAATACAAATCGAGTTACAAGAAATGGAGAGTGTTCTTATCAAACAACTCTCAAGTAAAATTTACAAATGAAATTGAATACCTTCCCAGTACAAGTTTGGCCACAAATGATGAAGATGATGTGCAAGTTGAAAATGAAAGACTCCTTCAATTTTTGATTTGAAAAATGATGAAGATGATGCTCAAAATCAAAGATGCACTTTTCGAAATCCCAAAAATCTCAAAGTATGATTTTTCTCAAGAATGAAAGATTAAAAGCTCTGGAGATCTCTCAAGATAATGAAGAACAATTGTAAAACATTTTTCTCTCAAAATGATTCAAAATGACTTTGAGAAACTTGACTTTCTCTAGAAGATGTGGAGAACAAAACTATAGCTCAAGTTTCGAAAATTTGCAAAAAAGGTGCTCAAAATGAGCTAAGTGATGTATTTATACATCAAGGCTTATGAGAAAACAAAAGTGTATATTTTCAAAATCACAAAAATGCCATCGAAAAGCAATAAACGTGTTCTAATAAAGTGGAAACGTGTTCCTGTACACAAGAAATGTGTTTCTGTGCAATTTTTCACATTCTACCAGAAAAAGTGAAAACGCATTTCTTGGCATGGAAACACGTTTCTGTGTCTTGAGCGAAAATCACTCATTCTAGACAAAAAAGTGGAAACACGTTTCTTTAACAGGAAACACATTTCTGCTTGCTAAAGTGAAAAATTCACTTTCGAGCAACAGAAACGCGTATCTCCCAAAGGAAGCACCTTTTTTTTTTTTGAGAGTAAAACAAAGCAAATATATTAATAATGAAATCCAAACAAGAGCAACAACAGAAAGAGTACCAGAAGTACTCAAACAGAAACTGAAAAGACAAAAAGAGAACAATCAAAGACAACGAAAAATCCTCATAACAAGCATGCACCCCAATTCTTCATCCAATCATTAATGGAGAAGTCCCCTTTTAATTAGAAAGCCACAAGCCACGAGCTTGAAAGAAGAAAAATGGCATTCCACACCTCCTCCACTCTTCTAGACAGTCCATCAAAAATATGATGGTTGCGTTCCATCTAAATCATCCACAATGATGCTAGGTTAGCCGCTCTCATAATCTTGATTTGCCTTTCAGATAGTCCTTGAATGTGTGCGACTGAGAGGGCATCCTCCACTGACCTTGGGGGCAAAAAGCATTCCCCAACTCTAATGTGCCACTCATCCCAAATCCTCAACGAAAAAGGACATCCGAAAAAGATGTGACCCGCGCCTTCTGCACTAGCCATTAATAACGAACAACAATGAGGAAGAAGGGAAATAAAAGGAAGCGCATTTTTGTGTGCACATAACATGTAAACTTTGTTTTTTTTTTGAAAATTCTAAGTCCAAAACATGTTTTCTTGAAGACTTAGATTCAAATACATTTAGGAATGATTAATTTGAAAGAATGTGAAGTTCAAAACACATGTTAAATCATTTTAAGCTTAAAGTCAAAGTTTTGACTTTCTTGAAAACAATTGACTTTCAAAACAATAATCATTTGAAAACATTTTCAGTGCATGCATGATTTTGGCTAACTTGCCTAGAAAGAATTCTTAAATAAATTAAATAATTACAAATAAAAATTATATCTTGATTCCTCTTTACTTTTGATTCACTTCAAGCTTTGACTTTGACTTCCAAATTGACTTTAATAGATTGATCAAATTAGAACTGAAATAACTTAGTCAAAGTGATTAATCATATATAGAATGTTGTTTGCAATTATCAAAATACACAACGGTGAGAGTTATTACAATAACAATTTCCCTATTTTTGGTGATTTCAAACAAATTCACTATTGGTTTGATTAAAGCAAAGAACAATGAACTAATATGAATGAAATGAAATGAATATGCATATCAAATAACAAACATGAATTACAACACAATGTAATCTGAACAGAAGATGTCATATATATGAACCAAGTCAAAATCAAGTATCCGAGCATCATAAGTAGAATAAAAAATATACAATCCATAAGTATCAAAAATATAAAAAGTGAGAGTATCAACAAGTATAGAACTCTATACATGTATACTGTCTATGGACAAAATCAAACAAAATATGTACTCTCTCAATGCACTCGCCCTAAATCTAACCTATCTAACTCCATCAATAACTCTTCTCCCCCTTTTGAAACATTAAAAGAGGGGCCTATGATTGCGGTGGAGGAGGAGGTAGAGGTTGAAAAGTGCCAAGGTTTGAATGAAAGGCGTTCGAAGGTGATTGTGGACTAAGAGTGAGACGGATAGGAGAAGCAGCTGTGAAAGAAAGCAGACTCTCCGTAGCTCCAAAAAAGGACCCATCGGAAGCTCGCCTTTGCCATTTTCATGGCGAGCTTCCTACTATCAGTTTGGTCAAACAAGGTCAAATTGAATAAATCGGTTCGGTTAGATAGGACGAAACGTAACAATGTAGGTTCGATCTTGTCTAGTTGAACCTTTTTCTTGTTGTTTTGAGGTTTTTCCTATGTCATTTTGAACTTTAAGACATTTCTAACCATTTTGGTGTTGTTTATGGACTTCACGACTTAATTTAAGTAGTAGGATATCGTTCTCTTCCTGTTTCTATAATTTGGTTAACTTCCAAGGTAACCAAATCATAGGAACGAGTAGAAAATGGTACCCCACCACCAAAATAAGGTGGAAAGTCCATAAACATTTTTAAAATGGCTAGAGATGTCTTCAAGTTCTGATTAACAAAGGAAAACCCCAAAAACAAAAAAAAGAAAGGTTCGACAGGACATGATCGAGCTTAAAACTGTAAGTTTTGTCTTGTATGGCCAAACGACGTGCTTCAATTTGGCAGCCATCATTCACTATTAAAAAAAGTAATAAAGAGTCGACACTTGTCCACAAGCTACTATAAAAGCCTTACTGCTTAATGACGACACTCCAACCAACGACTCTTTAGCCATGTTTGGGAGCTTGTCCGCATTTCAACCCAAAAACATTTTTCTATATACAATCGGTAAATATAGAAGTAAGGGAGGAGGGAGCTTTACTGAAATGCTCTAAAATTGCATTTGAATCGCAAACACATACATACCAAACGACACCCAAACCACATTTGACAAGTACTAATAGGGCCAACTTTGCTACCGAAAAGCTATTGTAAACGGCATAACGACCACACCCCTAACCAACCACTTTGGCCATGTTTGGGAGCGTTTTCTATCCAAAAATGTTGTTCCATATGCAATTGACAAACACAAAATCAAGGGGAGAGGGAGCTTCACCAAAACGCTCTAAAATCACATTTGAATTACAAACACATACATACCAAAGGCACCCAAACTGCATTTGCCAAAGGTACTTGCCTCACCGCGGCTTGGCCTTTATCATGAGGCTTCCCCCTTCCCTCCTTTCCTTCTGAGTGGTAATCTCAAACGTCCTAGACGTAGAAAAATCTTCATCAGATTATTATTATTATGAGAGATATATATATTTTTTATTTTGAAAGGTGATGTGCTAAACATCTCTATGCCAAACATTGGTTCCTCCGCTACTGCACCTTTTTCTCCTGAATTTCAAATTTCTTCCCCCGTCTATCATAGAATATTGAATCTGTTTGCATCCACTACAATCATGTTACAATGTTCCTTTTTCGTTTTTTGGTAATGAGGCTTCAAAATCTTTTTCTTCCTGTTATTACTATTGAGCCATTTTTTATTAGACCTGTCAGTGTTCACAATCAAATAATATTGGTTAATAAAAGATATAAAGCATTTATTGTAGTTCACCTATTAATAGTTAGCAAGATCATTTCCCTTGTTAAAAAATGCGAAACATCAATGTTTGAATTTCCATTTTCAGCTGGACAAGAAAGCCCAGAAAAGAAGTCAGAGGATCTCTGTAAAAAACATAAATTCCCCAACCATTCTGCAGATTCAAATCATTAACTTCCTAACAACATGCACATAGTTCTATAAAGCATAAATCAAACGCAAGTTACAATTTTTAAAGGGGAAATTGCACAAAACATTTTAACCCAAAAGCCAACATAATATTTCTTCCAACTTGCAACAGCGGCAGTGTTTTGAGGAGCCAGAAATTAATACAATTTAGGACCAACTGGAACTAACTTCAGGGATTACAAACCCAAATCCTGCAAACTACTACGACAAAAAATAAAGAGCAATAAAGCTCAATGTTACAGAGAAACAAAGAATAGATGATGCCCAAACAAAACTTCACATCGAATGAACCAACCCCCATATAATAAATGCACCAGAAAGTTAAATTACATGTGAAAACCAATCAACGGGTATGTTGTAGAAATAAGGGTACTATCAACTGGGAAATTTTAAAAAACCTGCAAGATAGATTACTTTGTCTTAATTCATTTGAATGTCACCACGGACGGGTCAAAACTTTCCCCCAAGTGCTTGAAAAACTGCACCTGCTGATCCATGTTTCTCCCCACAATGACTCAAAACCTACTAAATCTCTCTTCTCAAAAACTCTTAAATAACTGTTTTTTGAAGCTTTGAAAAGGCTGCAGCATCTTCAGCCTTTCCCTTTATATGCTAGATCTTCGAAACTTTGCTACCCAAACTCCAGTCCACAGCCTACAGCTCGGTTTTTTGCTCGAATGAACCATAGCTCTACAACTTTATGCGAAGATGAATGATTCGAGATAATATCAAAGACAATGATCTACAACACCGCACTTATAGACTGGCAAAAACACCACCACAAGCAACGAAACGCCATTTTTATCACACACATCATACTTGATATTTTGCCAACTTATCTTTAACTGGAGGCTCCAAAGCCGACATGCACTGTTCCCATGCTCCGTTTCTGAGCATCTGCATAAATGAGGGTTGAATATTCGTTAACTGTGCTTTTTCTTTTTTCATCATCCAAACTATCAACAATAGGTAAATAGTAGCTATGGCCCATGATGATCTCTGGTTACTAAGAGCACAGAATAAAAGATGTTCACTACATGCTCGTTACACAAGATGGTCAGGTGACGAAATAATTTTTGGGAAAGAAAAAAGAGTGGCAAAATTATTTATCAAGGCAAGCCATACGCATCTGCCAGGTTTTGACTCTTGGATGAATATGCAGTCCAGTTAGTAAGATCATCTAATTTGACACATGGAATAAGCATAAAGATATGGTCAATCTTGATAGGGGACAAGCTCAAGGACAAAACACTTGAATATAAATTTACACAACACACTCTGAAAATACTCTCAAAAAGATACTTCAAAGCATGAGTACAACATTGTGAAGGTTCGTATACAGCTTCATTATTTATATTAGGATTCTGTGGTATACAGAGCCTTTCATATGAATATAAATATACAGCTTCATTATTTATATTAGGATTGTGTGATATACAAAGCCTTCCATATGAATATAAATATAGAGATGCATCAATGTTGGGTTTTCCTGGATCAGTTTTCTTTCTTTCTTTTTCTTTTTTCTTTTATTCTTCTTTTTCTTCTTTTAATAGTTATTCTGTTATTTCACTTATTTGACAAATACAATTTGCATGATAGATACTTTAGCTCATTATTAACACAGAATGATAACCATGGAGTTTATTTATAGAAGTAGATTTATAAATAGGCATCCATAAGAGAATTTGTTGAATTTAAAAACTTTTTCAGGAAAAGTTAAAGAAAATTTTTTAAAAAGTTTGAGATGGACACTATCTGATATAGTTTTCTAGTGCAAGTGCAGAAAATAAAAATAAAGCAATAAAATAATTTTATGCCTACTTTCAAATGAACTTTTACAAAATTCAAAAGAATATATAGGAGCTATTAGCAAACGTCCCAAAGCATTTCTACTTACTATGGGATTCATAGGAACCAAACTGAAACTTTGGTCTTAAATTCAAAAGAATATATAGGAACTATTAGCAAAGGTTTTTACTCAACAATGGGGTTCATAGGGGACCAAATTACAACTTTGGTCATAAACAGGGTATATTACAAAAGAGCAGGGCAAGCAAAAGACTAGAAAGCCAAGCAAAAGAGACAACTGACCTGTTTATACCCATTCAATACCTGGCAAACTTCATTATGTAGATCCTCATTCCTTATTTCCTGTCAGAATATTGAAAAGGTTAAACAAGCAGTAGCCCCATGAAATAATGTTAAAAGGCTAATGATGATTACTCTTACATGCCAACTTGCAATAGCTTTACACATGTAAACAAGTGAACTCAATCCCCCTGATGGATTTGCCCTCACCTGTAAAGTGCCATGAATTTGTAAGGTTCCATTAACTACATCATTGACTTAGATACCATTGCACAAAGAGTTCATATATACCATTGCACAAAGACCCCGAAAGGCATCCTCTTTCTCAATATCATCACGTATCCTGCCATAATTTATTTCTTATAAGAACTTGTTTCAATGATCAGGACCTTCAGTAGAAGTCAACCCATAAACAGAAAATAAAAACTGCACTCAAGTTTAAGAACCAAATGATGAACTATATTGAGAGAAGATGCATAAGTAAACATGAGAACATTCTAAACACTCAAGAAACTCAACTTCTGTAAGGTTAATTGTCCAAACCTATGTTACCTAGACTCAGGTATGGGTGTTGGATACAGGTACATATCTAGAGGTCTGACTTGTTCATTTTCAAATTCTAGGATACGGGAACTCGGCTAAAAAGTGTCTTTCCTTTCTTTTTTCTTCTTTTCATTCATCTATTGTCCTTTTTGTTCCCTCACTTAAGTGAATTGCAACCTATTAGTCATTATCTTCTTTCATGTTTTCTCTTCTTTCAATTGAAAAATCCACATAGTAATATTCTAAAATCTAAAGTGCCGGACACATATCCCATACCCATGTTACATCAAAAAGTGTCGAACACGAGTACGTTGGCCTAAAGTAAAGAGTCCAGGTAACACAGGTCCAAACAATCTGTCATCTACTCGCCTAGGCTCTTAGGTAAATTTCCAATCCATATTGGAAAAAAATTTCACAGGGTTTCTTCACTGTTTCATTTTTTTTTTTTTTTTTTTTTTGACAACAAACAATATAATTTATATTAACAGTAAGTAATATGCACACCCTTATTCGTAATGAGGACGAGATGTCCTCTTTCAATGAGAATACAATCCAAAATTGGACCCCAACCCTTTAACCAATCACTCAAGTTAAAGTCTTTGGCTAGCTTACTCGCACCAACCCACGGTGAAGCTAAAAAGGAATCCTCCCAAATCTCTTCCCACGACCTAGCCTTATTCTCAAAGAGTCGACTATTCCTCTCCTTCCATATAGTCCAAACGACTGCAAAAATAGTGGTTCTCTAATAGTCCTTGATTTTTCTCAACGGAATTCCCCCCTTAGGAAAACCCCAAAGATCTGTCCCATTTGTTAGTGGTTCCCAATATGATTCTGTTCCATTTCCCCCAAATTTGCTTGGTGAAGTCGCATTAAAGACATGCTTACTTGACTCACCATCCTTTTTTCACAAGCAACACTGATGAGGGAGATAGCCCAATGTCGAAATCTTTGTTGTAGCATATCAACACAAGTTAGCTTCCCGTGCGGATTGTCCATCCTAAAAATTTGGCTTTTGATGAGACGTGCTTTTCATATGAAGTTACGAGGGAAAGGATATGTGGTTTGTTGGCTTTGAGGAATAGAATTTAGGTGCATAAATAATGATTGGGAGGAGAATCGACCAAAAGTTTCCAATGGCCACAAGACTACTGTTTCATACACTCCAACTATTACTTGCAATCAGAAAAAAATCAAAAGGATCATTTCCCTCCATCCCTATTGTGACGAAGGTAATGAAAGGAAATGATTCCACTTCCATGTACCTTCTTTTATAAGAAGCAGGAATAATTATAATGATATGTTAATAAAAAAAAATAAAAAAATGGGTATGAGGTGTCCTCAAAACCAATGTTGTCAAGGCCATGACTAGTCCATTGCCCAAGCCATTTGCAACTATACTGCCTAGCCATACTCAAGGCAAACAATAGGGCTGAAGATTTTTTAAAAGTATAAGAAACCAATGTAGATATATAAAGCATAAAATTCTTTTTTTCTTTGTATTGTCACATATATGATTGTATAACTTAAACATTAAAATAACTTTTAATTCTAGTGTTATATTTCCTTAATGGAAGTTATATTTTTTTTTTGTTACTTTCTAATTGTGATCTTACATTTTATTTTTTTCTTCCTTTTTGTCGAAGGTATGTATTATATCAAACATCGCTCTTTAAATCACTATACTTTCACAATATTTCAACTTTTCTTATTTTTTAATATGCTTTTTAAATTTTTAATTTGTTGACACCCTGGGGAGTGTTAAATAACTAATCTTTTTTTCTTTTTTTCTTTTTTGAGAAGAAACAATAATAATATTGATAATACTTAAAATTACACCACAAGCTGCATCAGAAATACAACAGAAATCGGAACAAAGAAAGCACAAAAACCATTGCACGGATGACAAACAAAAGTGTTAGATGCAGTGTAAACATCTACCCCAATCCCCCACCCAATCCGCCAAGGAAGCGCCGTAAGCCAAATTAGCCGAAAAGGCCCAAGTGCTCCCTGTGAACTTAATAACCTCCCACAATTGGTCAACATCCCTAGCTCTATTATGGAATAATCTATCGTTCCTCTTGAGCCACAACCACCAAAGAGTAGAAAAAGAAGCCAATGTTGAGGCCTCCTTACTAGCAGAAGAAACTTTGGAGCTCTGGGGCAAAGAGAAGCAATCGTCCAATGTGTTAGGTGAAAGAAATCTATAACAAGAAAAATTGCCCCACCGACCCCACAATCCTTGGGCAAAAGGACATGAGAAGAAGATATGGTCCATGGATTCTCCATCCTGGTAACAAAACAAACAACAATGGGGAGAGATGCACATGGAAGAAAGTTTTCTTTGCAAAACGTCCATAGTATTAAGACGCTTGTGAGACAAAATCCAACCAAACACTTTAACCTTAGAGGGTACCTGCAAATGCCATAGAATAGGGGCTACTGGAAAATGGGGAGCTTGGGACCGATGATTGAGATTAGCTCAAAAAGATTTGCAAGAGAAAGTCCCATTCGGTTCTAAGGACCAGGTAAACCTATCGGGAAGGCCAGAAAATCTAACACCCTCAAGAGAGGATAATAGTGAAATGATCTCATCTTGTTCCCTAGCAGTTAGGTTTCTAGATAGGTGGAGGTTCCAGGAGGGGGCAAAGGTAAGCAGTGAGGTAGGATCATCATGGGACAAGAAAGCGCGTATAGGTTGGTTATGCAGGGTGAAGAGCCGATATAATCGAGGGAAGGATTCCGCCAAAGGACACGGGCCAAGCCATCTATCTTCCCAAAATCGAAAGAGGTCCCCATTACCCACCGAACAACTGACATGGGGGGCCACAACCGAGGCCAATGAAGCAATGAACTCCCACGGGCCTCTTCCCGTGAACCTTTTATGAAGTCTGATGTTAGAGCCCCCGCCCATGAGATCCAACCAAATATATCTACTAACAATGACCCGAGCCCATAGGGAATTCTTTTCCTTCAAGAGTCGCCACAGTCATTTGCCACATAGCGCAATGTTCCTTTTTGTGATGTTACCGATGTCAAGACCCCCCTCTTCTATAGGCAACTACACTTTCTTCCATTTCACCAAGAATCTCAATCCCTTCTCACCAGAACAACCCCAAAAGAAGTGCTTGATCATCCTCTCAATTTTGTTCACCACACCGATAGGGATCTTGAAAAGAGACGGAAAGTATGATGGAATGGCCATAAGGACAGATCGAATCAAAGCTAAGCGACCACCTTTTGAGAGAAAGACATGTTTCCAACCATCAAGGCGTCTGGAAATCACTTCAAGCACCGGATCCCAAAAAGTGTGAGACTGTGGATTGCCACCCAGTGGAAGCCCTAAATACTGCATGGGCCAAGAACCCACTGAGCATTCGGCCGCATTAGCAAACCTCAACAACACGTCATGGTCCAAATTAACCCCCACCATTTGACACTTTTCTAAATTCACTCTGAGACCAGAGAATTCACAGAAACAGTGAAGAAGCCTTAGAGCATCAAAAACATTGGATTCATCCCCCTGAAGGAGAAATAATGTGTCATCAGCAAATTGTAGATGGGTTACCTCAACATAGTCACCCCGGATCCGGAACCCTTTGACCACACCAACAAGTCTTGCCTTAGTCATCATCCTTCCCAAAACGTCGGCCACCAGCGTGAAAAGAAATGGAGAGAGAGGATTGCCTTGACGAAGGCCTCTCCCAGCTCGAAATTTGCCCTTGGGACGACCGTTCACCATTACGGAATAGGATACAGATCGAACACAAGCCATCATCCATGAAATCCATTTGACCCCAAATCCCTTTCTTTGCATCACATACTCAAGAAAATCCCACTCGACCGTATCATATGCTTTTGCAAAGTCAACTTTAAACAACACTCCCTCAACCCCCCTCGATCTTAAATCCTCAACTGCTTCATTTGCTACCAGAACAACATCCAATATCTGACGCCCCTCAATGAAGGCGAACTGAGTATCCTCCACCGTACTGCTAAGAACCATACGAATTCTCAAGGAAAGTGCCTTGGCTATAATTTTATAAAGATTGGATACAAGACTAATAGGGCGAAAGTCCTTAAGACATCGGGCATCAAGACGGGTGTTGAGGACTTCTTTCGAATGGGTGTTATTAACGCCACAGTTAATAAGACATTTATTTGCCTAACAACCAATCTTTTTTACGTTATATTGGACTTCTATATTGTGAAATATTTATGTAATTATGTATACAAGGTTTGATTGTGTAAAATTAATTAATTCTTTATCATAAATAAATATTATTTACAATGTCTAGACTTTGCTAACGCCTTGGCACCACCACTCCTAGATGGGGCCAATCCCCCACACGTCACCTTGGCACCTTAACAACATTGCTCAATACTTTGGACCATGTACATAAAGTCAACAAAAGAGATAACCACCCCCTATTACAGTTTGTCACAACTCATTTGAAAATTTTCTAAGATCTTATCCATATGTACATCCTCAATTTGAACCCTAACTAAGTTCCACAAGATGAGTGGGTGCCTAGGAAAGGTCATCGACGACCCTGATGTAAACTCAAGCCATAATGATCACAAAGTAGAAAGGGCAAAAAACTTCCATATTGACTTCTATGTGCTTCAAATGCATTGAAGAACCTAAAGAACCATAGGCAATTTGCCATCCATACCATGAAATATTTCAATGGAACAAACTTAAGAGGGTGCTATTTTAGAGATGTAGGATGCAATACAAATTGCTTCTTTAGAAAGAACTGAGAGATATACATGAGCCTTTATTTTATTTTTATTTTTTTTACAAGAAACGATATGAATTGTATTAAGTATAAAGTCTATACAAGAATATACAACCGGAACTAAGTCCGGGATTAAAGGTCAAAACTATCCAAAATAGGATTCCATCCCCTCAACCAATCCCCCACGGAAAAACCCCTGGCAAGCTTACTAGCACTAACCCAAAGAGAAGCTAAAAAGAAATAGCTATCCCAAACAACCCTAACATCCATTCCTTGGTCATAAAAAATGCGAGAGTTTCGTTCTTTCCAAATGGACCAGACAAGTGCAAAGACAACAACTCGCCAATAATCTCTACGACGTCTAGGAAGAACAAACTCGTCAGGAAAAGCCCATAAAGCAGTAACATTGGAGAACCCTTCTCACTGAAGAAAAGCTTCCCATCTCCTCCACACTCCTTTAGAGAACTCACACTCAACAAAGATGTGTTGACTAGATTCTTCACTGCCCTTACACAAACAACACCAGTTTGGGGCAAGTGACCAATTCTTAAATCGCCTCTGTAGAATATCCGCACAATTCAACCTGTCATGAGCAATAATCCATCCCAAAAATTTGGCTTTTGAAATAACATGAGTTTTCCAAATGAAATCATGAAGAAAATTAATTAAATTCGAACTAGGTGCATTACTAGCGCAAAGGTGATAAAGAAAGGATTTTGAAGAAAACTCCCCCGAGGATTCTAAGGGCCATGACACTCTATCACTCTCATCCGAAAGATGAACACTTTCAAGAATGTCAAGAAGGGATGATGCTTCAAGACACTCTCTAACAGAGGGCTCCCTTCGCCGGTGGAGGCACCAAGAAGGCCTACTGCTCTCCCTATTCTCCGGAATGATCAAGAAGTCACATATAGGATGATTAGGTTTGGTTGATAGCCTATCGATATGTGGAAAAAGGTCACTAAAGCTGAAAGTTTCACACCAAGAATCCTCCCAAAATTTAAGAATGGCTTCATTACCCACTTTAGGGCGGGCAATGGCAGAAAAACTCAGATAAAGGGAATGGATGAACTTCCAAGGACTTCGATAGGTGGCTTTGGAGGACACACTAGCATCTCTACAATTCCGATGAATCCCATGGAAACTCACCGCCACTTTTGCCCATAGAGAACCCTTTTCGTTGATAAATCTCCATAACCATTTCCCTGTCAATGCCTTGTTCCTAAGCTCCAAATTTTCAATACCCAAACCCCCCTAATCAATCCTCCTGCTGACCAAACTCCATCTCACCACGCTACCCCCTCTTTCTTTGGTCTCGCCTTTCCACAGGAATTTCCATATCAACCTCTCTATCCGCCATACCACAAACTTTGGAATTTTGAACATGGAGAGGAAGTAAGTAGGAATGGCCTCCAACACACTCTTAATTAGTGCTAACCGACCCCCTTTTGAAAGAAAACTTCTCCTCCACCCATCTAATCTTCTTGAAATAGTGTTGATAACTGGCTCCCAGACAGACAAAGATAATGGATTACCCCCTAGCGGTAAACCGATAAGTTAAAGGCCAATTACCTACAAAGCACCCACACGAGGAAGCCACCTCCAAGAGATTATACTCAGTCATGCAAATCCCAGCAACTTGGCGCTTCTCTAAATTCAGCTTCATACCCGAGATCCAACAAAATCCCTGGATGATCCTTAAGGCAGCAAGAAGACTGGACCCATCATTCTCAACCAAGAAAAGACAGTCATCGGTAAACTGGAGATGTGACACCAGAAGTTTATCCTTCCCAACAAGAAAACCCTTCACCACTCTATTCTCCTTCGCCTTATCCATCATTCTTCCCAGCACATCTGCCACTAAAATGAAGAGAAAAGGAGATAGGGGATCACCCTGTCTCAACCCCCTCGAAGCAAAAACTTTCCCCTTGAGCTGACCATTAATAAAAACAGAGTATGACATCGAAGATAAACATCCCCAAATCCATTGCCTCCATCGAACCCCAAAACCTTTCATTCGAAGAACATAGTCCAAAAATTCCCAACGAACCATATCACAAAGCCCGTTTTGAAAACAATACCTTCTCTTTTAGTCGATCTATAGTCTTCAATCACCTCATTAGCAATCAAAATAACATCAGTAATTTGTCTTCCTTGAGCAAAAGCCATTTGATTCTCAGCAACTGTGTGATGAAGGACCAATCTTAGATGGGCTGCTAGAATTTTGGCTATAATTTTATAAAGGCTTGTGGTGAAACTTATGGGCTTGAAGTCCTTCACGTTTTTGGAATGAACCTTCTTGGGGATAAGAGCAATGTAAGTCTTGTTTACAGACTTGTTACTCACCCCCTATGTTACCCGGACTCTTTACTTTAGCTCGAAGTGCCCGTGTCTGACACTTCATGATATGACATGGGTATGGGATATGTGTCCGACACTTGAGATTTTGGAATATTACTACATAGATTCTCCAATGGAAAGAAGAGAAGGAATGAAAGAAAATAATGATTAATAGGTCAAATTTAACTAAGTAAGAGAACAAAACGGACAATAAATGAGTGAAAAGAAGAAAAAACGGAAAGAACGCATAATATAGCGGAGTCCCCGTATCAACGTATAATATAGCCGAGTTCCCGTATCGCAAAATTTGAAAATAAACAAGTCGAACTTCTAGATATGTAACCATATCCGACACCCATACCCGAGTCCAAGTAACATAGGTTCAGGCTTTGATTTGATTATCATGGGATAGGAACCAGCAACATTTTAGTATTTAGGCCTCAATTTTGCAACTTAATATGGGTCAACAGAATCAAGGATCGGGATCCTCTAAAATCCTATGGTTTGGACTTGGATCCTACCTCAACACTATTCCATAAAGATTCTAATTGGAATATAGATAAGAGAGAGGTTAAAGGATCAAAAGATTGTAAGATTTTACCAATTTGGATTAGACTTGATAAAGAGGGTAAAGCCAACTGTTGAAATTCTTATTTAAAAGGTACAATGCTAATTACCGTTTATAAGAAAATTTACATGGAAAAAATAAGAAAAAAAGGGATTCTTACAGGTCACTATGCAAAATGGTCAAAACAAAATATATATTGAGTAATTATGCCAGTAAGATTTTGTTGTCTCCAATTGAGCAACTCCATATAAATAAACAGGGTATGGCCTATTCTTGCTAATTAGGCATTCAGAGCTATTTTCAGGTCACTTTCGGTCAGATATGCAACCATAGGGACTTGGGATTCAAATCAAAACAATGGACTTTACAACTATATGCCCAAGCCCTTTATAGATAAGTATTTCATGACCACTGATGCAATGCCCAATAACTAAACAGTCAATGTATTTAGGCATTCAGAGCTATTTTCAGGTCACTTTCGGTCAGATATGCAACCATAGGGACTTGGGATTCAAATCAAAACAATGGACTTTACAACTATATACCCAAGCCATTTATAGATAAGTATTTCACGACCACTGATGCAATGGCCAATAACTAAACAGTCAATGTATTTGTTTTTATTTTCTTCTTTACATAAGTGTAAAAATAAATCATTATTGCACTAATTTACAAAATATCTTTAAGTAGCTTCAGCTGCATAGTGTTAGAGCATGCTTTTTTAGCAATACTATTCAACATCTACAATTCATTTGGATGAGGAAAGAATCTTGAGTCATCTTACATAGATAATGCTATGCACCAAGATTGCATGAAATGCTCCATATGTGGCGATACAAGTTCCGGACACACCCAGGCCAGTCTCCCAAGTGTAATGGCACTATTTTCTATGAGTGATTTGTTCAGCCTCTGTTCATCATCAAGAATCATTATAGCCCCAAATAAAAAAAAAAGTTAAATGCCAAAGGCAAGTAATAACTGATGCAGCAATGAAGTGACAATCACCTCTGATTGCTGAAGAATTGGTACAAGGCTTGATATAACCGTCATCACAACAGGAGCTATTTCTTTGTTAACCTGAAATTTGCATTACAATCAGTATGCCAAGCACACTATTTCAATATCCCTAGCATATCAATAAGTCCTGAAGTAAGAAAAAATAATCAAGAACCCAAAATCACAATCACATCAAATGTCATGTACAGGAAAATCATCACTCAACATCAACATCCTAAACATCATTATGTTACAGGTAAATATGATCAGCTGTAGCATGCAACTTAGCATTAGACCCTCTCAAGCGTACCATACAAGTCCCTCATTTGATCTTTCCACCATATCCATCTCTAACATGAAAATGCAAACGATGGATCCTATTAATTAGGTTCTCAATGACATCCAAGAAGCTTTCATTAAGTGAAATTCAGTCTTGGAAGTAAACATGGCTCTTCCAAGGGTATTTTAGGTAAAAGAAGCATTGCCTTAGGCTTAGAATTTGCCTAACTTAATCATCAAAACGCCCCGATGGAGATATTAAAAGTGAATGATGTTCACAATGTTTAAAACCAAAATCTTACTATTCTGCATGATAGATCATTTTTGAATTACGTTTTTAGTGTGCAAATAGAAAGGTAGATCTCCCTAAAAGAATCAAATAATGGATAACAATTGATCCTCATATAATTACCAAATGAACAAAATCAACTCTACGAACCAGCTAATAGGATTTCTACATTAGATATGGTGATAGCAAAAATACAAACAACAAAAAAAAAAAAATACAAAGTGAGGACATCTTCAGATAACAACAATAGTCAGTGTACCATCAGCAACCTAATCAACAAAAGATGGATTACATTACTCCTTACAATTTAAGTGTAGCTTGCAATTACAACATAATTTTTTGCTATTTAAGATCAATTTTAAATCTTAGAATTTGATTTCCTAATTTCAATTTGAAACACATATTTGCTAAAATGTTCTTAGTATAGCACCATCTTGGTATCTTTCTGCCAGAAAAAGGAATTGCAATGCCCAATGGGTTTCACCATTATAATGGACCACCTTGAACTACAACTCAACAAACCTTCTGTTCAATAGCAACAATGATGTAACGCCTTAACCAAACATATAACAAAATCTTATATAAACACATTTTGTCTGCATTGAACATAAATGGACTAAAACATTTTAAAAACATATAATATCTCTAATGACACAGATTGTTGTTGGGATAAGGGGTAGAAGATGACAATAACTCCCAACAATGCCAAATTTACATGCTTATACGCGTTGGTGAGATTGATACTTTGTTCTTTTTCATGCTGAAGTGTTTGAACTGTAATACCCTAGGTTTACACAAAAATAAAAATAAAAAATTGAACTTTGGGCAAGCGCCCGAACGCTTAGGCGCCTGCCTGAACCTTTGGGCACCTTTTTTTCCTATTTAAGGAATCCCCACCCTTTTCATTTCTCACACCAAAATCACTTCTCCTTGTGAATTTTCTTCTCTCTCTCACTCATCTTGAGTTTTTGTCTTCTCTTTTGAGACATATTATTATGTCTACTATTCATTTACACTGCATTATTGCGTATAATGTTTATACTTGTCATACTTATGCCTGTATATTTGGAGTTCATGCATTACACTGTTGCTATGTCGGATTAGTGGTCAATCTGGTTCAACCAGACTCAGTCTTGTCCTCAGTAACTTTAAATAGTGAATGAGAGGCAGCGTGTTGCTCTAAATGATTGGTATTTAAGTAGACCTCTCGTCTCACCTCTCAAACTGGAAACTGATCTTGTTGGTCTTATTTGAAAGCTATCAGCTTGTACAAGTAATACTGAATGTCCTAACCTTGCACGTAGTGATACCGACCCTGATAAGGATCACGAGACGTTGCCAAATCCTGTCTAATGTTAAGTAAAGACCAGACCTGTTCATGCATTAGCATCATACATAAGTACCACCTAGGGACGTATGTGGTTTATGATTCATAGAATAGTTAGAAGCAATGCTCACTATTCATTATATTTCTCTGGAGAGAAACGTACAATGAGAACCCGACTACTCCTTCGGAGGGACATCTGTAAGTGAATCCAGGGCGTCGTTCCTGAGGAGGGACGTACAATGAGAACCCGGCTACTCCTGGGGAGGGTCATCTGTACGTGAACTCAGGTGACGTACAATCATGGAACCAATATGAGACGGTGTCATGCATACAAATATGTTGTATTGATTATGATGCTCTGATGTGTATTTATGATATTTGATTATGAAGTTTGCTTTATTAATTGTTATATTCACGAACTATTTTACCCACTGAGCGTGTAGCTCACCCCGTTGTTATCCAATTTTCACAGGAGTTTAAGGTGGACTGGGTGCAGGTTTTTGGGCCCACATTTTGGTACCCTTTGTATCATTCATTGGTGATTTTGAGAGGATGTTCCCTTAACTGTTTCATGTACAAATATATTTTGAAATTAATGAAATTAAACTTGTACTTAATCGTGTTTCCGCGCACTCGGTTATTGTGATAATGCATTTGCACCCCGTCCGTGAGTGTCCGCTGGTTTAGGCGCGTCCGGGCGGGGTATGACATGAACTTTACAAATTCATCATCTCAAGTATATCTTCTTCTATTAACTTAAAGGATTAAATTATACATAGACTGCGTCTAGCAACAAGGCACAGTTTGGTTTCATTGCTCTGGACACATGATGCCATGAATAGTCAATATCGAATTTACCTTAACTGCTAATTCTCCAATTGCCCAACATGCATTATTTGCTACTGAAACAGTCTCCTTCATCTCCGTAGTACTCTGCATGGAATATAAGCTCAGGCTCAGATGAAATGAGAATCAGGTTTTACATAATGAATCTGAGTTCCACTTACAAGTTGTTTGGCTGCAACATTTAAGAACTCTGAAAGGCGTGGATGCAAATGAGCAGGGCAGACCTGTAAGAAACAGGCAGGTGTATTAATACACACAATTCATTTAAGAAAATAAAAGCCAAACCGTGAATCCTAATATGGTAGCAAGTATGATAAGTTCTTGGGTGTGAACTTGAAAACTTCCTATCTACCAGTAGAAATAAATGTCTAAGTCTGCTCAAAGTACAAATTGGAAGCAATTCCTTCCACAAATGAATCTAACAAAAAAGATTTCAAGTAAGTCTATAGACAAAAATAATTTAGGAAAATAAAAGCCAAACCATGAAACTTAAGATGACTTCAATTATAACCCAATAGATAATAAGATCTTGGAGAACTTGGAAGCTTTCTATCTACCAGTACAAATGAAGGCCTACTTGTGCTCAAAACAATTGTCGGTAATTTTTCCGCCTAAGGAATCAACCAAAAGGGCATTTCAAGTAAGTCCACAAACAATTCTTCCTTTGTTCGAAGAAAAATTCATGGAAGCCCGGATAATTAGTAAACTCTCCTAAAGATATGGGCACAACTGACATTTCCATATGTTCAGAAGCCTCCATTCAATCTTCAATAGGATGAATCGCACCTAATAACTATAACCACTAAAATGTCATTATTGTATTGTGAAAAAAGCTTGTCGAAAAAGGGCATCTTACTTCGTTTTAAAAAATCAAAATGAAATAATGAAGTTGGAACATTAAAATGTTTTCTTTCTTGACGAGATAGGAAAATGAAGGTTGCTCCATGGAATTAAAAAGATAATTACTGCATGACAGAAATTTAACTAAAAGTGCTTTTCTCTTTCTTCATTACATATATACGAAGTATATAAAATAACAAAACATTATTTTCTAAAGTACACATAGATGGGAAGTGAAATCATAAGTTAGAAATTGTAATTTTCTAATAGATTATGACTTATGAGTTATGCTACTTGCAAAGGCGTATTACTGTAAGACGCTGTAGACCATCCCCATGTTCATGACGGTGGGATGGCCCCAATTTGTAGAAGAAACACAACTTAGGATTATCTTTGTATGAAAGAAGTAGAATAAGGGCTTTCTTTTAGATTTCCCCATTTAAGCAAATCACTGAGTCAAGACTCAAGTTAGTTTGCACAATGTAATCATTAGTTTTGTAATTGTATCATAGTAACAGCCTGTAGGCCATCTCCAAGCTGGTGATTGTGACCCCCAGTTTGTAGATAAGACACAACCTTAGGAGTTACCTTAGCATGAAATAACAAGAATAAGTGCTTATCCCTGGATTTCTTCATTTAAGCAAACCACTCAAGTCACTAACTAAGTCTACTGCGTGTACATATACATAAACATATGATACCATACTGATACATTCATGGGCCTTTTTTCCACTTATCCATAGAGTAAAATGGAGAAGGTCAACAACTCACTCTTGCAAGGTCCCCTAGAAGTGCAAGAGCACTTTGCCGGATATCAAAAGCATCATCCACACAACATTGCAGAAGTAGGTCCCTCAAATTGCTTTGCGCAACCTACAAAACAATAAGTTTTAAAGATTGAGCCACTGCATATGATCTGATATCTGCAGTCCAGGCTGCAGTCTCCATAGTTAAGAGTTCCAGGGTAGAGCATGTTATGACATTCACAGAAGCAATTTACTAGATCAGTACAATGACTGGAAAAGAATCTTTTCAGTTCTTTTGAATCACGCCCTAGTGAAACAATGGATGCACTAACTAGACATTATTAAATTTCAAGATTTATCCGTAAACAATATTTCAGGTAAAGGAACATTTATAACTTTATGCTAAAATTGCATAAAACAACATAAGCCATGGACAAAGCATACCATATCAAAATTTTCAACTACATGACCAGTAGAAAGGACAAGAGATCCATTGCAATAGTTACAAGAATTAGGGCAAATGAACTCCATTAAGCTCAGGTAAAATCTATTTTTCATAACTAACACACTGCCTCAAATAGATATAAATGTTATAAGAAAGATGACAGAGAGGGCCAACTACTTAATAATATTAAGTATATACAAGAATCCTAAACGTTAATAAGATGTTACAGTGTTTATTTTATAACTAGACGGATACAACCACAAAGAGAAAGGAAAGTCATAGATCCTTGCAGTTGTACTTGTGACCTTTGCTAGAAAGCTAAATGTTTCTTCTGCTGTTTTTTAATAATTAATACAGCCATAATCTGTCCATGGAATGGTTTTTGTTGGCAATTTTTATCCATAATGAGTGCACTATAACGCTTGTGCAAACCTTCATAAAATACCAACTTGTAACTATCAACCATTCACAAAATTTATAGAAACCTCACGCTATAACATACACCATTACAGAGACAGGATTGAGATTAAAGATACCTTGAACTTGAGTTGGTTTGTTAGCATCTGAAAAACAAGTCGTTTTTTTTTTTTTTTGCCACTTAAGTATTGAGAAGTATATTTTTCCATAACTTACTGGAAAATAGTAACATTAACTTCCTTATAATTAGCATGAAGTAAATAAATAACTCATTTTCTATCCTCCAAATACCTCTCAGCATACCATGCTCATGTCGCCGTCATACTTTACAAAACCCCCTACCCTCCTCAGAGAATTCTGGAATACAGCCACGAATGCGTGGGGCCCAATGATTGCCCTCATAAATCCAAAACACCAAATCTATTTCCCTAGGGGGGCCTCATCGATGCACAAAATTTCTCAATGATTAGACCACCAAATAAAGACTGTTCCAAATAACTGAAAGAACTTATTGCTTTCTTCATTCCATCCCAGAGAAACCATCTAAAGAATGAATTCAGTTGTCCATCTCAATACTTCTTACAGGGTTTTCTTGTTGGAAATCTCATCCAAATAGTCTTCGAAAGATAAAAACAAAACACTATGAAGACCATATAAGGTATTTAGGTTTACTTAAGAGCAGTGTTTCCACAGGGTCAAGGCAATGCCTAGGCGATTGGTTTCATCTAGGGAAAGTGGTACGTAGGTGAGGCCTAGCCATGCAAATAATATTTATCTATAGCCCCCTAAACAAATAATTAATTAGTTTTCACTTTTCACATACAAACCCTATATATAATTACATACATATTCCATAATGTAATAGTGAAATCTTGGGTAACAAAAAATAAGCTGTATTTTTATTTTTATTTTTGAAAAGAAACTAAATATTATGTATATATATATATATATATAAATATTTGAGAGAAAAAATAATTTGTACAAAATCCATTTCTCTGGTGGGCAGATTCCCCTTTACTTAAGGCCCTCCAAAACTTCCCATCCCCTAATCCATTCATTAAGGT
The DNA here is from genome assembly GCA_035771175.1 of Paratinospora sagittata. Classification (NCBI taxonomy): domain Eukaryota; kingdom Viridiplantae; phylum Streptophyta; class Magnoliopsida; order Ranunculales; family Menispermaceae; genus Paratinospora; species Paratinospora sagittata. Next base: position 28,746,318 of record CM069610.1, read on the forward strand.
TATAACCCTTAGCCAACTTGCTTTGTTCTACTCAAAAGGAGGCTACCAAATGAGAATTCTCCCAAACGCCAGCCGCTGAATTCTTTATCCCATCAAACACCCTCTTGTTCCCAAAAGTAGCTATATTTTACACTCTTCAATTTTGTTTCCACAAACTAAAAACCAAAAAAATATTGAAAATAAGACAAGTCGATATACAGTGAAAGTATGGCAATTTATATATGCAGAAATATAACAAAAATAAAAATAAAAATAAAAATTAGAAAATAGGAAAAAGAAAAAAAAATACTTGATAACTCTAGAATTAAAATTTATGCCAATTTTTAAGCTAAACAATCACGTATGTGACAATATGCAGAATAATGAACCTTATGTTTTACATATTTACAATAACTACCTCAAACATTTAAAAAATGTTGAAAGATTCCCACTATCTGCCTTAAGTATGGCCTAGGCGATTTAGTTGCAAATGGCCTAGGCGATGAACTAGTTGTTGCCTAGGCATGGCCTTAAAAACACTACTTAAGAGTTTCAGCCACCTTTTCTTTTGCTATTACAGATAAAATCTTAATGGACCCAACTTGAAAGTAACTATCAATTTTTAAGATGCAAATGTAGTTCTTGAGGATCTATGTTTATATATTTATGAGTCTCCAATGAGGAAGAGAAGCATACAATGACTTTTGTTGAGATATAGAATATACTTCTTAAAAATGCCACATGCTATCATTGTGTTCATTTTTATTTATTTTGTATTCTATAAAGTTAATAAGTAAATTAATAAGAGAAGGAAGTACAAAATAGTAAAATCTACCTAAAGGATAACAAAAAACAAGAACAAATAAGCAAACCAAAAGAAAATTTGACAAAAACAAAAACATCATAACACACAAGGTTGAGAGTTGGGAACATCCAAACCAAGAATAAGGCGCTTGCGGGGAAATGGCTGTGGCGTTTCATGAAGGAGAAAGACTCACTTTGGGTGTAGGTTATCAACAACATCCATGGCGAGAAAGATAACCATTGGGAAACAAACATTCATCCTAAAGCCACCTTCAAAAGCCCATGGAAATTCATTCACTCTCTCTACCAAGTGTTCAAACCCAATACAAGATTAAAATTAGGAAATGGGGACAATATTAGATTCTGGGAAGACATTTGGATTGGGACAGAATGTCTTATGACAGTATTCCCTAACCTCTACAACCTATCAACAAGAAAGAATGCTTTAGTTTCGGCCTTTGCACCTTCTTCCAACAATGAGACAGACAATACTGGGGCATAGAATCTTCACCTGGCAAGACCACCAACGGAGAGGATCCTCAATGAGGTCTCGGGTATTCTTGAATGCTTGGATCAGTGTAGACTTTCCTCCATCTGTGATAGTGTGGTGTGGATTGGAGATAGCTTCAGAGCCTTTACTTCTAAATCCTTTTTTGACTCTCTCTTGTCCTCCCAGCCTACTCATCCCCTTTCCTTTCCTTTTGCCAATTTCATATTGAATGCCCATATCCCTCACAAAGTCAAGATTCTTGGCTGGATTGTTGCCCATAAAAAGCTCAACACAAATGACGTTTTTCAAAGGAAATTTTCTTCTTATTGTTTGTCCCCAAGCTGGTGTTGCTTATGCAGGGATGGAGCGGAGTCGACCAAGCACTTGCTTGGAGAGTGTGCCTTTGTTAGGAGGATTGGGGATAGATGGCCGACGAGATGTCCAAGTTTACCTAACAGTGTGAGGCATTGCCCTTGGAGCTTTCCCCTCTCTATACTTCATTTTGGTTAGTGAACACCTAGTTGAGAACGTGAGACTTACCATTCGGATGTTCTTATTCAATTATTCGTTATTATGCATTTAAAGGATTTGAATGATGTTTCTCAATCATTAAAATAGTTTAAACCAACTCACTAGTATTAATCATGTTGGTGATAACTTGACATGCATTGGTAGGCCTCCACCTACCAACTATAGCTTCTTTTTTGGAAAAGAAACTAGATATTGTATTAATAATTATATAAATAAAGTGAGTACAAAGCAATAGTCATGATGGGTATAATACTCCAAATTCACTTAGCTCATTACAAATTTTCCCCATCCCCTCACCCACTCGTTTAGCGAGTAGCCCTTTGATAACTTACTGTTGGCAACCCAAGAAGATGCTAGTAAGTGCCAACTCTCCCAAACTCTAATTACAGAGTTTTGCTCATCTTCAAACACCCTCTTATTTCTTTCCTTCCAAATGAACCAAAATAACGCCAAGCACACCACCTTGCAATTTCTTCTCTAAAAGGGTTGAACGCTATCCATGAAGGGAAAAATATTTATAATCGGTTTTCCCACATCCTCCCAATCCATGACCGGAAAATGAAAGCACCATCTCCTCCACAACTCTTGTGCAAAAGGGCAATGCCAGCAAATGTGAGAAACTGTTTTCCGTGCCTGCCTACATTGATAGCACTAATTTGGAGAAATATACATATTTGGAAGCCTTCGTTGAAGGACATCACCAGTATTCAGTTTACCATCGGTACCCAACCCAAGAATTTAACCTTTGTAGGCACTTGAGATTTCCATATTAGGTGATGGTGGTGGAAGGCAGGTAAGGATGGATTATCGAGAAGGGTATCATTAAAGGACTAGGTTGTGAATATCCCAGAAGGGTCCCAAGGCCAACACACTTTATCATCCTCATCAGAGAGGTGGCACCCCTCGAGTAAACTGATGAGAGAAGCCACCGCCTGTTCTTCCCTTTCGGTGATATTCCTAGAGAGATGAAGGTCCCAAGAAGGTGAGATCCCATTTTCTATTATTGAGCTAGAGGTAAATTCATAAATAGGTCTATTGTGGAGGGTCGATAAACAGTATAGGTTTGGGAAGAGGTTTTGAAAAGTAGATGTGCCACGCCATAGATCCTCCCAAAAGCCAATGGTATCCCCCTTCCCAAGCTTAAGTCTAACCAAAGGTAATAGGATGTGTTGGATTGAGGCAATGAACTTCCATGGGCTCCTAAAGATGGCTCTACTGATTAATCCGGCATCCCTCTGATTGCTCCTTAGACCATGTCTGCTTTTGAGTTAAGTGGTTTCTAACATGGTATCAAAACATTGATTTTGTTTGAGGACTCGAGTTCATTTCATTATTAGCATCTAATCTCTTTTTTTATCTCCCTTCTATCTCTCCACATGCCGGATGGGGTTGCACATGAGGGGGACTATTAATGATTGCTTGATATGCATTTTTAGACCACCACCTATCAACTATAGCTTTAGGGTTTAATGGTTTTGGTTTCTAACAAATCATAATAAGAACAAAGCCATTATCCGAATTGAATCCATTACCTATTATGTATAACCTGTAAGGAATATTTAAAGATTTAAAGAAGGGACAAAAATGAGGCCCATTCCTAATTTTTCATTTAGAAGTACTCCTTTCAACAAAACACAAATGACATTTTTTGCATCACATGTTGTCAAGCCTCGAGCATGTTGAGATAAAAATGTTTCAATACATTCTAATGATGTAGTGAAAGTGAAGTGGAAAGTGGCTATGAGATAAAGAAAAATCTTTGAAAACAACTCCAAGGATTACTTATTTTCATTGAGAATTATTCCTTTCATCACAAACACAAATGACTTGTTTCTGCATCACATTTTATTAAGCCTTGGTCGTGTCTAGGTAGATATTCATTCCAAAGATGTAGTTAAAGTGAAGTGAAAAGTGACCAATGGTTATAGAAGAATATTTGAAAAAGATTCCAAGGACACAAACAATGTCTAGGACAATCTAGGAGTATGGCTTTCGCTTTGATGGTAGCAAGCAAATTATCTAAAGGATATAGCCTCTCAAATTGGCTAAGGGATAGGGAATATCTTGTAACTCACTTTTGATGTAGGTCAGGTGGCTTCCTCCACTCCTACTTAGAGGACCCACTTATTTCACCTCTCTTTTAAAGGTGATAAGGAATATCTTGTAAATTTTTATGTTTCTTATCAAAAAAATAAAAAATAAAAAACAAAGTACCAACAAACAAACAAAAAGTGGAAGTGACTAAGGTGAGTCATCATCCAAAGTTCCAAACCAATGGCTTAAGATGTGGAAATGGTTCAAGTATCATCAAAGGTTAAGTTTTTGGGGTGGGTGGCTGCCCATGGAAAGTTGAACACTGGGGATATGTTACAAAAAAGATTTCCAACCATGTGCCTATCTCCATATTGGTGTTATCTTTGCAACCAACATTCAGAACCAATAGGTCATATGTTTTGGCGGTGTTCTTTCTCTAAAGAGGTGTGGGGGAGATGGCTCCACCATTTCCCCGTTAGCTGTGGAAATGTGGCTGAAGAGGAGCATTTCTATATTTTCCCTTATATCAATAACATTCAACCCATATGGAAAGAGCATTGGAGGGTGTTGTGTTTGGCGGTGTTGTGGTCCATATGGAGGGAGAGGAATAAACGAGTGTTCGATGCGGATGCACATTCGGCTGCCAATGTGTGGGAGACCTCTCACCTTCTAGCTTCATTTGGGTTGGCAATAGTAATTTGTCTAAGGGCTATTCATTAGGGGATTGGCTCAGAGGGTGGGGTAGTTTTGTATTATTATGGATTTCTTAAGGGGTGGCGCTTTGGGTGGTTGAGATGTATAGTCGCTTCAGATTTTCATTCTACATATATATATATAATACTTCCTTGTTTCTTTTAAGAAAGACAAGATGTGGAGATGGTTCAAGAGAATCATGCAAAAAAGAGCATTTAATATCAAAGGCAATGCCTCTCCAAACACATCATTGGCTGATGACAATAGCATGCAAAAAATTTCTCTCCTTGGGAAACCTCCACATCCATTTTCCAAGTAGAGTAATGTTCCTGCATGATGTTGGCAACGATTAAGCCTCCACGTTCAATCCCTTTTAGAATTGTGTCCCAAACAATCAAGAGACAACCTTTCCCTTCAACATTCCCTTTCCATCAAAAAGTCCTCATTTTCTTGTAAATTATATTAACCGCCTACTTTCGAATTCTAAATAAGGACAAGAAGTAAGTAGGTATAGCTCTAAGAACAAAGCAAAGGACAAATCTACCACCTTATTTAAAAAAACCTCTTTTCCATCCTCCAACTTTTTAGAGATCTTGGCTATGTTACCTAGACTCGGGTACGAGGGTTGGATACGGGTACATATCTAGATGTATGACTTGCTCATTTTTAAATTTTAGGATATAGGACCTGGCTAAAAAGGGTCTAGAAATTTGGATTTGTGTGCTTAACAATGTTATGTTGACTATGAAACCTATATTATATGTTTTTTTTTTCCTTTTTATTTTTTTTTTCACTCGCTTATTGTCCTTATTGTTCCCTCACTTAAGTGAAGTGTCACCTATTAGTCATTTTCTTCTTTCAAGCCTTCTTTTCATTCCATTAGAGAGTCCACATAGTAATATTCCAAAATCTAAAGTGTCGAACACATATCCCATACCCATGTCGTATCAAAAAGTGTCGAACACGAGTACGTCAGGTTAAAGTAAAGAGCCCAGGTAACATAGGATCTCGGTAAGGTCTAAATCCTAAAAATTCAAGCAAACGACATTTCCTCTCAAAGGAAAACCTAAATAGGTCAAAGGCCACCATTCTATAGAACAACCAATCTTCATTGCATGTTGCTCAATGAACTCCTTATCTAAGTTGATCCACACCAGTTGACTTTTGTTGAAATTAATATTCAACCTTGAAACCTTAAAAAAGCAATTCAAAAGCATGAGGGTGTGGTTTAAGCTACCTTTATCATTCCTAACGAAGAAGATAATACCATCGACAAATTGCAGGTGGGTCAGCTCAAACTCATTCCTTCCAATGACAACGCCTTTGATTAAACAACAGGACTTAGCTTTGCCCGTCATTGTACAAAGCGTCAGCAACCATAGTGAAAAGAAAGAGGGGGAGTGGGTCTCGTTGTCTCAACGCCTTTCACCTCTAAACTTGCCTCTAGGTCTCCCATTGACAATCCTAGAATAAGAAACTGATGAATGCTACCATTAGTCCACCCTTTCCACTTTGCATCAACACCTGTCCTAACTCCTAAGCATAACAAATTCGGGGAAATCTCAATTAACCAAATCATACGATCTTACAAAGTCAATTTTGAACACCATACCCTCCCTTTTTTTGCTTTATAATCCTCAAGCACCTCATTGGCTATAAAAGTTGTATTGAGGATTTGCCTATCATGAACAAAGGCTATCTGTGAGTCGACTATAGTGTAATGTAGAACCACCCTTAGTCTAGAAACGAGGATCTTAACGATAAAGGCTAGTAACTAAGCCTATGGATCTACAATCATTCGCCCTTCTAGAGTTGATCCTTTTTGGAAGAAGGAAAATGCAAGTCTCATTGGTACAGTTGTTGATCACCTCCTTTTTAAGAAATTCAATCATAACCTTTAAGAGCTTGCCTCTATCCACTTCCCAACAAAGTTGTTAAAATGTCATAGAAAAACCCATCTGAGTTCGAGGCATTGGTCTCTTCACAAGCAAAGACTAATTCCTTCATTTCTTCCTCCAAAGGCCTTCCTAATTAATCTAGAGCTGAAGAAAAGACGGGTTCCTAGTCAACTCCTTCAATACCCCAAGTGTTGGCACCCTAAGAAGAGTTCAAGCAACATTGACAAATTCCTAGATTACTAGATCTTCCTCTTCCACCAAAGCTCCATCTTCACTCTCAACTTTGAAGATTGTGCTTTTAGCCTTCTTACAATTCATCAACCTATGAAAAAATCTTGAATTTGCATCCCCTTCTCGCAACCACTTCAACTTCAATTTTTGCAAAGCCATTCTTTCCTCTTTGATGAAAAACTCCGAAGTCCTTCGCCTCCCTGCAGGCTTGAACCATATTCTCAAACCAATTGGTGCCTCCTTCCTAGTTAATATCTCTAATGACCCTATCCAATTATTTTCTTCGGTGTGGCTGAGGCAATCTTTGTTCCCTTGTTGAGATTAAAGTTAAAACTTCAATTTCATCAATTTTTGCATAAATTAGTAACCTTTCCAAGCATTAGGTTGAAAGCCCCACTACCACGTCAAAACCAAATTATTAAATTCAAAGTGGTCCAACCAAATGTTCTCAAATCTAAAAGGCGAAGGCCCCCAGTTGACAGGATCAGTGTACAAGATAATGGGCTCGTGATCAGAGTTAGATGAACCCCTGCCTCTTATCTAATAGCTGGGAAAAGTTCCTCCTAGCCTTCATTGCGATGAAATCTATCCAGGCGACAACAAATGGGTTGGCTTTGGAAGTTGGAATGAGTGAATCTCGTGTTGAGCAGCAGAGGATCCCACGAACAAAGTTCAAAGACAATAAAGTGAAAGACCCACATACTTTTATGCATCTTATACTATTGAACTTTTCATTGAGGTGTCGAACAAAGTTGAAGTCTCCTCCTCTGTACTAGCTCAACCCATATAAGCTACTGACACCTACAATTTCGTCTCAAGCTTTCTTTTTATCATTTTTGTTGTTGGGAAATGGCTGTGAACCATCAATGATTTTGGCTAACTCCCTTGATGCATATGGAAATAGAGAAGTCCCCAAAGAGATTCCAATCAATTGAGATAGTTCTAGTATCCCAAGAATGATGGAATGGGCAATTGAATTGACCAAAATTGACGGATTGTTGATTCCAAATTCTAGCTTCATGTTCGATGAGATGGTTCCCAATTTGAAATAGAAAATCAAGTGAACCTTGTGTTGTCATGGTGTCCAAGTGATGCCTAGGTATTATTCTCTACTTAGACAAGTTAGTACCTAGGCATACTAATGCATGGCTTAAAGTAAGATGTCTACTTGGGGCAATTGGATTGGCTAAGATTGATGGATCGTTTATTTCAACTTCTACTTTCATATACAATAATATGGACCATTTGGATAGAAAATCAAGTGTGCCTCAGGTTGTCCAGGTGTCCAAGTGACGCATAGATGTTTCTCCTGACTTAGACGAGTTAGTGCCTAGGTGTGCTCTAGGTGGTAAAAAGTTAATAAATTACGTGTATTAATAATATTTCTACATATAAGATTAACTATTTTAAGGTTTCAAAAATTAGACAACTTATATATGTCCTATGACAATTTTTAAAACCTTAGAAAGGGTATTTATGAAATTAAAACAATAAAAAATAATAATATCTCAATATTTGCTAGGTTAAATAGTTATTTTCTTAAAAGAAAATATCTTGATTTTGAATATGAGCAAGTATTTCAAGCTTAGATCTGATCATGTTTTAAAAGAAGAAGAGATAAAATAAAAGCTCAAAATAGACATTGTATGTATCTTTAAAATGTTTTTACAAATTCATGAAATGCTTAAAATTTTCAAAATTACCAAAAAGCTCCATTAGCCTCCCTTGAGAGCAACCTAGGCAATTTGAGGTTAAAATGACTAGGTGATGGCCTAGTGGATGCCTAGGTAACGCCTTGACAACAACAATGTACGCAATGATGAGTGACTATGGATGCATCAACTATACAACAATTAACAAATAAGATCAATAGCTAAAGACTCTAATTTGCATAAAGAACTATGTTACCTAGACCTAGGTATGGGCATGGTTGTTAGGAATTCAGGATTTAGAGTCGGATCTTAGGATCAAATGATCCTACAATTCTTGGACCCCAAATTGATCCTAATCACATAAAGGATTGTTTATGGTAGGATCATTGTAGGATCAGAAGTTGGATCGTAGAATTGTGTAGGAGCGTATAGGTGGTTGTAGAATCAAAATCCAACTATGATCCTATACATCCACTAAAACATGACATTTGGGCTGCAAAATTCACTCTAAATATGATTAATAGGTTAAATACACACACATTAGCTCATTTGAGCAAAAGGCAAAAGATTAGACCTCATGCTTATACCCAAATCAGATCCTACGCCTCCACTAAAACATGACATTTGGGCTGCAAAATTCACTCTAAATATGATTAATAGGTTAAATACACACACACATTAGCTCATTTGAGCAAAAGGCAAGAGATTAGACCCCATGCTTACACCCAAATCAGTTAAAATTGATTTATTAGACACAAAAATTCATCATTTTTCTTTTTTTACTTCTCTTTATTTCTATGAAGCTCAAAATCAAATTGAAATTAATTTCTTTTGGATAGTAAAATCCATTAAGTTCAAAATCAAATTAAAATTAAAATTAAAATTGACTCTCTCTCTCTCTCTCCCTTTTTTCTCCATCATCTTTCCTCTATTTATTATTCATTATTCATTATTTCTATTTCTATCATTCAATTATTTGTTTCCAAGTATTTGTGCTAGATTTATATGTTGCAATTATGTATGTGTGGAAATTTGGAATCAATTTCATTGGGTTGTATCTTAATCTTAGACTAATAATTTGTGCATTGAATTAGATTTAGGTGATTTTATTTATTTATTTGACAAGAAACAAAAGATGATTTATATTCCAAAAAGAACCAAAACGTAAAATGGGGTCCCAACCCCTTAGCCAAAATCCCCAAGCTTAAAACCTGAACACAACTTGGAAGAACTTGTTCATTTTCAAATTATGGGATATGGGGCTTGGCTAAAAAGTGTCTAAAAACTTGGATTTTGGGTACTTAGGGTTACATCCATTACAAAGCTTCTTCTTTTTTTTACAAGAAACTATAATTGTATTATATTAATTATAATGGTAAGAAGCTAAACAAGAATATATTCCCGGAAAAAATCTGGGATTACAGATTGAAACTCTGCAAAATTGGTTGCCAACCTCTCAACCACTTCCTCAAGGGAAGGGCCCTTGCTAATTTACTAGCACTAATCAACAAAGAAGGCAAGTAGAAAGAATCTTCCCATACAGTCCTGAAATCTCTTTCATGGTCGTCGAAGATGCGACAATTCCGCTCTTTCCATAAGGACCAAACAACAACAAAGACAACAACACGCCAATAATCCCTAAAGCTTCGTGGCACTACAGGATCATCCAGGAAGGCTCCCATTGAAGAAAGCTTGCCCATCATTCCACACCTTTTTAGAGAACTCACAATCCACAAAAAGGTGTTGACTTGTTTCCCCATTGCCCTTACACAAATAGCACCAGTTTGGAGAAAGACACCAATCCTTGAAACGCCTTTGAAGAATATCCACACAATTTAACCTGTCATGAACAATAGTCCACCCCAAAAATTTGGCCTTGGAAGTAACATGAGCTTTCCATATGAAATCATGAGGGAAATGCTGAAGGGGCGGGATAGGGGCTAGGGAAGAGCAAAGGTGATGGAAAAAGGATTTAGAAGAGAACTCCCCCGATGATTCCAAAGGCCAAGACACTCTATCACTCTCATTTGACAAAGGAACTCCCTCTAGAATCTCAAGTAGGGTTGAGGCCTCTATACACTCTCTATTTGAGGGGTTCCTCCTAAGGTGAAGACACCAAGAAGGCCTATCACAATTACTCCCCTTCAAAAGGACCAAAAAATCACAAATCGGATGGTTTTGTTTGGAAGATAGTCTATATATGTTGGGGAATAATTCATAGAACCTACATGTGCCACACTGATTATCCTCCAAAAATTTAAAAGATGAACCATCACCCACTTTAAGCCTCACTAGGTTAGAGAAGTTCGGGTAAAGGGAATGAATGAATTTCCAAGGGCTACGGTAGGTGGCGGTGGAAGACACACTAGCATCTCTAGAATTCCGTTGAACCCCATGCCGACTCGACACTACTTTAACCCACAAGGAATCTCTTTCTTGGAGAAATCTCCACCACAACTTCCCCGCCAGAGCTTTGTTCCTTAGCACCAAATTACTAATCCCCAATCCCCCCTGATCAATCTGCCTACTAATCAAGCTCCATCTAACCAAGCTACCACCTCTTTCTTTGTCCTCGCGCTTCCACAGGAATTTCCTCATCAATCTTTCAATCCTCAAGGCCACCAAGTTAGGAGTTTTGAACATGGAGAGAAAGTAAGTAGGAATAGTATCCAACACACTTTTGATGAGAGCCAACCTTCCTCCCTTAGATAAGAAACTTCTCCTCCAACCATCTAATCTCCAAGAGATAGAATGGATAATCGGCTCCCAAAAAGATGCAGATAAGGGGTTACCCCCAAGCAGAAGGCCAAGATAAGCTAAAGGCCATTGACCTATGGAAGACCCACACGAGGAAGCCACCTCAATTAACTTCACCTCTGACAAGCAAATCCCCGCAACCTGGCATTTTTCCAAATTCAGCTCCATCCCTGATATCAAACAAAAACCTTGGATAATTCTCAAGGTAGAGAGAAGACTAGACCCATCATTCTCCACCATAAAGAGACAGTCATCAGCAAACTGAAGATGAGACACTTGAACTTGATCCTTCCCTACTGAGAAACCGTTCACCACTCCAAAGACTCTAACCTTATCCATCATGCATCCCAACACATTTGCCGTAATAATGAAGAGAAAAGGCGACAATAGATCCCCCTGTCTTAGCCCCCTAGAACCAAGCACTTTCCCCTTCGATCTACCATTGATAAAGATAGAATAAGAAATAGAGGATAGGCACCCACGGATCCACTTCCTCCACCGGGCTCCGATGCCCTTCATACATAGAGCATAGTCGAGAAAATCCCACCAAACCATATCATAGGCCTTTTCGAAGTCCATTTTGAAGACAATACCTTCTCGTTTAGTAGATCTATAGCCTTCTACCACTTCGTTTGCAATTAAAATGGCATCATAAATCTGCCTTCCTTTTACAAACGCCATTTGATTTTCTGCAACTATATGATGAAGAACCACTCTCAATCTTGCTGCCAAGACTTTGGCAATAATTTTATAAAGGCTGGTGGTGAGGTTTATGGGCCGAAAGTCTTTCACCTTTTTGGAATTGACCTTCTTGGGAATCAAAGTAATAAAAGTCTCATTGACTGATTTGTTTACTACCCCTTTATAAAAGAAATCATCCAACACCAACTTGAGATCAACCTTCAAAGTATCCCAATTGTCTTGGTAGAAGGATAAGGTAAAACCATCAGGCCCCGGGGCTTTGCCTCCCTCACAGCTGAAAACAGCCTCTTGAATCTCCTCCATCTCGAAGGGCCGCTCCAGCCATTAGTCATTCTATCTTCATCTATTCTTCTTTCTTCTTTTCAATCATCACCTATTAGTCATTCTCTTCTTTTTTGCTTCTCTTCTTTTTGAAGAATCTACCAAGTGGTACTCTAAAATCTACAGCGTCAAACACATATAATATACCCATGTCGATATCATGAAGTGTCAACACGGGCACATTGGACTAAAGTAAAGAGACCAGGTAGCAAAGATAAACAATGGCTCGTCAGAGACGAGGTGTGGGTTCACTTGAACGAATATAACATCACCGTGGAAATCAATAATAGGTTTATTTTAGATAAAAAAAAAAAGAAAAGAAAGAAAAGCAAATGATAGTTGAGGGGCCTATTTTCTAAATGGTGTACAAAAAGGACCCTGCTTGAGATTTCCACTGTTTGCTCATAACTCATAAGTGTTGCTAAACCTATTAACATTTCTAATAACCCACCTTTAAAATACAAGGTAAATGCATATAACTCTGGATAAGGTAGAAACAATTTCTTGATTGAGAAAATTCTGGAAAAAGATAGTACCAAACTCTCTATACCACCACCAAGACCTTCCGCAAGACCTGAGAGCAAATCTAATGAGCAGACAATGAACTCTTTGTCATATTGAACTCCAGCTGACGCAGGATCAACCTGCAAAGGAAGCATCAAATAAGAAGATAAGTTTCAAAATTCAAACATTTCCATTTATAAGCAAGAGATGTGCTAGCTCTTATACACAAAAAGGAATATAGCTTCATTCAGTAAGTTGAATATGGATTAGTCCATGATGTTCCTAAAAAAATGATCTAACAACTTCAATCATCAATATCAAATTGTTTATAATCCATACAACCAATAAACCCAAAGTGGTCCAACCCCTCTCCAAACCTCGCAAAAGCAAGAGCTTCGTGGCTCGAGCTACCCTCTTTTTTATGAGTTTGTGGCTAGTAGATTGGCATCACAAACCTTATCAATCAATTCCTAGTGAGTCAATTTGCAAACCACGTAGTTTGCAAATTTAAAGCACAATTCTAATCATAATGCTAGAATCATTCATCAAGAAGATTAAAAAGCACTCTAGTACATGGTACTAACTATGCATAAAACCCAAAGAAATGAGTTAGGTTGTTGTCAATTCCGATAACCTAGAATTTCTATAATAGGTTGAATAAATCTACAATTTTATTATTTTGACTTTTGTTGGAAGTTTAATTGATTCAATGTTATTAAAATCAATTATTTAAAATGTTTCTAACACTAAAAATAATTTCACTTTTGACCGAAATACATTTCGTAGTTTTTGTAACAAACCAAAATCAGTTTCAAGATTTTTAAATTGATTTTAGTTGGGTTTCATCATGAGCATAATATTTGTTCCAAGGCTCAAAGATATTGATCTTTCACATGTTTCCGATTTTGGCTATCAAAGATAAATCCAAGAAAAAGTCTATTGGTGAACAAGTGCTTCTATAATGAAAGCTTAATCATATGCTCAAGATCTAAAGTTGTTGGATTAAAGAGTGTGATTCTGAAAAATTGGTAGGTTCTAGTGGATTCTAGGGTATATTCTACCTTGTAAACATTTTCAATCTATTTGATTGATCACCTTGAGGACGAAAAGAAAATTCCCTGAACTTTGAATTGTCATAGAATTTTTTATTTTCTAATCGCAAAATCACAAATTAAATGCAAACAAAAAATACAAAAAATCCTTCAAAGTTGGATAAAACAAATTGAAATAATTCATAGTATTAAAAAAAAAATCCTTCAAGATTTTATTTTTTAAATGAGAAAACTGAAAAAAAAATAAAAAAATAAAAAGAATTAAACCTCAATTTTCATTAGACATTAATTTTCATTGGACAATAGTACAAAATAATACAAATATATGAGATAGAAACTAAAGTATTATTAGAGAAAAGAAATAAAATAAAATAAAAACACTTTTTTGAAATGAAAAAGCAAAAAAAAGACATGTAATTCCACCCAAAATTCCCATATACATGTTAAAAATATAATTCATATAATAATTCATTGCCACACTATGCGCATCAAGCATAATTGAAATTATAATTATTACACTATACCATTGTAGTTTACTTTGTTTTAAGTACGTACTTGTTTGACATATCTTGGAAGAAACATAAATCTTCATAACATTTAAAATAAAAATCTTTGAAACTATCAAATATTTACAAAATTTTCCATGTGGAATCAAACTTCCATAATTAATTACAAATCTTAATATACCAAAGTTTAGGTCGAATTTAAAAATAATTTTTTTTATCCTTTGCCTTAAGCTAGTGAAGAAAACTACATGGAAGTTTCCTCATTTTCAGGTTTTAACATGTAAAAAATTCTTGTCTTATCTTGTAAGAGTTTACATTTGAATGTGAAGTTTTTGTTGAAAATTGGAAATTTCTCAAGACATAAATTGGCCCACTTTATATTGCCAGGTGTCAAGCACAGAAAACCTTGAACACAAGAAATGCAATCAATACATAAAGTGTGCCAATTTGTGTTTGAGAGATGGCATAGGCAAATTTTAGGGGAAAAAAATGCTACAGGCATATTATGCTAATGAAACTTAAAGAACAAGAGACAAGCTTCTAGGAACAACATACTAGAATTATTTCACAAATGCATCATGTCGCAGCTGAAGCTCTAACATTATGACATATACATCACCTGGCCCACCTCTATATCCCCAGGTCTAGAATATTTTCACAAATGGTGTCACATATAGCAAAAAGTGACATTTTAGATTAACCACACAGACTGATCATGTCAATCTTCTATGAACAGTAAACTACAAACAACAGCAAATAGATTGGAGAACAGCTTAAGGCCACCTTTGTATTGCAGAAGTTTCGAAGTACAAAGTAGGTAACTGATGTTACTTTATTGCATATTACTCTTAACTAGTATATAGCAATAAAATGGTAATGTGCCATTTTTTTTTCTTTTGCTTTTTGAGATAAGGCATAATGATTTTAAACTGACCAAAGAATCAAGAACTGTGCTCAACTAGCTCACTCCATCAATTCTCTAGGAATAAAAACATGCATCATTTTGTCATACTGCTTCAATGTTGCACAAGAAGTTTAGCCAACAATAAAAGGTCATCCCAGATTATGAGAAAATCTAGAACATCTCAGCAGAAATAAACAGAGTAAGGGTAACAAAAGGCAGTACTGATTCTTGCAATAGATTAAGATCAATATAAGTCAAAGGAAGCAAAAAAAAAAAAAACAGTCTGTTCACAAAAATATCACATGAGGAGCTACCTTTGCCAATTGCTGAGTTTGAATGAGGTTTATGCACCGCTGAAATACAGGTTCAGCAAACTGAGAAAATCCAGGACCTAATGCCTGAAACCAGCAGTGCAAAATGTTGCTATGGTTATTTGATAGCCAGTAAGACCATAATCATGGAGCTGATACATTTTCTTCCCTAAAAGCACACTTCTTTTAAGAAAAAACCACATGAATAAAAAAGAACAAAAGAAAGAAATGAAAAAACTAACATTCAACTTAGAATTGATAAAAATGAGAAAAAAGGCCTAGTTTCATGCACATCAATAGACATTGATTAAGTATTTCACAAAAATAAGGCCACTATTAAAGATTGAAGTGTTTTCTTTATGCAAGGTGAAGATCATTCCCAATGCCCTTTGATCGCTATTGATTCCCTTACAAACAGAGGCAGGAGAAATAGCACCAGAGAATTGAATCATTGCTATGAATCTATGGTACCTTGATTCAGGTACGACCGTACATGTGTGGAATGCAAATACCTATCTAGAGTTGGATTCTTCATTCTCGTTATAGGATATGGGAAATTGGCTAAAAACTGACCAAACATTAGGATACAGGTACTTGGACATGGGTCAAGTTGACTTCCAAGCCTATAGTCTATCTTCTTCTTTCCTTCTTTTCTATTCTTTCTATATTTTTATTCCTCTTCTTTTCCATTTCTTTTACTGTGGAATTTTTTCTTCATTTTCCTATTCACTTTCTTCTTTTCTTTGTACATCTTTTCTTTTTCTTTTATAATTGTCCTCTTCTTATTCTTTCTTTTTCTTAATCTTACTATTTTTACTTGGACATGGGTCATGTTCACTTCCAAGCCTATATTCTATCTTCTTCTTTCCTCCTTTTCTCTTCTTTTCTCTATTATCATTCCTCTTCTTTCCTTCTTTTCCATTTCTTTTTACTGTGGAATTTTTTTCATTTTCCTATTCAATTTCTTCTTTGTACATCTTTTCTTTTTCTTTTATAATTTTCCTCTTCTTATTCTTTCTTTTTCTTAATCATACTATTTACCTTTTTCATCTCACTTAAGCGCATTGTCACTTGTAAGTGATGTTCATGTTTTTCTTCTTTCCCTTCTTTGTTTGGAAAATTTGCATAGGTGATCTAAAATTGAAGCTTTAAATTTTAAACACATTATCCTATGTTGATGTCAATGCCATATAGTATCAACACAGGTACTTTGCATTAGAGAGAAGAGTTAAGGTAACATAGCTGCAAATAAAAGTATTGACATACGGACAATTAAAAGACCTAGTATTGAGCCAAAGAAGACCTAATGAATGTCACTTCATAGAAGCCTAATCCCAAATGCCTTTGGTTACGATAATCTCATCATAGAGGATCAAACAAGAATGTCAAAAATTATAAGCAAGTTTGAAAAAAAAAAAAAAAAAAAACATAGAGCAGTTTGTAAGGCATGTCCACAAAGGAGATGTCAAAAACCAAATAACATTACAAATGAAGAATCAAAAGAGGTGAAAGGATTGCATCCACTCTAACCCCAGTACTTCCAACTTTCCACAGTTTTCTTTATCTGGAATGCTTAATGAAAGGGAATAAAAATCCCCAAACAGTGGATAGAATGATCAAGACACCAGCATCTCAACCCAACAGAGCACAATAAAAGACTAATAAGCATACCTGTGCTATGGATGTGAAGCATTCAAGCAGTGGGAAGAGGTCTTTGTCTGAATTTGAGAGTTGTTGCCACTTAGAAATCAACGGAGGCATCAGAATATCAAGATATCTGGGCTGTAGATTGTAAACATAGAGTCTCAGTATTAAGTGTGAAACACCACTTTTGTTTAAAACAAGTTTGCCAATATCAGATAAATTAGAAAACAAATAGGACCATCTTGGAAATAAATGACACATGGTACCTGGTTTAGCTCCCCTCCAACAGCATCGGCTAGAGTACCAATAGCATCATACACAATCCGGAGATTCCGTTTCTTAAGATTATACAGCAATTGTCAAAAGCAAGAAAAAATATTTCAGTGCACAAGTACACAACAAATAATCAATTAACAAGTATGAATTTCACAATTGTCATGCATTACAATTAGTATTATCAAGGCACTGCCTGAGGAGCATATATACCTAGGTGAACACCTGACTAAACCTCACGGCCTCATCCCTGCGATAAGGACCCTTACCATAGACACCTCTTGCAATTCAATAACAGTAATATGATTATATACTATATATTTCATACATTCAGTTTTGAAATTTGGATGATTATAGGACTTGTAATATCAATTTTTTATATAGTTATATGCTAATGTAGTTATGACAATCACTCACTTTTGTTAATTTTTTTTACTTTCCTCCATATATGTTTATTTCAATATGAGTATATAGTCCACAAAATATAGATTTACTTCTGAATTTAGTAATATTTATGATGTTATAAATTTCTATATACTTTTGTGTCTTGCTTAGAAGGGTAGGCCTTGACACAATGGTTTAGGTTGCTTCATCATGACCTAGAGTTCATTGGTTCAAATCCAAAAACAACTTCTCCAATTTGGAGGTAAAATTGCATACATCTTCCCTTCCTCAAACCTCAGAATGGACAGAGCCTAATGCACTGGGCACGGCCCCTTTTGTTTTTGTGTCTTGCTCCACTCTAAGAGCATACCTTACATAGTGTCTTACACCTCAGGCACCACGGGCTTCCATCGCCTTATAACAAACATACGCCCACATATATATTTCTGTGTTTGTCTATGTGCACTATTTTGTGTCTTCAACATGTTCGTCAACATAGAAAATACAGTTATCCTATTTTTTTATAGCCAAATCATATTTGACATTTAGATAAAAAAATGAAAACAGATAGTCATACTTTTCGACTTCTAACCTTTTTGGAATCCTTTTTATGGGGAAGAGATCACCCACACTAAATATTAACCTCTTCTGAACAGTCATCATATTCAATACAAATGAATACATATCAATACCTGATATCGCCCAAAAGCACACAAGAGATGCTGCAGAATAATTTCCAAACGAGGTGCTAACTCTTCTGCAGCTTCCTGCCACATAATATATGAGATAATTAAGAAAAAAGAAAAAAGAATCAATAAGCTCTGGCTACAAAAAAAAAAAAAAACCTCTTCAAGTGTAGCGAAGGCTGAACAAGCAGCCTCTTGCACTCTCTTGTTAGTATCAAGTACTCTTCGAAGAAGGCCCATCAGAACTCTGTCAAATTGTTCATGGCCTTGTTGATGACCAATACCCTGAAAAACAAAGGAAATAAATGAAGGAAAAAAAGCTGCACAAGGTATTAAAAAACACATTTGTCGAACTTTTTTCAATGTCAAATATATTGAATTAAAGAATGCAAGTAATTTGGAAAATGCAAAAAACTTTATATAAAATTTGAAAAAATTGATAAACTTTGATAAAAGTTTAATTTTTGAATTAGAAAATGCAGAAAATTTGGCAAAATTCAATAAAATTCAGAAGATACATAAACATGTTTTATTTCATCAACCAAAGGAAAAAGAATTACCAAAAGCTATGCACCAATTTTTACTTCTTCAATCAACATAGCAATAACAAAAAAACAAAAACAAAAACATAAAAAAGAAGCAATAATCAAACAAGCCAACAAATTATGCAATTTCATGGGATATGCCTAGTGGAAAAAAGAAGAAAGGAAGCAAGAAAATCAAAAGTAAAGAAAGGTAGTTAACATAAGATAAAAACTTAAAAATATATTGATAAAGTTCTCAAAGCCATCTTTATTATTCTAAATCCCATATAACAAGATGAAAAAGCAATACTTTTGATTAATAGTTAATGAATCTAAGTAGGGTCGAATGTCAAACTAACAAATTATCTGGTTTAGGAGCAAGCTGCCACAAAATTGAAAATTAAAGCATTGAAAAGAGATCGATACCACAAGTCACCATTTCAAATTTCATCAAGCCACTTAACAAGATTAGTTTTGTTAGGTCATATGGACTTTTTGTTATATTAGAAGTATCTATTTATATTAGTTTTTAGCATATATTACAATAAATCTAGATATTTAGCAAGCTACTACAAAAAGTCACCATTTCAAATCTATTAACCCACTGTGTTATCCGACCTTGGAAATATTTAGGCATGCCCCTTGGTGGAAATCCCCTAAAGATGCCCTTCTGGGATCCTGTTGTCCAAACAATTTGAAAAAGAGTCGAAGGATGGAAGATAAGTTTTCTCTCAAGAGGTGGAAGGGTTACTTTGCTGAAATCTGTGTTGGAAGCTATTCCAACATATTTCATGTCTACATTTAGAATGCCAAAAGCTGTTGCATACACTATTGAGAGAAAGATGAGGAATTTCTTGTGGAAGAATGAAGACAAGAACTTTGGATCCCATTTAGTAAAATGGGAAATGGTCAAGATGGATTTGGAACATGGTGGTCTGGGTATCAATGATTTGTTAATGAGAAATAGGGCTTTGGCTAGGAAGTGGTTATGGCGCTTCACGATGGAAAAGGATGCTCTTTGGGCTCGGGTCATTAGAAGTAGACACGGATTGCAAGTGAATGCTAGGGATGCTAGTATCTGTCACAAAGCTACTTTCAAATGCCCTTGGAAGTTCATTCATTCTATCTACCCATCTTTCTCTCCCCTTATATGGTTAAAAGTTGGAATGGGAATAATATCGGATTTTGGGAAGACACATGATGTGGTAATGAGTCTCTCAAGGAACTGTTCCCTAATATTTATGCATTATCCAGCCTACACAATGCCCCAATTACTTCTTTTATTTCTTCTCCTCATTCCTATGATGGTCATGCTCAAAATTGGAATCTCCATTTGATGAGGAACCTCCCCAATAGCTCTCTTGAGGAAATTTCGTTCCTTCTTCAATGTCTTGAATCTTGCCATCTACAAAATCTTGAGGATAAAACTTGTCGGATTGGAGACCCGACTGGTACCTTCTCCTCAAAATCCTTCTTGAAATCCATGCAGTCTTCTGTCCAACACCTCCACATTTCCTCAGACCAAGTTCATTTGGAGTGCATGTGTGCCATCCAAAGTCAGAATCTTGGGATGGTTGATTGCTCATAGAAGATTGTGCTGATCTCTTACAAAGAAAGTTCCCTAATACTATGCTTTCTCCCTCTTGGTGTTGTCTATGCAGGAAGGATGAGGAGACAGTGGATCATGTGTTTGGGGCCTACGATCGTGTTGAGCTATGGGATGGGTTGTGTAGGAGATGTCAGTGGTTGTTTCCTCCGAATACTAACACTTTCCTTTCCTACTGGATTACTGAACACAAAACTTCAAATGTACTGGAAATGTATTTATTTTGCTATTATGTGGTGTATTTGGACTGAAAGGAACAATAGGATTTTTAATGATTGTAGCACTAGTTATAGTAGGCTATGGAAGCAAAGTTTGTTCTGTTTTGCTACCTTGGTTAGTTCCTGTAAGCTGTCCCTGGGGTACAGTTTTGGGGATTGGATGTTTAGATGGAACACCATCCTTGAAACATTGTAGCTCCTTTGGGACGTCTCGTCCCATAGGTTTTCTTTTTCTCTATTAATATTAAGTATGTTTCTTGTAAAAAAAAAAAAAATTATTAACCCACTTCATAAGATTGATTTTGTTAAGTCATTTATGGATATTTCTATGTTTTAAAAGTGTCCATCTATGTTAATTTTTAGCTTATATTACAATAAATCTAGATATTTTAGCATCTACACAAAAATTTCCTAAACTTCTCTAATTTAGAGAATTTTTACAAAAATTCTTTATGTCGAATTAAACTTTCCCAAATTAATTTTGATTTTCAAGTGATCGACGTCCAGGTCAAAGTCAAATTTTCAATCCTTGATCATAATGTTCATACTAGCACCAATGCTTATTATTTCATAGTCATCATTTTAAAAATCATTTGAGGCATATGCCTCGACACTAAAGCCTCAAGGTTACATTGTTAGTCTAATGCCTTGCAAAGTTGAGGCATACACCTCGAGGCACGGTGAGACTTTAAATTTACAGTTGCTCATGTACTAACCTCGTATTTTTAAAACTTTGAGAAATTATTCCAAGTCCAACTTACATTAACTAAATTGTGAGAAGTGGCTAAGACCTAATATTTCTATAATATATTTGCTAACTTCTTAGTTGTTCATGTTTTCAATAGTTTGAGCTTGAAATTTTTTTTTTTTTTTTTTTGACAAGAAACAGAAAAAGTATTGTATTAATCGTGTAAGGTAAAGTATGTACAACATAAAAAACAATAGGACCTTAGTCCAATACAAAAATCAAAGGCTGTCCAAAATGGGATTCCATCCCCTCAACCAAACTCCAAAGGAGTATCCTTTAGTAAGTCTACTAGCACTAACCCAAAGCAAAGCCAAGAAAAAGGAATTTTTCCACACAACCCCCATTTCCTTTTCTTGGTTGTCAAAATACGCGTATTCCTCTCTTTCCAAATCGACCAAATAACCGCAAAGACAACCACCCTCCAATAATCCCTCAATTGTCGTGGGAATTCACTCTCATGAGGGAAAGCCCACAAAAATGGTTCATTGGGCAGCCTCCTCACAATGCAAAATGCCTTTCCATTTTCCCCTTGAAATTTATAAAGCTTGACATATGCTATGTGCCATGTAGTTCTCCATGATGTTAATGACAATTAAAACAATTAATGTATTAAGAGAATCAATTCAATTCTCCATACATATACAAAACTAGTTCATATTTTGTTTATTTTAGATGTTTCTTCATTTATTATAGATACTTTTAAGTTTTAAGATTTCTCATGAGTTATTTGATGTATATTTTTTTAAAATGTGAATATTACACCTCGTACCGCCTCAAGGCTTACGCCTTGATTCATATAGGCTAACCACCTCATACTTTTTGAACCTTGTTCATAGTTGGAATTAATATTATATTCATTTCTCTTCAAATTTACAATTGAATTGAAGCAAGAAACATAAAAGTAAAGAAGAACAACTAGCAACTATGATATCTCTATACCAAAAATTTCTTCTTGTTATTATTTTTTTTTTGTATAAGAAACATAAATTTAAATAAATTAATAATAATAAGGTTAAAACAAGGGCTCGGCTTTAGTGGCAGCGGTGCCAAAGCAAGATCAATTACAAGCAATGCGTCCCCATCCCCTTAACCACTCATTTAAACCTTACACCTTTGAAAGTTTACAAGAAGATGCTAGGAACATTGATGCCCCCCAAACGTTAACTATACTAGATGTTTTTCCTTCGAAGATTCTTCTATTTCTTTCTTTCCACACACACCGTATTACTACAAAAGAAAAGATGCTCTAGTAACTTCCAACAGTACAACCATTATTGTTATAAATGTCTAACACAAGTTTCATTTAATGTTTTTATGTTATATTATATATTATTTATTATGTATAATTATTCAAAAATAGAAAAAGAAGTATATACTACAATATTTATTTAATAATTAAATAGTTTTTTCTTAAAAAAGTGAGAGTAGGAAAGTAAGGCACACACCTAAGCTCATCTTGACCACATTGATGTAAATATATACTTTGCATTGATATCATGAAGGATATTTGCTCCACTAGGCAGACGATGCGGCAATACTACGCTTTGCATTAATCTAGTGTGCTTCGTTGGAAAAGGAACCAAAGGGTGTGATGCAGTATCGCAAGGAGAAAGAAATAGAGAAGAAGAAGGGGAAGAAATAGAGAGAAGAAGAGAAAAGAAGAGGAAGAAGGAAGAGAAGAAAGCAGAAATTTATTTAATTAATTCATTTTTCAATCAGCCCATCTCTTTACAACCCTAGCATAGACTATTTATAGACACTCAAATAAAGAATTAGATTCCTAATAGAACTCTTAATAAAATTCCTAATCAAATAGAATAACCAAAATCCTAATCTTCTAAAAATAAAACTAGACTCCTGTTAACAATAAACAACTAAAGTCCTACAATATTTAAATAAGTGAGATTCAGATAAGATCAATAATTGATCCTCATCATTCTTGCCCTCTTGAAGAACTAGACTCCAACAAGTTGAACCACACCAAAGCATAGGAAAATGATCCTTCCATGCAATCAAGTATTGTTGGAATTAACCACAATAGAAGCCATTAGAACATGAGAAAGAGCTCACAATGTTAGAATACCAATATGTGATGAGTTGCACTAGTTATTTGCAAATGTATAAAACCCATAGACCACTTGATCACCACCCACAAAATCACTGCTCCTTCATGAACTTAAAGGAGAAGATCCTATCTAGGTTTTGTCTTCTTCGATGAACTTCGTTGATGATCAACATTGATGGACCAGTGCAACAGTGATGACAGACACTATTTGTAAAAGAAATAGAGGTGAAAAGAAGCAAGGAGGAATCACAAGCTTTGACACCAAATTGATGCAACACCGCAAGGAGAAAGAAATAGAGAGAAGAAGGGGACAGAAGAAGAGAAAAGAAAAGGAAAGAAGAAAGCAGAAATTTATTTTACTAATTCATATTCAATCAGCTCATCTCCTTACAACCATAGCAAAGACTATTTATAGACACTCAAATAAAGAATTAGACTCCTAATAGAACTCTTAATAAATTTCCTAATCAAATTTTACCAAAATCCTAATATTCTCAAAATACAACAACTATACTCCTATTAACAATAAACAAATTTTACCAAAATCGAAGAATCAACAAAACCTAGGGTTTTCTCTTTTTGTCTTGATCTCATTGCTGTTGAATGGTTGATGGAGAAAGTGGAAGAAGCTAGACTCGTGCAGAGAAATAGTGGTTTCAAAAGGGCCTGTCGGGGTCTCAACCACATTTTGTTGGTTGAATCTTTCTCTAACCAATGAGGAAGTTTTCTCCGGTTCACTAAGGTTGAGAACGACACTCACCGTTCAATCTATGTCCCGGACGAAGCTGAAGAAACTGGATGGCGCAACATGGCTGATGGTCTAAAAGCGATTCTACAGGGTGATAGCTCTTCGTCTGGTAAAGCTTCTGATAAGGAGATGTCTGATAATAAAGATGACCATCAAGTTAACTTGCATGATGGAATATCCGATGAAGTTCCCCCGCTGAATGAGTCTCAAAAGGATGCTCTGAATCTAGCAGAGGCCTCTATGAAGGCCAATGCAAAGGCCAAATCGTCCTACGTTGCCTCCGAGAAACGTCCTACACGACCTCAAGAGGTTTTGGTCACTCGAAATTCTGATGAGTTCACTTGGAACTAGATTGAAAAGGAGATCCATTCAATAGTTGGTCATGATGTTCGTCTGGTTCTCCTTGATATTGCTCGAGTGATTCTTCCTTGCCATAGCACTGAAGAGGCCTTTTTGCTTACTCAGGGAAGAGTGGCTGAAACGTCAACTAACATCCATTTCCAAACCTGGACTGCCGACTTACAATGGAAAGACATGATGATTTCTTGTCGACATGACTGGATTAGCGTGGAAGGCATCATGCCGGATCGATGGAAGATGGAAATCTTTGGCAAAATTGCGAACATGTGTGGAGGTATGCTTGATATTGCCTCAACCACTGTT
This sequence comes from Paratinospora sagittata, assembly GCA_035771175.1. NCBI lineage: Eukaryota > Viridiplantae > Streptophyta > Magnoliopsida > Ranunculales > Menispermaceae > Paratinospora > Paratinospora sagittata. The sequence goes on from CM069610.1 coordinate 28,771,246, forward strand.
CGGGGTCGCTCCATGGAAATGGCAACCATGAAGGTTGTGGGTCATCCCTCCGGTTTTTTGTCGGCTTTCATGGAAGTCAAGGATGGGGACTGGTGTATGGATTTACGGATCTTTGATCTCCAGCGAAGATGGATCCTGGTGGAGAGCGACTCTCACGATGATAATCCAGACTCCCAGCAGCTGAAACAACACGAAGCTACGATCCTCGGTGGTCGCTCTAGAGACGATTCAGAAGTTCCTTCTCGTCAGAGCCGACGACGACGTCCGATAGACATGTGTACGGCCACGTCTGATGGGAGTGTTGTGCCAGGTTCTGATCTTGGGTCAGACGACAGACGACGTCATAGTGTACGTCTAATCACGTCCTCTGCATGTGATCACAAAAGGGCGCCACATGGTGATTCTCACGTTGAACGAATCTGTTTTGATGTGGAACCTCACTCATTCGATTCATTGCACTGGACCCATATCGGTAAGCCAAAAGAAAAGGTTTTTCTTAATGGGCTAAGCAATGCTTCTCTCTCTCACAAATCCAGCCCATCCAAGACCCATAATCACTGAGTATCAAAAACAGAAAAAAAAAAAATTTTGGGCCTTAAGGTGTATGAAAGGCGGCCCCAAAAATCTAGAAATGGTCGGACGGGCTCTTCTTTTAAGCGTTGGCAAATGAAAGGGTGGTTCTCAGGTGGATCCAACAACGATGCCTCTTCAGATCCGAGTGACGATCATGTTCCGAAATTCTGCCATGGGAAATCGAGCGGAGAAGACGTGAGGGTTTTGTTAAACCAATTGATCGAGTCTCCAGAAAAGAAGATGAAGCTGAGGAGGTTATCAACACTCATGCTAATCAGACGGCCCGGAAAAAGGTATGTTTTGTGGTCTTAACTTCCAACAATGTTTCTTCCAAGGTTCGAAACTTCGACTTCGCCCTACACTTCGAACTTTAAAAATCAAAATTAATTCGGGGAAGTTCGAGAAGTCTTGGAGAATTATTGTAAAAATTCGCCAACTTAGAGAAGTTTAAAGAATTTCTATATAGATGTTAAAATATGGATAATTACTATTAGAAATGATGAAAACAAACATAAATAGATACTTTTCACATATAAAAGTATAAATATAATGGTTCGAGACATGTGTTTTTACATTAACAATGTTTAACGCACGTGATGTAAAAATTCGCTAAATTAGAGAAGTTCAGAGAATTTTTGTATATATGCTTAAATATCTAGATTTATTGTAGTATAAGCTAAAAACTAATATAAATAAACACTTTTAATACATAAAAATACCAATAAGTGATCTAACAAAATCAATCTTGTTAAGTGGGTTGATGAATTTGAAATTGTGGCTTCTGGTCTTAATTCATTTTCTTTGTTTTGATATTTAATTTTGTGGTAGCTTGCTTCTCAACCATATACTTTGCTAGTTTGAATTCCATCATGCATAATTTATTAGTTTATTATTTAAATTATTTCTTAAAATTTATATTGCTACGTTGGTTGATGAAGTTGAAAATAATATATAATTATTGATATGTTTTTTGTTTTCTATTGATGAAATAACATTTTGTTTACTTCTGTCGAATTTTATCGAATTTTTTGTCGAATTTATGCATTTTTAAATTGAAAAATAGAAATTTTATCGAAGTTTATCAAATTTTGTCGAATTTTATCGAATTATTTCGACGAATTTTTGCATTTTTTATTTTACATCCACTTCGCACTTCGATGGTAAAAAAAAGGAAAATAATTCGTGAAAGTTCGCCGAATTTGGGAGAATTTTTGAACCATGGTTTCTTCTGATTCCCCTCTACCAGCCAGCCTCTTCTTCCCTCTCCCATCATCTCTCATTTTCCCTCTCATCTGGATTTGGTTCATACTGGCACCCCGTTTGTTGTTCTGGTTGAGCCTGGGATTACGAGTGGCGAAGAGGCAGACGTACCAGTATCAGTCACAGCCGGAATTATGGATGCTTCGGAGCAGCAACCTAACTACCTAAAAGTTCCAAAGTTTTCGAATTCGCTGGATGTCCAGCTGGTGGATAAATCCACGAACACATCAATCTCTATTTGAGTTTTGTGTGTTTGGGATCGTATGGTTTACAATGAAGATCATTATTTGGAATATCCGTGGATGTGGTTCTTGGGATAAGTTAAGAAAAATTTGAAAAGCTATTTGTTCCGTGAAGCCAGATATAGTTGCCTTACAGGAAATTAAGTGTTCAAAAATTTCTCGCAGTTTAATTCTCAGCTATGGAGATCAAAGTTTTTGGACTGGGTTTTGCTTCCAGTCACTGGTTCGTCGGGAGGGATTCTTGTTCTTTGGGATACCCGCACCATCCATGTGTTGGAGTCTTTTGCTGCATCCTTCTCAATTTCCATTAAAATTGCTGGCAATCAATACCCAGATTGGTGGTTCTCTACTGTCTATGACCCTTCCTTAAGGAATGATCGTCAGGCTTTTTGGGATGAGATTGCTGATCTTTCTTCTTTTTTATCATGCAACTGGTGCTTAGGGGGGGATTTTAACGTCACCCGTAAAATGTCAGAAAAGTATAACTGCTCTTCCATGTCAGCGAGTATGAAGGAGTTTGATGCTCTTATTGACGAACTTCAGCTACGAGATCCTAACCTCCTAAACCTGCCTTTTACTTGGACTAATAATCGTTCCTCTCCAGCTATGTCTCGACTTGACAGATTCTTGTTCTCATCAGGATGGGAGGATATTTTTCCTCTATCCAGGCAGGAAGTTGAATATCGAATAACCTCATACCATTGGCCAGTTACTCTTAACACTCCCTTTAGAGGCTGGGGCCCATCCCCCATTCAGATTTGAGCATGTATGGCTCTCCTAACCGAACTTTGATAAACTTATTGCAAACTGGTGGCTCACTTCTGGTGGGCATGACTGGGTTGGTTACCGTTTTATGTCAAAACTGAAATTTCTCAAAGTCAAACTTAAAGAGTGGAGCAGTAACTTTGCTGCCTGTGACGCCATCCGTCGCTCACAATTGCTTCATCTTCTAGAGGATATTGATTCCAAATTGGGGTCTGATCCCACTAATGATAGTAACAGACAGGCTCGTATTGTGTTGTTACAAGATCTTCAAACAATTGACCTTAAAATGGATAGGATTGCTCGTCAAAAGGCCCGAATCAAATGGGCCAAAGAAGGTGAAATTAATTCGAAGTTTTTCCATCGCCTACTCAGCATCAGAAAATCAAAAAACTTGATGTCTAAGTTGGAAAATGACGATGGGTCCATTGTTGAAGATGTTGATGAGATTTGTCAAAAGATCATCAACCATTTTTCCAGCGTGTTTGCTGATGATAACAACGGTAGTTAGGGCATTGAGGGCATCAACTGGAACAGTATCAGTCAGATTCAATGTCATTGGCTTGAAAGACCTTTTGTTATGGATGAGGTGAAAGAAGCTGTTTTTTGTTGCGATGGGGAGAAGGCCCCTGGCGCGGATGGTTTCTCGCTACTTTTTTACCAGAAAATTTGGGACGTTTTTAAGGATGCCGTCTTCAAAGTTATGGAGGAATTCTTTTATGATGGTATCATCAACAAATGCACCAATGAAACTTATATGTCTTGTGCCTAAAAAAATCAACTCTATCAAAGTTGGTGACTTTCGGCCTATTAGTCTCATCACCAGCCTTTATAAGATCATTGCCAACGTCCTCGCAAATCGTCTTCGCCAGATCCTCCACTCGATAGTTGTTGAATCTCAAATGGCCTTTGTTATGAGCCGTCAAATTACTGATGCGATTCTGATTGCCAATGACATTGAAAAAATGAGGACCAGGACAAGGGATCTTTTTTGGTTAAATGGTCAAAGGTCAAACTACATCTGAAACATGGTGGTTTGAGAATTGGCGATCTTCTCACTAGAAATAAGGCTTTGGCTAGGTAGTGGTTATGGCGCTTTCTGTTTGAGAAGGACTCTCTCTGGGCAAAGGTGATCAAAAGTCGTCATGGCCTTCAAGACAACAATCGGGATGTTAGTCTCTCCTCTCGTGTTTCTTTCAAATCCCCTTGGAAATTCATTCATTCATTATATTTTGCTTTCTCTCCCTCTATCCAGTTTAGAATTGGCAATGGCTCTACTACCCGCTTCTGGGAAGACACATGGGGTGCATCGGCCCCTTTCAAAACCCTTTTCCCCAACATTTTTAACATCTTTAGGCTTCACAATGCACCGATATCCTCCTTCATTTTTCCTGATCCTACATCCCTTGATGCTCCCCCCAATTGGAACCTTCACCTTTTTCACAACCTTCCTCCCCATGCACTGGAGGAGATTCCTATTCTTCTTGATTGCGTGGGCCATGTTCAGCTGCAAGACTCTGATGACCGTATTGTTTGGGCTGTGGATTCCTCTAGCAAGTTCTCTTCAAAATCTTTCTTTCACATGCTTACCTCCTCAGCTAACCACCAAATATTTCCATACTCCACTTTCATTTGGTCTGCTCTCATTCTCCTCAAATTCAAGACTCTTGGTTGGCTCACTGCTCTGAACAGACTAAATTGTGCTGATATGCTTCAAAAGAGGTTTCCTAACTTCTGTCTCTCCCCTCCTGGTGTTGGCTGTGCAGAATGAATGTTGAAACTGCTGAACATTTGTTTTGGGATTGTGCATTTGTGAAGGAAGTCTGGACGGAATGGACAAATAGATGTCTGAAACTTTGCCCCCCGGATGTTGGATCACCTTTTTGCTATCCTATAAGTTTATCTGATCACCGTTGTAAAAAATATTGGATTTGTGTGCTTTTTGCTGTTTTATGGTGTGTCTGGGCAGAGAGAAATGGTAGTCTTTCGAGATAGTTTTGGCTCTAGCTGGAAAGTTTGGGAAGAAAGTAGGCTTTTGTTTGTGGGTCGGGTCAGTTCTAACAATCTCTCTCTTGGTTACAGTTTTGGGGAATGGGCTTTGAACTGGAACAATATTCTGACCTCACTGTAAATCCCATGGGATATTTCATCCCATACTTTTGTACTCTTTTTTCTTCTAATATATATCTATGTTTCTAGTAAAAAAAAAAAAGACAATAAACAACTAAAGTCCTACAATATTTAAATAAGCGAAATTCAGATACGATCAACAATTGATCCTCATCAGGGTGTTTGAAGATAAGTCTTGTGGAGCATATGTGGTTTGGGAGACGATTCGTTTTAGAGCACCTTGTTGGATGTCTTTAGGTAGGGCCTTCCAAGTTTCTCCTTGTTTAACTTGACTAGGGATTGGTCCTTCATGTTTTGAGTCTTGCTTTCTGGGGTGCACCTAGAGGACTCCTACTTGTAGTTTGTAGTTTTCTTAATGAATTAGTGTAAAAGGAAAGTGTTGATTAAATAGCATTCTAAAATGTTGAAGAAAGGGAAAAAACAGAAAAAGAAGTTACTCATTGGGAAAAAAAATGCCACAGTGAAGACAAATTTAGCCATACCTGAACAATGAATTTGCTATACCGAGAAAGAGTCCAACACGTTATGCTTCGTATAAGAGGAAATTTGTCATCTAAGAGAGGAATGAGAAATGACACAATCTGTGTATAGGACAAAAATCAAACGAAGTTTAGAAGAGACTGGATTTCATATCTATACAGTATTAACATATAATAAAAAAGAAAAAGAAGGGCATTGGACCAGATTTTGGTATTTAATCAGACATATTAGCCAACATAAAGGAAGCAATCGAACTAGGGAAAAAAATAAAAATATCATCAGATTTAGAATATCAAGTATAAAGGGTGTAGTATGCTTAAAGAAAGTGATGTGTAATCCACAAATTGATAATGAGGAAAATCAAACTGAACCTCAAGACTCTTTTAACAAAATGAAAGAACGAAAAGTTACGAAAAAATAAACCATGATCATTGTTTTAAAAAGTGTTTGAGGCTTATGCCTCGAGGTGAGCCGCTCAAAAAAACCCTCGAGGCTTAAGCCTCAATGTCATACTGTGAGGCATAAGCCTCACAGTGTTGAGGCACACGCCTCGAGGCTTAAGCCTCAAATTTTCTATGTAAAAACTTAATTTTTTTTTGAAAAAAATTCAAAATAAATTTATATTTATGGCTTTTATATTATTATAACCAATCATTTTAGTTGTTAAGAATTAATTTTGTTTCATTTGAAATAGGCCAAGGCCATCTTTAAAAAGGCCCCCTTCTAATGATATATTTTTTTGTTTGTTAACGGTAGTACAAATACCAACCTAACAATATAAAACTTTTGAGAAAGTATTCTAATTGCAATTTGTATAAATTAATAAATTTGGAGAAATGGCAAAGACCTAATATTTTTACAATATATTTGCTAATTTTCTACTTGTTCATGCTTTTAATAGCTTAAAACTTGAAATATGAAAAACTGAGCATATGATTTGGGCTCATTTAGTTCTTAAAGGTGTTAATGACAATTAAGATAATTAATATATTGAGAGAAATCACTCAAGTATTCTACAAATAAATAAAGCTAGTTTACATTTTTGTTTATTTTAGTTATTTTTTTTCTTTTATTATTGACAGTTGTAATTTTTTAGATTCTTTTAAAGTTCTAATTAATATTTTTGTGTATTTTCTTAAAAAATGTGAGGCTTGCGCCTCACCTCATGAACATAAATCGCCTCAATTACGTCTCACGCTTTTTTAAACCTTGGCCATGATAATGGAGACCATTTTTCATAGAAAAAGCTCCTGAAATGTCTAGCTAGCCAAGACATAGGAATTCCTTTTAACACTAAGCACCAAGGCATACTAACTTCTTCTTCTTCTTTTTTTATAACTTATGCATGCATGGTAGTCGTAGCATCGTTTTAGCAAGTTCCATGTATGCTACCCATACAAGTGTGGTACATGTCTATTATGATCAGCACCAAGAAATAAATAAATTAATAAATAAAACATCGAATCACCTCAGGCAAATGAGGATAAAGGCCAGTAATGCAACCCTCAGCAATGGCACCAAAAGCTAAAACAGCAGCTTCCCTATCTTTCCAGGCTGCGTCATCTGTAGTTTCCAGTTTAGCCTGCAGAAATTTTAGAACATTAGAAGTGCATCTAGTATATTAATTTAATAGAAAGCAAACAGACTACTAACATAGTTCAAAAGCCATAAAATATTACATATATATCATGCTAATGTCGTATCCCATAACATTAGCCTCACAACCCATGGGCCAGCTTGCCACTCAAAGACCTAAGTGTGAACTATCAAAGTTCACACTTGACGTACATTATGTACTGGCATATATTCATTTTACAGCATTTCAACTAACTAGCATAGTCTTCCATAATGACGTCAACAAATCATCATAGAAATCTTAGCCCTTCAAGACCAGCTCTCTGTGATTCAATGCAGAGAATAAGAATTAAGGGTAAAAAGAGCATCACCATTTAAGATTTAAGAGAGACATCATGTAATTCGAAGACTCAAACGACACGAGCAGATTTTTTTTTTTCCTTTTTCTTTTTGTTTTGGGGATGGGCGGGGGTAAGGAGGGAAAGATTTAAGACAATTTTGGCATTAAATAAAAATGGTGCATAGCTTTTGATATCACACTTTTTTAGGGTTCATCATTGATGAAATAAAACATGCTGCCTTCTTTGACGAATTTTGTCAAATTTCACCAAAATTTTAAGCGGAGTTTTGCATTGTCTAATTGAAAAGAATAAACTTTATTTGAATTTTGTCGATTTTCTCAAATTTTTGCATTTTCAAAATTACCTGAACTCTTTTTTGATGAGTTCGACATTAAAAAGGATCACCAAAAATTTGGTGAATTTTGTTAGTTTTTTCCATATCTAGTGCACAAGTAAGAGAAAAAAAATAAAAATATTGCTTCTTACATCACAATTGAGTTTGATCCACTTTAACAACATTGAACACTAACCTGAACCAAAGGCATCAATGTTGGAAGAATTTCATCCCCAAACACATTTGAGAGGATATCCAGGGCAGCTGCACTGCATTTTCTTAAATTCCAAATGTTGACTATGTCATCATCCTGTAAATGATAAAATCCCAGGATAGTCAAACAAATATTCCGGAAGTTTAAAGTCATTAAAACCTAGTAGTTATAAAGCTATGATCAGCTTAGTCTAGACATTCTATGAAAGTTAAAGCATGAACATACCTTAAGAGACAAGAGCAACAAAAGGAAGCAAAAGGTCAAGTTCAGAGAAGAATTGAATCAGGAATAAGGAATACATACATCATCTTCAGCATCTTCTCCTCCATGAAATCGTGATGAATGAAAACGAGGCTTCAAATCCTGCATTGCAAACATTTTAACTAAAATTTACAACCAATAAACTTCAATTGATAATTACAGGAAAGCACAGCAGAAAACCTCTTTGCCAAACCTGATCTCTATCTGGGAAAGAGTCGTCCTCCTGCAAGTATGTGCAGAAATGTAAAATAATCAAACAACTTTTTTAGTAAGTTAATCAAACAATTTGCAGCAAGAGAAATTTCACAGTCATAGAGAAATTATTAGACAAACATAGAAGCTCACCTCAGCATCAACAAGTGATTCATCATCCTCAGCATAGACCATGTTGGACAACAGAACCTACAAAAAGCATAGGAGCAGCATTAAACTCGTCTCAAGTAAATAACAATAGACAAGAGTACTGCAACAGAAAAGGGTACAAAAAAAGGGAGCTTATTTAATGAGTATGAACTATACTGGAATTAGACGTGGCAAAAAGTCTCTTAAGCTTTCAGGGAGTATCTGAGCTTCGCAAAATACTGACCTGATGACCACAATCAACATGAGAAAGTAAATATTGAACCATCCAATGATACAGTAATTTAGACAGCATATGCTGAAGATAGTTAATAATTCACAAACTAATTCACCATTAACAATTACAGATATGATCTACTACATAAGCCAAAGGAAGTTAAAGTGATATAATTCACCATTAACAATTACGGATATGATCTACTACATAAGCCAAAGGAAGTTAAATGATATAATTTACACTATAGCTTCCCCCTTCTATACGTCAATTATTAACTATAAAAGTCAAGAATACTCTCGGTTAAGAATTTGCCTACTTTTGTCTGTTTTACACCTTCAACAAACAAGAATAAAAGGGGGTAACCTGTGCATGAGGCTCCCACCATTGCACAATTATTGACTATAAAAATCAAGAATGCTCACAGCTAAGAATTTGCCTACTTTTATTTGTTTTGCACCCTCAACCAACAAGAATAAAAGGGGGTATACCATGCATGAGGCTGCACCATTGCAACGATTGGAGAAGGATTGGAATAAGCACTCTTACTTTGTAATGCAGAGAGAATTTTTTGAATTTAAATCGGTGACCTCTAGGTCACCATGGAATAACTTTTAATACAGCGCCAAGGCCCACTAGATTGTGCTTATACACATGCGATGATATACATCAAACCCAAATAATAATATAAAAGTAATAGAACAATCTTCCAAGCCAACTTATCCACCTTACAATATATTCAGTAGATGACCTTAAATTAGTAAAAGATCTTTAGAAGATTCATGGAAGAAGTGAAGAACTAGTGGCTTAGATGTCTAACCTACCCAAAATTGTACATGTCTTCATTGATTAAAATTTACTTTGCAATTGAATTAGAGAGCAAGATACAAAAGAAACATGCCACAACAAAAAAGAAGTATGTGGAATAAAACAAACAAACATCTCAACTAAACAAAACCTTTTCCCAGCTACATGGGATACATGATCCAGTTTCTCCACTTCACTCCATTAAGGGCTAAGCCTAAACCAACAACTATATTACAAATAGTCATATCTTTCTTAACTATCTCTGTCCAAGGTAGTTAGATTTTCACCTTCCTTAATTGTTCTCAATAATGATCGATGCGTCACTCTTCCTAACTAGTGCATTGAATGGTCTTCGTATTGCGTGTACAAATCATTTTAATTAGTTCCATTCATTTTATCTCCAATTGGGACTACTACTATTTCTTGAATTGGCTTATTCATAATTTTAGCTTTCAATGTTTCATTGCATATCCATCTCAACATTTGCATGTCATTAACAATGAGTTGCTTCTTTAGTGTTCAACATTTTGTTCCATATAGCATGGCTACCTTAATAGCACCTTATAAAATTATGCATTCTTCTTTAATCAGATGCATCAATCATTTAATAATTCATACGTACTCTTCCACCTAGTGTTTTAAAAAACATTTGAGGCACACATCTCAAGGGGCACTTAAAGGTGAGGCAATCCTAAATATAACCTTGAGACTCAAACCTCAAACTCTAAACTATGAGGTGTAAAGGTGCCCACACTTCAAGGCATGAGACATTTTGAGGCTTAAGGCTCACAATTTGAGTTTTCAGCAAAAAAAAAAAAATCATAAATTACTTCATTTGCATTGCATTTTGCTGGCATTTCATTGCATCTACATTACATTTGGATAATTGAAAAACAACTCTCTTAGTTTTAAAGAATTTATCCACTTTCATTTGGAAGAAAAAAAAAGTTTTTCAGATTTTGCTATCAAAAGCTAAGAATGTTTTCCTATAGGACACTGCCCCAGAACATCAACAATAGATCTGTTGGGTAGCTTTGACCATGGCCTTTCACCTTCTAGAAAGGCCCCTTACTAGTAATATATATTTAAGGTTATCAACAGTGATATAGTTTTGGGGATTGGATGTTCAACAGGAACGCAATCCTGGAATCCTTGTAACATCCAAATGGGACATCTCGTCCCTTTTGGTTTTAACTTTATATATATATAATAGTATGTTTCTTGTCAAAAAAAAAAAAAAGGTTATAAACAATGATACAAATAGTAACATGACAATTTAAAGCTTTGATGCAGTACATGGCCATTCTAGATTTCTATTTCCTTATTTCTATTTCTATTTTTAGTTTCCTACTTTGACAAGGTTTCTAACTTTCTATTTTGTTATTTCCTATTCCTTCTCTAAGTTTCCATTCTTGTAATTAGACTAGGATTCATATTTCTATTTTTCATTCTATTTTTTAGCAGTAGGCATGTTATTTAAGTACATTACAATTAATGAAAATCAAATTTCTGCATTTGTTCTTCTAATTTCACTTACAAGCTTGTGTTCTTTGTTGAAAAATTCCTCTCAAAGCTATTCTACTACACCAATTGGTATTAGAGCAAGGACTTTACCTCGGTTTGATGGCTGAAATTGGTTTACGTGGGAAACGAACTACCGACGAACGGTGGATTGAAGAAAGAAATTAGCGATTTGAAAAAATCGATGAACGAATTGAGAAAATCGAGCAACAACTTGGTGGACTCAAAGATACCCTTCGAAACCTTCCGCAGATGGTGGTTGTGATGGTCCTCAAAGGAAGACAAGATCATAGAACTACACAACCGGACCCAAGTGGGGGGCGGATGGTGACAACCGGCGAGACTTCCGGCGAGACTTCCGGCGGCTGACGACTGCCGAAAACACGGCCTAGCTCAACGCGAAGCAATCCCGCGCATGAAGGAATTTCCCATAGGGGCAGTTCGCACACCACCTCATCAGTCAGTCCCGTTTCCCGTTTATGACCGGGGTAACCGCGAAGTTTTTGGGCGAAGCAATTATGATTTTGTACCTAAGGACAATTCATTCAAAGAAGATAATATCGATGTGGCCAGCAATGCCTTCGGGCATGGCCAAAATCAACAAGATTTCAAGATGAGGATGGATTTGCCCACTTTCGATGGTCAATTACACATCAAGGACTTCCTCGATTGGATTTGTAATGTTGAGAATTTTTTCGATTATTTGGAGATCCCGGAAGATCGACAAGTTAAACTAGTGGCATACAAGTTGAAAGGAGGAGCCTTGGCTTGGTGGAAACAATTACAGTTCAATCAACAACGACAAGGGAAGCAACGTGTTCAAACATGGGCAAAGATGAAACGGTTGCTTCAGCAACATTTTCTTCCTCCTGACTATGCAATTTTTGTATCAATAATATCAAAATTGCAGACAGGAGAACCGTGGCGTTACCGATTACACGGAGGAGTTTTATTGATTGGGTGCTCGTTGCAATTTGTTAGAAACAATGGATCAACATGTGGCTCGCTACGTTGGAGGCTTGAAGTTAACCATTCAAGATAGATTAGCTCTCCAAGTGTTAGTAACTTACATGTTTTGGTGGTTTAATTGAAAAATTTTGTTGTTGCCGCAGAAGCAACAGCCTATGCCTCCGAGTTTTGGTAACTTGACTGGCAATCTCTTCACTACTATATCGGTATTTGAGTTTCTAGAGCAAGTCAAAGAACCGGATTGATGCAGTCACAAAAAACTCAAGGACGAGTTTTCTTCAAGTGGAGGGGATTGATGCAGTACACGGCCATTCTAGATTTCTATTTCTATTTTTAGTTTCCTACTTTGACTAGGTTTCTAGCTTTCTATTTTATTATTTCTTATTCCTTCTCTAAGTTTTCATTCTTGTAATTAGACTAGGATTCCTATTTCTATTATTCTTTCTATTTTTCAGCAGTAGGCATGTTATTTATAAAGTACATTAGATTTAATGAAAATCAAATTTATGCGTTTGTTCTTCTAATTTCACTTACACGCTTGTGTTCTTTGTTGAGAAATTTCTCTCAATGCTATTCCGTTGCACCAAGCTTTCAACATATTATCTTAAATGCAATTTGCATAAACTAAAAATTGATGTGGCAAAAGTGTAATGATTTTTAAAATAAATTTATTAACTTTCTATTTGTTTATGTTTAGAATAGCTTTAAACTTGATATTCGAAAAGTCTGATGTAATGTTATGTGCTCACTTAATTCTTAATGATGTTAATAAAAAGTAATATATAAAGACAAACCAGTTGAGTTCTCAACACATAAATCAAACTAGAGTACATTTTCTTATATGTGATGCTTCTTCATTTATTATTAAGTCATTGACAATAACTTCATATGGAAAGTTCATGTACCTTCTAAAGCCAGAATTTTAGGATGAATTGCACAAGGTAAGTTGAATTGCACGGATATGTTACACCGGAAATTCAAACATTGGGCCATTTCCCCAAATTGGTGTTGCTTATGCAAACAGGATAGTGAGTCCAATAAGCTTCTTTTTGTAGATTGTGGGTTCACAAAAAGTATATGGGGGAAGTGGAAAAACATAATGTAGTGGGAGTCACTCCCACTACATGGAACTAGAAATACAAACAAAGAGATACAAACGAAAAGAAAGTGAAGATTGGAAGTCAAGATATACCAAGGAGCAGAAATTTTAGGTATTTGAAACCTATTATACATATAGAAGGAGAAATAGGTGAAGATGTGAACCATAGAGTTAAAACAGGATGGACCAAGTGGAGGAGTACTTCTGGAGTTATATATGATATGATAGGTGCATCCCGTTGAAGTTAAAAGGAAAATTTTATAGAGTCGCTATTACGCCAGTCATGCTATATGGTACAAATGTTGGGCAATTAGAAAACAACTTGTTAATAAACTAAGTGTAACAAAAACGCGAATGCTAAGATGGATATATATAAAACATCAAAAGATAAAATTAGAAATGAGCACATTCGAAAAACGATAAGAGTAGCACCAATTGGAGATAAAATGAGAGAAAACAGACTAAGGTAGTTTGGACACATACAATGTAAGCCTTTAGATACACCAGTTAGGAAGAGTGAATATTAATGTTAAATGGTAACAATAGAGGTAGAGGTAAAACATCAAAAGATAAAATTAGAAATGAGCATATTTGGAAAATGGTAAGAGTAACGCCAATTGAAGATAAAATGAGAGAGAACTGACTAAGGTAGTTTGGACACATACAACGTAGGCCTTTAGATGCACCGGTTAGGAAGAGTGACCTATTAATGCTAAATGGTAACAATAAAGGTAGAGGTAGACCTAAAATAACATGGACAAATATAATTAAGAAAGATCTAACTTACTTAGCCCTCCATAGAGCAAAGTGGAGGAAGAAGATTCATGTAGCCGACCCGATGTAGTTGGGAAAAATCTTAGTTGAGTTGAGTTGAGTTGGGCTAAGTGGAAGTCACTCCCAAATGGGTCCAACCTCTGGGACTTCCCAAAGAGAGGTCTATTTTCGCAGAAGTTGAAGGATTATTGGTGGATGGTAGTGTCTACAATGGTGTGGTAGGTTTGGAAGGAGAGGAACACGCATTTACTCGAGAACCAAGAAAGGGAGGTGGATGGAGTGTGGGAGAACTCCTTCTTGACTTCTTTGTAGGTTAGTGCAAGCAAGCTTGCTAAAGGTTTTAGGTTGGGCGAGTGGCTAAGGGATTGGGGTCCTAATATGGATAGTATTTCATCATAGTAGTTGGACACAGGACACCTTGTCCTTGACGTGTCTTAGGATGGAAATTTTAGCTTATTAATACATTATCTTTTGTTTCTTGTCAAAATAAAATATAAAAAAAAATTAAGATTGAGTCATTGAAAATACTGTATTAAAAAAAATTAAGATAAAAAAAAGAATGTAACTTCTCAATTTTTTATGTATTTAAAAAGCATGTGAGGCTTGCATCTTGTCTCATAAAGGCATACCTCCTCGTTTACACCACAAAATGTATTAAAACTTACCTCAACTTAACCTAACATGTTTTAATTTTATGATTGTCATCATTCTCTTATTTCTCCTTCCTAATGAATAATTGAGCCTAAATTCCCAAATTTCTCACTCCTCGTACTAAAATTACATTTAACTTGTTCAATACTTGTCCTTTCAATCTTGAATCATTTGGATTCTAAAGTTTCACTCCTAACATCTACTTTAGCTTAACTTTTGATTAAGTTTCACAGTTAACACAATAATATCAACAAACCATATAAACCATGTAATATCATTTTGAATATATCTAGTCAATTCATACATCACCAATGTGAATACTAAAAACTGAAAAGATTAATACATACATCATTAATGTGAATGCTACAAACAATAAACCTTAAAGTCAACCCTTGCACTAAACCTTGGAAACTCACTAGTTTCTCGGTTCTCCTCATATTAGGGTCATTAGGTTTGTACACATAATTGTAATTTGTAAGTTCTTTTTATCCTAAACCCACTATTTTATATTTTTAGGCACTCTATCATAGACTCTCTCTATATCAATTAAAACTATGTGAAAGTCTTTCATTTTCCCCTACACATCTTCATGAATCCCCTTTGTAAATAATAGCTTCGATAGTTGATATCCAAAGCATAACATTGCAACGTTAGCTTTTACTTGATTTTCAATTACTCAATCCCATAATTCCATCCTATTACTCATAAATTTAATACTTCGATAATTTGCACTACCTTGAATATCTCCTCAGGAATGATTACCTAGACTACATTTTGAATCATAAAAAGACCACCTTCAAAAAGAATATTTCTCCAACAATGGTCCATGTATAATATTATCACAAAAACCTTGGCTTCTATGTTTCAACGAATTCTATCAATACCTTTTAGTAAGCACTAAGGAGTGCATCGCTTCATATGCTCTCGCCAAATTGCCCATTACGGACAAATGTTTTGATTCTAGGAGATTTGACACTTCATACAAAGTGAGACTCTTATCTCCTTTTCTTTCTCATTTAGTCGTGGAACATTTAAGGAGAATATCAATGGTCAAAAAGAAACCTAAAAAAGATTTACACTAGGAATAGAATAGCTCATGAGTCATACATTTGTAGAAAAGACTAGTTTTTTGTCAAGCATTCTCTTAAGTTGACACAAATAGTTTGTATAGGATAGACTTCGATTTCTTCTAGGCTATCTCAATCCCAAATGAGGTTTCTTGGCGGTTGGAAACCTTTTGAGGTGAAATTAATCCAAGCACATACAACAAAAAGTACGGGTTCGTAGGACACCATGAATTTTGGCTTACAAAATTGACTTTCACCTTCTAACAATTGCATTTATTTGTTTTTTATTTTTGGAAAGGGTAGTAATGGTTGTTGTCTAGATGTTGAGCACGCTATTAACTGCTACTTATCTATGCTATAATTATACAAAAATTTGGAGAACCCACATTGATATAATTTTTTTGCAGCTTTCCAAATTTACCCTTATTTCATATATCTAACTAAAGCATCAAGTTTTAATTATGAAAGATGTAATAGGCATTGAAGAAACTTCTATTAATAACAAACTTCACCACTTCATTGAAGAGAAGAGACATTATTTGACAAGCCAATGTGAAGGAGATCTCTTATCCTATCCAACTGAATACAACAATTACCCAATCGAAGACAAGACCCAAAAGCATAAACCAAGGGGATTAGATCACCATCTAATCAATTCAAATTTAACAAAATATAGACTTATAGTTAGCCTATGAAAATATTTTAGATAGCAACTAAACTAACCCCATTTCTTATAACTTAAGAAATTATTAATAATGATAATAAATTAATAATAACAATGAAACAATTAAAGAAGTAATACTAATTAACAATATCTAACAAATGATGTTTTCAAGTAATAAAAGTAACTCTATACGAAATAAACAGGAAAAAAAAAAGTATGTGCAATGCAAGCAGACACCCACTACTCAAGCCTAAAGCTATTAGAGAGACAATGATCAAAAATCTACCAAGAAGTTGGTCGCCTTGTAAAGCCCATTACTTCCTAGATGGAACCAAAATGGCCTAGACTATAGATATAAAATAGCCTTTCCATAAAAGAATAAATTTCAAACAACAATGATTATGCTCATATCACTTCCAAATTGAATCCATTGATTTGAGTGGTTCCAAAAAAGGAAACGATTTATCCTAAATTTTTTTATAATTTTCCATCATATTTACTAAATGGTAGAAGAATACAAGAAAAACCCAACCAAGTGAATAGGTTGTTGCATATGCTTCTAGGTAACTAAAGATTCATAAGAGTAATTACCCAACGCATGACCTGGAACTTGCAGCTGTCATATTTGCACTGAAGTTATGGCGTCACTACCTATACGGTGAACGGTTTGAGGTCTTCTCGGATCACAAGAGTCTCAAGTACATCTACACTCAGAGAGACCTAAACCTCCGCCAAAGACGATGGTTGGAATTTTTGACAGATCATGACTTTCAACTCCAATACCATCCGGGAAAGACCAATGTTGTGGCTGATGCCCTGAGTAGAAAATCTTATGTTGTTGCTTGCACTCTTAACTTCGAGATGGGGAAGTTGGCTACATAAACGAAAAAAAAAAAAAAAAAAGAATACCCAAACATTCCCAAAATTTCAAACATCCACTGTAGTATGAAGCAATGTTACCCGGACTCGAGTATGGACGTCAAATATGGGTATATATCTAAAGGTTCAACTTGTTCATTTTCAAATCATGGGATATGGGAACTCAACTAAAAAATGTCTAAAAATTCTGATGAGGGACTTGGGTTGGGTTATGTCCATAATTATGCCACATTCTATCCTTTTCTTTCTTTCCTTTCTTCTTTTCAATCA
The DNA here is from genome assembly GCA_035771175.1 of Paratinospora sagittata. Classification (NCBI taxonomy): domain Eukaryota; kingdom Viridiplantae; phylum Streptophyta; class Magnoliopsida; order Ranunculales; family Menispermaceae; genus Paratinospora; species Paratinospora sagittata. The sequence continues at coordinate 28,788,693 of CM069610.1, forward strand.
TTGATTGTCCTTTTTTTTCTTCCTCACTTAAGTGAATTGTCACCTACTAGTCATTCTTTTCTTTTCCTTTGGAAAACCCGCATGGTAGCATTCCAAACTTTGAAGTGTCGGGCACATATCTCGTACCCATGTCAGTATCATGAAGTGTCAACATAGGTATATTGGGTTAAAGTAATGAGTTCAGGTAACATAGGTATGACGTGTTTGAATGAACACCAATTTAAACCTATAAATAGCTTTCATTGGATTTAAATCCTAGTGATGATCATCAAAAAAAGTATAAACATTGTCCTTCCCTTGAAAATCCATATTTTCCTTTCATCAGGGCATCCAAAATGATCATACAAGGTAACAAACCCCACATCAGCCTCACTCTAGCTAAAAACACACAACATGCTTGCTTGTAGCAATCACAATAAAATATCTAGGATATCTATCATAATAACTGACGCAAAAACCTTCAATTATGTTATAAGTCCAAATCCAAACAAAGATATCTTAGGAATTACAATCAGCAATTCAAAGGAGAGTCAAAACTAAATCTAATGCCAAGGCTTCTTAAAAAATTCCATAAAACATAATGCCTCAAGCCTTACAATTATAAGTTCAAGTTTGAAAAGATAAATGACAAAAGTGTTAAATAACCTAAACACCTATTGGAAAGCTACAATATTAGGTGACACAATTAGAAAGTTAGTCTCATCTTTTTTTTCCCCTCTAATCTTAAAAGTTACCTCGAAGTAAAAAATTAACAATTGAATCATTCGTCAATATCTGGCCTTACTATTCTTTGTGAGGTTAAGTTATTTCTTTGCTTGTACTAAAAAAAAAAAGTCAAATAAAAGGCAACAACAATCTATACTATATAATAAATAACAGGAATCCTTAAATTCCTTATGATGAAGCCTTTTTGAGATCATCCAATATTTCCCTCCAAAAGTTTAATTTGTCTTTAATTTAAAAAGTTAGCTTTAATGTTAAAAGGGGAAAAATATTAATTTGATCTTTCAATTACTCAAGCTCTTGCACCTGTTCCTACTTTTTTGGCTATTCTAATTCAATTTTTCCTACTTTATTCTTTTAACTTCCAACTTTCTATTCTTCTCAACCATCATTCTCATTTACATCACAAACTACATCTTTACCCTTCACTCTCATCAAAAGACATATTTTTACTTGGAATATTTCTCCCAACTATTACTACAATAGTATATTTATCTAACTTAATTTGATTAATAAATGATAGTCACATGCAATACACGTGAACAAACGCTATTCATAACATAATGATAATAAAAAACAGAATAATCACATATGAATGAGTTTTAGAATTATAAAGTTTCTGCAAATTCCTTGTTCATTGTCTTTACCCCTTTTGATAATCTTTGATAATTAATTCAGAAATGCTGCTTAATAGGCTCATGAAACTTATGTACAGGCCACACAACATTGCACCCCAATCTCTCAACAATTGAAAACACTGGTTGCAGCCAACCTTACATAAAAGCATGCATCTATACTTTAAAAAGAAGAACTTGAATAACTAGGTCGTGAAGAAATACCAAAATTCACAAGCTTCAAGAGCAACTTCATCATCAGTATCCTTGTTGGCTTGTAACATGTATTCGATCACATTTCCCAAATGTTGCTGCATATAATGGCAAAGATCAATTTAAGAAGAATGTGTTAAAATTGAAAGCATACACAAACGCACATATACATACATGAAACTCCGAAAAAGAGACAAATAGATCAGTTTATTTCTTGAATAATTGCAATATGAACCATAAAAGAAGTGATAGGAAAAATAAGAAAGAGTTGTTATGGAATTTAAATGAAATGGAACCAATATACCCACTTCCAAGAAAGAAGGGCGAATTTCAATTAGCTGAACAAAGGCTGAACAGACCTGTCCAATACAAAGGGTGAAAACAGTTAGATAACCAGTCAAATATAACAATTATTCAAGTGCTTTAATTTTTCTTTTAGTAGCATAAATCATGTTTTATATAAAACTAGAAAGCATTCAAAAACCCATCATAAACTGCAGCAAGAGCAACATGCTTTAGTGTGTAGGAAAAATTATCTTAGCCCAACCCCTGTGGCGGAAAATCTGTTTTCCAGAAAATTAAAAAAGGGTTCTAGACCATCAACATTTAGATTTTTCTCATTTGACCCTGAAGGACCCTTACCTAATTTCTTCTGCATAGGTCAGATAAGTTACAGTTTACAATGAGAGAATCAGTAAGTAAAGTGAATAAAAAACTTTCAACCCCTCACCCCTATTGAAAAAAAGAGCCTACTAAACTGAAATAGTGAACAATAATATTACGCCAACATAGTATTATCAGCAAATGTACACAACATAATTTGAATATTGAAGTGCTTTGAGTCTTTCACAGCTGGTAACACTGCAGCATGTACAAAATAACTTGTACAAACTGCCTTATACAACCAATTGAGCTCAAAACCACTTTTAGGTGCAAAATGTATTGAATCTACTCACCAATTTCCGGACCTCTGCAGCAGGATCATGAGCAAGAACAAAAAGACCCTGAAGGTATTGATCCATGGATAGAAGCACTGCCTGCAGATTAAAACTTATAATGATTGCTCCTAATTCTGATGACTATAATGCACAAGAGTCAAGACCCAATAGAAAATGAGAAAACAGTTATGCAGTCACTTACTGTGGGCATCAACATAATAAACTGATTTATTGAACCCAAGGAAAGCTTTCTAAGTGAGGCATGTGGTGACTGGAAAAACTGATTCAAAAAAACAAAAAAAAAAAAAAAAACCAAATTAAATCTTTCAGGGAAAATTTTACTAAAAGACTGTAACCTTTCAAGCATCCAAATCAACAGAAGAGGATAATTTACAGCCATGCAGTTCTAGCACTCAAAGAGACACTAATTACCTGGAATAATCGGGGAAGAAATATATTGATGGGACGTTCAGTTAATCCAGGTACATCTGAATCAAGCTCTTGGGGAATGTCCTCGCAAATCTATAATGCAGCACAGTTAAATTGTTAAAAATGTTTTCATACACGTCAATAACTAGATTTTCTAATCATGTTTCAAGAGTGCCTACCACAAAATTCTACTCCTAAAGGTTGCAATACCCTGATATGTAGCAAATAAGCAATGAATATTCATTTGCATAATACATTTGGTCTCCACTCTTTCCTTTGCAAAGTGAACTAGCCTATCATACTTCATATCAGTTCAAGCACATCCACACTTCCAACAAAAGACACCTTTGCAATATGGAAAAATGTGCACTTTTCACTCAAAGAGTGTGTCTTATTCTCACATGCTACATATAATATAATTGCTTCACAATGCCAAAAAAATGAAAATAGAAGCTATGAAAAAAACACCGAATGAAAACTCTGAAGTTTTATCAAGCTTCTCCAATTTTTAAATCATATATAAATTGAAGGTCAATAAAATATATATATATATATATATTATAAGATTCCTAAACGTTCTATGAAATCTCTCAAATTTTTTCAATCACCAAATTAAAAATGCAAAAGAATATTTAAGTTGCATAAATACCAAAATAATGCACAAAATTCAAAAATCTATCGAGATTTTCACCTTTTAAATGAATAATAGGACAAATGGATAGCACTTAGAGAGTCATTACTCAATATATATATATATATATACCAAAATAATAGGTCATTTGTGGACTTTACTAACCTCAGAAACACCTAATAACTTGAATTTCTTTTCTTTCTTTCTTTTTTTCTTGTGGGGGATATATCAGATGACAGCATTACCAAAAATTGAATATCACATTAATTTGACAAAAATGAACTACACCAACTTTCAAATTTGATCTGCTTCTATGTTAATTATGTTTCACTTCCCCAAGAATATCCCACAATCTCATTTTTTGTATCCAATAAATAATGCATACTCAAGCACAAGTAAATTGTACTTGAGCCACATGCCTCTAAGCTCATATAAGTAAACATTGGTAGAATTGTTTCGTTCAAAAACAAAAACAAAAGTTAACAAAGAAGAATCCTGATATCTTGGGAATATTCACTAACCTTAGATAAAGCATCCATTGCACCTTCCATGTGATTTAAGTCATTACTTTCCAAGCACTGTAAAAGGGCCTGCAACAACTCTGGCCAACCACTTACTTGTCCTTGTTGTATAACAACACTTATTATTGTCCCAACTGTCGACCTGATATGCCTATCTGCTGCTCCTAAACAAGGCAACAGCTCCGATTTTATGTATTGCCGGTATGAGGGCGCCATGGAGTTAAAAGCAGTCCTCAAATTATTTTTCAAAAGCAGTCCAGCTGCTTGTCTTATTTCTATTGATGTACCCTGCTTGAAGAAGCACAAAAAAAAGACTTAATAGACCAAGAACTACAGCACCATTTGAGCAAAGAACAAATATACATATGATCAATAGTACTTGGAAACACAGAGAACTCTCCTTCGACATGGCCAGTCACTCATATATGACAAAAATTGAAAGATAATCAAACAACATTCATTACATTCATCTCAAAATTGGGGCATTTCGTTTAAAAAGAAATATTTCAAACCAAAACATCATCAGATTATAGTCAAATAAGTCAAAACACAATGAGTGGATTTGGAAGGTAACTAAAACATCAAGCTGGGCATAATTATTAAACAGGTAAACAGATGAGATGCAATTGTGATTGACCTTAAAATGATTCAAAAATCTTATTACATCAAATTAAAAAAAAAAAAAAGTACTAAAACAAAAACCAATCTTTAATTGATAAAATTAAACCAATCATTAAACACTGAATCCCTCATTTTCAATCTTCAACAATCATTAATCCAAACCAAACACAACGAAAAAAAACAAAACATCTTGAAAACGAATCAAACAGAGCAGAAACAGAATCTACCACAAAAACCCTAACCGATCAGGAGATGGGGAAGAAATAGAAAGAACACCTGGGCACGAGCGAGAATGAAAGCGAGGTAGTTATTGAAATCGGGGAACTGACTATAGTGCTGGAGCTGCTGCCAAATCCGAGGCTTATCGGAAGTAGGAGAGATGTGTTGTTCGAGCAAGCGGCAGATCTCTCTCAGACCTTCTTCTTGGGGTTGCCACAGAGAAGTTGCCGCCATGTTTGAAGAAGACAAGTTGCTTGCAGTGAGAGAGAGAGAGAGAGGTTTTCTTTTTTGTTTTTTTGGAATTGATTGAGTTAAAAGGAAGGAAAGGAATCGAGTGCTCTCTGCAATTCGAGAGAATTAATAACAATGAGGAAGACAACGAGGCCAGAGAGGGAGAGGCGAGTTTTGGCTGTCAGACTATTTAAATATAGTAGTGAGACTTGAGAGAAGATTTTCAGCATTCCTGGAGTGCACGTGACTCTCTCTCTCTCTAGCATCATTTTCTTTTTTCTTTTTTTTCTTTGTACAAGTATTTAAGAAAAAATAGAAAATTTAGACTAAGTTTGGTTCGTGATCCGAAAAATAGAATACAACTCAAAAAGTAAAAACTCAAAAAATAACATTGTCATTTCCTGAAAACGGCTTGTTTTCTTTATAAATTTTGAGAAACTGTTTTCGAGTTTTAACGAACTAAACACATTTTTCATATTTTCAAAATCTTTGATACAAAACTGAATCTAAATCATAAACCAAATGCAGTCTTAACCCAACTCAACTCATCATTTTCTTGTTGAGCTTTTATCTTTTGTTTCCTTGTTACAAGCATTTGAGAAAAATTATAAGATTTTGGCCTAACCTAATTCTCAACTCAATGACTTCGAATTGGTTTGTGTTGGCTTTGTCGAACACACTTGTTTTATATATAGATTTCAAGATTTTGTGTGTTTACTTAACCTATAAATCTTTAAATGTTATCTTCTAAGGTTATATCAAAGTCAAATATAAATATTATAATAACTCAATATTGTTTCAGCCAAAAATCTCACCCCGGGCCCGGGGGGGTGACGAAGTCGACTAACTGACAAAAATATAAATTTGCTCCTCCTTGGAACCCCTCAAACGGTCTTCTCGCTCCCAACCTACAAAGGATGGTGGCATCCAGGAGTGTCACTGAAAAAACTCGAATGCCTAAGTTAGTCTCTAGAAGAAAGAAAAGTATAAGTATAGAGAGTTGAAGTTCTTGAGCATACATTTTCCTGTTGAATGAGGTCCCTTTTTATAGTCGAAGGGGGGATCCCCTGCATTTAAAGTCGTTCTCCATCATTAGGAGAGATTTACGCCTTTTTCTCATTAGGATTTATCTGGTTGAATGGATCATGATGGGTCATTTCTTCCTCGGGATGTGTGTAAGTGTTATGATGTGGATGTTTTATGTTTGATTTACATTGATGGAGGTTCCAATGAAAGCGTATATCGTCTCGATAGAAATTGAGGTGATTGTATATCCTCAGCCGTGGTCGAGGTGGTATTCCCTCAGCCATGGTCAAGGTTGCACTCCCTCAGTCATGGGCAAGGGGGTGTGTGCGCTCGGCCATGGTTGAGGGTCTTCTGTCCTCGGCCACGGCCGAAAGTGTTATGCCTTCGACCATCCCTCGCCCATAGCTGAGGGAGTTTTTGCCCTTGGCCATTGTCGATGGTCTTATGTCTTCGACCATGGCTAAGATTTCATTTCCTCGACCGTGATCGAGGGCGCTTTTGCGCTTGTCCATGTCTATGTTTTCACCGTGAGTGCATTTGTGCCTCGACCTTGGGTAAGGGTGTTGTCAATTTTTATCGTCGATAATGCTTTGATAAAGTGGTCGTCTATTTCACTTTGATCGATTTGCATGTCCATCATTATGTGTGTTCATCATTGGGATTTAAATTATGACTTGTAAATGGTTGATTTTGGGTGCAACAGTAAGCCCCTGATGAGCGTGTCGAAGAGAAAATTCGAGGTGCTCATTACTTGACTGGTGATCTGCTTAGTAGTTTTCAAAGTCTTTTATTTTCATTGGGCTTAGGTTTTTCAAGATAATGATGGAATCTTCATGACTTACCCAAGTCGTTTAAAATCATGTTTGATGTACTTAGGCCAACTCATGAGAGTTATTTTTGTCAATGTCCTTGCCTCTTGATTAAACTTAGTTAAGTTTCACTATCATTTTCCTTTGATTAAACCAAGTCAAGTTCTAGGAATGTTATTTTCCTTCATTAAGGTTTTTGAGAGCAATATATATGACCTTACGGGTTCTATGCGAAAGACAAACAAGTATATTGTTAACTTTCAAACACGTTTATGTTAGATAAAAATGAGCCTACAAGGAGCTTAGGGGGTCTTTGTTTTTTATGACTTAATTGTTTTGCAACCATGTTTCACGTTGGCCTAATATGTTTTGTAAAACTTTTGGTCATGCTAGTTGCTTTGAACCCTTAACCCCTTTTTATCTTGGATGTTACTGCTTTAAAGTCCTAAACTAAATTATTTTCGATGTTTGTCTTATGATTGCATAGCGTTAAGCACACAACTATTTGTAACTTTTTTCTTTCTTTTCTTATAAACGTTGCTTGGTACTTGTGGTCTCTACCTTTGTAAGAACAAGATCATTTTGCTATTGAGATTGTTTAGCTTGTTGGTTTCTAACATCCTCATGTGAGTTTAAGTAGAAGTGTGATCTCATATTTCGACAGATGATATGCAAAAAGAAGTAGTCAATGCTAATGTATTCTTGTTGCGTTATCTCATGGAATGAAACTTGACTTTTTTTGCAACTCCTTAATGGATGGAGTGAGAAAAGTGAAACAAAGTTGAGTTCTAAAGATGTGTAATTTTGACGTTTCTCTAAGGCTATGAAAATCCTATTTTCATTCTAAAGTAATAAATGAGGGAAATAGTCCTCGAGCTTACTTTTCACCGGCTTCGGCAACATGTGTGACTTACTTACATTCCAAACACGTGGGTTCATTTTGCAAGCCCTAATCTCGTTATTGTACGAGGTTTTTACCTTTCAGATTGCTTTGGGTAATCATTGTTTCTCCTAACCCTTTTGGTGTGTTGTGGTGACCAACATATTGTTGCCTCAGTGAACCCCATGATGGATATTTTGATAATTGCAAACCACTGTTTGTCAAACTAATCTTTGTTTTGAGAATTTTCAGTCTAAGAACAGAGAATTAAATCTACTCAAGGTGAACCACTACACTTCAAGATGAGCACTGAAAATCTAATCAAGCTAAGGACAATCAAGCATTGAGCTACAAGTTTTCCCTATTGTAAAAGTATAGCTTCGATTGTATTTACGCTTGCAGAACCTTACTCATTGATTGCTCAACTTGATTCTATTTTCAAAATAATCAAAATTGTTTTTAAAAGATTTCTCAAAGTTTACAAAAGCTTTAATTTTTATCAAAATCTTGCTTGATTTGTTATTTATTGATCTCTAATTGTTTTACAAAGTGTTTGAATGTTTTCTAAGTGTTTTGATTTGATCCAAAATGTTTTTAATCGACTTGGTTTGACGGATCTTTCAAAAGAAAAAAAAGTTTTAAAAATTCTCAGTTGAGCAGGACGCTCATGCAAGTGGCCAATTCACTTAAGTTTATCAGGCCAAGCACTGCATGACGCTTCTACATGAGTAGGACGCTCAAGTTGTTCAAGAAATTTCTAGAAAATTTTTGTGCAGCAACTGCAGGACGCTCACCAAGGAGTAGCTCCCTCATGAATTGTCTAAGATCAGTTCAATGCTCTTGGTTCATCGCCTACAAGACGCTCATACGAATGCAAGACGCTCACCAACAACTTCAATATTCTTAGTTATGTTGTGGTAGCGCCCTCATCCATTAGCAGGACGCTCATGAACCTATGTCAAAAGACTGACATCTTTTCTGAAACCTGCAAAAGTTGATCATTCAGATTTATTTCTTTTTTTATGCAAATATTTTTTAATAAGAATTTCTTAACGGAACTTTGACTACCATTTTCGTGAAAGAATTGAGCTGTTTGATTTGAATCTCTGAATCTATCTCACAATGATCTCGAGATTTGAAATATGGATTTCACACTCTACATTGTTATATAATGTCCATTGAACTAGCGATTCCAAATGACGACTACATTTTGATTTTGCTTAGCACTCTTTGAAAGTTAATCTATTTTCAAAATTGTCTTTTGAGATACAAAGTATAATACATTAGTATTTTTCAAAAGATCTTTCTCTTGGATTTTTCTGAACTTCATTTTATATCATTTTAAAAGTATCCAAAAGAAAAAGATTTCACTTTTCTTCTTAGCTGCTTCAACTCTTAATCATCTTGTTGAGTTTCCTTGATAATGAATCCCTTGAAGAGGCTCATAATAGATTTAGAAATATTCTTGCGGGGATGAAGAGTTTTGGTCAAGAGTTACCCTCATGTGTTGTCATTGTATTGCTGATAGTCTTCCAAAATCTTGGAATCAAAAAATTCTTAGTCTTGCGGAAGTTATCAATCCATGGGAATGCACTTTAGAAGAATTTTGTAATTTACTAAATTCAATAGAGTCTATAAATGAAACTAAAAAGAGAGCAAGAGAATTGGAAAGTTCTCTTATGAATTTCAGATTTCTAGATAGAGAGTCAGTGAATGAGGCTGCGAATAGGTTTGTTAGCTTAACTAGAGAGTTAGATAGTTTTGGATTAACCTATTCACATCCAACTTTGGTAAAATGCTTTCTAGATGGCTTTCTAGAATTTTGGAAGCATAAAGTTCAGTTCTTAGAAGAGTTCACAAACCTTTTGGAAGTAGTTTTAATAAAATATGTTACGTTTTGAGTGGTTTAGAAACTCCTTCTGAGATAAGAGATATACATGCAAATCTTTTCAATGTTGATAGGAGTGAGCTTGGTGAGGAGAGCCAATCTTCAAGAACCTCATCCATTGCTCTGAGGACATTGATCCCAAATGAGGAGAATGAAAGTTCAAATTTTCCAAGAAGTGCACCAGAAAAGTCAAGAGCTGGAAAATAAAAAATTCGAGTTGGAAAGATGATGTGATGTGGAAGGAATTTCAACAAGAAGAAGGAAAATGCTCAAAATGAAAGCTTTGAGGTACCTTGAACAGTTCTTTGAAAACATTGGAGGTACATTTTTCATTTTTGAGAATTTCAGGCTTTATTGCTTTTATTGGCCAAATTCATGTTTCATGTGCATAAATTAAATTATGTTTTTTGGAATCATGTTGTTTCTTTAATGAAAAGTAGGAGCATGCATACTCATGTTATTACTACTCATTTGCTAAAATGCATTTCATGTTGTTCTTAAATGTTGAAATATTTGGATACATGATTATGGCATTCAAATATTTTGATCTTGCTCATGGTTGATGTTTAATGTTCAAATTATTGATTAATTTGTGTAATACAATGATATTTTGATGATTATTAATGATTATAATCATGTAGTATCTTGCTTATAGTTGTTGTGTATATCAAGTGTTAATTAGCCTTAGAGTGAGGACGTTGGAACACTTGAAGGGTGCTTACATTCTTCTTGGTTTTTGCACAAAGTGTCCTAGATGACGCTCAAGTGTAAGGAGGACACTCCCACAGTGTCAATCCCATTTCAACCGAAAATCTTAGGTGTTGGATGGCGAATTGATGTCGATTGACTGAATATGAAAATTGCTCGATCTTTCAAAATATTGCAAGAATCCGTTTCGTTCCGGACTTGCAAGGGTGGTGACAAAATAGGAGAGTAGTAGTATGTAGACAATTTTGGGTTTTAGAGCATACCTGCTTTGGAGAATGAGCCCCCATTTTATAGTCGATGGGGGGTGGTTCATGCATTAAATGCGTTGCTCCATCGATGGGAGCAATTTGCGTCTTTCCTCATTAGGATTCGATTCGTGGTTTTAGGTCTCGAGATCCGTTCTATGCGGTGTCTGAGCCATGACCAACGTGTAGGATTTGTTTTCCGTCTCAATAGTTTGGGTCGTGTTTGTAGCCAAGATAGGAATGCCTCGATCATGGTCGAGGGGGGTTCCTCGGTCATGGCTGAGGGGGGTTTCTTGGCCGTGGCCGAGGAGGATGTCTCGGCCATTGTCGAGATGAGAGCCTTGGCCATGGCCGAGAGACCCACCTCGACCATGGCCGAGGGAAGACAATCTCCGGCCATGGCCGAGGGAAACCCCCCCCCCCCCCCCCCCCCCCCGACTAAAGCTGAGATGTTTTCCTTAGGACGTGCCTAGACACGTCTATTTTTTGTTCGTGATTTGAATTTGGGTCAGTCCCTTTTTTATTTTTTCCTTTCGATTTACATTTTTCCTTTTCGCCCAGTTTTGGGTATAACAATAAACCCCTGGTGAGTGGGTTGAGACCTTGTGTGTCGGTTTACTTGCCATTTGAATCGTTTTATTTTGTGTTGCAGGAGTTGTTTAACTAGTTGAAGCTCGTTTTTGCTTATATATAAGGGGTGAGGTTGCCTTCATTTCTTCATTCCTAAGTTCATGCTCGTCGTCTTAGGTTTGGAGTAGAAGTTAGTTTTTTCATTTCTTTTGGTTATTTTCCCTTTCCTTGGTTTTGAGTTTGTTTGAACTCCTTTAAGTTTAGCCTTTTGTTTGTCGTTCATTGTTTACGTCTTGCTGCGTTGTTTCGCACGTCGGGTGTCGTGTGAGGTGATTGGGTGTGTTTGAGCATATACTTGTTGTTTCACGATACTTATTGACTTGGGTGAGAATTATGAGTGGCCAGGTGATAACCTTGGTTTTTCTTGGCCTTATACGTTAGATAGCCAATACCTTAGAAGCGCGACAAAGTCTTCCTCTTTTAGTTATCACTCTAACGACACCCCTCTCAGCGAGGACATGTTGTATGCCTCCGATTCTTTTCACGTGGGGGGAATTCGGGAAACGAAGGCATACCGCACGAGGTGCGGAATGAGGCTGTTTCTAGACCTGCCTTTGCTACGCGAGAGTATGCGTCCGTTATGACTGCGAAAGATGTTCATGAGGTGTTTTTTGAATACAAGGTTCCCTCTTCAGTTAGGTTCAGGGCTCCTGATCCGCATAAGAGGGCTTGCTCTCTTCGTCATCGTGAGGAGATTGCTCTCAATAAAGACATGTTTGTGCATGGGTTTAGGCTTCCTCTTCATCCTGTCTTAAGGGATTTTCTGGCTAAGTTGGAAGTTGCGCCTACCCAGTTGTGTCTTGGGTGTGGGGGCTGTTGGTGAGTTGTTTATCTTTATGGATGAAACATGGGTTAGAAGACTTCAGCCTTAGGGAGTTTTTGTACTGTTATAAGATAGTTCAACATGGTCAATCTTGTGGTTGGTTAGGGGTTGTGCCGAACTGTCATGAAAAGTTGATTGAAGGCAATTTTTGGTATGGTAACTCCTGGAGGAGTGAGTGGTTTTTTGATAGCAGGGCTTGGGCGGATGAGGGTCTCAAGCCCTGGATTCATCAGAGGCATCATTTGTTTGGTAAGGAAGCGGGGAGGACGTTTGAGTGTTTTTATTTATGTTTTGCTTATTGTTTCTTTCATTGATTCGCTTCTATTGAACATAGGTACCAAACGTCGTCCTCGTATTTTCGTGGAGTTAGAGGAGAGGATCGAGCATTTACGTAATTTGTGAGCATCTAAACGTGCCTTTATTGAGTTGACCTCCTCGAGTCGCCTAGTTGTTTTGTCGGTGGCTTCCGATCTCAGCCCTCCTCGTGGTGAGTTAAGTGATTTTTGTTATGTCTTGTCGTTTTTTAGTGTTTTTGTTTGTTTCATTTATTGCTTGTTTCTGTCGCAGTGATTCTGATGTCGGGTTCTTCGATTCCTTCAGGTGCTCGTGAGCGCCCTCGTTCAAGGTTGAGGATGGCTACGCCGACCGTGGTGACAGATGAGGCCGAACTGGTTCTTGCCCAACAACGTTTGGTTTGGAAAGCCTATGGTCCACTTTCTGCTCTAGTCCGGTTGGATCTACTGCTCTAGCTTCTAATCCTACAACCAGCCCGACACCACCCGCTCCTTCGTATGGGAAAGGGAAGAAGAAGGTCTTACCGTCTCTTCCATTTCCGAAGAAGAAGAAAATTTCTCATCTTGGATTTGCTGGTCCTATCCTTATCGAGGAGGCTGAGGATCATGTTGAATATGTGGCTCAAGATTTTAAGGTGGGTGTGCAAAGTATGAAGGCCCAAGAGATGCGGGAAACTGAGCTCAAACCCCTATGGGAGGACACAATTGTTCAACTGACTCAGGTGTTTCTTCTTAACGCTCTATTATCATATTTTTCGTTTTGATCATTTGTTATTCCTCGGGATTTTCTCAAAGTGATGCCATTTTGTAGGTGACCTACGTGATGAGCATTGCTCGGGAGAAGTCAAATGCGAAGTTGAAAAAAGTGGAGGATGGTTGCAGTCGGCACGTGTCTTAGCAGCGGAAGCTAGTCAAGGAGCAGGCTGTCAAGGCTGCGAAGAGTGAGAAAGAGGTCGTCATAGCTCATCAAGCGGTCGAATGTGACAGGTGGAGCTTGCCGTTCGATGGATGAAATGAGCTCCAGGCATGGTACCGAGGTCACGGGTGCAAGCAAGAAAGCAAATGATCGGGGGTACCTAGAGGGCATGAGGGACCTATGATCGAAAATAGAGCATCGTCGCCCCGATTGGAGCCTTAGCATCTTGGATGAGAGTTGCCCTAGGCCGCAGGGTGGCGTTTAGGGGGCTTTCTTCAATTTTTTAGCTTTAGTCGTTATCTTTTCTCAAATTTTCTGTCGATGTTTAATTATCGGGTCGAATGTTCATGGCCCTTACTTCGCAAGCAGCTTTGATGAATTTCTTCTTGTTGGCACTTCTAAACTTTTGTTCCTATCTAATAGTTGTTTTATATATTTTCTATGTGTATGTTGGTGGCATACTATGTATTTTGTTTTCATACCTTTTAAATGTTTGCTGAAAAATGGGCTTGCTTGTTGGTAACTTGCGGACCTTAGTCACCTCGTTTGTTCGAAGCGCTTGCCGCCCTTATCGCTCGGCCTTTATGGTGCTCAGTTTGGGTTGGGCTATGACCTTTGCTATTTGGTACGTGTATAGCTTACGTTGGGCCTGTGGCCTTAGCTGTTTTGGTGCGTGTTCAACTCACATTGGGCTTGTGGCCTTAGCTGTTTTGGTGCGTGTTCAACTCACATTGGGCTTGTGGCCTTAGCTGTTTTGATACATGTTCAGCTCATGTTGGGCTCGTAACCTTTGCTATTTTGATACGTCTTCAGCTTACGTCGGGCTTGTGGCCTTTGCTATTTGATACGTGTATAGCTCACATTAGGCCTGTGGTCTTTGTTGTTTGATTCGTATATAGCTTACGTTGGGCTCGTAGCCTTTGCTCAGGATTCTAAATCAACTCAAAATGTTTATTCATACGTCGTGTTGTGAGGCCTTATTCAATTTTTTGGCCTTGAATACATAGGGTTAGAAACAAGAAAACAATTATTCTTTGAGTTCTAAGGACTATGTCTATTTTGTGTCTGCTTGAGCTTCATATGATGCCACGTTCTGGTCGTTATGTCGTCCTGCCTTTCGAAGTGCTAATGAGTAATACTCCCTTGAATCTTTTTGATCTCCTCGCAGAACCCCTATTCCTTCTCCTGTCTGGAACTTCATGACAAGGTGATATGTTGACTCCATTGCCCGCAATGCGTTGAGGGTTGGGCGCTCGATGATCTCGTTGAACGTTGAGGGGCAGTCCACTACTAGAAAGTTGGTCATGATAGTGGACTGGAATGGGAAATCCCTCGCTGTTAGAGGATGGGTTATCATTCCGTAGGGGCCGACTGAATCGCCGGTGAATCCAATCAGGGGGGTCATGGATGGTTGTAGACGCAAATCCCTTATGCTCATGCGCTTGAAGGCTGAGCTAAATAGTATATCCGCCGAACTTCCTCCATCTACCAACAACTTGTGGACTTTGTGATTCACGATATCCAAGGTCACAACCAGGCCGTCTGCGTGCGAGAAATGGAGTCTGTGTGTAACGCCCCGTACCTACAAGTCAAACATGTATGTTGATTTATACTTATTGTTAGACCTATTTGTACCATATACGTATGTACATTGCTTTATAATAGGGTGAATGTGTGGTTATTAGGGTGGTAGATATACCACGACCCTAAAAATAGCATTTGGAACCTAACACTTAGTAAAAATTTCACATGGAGCTTTGAGAAGTGCGCTCTAGTGGTGAAAACCCGAGAGCTATGTTCTATGAAAATCTCAAAAAAGCGTGCGGCTCACGGGATTCCAACAAAATTTGGTTTTCTGGGCAGCAAAAAACGTGTTTCTTTGCAGCCCTGACAATTTTTTTAAATGGTCGGTGTGGCGGTTTACATGTGTTTTAACGCCAATTATCGACTTTTCTAGCGCATTTTCACATGTAAAAGCTGGAGAAAACCAGAGCAACGAAGGGGAAATAAGAGGAACGAGTTAGGGCAACCGAAATTCAAGGTAAGGGTTGGTTATTTTTGGCTAAAATTCGTGGATTCTTACTCCTCTCTTCAAGTTACATATCATATGTGAAAATTGGATGATTTTCATGGCTAGATTGAGAGCATGGGAAAGAGGGTTTTAGCTGAAAAATTTTGTGGATTGATGATAAAATAGTTGTGTTTAGTTGTGATTTTGATTGTAAATTGATTGTGGATAATTTGCAATGTGAAATGGCAGAGATTTGTGGATGGAATTTTTTATTTGAGAATTAGACAACAAGAGCAAGTGAGGTGCTCGTGCCATAAAAAGTGGGTATTTGAACAATTTGGGCTAAGTGTAGCGAAAGAGTATTGGACTTAGGCAAATTGTTGTACATTGTGAGTATTCCTATCTTTGGTTTTATGTGTGGCATTGTATTATAAATCTTGTTTTTATAAATTGATATCATGATTGATTGCATTGTTTCTAGAATGCATTAAGTTTTGTTTTGAACATCGAACATACTTAGGCTTACTTGGGTAAGAAAAATATGTGATCAATTCCATAGGAGTAAGTCTGTAAATGAGGCCCTGAAATGATCAAAATGGATGGTTAAATGAGCCGAGTTTTCCTTTTGAATGCATAGTACGGATACAAACTCTCTCATACACCTAACTGTGAGTGGATGGTTAGATAAGTCGAGTTCTGCCTACGTATGCATAGTGGCGATACAAACTCACTTATGTATTTGATGGTGAGGTTTTCTTATTTACTTTATGCATTGTATGATATGTATAGAGTGGCGCAAAATGTATCTTAATCGTGTATTGTTATTTACATGTGACTTGCATATTAGGTTTTATATGGATTTAAATGCCATATTTTTGTATGAATGCATATGTAATGTCACAGGTATATTGCTCACTGGGTTTGTTGTAGCTCACCGAATTCCTTTTCACTATAAGTGTTGATTACAAGGGTAACAGCAAAGCTTCATAAGGTTGACCTGGGCCTCTTTCCTCATATCTTTCCTCTATGTATGTATGAGCAAGGAGTTGTGGTTTATATTTTAATATTTTGTATATGTACATAGATAACACTACTGTACTCATATGTATAACTGTAGTAGGATTGTATAGATATATATATATATATATATATATATATATATATATATATATATATATATATATATATATGGTTTTGAGACCTTGATAATATATGGAAGTTAGGTATATATGAAATGGAATGTTTGAATATGTGGATGTCTTGTGGATTATTAGAGGTTTGTGGAACCTCATATTTATGTGGAGGTTCAGACAAATTTTTTTAGTGGATTTTGTGAAATTTTTTAAAGGATGAAGGCTGAAAGGGTATCATATACGCGATGTATGGCGTATATGGTATTTTGTGCCGGTCATGACGTCATCCTAAGGAGGGGGTCGCGACACAGTGAGCATCTTCATCCGTGAATGCATTGGCGTGTGGGTCCCTTCGTGTTTCTTTTCTTAAGCTGAAGGTGAATTGTGTGTCGAGGGGCTGGTTCCATGCCTCACAGGCGTAGGCCTTTCTTGCCCTGTTTGAATTGCCACCAAGGAACGATCCGCCCACAATGGTGTGAATTTCTATGATCGGACGTGGGAGTCGAGAGCGAATGTCCCTGTTTGCTGGCGCGTTGGTCTGGTTTGCTACATATTCCCTCAGCCGACTAAATCATCGATCTGCTTCTTCAGGTTATAGCAGTCAGCAGTGTTGTGACCGTGATCGGGATGATATCGACAGTACTTTGTTCGATTTCTTCGTTCGACTTCTGTTCTCATAGGGCGTGGGGGTCGTATAAGGTTTCAACACTCAGCCTCGGTAAGGTCTTGCTCAATGGGGACAGTTAATGGAGTATAAGCAAGCTTGACTCGCAAAGGTCGGGGTTCTCCTAATGGACCCCCAACGTTCTCTGGGTTTTTTTCCTTTTTCTTCTCTCTCTTTCCTTTTCTTCGGGGGTGCTTTTTCCTTGACTTGGACATCCCTTGTTGTCTTTATCTCCTCAGCGTTAGTGTATTTTCTGGCTCGAATAAGCAACTCTTCATAGTTCCTAGTAGGGTTCTTGGCAGAGACCACCTAAACCTACTTGCCTGAAGCCCTGCCATTATGGCGGTTAGTGCCACGTTAGGCGAATACCCTTCTACTTGAGATGTTTCGTGTGCAAAGTGTGACGTAATCTTTGAGGGCTTCATCTTTCAATTATTTGACGAAAAGAAGGTGTATGGAAGGTTTCCTTGTCTCACGGAGCCCTCCACATTGGCTGACAAATGCAGGCCCGAGTTGGTCGAAGGAGTGGATCGATTTGGGAGGCAGTCCGGGAAACCAACTTAGGGTTGCATTGGTCAGCGTGTGCTGGAAAGCTAGACAAAAGGTTTGATCAGTTTCCGCATACAACTTCATCAACAACTTGTATTTCGTTAAGTGATTGACTGGATCCCTCTCCCAATCGTATAAGTCCTTGTGAGGAATCTTGATGTACTCGGGCAAGGTGGCATTCTGGATCTCCTTCGCGAAGGGCAACTCTGCTTCTCTTAGAATTGCATCGAAGGAAAAATGGGCTCTCGAGCCTTCCATAGCCTGAATGGTCTAGAGTTGATCTCCAGTTCTCATGGTTTTGATGTTTGGTTGGCACGCGGCGTTCGCAGCCCCTCCGTTCAGTAGACCTCTCTGCACATCGACTAAAATCGAGAGCTACTTTTGCATATAGTATAATTGGTCATCGACGTTCTTAGGAAGGAGTTCCCTGTTGCTTGATTCTTGGAAATGGGAGGCGGTTCGCTCTCCCATCGTGGTGAGACCTAGATGGCTTTGCTTATCTTGAGCTGCTAATCCTCAAGCAGGTTTTGCAACGCTTTATTCTCCACGCTTGTGCTCTAATGTTGATGAGTCACCTCTTGCAAGCTACGCAATGGACTTGCTCAATCCATTCTAGGATTCCAGCCATTCCAATTGACGTTCTCTACGATCGTCCCCATTTTTTGTTTCATGTTGCCAAATCGAAGCTGAGTGGTTCGATACCCCGAAGCAAGTTAGGGTGAAGTTGGGGTTTGTCGCGATGGAGTTGGCGGGCTGGTTCCTGGTTCCCGCTTCCTCTTGATGAGCTTGTACATTATTTTCGCTCACGATTTTAAATTGGTGATCTGGTACTAAGAAAGGTCATACTCAACACCAAAAAGGCCGGAGCAGGGGCTCTCGACCCGAATTAGAAAGAACCATACAAGGTCATTTCCATACCAAGGAACGGAGTCTACGAGTTGGAAGACCTCGATGGAAGGAGGATCACCAAGCCATGAAATGTAGAGCATCTGAAGTTTTACTACCAGTAGCTGTAGCTAGTAGGAGTAGCTCAGTAGGAATAGCTAGCAGGGATCACCTGCTCAACTTAGACTTATCTTTTTGTCATCTTTTGTTGAAGTTTATAAACTAGTTTGTTTCTTAACAACTTTGCGTGAATTCACCAACAACCATCGACACAAAATGGCGACAAGGAAAACGACTAATACCTTGGGGATGCGAGCCTCGCTCAAAAATCCCCAAGAAGGGGTCGAAAGCCTAAAGTACCCTAGAGTCTAAGCTCAAGCCCGGATTATCGCCAGGATGAAGGCTAAGGCCTAAAATACCTTGGGATCTGAGCTCGTCAGAGCTCAAATTATCGCTGAGAAGGAGTTCACTCTCAAAATACCTTGGGGTCCTAGCTCTTCAGAGCTCGAATTATCATCGGGACGATAGATTTATGGAAATACGACTAAGTCCCAAGGCGCAACTCAAGCTCGGATTATGGTCGAGCTTAATAGGCTCACCGGGTAGAGCTTGCGGGACATATTTTTACGAAAAAATGTCTAAATCCCAGGGTGCAACTCAAGCTCGGATTATGGCCGAGCTCAACAGGCTCACTGGGCCGAGCTATTGGGACATATTTTTACGAAAAAATGTCTAAGTCCCAGGGAGTAGCTCAAGCTCGGATTATGGCCGAGCTCAACAGGCTCACCGGACCGAGCTCGCTAGACATATTTTTATGAAAAAATGTCTAAGTTACAGGGAGCAGCTCAAGCTCGGATTATGGTCGAGCTCAACAGGCTCACCAGGCCGAGCTCTAAGGACTTAGTTTTACAAAACTTATTTTAAGTCCCATGGACCATGTTGACCGAGCTCACATGACGACATGTATAAAGTAATTTAGTATGTGCTTAAGTCAAGTAGAGAAAGAAAAAATAACATGTAAAGAACATGATTCATTCAAAAGATGATTAGATGTTTAAATTCCATGTATACAAAGAGAGATGGAAAAAACAAAGGCTTAGGAGCCTAACACGACAACCTCGGCCTCAATAGCCAGTTGCTGTTCGACCTCAGTTTCATCTTGGCCTTCTCCCTCAGCTTGGACCCCCGGTTCGGCTGCAACAACGCCCACAGTATCAGGCTCTTCCTCAGCTCCTGCAGGCTCATTTTGTTGTTTCTCGGCCATGAAATTGTCGAAGGCTGCCATATCGACCTTGTCAGCAAAGTACTTACCAAAGTCAACCTTCATATGGATCTGACCCAGCTCGTACTCTTCCCGCTTCAGGTCCTCGAACTCTCGTGAAGCTTTGTACTCCCGAACAGCGCGATGAGCCGAGTTGGCCAGCTCGGATTCCAAATAACCGATCTTCGCTTTTAACACTTCGTTCTCCGAGGCCGACCTCTGCAGTCTAGATGTTGTGAAGGACAGCTTGGACTCGGTCTTAGCAAGGTTGCCCTCGAGTTCCTTTACCTTCAGCTTCATCTCCTCCTTCAGCTTCCTCTACTCGGCCTAAGTAAAGATGGACAACTCATCGACCTTCTTCATGGCCAAAAAAATTTGATGGGCTGCCTGAATGAGAACAAACGCACAAGTCAGCCCAAGTAAGATGAAGAATTACCATTAACACCGAGAAAATGCATCTTACCTCAACACATTTCACGAAAGCCTGAGAGGCGTTGTCCCTGCCAGGGTCCTCTTTCCCCAGATCGACCTAGGATTGAGGTAGTCCGATCTGGTACCCCCAAATTGTGAGATCCAGATTATCGAGTTTTGAAACATCTCACAGAGCTTTTTTCCAGGTCGGCGATCGATGGGATCAGGCACTCTACTTTTACTCCTGCGTTTAATTAAACCCCTCATCAGGGGCAACAACAACAGGAGAGGTTGAGAGAAGAGCATAAGAGCTGCCAACTAGGGTGGCCGGTCGAGACCGAGCCTCTTGCTCGGCTGGTGAGGCCGTCTTCTAAGCATATGCTTGAGCTTACTCGAAGGCTCGCATCCGCTCAATGTTGAAGGTCCGGATGCTCGTCTTCGGGGCAGACATCAACCAGAATTAGCTCAGTACATGACTAAAAGACCAGCATAAACAACAAGTGTCTCTTACCAGTGAAAAGTTTTGGCTGGTGAATGAGGCTTGCTGCAAAATGGCGAGCTGGGGTCAAGTTGCACCCGTAAGAACGATCCAAGTAGCTCGTCTGGTAAATCACTTCTAACTTGGAGAAGTCAGTTCCATCTGTCTTTCCAGGGCTATCCTAGTGAACTACAAGGTAGAGCAGGAGTTAGGCCGAGCTGAACAAAAAAACAAAGAAATAGAGAAATGTCAGGGGTCTGCTCGGTACTTGGGTATGTAAACCTGGTCGGCACGCCATCCTCCTCAGCCCAGTTCCCTGAAACAAGGAACTAGGTGTCCTTCCACTCCTTGTTAGCTGTTGCGTTCTTGGTGATAAGGCGTGATGCTTCTCCCCACTCGCCCATGTGCTTGCATAGTACCAGCCTGAACAACGAGGGTAAAGTTTGAGCTGGTAGCCGAGCTTAAACTTCGTCAAACTAAAGTCTCTCCAACCGCACTCTTTCCACAACACCATCAAGCCGAGGAAGGCTAGCCAAACGTTGGGACTGAGCTGAGGTGGGGCAATACTTAGGTCAGCCAAGAAGTGGCATACGACCTTGGGTAAAAGAAAAGTGGCCCCATACTTAAACAAACTTGTGTAGGTCTCTGACTCAGACTCGACCTCAACCGCTTCATCGGCCGAGGAGGGCACCTAGGTTCGACGATCGATTCTGCTTGACTCACCTTGAACCCTCTTGCTGCGAGCTCGGGTCCCGAGCAGGGCAGCGGTTAAGGGCGACTTCACCTAGGCTAAGGATCTCAACGCCCTCAGACTCCCTCTCCTCTAAGGGTTGAGTAGCCTCTGCCTCAACATGAAGCATTTGCTCGGTGTCTTCTCCACTTTGTAGAGATTCTGCCAAATAAGTCAGAAAACCCCTCATGAAAGCCATAAATACTAAGTAAATTAGACGAGGAGGAGAGCAAGAAAATACCGAGCAGGTGAAGGGCTGAGCAACTAAAATTCCAAGAAAGAAATAAAAAACCAAAGTTAGAACAAAAATGAACAGGAGAAAATCCGAGCTGGGAGAGAATCCAGAGAATAGTGAAATCAAATGAGTGGGAGCCACAATATATAGAGGGCCCTTCTCGATTCAGAACCGTCGGATGTCGAGAACGTGGATCTCGAGTATCCAACGATTCATATCGGAGCAGACGAACCGACGTAACGTTCAACAGTACGGTTCTTGGTTCTCAAATCTCGATGAGTATCGGACGGTTCCTAACCGACCAATGGTTTTAACTTACAAATCAGCTCTACCCGAATTGCGAGGAACATTGGACGACCCAGAACTTTTTCAAACACATTACAAATCTCGAGGGAAATCTAAGATGGTAGTAAGCCTTTCACCCCAACCAGGGTTAAAAGGCTTGGGGGGTAAATGTTAGATGATCAGCTCGTATTAGAGCTGACCTGGACATCATCATAAGAGCTGAGTTGGATATCCAAAATAGCGACAGTCGTGTACTGCAATAGACAAGTTGAGGTGACGAGGAAAAAGTAGCGTGAAGTAACACGACCGCCATATCAGCTCGATCATAGCAAGTTCTACTCAACCATGGACCTGTCCAAGCCGACCTAGCGGGATGCCATATACGATGAACCCGAAAGCGAGATGTTAGAGTTAGCTCGACCCCGCCAAGCTAAGCTAAGTGTTGTTTTGTTCAAAATAACAACTCGGCCTACATCCGAGCTGGTCATTCCACACGAAATAAATAAGATTAAGGAGTCATTCCTAACACGCTGTATCCCAAGAAATCCGAGGTAATCTTAATAAATAAGATTAAGGAGTCATTCCTAAGACTCTTCTTTCGAGACAAATTAGGAAAACAGGAATCATCTAAGATGAGATAAAATTACTACTCCGAGATGAACCCAGTATATAGGGATTAATTTTTTTAATGTCTATTTTATAATTTCACATCTTTTACTTTCAGTTTGACTTGATGAATCAAGTATCTTAAATGTCATTCTAGTAAATAAATGGTGGGGAGATGGAAAGCAACTCATCCATTAATAAACTATTAAATTTAATATAACTTTGTGCTAGCCGCATTAATTATCAGATACACCCTCTTAGCAATGTTATTTACTACATATTTTGTTATATGTTTTCAATTGTGTTACATGCATTTTCTTTTTAAATAATAATAACTTTTACATATGTTCGACACTATCCTTGGGTGAGAATCTTGCACGATATAATAAGAAAGAGAATATATAATTACACATATACGTTGATGCTAATCAATGTATACTATATTTTTTGAAATAGATTGTCTTGATTATTACATAATGTGATTTAGATTTATACTGTTTATTATTCAAGAAAACTTTTTATTTTTTTCCTTTGAAGACCGTAAAGTACAGATATAAATAATTTAAAAGATATTTTTTGAGTAGATATATATATATATATATATTTCTAAAGATATTAGATAAGATGATTCATGAATTTAATTTTTGAAATTAAGTCCTAATCCCTAATATTTAAACAATGCCTTCATCAAATACTGATTAAGTCAATTTTTCGATCATGATTATTCTATTAAAGTATGCGCGAGAGATCAAATTGAAAAAAATAAAAAAAATAAAAATGATTTGATGCATCGTCATCATTATTAAGCATTAGTGTGCACTATATATATATATATATATATAGTAGATGCCTAACTATTAAAAATATAGGTTTTCTATTTTATAAGTCTACATTGTTTACTTTGAGTTTGACTAGATGAATCAAGTATCTTAAATGTCATTCTAGTAAAGAAATGGTGAAAACCTTGTATTATTTGTTATAAATCAATGCCACATAAGATTTATAACTTAAATTTATTTAAAAAATATAATTTTCAATAAAGAAAAATCTAATGTAGAAGCTATCTACATTAAATTTGTATTAATTAATGTAAGATTTTCAATCAGCATTTTTCTATATTTAATCATTTTAGCACTCTTCTTTACAGTGAAAATTGGATTAGGAACAAGAGGAAACACGAGTGACACGTGTCTACTTCTAGAGCATTGGGTTATTATTCATACTATATAGATAAGTAACAGAGTAATAATGATCATCAAAAAGAGTGCGTGTGTGTACTGTAATAAAAGAAAGAAAGTAATTAAGAAGTTGGTATAGACAAAATGAAATAAGCGAATAATTTATTAATAAAGCTGATACATAATGAAAATGACAATACGCTTAAAAACAAACCAAGGAAGGTATTGATTTATTGAGTTACAGAACAAGAATGAAGTAAGAGAGAAAGTCTAGCACCAAGTATATAAAAACAAGAGGAATTGATTAAAGCAAACTCGGCAAATTACTACCGGATCATAGAGGTGTTAGTAGTACACACAAACCCAAGAAGCAAGTTATATGAATAAGACTTGTTCAACAGTACACGCGGATGCTCTTTGTTGCGGAGGGCAAAGTTTTGCAAGACATAACACTAAGGAAATGGCTTTCGAGCTTCCCAACTTGATTACCTTGACATCCGCTCTGGTCGAACAAATTAGGAAACTTGTTACTGTTGATGTTCTTGTAAATGTACGATTTCTTATCATTAGAAATGTCGTGACAGCCACACTTAGTGATTTGCTGGGGAAGATTATCATACGAGATCCTACACTGGTCATTATCAAAGAACGCTAGTTCAGCGATATAATCGTCGGGGAATTTATCGCTGCTCACCGGCATTGCTCCAAACACCACCACCGCCCCTATTGGTACACTAAGAGGTTAGTTGTATCACAAAATGCCCTATACTTAGTAAAATCTCACCTGGAGCTTTGAGAAGCGCGTTCCAATGGTGAAACCCGAGAGCTGTGTTTTCTAGGTTTTCAGAGAAGTGCGCTCCTGGTAAAGGAGAAGCGTGTTCCTCACGAGATTCCAAAAATTTTGGTTTTCTGGACAGCGAGAAGCGCGCTCCTCTGCGGGCTTGACAATTTTTTTTATAGGTCTGTGAGGCGGTTTGTGCATGCTTTAGACAGATGTCTCGACCTTGCTAGCTCATTTTGCATTGGCTGAACTTGGGGAAAAACAGAGCAACAAGAGGGAAGAGGAGGATTGAGATTGGAAGGCCAAATCCAAGGTAAGAATTCATAATTTTTGGGTTAAAACTTACAGATTCTTATTTCTCTCTTCAACTTGTATAACATATGTGAAAATTATATGTTTTTCATGGTTAAATTTAAGTTGGAAAAAAGGGTTTTAATAATTGTTGAATCATTGAAGGAAACCATAGGTAAGTGGTTCCTTGTTGTTTTGTGGTTAATTTGATGGTAAATTTACTGATTTTCCATGGTTGGAAATAGGTTTTCAGACCATGCTGGGTGAGGGTTTTAAGAATCCATTTAAATGGTGAATTGTCCTATTTTGATGTGTTTTATGATTTGAAAATGATTATGGATGATTGACAATGTTAAATTACAGAGATTGGAATGAAGAATTGGTGATGGACACAAGTGAGGTGTTTGTGCTGTAATAGTCAACAGTTTGGAAAATTAGCTAAGTGTTTTGAGTGTGGACTTAGTCAAAATCATGTAACTTGTGAGTATTTCTATTTTGGTTTTATGTATGACACTGTAGTATATATATAAACCCTGTTTTATGAATTGTGGCATGTATGATTGCTATGTTTTGCATTATTTCTTGAATGCATTAAATCTTTCATTTGAATATCAAATATACTTAGACTTACTTGATGTAAGGAAAGTATACGATCAATTCCATTGAGGTAAGTTTGTAAACGAGACCTCGGAATGATCGAGGGGATGGTTTGATAAGTTGGGTTCTCCTTATAAATGCATAATGGGGACATAGACTCACTTACACATCTGAGGGTGAGGATTTGCTATTTATGCATTGTATGATATGTATAGAGTGTCGTAAAAATGTATTTGAATCATATATGGTTATTTACATGAGTATTGCATATCGGGTTTATAATGTTCTTTAAATGTCATGTTTTCTTATGGATGCATATATAATGCCAATACTAGATTACTCACTGAGCTTGTTGTAGCTCACCCCGCTTCCTTTTTATTACAGGTGCAGATTACGAAGGCAAAGTCAAGGCTCCAGAAAAGTGATCTGAGGTTGTCTTTTTACTAATGTAACTATGTGTTCAGGGAGTTGGTTTTGTGTCATTTATTTTGAATATGTATGTATTGTTGGCCAAGATGAACATCCAAGAAGGGGGTGAATTGGACGAGTTGCAAGTTTTTAACCTTTCAAAAATAAGTCGAAATTAAAGCAAGTAAAGTGAAATGGCAGAAATTAAAGCACACAGGATTTAACGTGGTTCGGTGCTTACGACCTACGTCCACGACTTGATCTTCCCAATCAAGATGTTCTCTTACCAAGAACACTTCATATACTTACAACTTAAAACAATGGATAGCCTTTGGAAATCTAAGCACAAAAGGATAAAATGAAGAACTTGTTGAGCAATGAGGTTATCTTCAAAACAATTTACAATTTTGATTCAATTCGAAACTTGTTTGTGCAATGCAAGAATCACGACTTTTTTCTTTTGAAAGACTCTTTAGAAAGCTCAGTCTAACTTGCAAGAATCGTGTGTGTTGTGTATTTGAAACTCAGATAATGAGTGTTTTATTAAAATGAGCAGTTGCTGGTTAAAAAACATGAGAGTATGAAATGATTTGAATTCAAAACATTGATTAATCTAAAGTTGTTTTGGGCATGCGAGACAATGAGAATCATCCAGGTGTTAGTAGAGAATATTTCAGTTAAGATAATCAGGCAAAACTGTGCAAGGAATAGAAAAATCGAGTAAGTGGAAGTGCCCACGTTTTTCTTGTCAGAAATATCAGATTTTTGTCTCTGCCAATGATAGGGCGCTATCATGTCCTATAGCGCGCTATCAGCCTGTTCATTATGCACGATATTGGTTTATAGTGGGCTATTAAAGCTCGATATACAGAAAATCTAGAGTTCATGATTTTCTGAACTCATTGATAGCGCTCTATCAGGGATGATAACGCGTTATTGCCCTTTATACAAAAAATAGAATTTTGGCAATAGTTTGATAGCGGGCTATCATAAACGATAACGTGCTATTGCCTATTTTTCAGAAAGTCAGAATTTTGACAATCGACATGATAGCGTGGTATCGTCAATGATAGCGCGCTGTTGCCTTCTGCAAACTTTAGCAATTGGCTGGATAGTGGGATATCATTAATGATAGGGCGCTATAGGTTCCTAATTTTTGAAGAATCAAAATTTTGACACTCAAGAACAATTCCATTGAATCAAAACACTTTAATATAAGATTAAACACTTTTAAATCATTCAAAACTTATTGAAATTATGTTTAAAACCTTTCGAAAGCCATTTTGTCAAAATCAAATACGAAATTGAAATGATTTTGAAAACTTTGCAATTTAGAGAGTTTAAGTGATGAGATTGATCGAGAGGTTACCTTACACACCTAAGATCAAACTAATGCATTACATATGAGATACGTCTCCGTTCTTCGGGCTTGATCTTTGTAGACTTCGATAGCTATTATTTGATGTGTTCTTGATGATTAGTTGTAGCACTTAGAGAAACAATACAGGTGATATTATATGGTTTGTAATCATCAAAATATCGAGATACCGACGTGAAGAGCATTGGTCCTACAATCACCCATTTTTTCTAATTTCAAACACTTGATATTGGCCTTAAGAAGCAATCCTAAGATGTATGATTTTGAAAAATTTCGGCAACATTTTGTTTAAAAAACTGAATGCTCACAATAAATCAACATAAGTAAATACATTCATAACATGTAACAGGGTATCCATGATCTCATATATATCAAAAATACATGGCAGAGCATCATCACAGATATATGGTACAATCATAAAAACATACATTTAGAGCATGCATCTTTCCCCCTATCAAAAATACATATGCCTCTCCCCTATCTATGTCACTCTTATACAGAGTATCCTCATAATATCTTTTCCCCCTTTTGAAATCACAAAAAGAGAAGACACTCTACTACAGAGGGGGGTGACCCCGAGCTGCCTAATCGTCAACTAGATCCCGAAGAATCCCTTCAGGAGTCTGAGTCGATCTGCGTGAGGATCATCTAGGAGCTTGATAGGTCGACGGGCCCTGACCGGGTCGAAGATGTGGAAGAGTGGATGTCCAGGAAGACTGTGGAGGCATAGAGTGAGCAGGAGGTAGTCGCAGACGAGATGCTAGAATGGCCTCCAACCTCTGGAGATAGTCAACTCCAATGCGAACCTGATGCGAGGTTATGTTCATGGATCTTGTACCGTGGGAGAGTAAGAAAGCCATAGTCTATAGCTGAGAATCAAATGACATGGTGCTCTCTACTGACTGACAAACCGCACTACGTATAGCCCTCTCCAAGTTAATAAACCATGGACGAATCTCTGATGAAGCTCTAGTCGGCTCTCTGTCTCTGATCTCCCGTAGAATCTGCTCATGAGCGTCTATCCTGGTCTGCAAGGTGGCCAAGGTCGATGTAATCCTCGAGAACATCGTCGTCTGAGTCATTTGCATTTCCTGAACGATCCGTAGAATGAAGGCAACATCTGGGGAGGGCTCGAAAGACTGAGGCACCGGAGGAGGAGTAGTGGGAGCCTTGGCATGAGATGGAGCTGGGACCTCAACAGGTGGAGGTGAGAAGCGATCACCTATAGGAGAATATCCTCAATGAGGAGAGGATGGAATCTGAGAGCTGGTTCCAGCACTCAGGTATAAGAGAGGGATGAGACGTAGCACTCAGTCTGGAAATGTCAACAGGAGGAGCTGAAGTAACCTCCTGATCATGGGGGCCGGGGACCTCAGGAATAGCCCGTGCACGTCCATCCAACATAATGGCCTCCGAGTCGATAGCCGGAGGATCGCCTTCCTTGGTCGAGGAGAAAAATTTGGGCTGAGTGTCTGTAGGTAGCTTATCTCTACGCATCCATCTTCTCTTTGGCTTATAATACTAGTAATCCATGTGCTTAAGTGTCGAAGATCGGAAGCAATTATTGTGATGCAACTGCTTAACATCCCGCTCTTTTTTCAAATTGATATCAGTATACTCAAAGAAGCGGGTAAGGTTCTTTTTTGTATTCTTGATGGAATCCATGTAGTCCATGTTAACATATGGGAAATGGACAAGCGTCTTTGTGTAGAGACACCATGTCAGAAATAGATAAAAAACACTCACATTGGTCCTACTTCCCTCTCTAGGCTGAAAAAGCCACGTGACTATGTTGTGAAAGATGTGAGGAATGAAATCAAGGTCCGAATTCTGGAGTGTTTTAGGGACCACATCATAATGTTTTGAAGATAACAAATTGAGTGCAACAAGCGAATCATAATTTGGGAAGTGAACTATCCCATTTTCTTTAGTAGCAATCGGCCGACCCTCATTGGGAATATTGAAATGGCTCGCAAACAATTCAGAAGTGATCTCAAAATCTCTCCCTAAAACAACAGTCTCATACACACATCCATCCTCATGTTTCATTTTAAGAGTTGTGAACAGGATGCGAATTAGAGTGGGGTACCATTTGTTTTAATAGGTGACGAATGGAATCCACCCTTGGTGTGCTAAATACTCTTCGATAGGAATCCTACACCGTCGGAAGAAGTCAAGATCAATCCAAGCACCGTTAGTTACAGTGCGACAGAAGTAACGTGCAATGATTTCCTCATAAACATCGATTGAGGATGGTGTGCGAGGAATGGATGATTGAGGACGTGTGGGATGGTCGTGTCATATCTTAACACGAAGTTCAGATCAAGTTCAGGTGATGGAACCCTGGGATTGGTTGTTCAAGTGGTTTTCTCTTGGGTGCCATGAACAGTGATGGGATTTGAAGATTAAATCAAATGATGAAAAATGATGAATCAAAGCGAAATCAAAGAGTTTGAGAGAAGTTTTATCGTGATTTTGCTTTGATTTGAGTCAAGAATGATGAAAAAATATGACGATTTGAGCAAGAATAGGATTGGGGGACCACCGGTAGCGTGCTTAGGGTTCTCGTTAGCATGTTGTTGTTTAGTAATCCTCAAGTTATTGTTTCATATATAAGATTTGAGCACAACAACTACAGGCTGCAACGTATTCCGCTTCAGCCGTGGATAATGCCACTGAATGTTGTTTCTTGCTAAACCAAGAAATCAATGAATTTCCATAAAGTGACAAAATCCTGAGGTACTTTTCCTATCGATGAGACTACTCGCGTAGTCGGAGTCTACAAAACTCCTAAGCTCAAAGGAAGTATCTTTTGGATACCAACTTCCAAGATCAGTTGTCCCACTAATATATCTAAATATTCGTTTAACACATTTTAGATGTGATTCTCTGGGACTTGAATGAAATCTTGCGCATAGACAAACACTGAACATGATGTCCAGTCTGCTTGCTGTTAAGTACAACAAGCTACCAATCATGCTTCTATAAAGCTTAGTGTCTATAGGTTTTCCCTTTTCATCTTTGTCTATTTTTACAGCTAAGTTGCATGGGGTTTCAATTGTTTTCAAGTTTTCAAACTTGAATTTCTTTATCATGTCCTTAGCATACTTGCTTTGGCTCAAGAATGTACCGTTTGGTAATTGCTTGATTTGCAGGCCTTGAAAGTATATAAGTTCACCCATCATACTCATCTCAAATTCATCTTGCATAAGTTTAGAAAATTCTTTGCAAAGATGATTATTTGAGGCACCAAAGATAATGCCATCAACATATATTTGCACAAGCAACATATTATTATCTTTGTGCTTAATGAACAACGTTGGATATAATTTACCCTTAAGAAATTTGTGCTCTATAAGGAATGTGCTTAATTTATTGTACCAAGCTCTAGGAGCTTGTTTTAAACCATATAGCGCCTTGTTTAGCCTAAACACATGATCTGGGTTTTGAAAGTCTTCAAAACCTAGCGGTTGTTCCACGTATACTTCTTCCACATATACTTCTTCATTGATGTACCCATTTAAAAATACATTTTTCACATCCATTTGCTATAGTGGAAAAGTTTTATAGAAACATAAGCTAGTAACATTCTAATTGCTTCTAGTCTTGCTACAGGTGCAAAGGCTTCTTCAAAATCAATTCATTCTTCTTGATTATATCCTTGGACAACCAATCTAGCCTTATTTCTTACAATCACTCCTTTTTCATCATTCTTATTTCTAAAAACCCATTTAGTTCCTATGACTGATTGGTGAGATGGTTTAGGTACTAACTTACAGAAATTGTTTCTAACAAAGTGTCCCAACTCTTCTTGCATGCAAGAGTCCAATTTTCATCATTTATAACGTCTTCTACCTTAGAAGGTTCTATTTGGGATACAAAGGTTACATGCCTTTGATCTTTATTCAATGCAGCTCTAGTGGACACTTCCTTAGATAGATCACCTAAACTTTGAACTTTGAGATGATCTATAAGTAGTTTGAATTCTTAAGAGCTAGTGTTTCTTGGTTGTCTTCCTTTAGGTTCACAGTGTTCTTGTGGATCATCTCATCATCATCATTATCCAAGTTCAGTTTTTCACATATTTTTAGCCTTGGATCAAGTTCATCTAACTTTACATGGATTGACTCCTCTACGACCTTAGATGACTTGTTGTACAATCTACAAGCTTTGCTATGAGATGAGTATCCTAGAAAAATGCCTATGTCATATTTTGGATCAAATTTATCCAAATCTTTCTTAGTGTTCAAGATGTAACATTTGCATCAAAACACTTTAAAGTGTTCAATATTGGGCACTCTATCTTTCCATATTTCATATGGAGTTTCTTCATGCTTTTTCTAATTAAGGTTCGATTCATTACATAGCATGCAATACTAATTGCTTCAGCCCTAAAGTGTGTAGCTATGTTGTATTCACAAAACATAGTTCTACACATCTCTTGAAGTGTTATATTCTTCCTTTCAACTACCCCATTTTGTTGAGGAGTTCTTGGGGCTGATAAGTGATGAGTGTATCCTTGTTGATTACAAACGTCTTCAAGATTTTTGTTTACAAATTCTCCACCTCTATCACTTCTAATGATTGTGATTTTGTATCTTTTCTCATTTTCTACTTTATAACAGTATTTCATAAATATATCACACACTTCATGTTTATGAGCAAGAAAGAATACCCATGTATAACGAGAGTAATCATCAACAATCACAAACACGTATGATTTTCCACCTAAGCTTTGTGTTCGTGTTGGTCCAAATAAGTCCATATGTATCATTTCAAGAGTTCTACTAGTAGACATAATCTTTTTACCCTTGAAAGACAATTTGGTTTGCTTGCCAAGTTGACAAGGTTCACACACCTTATCTTTTAAGTACACTCCTTTGGAAATGCCTTTCGCAAGCTCATTTTTGGCAAGTCTAGATATGTTATCCATGCTAACATGTGCTAGTCTTCTATGCCATAACCATGCATCATCGTTCACAACAACACTCAAACAAGTTATATTTTGATCACTAATATCATCAAGCATAGTAAAGTATACATTTTTATGTCTATGTGATATGAATGCAATTAAACCATTTGCATGCTTGATTATGCATCTATTTGTTTCAAAGCTAACATCATAACCCTTGTCGCATAATTGACTTATGCTCAAGAGATTATATTTTGTTGGCCCAAGTGGGAGTCTCAACTCGGCACTCTCCTAAGTGTTTTGATCCTAACAAATAATATATAATTTGGTGCTAATATTTGAACTAAGTATATTTCAGCACCTATGGCAGAGAAGAACCAATACAAGATTTAAGCTCGTTTAAGTCAAATCAAGCGGATCAAAAGAAGTCTAAATCAAATCTTGGAAGTGTCAAGATGAGAAGAGAATGATGAGAGCTAAAGTTCATAGAGTTCAATTTTAGTTGTATACCTCCTTGCTCCAGCATGCTTAATCACTTTCTTTAAAATCCATGCATGCA
This sequence comes from Paratinospora sagittata, assembly GCA_035771175.1. Taxonomy (NCBI): domain Eukaryota; kingdom Viridiplantae; phylum Streptophyta; class Magnoliopsida; order Ranunculales; family Menispermaceae; genus Paratinospora; species Paratinospora sagittata. The sequence continues at coordinate 28,821,403 of CM069610.1, forward strand.
TTAGATTTCTCTGAAAATGATTTTCAATCATTCAAACATGTTTTGGTTTATTTTTTTAAAGTATCTTACACTTGTTTGAATCACATTTGCACTAGCTTTAATCAAAATGATGTTTTCTACAAAGTTTCCCAAAACCTATTGACTAAGTTTTTCAAGTTCAACTTGTTTTGATATTTAATTCCTTAACAAATGTTTGATAGGTTTCTCCGATGGCTTCGTAAATTGTTCTAAGGGATCCGGAATGATTTTTCCATAAAATTTAAGCTATTATATGCCTATATTTGGTTTAGGATAAGTCGGAAAACGAAGAAAAATAAAATCATTAAAGTGCAGTGTACTAATCGCGCGCTATCATAGTTGATAGCCCGCTATCAAGCTATTGCCAAAATTCTGAATTTTTTTGTGCAAAGGGCAATAGTGCACTATCATGCTATCATAGATAATAGCGCTATCAATGTGTTTCAAAAATTAGGAACTCTCGGTTTTTCAGGATATCAAGCGCAAAAGCCCGCTATAGGGCATGATAGCGCGCGATCATTGGCGGAAAACAAAAAATTAACATTTATGACTAGAAAAACGTGGACACTTCCATTTGCTCGATTTGTCTATTACTTGCACAGTTTTGTCAGGCCATTCCAACTGAAATATTCTCCACTAACACCTAATTGATTCCTATTTTCTAGCACGCCCAAACAACTCTGGATTAAACAATGTCTGAATTCAAATCATTCTTTTGAACCTACAAATGCATTTTCTTTAAAACCTGCAAGTGCTCATTTCCAGGGCACCAACTGATTTTGAAACCAAGCCTAAGCACGTTTTTGCAAGTTGGTCATTTTTCTTTGAGTGTTGAGAAGTGATGAACAGTCTCTGGTTTTGAGCTTCGCATTTTGGTTTGCTCAAGTTGAGCAACACAACCATGAAAACCAAGAGAAAAGAAAAAGAGAAAAACAAAGTATGAAGAGGGTGAGTGCATTAAGTGTTTTCCAAACATCGTACCATTTCTCACTCTTAAACGTATTAGAGCTAAACATTTCCAGAACCAAATGAGATGATTTCGAAAAGATTTTCAAAGTGAACTTTCCGGATTTCATTCAAATCATCATCAAATGCATTCTTGAGCAAAAAACTGTTGCAAAAAAGGTAAATTGTAAGGTCTCTCTCTCTCTCTCTTTGAGCTTAATTTTCATATCTTGTATTTGGAAATGTGTATTGTAAGCTTTATTGTAATTGTTCTACTTGTATAGAACAAACACCACGTCCTTGTATTTTTAATGTTTTGGTTTGTTTCAAGGTTGGAACAAACCAAGTTAAGTGACAGTTTGTCACTTGTGATTCCAAGGTTGAAATCAAGGTATAGTTTCACCCTTTATCTTGAAAAGGATCAAGTAGCTAATCCTCAGCCCACGAAAAGTATAGTAGGTTCTTCCTTATCCCGCAAAAGGAAGTTATAGGTTCATCCTTAGCCCGAAAAAGGATAGGTTTGTCTTGAGCCTTGAAAAGGACATTGTAACGGTTTGCTTCACACCTTTGAACTGAACCCGGTATAGTGGAATCCTAGAGACGGTTTCTCTAGGCATGGCCTAGGAAAAGGATTTTCAAACCACATAAAAATATTTTGTGTGCATTGTATTTATTTTCAGTATCTTCCATTATGCACTTTACACTAATTTGAGTACATGACTTGAATTAAGCAAAGGATTTCCAGAAAGAATTTAAAGATTGTCAAAACAGGCCATTACACCCAATTCACCCCCCTCTTGGGCGGACCATCAAGTTTAAGGCCCTTAACATATAATACATCATGAATGTTTAAGGAATCGTTACCAATAGTGTTGATGCCAGTTATTTTGCATTTGCCATTGTCTCCAAATGTGATGTTTCCACCCAGTTTGCTTTGGATGCTTAAGAACACTGACTTTTCTCCACTCATGTGTCTTGAGAAGCCACTATCAAGATACCAGCATTGCCTTTTTGACTCAACCTACACCACATAGAATACTTTTGACTTTGGTACCTAAGTTGCATTGGGTCATTCAAAGTTAGCTTCATTCAAAACTGTCTTTTCTACCCATGCAAGTCTACCTTTCTTACTTCTCTTATATGGCATCTAAGTATGGTATGACCTTGCCTATTACAGTGATAACATGTTGGTCATTTGGTCAGCAAGTTGGTGTAACTTTTATGTTTTGACCCCTTAGTGTATCCTAAATCGACTTTGTCAAAGACACATTTTCGTGTTCTTAGCATCATGTCAAACATCTTTTGGTCATTTGTGAACTTCTTCACTATGTTGGACATGTCATCGACACTCTGTTTTATTGTCTCATTGTTCTTGGTTAACTTCTAAGGTCATGGTCTCTATAACTCCTTGTAGAGATTCAATCTCTTCAAGGGCTTGCACCAACTTCTTTTTCAGTTTAGTGTTCATTTTGGGGTTCGCATTTTACCTCTGTGTTTTCTATTAGACAAATCACCATGTTTTCTCTTTCGGATCCAGAATCCTCCTCACTTGAGCTTGATTCATCCTAAATGGCTTTAAGCTCCTTTTGTCCTTTCTCTTTGTGTTGAAGCTATGTCTCCTTTTATTAGGACACTCACTCTTGATATGTCCAGGTTTATTGCACCCAAAACATATTAACTCACTAGGTTTGGCACCAAACTTCTTTCCTTTGTGAAACTTTGAACTAGCCATTCTTTTCCTCTTTATGAGGCGGTTTAGTTTTCTGGATAACATGGCTACTTCATCGTCGGTGGACTCATTTTCACTTGACTCGTATGAGTTAGTTTTGACATTGAGTGCTAGGTCCTTCTTCCCTTTCACTTCCACTATAGGTAGGGACTGTTTTTGTTTAAGTTTTATTTCATGAACCATTAGTGATCCACAAAGTTCATCAAAGGTGTATTCAACCAATTTTTTTGGCTTCCTCTATGGCTGTGATTTTGGGTTCCCATATTTTGGGTAACCCTATCAGAAATTTCCTAACGGTCTCCTCTTGGTCATAAGTCTTTCCTAATGTTTTCATCTCATTTATGTTCTTGGTGTATCTTGTTATTGCTTCCGTAACAGTCTCGGTTTCTAGCATCCTATAGGTCTCATATTTCTCCACAAGCATTTGGAGTTTGGCCTTCTTGACTTATAGAGTTCCCTCATGGGTTACCTCAAGTTTGTGCCATATCTCTTTTGTTGTTTCGCATGCACTCACTCTATCAAATTCTTTCGGAGAAAGACTACTAAATAAGTAGTTTACAGCTTGGTCATTTTAGGAGAGCTTTCCTCTTTTATTTCACACTCCACTCACCTATATCTTTAGGAACTTTTTTACCATCTACTATTTTTTAAGAGTTGGACATCCATTTATCACAACATCCCACATTTCAAGGTCTTGGGCTTTAAGGAAAAATTTCATCCTAGTTTTTCAGTAAAGGTAATTATCACCCTTAAAGAGTGGTAGTCTATGAGAGGATTGTCCTTCACGAAGTAGTTGTCCTTCGAGCAATGATCTGCCATAACTTATCAAAGATTGTCAGATACGTTGATGGATTTACCTGCTCTGATACCACTTGTTGGCCCAGATTAAACGTACAAGAGGGGGTGAATTAGACGAGTTGCAAGTTTTTAACCTTTCAAAAATAAGTCAAAATGAAAGCAAGTAAAGTGAAATGGTAGAAAATAAAGCACACAGGATTTAATGTGGTTCGGTGCTAACGACCTACGTCCACGACTTGATCTCCCCGATCAAGATTTCCCCAAACCTCCCACTAATGGATCCTATTTAGAGGGTGAGGATCAAACCGGTTACAACACTTACTTCACAGGTGTAAGTCAACCTTTACAAGAGCCTAATCAGTCAGCTCTTTCTCACTTGTGACCTCAGTCACTTACAATACTTGCTGGAATACAAATACAACTTTTGAAGATGTTCTCTTACGAAGATTACTTCATATACTTACAGTTTAAAACAATGGATAGCCTCTGGAAATCACAGCACAAAAGGATAAAATGAAGAACTTGTTGAACAATGAGGTTATCTTCAAAACAATTAGCAATTTTGATTCAATTCGAAACTTGTTTGTGCAATGCAAGAATCACGACTTTCTTCTCTTGAAAGTCTCTTTGGAAAGCTCAGTCTAACTTGCAAGAATCGTATGTGTTGTGTATTTGAAAATTAGAGAATGAGTGTTTTATTAAAATGAGCACTTGCAAGTTAAAGAACAAGAGAGTATGAAATGATTTGAATTTAAAACATTATTTAATCTAAAGTTGTTTTGGGCGTGCGAGACAATGAGAATCTTTCAGGTGTTAGTGGAGAATATTTCAGTTAAGATAACCAAACAAAACTGTGCAAGGAATAGAAAAATCGAGCAAGTGGAAGTGCCAACGTTTTTCTTGTCTGAAATGTCAGATTTCTATTTTCGGCAATGATAGCATGCTATCGGCCTGTTCATTATGCACGATATTGACCTATAACGGGCTATTAAAGCTTGATATACTTAAAACCGTGAGTTCTTGATTTTCTGAACTCATTGATAATGATAACACGCTATTGCCCTTTATACAAAAAATAGAATTTTGGCAATAGCTTGATAGCCGGTTGTCATCAATTATACCGCTCTATTGCCTTCTGAAAACTTTGGCAATTGACTGAATAGCGGGCTATCATTAATGATAGCGCGCCATAGGTTCTTGATTTTGGAAGAATCAACACATTCTATTGAATCAAAACACTTTGATATAAGATTAAACACTTTTAAATCATTCAAAACTTATTGAAATTATGATTAAAACCTTTCGAAAGCCATTTTGTCAAAATCAAATACGAAATCGAAGTGATTTTTAAAACTTTGCACTTTAGAGAGTTTAAGTGTTGAGATTGATCGAGAGGTTACCCTCCACACCTAAGATCAAACTAATGCATTACATATGAGATATGTCTTCGTTCTTCGAGCTTGATCTTTGTAGACTTTGATAGCTATTATTTGATGTGTTCTTGATGATTAGATGTAGCACTTAGAGAAACAATATAGGTAATAGCATGTGGTTTGTAATCATCAAAATACTGAGATACCGACGTGAGGAGCATTGGTCCTACATGTATATAACACTAAACTATGTATATAATGGTTAGTGAGTTGTATATAAATAAAAATGATACATGTAAATGGTATTAAAAGATATACGTGTGATTATAATCTTGGTGCCATGTATATAATGTCAATGTTTTAAGACATTGGAAAATATAGAAGTCTTATGAATGATGTTGAAAGATGTAAGTGAGAACATGGTTTTGATATCATGAATACTTGGGTATTATGGAATGTAAAATGATTTGATCATGTATGGAAATTTATGATTTGAATAGATTATTAGGTGTATGTTGAACCTCAGATTTATGGGGAGGTTCTGGAGAAACGTTTTGTGAATTTTGCGTGTATTTACTTAAAGGAAGAGGCTTACAGGATATTATGTACGTCTAGTCACGGCGTATATGGTATTCTGTGCCGGTCATGACGTCGCCCTACGGAGGAGGTCATGAAAACATTGGTATCAGAGCGAGTGTTAAGATTATTATGTTTAAAATCCTTAAAAAGATAAAAGCTTTATTATGATATGTTTCTATGTATGGGTATATTATATGGGTAGTTTGATTATGATAAAATAGCATGATCAACTGACTAATGATCTCTTATATCTGTGAATGTCAGATTGAAAAGAGATAGTCAAGAAAGATCATAGATCTTACTGATCAAGAGAAGATCAGAAGGTTAGAAGAGATGTTGGCTACCCAACAACAACAGAACACCCAACTGATAGAGCTTGTGGCAAAACTGCAGGATGACAAGCATAGGCCTGAAGCACCAGTAGTTCCAGAGGTTAGAGCTAGCAATATGGGTACACTTGTAGCAGAGCATGTGGCTGAGGTTGAAGCCCAAGCGTTTGACGTCAGAGGGGACATCGAAGAAAGAAAAAGATATGAAGATCTGATAAAGGTTTTCAAGAGGCGAGACCCGCCCATGTTTGTGGGGGGTTTGGAATTAGAGATGGTTGAAAATTGGTTTTTGAAAATGGAAACCATCTTTGATGATATGCAAGTTCTGGATAAGGACAAAATGAGATTGGCCAAGTTTAAGTTTGCTGATGATGCTATGAAATGGTAGAAGTCCATGGAAAGAGCACACAATGAGATAAACACTTGGGCCAAGCTCAGAAAAGTGTTTTATGACTCCTTATATCCTAAAACGGAGAGTGATAAGAAGAGAATGGCTTTCATGAATCTGAAATAGGGAAACATGGCTATGTGTCAGTATGAGCACAAGTTTAACAGACTATTTGTTTATGCACTGGAATTGGTACAAACTAATGAGTGTAGGATGAGGCGGCTCTGTGATGGGTTTAGAGATCCTATCAATCAGGGTTTGACATTATCTGGGGTGCATACATACGAGTAGGCATTGCAACAGGCGATGGATTTTGAGATTGTGGAAGCAGTAGCAGTCCGATCTATAACACCGACAACGCCGCTAGTACCACCTTCACAACCAGCATATGCAGAGCAGTATTTCTCGTTTCCTGGGATAAAAAGAATAAATGGGGAAAGAAGTTTGGGGTTGAAATGAAGAAGGCCTGGATAATTGAAGAAGCCAGTGGTGAGCCTCGGATGACACAGATGGCACCAATCCCAGGAATGCCATATGTATCTTCACCAGTAGGCAAAAGATCGCCACAGAAGGAAAACCTCTAAGTTAGAGTTCTTCAGTGAAGCTACCGTGGCCACAGTTGAAGGGATCCGGTGGTAGTTGGATTCCAATGCCTGGTTCAGAGTTTCAGACTGCTTCATCTACTCCCCGACCACCGATTACATGTTTCAGATGTGGCATCCAGGGTCACAGAGTTAAACAATGTCTGTTTCGGCCGATACCGAAAACTCTAACGATACCTTCTAGTGTAACACCTTCTGGTACACGGGAGCAGGCTAGAGCAGTGACAGAGCCAAATTCAAATGCCAGTAAGACATTGATAGAAGGTATGATCAGTATTTGTGATACATTGATGTATGTTTTAATTGATGCTGGATCTACCTTATCTTTCATTTCTGGTAGTATGGTAGATAGACTGCATTTGACTCCAGTTAGAGCTGGTATGCCATTGATTTTGAATACAGCAACAAGGGAAAAAATCTACCTTAACATAGTCTATCAGAACTGTATAGTTAGATATGAAGGACATGAGATAACTGTTAACCTCAAAATATTAGAATTCCTGGAACTTGATGCAATCCTAGGTATGGATTGATTAGCTGCATATCATGCCCTGGTGGATTGTTTTTTCCAAAATTGTCTTTATTCTAAACCACCTAATAGAGGTAGATTTGTTACGAATGAAGAAATGAAAATTCTGGCTAGTATAAAGCCAGAGGGAGAGAAGGATCATGGTATTCAGTTGTCAGAGATCCCCATAATATTGAAATTTCTCTAATTTTACCTTATTCTTTTTTTTTTTCTCTCACTTTTAATTTTTACTTTTCATTACCCTTATTTCCAATCTCAAATGATAAAGACAATTACTGTTAACCTTTTAATACTACTCTAATTTCTTAAAAGCATTTGTATATTTTTTTTCAGAAACTATTATAATAGTAATACTAATAAAATAAACATTAATTTAATTAATAAATGAAATTTAATTCACAACTCTATTTAATCTGATGAATAACTCTAGTTAATAAAAAATGCATTTGTGTGTATATATATAGTCACAGTACTAATGTTTAACATAATGGTTAATAATGAGGATGAATCAAATCAAAATATAGTCTTTTTTTATTATTTTCAATTTGATCTCTCGGGCGGACTCTAATAGAATAATGATTAAGATCGAAAATATGACTAAATTAGTATTTAAAAAAGACATTGTTCAAATATTAGGGATTAGTAATTCATAAATTAAATTCATGAATCACCTTATCTAATATCTTTAGAAATATATATATGCTCAAAAAGTATCCGTAGAAATATTTATAGAGGGATGCTATTTGAACCCCACTAAACCACTATTTTTACCCACGAAAAAATGAAATTTTATTCCTACATTACCCTTCTTTAATTTTACCAAATGACCCTACATTAAGATTTTTTTTATTTCTCTCTGCACAACCTAATAACCTTACCCACCACCATTGCCATCTTCATCTTCTTCCATTTTCAATCTCCTTTTTAATCTTCACATTTTTTTCGTCTAAATACTATTTCAAACCTTTAAGATTTATCTTTGAAGGATTAAAGTCATTTTAAAAGGATTTTAAAGAGTTTTGAATCCTATTTTAATATTTTTTAGTAATGGAAACCAAGGTTAGAGGATTTAAAAACTCAAATTATCAACATATTTTGGTAGCATTATGAAAAAAATTCAAGTTGGACGACGACACACATCAATTTAAGGTGAGTTTTTTGTTTATTTTACCTATTTTATCATTTTTTTTTCCAAAAAATCGTGTTGAACGAAAGCGTTCTATTCAACCGAATAGGACCGAACCTAACACCGTAGCTTTGGTCCTATCCTGTCAAACCAATTGTTTTTGTTGTTTTGGGGATTTTTCCTGTGCCAATTTGAACTTGATAGATACTTTTAGTCATTATGAAAATGTCTATGAAATTCCCAATCTTATTTTAGTTGTTGGATATCGTTGTCCACCCGTTCTTATGATTTGGTTAACTTGAAAGTTGACCAAATCATAGAAATAAGAGGAAAACGATATCCCACTACTTAAATTAGGTCTTGAAGTCTATAGACAACACAAAAATGGCTAGAAATGTCTTAAAAGATCGAAATGGCAGATGAAAAAACCTAAAAACAACAAAAAATAGGTTCAGCCAGATAGGAGTGGGTTAATATTGTAGGTTCGGTCTTCTCTAACCAAATAGAGATTTTTGTTCGGCCACATAGGGTCGAACTTACAATGTTACTTTGGGTCCTTTCCAGCCCAACCAATTCCCTCAGTTTAGCTCTGTTCGATTGAATCGATCGTCAAAAGCTTGCTATGAAATTGAGATGGTGAGCTTCCGACGACTCCGATTTTGCACAAATAACATAGAAAATATGATTCCAATCGAATAATGATATCAAAACATGTATTTTCTTATTAAATCAATGCCGCAAAATTTTTCTCAGGGTAAAAACGGTCCCAAGACATGTGCTCGCTAGCTTATTGGCTTCGTGTGAGATTTCTTTGAAATTTGAAAAAGAATAAAAGAACTGGGGAGGGTTAGGATTAATGGGAGACGAAGAAGACGGTGAAAGGGGGGTATGAGGGCGATTTAGGTATTTTGAGAGTTTTTTTTTGTGGGTAAAGATAGGAATAGAATTTGGAGAAGGGTAAAATTAGGAAGTGGGGTAAGGATAGTGGTTTAATGGGTATATCTAGAATTTCCTATAATTGAAGATCTTCAAAGGGAAAAAAAAACTCATTTTTCTTGAATAATAAAAAGTATAAATCAAAATCACATTATGTTACCATCAAGACATAATCCATTTCAAAAATATTGTATACATTGATTAATTAGCATCAACATGTGTAATTATATATTTTCTTTCTTATTATATCGTTCGCCCAAGGATAGTACCGAAGATATTATTATTTAAAAAAAAATGCATGTAGCACACTTGAAAATATATAATAGAATATGTAGTAAATAACATTGGTAAAAGGGTGTCTATGATCAGTATGAACGCTTCGTGGCCAGCACAAAGTTATATTAAATTTGATAGTTTGTGGATGAGTGCTTTCCCCCCGCCCCAAAATATTTACTAGAATGACAATTAGATACTTGATTCATTGAATCAAACTCAAAGTAAACAACGTAGAATTATAAGATAGAAATTCAAAATCAATATATAATAATAATAATAATAAAATTCTTATCATATTTTTAGAATTAATTAAAAATTTCGTTGTTATATATGTTTAATCATATTTGACATGCAAGAAAAAATGAAATCTGCTAAAATGATATTTATTTTGTACATCTAAATTGTACATAATTATTAATACATCATTAAATTGTCTCGAATCATGTATCAATACATGATTCGAGACAATTCAATAGTGTATAAAAGTGATGTACACTTTAAGGGCTCGTTTGGTGCACAAGATATAATTTTTTTGAAGGTAGCCAGTTCGATAGACCACACATTTCCTTCCTTCATTTCATCTAGTTTGCCAATGATGTCTTCAACTTAATTCTTTTTACCTTTTACTGAACCAAACACCTCATTGTCCCTTTGTTTGATTGATTCCTTCGTTTCCTTAGCTTGGTCACGAGGAGTGCCACCATGACTATACCTTGTTTCTAAAGTCCGGATGGAAACACCATTCATTTTCAAATCTAAATGGGGACGGGCCCATTTCACGTAAGAAAGACATCAACTACTGAAACTAGCATCTTTATGTGAGAAACACGATCTGGGTAACGTAGCTTACTAAAAAAACTGAAGTGGTGGAAGTGAAAAGAGTGCGTATGCGCGTAATAAAAGAAAAAAAGTAATTAAGAAGCTAGTATAGACAAGCGAATAGTTTATTAATAAAGCTGATACATAATGAAGATGAACCATACCCTTGAAAACAAACCAAGGAAGGTATTGATTTATTGAGTTGCAGAACAACAGTGAAGGAAGACAGAAAGTCAAGCACCAAGTATATAAAAACAAGCACACGCGGCAAACTACAAGATCAGAGAGGTGGCACACACAAACCCAATGACTACATCAAATACGAAGCAAGTTATATGAACTAGACTTTTTCAACAGAACACGCGGATGCTCTTTGCTGCGGAGGGCAATGTTTTGCAAGACAAAACACTAAGGTAATAACTTTTGAGCTTCCCAACTTGATTACCTTGACATCCGCTCTGGTCGAACAAAATAGGAAACTTGCTACTGTTGATATTCTCGTAAATGTACGATTTCTTATCATTAGAAATCTCATAACAGCCACACTTAGTGATTTGCTGGGGAAGATTATCATCCAAGATCCTACACTGGTCATTATCAAAGAACGCCAGTTCAGCGATATAATCGTCGGGGAATTTATCACTGCTCACCGGCATTGCTCCAAACACCACCACCGCCACTATTGCCACTGTGAGAAGCATGAAGGGCGAGCTTTTGCTACGAGCCATGCTGCTTATTGCGAGCTAATTAGCTAGCTTGCCTGCTTGATTACCTGCGGCGACCGATCGATCCGCGATCGACGAAACAAAACACTCCAAGTCTCCAAAAGAAAAATAAAAAGAAACCTTAACTTCCTAATTATGCGGCTTCTTCCCATACTCCGATCCACTCCAGTAGGAATATATATACATAAATTTTTCGTAAAATGGGGCGATAATATAACGTGCTTCCAACTTCCAACTTCCAAATTTTTTTTTTTTATTTTAATACAAACCGAATGATATACAAGTCATTGAAGATCTCGCAGATATCGACCCACGTATCTTAATTAATTTATAAGTACTTATGATCTATAATATCTATACTATTTATAATATATATAATGACAATTCATCTAAATCTATTAAGTACCTTTAATGTTATTGAAATTTCTCTAATATTTACCAACAACCCGATGGTCCAGTGGTTCGAGTGCCGAGTCTATCACACAGAGACCAGAGTTCGAGTCAAGGGAGGGCCGGACCAGAGTTCGAGTCAAGGGAGGGCCGGGTTAACGTTCCTTCCAGGTGTGCTCGTTTCTCTACTTGACATAGTCTATGCTACGGTGTGGACCCGAAGGGGCAGCTGAATGCGGGTCGGGTTGTTAGGATGGGTATAGTCCGTCCTGTCATGGGTTGGTTTTGAAATTTCTCTAATATTTACCTTTTTCTTATCTCTCACTTTTAGTTTTTTACTTTTCAATTTTCATCATCCTTACGGGTAATTTGGTAAAAATGCACTGAATGTTTTCTTTTATAGTATTAATAAATGTAAGACTAATTTTAAGAATTATTCCTTTTTACCATTTTCAACCCCTTTTATTTTTTTTAGTAACGTTTAGCTCCCTTTTATTTTATTTTATTTTATAATTTCAGCCCCTTTTATTTATTTATTTTTTGGTGATTTTTAACCCCCTTTTTACCTTTTATTCTTTTTTTGTTAATATTCAATTCATCTAATTCACATGCAACACACGTGCCTGTACACTGTCACTAGTAATACTAATAACATAAACATTAAAATAATCATCAATTTTAATAAATGAAATTCAATTCATAACTCTATTTAATAAACAATCCATTTGTGTATATCAAAAAAAAAAAAAAAACCATTTGTGTGTGTATAGTGCTCACTAATTTTTAACTAATGGTCACACTAATGTTTAACATAATGGTTAATAATGAAGATGAATAAAATTAAAATATTTTTATTTTATTTTATTTTCAATTTGATCACTCGGACTGACTCTAATAGAATAATCAAGATCGAATAATTGACTAAATCGGTATTTGATAAAGACATTGTTTAAATATTAGGGATTAGTAATTTATTTCATAAATTAAATTCATGAATCATCTTATCTAATATCTTTAGTAATATATATCTGCTCAAAAAATATCTTTAGAAATATTTATAAAGGGTTGCTATTTGAACTCCACTAATATGTTGGAAGATGAAACACTCCAAAACAACTTATATTAGAACTCAAAGAAAATATTACAAAAAACCTTCACTCAATTTTAAGTTACTACAACTCTTACTCTAACGTGATTTTGCTCTTGCACTCACTTAGAAGCTCTTGCTTCTTCACTTATTGCACTTGCAAATGAGAGGATGGGTTATTTATACATGAGGCAAACTAATCTCCACCACACAAGGTGGTTTAACTAAAATAATACAAGCAAATTAATCTTGATCATACATTTGTCTTCCAATTATTCAAGCTCACCAACCCATTAACACTTATTTGAGCACTCACTTTGGTGGGTTTATCTAATATAGGAGGCTTCTAAGATTTACCATATAAATCAAGTTTATAATCCAACATAAACCACTATCCTTACAAATGTAATGTGATAAGAGTTAGAGTTTGTGGAGGTCTCAAATTAATATTTTTATATTTTAGAAAATTTTACTAATTTTAGTAAATTTACTAATTTCGGTAAATTAATTATTTTTAAGAATTTCTTTTTAGTGTTTTTATTGAATTAGTAATCTAGTATTTTTTTTTAATTAGAAAATTAGTTTGTTCAGAGTATATTACTGTAAGCCCTAAGGAAAAATAGTTCAATTTAGTTTTTTCAAAAAAAAAATTATAATTTTTTTGAGGTTTAATTCATTGATTGTCTCTTCCTCCGGTATTTCGTAAAATCAACAGATTAGAGATTTCGATTGTCTCTTCCTCCGGTATTCCTTAGAATCAACTGATTAGAGATCTGTAAAAAATATTTTTTAGATTCATTGCCCTACATCAGTTGGTATCAGAGATGACAACATGAAAATCAATTGAATGACTGAATCATACGCAATGATTTCACAAAGATGAAACATCAAATCGCTTATTTGGAGTGAATGGTGTTCATTTTTGTTTGATCCCTCTTATGGATTGCAAGGATTCTTGCTGGTGTAAAACTATTAAGTTTGCTTTCTTTTTTGTTTTATTTTTGGGCTTTTATTGCATTGAGTATTTTTTTTAAGAACTCTAGCCTTTGACTAATTTTTTTAATTGATTAAATAGAATCACATTATTCTAGATTCCTTGATGTGGTGTTTGAAGTGTGGATTAATCGGTGTTTAGGCACTTGTTTAGCTTTAGAATTCTTGAAAAGTATGTTAGTTCATAATTATGCTTAAGATTGGTTATATTGGCTGATTTGGGTTTGGTTTTCTCTATTGATTTTGTTGCTCTATAGCTTCCGGTTAGGAAAAAGAAGCGCTCGCACTCGCACATTGACCAAGATGATTTTTCTTCAGACCATCACGCCTTTTCTTCTCTAACAACAACTAAAACTCACGGTCTAAGGCAAGGCTTGAGGCAAATTATCTTCTTCTTTTTTATGTTAATCCTATTGTATTGTTACATAAAGTTTAATTGTGGTTTGAATTTGAGATGATTTAAGGTTTTATTTTTGGATTTCATATTTGTTATTCTCATTATCACTAAACTATATGTTCGACATGAGCAAAATGATAAAGATTGAATTATTGGGTTAATACAGGGTAAATTATTTTATGAAATGCAATGTGATGTGTTTGGATTATCATAATCTTGTGTTGTGAGATTGTGGGTTTACTTTTTCTTAATTATAATTTAAACTTATATCAATGATGATGCTTCTTGTTATTGAGAGACTACGTTTCAACATATGCTTATTAGTATCATTTTGGTGAAAAAGCATGTTGTGGTCTTTAAGGGAATGGTTTGATTAAGCTGCTGCGCACACACACACATACACGCGCGCGCACACATATATGGTTGAGTTGAAATCCACTCTAGAGTGTTTTATGTGAAGATCATACACACGCAGTTGGACTTTTGTATTTGGCGATGAGCATTCCCTTATATTTTGAAGTGTATAAAAAATACAGGAGAAACTTTGTCAAAATTATTCCAACATGTCTCGAAAATCATATTAATTATTCACACTCTCTACCTTCATAAGATGATCATTTCGTTTGTAACATCATTATTCCTTTCAATTGTGTTTTTAATTAACTTTATTTTTTTTGCTTTGTATGTAGGTGAAGATCAAAATAATGGATGAGAGCTACATTAAGTTTTTTTTGGAAGCAAGGTCCTTCATATCTTTGAAGTAACTATGTTTTAACTAGTTGTTAAGAGTTCAGGATATATGTAAGATCAAGTAAACATATGTGATTGTATAAATTTTTTTTATGGATATGTTATGTAAGGTCACACTTTGATTGATTTGTTTTAATCAAGTATAGAATTTTTTTATAAGTTGACTAAAATTATATAGATTTATGCATTATTAAATATGGAGCTCTAATTATAGCAAATAATAATACCATTTTCAAAAAATGGTATGATATCACATGGTTTCATGGCATGCTGTGCAAGTTGTTATACCATTATAGTGGCATGTCTTTGACAGCATGTTGAACAAGTCGTTGTATGTATCATCAAGAACACATTTTGCAAGCCGTTAAAAGCAAAATCATCGCCCAAATGGGTGACTTTTCATGACTTCTTGATCGACGGCTTGGTGGTAGGGGCGTAACAGGTTAAGTTAGGTCGGGTTGGAGCGAAACTCCAACCAAATCTAAACTAGTTTGGGTAGGGCATTTTTCAACCTAATCCAATCCAAAATGCTCCTTAAACTCAACCTAAACTAATTCGGATTAGATTGAGTTGACTAATCGGGTTGGCTTTAGGTTTTATAATAATTTTAGTATAAATTAGCTCAAATAATATGAGAGTACAGTAATTGGAATCACTTCATTAATAATATATTTTATCATATAAATAAAGTTTATGATAAAATATATATATATAGATTAGTTTTAAGTAATAAGGTCATCGATACAAAGTAATGATTGATATCAAATCTCCATGTGTTGAGCAAAAGTACGTTGTTGTTGTTGTTGTTGTTGTTGTTGTTGTTGTTGTTGTGGGGCTTCGGTCCTTATTTTTTAAGGTTTATCTTGCTCCTTAGTGATTATCATCATAGTAAATGGGTTGTACATCTGTTGTACTCTAACAAAAGAGAAAAAGCAAAGAAGACGTTAAAAAAGTACGAATTAACTTACATTTTTTTTTTTCGAGAGAACCAATTAACTTTTTTTTTAGTGCTAACACAAGGTCAAAGAATGTTGTTACTGAGGCCAGAAAAAGTTAAAATCTTTTTGTAGGGCCAAGAAGACGAGCACAACGACGAAGGACATAAGGGGTCATGCTCCCACTTTTATTAAGAAAGAGAAAGCTCTTACTTATTTACAAAGAGAATGGGTCCAAATGCATACTATTAGAGCTAGCCAACATTTGCGAGAATCAATAAACTTACTTATATATTTATATATTTGCGCATTACTAAATTTCTTAGTTATTTGTATATCACTAACCAATTGACCACAACCAGATTAATATTTATTTCCTCATTTTAATATTAATATTTCCACTCCTGCAACTTTTTTTTTTCAATACTAACAACTTTTTTTCTTCCCTTTATTTATACATGACCCTTTTGATCACCGAGCATCCTGAATGGCTCAGAATCTCAATTACTCTTAATCCAATCGTAATTAAGATCCTAATAAGCCCGTCCTAACAAAATTTTGTCCACACTTACCCTATATTAAATCATTCAACTCCACCGCAGTATATATATATATATATCCAATCCATATGAAAATAGACAATTTATCAGTCTCAAAAAGCTAAGCATTCATATAGATATGCATACAATGTAACGCCCGTACCTTAGGATGACGTCACTTTGACCCGTAGTATACCCGTATACGTATACATAAATATATATGTATGTATATATGTATTTTGATGCTCGACGCACGAAGGTTTGAGTGTCTTTGCGTGATTTTAGGTCTTAGAGAGTGCGCATGATGTTTCGGAACCATCGGAGACCCGTTCGACGTCGAAACATGTCAAAAACGGTGTTTTAGATCCAGTGGAGCTCACTCTATGGAGGAAGAAATTTTTGTCACTGATTACATCAATAAGTTGATATCCTAGATCCGTGGTCCGATTGAGCTGACATTTTGTCAGCTTATTCTTCTCTGATAGATCTTCATTATGAACGGCGAAGATCTTGATTGGAGTTATCTACTGTGAGTTATAAGATTCCAAACACTGTTTCACGGATTTGCATATCTACTTACGTAGTTTTTATCAAACAGTTAGATCTCGTAATCCCACCATTGGATTGAGTTGAAATTTTACCATACTGTTGTTAACAGACTCATACAACTTTTGAACGGTCAAGATGTTAATATGGTGAGTGGTTTGCAAGAAATTGCCTATCTAAATAAGCTATTAACACGAAAACTGATTTTTAACAGTTTTTGCCAACTTTTGTTGTGGGCCCAAACACTTCTATATAACCTATTAACACAATTTTTTTAGCTCATTTGCACATTTTGCACTTGAGAAAAAGGAGAGAAGTGTTGGAGGAGAGAAAGGAGAGGAAAAATTAGGGTTTGGTGGTTTCTTGCTCAAGAACACCTAAGGTTTGCATTTTTCCTCCATTTCTTCCTTGAATCTCTCTGTTAGTTGCAAGATAGCTTCATTTTGACAATGAGGGTTTCATTTTGATGCATGCATTGTGATGAACCTTGGATGGGTGGAAAACCAAAGTTAGAGTTGAGTCTTACATGTTACATATGTGTGATTAGAGAGTGTTAAGAGTACACTGATGGTGAAATCCCCAATTTCTAGCAAGAAATTGGAAGGGTTTAGTTCAAATGACCTATACTTAGTTCATGACTTTAGAATTTTTCAAAATCTTTGCATGTCAACTATGTTGACCTAGTGGCCATTGTGGATGATTCTATGTTGCAAGATCAGTAAAATTCATGGCTGAACATAGTGGTCTAGCGTAAAATTGGCAATATGGCCTATGTATGAAAATTTTTAGATTTTGGGCTTTTGATGCTCTTAATATAAAATCTGGAAAATTATGCAATGTAGGTCTAATTGGGCATAATTAGGGTTGTTTGATGATTGAATTCAGTGGGTTCTCATGCTGGACACCCTATGGTAGACTAATTTTGACCGAGGCTAAGTAATTAGGCAATTTTCATGTGCTTTGGCAATTTTGCATGTGATTTGGGGACTTTTGCCCAAATTGAGGCTTTTCACCCAAATCAAGTCAATTGATAAAATTGACTTGGGGATTGTTTAATGAGACCCAAATTGAGTAGAATCATGGGTTTAAAATGTTTGAACCTATGTTAAATTGGTATGATTTAGCTAATTTTGACTTTATGTTTTGTATTGGCCTAATTGAGGATTTTGACCAAAACTTAGTCAATTGATGAAATTGACTTGATGTATAGTCTAATTGACCCTAATTATAATTGAATGTCATGTATATTAGTCGTTGGATCATGGGATCAACCCACTACATTCAATTTGGGTCAATCTTGGTTTATTTGAGTTAAATGATCAAATTGGGCAATATGGAATTTGGCTCAAGGGGGGTAACCAATTTAGAATCTAATTGACTTTTGATTGGGTTTTAACATGGGGTTTTGACACACTTTATGATTGATTTTCAGTTTGTATGAACCATGTTATTTTTCAGGGTCTTGTAATTGATCTAGAACCCGTTTAGTCAATTTGAGAGTTTTGGTGATTGAATTGGAATTAGATTGGCTAGACTTAGCCAATCAAGAGTGAGTGTTCTTTTACTTTTGAATTATTTATATATGACATTGTATTATAAAGATATTTTAAATGCTTATGTATTATGGTATGCATGTTTTAATGTTTTCATGAAATATATTTGAACATAATTCATTGGGATGACAATTCGGGTTGAGTATCCTAGTTGGAATTCCCTTCTTAGGAATTCTTGTAAGTCTAGTAGCGATCCCAGTTGTGTACCCTGCAGAGGGTTTTATGGTTTGTATATAGGTAAGTTAGTTTAAACTCATCCTACATGCTGCACGACCCCAGAAACCCTATTAGAATACGAGTATTGTGTGTGTGTTCGGGCGCTGTGTCCATTAGGCCTTAAAACCCCCGTACTCAGGAAGTGTTAGGATTGCATGTGCATGATTACAAATGATATGCAGTGTTTTATTTATAACATGATGCATTTATGTTAGCTTGTATGTAATTTATTTCATCATCATGATCTTGCCATGTTTTTATAAATGCACATATATGCTACTTGTAAATGACATTCACTGAGCTTGTTGTAACTCACACCTCACCCTTTCCTGTCAGGATTTGATAGGAAGGGTAAAGGGAAGGCTTGACTGCGGAGCGTCTCTTGATTTTGATTGATGTAAGTGTTGTACATTTATTTTTGTATTTGATATTATGTACATGATAACACATAATATTTGTATATTTAACACATAGATGGGATGTGTTGGGTTGTATTATTTTGTGAACTTGTGAAATTTTATTTTTGATAAATTTGGAGATGTAATATGTTTATTAAATCCTTCATCATGTTTAGATGGATGTTAATTAGGTTTGTGCTTTATTGGAATTTGTAATTTATATTAGGCTGACGGGACGTCGAGTGTACCGATGGAAGGTATACTCGGGGGTTTCGTGCCGGTCATGACGTCGCGTATAGTGGGTCGTGACATACAAGATCCTGAATCCACGGTTATCAATCCATAACATACTCAACTCATCTACCATGATAAAGACAATTTTACATCTATGGTTATATTTACATATATTACAAAGTGAAAGAGTTTATAGTCCTCGGAGCAATTATATAGAACTAGCTTTGAGACTCAATACCACTACTTGCTACCTTCCCTTTTCTTTTTTCAGTCAAAACTTGAAAGAAAAAAAAAAAGAATGATCTTACACTCGCTGTGAATATAACTCACAAATAACATCATATATGCATTAACAAAGTAAAACAGGGTTAAAAGCACATGATGAGCATCAATAAAAATAGTAACATATGAGTGCACTAAAACATGAAAATTTTCACAAATCAATGCTAAGATTTTCATAAAACATAAACCACCACCTTCGCCCACTTTATGTGGAAATCTAGCAAGTCTTACCCTTATTATGCATCTATAAGAGTTGTTTGTCATAGATTACCTATATTTCTTCAATTTTTCTCACATAATAACTATCAGAGAGAGCCATTAGATTAAAACAATTTTCCTTCGCACGTGGTTCTGTTTCAAGTTGTTAAAACCCGCTAGCCACGTCACGTGACTTTGTTATTCAGTTATCAGTCCATGTGCTCTCACATGAGAGCACAACTAATTGTACATTCAAATGCGCCACATTGATCCATATCCTGCGGTTGTAATTTCCTAATTCTTTTTATAAAATGATGGACAGTACTCTGCTCACTTGAGCAGAAGTTACAGAGCTATATTTATGGTTTGATTTATTTCTTCTCCAATTACAATGTGGTATCAGAGCCATAAGGCCTCCGCCATGTATACCAGCTTAACAAGCTCTGCTCCTTTGCCATTTTCCACAATGACGCCATCAACAAATACTCAATCCACGGTGATACCACCGTTTGGCCACTCACTCAGTCAAAGCATGTCGATCAAGCTAGATCGAAATAACTTCCTTCTATGGAAGTCGATTGTTCTACTGGTGATCAAAGGGTACAAGCTTGAAGGCTGTCTTCTTGGAACAAAGCCTTGTCTCCCACCTATCTCAGCATATTCTGACACTATCAATCCGAACTTTGAAGAGTGGATGAGCGGCGAACAACTGCTTCTTGGCTGGCTACTCAACTCCCTTACGGAATCAGTAGCATCACAGATCATAAGTCACGCAACATCCCAATCAGTTTGGTGTGCAATTGAAGATTTGTGTGGATCTCACAATCGAGCTCGTATTCAAGTTAGTCACGTTGGTCCTCAAACTACACAGAAAGGTGCTCAAATTATGGAACAATACCTCAACACCATGAATAGTTTTGTTGATAGTTTAATAGCAACAGGAAGTTTTTTCTCCACTACAGATCTAATCTCCTGCACAACTTCCGGCCTTGATTCTAAATACTTGACCATTATTACTCTTCTTCAAGAGAATATCGATCTCTCCTAGCTTGAAATGCACGCATCTCTTCTCAATTTTGAAGCAAAGGTACAACAACTTCACTCACTGCAAGCCATCAGTTCGTTGAATATTAATCTCACCCCCTCTGCCAATGCATTGTTTCCAAAATCTAGTACTAATCAGTCTCGTCCTCCGGGCACCACTCAACAACCCACTCGACAGTCACCAAACAACAAAAACAACAATGACTATTATACAGATCTCGCAGACGTGGTGGTCGACATAACAATTTCAGTCGACCCACGTGCCATATTTGTAACAAATATGGTCACTCTGCATTTATATGCTACTATCGGGTTGATATGAACTACATGAGTGTTTCTCCTTCTCCACCTGCACAACAAGCTCCTTCTTCGAGTGTTTTCATTGCATCACTAGAATCAGTGGCTGACAGTGCATGGTATGCCAACAGTGGGGCAACGAATCATGTAACCAACGATCAATCTCAGCTGCGCAACAGATCGGAATATACAAGTAATCAATATTTGGCTATAGGCAATGGTCATTCCCTTTCCATATCTCACGTTGGCACCCCCATCGTTCCTTCCCATCACTCTTCTTTACAATTTCCTAATACATTATGTATCCCTTCTATTAAAAAGAACCTAATCAACATATCTCAACTAACAAATGATAATATTGTTTTTGTTGAGTTCTGTGTTTAACCACTATCTTGTAAAGGATACTCGAACCAAGGTGGTCCTCCTTCGAGGAAACCTTAAGGATGGGCTTTATCAACTTGCTCCTGCCTCCTCCAACATCCAACATCCCTCTTAACCACTCACACTCTTCACTCAAGCCTCGGATTCACCTACTACTATAGCTAATTCAATCTCCTCTCATGACATATGACATATGAGACTTGGTCATCCGTCTCGGCAAGTTTTGACTCAAGTGTTAAGCATTTGTAACGAGCCTCTGCGTTCAAATAAACATTTACATTTATGCTCAGCATGTCAACTGGGTCAAGCCCATGTTCTCTCATTCCCTAAATTTTTGTCTTATACTTCTTCTATTCTAGAACTGGTACACTCTGATGTATGGGGCCCTGCCCCTATTCAATCTAAAGAGGGATTCTGTTATTACATACACTTTATTGATGATTTTTCACGTTTTACGTGGGTGTATCCACTTAAATACAAATCATATGCTCTTTCCATTTTCATTCAATTTAAGAATCTGGTTGAAAACAAATTTTCCTCTAAAATTAAATGTCAGCGTACAGACTGGGGGGGTTAGTATCGCCCATTTGACCAACTGTTAGCTCAATTTGGTATTAATTTTCAACATCCCTGCCCACACACTCATAAACAACATGGTCAGGCCGAACGCAAACATCGACACATCATTGAGATGTGCCTTACAATGCTGGCCCAAGCTCGTCTCCCTTTGGCATACTGGTGGGAAGCAACCCAAACTGCAGTATTCACTATTAACAGATTACCAACTCCAACTCTTAATGGCATGTCACCTTATCATAAAATGTTTTTAAGACCACCGAAGTACAAAATACTAAAAGTGTTTGGTTGTGCTTGCTACCCATATCTTCATCCATACAACACCTCCAAATTTTAATTTCGATTACTCCAATGCCTATTCATTGGCTACAACTCACAACATAAGGGATATGAGTGTCTCAGCTCAATTGGGAGACTCTATATATCACGACATGTCATATTCAATGAGAAGGAATTTCCCTACCTAACCATGTTTCCAACTTCTCCCATCTCTACCCCATACTCCCTTACTCCTCACTCCTGGGTATCCTTAAAGTTGCCCATCATCAACTCCACATCACCTCTTCATACAACACATTCCTCTTTTTCCTCTCTTATCACATCTCCACCTACTACGGCTCCCTCTTCCCCTGTCTCATCCTCTGATTTCCCACCACATCCACCTCCCTCAACACCAGCTGCACCCTTGCCTACACACCATATGATCACCAAAGCTAAGAGTGATATTTTTCTGCCCAAGATTTATTCAGCTGCTATTGAATCTGTGAATTCTCCCCTTGCTAAACCTGGTTACCCTCAAGAAGCCTTGCAGTACAAAGAATTGCATCTGGCCATGCAACAAGAATTCGATGCACTCATGACAAATCATACATGGTTTTTTATTCCTCCCTCATCTGAACAACATTTAGTCGACAACAAGTGGATCTTCAAGATCAAAAGAAACTCTGATGGGTCAATTAATCGGTACAAAGCTCGCCTCGTGGCGAAAGGTTTTCTTTAGATTCCAGGCATCGACTTCTCAGAGACATACAACCCTTTGATAAAATCTTTTACGATTCGCATCATTCTCACTCTAGTTGTTTCCCTCAATTGGTCAGTACGGCAACTTGACATCAATAATGCCTTCCTTAATGGGTCCTTGAAAGAAACTGTGTACATGCCTCAATCGGAAGGATTCATATAAAACCAAGCTCTAAATTGGTTCTGACAGGCTTCTCCGATGCTGATTAGGAATCATCCCCAGAAGATAGGAAACCAATTGCTGGCTACTGTGTATACTTTGGTGACTCTCATTTCTTGGCAAACCAAGAAACAACAGGTTGTGGCTCGTTCTAGCACCGAATCAGAAAACAAGGCGTTGGCCCATACCGTTGCTGAAATTACATTGCTTCAATCTCTACTCAAAGAACTACGTTACTCATCTCCTTCATCTCCGGTAATCTGGTGCGACAACTTGAGCGCCAACGCATTGGCCACCAACCCAGTTTTTCATGCTCGGACCAAGCACATTGAGATCGATGTCTATTTTGTCCGTGACAAAATCCTCTCCCGGGAACTTGAAGTTCGATATGTTTCTTCCTGTGATTAGAATGCCGATTGTCTCATGAAACCTCTCTCGCATTCGAGTTTCATTTTTCTCCGGGACAAACTTGGCGTTGTTCCACTACCCTGTCATTTGAGGAGGGATATCGGAGAGAGCCATTAGATTAAAACATCCCGCGTGGTTCTGTTTCAGATTGTTAAAACCCTCTAGCCACATCACGTGACTTTGTTATTCAGTTACTAGTCCATGTGCTCTCACATGAAAGCACAACTAATTGTACATTTAGATGCTACCACATGGATCCATATTCTGCGATTGTAATTCACTAATTCTTTCTATAAAATGACGAATAGTACTTTGCTCACTTTGAGCAGAAGTTACAGAGCTATATTTCTAGTTTGATTTATTTCTTCTCCAATTACGATAATAACCATTTCACTTAGCTATTATGTATTTATGTAAATGTACCTAACCTTGAGCACACTTCGATTGAACCAATGGATCATTTTCGAAAGAACATAGCCTTTGCAATGGACTTTCTGCGTCTTGAATCATTATAAGTAATGCCAAGGGTGTGACGCCCCGAAAATTATTTCATCTAGCCCATAACTCAATTGCATTTTGCCCAAACTCTATGCGCTGCCTTGATATGTTTGGTGTTTGTTTGATGGTTGTTTAATGTTTGTATAGTTGATACTTGATAATGTATATAAATATGTGTATCATAAATTGTATAGGGGTCATGTTAAATTAGATTATAATGCATATGTTATTATTTATTCAATTTCATGCTTTGATTGAATAAAAGGATAAATGAGAATGAAAATTTGGTGTATTAAATGGATTGGACATTTAAAATACATGAAAGCATGAAATTGGTTAAAGTACATGTGGTTGGTATGGGTAGTATGAGACCAACACATGTGAAGGTTGGTGCATGAAAGTGGACAAGTGTCCCATGCCCTCAAGGAAGTGCTAGAATGAGTAGAGGGAATCAAGGAGAGAATCAAGGAGGAAAACAAGGAGAGAATCAAGGAGAGAATCAAGGAGGGAATCAAGGAAGTGCTAGACAGAGGTGAGTGGAGAGAAAGGAAAGAAGAAGAGAAAGAAAAGAAGAGAAAGGAAAGAAGAAGAGAAAGAAGGAGAGAGTTGCAGGAGGAAAATCCCTGCGACGTTTTCATCAAAGAGGTAGATCTTTGGAATCTATGGTCATATTGAGCTCAAAATTTGTCAGCAAGTTCGTAACTTATGGTTATTTATTCTGGTCGGTGGAGAGTTTGATCAGAGGTTTCTTCTAAGAGATCTAACCTCTCAAACAAGGCTGGTCGGAAAGTCTGGATTTCTCGCACCGTTTCGCTCACACTTATAGATCTCCTTAATCTACCGTTGGATGGATATCAAATTTGGGTATGTCGTGTAAGACTGATAGTTCTGTATTCTGAACGGTGGAGATCTTGATTTAGCGTTTCTTCTGAGAGATCTGACCTCTGAAACAAAGCTAGTCGGAGATTCTGGATTTCTCGTGGTGTTTCGTTCAAACTTGTAGATCTCCTAAATCTACCGTTGGATGGATATCAAATTTGGGTATGTAGTTTATAGCTGATATGTATATATTATGAACGGTGAAGATGTTTATAAATTCAGTATTTTGTGTGATATAGTCATCTGAGTTTGAGTATTTGCAGCAGGAAAGGAGAAATTGTCTGATTAGAGACTTGTTCATCAAAGATACATATCTTTTCGGTCCACCATTAGATTGGGCTGATATTTGGACAGAAGGTTTGTTTCTTCACATACTTCCATATGTACGGTTGATTTTGTGATTGCATATTTTTGTTGGTAGATTGATACATCTGAACAGAATAGTAAATGAAGAATTGGTAGGGTTGCTTGTATTAGACCTAAATTTAGAATATGAACTTAGACCTTTCCAAATAGCTTGCATGCCAACTATGTTGACCTAGTTGCCATTGTTGATGAACCCATGATGCAAAATCAGTGATATACATGGAGACCTAGTGTAAATCGGCAAAATGGCCTATGTATGAAAATTTTCATATTTTGGGGTTTTTGATGCTTTTGGCCTAGAATCATTGAATTGATGCAACTTATGTTTAATTAAGCATGATTAGGGTTGATTATGCTACTGATTTGGTGGTTGTGACCATATCATGGGTTAGGCCTACTTGTGATCAAGTGACCAAATTTGGGCATGTTTATGCCTAAGGAATTGAAAATCAGTATTTTTGATTAATAGAATGGTTTATGTATGAGAACTATGCATTAGAGGCCTAAGTCATGTGATTTGAGTTGAATGATGGGATTAGATGGGATTTAGGCCTATTGTTTATATGTGGGCTGATTTAGGGTTGATGTGTAATGTCTATGTGATTGAGCATAGAAATTGATGTATGGTAGGATATTGATGTATGTTTCAGGATCTTGATTGGGTTGATTCGGTTTGGTGGTCGTGTGTGGTTAAATACTCTCGCGAGGCTTGGTTGTGAGTAGACTTTATTTATGATTATATCTTTTATGTCATCATATCACTTATATATATTGTATGTTGAAAGCATGAATGTGTTCTAATGTTTTGAATGATGCATTGATTTGAGAAAACCTTATGACTTTGGTTGGGCCCATCTATCTGGCTAATAGGGGGACTTAACCTTGTCATATGAGGGTTTTAGGAAAGGAAATGATTGGGGTCAACGGCACGGTGAAATAGACGTGTACTAGTAACCCAAATAAACATGATTGGGATCAACGGTACGGTGAAATAGACGTGCACTAATAACCCAATGCATGTGGAATGTGGATCCAAATTGATAAGCTTTTACTTGCATCGAACTTATTATAAATGTTTGATATCTATATGTTATGAGCTTTTAAATCATGCTACACATTGACATGCATACATGATATTTATTGATGAGTATTGATAGCATATCTGAATTCTATTCACTGGGCACCGTTGGCTCACCCTCATTTTCCTCTTTCAGGTCCTTCTGTCCCGAATAAGGGCAAAGGAGTAGTTATATCTTGAGGGCCTTGCCTGCGAGAGAATCCAAAGCCTCGATGTGAGCTGAGAGGCATTTTGATTGAACTGTGTTTTAAATTATGAAGTATTATATTTTGGATTATGTAATATAACACTTACCACATTGTAGTATGGGTGAGTTGGGACTTGTTAGATAGACCATGTGGGCATATGACGGTTTTTATTTGTACCCACAATTTTGGACTTTATGTGTATGTCAATTTTAATGGACTGTAGGGATTATGATTTTATTTATGGTTCATTTTTATGGATTATCCCTTGTCTTTGATGATTAATACGGTGGGTAGTTTTGTTTAGTACCTTTTAATATTATGTCGTTGTTTGAGATAAGGCTCGTAGGGTCTCAACCACCTCACAGGAGTTGAGGAGTGGTCGGAGATGCCTACGCCGGGCGTCCCGCCCCGACATTCCGCATGTCATTCCCTGCGGGGTTGGTGGTCCGGGGCGCGGGGTCGCCACAAAGGGCACCTGCGATTTGAAATTCATTTATTTTATGTTTTTTTTTTTTTGCCAAGAAATCAAAAATCAATTATATTAGAGCAGAAGTCAATATGTACACCAGAAACCACAAAATTGTCCAACAAGCATGAAATACCTCTAGAAAAAATGAATCTAGCAAGTTTATGGGCAATGCCATTTCTTTAACGATTAGCAAAAGAGAAACATATATTAGAAATAGATATGGCAATGCACTCAATATCCAAAAGAATAGGTTCAACTTTAGCCAGCTTCTTGATATTTGTCGTCAGATCATTGATAATCAAAAGTGAATCAGAAAAAACCTGCAAGGACACCATATCATAGTCCAAGACTGATAACAGGCCTCTACGCATAGCTCTAGCTTTCGCATCCTCGACTGAAAGGAAACCAATCTCCACCCAACACTCGGCTTTTCTAACAAGATTATGATCATCAAGGAGGACCCAGCCCAAACCTATTTTTCAAGATATAGGATCCCAAGTTGCATCACACCATAAACACTAGGCACTTGAAGAGGGAGGATAATGATGGACAATAGCTTGAGAATTTCTTTGCATCGTTATTCTGCCATTCATCTCTGAAACACTATTTTGATGCTCCAATCTGCATACTCCACGATTTGTTTTGGGTCTTCAACCCAAGTACCATCTTCCTTCAAAAGAGCTTTTAATGTTGTTTTGTCTCCTCCTAGTCTAGACTTTAGCATGAAAGAAGCTGGTATTTTTATCCCCTAACTTAAGCCAATCAATCCTTGTTTTAGCTCTCCAATACTCCTCTTCTCTAATGTAGGCCTGCCAGAGGTTTTCTTCAATTGTTTTAACTACAGCCCAATCAACATGATGGTTATCATAAAGCCTAGACAACTGATCATCAAGATGCTGAATCAAAAAATTTGAGTTAGCTCGGGGGCAATGCTTTCTCCAATGCAAAACTCTCTTCCTAGTTTCTTCAATCAACAATTTTAAGTATTTTTTTGTGAGCTAGATCATCCTGGAAAAACCATAAATTTT
The DNA here is from genome assembly GCA_035771175.1 of Paratinospora sagittata. NCBI lineage: Eukaryota > Viridiplantae > Streptophyta > Magnoliopsida > Ranunculales > Menispermaceae > Paratinospora > Paratinospora sagittata. The sequence continues at coordinate 28,849,485 of CM069610.1, forward strand.
GAATAATGTCTTGACATTCAGTAAATCATCCCATTTATTGTCAAAGATAAACTGTTGAGAGAATTTTCTTTTTGGGGCATCAGTACTAAGTAGTAAAGCTAGGTGGTCAGAACTAGGAGATGAAAGATGAACAAGAGATGCATGATCATAAGTTGAAAGCCAATCAGAAGTCACCAAGCATCTATCCAATCTCTCCAAAATGAGTTGCTCCCCTTGCCTCTTGTTGGCCCATGTGAATCTAGGCCCAGAGAATTCCAATTCATGGAGATTATTACTACAAATGAATTTATAAAAGGCCTCCCCTTCAACTGCATTCCAACTATCTCCACCGAGCTTCTCAGAAGGATCAACTGTGGCGTTAGAATCCCTCATCAAAACAGTAGAACAACTGAAATTTTCCAATCTCTTAGTTAACAAATCTCATTGCTCCTGTTTGGATTTAAAATTTGGGCTTCCATATAAGCCAATGAGGCGCCAAGAGAAGCACTTTTGAATATCTTCAATCAAGAGCTTGACATACTAAATAAAATGTGGAAGTAAGAAAACCCACGACCTTTTGTGAAAAGAAACATTTGGAGAAAGTTGCATTAGTAACATTATCACTAAGTTTACACGGTATGGGACGAGTAAACTTGGACGATACTATTAGTGAACTACTATTCAGCCGATGTTTTCTAGAGACCATGTTCATACAACTTAACTTAGTTGACACCTTTATTCCCAAATTCATGTAAACCACTATCCTTGCTAATTTGTAGAGAGCTCAAATTAGTATTTTCATATTTTAGGAAATTTTACTAATTTTAGTAAATTTATTATTTTCGGTAAATTTACTATTTTTAAGAATTTCGTTTTAGTAATTTTTTGAATTAGGAATCTAGTATTTTTGTTGAATTAGGAAATTAGCTTATTCGAAGTATATAAATTATTGTGAGCCCTAAGGAAAAACAGTTCAATTTAGTTTTTTCAAAAGAAGAGTTATAATTTTCTTGAGGTTTAATTCCGTAATTGTCTCTTCCTCCGGTATTCCGTAGAATCAACAGATTAATGATCTCGATTGTCTCTTCTTTCGGTATTTCTTATATTTTTATCATAATATTTTTCAAAGTTATGACGTATAAAATAAGACATGAAAAAAATATATTTATAAGTTGCTAGGTATTAGATGAAGAGCCATGAGAAATATAAAGAGAAGATGGATTCCTAATAAAAGAGAAAGATCCCCGATTTAAGATGGGTTGGAAGCCATGTGTCAAACACCTTGATGTCTAAGTAGCCTTATTGTATTAAGGAAGAAGGGAGTCCATTGGGAGACGATAAAAAGGGACGTGTCAAAATTGACTGATTGCAAAAAAATTGCAACTGCTATTGAAGTGAGGGAATAGTTGTTTGACTTCTTTATTTAGTTGTCGCTTGTGAAATGAAAGGCAACCCCTCATTTCTCCACCTGAACAGAAGTTGTGTTTTTTTTGCAACTGTTGCAATCAATTTGGCATTCTCCATTTATTTATATCTTATATGGATACGATGGTCATCTTTATCATATATTTATTAAATATGGTGGCTGTGTTGAGCTAAAAATTTTAACACTTTTATTACTCACGCTAAACTCAACTAAGTCTTTTTCTAACTACATAGAGTCAGTCATATGAATTTGCTTCCTCTACTCTGCTCTATCAGGGTTAAGTCCACATTCAAATTATAGAAAATTAGATTTTTTTTAATTATGTTATCTTAAGTCTACTTCTACCCTTATTAATGTTACCATTTAGTATTAATAGGTCACTTTTCTTAAAATAGTAATACATCTAAAGGCCTACATTATATATGTCTAAATCACCTTAGTCTGTACTCTTTCAGTTTATATATCTTTAATTGGTGTTATCCCTATCATTTTTTGAATAAATATATATATTTATTTATATTTCTATTATTTTAAGTTTTATCACATATTCATTTTAAAATTAACATTTCTGTTCCATTTAGTTAGTTAACATGGTAGGCTTTTCAATTGCCTCTAACATTCTATACCATATAGGATGGTCGACCTAATGGGAACACACTTTTTATTTTTATTTCAAGTGGCACTCATTGTAGGATTTTGTACTCATTTTGGCATTGATATATAAAAGTAGTTGTAAAAGTACCTAGTCCAGCACCACTATCATTAGAAAAAAAATATTTCATAAAGAGGAACTCATCAAATCTTTTACAATCAGTTTTATATAATTATTTTGCAAAAGCGCCAAAATGGAACGTTGACCTGATGGTTGAAGGCGAAGTGAAGCATTGAGTGGTCACAAATTATGTGAATGAGATATTAATATAACAATGCATCATTATTTTTTTCTTTATTCTTTTTTTATTCTGTGGGCATATTACATTACACAAAGTCCTAAAGTCAAATTATGCGTGCTTGTATTCTTGTCCACTTGGCTAGTTTGTGGAGTCCTCTCCACTTGTTTTTGCATATATGATACAAGCAAAGTAGGCGCAGTAGGCTTATTATATTAGTAAGGTCTAACTACTACTCCCTCTTCCGTCCTCCTTGACCGGATCTGATCAACTTTCCCGGAGAATAAGCAATCCAAAAGGCACAATTTGCTGCTAAAATCTCCCTAGATTAGTTGCAAAAACGATTCTCTTTATCTTTTTGTGATCTCACGTAAAACATCATTTTCTTTAATCTTCACTTCAGTTCTAGAGAATCACCATTAAAATTTTCATGTAGTACGCTAGCTAGCTAGTTAATTAAGGTTTATTTGTGTATATATATATAGCTTTGTACTATTAAGATGACTGATGATATTCAGAAGATCAGAAAAGAGCGTACATGTTGCTGCAAGAAAGATGATTTTTTCCCGGAGGAGTCCTTCAAGAGCTGGAGGAGTTACATCAAGGCCTTAAGTGAGATAAAAATGAGGGTTCAAGACAGGCTCTTGGCAAGATCTTATGATGATAAGGAGCTAAATCAGATGCGTAGTAGAAGCCACAATGAGATGAAGAAGACACTTTCATGGTGGGATCTCATGTGGTTTAGCGTCGGTTCTATTGTCGGTGCCGGCGTGTTCGTGCTCACAGGGCTAGAAGCCAGGAGCCATGCTGGCCCGGCTGTGGTGTTGTCTTTCTTAATCTCTGGTGTTTCTGCTTTGCTCTCTGTGTTTTGCTACACTGAGTTTGCTGTGGATATCCCTGTTGCAGGTAATTTGTTAATTTATATATAGTTGTTAATCATTGTAATTATATATATATAGGTTCAATTCACAGAGAGTACTGGCGCAATTAGTTAGTTATTTTGTTAAGGTGGGGTTGAACTAGTTAATTTTCCTTGATCAACTGTCCCTTTCTGTTCTATTTCAGGATAAAATTTTAGTAAGTGTCCAAATCCCTAATAAATTATTGCAAAATGACATTTACATATCATTGGTCTGCCTCATATATATACTTTAATTAAGATATGCAAATATTGACCCTTCAAAGGATATTTCAATGGTAAGTACTGTTTCTCTGTTGCTTTTACTCGAGTGATGCAACAGTGTGACATGACACCATGAAACACCATTAATCTTCTTTGAATCACGAGCTAGAATGAAATTTAATGTAATTATTTGTCAATACGAAATTTAATGTAATTCAAAAGTGATTGAGATGTTAATTTGAACTACAGTATTAAAAAAAGAATTCAAAACATTTTCTGAATTTCTCTTATATTTTTAATGTATCCAGGAGGATCATTTGCCTATCTAAGGGTGGAACTAGGCGACTTCGTAGCATTTGTAGCAGCAGGCAACATCCTCTTCGAATACGTCGTTTCCCGTGCTAGCGTTGCCCGTTCCTGGACCTCTTACCTTGCAACTCTATTCAATCAAGAACCCAACGCCTTCAGAATTCACGCATCAACCTTCGCCGAAAACTATAGCTATCTCGACCCACTTGCCGTTTTTATCTCCATCGTCATCTGCGTTGCAGCTTCAGTTAGCACAAAAGGGTCCTCCATTTTCAACTCAATTGCTACACTAATCCACGTCTTACTCCTCCTCCTTATAGTAATTGCTGGCCTCACCAAAGCCAACCTCACAAATTTCACCAACAACTTTGCTCCTTATGGCCCAACAGGAATCTTCACTGCTTCAGCTGTTCTCTTCTTCTCCTATGTCGGCTTTGATGGCGTTGCCACCATGGCCGAAGAAACCAAGAAGCCAGCTCGCGATATCCCAATAGGGCTCATTGGCTCCATGTTAATGATAATATCTCTATATTGTCTCTTAGCTCTAACACTTTGTTTAATGCAGCCTTACAACAAAATTGATATAAATGCCCCATTTTCCATTGCATTTCAAGCAGTTGGGATGAATTGGGCTAAAATTTTGGTGTCTTTGGGAGCAGTTAAAGCCATGACATCAGTTTTACTAACCAATATAATAGGCCAATCGCGGTATTTCACTCATATTGGGCGCACCCACATGGCTCCACCTTGGTTTGCTATGATCAACAAGAGGACTGGAACGCCGATCAATGCAACAATCTTTATGACCATAGCGAATTGCATCGTTGGGTTCTTCACCAATCTCAATGTTCTTTCCAACCTCTTGTCTATCTCGACGCTTTTCATATTTTCACTTGTTGCTCTCGCGCTTCTTGTGAGGCGATACTATGTAACAGGGGAGACGTTGGACTCGGAGAGGAATAAGCTCATTGGGTTCTTGGGTTTGATTATAGGGTCGTCGGTAGCAACCTCGGTGTATTGGAAGATCAGTAATGGGGGAAGTTGGATTGGTTATACTGTGACAGTGCCCATTTGGTTTTTATCAAATTTGGGGTTGAAGTTGATGGTGAAGGAAGCAAGGAAGCCTAAGTTGTGGGGAGCTCCTTTAGTTCCATGGTTGCCATCTGCTAGTATTGCCATGAATGTATTCTTGTTGGGGTCTCTTGATAGAGCATCTTTTGTGAGGTTTGGTGTATGGTCTGCAATATTGCTTGCTTATTACTTGCTTGTGGGGCTTCATGCCTCATATGATGCAAGTAAAGAAGAGGGTGGTATTGAGGAAAATAATGTGATTGAACAGAGAAATGTGGAAGCTGGAGCTGGGGTTTCCATAAGTTCAACATTGGAGCAGAAGCAAGAAGTGTCATGAAGCAAGTTGAAGGAAATATCAGTAGAATTATTGCACATGCCTGTGCATAAATTTGATGATTAATTAGTTTGGATTTGATTTATGATTCAAAAACAGGGGTGTGATCGAAAAATGGCAAAAAACGATGTTTTATCGTTTTCAAAAAATAGTTTACTTATTAAAAAAATAAAAATAAAAAGTCATGAAGCTAGTTGAAGGAAAATGGTAGAATTTTACATGATGATTAATTAGTTTGTGTTGATTTATGATTGATTAAAAACCAGAGGTACAATCTTAAAATGAGAGTTCAGAATCAAAACATTTTTTTTAGAGTGTGAAAAGATTCTTCTTAAAGTCGCCTTTTGAAAAGGCTCCTATTAAAGCGTAAAAAGGCGCCTCTAATCTAACATTAAAAAAGAAAAAAAGATATTACCTGTTAGAATCTAATAATCCAGCATAGGACCACACTTAAAACCTGCAATTGATCCAATGATTCAAGTATTTAACATACTCTAGTCTAAACAAAGCTTCAAGTAAAATAATTACAATACATGTAGATGTTCATAAACAGCAATATTTTGACAGTTTGAAGATATAATCTACGGTCTACAAAAGCTTCAAAGTATTTAACACAAAATGAAAATAAAAATAACCTAAAAAACTCTTCATTCATTATGTTCCACATCTCTTTCTAACACGATAAGGTCTGTTAGCTTTTGTTGTGCCATAATTGTCAGTTTTTGTGTCACTTGGCTTGCTTGGGAAGGACCATCGCTTCAACCACATGTTCCGCAACTTGCAATGGATTGATGACACTATGATCTACACACTCAGCGACATGCTCAATATGTCCTCCGGCCCTACCATGTCCTCGTCCTCGTCCTCTCCCACGAGCCCTCCTTCTCCCATGTCCACATCCCCGTGCTCTCTCCACAACATTAAGATCAAGTTGCTCATCATGAATCGCAATCTCATCTCGTTCATTGCGTGCATGTGCCTCATCATCGATAGGAGAAGGAACATATCTATGTGTCTCATCAAAAACAAAAGAAGGGACATATCCATGTGCCTAAGCAAGTACGTGTGCCTCATCACGTACATGTGTCTCATCAACAACGGGAAAAGGGATAAATCCATCGAATGGATCATATGCATCAGATGGTGAAGATGGCAGCTGTGGTGACGGGGCAACTGCACCAGCATGTAAGTTGGGAGCATGATATTCTTCTTGCAAATTTCGTAGTGCATCTATACTAATCAAGTAGATCTGGGATATCATCGAGGTATCAACATCTGAAGTAGTCATGTAGTTAACTTGATTCCATCTACCTTGCTACAAAGACAAAATAACATGCAATATCAAATAAATGCAATTATTTATTATAGTATGATATTAAAGTCCAAAAAGAGTTTTGCATTGACTAAACGTATCATGTCTTGGAATAACGCCCCACGCCGACTAATACACCGTCTAGTGATAGATCGATACCACTGCGTATACTCATCATGATGACCCATGTACTGCTCACTAACTGCTAATGTATTATGTCTTCGATCCTAATCACCAATGTACTGCAAATGATGAGCATGCTAGACAAAACCCTATGACCTTTCAAGTTCATTTTGTAAAGTGTCACTTCAAGATTACATGCTTCTGGTATTGTTTGTTGCATGCCAAACTTTCGCAATAGTCGATTAGGACAGTGTCATTCTATTATATGAAAACATATCAATGGTGCAATTGTCCGCCATATAGCTTGACTACTTAAACAATACGGAGCCAATGATGATATGATTTCTTGAGTATATGGTTGTTAATTAACCTATAATTATAAATTAGACGAGTTAGTCATTCGAAAAATGTCACTTATTTTTTAGAAAGTTGTTCAATGGGATATTACCTGGTCCCATCTTTGCATGTCGAAAGCCTCACGATACTTGAACAAAACATGAGTAGATACTTTGGTAGTACACAATGCATCTATCCATCTACACATTAAATTACATAATATAAGATTAGTGTACGCAATTAACAGAATATGATAGCATAAAAAATAATATATCTCACCTCTACATATTAAATCTTATTTTTGCTTGTACACTTGTACATACCGGATTCTAAGAGGGGGTAATGGAGCTCCATCCCCAATGGGATTGATATCCGCTTTTCAACCTCGGCGCGGTGCAATGAATGGAAAGCAATTCCGAGCCCATAACTGAAGCAATAATAGTTGCCCATATATCTTACGAGCAATTTTATGAGACGCCTTGCATAACTCTCAATATAGCCACGCCAAACAAGCACTACCCCAGCTATACTGACCATCAACATCAAAGTCTTTCAATAATGGAAAAAACATCAAATTCACTTTAGTGTTCGACTTATCTGAGAACAAAGATCCCCAATCAATTGCAATATGTAAGCACGTGCATACCGCTCCACATCAACATCATTAGCATCCTCATCTAACCCACTAAATTGGGTTGCAAGAGCCTTAAGCTATAAACGACACCACTTCAAATCACTTTGCCTCGACGTAAAACCCAATAAATGTTCACATCCATCTTCCCATCGAAAATATGTAGTTCTTGTGACAGGTTTGCATCCATTGGCAATTCTAGTTATATTGTTGCATCCTCCAAAGTGATTGTACACTCTCCCACTTGCATATGAAAGGTGTGGATCTCAAGTCGCCATCTTTTAACTAAGGTTGTTACCAATGTCAATCCAATCCAATAAATCCAACCCTTGCAACACCATAAAACCCTGATTTTACCAAATAAGGTGCAATCCTCGCATGAAGTGGCAGTGGAACAGTACGATGCACAACGACATCTCGTCATCTTAAACGTAGCAACCACGACACCTATATAGTACATAAAAAGAATATAGTTAGCCAAAATATGCATACTTTAACAAATTTAACCTTATTTAAATAATATAGCAAGCCAAAATATGCACACTTTACGGGTGGCTCATGAATGATGCCTTGGACGACATCAACCTCATAAACAGTGTCAAACCCTCCTTGGTTGTAATTACTGGGATGAGGATTAATTTCATCATTTGCCCCTTCGTCTGTTGGTGTAGGTGCAACTTCATATTCCCCTAGAGAATTGTAATGAAGAGAAACTTGTGTAGAGGGGGTAAGAGTAACTTCTTGAGATAACATTCAATGATGTTGTCATTGGTTCTCGTGCCACTTACAAATATCTCCACAGTATTAGGTTGTGGCAACGTAGACACCATTTGAAACATCAACCTTACGTTGTGGTCATTTGTGAGGGCAAGGAGCATGAATGTGATAGTATCACTTGGTCTCACAATAGGTAATTGGTGCACCATATCCAATCGTGAGCGTAGACGATCAATTGATAGGACATCACATATTGACGCTTCTAGTTCATCAAGGCCAATATCATTCCTCACATTCACACCTAGGGGTGGCAATATAGGTCACGACTCGAAACCAACACGAAATAAACGGGTTTGGGTTTTTTATAAACAGGTGCGGGTCAAAATAGGTTAAACCTAATTAGACACGATTAAATTTCAAGTCAAAATCAGGTAGACCTGCTAAACCCGAAATTGATCCGTTTAATACGATTATATTTTGTGTTGAGACTTATGTTATGTATGAAGACTTTATAATATTTTATGTCATGTGTTGAAATTCTAACTTTATAATATTTTATTTGGTCTTTACTATCTATATGGTTGTATAATTATAATTTTGAATTTTTGATTTATATGTTAATTTATAATTTATATATGATAAATAGGTTATAATGAACTTGTTTAAGCTTTAAGGGCCCTGTTTAACCCGTTTATTAAGCGTGTTGGGTTTGAGTTTACATATAATGACACGTTATTTAAACGTATCGTGTTTAGGTTTACAATATATTTCATTATACACGATTACGACACGGCAACACGAATTGCCACCCTTATAATTACAACTGTTGTTAGTGGACAACCATATTCAATTTCATTGATATCATGCATGCTTCCATTCATAAAGATCACAACTCTTCCATCCATTGAATAGTCACTCTATATAAAACATTAACACCCAAATAAGTTCAACATATTTGTATGAAATAGCATAGACTGCATTAAGTAATGCATGATGTTATAAGCTTAATAATTATTCTATTTCTTAAATATTCAAAATATTTTTTATATGAGCTAAGCGTATAGAAGTTCTAGATCAAATACAACAAATTAAAGGAGTGGTCTTTTTCATCTATATTTCAAATCAATAAATTTATGCCAATATCTTCATGTAATATAATTTTCTAAGAAAATTATCATAATAAACTTTCCAATATATCTAAACAATTGAAATAAGAATTTAAATAATTTTTACTTCCTTTGTTCTTGATAATTTTATTTTTAAATCCAAAATAATTGTCCTATGTCATATTCTATTCTCCCGCTTTACAGTCAATCATATGTGTTTATTAGGTAGAGTAAAATTGGACAAACACACATGGTTAAGTGCAAAAGTGAGTGTAGAGCATGAATCACATTAGTCTTGCTTTTTAAATCTTATTCTAAAGAAATAAAAATGGATTTAATACTTATACCTACACTTCAAAAGACTAATCAAATTATTTAAATCAAAAATAAAAAGAATAATACTATTCAACATTATGCACCAATATAAAATTCACTTAGCTATATAAATAATAAATTGCCAATACCACGACTCGAATAATCAAAACAAATGTCAAACCATGACTCCAACTATTAAACAAATGGCTAAAGATTTCATATTGAAATAATAATTTTTAACAACCACAACAACACTATTTAAATAAAATAATAATTCTTAACAGCCAAAACGACAAAAAATAAATAAGATTTCATATTAAATAATGCATTTAAATTATAAATATAAAATTAAACGAGGAAGCGATAGTTACCAACGTGTTTCGCCTCCTAGAAAATATAAATGTCGATGCAAATGTTCGATGTGCCGCCACCAAAACCACTGCAAAAACCTAGGGTTAAGAGGGTGAGGAATGATGGAGGGAGCTGCAATTGGGGGGCAACAAATGAAGATGGAGAGGGGGCTCAGTAGGGGAAGACCAGGGGGTGGAAGGGGGTGTGAGGTGGGTGAGCCGAGAGAGGGAGGGGGTTGCGTTGGGCGAGCAGAAGGGTGGGGTGGGTTGGGTTGGGCTGGGCGAGAAAGAGAGAGGCGTGAGAGAGAGAGAGAGAGAGAGTGGGTGGGCAAAAGGGTGGGATGGGTTGGGCGAGAGAGAGAGAGAGAGAGGGTGGGTAGAATGGTACGTTAGGCTGGGAAAGAGAGAGGCACGAGAAAGAGAGAGTGAGAGTAGCTGAGAGATGGAGAGGAGAGAGAGTCCGGGAGAGTGAGAGAGATCTAGAGGAGACCTAGAGAGAAAAAGAGGCGGAAAGAAAGAGAGTAGGATGGAGCAGAGAAAATGCGAGCGTCGCTAATGGATGGTGGTGATGCTGATGCAAATGCACAGAGAGAGGAAAGCACGATAGGGTCTTAAAATTGGAGTGGAGAAGAAAATAGGCCTCAGTATTTGGGTTTTTGTTTATTATATCTTTATATTAAAGACGCCATTTCAAAAGGTTCGTTTTTAACGAAAAATGGAAAAGAAGAAAAAGATAGCATGTTGGATTCGATCAACAGTAAACACAAGTCCAACTTAGATAGGCCCCAAAATTGTTTGTGGTACAGTGAATTCTTAAATAAAGATTTTATCTAGGATAATTTTAAAAAAAAAAAAATACCCGCTTTGAAAGTTTTAGGGTGGCAATTTGGCGATCTGAGTTTTTTTAAAAATTAACCTTTGATAAAATTTTTATTTAAAATTTTACTTTATACCATAAATAATTTTGAGATCTACTCTATATATCAGTCTATAGCTCCTATATAGATCAGTCAATAGCTATTGACCTAAGTCCAACAAACTATTTTTTTTATTACGAAGCGTGTTTTAAAAAGGCGAGGTTGCTTTTTCAAAATGCGACTTTAATCCAAACATATAATAAATGAGAACACAAAACGCGGCCCTATTTTCTCCAATTTTGAAAGTCTAGCGCACTTCCCTCTCTCTCTCTCTCTCCATTCGCATCGGCGTCACCACCGTCCACCGACGACGCTCCTCCGTTTCTGGTGATGCTCCTCTCTTTCTCGCCTTTTCTCTTTGCCACCCCACTTTCTCTCTTTCAGCTTCTCTTTCTCTCTTGGCGTCCATCTGCCCTAGGTCTCTCTTACTCTCTCGGCTCCTCTCTTTCTCACCTCTCCATCTCTTCACTGCTCTCTCACTCTCTCTTTCCCACGCCTCTCTTTCTTTCCCAACCCAGCCCACCCCACTTGCTCGCCCTTTCATGCATTTTTCTCTCTCTAGCCCAACCCACCCTACTCTCTCTCTTTTTCACGCCTTTTTCTCTCTCTCGCCCAGCCTACCCCACCCTTCTGCCCACCTCACTCTTTCTCTTTTTCACGCCTCTCTCTCGCCTCACCCACCCCCCAATCTCCCCTGCTCACCCCCTCTCTATCTTCAGTTGTTGTCATTTTGGATGTTAAGAATTATTATTTTATTTAAGTATTGTTGTGGTTGTTAAGAATTATTACTTTCATATGTAATCTTTAATAGTTGGAGTCGTGGTTTGACATTTGTTTTGATTATTGGATTATTATTGCAGACCATTTTTTTTATTTTTCATTTATTGTTGCAAAGAACTTTTTTATTTTTTCGCTTTCATGTAGTTTTGCTATTGGCATAAATTTATTATTTATATAGCTAAATGAATTTCATTACCTCCCATATGGATGCACTACAAATTTTGCAAGAAGAATATCATGTTGCCAACTTACATGTTGATGCAGTTGCCCAGTCACCACAACTGTCATCTTCACCATTTGATGTATATAATCCATTTGATGGATATGTCCCTTCTCCCGTTGTTGATGAGACACATGTACATGATGAGACACACATACTTGATGAGGCACATGGATATGTCCCTTCTCCTATTGTTGATGAGACACTTGTACGTGATGAACGAGATGAGATTGCAATTCATGATGCGCAACTTGTTCTTAATGTTGTGAAGAGAACACAGGGATGTGGACATGGGAGAGATAGAGCTCGTGGGAGAGGAAGAGGATGAGGACGTAGTAGGGCCAGAGGACATATTGAGCATGTCGTTGAGTGTGTAGATCATGGTATCATCAATCCATTGCAAGTTGAAGAACATTTGGTTGAAGCGGTTGACTTTCATAGTCCTTCCCAAACAAGCCAAGTGACATAAGAACCGACAATTATGGCCAACAAAGAGCAGATAGGCCTCGTCGTGTTAGAAAAAAACCTAGATGTGAAACATGATGAATGAAGTATTTTTTAGGTTATTTTTGTTTTCATTTTGTGTTAAATACTTTCAAACTTTTGTAGACAATGAATTACGTCTTCAAACTTATCAAAATATTGATGTATATGAACATCTACATGTATTGTAATTATTCTACTTGAAGCTTTGTTTGGACTAGATTGTGTTAAATACTTGTATCATTGGATCAATTGCAGGTTTTATACAAGTTTCAAGCATGGTCCTATGCTAGATTATTAGATTGTAACAGGTTTTGTTTAAAAAAATGTTGGATTAGAGGGGCCTTTTGAAAATAGGATAGTCAGTTGAATTCAGTCAACAGTCGTTAACCGGTCCAACTAGGGTAGATCTCAAAATTAGTTGTAGTATAGGGTAAATTCCTAAATAAAAATCTTATCAAGGGTAATTTTAAAAAAAACCCTAAGAGAGGCCTAACCCAGCCCTACTGGACCTAATAATATTTGGATCGGGCCAGGCTAGGCCTTAAAAAATATTGGGTCGGCTATGCTGGGGCGATATTAAAAAACTTTGGTCCAAACCTAACTCAAGAGTTATATGGACCGAGTCTTTAAACCAAGTCTTTAGATCAGGCCTTTGGACCGGACTTTTGTACCCACAATATGACCAAAACATGTAAGGTTAAAAAAATTAAAATAAAATATAAAATTCAATTCAATAATTACATAAAGCATAGAAATAAAAAATATTATTTATTGATTTCTAAATAAATAACAAATAATTTGTAAACCTAAAATTTTCTAATTTACTATGAAATTCTAAATATTAGAATGTTATGACAATTTTTCAATTCTAAAACTATACTCTTATATATATACTCTTAATATATGTCTTCTACATATATATGTGGGTGGATGTGTGTGTGTGTATATATATTGTATATACTCTTAAATATAACACTCTTGATTATCATTATATTTTATTTTTACTTTATAAACTTTTAATTATATATACATTGTACGTGTGTATATATACTCTTAATTACTGAAACAATGAAACTACACTCTATACACACATACATACATAGTATATATATACTTATATTTATGTGGGTGTGTGCGTGTATATGAATATATATTGCATATACATTGTATATATTATAATTATATAACACTCTTGAATTTTGATCATGTTTTTTTTCATTTTATATACTCTTAATTGCATACATGCATACATACACACATATATATATTATTTATTTCAGGCATATGACCAAGCCTTTAGGTCGGCCCTTCGGGCTGAACCTTTGGAATGGGTTCGCGGGCTGGGCCGGGTTTAGCTATATAATCTCAGACCTACCTAATAAGTTTTAGGACCGGGTCAAGCTGGCTCATATAATAATCGGGCCCGAGTTTGGATCGGCCCATTTTGACCAAGTCGGGCAGGACCAATGGGCCCTGGGCCAAATTGCTACGCCAAATTGCTACTCCTAGTTACATGAATATATTAGATGTCACAAAATCTATTATTATTGTTATTTGTGCATGAGTTCAATAAAAAAAAACTTTTCTCTTCTTCAAATTTTTTTTTGTTATTTTCAAGCCATATTATTCTACTATTCTTCTTTGTTACATGGACAGAACTTTTTAAATTTCCAATAGAAATAGATTTTATCGACTTCCATCTTTTAACAACTAAAAGCAGTATTGAGTCTTCTATAGTCCTATAACTCAGCGAAGAAAGCTTTCTTTCTGCATCCTAACTTTTGACCACTGGAAACTTAGATCTAAAGAGGTGATTTTGTGAGAGAGCACCTAGAAGGCGTTGAGCAAATTAAAAATCAAGGGTTCTTTTTTGGGGGGTTTGTTAAAATCTGAAGTGGTGTTCAGCGAGTTAGGATATAGTAAGAGGAGAAAGACAACAGAGAAAGAGGGAAAGAAAGTGACATATAGGCAAGGATGTAAGGTAGTTTGTCTCTTCTAAGGTTTCCCTGGTAAGAGTTCTCAGCGTAGGGTTTGTTTAAGTTTGTTTTAGTGTAGTCTTTGTAGTGTTCCTCACTTCTAATCACACTAATAGTCAAGATTTCTTGCTAATAAAGGGATCTTGTTGTGAGGGTTATGCTCTCTTGTTGTTGGACTTTGTCTGTTGTCGTGGAGTCTTTGCGCTTACTTCTAGTTTATAAGATATAATCGTTCGTTGTGCCTGCAATGTTCTTGTAATTGTCCTTGTATCCATTGACAAGATGTACTCCAAATATGGAGATTGAGATGATAATGGAATTGAACTTCGACAAAAAAAAAAAAAACTTTCAACAACTTAACAATACTCATGAGTGCTTTTCTTGCCAGGATGAGAGTTTTTGACACAAAGTTAAAAAAGTGTTTCCCCTTTAAGAAATGCATTTCCTATTTTTTTGGCAGAATGAACATTTTGTGCATCATACAACATGGAACTCGTTACTATCTATACAAACACGTTTCCTTCTTTTAAGGACAAAATTGTCATTTTAAGCACAATTTTAAAAAAATGATATGTTGCAATCATTGATTATACCATTAGATTCATTGAACCTGGTCTTAATTGTGGAAGATTATGGTTTTCTAACTTTAATCATATAAAAACAAAACTTAACTCATTTTGAGCAACTTTTGAAAAAAAATTTGGAGAATTTTTTTAAATCCACTTTGATCATTCTCTAAGGTTTCAACTTAATGAAATCTCATGCGCTTCTTCACTTTCACCCTTGAGAGAAAGAGTTTTCTGAAATTTCAATCTTTCAAGAAGTTCGCACATTCGTCTTTGATTTTAAGTTTCATCTTCAACTTTTTCAAATCAAAGATCGAAAGGAGCCTTTCGGTTTTCAACTTGAACTTCATAATCATCATTTTTTGTTTATTTTGTCTAGGAAGATATTCGGTTTAAATTGTATGTATTTTTAAGAGTTGTTTGGTAAGAACAACTTCTCTTCCCATTAACATTTTATCTATTGTAATTATTTGATTGAGGAGTTTGTCAATCATGAATTTTCTTTAACTAGAAAGCAGTGTTTATAACGATTTTGATCTACACTCGTAAGTTGGATCAAGTTAAGTGGATTCGGAAAAATCTTGATCAAGGAGATCAAGTAGTGGATGTAGTCTTGGGAAAGTTGAACCATTATAAATCGGCATGATCATCTTTTACATTTCTGCACTCTCTATTTAACTTGTTCTTGAATTTATTTAAATAAGGTACATTAACAAAAATCTTTAGAGTCTAATTCACGTCCCCCCCCTCTTTTGGACTATATAATCTAGGCCAACAACCACATGACATATGACCTCACTATTACAAATATCTTCCAAAATCCTCCAAAAGGGTATGTAATTAGTTGCAACATTAATAACTACTTTCCTATTTTTAGAATTCTTATACAACTTAGGTCATGTCTAACTTAAGCATCGAAAGGTCTTAGTTGGCACCACACTGGTGTTCCTCACGATAAATATTCTTTTTTTCTTTGCAAGTTTTCGGCTCTTATGTGGCAACACAACAATAGATCCAGCTTTAGTTCAAGTCATCTCATTCTCATTATTTGGTATTGGTCAAATCTAACACTAATATTTGACATCGTTTTTAAGAGTTGGTGTTATAAGTTATTTTTAGCTTAACCACTATGAGCCATAAGGTAGATCCCCAAGTAGTTATGGATCTACTGATCTCAGTTGCAATACCTCATGTCAAGTAAGGGCGCCCCCCCCCTCGGGGCTTTCTGGCTCCATGTCTCAACTTAAAAGAACATGGAGAGCTAGGTTGATCAACTTTGACAAACAATGAAGAAGATCTTGTAGCTCTTACTTGAGTAGCAAGAATAGAGGAATATACCAACTCCTAGAACAAAATTGGCTAAGATGGAAAAGGTCTTTAGAAGGATAAGTTTTAGCTCTCGCCAACCTTAGTTTCACCTAAGGAGGTACAACAAGCAAAATCACACAATATAGATTCTTGCCCTTTACATGTGGACCTTAGCACTCTCTAGGTGGAAAGAAGAGGGATAAATAACTTACCATAAACTTTTATCAAACGTTGGAGTTTTATAGATCGTGTCGCTGGAAGAAAATGAATGAACCATGGGTTGCACTTAACCAAAAAAAGAGCTAAGGTGAGGTCAAACTCATATTGATGGTGAGTTCAAGAAGTAGGGGTCATTGTTTGATGAAGATATCCTCCAAGCTCTACTTCCTAAAAAGTGAAGACAACTCATATATGGAAGTATGATGGCCCAAGATATCTTGAAAATCACATAAAGAACTAAAAATCTTGAATAAAGCTCCAAGGTTACGATGGACTTACTATATGTCGAGGTTTTCGGAGCACTCTAAGTGGAGCAACTTGGAAGTGGTTTCGAAACCTCCCTCTCAGTCAATTTACTCCTTCGACTAGCTTTGTTTGTCAATCGCTAATCATTTTGTAAGAAATAAGGAAAGAAGGAAACTAGTTACACATCTCTTTTTTGTTAGATAGAAGGAAGGGGAAAGCATGAAAAACTACCTAGCCCGACGCATGTGTAGTTGGGCTGAGAAGCAGCCGATTTCATCATATTTTGGCCAAGAAACCACCTTATATATTGAGCTCTTAGAAAGATCTTAGTGTTGATGTAACAACTCTCACCCGATTTTGTTTTGATGATTACAAACAACATTCCTTGTAATCATTATTCTCTTTGACTTAGTTGTTTCAGTGCTAACTAGCTATATCAGATGAATTCAACTATATCGTCAAAGAGTGTGGATGGTACAATAATGCATGAAGATTTAAGAGCTTCATGTTTGTAATCTTTTGTCTAGAATCTTAGTGTTGTAGAGTAATCTTTACTCGTTCCAACCACAATATAATTTGCATCTTTTGAAAATCATGCATATAGGTTATCATGTTCATGCACATACACTATTATCATATTGATCGTGCATGCACATACGTTATCATGATTATCATGCAATCTTATAGTTACGGTTATTTATCATGCATATCTATATCATCGTTTATCATGCACTCATATTACCAACTCTGCATGGTTTTTATCGTTTTACGTGTATCATGTCCAACATCTTGATCATTTGTATTAATCGATTGTTTTACATGTGTTTATCTTCACAAATTGTGTTTCAATCTTGTCAAGAATGTTTTCAAAGTTAGTTTATGTGTTTGACAATGTCTTAAACTCATTTTGATAGAAAAATAGGGTTTCTATCACTTCAACGTGAAGGAACGCGCTCCTCATTCAAGGAACGCGCTCCTGAGCTTTTTCTCGTGATTCAGATTTTCCTGATCAGAGTTTAAGGAACGTGCTCCTTAGTCCAAAGAACGCGCTCCTGTGGTTTTTCCCAAGACTCTGACTTTTCTGATCAGGGATTAAGGAACGCGCTCCTCTTACCAAGAACACACTCCTGTAGAAAAAGGCAAAATGAGAATGTTTATAGAGTCAATGGTTCTTGATGAAGAACCTCGTTCCTATACCCAACAGACATATTAAGGAACGAGATCCTCGATTGGAGGAAAATCTAAAAAGCTTCAGAATTCAAAGTAGAAGCGCGCTCCTTCATTAAGGAATGCGTTCTTGTGCCTCGGTCTGATATTTTTCTATAAATACCACTCTTGTTCATTTGAAGAACAACTTTTGCAAAATTTTAGAACTTGTGCCAAATCTTTGTTCTCCATTTTTTCGAGTTTTAAACAAGTTCTTGAGCTTTCTTGACCATCTTTTGAGTGCAAAAGTTCACTACATTTGAATCTTTGATTCAAACTTTCAAAGAGTTCTTCTCATTCTTTTAATATCTTTGAAATACTTTAAAAGACATTCTTAAGTGTTGATCAAGCTATGTTCAAGTGAGCTCTTCATATCTTGTTGTTCTTGATCATCATTAAAGGAGGAATCTCTCAACCATCATCACACTTGAAAAATCTCTAAGCTTCATCCATACCTAAGTTGGGTAAAATCTCTCTATTAAGATTCTTGTGATTTTGATTGAGTGTAACGACCCACATTCACAAATGATGTCACAGTGACATAGATTGCCCAACTCTAGATGCTTGTGTAGATATTTAATGTGTGTTATACTTGTATTTTGATCATATATATATAATGTATGGTTTTCATTTATTACTTAGATGATGATGTGTCAAATGCATGCTATTTTAGATAATTATCATTATTAATATTGTCATTTATGTGCTAATGACATTGATAGTGATAATAATACACATCTCTAAAAGTATTATATTAATAGTGACATATTAATATAAATGTGTGTATTATGAATTGTATATGGGTCATATTGATACAAATACATGTATTATAAATTTGATATGGGTCATATCAATATGAAGGCATGTATTAATGATTATATATGGGCAATACAAATATATGAGTATTATTTCACATGAACCATTGGTTCATGAAAATATATGGGTTGGTTTAATTGAATATATGAGAGAGAAATTGAAACTTAGTTGTAATAGATTGATTGGGTGTTAGATTACATGTAATCATGAGATTAGTGGAATGACACATGGCTAAGGAATAATGAGTTGAGCCAATACTTTGCATGGTGTTAAAGCATGAAGTAACACTTGGCAAAATGGGTGCATGTAGGTGTAACATGTGCCTCAATCTCTCATTTTCTTTGTCACGATGTCCCTGACGTAGGCTGACGTCATGACCGGCACAATGTATTATACACTGTATATACCCATATACAGTATACAATACACTGTCAGCCTTCACGTAGTCTCACAATCCTTCCCAACATTTACAGAAATTTTTTTCCTAATATACCACAAATCAAATCCAATATAGATCTCTATAATCATTCCATTCATTCACACATCACATTTTCATTTTATCATCCAATATATTAAGCTATATATACGCCCACACATCCCATCTAAATGATATTACATATATATATATATAATGTGTGATAAGTATACATATCAAACTAACAATATAAGTTATTTCCTCCAAGCGTACATACACATACCAGACGAAGGCTCACGTGATTATCACTCACGGAGTTTCCTTTTCCCTTCGACTCAATACCTGAAATATTGGAGGAAATGGAGTGAGCAAACAACAACTCAGTGAATATAGTTCTTGAGATGACAATTATATACATTTAGAGAAATGTGACATTTAAAATCATTTCAAACACTTATTCAACACATGCAACATTCAACGAATATATTATACGTGTCAACAACATAAATTTCATGAGTTTTCCATAACACAATGCACAATATCCCTCCTCCGCAAGGCAAGAGAGCGAGTCTAACCCTTGTATGGTCGTTACAAGGTAGCCACAGCCTCTCATTACCCAATTCACAGTCATTTCAAGGATCGCAACCCTTGTTAGGACAGATCTACTGACAATAAGGACTCGCAAAACCTCATCCGGGTCTAATTCCTAACGAATTGACATCATTACAAACTCCAATTTCTAAAATCAGTTTGCATGATCCATAAAACTCAATGCATTATATATAACTATCACATGCATACAATCAAACATTTTATATGCGTACAATGTCATACAAGAACCAAATCAAGAAAACTATACTCACAGTACAACACGTTCAACTTAAACCCAATCATCGTCGCTTTCGAGTCCAGCTCCAAGTTAAATCCAACTAATTTAACCTGTCACAATCACTTCATAATTCAATTTCATGTATTCATATCTATTTACATCTTTAATTTCTCAACTCACTTCAAATCACGAATAATAAATCCATTTAGGACTCATAAGCAGTTGAAGAAACTACTATATCGTTTCTGTGGTCAATCTAGATATTTCCACAAGAAAGAACAGTGAAAATAGATTTCCAAATCCTATTTTCACGACACCATATACTTAGTTACTAAAACTATCAAATCATATCCAAAAATCACAATCTTAGCATCGAAACATCCGAAATTCAGTTCTCTACGATTCAATGATTCAAATCACTGTTCACATCACTGTTCACTATTCACATCACTGTCACTATTTACATCATTGTTCACTATTTACTTCACTGTTCACTATTTACATCACTGTTTATAGTACTATTTGTCACTATTTATTCGAAACATGTAAATTGTGTTAAACTTGTTAAACGGTCTCCAAAACTCATGAAATGGAATCTAACCACATATTCGGGGTCCCTATCGTCTAAAGAGTGTTTTTCTACCTTTCTAGCGGATTTTCATTCACATTGGGTCAAAAACCCAATTCGTCAAAACGTCGTAAAACGGCTCCCACAGTAAAAATTACTCCGCTAGAAAGTTTACATCTAGCTTAAATAGTAATTTCACGAAGAAATAGAGTGGAAATCACTTACCGCGAGTCTGAATTTGACGCGAATCCCGCGTTTCTCCTTTTTCTTCTCCTTCTTCTCGGTTCTGGACGTTCTGCAACTTCGTTCGATTTTTCGTTTTTTTATTACATACGAGTATTGTTCACGGTACTATTCGGTGAACGGTACCCGCAAATGAATAGTATTTTATTTTATTTTATTTTTTATTCCTCTTCTATACACTCAATTCACATATTTAATTAACCAACCCCATAAATTAATCAATTTAAATCAACTCCAATGTTTAACTTGTAAGCACCCATATAAGATGATCCCATAGGTATCATCTTCTTTCTTTACTAATCATACACACGTATATTTTACACACGTATATTTGGCTCCTACGTATAAAATATGTGTATTTTCAAGTGTATATTTAGCTCTTATGTATAAAATATGTGTATTATATATCTCGATATACGTGTATTTTAACGTATATATTTAATTAAAATTACGGGGTGTTACAATCTTCCTTAGGGGATGTTTATGAGAGAGTAAAGCTGAGAGAAAACAAAAAAAAAGAGAAAGGAAAGATAGAAAAAGGAGAGAAAGGAGAGAAGAAAACTTCCTTGCAGCATTTAGCATTAAAGGCTAGATCTCTTTGATCCATGGTCGGATTAAGCTTAAAATTGGTCAGCTTGTTCATCTTTGATATCTATTCATTATGGTTCGTGGAGATCGTAATCAGAGTTTTCTTCTGAGAGATATAACCTTCCAAACACAGCTGGTCGGGAAATTTGGATTTCTCGCGCAGTTTAGATCAAACTGCTAGATCTCTTAAATATATCGTTGGATTGATCTGACACTTCAGAAGATGGTTCGAAACTAAACTTTTTACATTATGAATGGTTAAGATGTTCATCACAGGAGTATTGTATGAGATATAATCATCTGAGTTCAAGTATTTACAGCAGGAGAGGAGAAATCGTCTAATTAGAGTTGTCTTAATCAAAGAGACATATTTCTTTGATCTGCCGTGGGATTTAGCTCAATTTTGGAAAGAAGGTTTGTAACTTGATATTCTTGAATCTGAACGGTTAATTTAGCTATTGGATATTTTGTTTGGAAGTTTGTTACATCCAAACAATGCATTGTATTAAGAGTGTACTTAATGTTTCTAATTCAATTATTAAAGGTGTTTACATGTGAAGCCATGAATTTGACCCTAACTCTAGAAATGTGACTTATAGCTTTCCATTTGGAGTGCATGTGACCTATGTTGGATAAATTGGCATGCTTGAAACATTGGTAGTGTCAATTGAGAAATTCTCATGTTATGGATTGTTGATTAGTTTAATTTGGCCATGTTGACCTATTATAAAGATTTTCCTAAATTGGGGATTTTGATGCAATTGATTTGGAATTGGTAAATTGAGCATAGGGTGGAATGCAAGTGATTTATGTTGGCCTAGGCCTAGACTTTGTATGATCATGTAATTTGGCATGATGGATGCCTATGGGTTGGACATTGATAATTTGGAGTTGAGTGTTGAATTGTAAGGATTTGGGGATTTTATGAGAATTATGCAATTGGGCATAATTGAACTTGGAATTGATCAATGTATGTGAATTTGATTCATTTCAAGAACATTAGATTGGATTGGCCAATTTTGGAGTATTTGGCTTGGGTAAATTGGCTGTGGTTGGTTGTAAGTATTTCTTACTCTATTTCTCCATTTATGACATTGTATTTATATAAAATTGATGTGTTGAATGATATGCATTCTATTGTATATGTGCATAGTATTTATGATCATGAAAAATAGATTTATATGCATAATATTGCCTTGAGTATTTTGGACTAAATACTTTGGCATTTGACTTCTTTCCATTTACATGATTCTTCGGGGAAATGTGCCATCAGAGTACTTAGATTAATACTTCATGGTAAGGACTTTCAAAAGCACTGAGGAATAATGGGTGGAAAGATTAGTGATGGATAATACGCCAGTCTGAACCTAGTGGCCAATGGGGGAAGTAAAGGCACGTGTTATCCTAACATGTCTTTTTTGTGAGGCGTCTGCATATTTGATTTTTATGAAAATGATGCATAAACCATATGATTAGTTTGAATCATGTATGTTATACTTCAATTAATACATTTGTATTTATAAATGTTATTGCAATGGTATACATGTTTTATAAATGCATTTGTGGAGATTATTGTGAGAATTATTCATTTAGCTAGTTGAGCTTACCCATTTTTTCTTATTTTTCTTAGGTTCAGATCCAAAAGGAAAAGGCAAGGCTTGATGTGCAAGTAGCCTTCCTCTTCTAATTTTTGGATGTAGGCTTTGTATATTTTTTGGGACTTGGGTTTAGTTTTAAGCATATAACACTCCCCGTATATAAGTATATAACACTTAGATGGATGGACTGTATATGATCTTTTGGGATGTTGGACTCTTGCTCGAGTTTCGTAAGGATGTTTGTAGATATTGAACCTTGTGATATTTATTTTTTGTGATAGATTTGATCTCGTTCTTTTGAATGATGGAATTTTATTTCCGTTCAATTATAGCTGTCATATATAGGTTGTGTATTGTGTTTATTAGGTATTTTCCTTGCAGAGGTTTATCATTGCCTCATGTTTTGTCAAGTAATGACATTATCTGGGGGTATTGTGTCGGTCGTGACATCACCTGGTGAGGGGTCACGACATTGAGTCAATCGGTTTTGTGCTTGATTTGATATCTTGAAAACCGTTTTTATTTTGAATATTGCTTGTGAAACCATACTTGATCTTCATACGATATTATCTTGATTAGTGATTTCATACATTTTATGTGGTATCAATTCATGTGCTAAACTTACATTATTTTGAATCGATTTCATTGATTATTACTTGAGCATATTGATTCTTGAACTTTGCCATTTATCTATTTAAAATCAACAAGTCTTGATCATTTATGCATATTGATTCTTATGTTTCATACATATCATCTTTAGAATCAATATTTGAATACATGTGCATTTTCGATCCTTGATCTTACATTATCACTATTTGAATAATTTGCATGAATTTGAAAACAATTATTTCAACACTACACATCGGTTAAAATATTGTGGTTGGTATAGTAGTGATTATTCATTCAAGATTCTACGCTTAAAATTGTTGAGAGTGTTTTTAGAACATCTCTCTCTATTTTTTGTAATCTTGATATATTGTTGACTTGTTAGTCAATTGAAACTATATCATATTGTTGTACAGCTTGCAATCACCCTCGTAAGTTGGTTACAGTACGACTTCTAGCCAAGTCCTTATGTTGGTTAGTGTGTGCGACTTCTAGCCAAGCCTTTATGTTGGTTAGTGTGTGCAGCTTCTAGCCAAGCCCTTATGTTGGTTAGTGTGTACGGCTTTTAGCCAAGCCCTTATGTTGGTTAGTGTATACGTCTTCTGTAATACCCTAGGTTTTGCACACAAAAAAATATATATATTCGTTCGGGCAGGTTACTCGGATTGCGAAATCAACCTAAATGAGGTTTGAGGTTCGAATCCGTTGGAGACCCTGCACTATTCATGATGAATAGTGTGGACAAATGATCCTAGGGGTACTAGACACTGTTGAGTGGGTTGTGTACTGGGATGAGACAATGTTATGAGATCATAATTGTTGAAGTATGCCCTGAGGGGGTACTCATCACATTCGCGGGGTGTGACAGCTTCTAGTCACCCCCGTAACTTGACTTGCCAATAATAGATTAGAAAATCCTGATCGTGGGTGGTCAAGTAGTGGAGTAAGTTCAAGAGAAATTGAACCACTATAAATCGATGTGTCCATTTATTTTTCCTACACTTGATTATTTGGCTTGTTACCTACTGTGCATATATTCTATTTAAATTAATTAATTAACCAAAAAGTAACGCGAAAATACGCAAAGTCTAATTCATCCCCCCTTTTAGACTATAATATTAGGCCAACACTTAAAAATACATCAATACAGATGAGATGATTGAGGCTAAGAAGACTAATACCAAATTGGAAGACGTTGGCTAAGGGGTCAAAAAGAAAGAGGAAGGACCATAATTAAGTTTGGGAACATCGCAGTGTGGCAAGAGGTTGAAAACTTAGTCGTTAAGGTAAAAAATAACAGGATACCTCAAAGCAAGTTTATCAAGTACCCACTTTTGAGTGTTTCTAGGGAGTAACTATTACTTAGGATTCAAAACAAAAAATTTGTTCAATGGCTGAGAAAGCTTCTCTCTCTACCTGTGACTCTACATTACATTTTATAACTTAAGAATTGAGGGTCTTTGGTTGGCATCACATTGGTGTCTACTGAATGACCTTAAGGTATTCATTGTCTGGCAGGTAAGTCATACCAGCTCGGCATATCGAGCTAGCTAGCAAAGTTTACACTTGTTGTCTTTCATTGTTGCTAGATAGTTTCCTCACGCATTTAGCATGCCCAATAGCAAAGTTGAGCAACAACCTATGTGCTCGAATTGACCTTTTAACAAGACTAGCTGAATAAGATTGTTATAACTATAAGTTTTGATATGAGTTGATATGTGTATGATGGTTATGAATACAATTAGAGTTTTGAGAGTATATGAATGGTTATATTGGAATATTATTTTAAATAATGTATAATTTAAGGTTCAAAAGATTTTAGAATGACCAAAACATAAGGCAGGCTGTTGATTCATTCCAATTCATGTTAATAGTAAAGATTTGATTCAAGGTCAATACAATTATGAAACAATTTATTAAATGGATAAATAAAATTGTTGTTCTCTACATCATGTATTAATTGAATGTTTTTAAATAACTTCTTAGATTAATCTTCACATGACAAGTTTTGTTTACAATGAATTTAGCTTTAACTCATTTGAAATCAAAGTTAGACGAAGTAACTAAGAAGATGGATGCAAGTTTTAACACTTAGAAACAAGAAAGATATGTGTTATGATCCTTAGTTTTTTGTGTTCATAATCTCCCATCCAGATCAAATTTACTATAAGCCTACAAATAAATAAATAAATAAAGAAAAAAAAATTCTACAATACTTGGAAACACAAGATATGTGTAATTATGATTGGTAGTTTCTATTGTTTCTACTTAGCAACTTGTTCAACTATAATGTAAGGCTCAATGTATACATATTTTTGAGGTGGTTGTTAATGAAATTTTAATTGTTTGTTTTGTTCTACCTAAATCTTGAAACTATGTATTTTATATTTTTTGAGTGGTTTACATGAATGAAAAGCGTAAATAATGATACCACTGAAGTCTCATTCCTTCTTTTCAATAATCTTAGGTCGATTTCTTGCAAAAAAAATAAAAATAAAAATTATGTTGTATTATAAGAAAGTTACATCATTCTATAATAATAAGATGCTCAAAAGATTAGAAAAGTTAATAATATTTTGTGACAAGAAAAAGCTGGTCATTTTATTAGTTTTATTATTATTATTTTTTAAATCAAGATTGTTTTTATAAACCTTTTCAAAATCATGTTGGTGAGCTAGAAAATGGCCCTCTAATTACATACATGATTTAGCAATCTTAAATGATTCGAGCGCCATATACATCATGTCGATGTATTATTTTTGTTGTTGTTGATATATTATTTTTGTCATACATCATACATTGATCAGCTATTATTGTTGCATATTGTGATGTATAACAATTACCAAATACCCTTAATTTGTTGTTGTTTTTTTTTCTTTTGTATATTGTATACCTCGGTCACTTTCTCTTTATTTGTTAATTAATATTTTTTTTTATAAGATCAACATCGAATCAATTAATGTCTCATGGAATACATTTATAATGTGCACTTGGACGATTTCATTTTTTATTCTTAAAATGTGACGCGTTAAATAAAATACCACTGAGATCTTCAATAGGCAAATATATCATTGGGCATCAACAATGATTAATGTTAAGCTAAAAATTGTGATAAGCACCTGATGCTTCCTTTTTTTTTTTTTTTTTTTTAATTTAAAGTGGTGTCTCTTGGTTTAGCTTACGAGCATTATAGAAAGTAAAAAAAGGATAGCCCAGTGCATGAAGCGTTCGCCTATGCGGGGTCTCGAGGAATAATCATATCTCATTTTGAGTCTCTTGTACCTAAAATGAACATCATTAACATTAAGTAGATAGTGACATTACAATCAATGAGATGTAAATGCCTTCATACGCGACCACCTAGTGCCCGGTCCATGCAATGAAGACAAAAGTCTATCTTAAAGCTTGAACATGAGATCTTATGAAAAGAAATTTGTCTTTTTACTACCCGCTAAACTAAATGTACGGGTAATTCTAAATATACTAACAAAAAATACTCACTGTACCCGCTTGTTATATATCATTATTATTATTTTTTTGAAGACTTGGGTATTCGAACGAGCTTGCGTGCATTTGACTAATCCCAGGAGAGTACAAGCCCCTAGCACACAAAAAGGACATCCCTTGAAATCTCAGGGAAATTTTTTGTTTGGGCTCGTATATACATTAGAGGAAAAATAAGTGGATGAAGCTTGAACTCGCAACTTCTAGGTTACTTGCCTCTCTATCTAACCACTTGGCCAACACCTCTTTGGTTTGTTATATATCATTATTGAAAATTTGTAAAACATGTGGATAGAGCGACTGTTTTGATGGGTTACATTTATAATTATCGAAAAGTATTTATTTTGTTGAAAAAGATGGAATTAAAAAATATAATAATAAAAATAAAATAAAAACATTAGTTCACGGGATTTGAAGGACAACATAAATTTGTTTTTTAACAAAATAGTTATAAAATCATAATTTGGCAACTTGTTCAACTATAATGTAAGGCTCAATGTATACATTTTTGGAGTGGTTGTTATTGAAATTTGAATTGTTTGTTTTATTCTACCAAAATCTTGAAAATATGTGTTTTATATTTTTTGAGTGGTTTACACGAATAAAAAATCTTAAATAATTACACCACTTAACTCTTATTCCTTCCTTTCAATACTCTTAGGTTGATTTCTTGTAAAATAAAAATAAAAATTATGTTGTATTATAAGAAAGTTACATATCATTCTATAATAATAAGATGCTCAAAAGATTAGAAAAATTAATAATATTTGGTGACAAGAAAAAGATGGCTATTTTATTAGTTTTATTTATTTATTTATTTTTAAATAAAGTAGGTGAACTAGAAAATAACCCTCTCATTAGATGCAGATTTAGCAATCTTAGATGTCCTTTCAAGCACCATATACATCATGTTGATGTATTTTTTTATTTATTGATCAGCTATTGTTGTTGCATATTGTGATGTATTGCAATTACCAAAAACCTTAGCCAACCAAAAAAAAAAAAAAAAAAAAACCCTTAATTTGTTGTTTTTGGTGGTATACCCTTACTTTGGTCACTTTCTTTTTATTGTTATTTAATATTAAATTTTTTATAAGATCATCATCAAATCAATTAATGACTTGTGGAATACTTTACAACCATGCGCCTCTCAAGGTTTTTTTTTTTTTTTTAATTGCTGAGCTGACACCTTAGACAAAATACCAATGAGATCTTAAATAGACAAATATATTATTTGGCATCAACAATGATTGATTTTAAGCTAAAGATTGTGATAAACACTTATGTGTTTCTATAATTTAATGCTTTGTTTTTTTGTGTGTAATTTAAGTGGCATTACTTGGGCAAGCTTATGCACATTATAGAAAGTAAAAATAAAAAAAGACAACTTAGCTATATTCGTGAACAAGGATCCCATTTATGACAAAAACAAAAGTCTATCTTAAATTAAGCTTGAACATGAGATCTTGTACGAAGAAATTTGTTGAAAAAGATGAAATTAAAAAAATAAAAAATAAAAACTAAAAAAGCAAATAATTAATGAAATAAATAAATAAATAAACATTAGTTTAAGTGATTAGGACAGCATAATTTTGCTTTCTAACAAAGTAGTTATAAAATCATGCACGGGCTTGTTCTTTGGGCATAACACCGTTGTGAATGTCAAACGCGGAAGTGGAGCAGCAGGCGAGATTCCAAAGGGCTTCGTGGTCCTCGTGGTGTTGTGCTGTGTTGTCTCTCCATCGCTTATTACCACTCCATTTTCTCGTTCGGTCTTTTTTTTTTTTAGCTCTCTCTCCCTCTCTCTCTCAGTTTTAAAACTAATGCGCCATTTGTATCGGAGTGAGAGAGTGTGATTGTAGTAGTAGTGAGACTGAGACAGACATAGTAGAATTTTTGCGGATCTCTTTTTTTCTTCTCCTCCTGATTTTCTGGGAAATTCAGCAATGTCGGACGAGCCTATGGCCACTCGCTGGTCTTTTCAGGTACTTGTTGGTGTTGTTGAATCTCTAATTCAATTCGTTTTTGCTGTTTCATTTCCTTCAATTCGATCTCTGTGATTTCGAGCTTTTCAGCATGCAGAGCTCGTGGATTTTTGTAGATTCTGCCTGCCGGTTTGTAGTTTTCTTGAATCTTCTTTGAGTTTCGATTCGCTTTTTTTTTTTTTTTTATTATCCGAAAATCTCTATTTTGTTGTGTTCTTGACTCTTCTGGAAGGAATGAGGCTTTGTTGAATTTGTGGTTGTGGTCGGGAAGAGCGATTATTTGATTTACGTTTTTTTTTATTCTTTTTTGTTCTTTTTGAATTTTGATGGGGTAAGGATTTCAAGTTGTTTTATGATGCGAAGTTCGGGAGAAGGAGGAAATCGGAGGGGAAAGATGCTGAGTCGAATGGTGATGCTACGGAAAGGTCTGTTTCCAATGGGAATTCGAACGGATTTTCTGGCAGTGAGAGTGTGAATGGCAGGAAAACGTCGGACATGGCCATTTATGAACAGTTCCGAAGCCAGGTTTGTAGCATATATTGCATATTAGTCAGTGAAGGCTTGTGTTTCTGTACTATTTTCAGTAAGTGCCTTTTTTAGAATACTTAATTAATTTATTACGATTCCAGCAAACAAGGGACATAGCGCATGGCAATGGAGTAGCTTCTGGGAGATCCGATGAAAAGCCGTATGATTTTTTATTTTATTTTTTCAGTATAGATTGCTACTTATTCTTCAGCATGGATCATTTAAAAAATAAAAAATAAAAAATGGATAGCATTTGATACTGTTGGCTTTATGAAATGATATTTGATTGAATCTAGAAGCAGTATGGTATTTGAAGTTGTGCTTAGTTCCAGAGTCACGATTGATTGGTTCTTTTCATTGCTGAAAGCAATATAAAAAAGGAGAACAAAATCAAGAAAGAGGTATGACAAGATAGCCCAGAAAGAGAAACAGAGGAATTGATGTGAACCCTTTTACCTGCAACAGGACAAGAAAATAGTGGCTACATACTCAATTTAACCCAACTAAGCCTTTTTCTAACTATATGGGGTCGGCTACATGAATCTGCTTCCTCCAATCCATGCGATCAAGGGCTAAATTGACAACTAAATTACAAGTAGTTATAACTTAATTATTTCTGTCAATGTTATTTTTAGGTCTTCCTCTACCTCTATCGTTACCATGGATTGCTAATAGGTTACTCTTCCTAACTAGGACATCTAAAGGTTTCCATTGTATGTGTCCAAACCACATTAATTTGTTCTTGCTCATTTTATCTTCAATTGAGACTACTTCTATTAATTCTCGCACATGTTTGTCCCTAATTCTATCTTTTAATATTTTACTACATATCCTTCTGAACATGCACATTTTTGTTACACTTAGTTTATTCACGTGTTGTTTCTTTATTGCTTAACATTATGTTCCTTATAGCTAAATGACCTGATAGCGGTTTTTAAAAATTTTCCTTCAACTTCAATGGGATGTGTCAATCATATTATTCTTTAGAAGGCTAGAAGCACTCTTCCATTTAACCAGTCATGTTTTAACTCTATGGTTCACATCCTCACCTATTTCATCTTTTGATGAATAATGAATCTCATATATCTAAAATTTTCATTCCTTGGTATGTCATGGCTTTCAATCTTCACTGTCTCTTCATCTATACTTCTACTTCCACTAGAATTACATTTAATGTATTCTGTTTAAGTCCTACTAAATACTAGTCTTGAACCCTTTAGAAGTGGAGCCTCTCTCCAAACCTCTAGATTTAGTTTCATCAATTAGACTATATCATTTGCAAATAACACACACCATGGAACATCTTGTTGAATATGTTTATTCAATTCATCCATAACAAGTGCAAAAAGATAGAAACTTAAGGCAGATCCTTGGTGCGAACCTACAATAATGGGGAATTCACTTCACTAGTTTCTCCTACTTTTGTTTTTACAATAGTTATTGCTCTATCATACATATCTTTTACCAAGTCTCTATACCTACTGTTAACTCCTTTTTCTCTAAAACCCACCATATTATCACTCTAGGTACTCTATCATATGTTTTTTCTAAATCAACAAATACCATGTGAAGGCCTTTTTTCTTTTTCCTATACCTATTCATCAATCTCCTAGGTATAAATTCAAATTGATTGTTTGATACCAAAGTTTTAGCTCTTACTTAATTTTTTTATTACCCTATCCCACAATTTTATTGTATAACTTATCAATTTAATCCCTCTATAATTTGCAAGATTTTTATTATTTCCTTTCTTTTGTATATAGGTATTAAGATACTTTTCCTCCAATCATTAGACATTCTTTTAATTGCTACAATCTTATTGAACAATTTGGTTAGCCTACAAACTCCAATTTCATTTAGGCACTTCCAAACCTCAAGAGGAATATCATCTAGTCCTAAAGCTTTGCTATTTTTCATTTTCCTTATATCATTTTTTCCCTCTAGCAACATAGCTGCTATATCTAAAATATAATTTATTGCATAGTAGGGTTACAATCATTTTTCCTATCTTCAAGATCAAGACCTCGGTTATTCTTTTTCTTTTAGTGCTTCTAAATCATAACCAAGTAGAAATATTCTCCAAAGACTCATTGGTAGAATGATATTTTGCTTGAAGGAGTGAGTATTGCGTTGTTTCCTGTTTTTCATGAAATATTTTGGCGAGGCACATGTATAAATGTATAATTTTATTCCTTTGGTTGTTGATACCAGTAGAAATTCTGATTTAAATCTAGATGGGGTGTTCAAAATTAATGCCAATTGATGTTTCTATAAGGTTTATTGACATTATTGTTTCTGGTTTTTGGCCATTTAGTTTTGTTGTTGTTATTATTACTATTTAATAATTTTATTTTGGTGTTGGGAGGGACAGAGGTTGATGTCCTTTTAAGACTTCCTTGTATAGTTGGCCACTTGGCCTTGGTTAAGGAATTGATAGTGGCTTATGAGAATGATGAATACCAGACACATTTGTGGAAGGAGAATATGAAATCAGTTACTTTTGCATTTTCAGGTAGCAAGGCTGAGCATTTTATTTTGTTTTAGAACTTTTTATCTTTGTCATTTATGATAGTGAATGTTTTTGTGCCCTGGGTTAGCTTACATTCGAAAAAGAGTCATCTACCCTCCACCCCTTTTTCTAGTGTCATTCCATTTGTTACATATCGGACGGATGTGATTTTTTAGTGTAACTAAAATATCTACTGCATTGGGTAGATTTATAGTGAAATTTATCATGTGGCATGAAAAGTTCTATGATTGTGACACGGTTAACTATGTTGATGTCTCAGAGACATCCGTTTTATTGTGGTGCATTGATTATATTTGTATGCTTGGCTGGGGCAGATCTCTTCCTTAACCTTCACTTATGTTGTTTTACCAATGAATAGTTTTGTTGTTTCATTATCTGTGACACATTAATGAGCTGCTGCTCATAATTGTTCACCCTTTTTATTAGCTGATTTTGGTATGTAGTATGTACTATGAAGATGTTCATACAACATCAAGACTCATGTGACTTGAGACAACTGGATGTCACTAAAACTGTTGAAGTCAATTTTTCTCTAGTATATGGCACGTAACCAGTGCACGAGGTTCCCGCCATTGCTAGGTCTGGGGAAGGGATGGTGTATGCAGCATTGCCTCTACATTGGAGAGACTGTTTTTGAATGTGAACTTGTGATCTCTAGGTCACAATGGAGCAACCTCAATCATTGTGCCAAGTACTGCTCTTCAATTTTCCTCTAGCAACTACGAAATCCAATCCTTTAATAGCCAATGCACTGGATTATTCTTAATTTCTTATATACATAGTTATTAAAAGTCTTGTTTCATAGTTACTTAGAGATTGGTGCAGGTGGTTCAGTTTCAGGTAAAGAAAATTGTTTTATTTGTATCATAAACCTTGTTATACTTCAATATTTTAAGTTAGACCGAAACTATTTTCTCCCCACACTTGCCTAGGCAATGCTGTGACAGTACTCGGTTTGTGTAATATACATCATTTCATGCATATTTATATTATCTTATGCTCCACCTCTAACTGGGCTTTAGATATCCATTATGATCAACTTGCCAAGAATAGTACAGAATTGAAAGAAGTGTCATCTTTTGAGAATATATAGTAGTTAAACTTTGTTTTTGACAAAAAGGGGCATTAACAAGACCTGTTTGCAACTTTTCTTGATAAAATGTGTATCAAGTTTCATATGTTTTGCATAATCATGCTGCACTGTATCATAAGCTATCCTCATAGAGACATTATCATTACAATAGGTTGCAATAGAAATAGGGTTCTTGATTAGTATGTGCCTAAAAGGCAAATTATATAGCAACAAAACCTCACATGTTCCATAATCCATGGAACAAATCTTAGTCTTTGCACTAGATTTATAACAAGAAGTTGGCTTCTTGACTTCTTACTTTTTTATGCCACTTGGTTACTACTAACAACTTCCATAATGTAATGTGGAGAGACTAATCACTAAGCTTGGACTATCTGCAATAGTTTATACCAGTTGCACTACTGAACAACTGGACCATTTCTTGGGGTGCATTTTAAGTGCCATAGGATCCTTTTCTACATCCAAATTGAGCTATGGTGGCAACATTAGTTCTATGGACTAATTTTCAGATGAGTGTGAAGATGCTTTTACTTTAAAACTTTAAAATTGTGATGATAACCTTTCTGACCGGTCCTTTTGCTTTTGCAGGCAGAAGTCATTGCTTCCTGCTTTTGAATCCGCAGAGATGCGTACTTTAGCAGAGAGTTTAAGCAGGTAATTGTCAGGACTGATTCTAGCTGGTCTGAAGTTTGATTGTTTGAGTATCTCAAAAAGATAAAGATTAGGCCTGATAGTATAGAAATTAAGAGAAGATAATTAAAAGGTTTGCATGCTTGTAATGCAGACTAATGAGAGGTCTTGTTAGAAAGTTACAATGATTGATAGTTCTAAATGAGCAAGTAGAAGGCCATCGCAGGCCTGGGTAATGAAGCAGTTGGGGAAATTTGATTGTCAGAAGATAAGCTCCAACACATTAGTGAATAGGGGGAACAGGATTTGATAAGTTGGCACATATTGTTTGATGTGGACACAGAATTCTATCAATAAATTATTTATTCATTTTAATTGTCTATTGCCTATTGGTAAAAAAATCATATATCTTCTGTTTCAATGTAAATTTTCTTTTCTTGTCGTGTCTTGTTTGTTTATTTCACAGAGACATCATTCGTGGGAGTCCAGATGTGACGTGGGAAAGCATCAAGGGCTTAGAGAATGCAAAACGTCTTCTTAAGGAAGCAGTTGTCATGCCAATAAAGTATCCCAAGTAGGTCTTGACATTTGGTGCATCTAACTATGAAAACAATCTTTGGATTATCCTGAAAAATCTTCTCTTTAGAATGAATTTATTTGTTTGTTGGAGGTGAAAACGATGGCAACGTCCATTCCTATGGCATTAGGGAGCTTAGTTGGTTTCTGATAACTGTCTTGTTCTTTTGTTTATTTTCTTCTTTTATTCTTTCAATACATGTTGCTATTGAATCCATTTAAAGCATAAGATAATTTTAACTTCTTATGTTTAATGATATCTTATAGTATGTGCTTCATATCCTTCATAATTAAAAAGGTGTGTGCATGTGCATTTTGACATTCATTGTAGTATTTTATTATTATTTTCTGTGGCTAAAGATAACGCTTTTATTACCCCTCTTCCGTGATTATTCAAAGAACTAACAGTTGTTGACCAAACACCAAATGCCTGAAAGGGTCTGTTCTGCAGTTTCTACATGTGCTTTCTATAGAAGTTATGTATTGTGCATGGGATCAATTATAGGTACATGTATTTTCTGTTATTTGTTGTTCCCTTGCAGTTAAGGAGGATAATGTTCTAAATCATTTTATTCCTGGTGACTTTATGATTCATTTATTTTGCAGTCTCAATGAGGTGGAAATTATCAACTATTCCTTAATGGCATTACATTCATCTTTCTTTGAGATCTTACACTTTTTTCAAGGGACACCACATCTGAGAAGTCAGATTATTGTCTATTGTCACCCACACTATCATCAAATTCAGTGCTTTTCTATCAGCACTTTCCATTAGCTTCTTTATAGTTAACCTGTAATTGCTTAGATATACATGTATATGGCAAACATATTTCTATATTTTTCCTTGAGTTGTTTTATTTGTCTGAACTTGTTCTTTTATATCCTTGAATTGTTGGGTTTATCCAAAGACTTCTAAGAGCAGAATAGGACATTCTAGCACCTCTTTCTTTGTGGCTTGTGGCCTTTTTCATTATGACAGTGGACTGTCACCAGATTCTGAAATCCAGAAGTTTATGAAATTGTTCTCATTTTTCTAGGTTATCCTGAGATACTCTTAGGTTATCCTGAGATACTCTTTTAAGTAACTGAAGTTGTGCTAGAAGATGAATATTTGCATCATAGGGAGGCTAAAGTTTCCATTTGTTTCTAGGTACTTTACTGGTCTTCTATCACCATGGAAAGGCATCCTACTTTTTGGCCCTCCAGGAACTGGGAAGGTCTGTTGAGATTTCCACTTATAGTTTTCATTAATTTGGGGTCAACTGATTTTTCTTTCTTTGAAATTGCCTACTTCAGGTATTTGAGATACATGTTTTAAGATATTTTTTTTGGTTTACCAAAATTATATTTCTTGGCTGAAAAAGGAAAAGGGGAGAAAGCAAAGAAAAAGAACAGTCACATCAGAATGCTTTGCAACACTCTACCTAACCTTTCTATGTTTTTAGCCTTTTAGGTACTTCTGTACATTTTATTACTTTAATGTACATTACATGTAAAAGTAACAATAAATATATCCATTAACTGATCGGGAAGCATTTTAATGACTAAATTTTATTTTTAATGTTAATTTACAAGTTAATGAAATTTACCATTTTATTCTTAATCAGTCACTCACTTGCATTTTCACATCTGTGCACTTACAAAATAGGTAGAGGAGGTCAAATAACAAAGTCATTGTGCATTTTGTCTCTTTCTACCACCTATATTAGCATATTGAAACCTTGGGCTGACTTGCTACTTGTATGGTGCAGACAATGCTTGCTAAGGCTGTCGCTACTGAATGCAGAACAACATTTTTCAACATTTCAGCATCATCTGTTGTTAGTAAATGGCGTGGTATGTGGGACTTAATATTCATTATGTTTAGATGATCTGTTATCTATTTTTTGTTATGTACAGTATCAGTGTAGTCTTCCTGTTAGATTGTTTATTTCGCCATTATAAGATTTGTTATAGCATTCTTCAATCCATTCATGTTAGAGTATCCATTTATTAGACTCTGTGAATTTGCTCATGAGGTAAGGCCTAGAAGATTGATTACAACAATGAACGCATAAACATACGTCAAAACATACATCAGTTCATATGATTATGGGAGAAATATGCATAAAGGGAATAAAGATTAGATAGGACCTGTTTTCTCAATAGGATGAATTATTCTGAAACAGCTTATACCTGCAATCAATTGGTACGTTCTGTATGCAATAGATGTATTTCTTTATGTGAAACTCATACACACCCAAAGCAACTATCAATATCAAGCAACTCCAAGATCCTTGATTTGACAATAATCTATGATTTTATTTGATAGAAAGCAACTTTTTTTTAATGAATATATTGAATTTACTAAGGTCTAACATATCCAAGAGGATTAGCTTGGTTAAGGAGATCATGGATTGATCCTATGCTGTCCTCAGGGTCCCAAATCTTTTCACAGACCACAGTTCATCAAGTGTAAGTTAAAGTGAGGTACAAAGTACAAATTGTCAGTTGTGCATTCCGTAACACATGATTGACCTTCCTTAGTGCAGTCATACCAATAGTAAGAAGGCAAACTAATTTTTCCTCCTAATTGTGAGTAACTCTTAATGAGGTTTGATGCTATTGCACACTTTTCTGTAAAGGCCATGGCGCTCTAATCTTTTTAAACATTTAAGTGTTTTATTCTCAAATTGCATTGTGCTTTAGTTTTTTCACTGTCTAGAATTGATTTTACAACCAAATAATGCGAGATGTGCTTCCTACTTGTTTTATTTGCTTCTTCTTCTAGTAAAATGGTTACCTAAAGTTTCTATAGGTCCTATCACGGAGATGGGATAGTTATCGGAGTTAGAGTGGGAGTCAAATGGCTTTTAACCTTTGAACCAGGATAAAAAATTCACATTTTCCGTAAACTTTGGTCCTTTAAAATTCAGAATTAATTAAGGACATCCATTAATTAAGGACGTCCAATTCAATGTGATTAATTTTGGTAAAAATTCGTCATCGTAGAGAATTATATATATTTTGATTTTAGATGTGAGGAAGATCTATGTTTCTTATTAGATATGTTAAAACAAGAATAATAATAAATTTAAAACCAATTAATTATAAAATATAATGGTTCAAAGTAAAATTGATATATATTGCATGAGTTGT
The DNA here is from genome assembly GCA_035771175.1 of Paratinospora sagittata. NCBI lineage: Eukaryota > Viridiplantae > Streptophyta > Magnoliopsida > Ranunculales > Menispermaceae > Paratinospora > Paratinospora sagittata. The sequence continues at coordinate 28,887,078 of CM069610.1, forward strand.
GTATTCATAACATATATAAAAGATTTATGGGTACATTGCATAGTTTCTAAATTGCCTTTTTTTTTTTTTTTTTTAAAGTCAATACTAGATTTTTGAAAAACTCATTTTCCTTTCTAGTTTCTATGAATTACATTTTGAAAATTCAAGTGCAGGAGGATATACTAACTTAGGGGTTAACTATTGAAATAAATTCTTTCATAGAATTAGCACACTTGAGTTAAAAATGTCTTTAAGGAAAATAAAAATGCAAAGGCTTTGGTACTAAATGGTATTCCCGTTGAGGTTTGGAAGAGCTTAGGGACATTGGAGTGTTGTAGTTAACCAAATTATTTAATAAGATTGTAGCAACTAAAAGAATGCTCAATGATTGGAGGAAAAATACCTTAATACCTATATAGAAAAATATAGATCTTCAAGATTATACAAATTATAGAGGGATTAAATTAATGAGTCATATAATGAAATTATGGAAGAGAATAATAGACAATAGAGTAAAAGTTGAAACCTTAGTGTCGAACAATCATTTTGGATTTATGCCTAGGAGATCAACTATAGAAGCTATTTATTTGTCAAGGAGTTCAATGAAGAGGTATGGGGAGAAGAAGAAAGACCTTCATAATCGTCTTTATTTATTTAGAGAAAGCTTATGAAAGATTACCTAGAGTAATAATATGGTGGGTTTTAGAGAAAAAAAGAGTTACCAATAGGTACATAGACTTGGTGAAAGGTATGTATGATAGATCAATAATCATAGTAAAAAAAAAAGGAACAGTAGGAGAAACTAGTGAGTCCCCAATTACTATAGGTTAACACCAAGGATCTGCCTTAAGTCTTTATTTTTTTTAAATTAGTTATGGATGAATTGACTAAATATATCCAAGAAAATGTTTCATAGTTTATGTTATTTGTTGATGATAGTAGAGCTAATTGATGAAACTAAATCTGGAGTATCTTATTTCTTCTCCAAATAAAAAAAGAAAAAAAAAACTAAATCTGGAGTAAATGCCAAGCTAGAGGTTTGGGGAGATGCTTTAAAATCTAAAGGTTTCAAGTTCAGTAGGACTAAGACTGAGTACATTAAATGTAATTTTAGTGGAAGTAGAAATACAAATAAAGAGATGGTGAAGTTGAAAGCCAAGAGATAACAAATAGTGAAAATCTTTGGTATTTGGGATCAAAAGGAGATATAGGTGAGGATGTGAATCATAGAGTTAAAGCAAGATGAGTTAAGTGGAGGAGTGCTATTGGAGTATTATTTTATCAATGCATTCCATTGAAGTTGAAAGGAAAATTCTATAAAATCACTATTAGGCTAGCTATGCTATATGAAACTGTTGGGCAATAGAGAAACAACATGTGAACAAACTAAATGTAACGAAAATGTGGATGCTAAGAGTGGATATGTGTTAAAACATTAAAAGATAATTCAGAAATGAGCTTATTGAGAAATGGTAGGAATATTCCTAATTGGAGTAAAATAAAAGAATATTGATTAAGGAGGCTTGGGCACATTTAACGAAGACCTTTGGATGTACCATTTAGGCAAAATGACCTATTAACATTCCACATGGTAATGGTGGAAGTAGAACAAGACCTAAAACATGGAAAGAAATAATTAAGAGATGTTATTATAACTTAAGAATTGACTTAGCCCTTGATCAAGCGAAGTGAAGGAAGTGGATTTATGTAGCCCGATCCCATGTAGTAGGGAAAAAGCTCTACGATAAATATGCACACAGCTGGTGGCGAAAGGTTTTACCTTGGTAAAGGGTGGAGACGTAAGAGCATTCTCTTAGTTGTGAAATTTACGTTATTTTAGCTATATTTACACATTTTGATCTAGAGCTAGAGCTCTACTAGGTTGACTTAAAAATAGAAGTTCTTAATGCAGAACCATATAAAGAAATCTAAGTGGGTCAAGCTGAAGGTCGAACAATATAATAACTAAACAGATATCTTTCTCAATTATAGCTTTTATTTTATCAATTTTTCTTTTCATTGAAAAGGGTATACCCCAATCCACAAAGGTGAGTCAATGAAGTAAAATTTTCGGTGTCTTGGGTTTATTTGAAATTTCAGGTGATTCGGAGAAGTTGATAAAGGTGTTATTCGAACTTGCTAGGCACCATGCCCCATCAACTATATTTCTTGATGAGATTGATGCTATCATTAGCCAACGTGGTGAAGGGCGCAGTGAGCATGAAGCAAGTCGGCGTTTGAAAACTGAGCTGCTTATACAGGTGAATTTTCAGTTCTTTTGGAGTCTGGAAACAGAGAAAATAAATATCCTCTTATAATTACATGAATTCCTACAAAGTAGTAGGCTATTAGCCTGTTGGTAGACACTCTACAAAGTCATTATTTCTTAAGCTAGATTATTGCATTCATTCACTGGTTACAATCTAATGGAATATGCGATTTACAATAATAATTTATGGTTTCAACTTTCAACTTTCAACAAGGGTAATAATTTTAACACCAAGTATTGAGAAACATTCCCTTATTAGTTTTTCTTGAGGTGTTCATCTGTATTGTATTAGCCCGCCCTAGGTTGCATCACCAAATAGTGTATGAGGTTCTTGCCGTTACAGGGTCTTGGGAAGGGTTTGATATATAAAACCATACCCTCACTTCGTGGAGCGAACTATTTCAGATTCAACCTGTGACCTCTAGGATGCAGTATGGAGCAACCTTACCTTTGCACTGTGACTTGCCCTTTAGGTTGCTTCGCCTATATCTATTATTTTCAGATTGGAATGACCATTGCAGCAATTTTTTTCCTTCAAAAAATTTGATCATGAAAATTGGGTACATGGTCAACTTATTACATTTTAACATGTCGATGCATGTGTAAATGGAGTTTCGTCATATACATTTGTACAAGATGAAAAAGAGGGTCTTGAAATTACTGATACATAATATAAAGATTCTTTGTTAGTTATGTATCCTTGTACGAGAAGAAAAAATATTGATGCTCTTACATTGATGATGATGTGGAGAAAAAGATAAAGAAATGCTGTTGTTTTGTGGAAGTACCTCTCCTGTACATGATTTCCTTTTCAATAATATAGTTATAGAGGCAAGGGAGTGGCTGGAGAGACCTTTGAAGAATGAGAGATTGTGAACAAAATGCATCAATGAGAAAACTGATTCTAAAAGGGAATGGTGCAAGGGATATGGTGGAGTTTGGACACTTAAAAGTCTTATAGGGAGAACATGCAAAGATAGTCATCCGTAATGGCGAGATTTCCGTGAAGATGCTCTACTTTGTCAATGCAACACACATGTGAATGAACGTACTTGTTATTTTTAATTAATTTTGTTCATGTTCACTAGTTTCTCACTCCAGGATGAAAATTCATTCTTTTTCAACTAACATTTGATGCCTGTTCCTACTTTTTCTATTACACTATTAGCTGTGTTCTATGAGCTGTAAGAGTGATGCTTGCAATTAGCTGCATAAATTCCTCGTCCTTAGAGAGGCAATGGATATTCATTAAAGGCCTATTTTGACTAGGACCCAGATGACATTGACATGTTTACTGTCTCAGTCATCATGAGTATTGTGCAGGAGCTGAATTTTTTTTTCATCTGCCACCCATTCTTTTATGTGCGATTTTTTTAATTTTTTTTTCCTTTTTGAATGACTGCTAAGCTGATCTTATGGTAGTGTCCTATATTAGTAGGTAAAATAGTGGGGCTTTTTTCGTCAAAATTGATCAATTGAATTAGATTGCAGATGGATGGTTTGACAAAGACAAATGAACTTGTTTTTGTTTTGGCGGCAACAAATCTACCCTGGGAACTGGATGCAGCCATGCTTCGGCGTCTAGAAAAGCGAGTATCCTTTTAATAGTAAATTTCATATTGTAATGGTGCACCATCAACTTTAGCTTGACAACCAAGAGTGTTCTTTCTCAATTTTTCTCAAATTTCACCACAATTGAAGTCATTGATTTGCGAATACTTCCAGTTGATAATTCTCATCCGAAGAGACAATCTTGTCATTAGAAAGACAAAATTCTAGATGTTTAGTTTTTTGGAAAGACGCCTCATAATATATATATATATATATATACTTATATTCTTACTTTCATTATCACTTGGAAAATTGAAAATTGACTTTTTAGCTCATCTGCTGGTTGCATGTTTAATGTAGTCCAAGCCACTAATGATTTTTTTATTGTTATATGTTTTTTTCCATTTCCTTTTTCTTTTCTTTTTTATTTCTAATATGTTGTTTATCGGTGTCTATTTACTTCTATTTAACTTTGGCCACTGGATAATTAAATTGCAATGCTCAATGACAATCACTAATAAAGAGGTCAACGCAAGCAAAGCTTGCTGTTCTACCCATTAGATTTTGTCTTACTACAATGATAAATTAGATACTTGTACCCCTACCAGAACCAGAGGCAAGGAAAGCAATGTTTGAGGAGCTATTTCCATCTGCGCCAGGGGAAGAGGGTCTTCCTTGTGACATGCTTGTGGAAAGAACTGAAGGCTATTCAGGTTCAGATATCCGGTTAGTCTGCAAAGAGGCTGCCATGCAACCACTGAGGCGACTAATGGTACTTTTAGAAGATAAAAAAGAAGAGGTGCCTGAGGAAGGTATGTGTGTTGCCTTATAAAAATTCAGTTTGCTTTGGAAACTTAACCCATCAAAATAAACCATAATAACCGTCTTTCGCATTTCACCATATCTATGGCATGGTAAATTCTTGTACCTTCTTAATCACTACATATTATTCTAATCTAACACAGACTTTGAGCTAATTGTTCAAATTTCAAGGTTCTACACTTCCCTCTCTTTCTTGCTAATGTTGTTTCCCACATTCCATTCTTACCCTGTACATGATTACATATTTTAGTTGCTTTGCAATTGAATTTTCTTGCCATTCTCTTAACCTATTCAAAACATATTAATCATTGTCGACTTGCTTACTACAAATCTGATGTAGCGAATCATGTTACTGAATCTAACTAAGTGGTTAAAATGGCATGCAGAGTTGCCAGTGATCGGTCCAATTGGACATGAAGACATTGAAACAGCTTTGAGGAACACAAGACCATCAGCCCATCTTCATGCTCACCGTTATGAGAAGTTCAACAATGATTATGGTAGCCAAATTCTCCAATGAATGATGCCAGCTTGAGCTCGTTTTAAGTGGTTGTAATTGCATACTTGTTCTTATCATGATTGGAGTAGCCTGAAATTTTAAGCTGCCAATATCTTAAGGGAAAAGAAAAAGAAACTCGAAAATAGTTCATTTATTGGTTCCCTTCTCAATAGCGCTAATGTCCTCGTTTTAACAAAATGGTGCATTATCATGGAAAGAATGTCATTGGTTCATTATTTGGTGTAAAACTCTATTGCCTTTCCTCGGACAAGTTACCGTTGTAGTTTCCGGATAGGCACTTGAGTACAATGAACTGTGATCCTCAAACTGTCAGATGAAGTCAAATAATTCAGGCATGCAATATGTGTCAGTATGTCACTACTCTGTTCTCAGTACATGAAGGAACTATTAAATCTATGAAAGCATGTTTTGTTTTATTGTATTCTTAGAGAAACGATAGATGTCAGTGCTCAGGCTGCTGCATCAACTTGCAAAATTAAGGAATTTACTGCGTTGCTAGGTGCGTTATTCTGGGGGTGATGTCATTCTTAGTCCTGAGACGAAGAGGCTTTATTAAGAAATACCATCATCAAAGTTCTGGTCTCAAATTGACTGAATATAACTCTTTCCCTTTTCCCAACTCATAGGGTTGATAAATAGTGCTTTTTTTGAAATTCACGAGGTTGATTATCGATGATTTATAGTCTAAAAAATAATTTTATTAAGTTAGGCATGAGGAAAGTGAGATTTCCAGGGTGGTTTACGTCACTGTAATTAGCCATGTCTTTGCTTGTTAGGTTGAGAGTTTGTAAATTGTTTTTAGACTAAAAGTAGTTCTTAAAAGTGTGACAATTGGACTTAACTCTGGTAGAAAAACAATTTTTTGTGTTGTGGAGAAGTTGGACAAGATCATGGTTATTATGGTTTTCTTTTTCCAAAAAGAAGGTTATTATGGTTTTCTTTTTTTGTTAAAACTAGTACACAGAGAGACAAATTTAAGATCTATAACTTGTAAATTCATTAGCACATGTTAAATGTATGAAAGATTTGTACTTGTAAATGAAGTATACAAGAAACTTTTGCTGGAACCTTCTATGGAGTGACACCAAAAACGTTGTCAGGGCCGCCGGTGGTGGTGGTGGTGGTGTTTGATCTGTCATGTAGAGAAAGAGGTAGAGGAAAGGGATGTGTTTTACACTTTTTACCATTTAGCAACCAATGAACCATTAGAACTCAATGGGCTTGCCCAATATATATATATAATGTGTGTGTGTGTGTGTGTGATAGAGTATAAGGACCTCTCCTTGTTAGTCAAAAATTAACCCATCTCATTATGAGTCTAAACAATTATAATAAAAGGGTCACATTTAAAACCATTTATATTGCTTGATTTGGGTACATCATAAATGTTACAACTACAACATTAAATCACACACATACCAAATGTACCAACACATAAATGTTCATGTATATTTGACATTTAACCATTAGTGTTTCCGGATCCATACAAGAATGACTAAACCAATCTTATATTTACAAATAAATGCAACATTTTTTGCTAGTCACACGTTTAAAAGATAAAAGGGGAGTGGTGCTTTAGGAACGTATGTATGTTGCCTTATAATAGTCACTTGCTTGGGAAGTTTAACAATGCAAAATAAACCATAATCCATAATTGCCTTCTTTTATATTTCATTATATCCATGTATGGCATGGTAAGTACTTGTTACCTGAATCACTACGTACTATTCTCATCTAACACAGGCTTTGAGCTGATTGCCCAAAATTTCCAAGTTTTCTACACTTCTTCCAACTGTTTCTTGCTAATGTTGTTTCCCACATCCCATCCTTACCTTATCTCCATCAAATTAGACAAAGATAATTATCTTTCGTAGAAAAGTTTTACTCCACATAACCCCTTTATGACCGTGAAAGTCAGCTTTTGGGTTGAACCAAGGAGTTACCTTATACACGACCAAGCATTGGCCACGAGGCAAGGTAAGACAAGTACCCCTTTGTAAAGTAGATCTTACGCTTTTATCTTTTGTCTAAAAGAAAACATCAAAATATGAGGCCAATTATACTCAAGCAAATGACCATCAAGCCTCTCACGGAGAGAAAGTAAAGCTATGAACCCTTTTACCAAGTGATAGCAAGGAAATTATCGAGCATGACATAGTTGTCCATGACAAATTCTCCCACTTGAATGGTCAATGTCCTCGTCAACACAAACACTCATCTCCATGCTTGACCTCACCAACTGAATGCTTATATCCAAGTGTCGACCACTTCACATCCGAAGATTAAAATTTATATAAAATAAAAATAAAATTACCCCCAACCATATTTGTATTACCCAAGAGAGGCTTCGAGCACTGTGATTCATTTGGTTTTTTAAGCTATGCCCAGTTAGCCAAACTAATGGGTGTTTCCACATACTGTTGTGGGCTATATTAGTACCTTTTAACTAGATAACATAAAGTGGTTTCACACCAAACCAACTCTCCTCCTCTTGTTGAAAAATTTATCTCTCTTTTGAGACTCTCTTTACGGTGCAACGTGGTTCTGCTCAGGGGAAGGCGTCAGTTCACGAAAGAGTTATTATTTGAAGGTGGAGAACGAAACATAGGTTTGCGTGTCTTATAACTTTTATTAAAGTTTACATTCATTTATCATTATATCTACTATTCATTTGCACTGCATTATTGCATATAATGTCCATACCAGTCATACTTATGCCGGTATATTTGGAGTTCGTGTATTATACTATTACTATGTCGGATTAGTGGTCAATCTGACTCAACCAGACATTGTGTTGTCCTCAGTAACTTTAAATAGTGAATGAGAGGCAACGTGCTGCTCTAGACGATTGGTACTTAAGTAGACCTCATGTGTCACTTCTCAGACTGGAGACTGATCTGGTTGGTCTTATTTGAAAGTTAGCAACTTGTAAAAGTGATACTGAACATCCTGACTTTATACGTGGTGATACTGACCTGATAAAAATCACCAGACGTTGCCAAAATCCTGTCTAATATTAGTAAAAAATGGACCTACTAATGCATTGACATCATACATAAATACCACTTAGGTTCGTAAGTGGTTCATAATCCACAAAATAGTTAGAAGCAATACTCATTATTATTGGTATTTCTCTGGAGAGAGACGTACAATGAGAACCCGAGTTTACCTAGGGATGAACATCTGTACTTGAATCTAGGGCGTCGTTCCTGAGGAGGGACGTACAATGAGTACCCGACTACACCTGGGATGGACATCTATACGTGAACTCAGGCGACGTACAATCATGGAACCATTACGAGGCGGTGTCATGCATACATACATGTTGTATTGATTATGATGTTATGATGTGTTTATGTGACATTTGATTATGAAGTTTTTTTTATTAATTGTATATTCACGAACTATTTTACCCACTGGGTGAGTAGCTCACCCCGTTGTTATCAATTTTTTTTCAGGAGATTAAGGTGGACTGGGCAGGGTTTTAGGCCCACATTTTGTAACCTTTTGTTTATTCATTGGGGACTTTGAGAGGATGTTCCCTTTACTATTTTATGTACAAAAATATATTCTGAAATTAATGAAATCAGATTTGTACTCCATTGTGTTCCTACGCACTTAGTTATTGTTATAATGCATTTGCGCCCCATCCGTGAGTGTTTCGTCGATTTAGGGGCGTCCGGGTGAGGTGTGACATTTAGTGATATCAGAGAGAAAGGTCCACGGCTCGCCCAAGTCCACCAATTAGGAGAAGAAAAATTGATATTATATATATATATATATATATATATAACTTGTTGCTAATGAAAAAAAAATGGATTCATGATGGCATAAACATTAAGAGGAAAAATAGAAAATATTGTCCAAAGGACAAGGCATAAATCATAAAAATGTTCGGAATATATTTTGTGTATTTCACAAGTTTTATCTTCCTTTTAGCAAGATAATGGCCTCAAGTGAAGGAACGACTTCCGATAGTCAGGAACCGATTTTCACACGACTTACGAAACTTTTCAAATGGGAGGTTATGAATATGAGGAGTATCGATAATAGAGTTCTCCGCCTTCGTCCTATCCTTCACGACAAACTCTCAAAGCTGAGGTGGTTAAATATGACAAAAGTTGAGGGTTACGCCTCCTTCAACTTGGTAAAGTCTTTTTACGAATCCATGAATTGCGTGGGACTTCAAGAAGATGGGATCACTCCTGTCTTGGAGACAATGATCAAGGGAGAAAAGATTTCCATCAGCGTTGAAATTATTTCGCAACTTCTGGAAATCCCAATAGGAAAAATATCATTGATCCACACGAACCCCAAACAATTGCAGAGATCGCGGAATCCAAGGAACAATTGTTTAGTTTCCTTGCCGACAAGTTATACACCCAAATGACGTACGCCCACCTCCTAAATAACCTCCTTAAACCACCTCTTGTCGGCCTTGGAAAGATTGTGGTTGACAACATTTTGTCGAAGAAGGTGACTCGAGGTACTATGTCAAAGGCTCAGCTTCTTGTGGAATACTGCTTAGAAAAAGGAATCTCTGTCTCTTTACCTCACATTATCATCCAGCAAATGTTGCGGGTGATTCAAAATCCTACAAAGAAGGAATTCCTCGGTTACGGAGTCTTGATCATGAGGATGCTTTGGGAGGTAAACATTAATACTTTTGATGAATCTTCGAAGTAGGTTACTAATGTTGTTACAGTATCCTCCATCTCAAAGACTTTCGTCTCAAGGGGAGGGTTGACTGACGAAGAAATTTTTGGCGCGACTTCTGGGGGAAATAGTGGAAGATCTAGAGATAACAATGGACGTTGTCAATGAAAAAGTCGGCGCAAGATTCCAATTAGAGAAGCTTTAGTCAATGAACCCAACTAGAACACAACAACAGACCCAACCCCGAATAATGAACAAACCGATCATCTATTCTCCAAGGATGATCTCTTTGGCAACCTGGGTCAACCACAACCAGATCAGTGTGGACAGGGAGTTCTGGCGAATCCATCTTCCTGGAACCTCCCAACCCAAGGCAATACGACGTACCAAAGGTTTCCAACTCCTGAGGTACCATGTCATCCAGTTCCACAAGTTTCTGTGAACCAACCGCAACAAAATTGGACAACACCAAACTTTGGAAGACAGGATATCCCTATGAGTCCACTTTTTCAAAATGTTTCGACTCAAGCATATCCAACCGTCCAAGAGGTCCCAGTTAGGGAGTTTTCATATAATCAAACTAATTACCATCCACCAATGAGTCAACCATACAACCAACATTTCCACCAATGCCTACAGTCTATCCTCCACCCATGGGACAACCAACAAATTCATTTGACCAGTTAAATGTGATTGTATCTAGTCTTGCTCAGATGCAGGAGACCCATAATGCTTTGATAACATGTGTGAAAAGCAGGGTAGAAGAGCGAACATCTTCTCAACATTATTCTAGTAGTCGTTCTGTAACTAACAGAAGTTCTAGGAAAAGCAGTAGTAGGCAGAAAAATTAGGAATGATTACTAGCATTGTAATTATTTTTTTATATAAAAATAAAATATTTGATTGAGACTATGTTTGGTGGGCCGACTTACAACCATTCTTTCTTTTGTATCACTAACTTTGGAGTGGTATGAGACACAATAAAATTGGAAGATGCTAAATAAAATGTGGAAGTAAGAAAATCCACGACCTTGTGTGAAAAGAAACATCTGGGGAAAGCTGAATTACTAACATTATCACCAAGTTTAAAAGGTATGGGACGAGTAAACTTGGACGATACTATTAGTGAACTCCTCTCTCGTCAATGTTTCTATAAAGACCGTGTTCTTACAACTTAACTTGGTTGAAACCCTTATTACCAAATTCGTGTGGTATGAGACACGCAAATTTGGATAATAGTCGAAAAGACTAAGCGAAAGAGTTTGAATATATAAGATTGCGATAGAACATTAGATTATGATATTTATTGAGGCAAATCTTAGAACCTTTATGACTCGTATGGATTTTCAAAGAAATATATATGTATGTTAACAAAAAACCAGAACCAAAATATTTGAAATACTTGCAAAGTTTATACTTATTATATGAACATTCTAACCTTATTTTATACCATGGCCAAACATAGGAGGCACATTAGATTTTTTGATTCCTCATCAAAAACCTTACACCATACCTAGAAAAATAGGTGGTTTTATATTGCAGTACTGTCAAACTTATTGCTGAGAATATCATAACATTATATTTGGCTACGGTTCCTAAATCATGGTTTTATTTTCTCCTTGCCAGTGAGAAAATGCAAACCAAGAAGAGAGGAAAACGCAAAAATGGCTTGATGAGTCAAAGAAAGCTCTCGAGGCGATGAGAGTCGAAGAGGGTCGAAAGATTTCACTTGCGTCCTACCAACTTGTTGGTGGAGCAAATACATGGTGGATAACGGTGAAGGAAGACCCAATGGTCAATACCGCAGACATGACTTGGCAGCAGTTCGAGTCATTGTTAATCGATGAGTACTTCCCTGGCGCTGTGAAGAGGCAGAAGCTCCAGGAGTTTGCCAGACTATACCAGGGCAGCATGACAGTCAGAGAGTATGCTGTCAGGTTTCAAGAATTATCGATCTACTCTCTCTCCACCATCTCAACGGAGAAGGATAAGACCGAGAAATTCTACAATGGCCTTCGTCTTGACATCCGACAAGCCCTATCGATCTTGGATCTCAAGATTTACAGGGTGGTCGTTGACAAGGCCATAAGCTTTGAGCAGCAAAAGATTGAGCAGGAGCAGAGAATGAATAGGGAAAAATGGCCTGCAACGTTTTCCCAACAGGGCTCGGAGCAAGGCAACAAGAAGAAGCCTTACTATAATCAAAACCCAACCCTCCCAACCCCTGTTAAGAAAAATGAGGCCACGACACCTTCAGCTAAACCGTCTAACCCTGGCCATCAGGGTTTTCGCAATCATAGCCGATAAGGTCGTAATGGAAGGGGTGACCGTCGAAACGGCAATGGCAGGGGTGGTAGTCAGCACCACAATCAGCATGGCCATCAAAATCAGCAACAGGCGCCTCAGCAGCAGAGGCTGACTTGTTATAACTGCGACCAACAGGGCCATGTAAGAAATGCCTACCCCCATCCTCAGCAACCGCGGCAACCTGTTCCCGTTGCTCCAGTCTAACAAGCCCCACTTGTTGCTAATGCCCAACCCAAGCATGACTAGCAGAGCCAAAGCCAACTGAACCAGGGTAGAGCGTTTGCCATCGCTCAACAACCCCTCCCAGACAACAATATAATTGAAGGTACATTTCCCTTATTCAATACAATGGTGCATGTCTTGTTCGATTTGGATGCTACGCATTCCTTTATATCTTCTGCATTGGTAAGGCATTTAGGGTTGCATCCTGAACCTACAGACATCACAATCCATGTCACATCACCATTAGGATCTGGTACTGACGTGAATTTGCAGTGTTCTCGATGTGAGCTTCGAATGTCAAAACAGATAATATATGCAGATCGCTTTGTGATGGATATTGAAGACTTTGACATCATCCTCGGCATGGACTGGCTCGCACATCTGAATGAAAAAATTTATTGTTTGAAGAAGCAAGTTCAGTTATCCTTGCCTACTGGGAAGTTCGTTAAGATTCGGGGAACGAGGAGATGGATGCACTACTTGACTGTTGCACTTCTCAAGGCACGGCTTCGAGCTCTATCCCTTGGTGATGACAATGAATCACCAACACTCTACCCTCTTGAAGTACATGACGTCTCGGTAATATTTGAGTTCCTAACGATTTTTCTAAATGACCTTCCTGATCTACCTTCAGTTAGGGAATTCGATTTTGAGATCAAACTCATACCTAGGACCAGGCCTATCTCAATTCCAACATAAAAAATGTCCAACGTCGAGCTGGTTGAGTTGGACAACCAACTGAACGAATTGGAGAGTAATGGCTTCATCAAGAAAAATTCATCACCCTGGGGGGCTCCAGTTCTATTTGTTAGCAAAAAGGATGGTTCGTTATGACTTTACATCGATTATCGCAAATTGAATACCGCCACCATCAAGAACAGATACCCATTACTCAGGATCGATGACTTGTTCGACCAACTTAAAGATGTCAAGTAGTTCTCTAAGATTGATTTACGATCCAATTACCATCAACTCCGGATCAGAGAACGAACATTAATAAAAAACTTTCAGAACTTGGTACGGTCATTATGAGTTCTTGGTTATGTCGTTCGGTCTAACAAATGCACCTGCAGCGTTCATGGATTTGATGAACCGCATCTTCAGGTTATACTTAGACCGATTTGTGGTGGTATTTGTGGATGATATCTTGATATATTCCTCAACGAGGAAGACCATAAGATACATCTGAGGATTGTCCTCCGGACCTTGAGAAGCCACCAGTTGTATACAAAGTTGAGTAAATGCGAATTTTGGGCGAAACGAGTTCAATTCCTAGGTTGTGTGGCTTCAGGCAATGGCATTGAGGTGGATCCTTCAAAGGTTGAGGCGATTTTAAACTGGAAGCAGCCCATCACAGTTACTTAAATACAAAGTTTTCTTGGTTTGGCTGGCTACTACAGACGCTTCATCAAGGATTTCTCAAATATTGCTGAACCTATGACCAAGCTTACTCGGAAAGACGTACGATTCATCTGGAATCCTGCTTGTGAATCGTCATTTCATGAATTGAAGAAACGCCTCACGACAGCACCGGTACTAATCACTCCACGAAATGGTGTTGAGTTTTCACTATGCAATGACGCTTCTCTCCAAGGCTTAGGTGCAGTACTAATGCAAGAAGGTCAAGTTGTTGCATATGTTTCGAGGCAACTGAAGATTCATGAGGGTAATTACCCAACGCATGACTTGGAACTTGCAGTTGTCGTATTCGCACTGAAGTTATGGCGTCATTACCTATACGGTGAACGATTTGAGGTCTTCTCGGATCACAAGAGTCTTAAGTACATCTACACTTAAAGAGACCTAAACCTCCACCAAAGACGGTGGTTGGAATTCTTGAAAGATTATGACTTTCAACTCCAGTACCATCCCGATAAGGCCAATGTTGTCACAGATGCCCTGAGTAGAAAATCATATGTTGCTTGCACTCTTAACTTCGAGATAGGAAAGTTGGCTATAGAGATGGAGAATTTTAACCTACAACTGATTGAGAAGGGAGGAAGATCACGACTCTCTCAATTATCAGCCAACTCTGAGCTGGTTCGAAAGATTTCAGCAGCTCAGACCAACGACCCTATGTTAATGGAGAAGCGAGAACTTGTACTCAGCGGACATGACCTTCCTCACTGATCAGTCTTTGAAGATGGGGCCATTTTTTTCAAAAAATGTCTCTGTTTACCGAACGATCCTGAGGTTCGAAATGAAGTGCTCACTGAAATGCATTGTTCGAGGTTTGCTATGCATCCTGGGGGAGACAAGATGTACAAGGATGACAAGTGAAAATTTTGGTTTTCTGGAATGAAGAAGGCTATTGCAAACTTCGTTGCAAGATGTCTCGTTTGCCAGCAAGTAAAGGCAGAACGTAGACTTCCCTCTGGACTTCTCCAGCCTTTACCTATTGGAGAATAGAAGTGGGAGAACATTGCAATAGATTTTGTTACGGCCTTGCTTCGAAATAATAAAGGGCAAGATGTTATCTGGGTTATCATTGATAGACTTACAAAGTCTGCACACTTTTTGCCAATAAAGTTTACGGATAACCCTGCCAAACTTGCCGAGTTGTATGAAAGAGAGATTGTACGCCTCCATGGAATACCACTCATGATTGTCTCTGATCGAGACCCTCGATTCACATCAAAGTTTTGGCAAAGCTTTCAGAGTAGAATGGCTCCAGGATCACCATGAGCACAACCTTTCACCCTTAGACTAATGGGCAGTCAGAGCGTCTTATCCAGATCTTGGAGAACATGTTACGTTGTTGCATTTTGGATTTTCATGATGGATGGGCAAAACACTTACATTTGGTTGAGTTTGCATACAACAATAGTTACCAAACCAGTGTCGGCATGGCACCGTACGAGGTTTTCTATGGTCGCCCTTGCAGATCTCCTGTATGCTGGTTAGATATGGCAGATAGACTGCAGTTGGGGCCTGAACTAGTTCAAGAGACTTTTGAGAAGATCACACTAGTAAATGCACGACTTCGTGTAGCACAAAGTCGACAATAGAGCTATGCTGACAAGCGGAGACAACCTCTAGAATTTGATAAGGGGGACTTTGTTTTTCTAAAAGTTCAGCCTACAAGAGGTGTCAAACGCTTTGGGAATAAAGGAAAGCTTTTCTCATGGTATATCAGTCCATTCCAGAACATTGAACGTATTGGCAAACTAGCCAATCGTCTATCCCTTCTATCGTCCATGTTTAAGGTTCATGACTTTTTTCACGTATCCATGCTTCGAAAGTATCGTCTTGATCCTTTGCATATCATCCCTCTAGTCGAGGTTCAGGTTGAGGAAGGAAACAAGTATCAGGAGAGAGCGATACAAATTATGGATAGAAAAACTCAAGAACTAAGGTGACGTAGCATACCACTTGTGAAAGTGCTCTGGGATCACCATGGAGTAGAGGAAACAACATGGGAACTAGAAGAAACAATTAAACTGAAATACCCTGAATTATTTTGTAGTAATAATTGATGATGTGATACATTGTATTTTTCACTTATCAATAAAATGATGGAACTTTGTTTACACTATATTAATATATTCTTTCATTTAAATAACTATGCAGATGTCTGAAAATAATGTCGATGGAGGTAATGATGCACACACGCAATGGCCTCTTTGGCAACCTGTGGTGATTCCTTCAGAATCTGAGTCAAGCCACAACTACTTTGCATCACCAACTCCATCACCCCACAGACATCGATCCTTATCGCCAGAACGTGCATGGCTTTTTCGTAACAATTTTGTACTCTCATCCTGGCAAGATCTCCTACCAAAATTTTCAGGGGGCCGGATTCGGGCAATAACACAGAAAAGCATTCCACCGCTCAACCTACCTCTCCTGAAATGCTACAACTTGCAGAGCTCTATGCCACCATCTGTGAGGCAAGTGCCGAAACCTTCTGAGGACGAATCCGACTTCATTTGCTCTCCATTGTTTGATGATATAGAGGATTCCACCGGCCACAGTGCTATTCAGGGGCCTTATAGGCATTATCCTGATATTTCGGCGGGGGTAGAGTGTAATACCCTAGGATTGCACCAAAAAAAAAAAATTGTTGAACTTCGGGTAGCCCCCCCGAAGGTTCGGACACTTTTTTTTCTAGAAAAAGAAGGTTTCCCCTCTCATTTTCACGCCAAACCAACTATCCTCCTCTTGTTGGAAAACTTCTCTCTCTCTTTTAGACTCTCTTCGCGGTGCAACGCTGTTCAGCTCTGGGGAAGGCGCTAGTTCAAGAATGAGTTATTATCTGAAGGTGGGGAATGAAACATAGGTTTGCATGTCTTATAACTTTTATTAAAGTTTACATTCATTTATCATTATGTTTATTTGTCACGCCTGGGTTGCACACAAAATGCCCCCTACCCAGGGTGATAGGGGGCACTTTGTGTGCAACCCAGGCGTGACAAAATAGTGCAGGGCCTCCCTAGGTAGCCACTGAACCATTGGCGGTTCAGTGGCTACTAGGAATGCGAAATCTAACTCCTTAAGGGAGGTCTTGAGTTTGATTCCTAGGGAGGCCCTACACTATTCATGAATAGTGGCAGACAAATAATCGTTTCGATGTAGACCAGCTGCGGTTGGGTTGCTACATGGCGATATAACAATATTATGTGGTACTATGGCTAGGCGTTCGCCCCGAGGGGGTGCGCCCACACCTGGGTAGGGGGCACGCTCTGCAACCCAGGGTGTGACAAGCTATATCACACAATATTGTCCTATCCTGGTACAACCACCGCCACACAAGGACGTCTCTTGTACCCAGGATTATTTGAAAAGCCTTAGGGCGTATACATGAGGCCTTTAATCCACAGTAACAACCCATAATATTTTTACACCTCAATTGTCACGCCTGGGTTGAACACAAAGTGCCCCCTACCCAGGGTGATAGGAACTTAATACCCTCAACATTTATGGATGCCATAATATTGTTCCACTCTCGTACAGCCAGCCACATAAGTGCTCTTGTACGCAGAGTCTTTTATCGATACTATTCACTATTCATGAATAGTGTCGGGCCTCCCCCAAGTTTCGAACCCAAGACCTTATATTCATAAGGTTTAAATTCGAATCTTGAGTAGCCACTGAACAATTGGCTCAGTTGGTTACCTAGGATGCGATCACGTATTAAGTCGTGAGTTCGATCCCGGGGGAGGCCCCCTTTGTGGACAAAAAATCTCGGGGATACTAGACGCTGTATGCGGGCTGTGTATTGAGATATAACAGTATTATGGGTTGTTATTGTGGATTAAAGGCCTCATGTATACGCCCTAAGGCCTTTTTGTCACGCCTGGGTTGCACACAAAGTGCCCCTACCCAGGGTGATAGGGACTTAATAGCCTCAGCCTTTATGGATGCCATAATATTGTTCCACTATCGTACAGCCAGCCACATAAGTGCTCTTGTACGCAGAGTCTTTTATCGACACTATTTACTATTCATGAATAGTGTCGGGCCTCCCCCAAGTTTCGAACCCGAGACCTTATATTCATATGGTTTAAATTCGAATCTTGAGTAACCACTGAGCCAATGGTTCAGTGGCTACTCAAGATTCGAATTTAAACCTTATGAATATAAGGTCTCGGGTTCGAAACTTGGGGGAGGCCCGACACTATTCATGAATAGTGAATAGTGTTAATAAAAGACTCTGCGTACAAGAGCACTTATGTGGCTGGCTGTACAAGAGTGGAACAATATTATGACATCCATAAAGGCTGAGGGTATTAAGTCCCTATCACCCTGGGTAAGGGGCACTTTGTGTGCAACCCAGGCGTGACATTATTATTCATTTACACTGCATTATTGGGTATAATGTTCATACCAGTCATACTTATGCCTGTATATTTGAAGTTCATGTATTACATTGTTACTAATCCGGATTAGTGGTTAATCTGACTCAACCAGACATTGTCTTGTCCTCAGTAACTTTAAATAGTGAACGGAAGGCAACGTACTGCTCTAGATGATTAGTACTTAAGTAGACCTCGTGTCTCACCTCTCAGACTGGAGACTGATCTGGTTGGTCTTATTTGAAAGCTATCAACTTGTACAAGTGATACTGAACATCCTAACTTTACACGTGGTGATACTAACCATATAAGAATCACCAGACGTTGCCAAAATCCTGTCTAATGTTAGTAAAGACCGGACCTGCTTATGCATTGGCATCATACATAAACACTACCTAGGTACGTAAGTGGTTTATGATCCACAAAATAGTTAAAAGTAATGCTCACTATTATTGATATTTCTCTAGAGAGGGATGTACAATGAGAACCCGGGTTTACCTGGGGATGGACATCTGTACGTTAATCCAGGGTATCGTTCCTGAGGAGGGACGTACAATGAGAACCCGACTACACCTGGGGATGGACACCTGGGGAAGGACATCTGTACGTGAACTCAGACGACGTACAATCATGGAACCATTACGAGACGGTGTCAAGCATACATACATGTTGTATTGATTATGATGCTATGATGTGTTTATGTGATATTTGATTATGAAGTTTTCTTTATTAATTGTTATATTCACGAACTATTTTACCCACTAGGCGAGTAGCTCACCCCATTGCTATCAATTTTTCTCAGGAGATTAAGGTGGACTGGGTGCAGGTTTTGGGGCCCACATTTTGTAACCCTTTGTTTATCAATTGAGGATTTTGGGAGGATGTTCCCTTTACTATTTCATGTACAAAAATATATTCTGAAATTAATGAAATCAGATTTGTACTCCATTGTGTTCCTGCGCCCTCGGTTATTGTTATAATGTATTTGTGCCTCGTCCGTGAGTGTTCTGCCGATTTAGGCACGTCCAAGCGGGGTGTGACAAAGTTATTTCAAACAACGAACACATTTTTTCCCGAAAAGGATT
This sequence comes from Paratinospora sagittata, assembly GCA_035771175.1. Lineage (NCBI taxonomy): Eukaryota > Viridiplantae > Streptophyta > Magnoliopsida > Ranunculales > Menispermaceae > Paratinospora > Paratinospora sagittata. Next base: position 28,906,284 of record CM069610.1, read on the forward strand.
GATTCAGTCTGTGCAATTACGGCAACAACACCTGAATCTTCTGATCAATCATGAAAATATAATGTTTTGATAAAGTATTAGAACAATATGAAAAGATTCAAAAATTTCTAAGAAAGGTTTTGAACAGTTCTTAAAAGTGTATCAAAAAAAGTGCAAATAGCATCTTTATGACAGTGTTGGATTAGCGTCCTGATTTGTCAATCAACGTTCTGATGCGTAAAGTCAACTTGTGATTTTGTTCCTTGAGGGTGCTTATAGACTATAAGCGTCCTTTTGAACTGTGAAGTAAGGGCGCTACTGGAACGTAAGTGTCTTGACTTACTTAACGTTTAAAATCAAATAAAGTTGTGAGGACGTTATTTGAAGATAAGTATTCTGACTAGTTTTTTAAACACTTTAAAATCACAAGGGCGCTACTAATGACGTAAGCGTCTTAACATTTAAAGCACAAAAACATAAGGGCGCTACTATAGACGTAAGCGTCATGATGTTTAAAACGATCAGCGAGCTGATGTTCAATCAACGTCTTGATTCCTTGGTTGGTTTAATGAGGGCGCTATTGACAAAGTAAACATCCTAATAGATATGAACTTTTCAACCTTGAATATTATCAGCGTCTAAATGTATCATCAGCGACCTGACTTTCCAAGTCTAGGAGGGCGTTGTTGAGGCATTAGCGTCATGATAAACACATCAGCGTCCTGATGGACCCTGTAAAACATTTTTGATATTTTTTAACTTTTAAAGCTCGATAAAACATGATTAAATTTTGGTATATTTGAATCAAAACTATTATAGAGAATTCATTGTAAGTGATCGAAAAATACTTCGAAATCAAATTGACTAAACTATGCAATTATGCATATTGCTAAATTATATGATGAAAAAAGTTCTACAATCTAATAGCACACAAATGTGTCTTCGAACGATCATGGTCTTCAAATTGATCTTGATAGCTCTTACACCATGCATTATTGATTCTTCGGGTGAACTTTCACGTGAGATTAGATGTGCAATGCATATAGTATTATTATAATCATAATGTGGTTTGTAATCATCAAAATATCTTTCTTATAAGGGACATATTCTCGTAAGGGATATGAGGATAATTGGTTCAACAGTGGCCTCAAAATTTTGTTTTATATTTAAAAATTAATATTGAACCTGAAAAATATGTTTAGAAAAAATCAAGTGAAGCATAAAAATAAATCATTTTAAACAATTGTCCAATGCTTTTTTTTGGTAAAAAATGATATTCAGGACCTTTAAGATTACTTTCAACTCTCGAAAAAAAAAACAAAAATTAAAATTAACAAACTAATTTCTAACAAATCCTAAGAAAAAAATGTGACAAAAAAATATTTTCCTAAAAGTGCATTTCTAAAATGCCTAAAAATAACATAAAAACTCAAAAATGTGATCTAAAGAGATTTTTATTATATTTCCTATTTTTTTATTCTTTTTTTTTTATTTCCTTACCTAAAAGTATTAAAAATAAGGGTAAAAATAAGCAAAATTGTGACTTCATTATGACCATACAACAAAGATGAAATCAAGTCCAAGGCAGATGATTCAACCCGCCTATCAAAGGAAGTTCCTATTACAGTAAAACCTCTCTATAGTCATACTATTGAGACCAAGTTAAATTTATTACTATAAGGAGGTTATAATTTAAAAGAGTTGTACTTAAAAAATTATTATATAGTTTCAAAAACTAGTGTACATAAATTTATTTAGTGTTGGAAAGTGTTAGAAATATGAAAAGTCATTTTAAACGTCTAAAATTTTACATTCTCTTTAATGTTTTTCTCCCAATGTAAATCCTATAAATACATTGTAACACAACCCTTTAATCTTCAATTAAATCAAGTGATCATTTTCCTTCTCCCTCTAGCAAATTAACCATGCCACCCAAAGTTAATATACAAACACAATTGATCGAAAATATTCCTGTTGAGTTATGCAAAATGAAAGAATCAAATCCCAACTTGAAGCAAAAAGATCTTGTGAAATGTTTGGAAGATACTCACAGTCTTCAGGTATTAAAAGCAACAATATTGAAGACACTTAAACGATCAACCAACCTCTTTCAAGAAGTGTTGTTGAACCCAAATGCAAAACGTTCAAAGATGGCAAAGTACCCAATGATGGATACTGCCCTCTATGAATGGTTTGTATGTCATCAAGAGCATGTCAATATGAGTGGTGAATTGCTAAAAGAGAAGGGAAATGCTTTTCTAAGGTAACTCTATCCCGAAGCTACATCATTTGAATTTTCAAATGGATGGTTGGAAAAGTTCAAACAACGACATGCAATTCATTCTTTTCGTCGTTTTGTGGAGAGTGGTTCAGTTGATATGGACAAAATTGAAGCTAGTTTGCCACCGATAAGAGAGGAATTAGATAAGTGGGCTTGGAAGGACATTTATAATATGGATGAAACTAGCTTATTTTATCGAATGCTAGTCGATAACTCTCACACAACTGTTATGTTCCTACCACCAAATAACACTTTCAAAATCTAGCCACGTGATGCAGGTATCATTTGAAATTTGAAAGGTTATTATTGTCCGCGCTTTAATTGCCTACTTTTGAAACAGATAGAAGATCGTGTCTTGGAACCAACAAAGATAACTATTTTTTATGAAATCATAAATGCAGTTTTTGCATGGTCTGTTGATGTGAAGCCACAAACAATTGCCAATTGTTTTAAGCATTGCTTTTTTGAAAATGCATCTATTTGCGTTTGTTGCCATAGACACCAAACGGGTTTTTACCCGCGTTTAGCTTTTTTTCACCACAATTGTTATTTATACTTCCCTCCCAAACATGACTAACATTACTTAAAAAAAATTGCACTTTTGTTTTTATGTAGTTACCGTGGCCAACTGATGAGGTCGCATGCACAAAAAATTGCAAGTTGTGCATTGTTACATGTTGCAGTGCAGCAAAGGCATAGTAGGATGAAAGTTGTTGGAAAGTCTATGTTTATATTTTATCGCTTCTCTTGATCACACTATTTCACCCGAGTATTTTTTGGTTAAAAGAATGGATATAAGGAGGGTTTGACCTCATACCTAGGCAATGCACTCGTGGGATATATCTGTCTTGCTTGACCAGCTGAGTCTACCTTTGAGAGCGTCTTAAGTGGGTGTCACTTTCTTAGAAAAAGTGATTGTCACTCAAATAGGTAGATTTTACTTTCTTGAAAAAGTGATTATTACAAAGAAAATTAAATATTATTCCAATTTCCATTCCTAGATTCATGCCTACAAAACTCTATCTAATTATTTTTGCTTTTTATAGTTGCTTGGGAATCTGTGTCTAACTCTAATGGACGAATCTTTGATGATTCAAACCAAAATGAAAATAAGATATAGTCGAAATATTAATTTGTTTAAAAGGAATACAAAAACTACTAGTTTACGCTGATGACATTAAGAATAATATTGAGTGATTTATTTTAATGAATTTGTAATGTTATATCTTTTTGGTCAATTGTAATTTTTTATTTAATTTATGTTGGTGTATATAACATTATAATAATATGTTTTATGGTTAGAATTTCTTATTAAACGAGGAATTTTTATATTTAATATATGCACAAATTCACAAATTAAAATTTTAATATATGATTTAGTTGTTATTAAAGAAAATTTTAAATTCTTCAATGTCTATTTTTAAATTTTTAATTTGGTTTCAAAATATGATCATAAACTTGGCCCATACAGTTAGCTCAGAGGCTTGGTCTAAAGGCACAACCAAAATTTTGAGTCCACCAACAAGAATTGTGGGGATCAGAAAGATTAATCAAATGAAGGTTTAAGCGAAAGAAAGAAGAGGAAAGAAATAGGGCACGGTGAATGTTTTGGAAGGGGTAAAATCATCTTACTATTACGCATACAGAAAGAAATTAAATGATTTTAAATTTTGTGGTGGATAACAGACCGGGTGGGTAGAGAAATTAGAAATGGAGGGATGAAATAAAATGACCCTAAGGGCTCGTTTGTTGGGCCAAATATTTATTTTTATGGTATTAAATTAGATTGAATTGAATATAATTAAATAATTAATATTTTTTTTATAACTCATTATAATAAAATAAAAATAATTCTTTTTTTTTTGTCACCATCTTGGTTGGTAACCAAATATAGACTTAGCACTAAAAAAAGTCTTATCCCATCTAATTTTGTTCACTAAATGAACCCTAAAAATATTTATAAAATTACATTCTACTTAAAAATAAATGTCTCATTATTATTATTATTAATTTTTTTTTAAAATTAGGGTATGTAGGACTTACACACACTTATCACGCATAAGTCTGAATATCATAGGTATTAAACTAGTAAAGCTAAAATTTAAACTCTAGACTTCTGTCTCGGTGTCTTCTGTCTCTCCTCAGACCACCAAGCCAATTTAGCATTGTTTTCGAAAAAAAAGAACTCCATCATTAAACCGATAATGTTATTAGCCATATAAAAATGAAATATGTATAACAATATAAAGAGAGGCTGCATGGTACGCCACGTCAATTTAAGACAAAAAAATAAAAAAAATAAAATACTGAACAAGGAAAAGCCATGAAGGCCTCACCCATGCAAGTGGTCCGAGCCCAACCCAAGATTGGGGTTGAGCAACAGATACCAACGACCAGCCGACTAGCCGAAAAGAGAACGTAAGAAAGAAAGACGATGAAATCGAAAACCTTATCGCATAAATTTGACACGAAAACCACACAAAGCATCAACCTCCACCACCCACCACTTCACAACAACACAACACTGATAGCTCTCTCTCGCTTCTTCTCCTCTCCCATTTTATTTGTTTATTTTTTTTACGTTCTTCAGAAAAAAAAAACTCTCGAAAATTTTCTGCATTTTCAATCCACACGTTGCAGAAAAGTCGCATCTTCAATTCAACACTTCCCAGGTAACAATCCAATCGAATAGATTAGAATCTCTTTTTTTATTTTTTCTGTATTATCTCATTGCTAATTTTTCTTTGTTTTTTTTTTTGTTGGGATTATTATGAACTAGGTATTCAATTCCAATCAGAGAGGGAGAAAGGTGAGCAAATTTTGTTACTGAAAGAATTTTTTATTTTTTTTTCGTTGTCAATCGAATCTCTACTTTTCTGTATCATGTCATTGCCAATTTTTTTTTTTTAAATTGTTTTTGGTTTTTTTTGTTGTTGGGATTGTTATGAACTAGGTATTCAATTCTGATCAGAGAGAGGGAGAAGATCATCATATATTTTGACTGTAAAAATTCGGTAGATATACAGTTTTTTCATGCTGATTCAAAACAGGTTTTTCCTGTAAAGAGCCATGGCATCAATGGCTTCTCTCGCTAGTTTGGGGAGCGTTAGAGCGACTTCTTCTTGTCATTTCGATGGTTCACACACACTAGCTCATAGAATTTCTGTAATTAAGGGTAGTATTAGTTTTGGAAATAATCAGCAGGGATGGCATAAATTGGGCTGCTTGCAAGTATGTAAATGTGTGGCAATGGCAGATTTGATTACTGAGCAAGGGAATTCGGTTTCTCTTGAATCTACATTTAAAGGCAGCAAAGATGAGGAAATGGATTTGCTTAAACCAGCTCCTAAGCCCGTTTTGAAAGCTCGGCCGAAAGCTGAATCAAATGTGAGCAGTAATTCAAACAATTCAGTTGCATGGAGACCAATGAGTGGGGAATCAGACGATGAGAAATCGTCGAATGTAGTGCAAAGAAATGAGGTAATTGAGTCACTTGGAGAGGTTTTGGAGAAAGCGGAGAAGCTGGAAACCACTGCTCCGCCAAAATTTGATGATAATAGAGGTAGCAGGACTGGTAGTACAGGTGGAACTAGTAAGCCAAAAACAGGCAAACAGGTAAATTTGGCGAATTCTCAGAAGTCTAAGACTGTGAAGAGTGTGTGGAGGAAAGGAAATCCTGTTTCGAATGTGAAGAAGTATGTTAGGGATTCTCCGAAAGCTCCAAAAACGGATAAAGAGGATAAGGAGCAAATGGAGGTGGGGAAGGTGGAACCTCTACCTTCTGCTGCATTTAGACCTCCTCAACCACCACTTGGAGTTAAGCCCAAATTACAAGAGAAGCCCATGGTGGCTCCTCTACCAGTAATCAAGAAACCCGTTGTCTTGAGGGACGTGGGAGCAGCTCCACGGCCAGCCGCTAAGGATGGTGGAGATCCCGGTTTAAAAACTAGGGAGCGAAAGCCAATCTTGATTGATAAATTTGCGTCAAAAAAACCTGTGGTTGATCCCTTGATTGCTCAAGCAGTTATACCTCCTACGAAACCCATTAAGAACCCTGCTGCTGCAAAGGTAAAAGAAGATTATCGTAAGAAAGCTAATTCTGTTGGTGGACCACGTAGGCGTTTTGTTCATGATGTAGATATGCCTGATGAGGAGACCTCTGAGCTTAATGTTTCTATTCCTGGTGCTACTGCTTTGAGGAAGGGGAGGAAGTGGACTAAAGCTAGTCGGAAGGCAGCTAGGCTCCAGGCAGCCAAGGATGCAGCTCCTGTAAGAGTTGAGATTCTTGAGGTGGGAGATGAAGGGATGTTGACAGAGGACTTGGCATACAACTTAGCTATCAGTGAAGGAGAAATTCTTGGGTTTTTATACACAAAGGGCATTAGGCCTGATGGAGTCCAGACTTTGGACAAAGACATGGTAAAGATGATTTGTAAAGAGTACAATGTGGAAGTTATAGAAGCTGCTCCTGTCAGAGTTGAAGATATGGCTAGAAAGAACGAAATTCTAGATGAAGATGACCTTGGCAAGCTAGAAGATAGGCCTCCTGTCATTACTATAATGGGTCACGTGGATCATGGAAAGGTATTTTCAGATGTTTTTATCTTTTAGTTTAGATGCACTCTAGAGTTTTCCTTCAGTTTTGGTGATTGTTACTAATATATATTTGGTGTTCACTTGACAGACAACCCTTCTTGATCATATTCGCAAGAGCAAGGTAAGATGAGTGCTGGTGATCTTGTTGTATTTAATGCTTTAATTATTGAATTAAAAATAAAAGTATGATGTGTTACTGTCTATTGCCATTCACATACTATGCCAAGATGTACTCATCAGATGATGGTAGTGGTACCAGTCTAATCTATAGATTTCTCTGGTGATTTACAACCTACTTTCTCACTGCTTAATAGAACTTCGTAGATTGTATGATTAGTGTTACAATCAGCTCAGATATTACATTGACCGTCACATTCAAACAGTACCATACTTGGATAATCCTTCACTATGTTTCAGAACATTGTACTGCTTGCTTGACCACAGTATAATTGTTCTCTGAAATGGAATCTGATGATTGAGCTTTTACAGGTAACTGCATCTGAAGCAGGTGGTATAACACAAGGAATTGGGGCCTACAAGGTGCTTGTTCCTGTTGATGGAAAGCCTTTGCCATGTGTTTTCCTTGATACACCTGGCCATCAGGTAACTTTTTTTGATCTCTTCTATAATTCTATGTCAGATCTTCATATACTGCTGTGCTTCATTTGTCTGCATCACTCTTATCTAGGGTTGATGTTTCAGATTTTTCAGCTAGAGATGCTTATATATAAAACATCATTTTCCTTGATAAATCCCAATTTTATTCCATTACCTCCTTTATATTTCCTTTGCTTGCTTATATATAAAGCATGGTGATGCATTTTATGTTACTTGTCTAGGCATTTGGTGCGATGAGAGCACGTGGAGCAAGGGTCACTGACATTGCCATTATTGTGGTGGCTGCTGATGATGGGGTCCGACCTCAAACAAATGAGGCCATAGCTCATGCCAAAGCAGCTGGGGTTCCTATTGTTATAGCTGTAAATAAGGTAAAGTACATTCATTATTTTAGTGGTATTATTTAAGAAAGATATAACCCCTTGTAATTTAAATGTCGGCTTAGCCCTTGATAGAGTGGAATGATGGAAGCCAATTCATGTTGCCGACCCCATGTAGTTGGTAACAGGCTTTGTTGGGTAGAACGGTGCCAATTCCTTATATATTATCACTTTTTTCCCCCTCAGATAGACAAGGAAGGAGCCAATCCTGAACGAGTCATGCAAGAACTTTCTTCAGTTGGCCTTATGCCAGAAGATTGGGGTGGTGATGTACCAATGGTTCAGGTTTGTATTGTCTCAATAAAACTAATTGGACATGCATGCTTGCATAATGTTTTTAATTGAAAAGGAACTGAAACACAACTCTTCTTCTCCAGATAAGTGCTCTTAAAGGGGAGAATGTGGGTGATTTGCTGGAAACTGTGATGCTTGTTGCAGAGGTACACCAAATGCTCTGAGTCTTCTTCCATTCTGCTGGCTTTACAGATAGGGATAGATTTAATTTTGCACTTCACTGGACAATATTAGTTCATTTCTAATTCAGCACTGGTGAGTTTTTACCATTTAATGATAAGGAATTGAAATGAGATTGTGAAATATACAACCAATATTTCATTCTTCAAAATTAGTACTTTCAATGATGATGACTTCATGACATTCTATGTTACAAGTCAAGAGAAATCAGTTATTATTCAACAAGGAGATATGAAACACCCTCACTGAGAAGAGGCTGGTTTTTTGTGATGATCATCCTAAATATAAGATCCGGTTCTTCTCAATCATCCTGAATGTGACTAGTTATTTTGCTCATGATATGGCTAGAAACTTTATTTTCTGCTTATTTTTCATGAGAAAATGCAGATCCTCAATATGCTAATAAGTCCACAAGTTCTTCCCTTTTCCAAATATTTCCAAAGATGATATCATGTCTATCTACTGCTCCAAGAAATACACATGCTCGTTTTTTTTTCAGATTTTTTAAGACTTCTAACCATCTTCATGGTTGTTCATTCTAGTTGCAAGAATTGAAAGCTAATCCCCATAGAAACGCAAAGGGCACAGTCATTGAGGCCGGCCTTCATAAATCAAAAGGACCTGTAGCTACATTCATTGTGCAGAATGGCACCTTGAAAAGGGGAGATGTAGTTGTTTGTGGTGAAGCTTATGGAAAGGTTGGTTTGTATTTTCATTTTTACCATAAAACTGTCTTTTAAAATACAACTATTTAACCTTTAGTGTTCGTGAATGTTTAAACTGAGATGGTGCAAGCCTTGAATACTTTAAGATGATGCATTCTGTGTAACAGGTGCGGGCCTTATTTGATGATAGTGGAAGTCGTGTTGATAAAGCTGGTCCATCTTCTGCTGTGCAGGTAGTAATTCTGAACTTTCGTTTCTCCTATTTTCAAGGTCACTTTCTTATTATCTCGCTGACAATATTTTTAGTTGTTTGTACCCATACTATGAAAAATTGATAGATTTGCAAATTAGGAAGAGTGACATATAGAGAATTGACAGTAATGTTAGAGGACCTAAAATAACATAGATAGAGATGATTAAGGATGTTATTACTACTTTTAATATAACTATTGGACTTAGTCCTTGATAGAATAGAGTGGAGAAGGCAGATTCATGTAACTGATCCATGTAGTTGGGAAAAGGCTTTCTTGAGTTGAGTTGATACTACTAGTTTAAATGTTTTGTTCAGGACAGGCCATTTCGATGTGCAGTTTAGAAATAGATGTGCGTTAATTTAAAATCTTGAAATTTAGGTTTGCTATCTGCTATCCTTTCCTTTTCTCATTTATTTTTTTGGAAGAAAAGATAAAATAAAAACTGAGCTATGATGTTGAATTGTTGATTTCAATAAATCTTGATTCCAGTTGGTCTGCCATTGTTAAACAAGTACCTCTAACAGACTTAGTGAAAAAAAAGTTACCTCTAAGAGTTTGGAAGTGGCTTGGAACGTTCAAGTTGAGCTTTGGCTTAAAAGTTGCATGTATGTCTTGACTAGAGTGAGGTTTGAATACTTAATTAATAGTAAGAGACACATGCTAGGCACATTTCATTCCTTTGTAATTTCAGTTCCTTTTAAGTGTTATAGTTTGTCAAAAATGTTTCAATGATTAGTTCTACATGTTCAACAAGTTCTAGGAAAAAGTTACATTTAACTTTAGTTTTCAAATTAAAACTTAAATCTACCAAGTAAATTATTTATTTATGTTTTTCTTGTTTAGTCCTTTTAATATGCAATGAATGGGAGTTTAATCATTTTTTAGTTTCTGCCTTTTTCATGGACATTTATTTATTCTGAGAGCATGTTTGAAGCAAGATATTTCCAATTTAATTGCTCTCAATTTTTATTTTATTTTATTTTATTTTTTATTTTTGTTCTTTGTTGAATTGATATGTCCATTATTTTAACTTAAATGCTCGTTTACTGTTGCAGGTCATGGGCTTAAGTGATGTTCCTATTGCTGGTGATGTATTTGAGGTTGTTGATTCCCTCGACATTGCACGGGAAAAGGCCGAGGCACGTGCTGAGGTGTTACAGGTTGAAAGAATATCTGCAAAGGCTGGGGATGGAAAAGTCACACTTTCTTCTTTAGCATCTGCAGTTTCTGCTGGAAAGCTGGTCGGACTAGATCTGCACCAGCTGAATATTGTGATGAAGGTTGATGTTCAGGTATGCTGAAGGTTCTGGATAGTTTTATACCACCATATATATTTCATTCTCATCTAGTGGGTAGCCTTTCCTTAGATCCTGCGAACTGTCTACCATGGGAAAATGGTTTGCTGTAGGTATTGGTGCTTCAAATTTGCAATCATTTGATGCTGTCCACGAAGTCAATTGCTACCATCTTGATGAGGTTTTAGCAAAATAAAAATAAAAATTGTAGAACCAACTTTTCTATGGGTAACTGGGCAATGTGGGACTTGAACCCCTGATCCCATTGCTTGCATATCATATGACAAAGAATTAAGCTGTTTTCAACCTCATACAAACCATAATTAGTTTATGACCTAATTCGTACAGCTTCAGACACTTGTTCCAATTTCCTGAACTTTAGGTGCTCTGTACCCGGGGGTGCACTTGTATACATTGTCACTACCCTGTTGTCCACCTTGCAGTACATGTATCATTTAGGGTGAAACCTTCCTTCTCTTTGTTTATTGAGTCCTATACAGTTAGCAGTCTGCAACTTGCTTTAAAGTCCTTTGATAAGTAATAGTTTCCTTTTGCAGCTATACTTCCTCCGGGGTGAAATGTCTTTAAGTATGTGTTACTTGGTTTTCCTGCTACTAACTTGGAAACACTGACAATTAGGGATCCATTGAGGCCATCAAACAGGCCCTTCAAGTGCTCCCACAAGTTAATGTGACTTTGAAATTCCTTCTGCAAGCTACTGGGGATGTAAGCACAAGTGATGTTGATCTTGCTGTTGCTAGTAAGGCAATTATTCTGGGATTCAATGTCAGAGCACCAGGCTCAGTTAGGAGCTATGCAGATAACAAAGGCATTGAAATTAGGTTGTACAGAGTCATTTATGAGCTGATTGATGATGTGAGGAATGCTATGGAAGGGCTGCTAGAGCCTGTTGAGGTATCTTGACATCTAATGGCTTTTGTTTCTTTTTGCTTTTTTATCTTAAGGTTTGTATTTAAACCATACCCAGTCATTGTCATGATACATGAAGCCTCAGGGATTTTCTTATTTATTTATTTATTTTTTAAATTTTTGGAGAGGGTGGATGTGTTTGAAGGTGGTTGTTTATAGGCTATTATTGCATCAATATGAAACATTATGGATATAATATGTACACTTTTCAAGAGTACATAGGAAAAAACATTTAGCATATGGATATAATATGACTTTTATATATACATTAATACATTTTAGCAATTTTTTTGTTTATATTACTTGAAAAATTTGAATAATGTGCACACAAAATTAAATTAGCAGTATTATGCATGTAGATGGTAAACATCAAATGGAAAATGCATAAACTTCTCATATCTCTGAAAAATGTTTATCAAGTAATATGCTTTTTGTGTGCATATGTTGCACATTCTTCGTGAAGTTATTTTTTATTTTGACAGTTATTATGTTAATACAACCATTCCTAATTGGCTTCAAGATGCCTCTATCTGACAATGGGCTTTAACAATCTGTTTTCTTTATCTTGGATTCTCACTTATCAATTAAAGTCCCGGTAGAATATTTCTGGAATGTTTAGTGTCAAATATTTACCATCAAGTTTGTGCCACTTGTATAAATTTGGCAGGAACAAGTGCCAATAGGATCAGCAGAAGTTCGTGCCGTTTTCAGCAGTGGCAGTGGTCGTGTTGCAGGATGCATGGTGACAGAAGGCAAAGTGGTGAAAGACTGTGGAATTAAGGTTGTTAGAAATGGGAAAACTGTTTATGTTGGTGTTCTTGATTCTTTGAGACGGGTGAAGGAAATGGTGAAAGAGGTATGTATGCATAGTTGATTTTGTTGAAATTTATCTGGAAAAATTGCTGCAAGTTCGCGTTTCATTCTCAATCACCACAAAACACTAGTAGTTAAGCCAATTTGAGAGGTGATCAACCAAAAGAGGGCCCTGAACAGCTCAGTGAACTGAAACAAAATGGCTAGGTTCACAATGGACAATTCTATATGGAACTGGAGCTAATGATGCCTGCCTAATCGACATAACTGACAACTATGCTGATACTAAAATTTAGTGCATACATGACTTATTGAGCTACTTTGTTAACCACAAAGAAGTATGACTGAGTTGTTAATGCCATTGAAGTTGAAAAATGAGAAGTTTGTAGACATTGCTATATAAATTATTAGAACTACTAATCTTACATCCATCATAAATCTTCCTCTTCACCTTGAGTTCGTGAATCTCATGAAAAAGGAGCAAAATGTAGCAGAACGGTTAAAGAGTTCTAGTGAGTTTATTAGAGAGAAAGAAGTAAGTTAAAAGATTGTCTAGATTCATGTGAAGGCTTCTGTAATCTTATATGATAGCTGTCAAGCTACAGAGCCTTCAGTTTCATTTGGTCTTTGGACTGGTGATGCAAGCTCAGCCCCTTACAACTGAGTTAGTAATAGGAAATATAGGTGCATATAAAAGATATTAATGATAGAGATTGACTTGTAAGCAGACTAGAAAGTTAGATTTCGTACCATTAGCATGAGTTAACAATTTTAGAACATGAGAATGAGACCACAACTGGAGTTAAGCATGTGATGTAAGTGTTGGCCCAGATTATAGTCCAAGAGGTTAATTGGACTTGGCAGATTTTCGAAAACCTTTAACAACAATAATGGCAAAGATAAAATGCAAAGTAAAGTGCAAGGAAAGTAAACAATAGACGCAACGATTTATAGTGGTTCGGCTTCCTCAAAGCCTACCTCCACTACTTGACCTCTCCGGTCAAGATTTCTCAAAATCCACTAACCTTGATCCAACTTACGAGTGTGGATCAAACCGTTACAATCATCGTTTTCTGGTTAGGAAAACTTCCCCGATTGGCTAACCAACCAATCCAAAATTCAACAATTGTTTACAAAAGATGGAGAGTGTTCTTACCAAACAACTCTCAAGATTTGAGTACAATAGAGAATGAATACCTCCCTACATCAATTCAGCCAAAGATGATGAAAATAAATTGCAAGCCTACAATGGAAGGTTCCTTTTTGGTTTGTTGACTTGAAGAAGATGGAGATGAACAACACCAAGTCAAAAAATCTAGAACACTTGAAATCTCTCTAAAAGATCTTCTCAAAGAGTGAAGATGTAAGCACAGGAGATTTCTTCAAAAACAAGAGAGAAAACTTGAATGATTGCTTGAAAGATTGAAGAACACTTGAAGAGCGAACTCTTTTTCTCTCAAATCAATACACTTGAACTTTGTGAAACTTGTTTGCTTTGAAAATGAGGAGAACATATAAACGCACAAGTTTCTAAATTTTTTGCAAAAGTTGCTCACAATGAGCTAAGACATGTATTTATAGGAAATATCCTGAAAAAAGCAGGAAAAGCGTTTTTCTAGGAGGAAACGCGTTTCTGTTAAAAAATACATGCAAAATTGGCATTCTGCCAATTCAAAAGGAAACACGTTTCCATGACAGGAAACATGTTTCTGTGCCATCATCACCATTCTGACAAAAAGACAGGAAACGCGTTTCTGTGCAAGTTTCCAGAAAATCACCATTTTGGACAAAATGATGGAAACGCGTTTCTATGCAGTAAACATGTTACTGTCTGTTCAAGTGAAAAATTCACTTTGGATAAGTGGAAACACGTTTTCCCCATAGGGAACGCGTTTATGTTTAGCACAGAACACTGAAACATGCTTTCTTTGAAAAATTATAAGTTCAAAATATGTTTTCTCGATAAATCAAGTTTAAACACATTTGAATATACTAGAAATCAATCAAATTGAAGTTCATGCAAGTAATTAAATCATTTTGAGTGAAAGTCAAATGTTGGACTAAATTGAAAATCGGTTTGACTTTGAAAACTTGAATGATTTAAAACATGTTAAATGCATGGAATGCTTTGGCTGAACAACCTAAGGAGAATTCTACAACCCTAAATGAATCTAAGCAATTACATAGAAAAGTTTGATCTTGATCTTCCCTTTGCTTTGATTCACTTCAAGCTTTGACTTTGAGTTTTCTGTTGACTTTCATGAGTTGATCATTATAATACTAAAACAATTTAGTCAAAGTGATTAGTACTCATTGGAATGTTATTTGTAATCATCAAAACATGCAAGGGTGAGGGTCATTACACCAACACTAAGGCTCTAAAATTAATTACTCCGAGTTGCAGCATTTAAGATTGTTGTGGTTGGAGGAATGAAGTATTCAATGGTCGCTCCCTTGGTGGTACTGGCAGATTTTCATGGTGTTGGTCTCGGTGCCTAATTAATGGTCCTAGAACCATGATATGAAGTACTATGGTCCCAACTTCTTGGTTTTCCATGCAGGCCCTTGAAAATTTCAGGTTTATGGTTTTTCAATTCATATTGCGTGGACTCTACAAGATCCAATCCCCTTGAGCATGATCTCCCATCAAATGTAATCCTCTCCGACCACCAAGACCATTGCTATCTTTTCTGCTTATCATGTACACATGACTAACACAACCTGAAGCAAATAAGGTTAATAGATCAGAGATATTTATCGATGGTGCAAACATAGTTATATAACAATTCTCTTTGGAGAGAAAGACATAATTCAGTCATAAGAGGAAGTTCCTTACTGCTAAAATTGTTTTACTTCTTTGGCTCATGTTCTATTTTCATTCCGCAAATGCATATGCGGGCACATTTAAGAAATGATAATCTACTAGATTTGTAAAATTTTGCCATAATGTTAGTATTCTTAAAAATAATTTATGAATTCCAAACATTTCAGATTCCCTTAGCCTTATTTAAGAATTTTCAATTAATATCAGTATGTTCTGTGACCAATATGTATGTATATATATATATATATATATATATATATAAATCCAAAACTTCTTAACTCACATTGTGTTACTTTTATCATAAATTCTTAAATTACCCACTACTTTTTAATATAAAGCTGTCAAATAAATGTATATAAAAATACATTTATGGTTAATTTGGTAATAAGACGCTAAAAGATTTATTTTGTAATGTTAGTAAATATAAAACTTATTTGAAGAGTTATTCTTTTTTTTTTTTCCATTTTTGGCCCCTTTTATTCTTTTTTTTTTTTGATAACTTTCAACCCATGTTTATTCTTTTTTATTTTATTTTATTTGGTAACTTTCACCCTCCTTTTATTCACGTGCGACGGACGTGCCCGTGGACTTCTATATATAACTATATATATCACACTATGTAAAATATGTAGACTAAAGACTATAAGAATTAATTTGGTGTAATCAATCAAAAGAGTGTACCTAATTCACAAGACTCCCATTATGAGGTTTGGGAAGGGTTGATACTTGATATATGTAGTCTTACCTTTATTGCGAAGAGGTTATTTGTCTCGATTGTAACTATGACTTTCAAGTCATGATAAAACTTTTTTTTTTCCCTATTTTGCCAAGACCCACCCTCCAATTTTCTTTTAACAGTTGAAAAACTTAAATTGACTCAGTTCATAGGATTTAGTTATTTCATTAACTTAATAGAAATCTCTTGGTAGAAAAATATCTGAGACCATCATTTCATTGCCTTGACTTTATCATCCTTGGCAATAAAATAGATTGGGCTCTTCTTCACTCCACAAATTATATTCCCAGTGAAACTCAAAGACAAAGTGCCACTTTTGGGGGATCTAAGCTACCCTGCTATGTCTTTTAGACCACCAACTACACTTGCAAGCTTTAATGATGATGTAATATGGCCAAGGATTTCATTTGAGTATATTTAACAATCAACAACTGGAAGTCCAATAGACATCTCTACAACTATTTTACAACAATAAGTCACCAAATATGGTAATCATTGAATGAAAAATCAACATAATTCTTCAAATTCCATTGAATTTTATTGATTTTTCAATCATTTCATTACGAATTAAATATAATTGAATTATTATGAAAATTCCATCAAAGTTAGAAAAAATATTGAAATAATTTATAAAACTCAAAAAATACTTATTTATTTATTTATTTATTTATTATTATTATTATTATTTACTTTTCAAACACAAAGATCAATGCTAACTTCAAGTTTGGGTAGAAAATATTCGTAAAGAATAATAGTGTGTGAGATTGAAGAACAATTTCATACTTCATGAATAGAAACTAAAGAATTACTAAGAAGCTAAATAAGATTTACAATACTCTAATTTATAACAAAAATGAACATAAACTGTGTAATTAATCCATATATCTCCCATAGACATTGAGTATAAAAGTTGTAAAAATAGCTTGTTACTAATGTAATATGCATTGACTAATATAGAGATTACATATTGTAATCTTACTTTAAGCCATTATATTTTATAATTTAATGACAATTTAATGAGTTTTAAGTATATAGTTAGCTTCCTTTCAGCATATGTAAGAGAAACATTAATCTTTACAACATTTAAATCTAATTCTTTATACTTCTCTACAATATCAAGTGTTTATAAGTTTTCTTCATGTCGAATTGGACTTCCTTGAATTAATTCTTAATTTGAAAGGACTATAGTTCAAGGCAAATATGAATTTTTGATCCTTGATTGTAATAATTAAATAATAGATGTAATGCTCAACACACACTAAAATAAAAATAAAGGGAATACTTAGAGTTGGTGAATAGGAGTATCACATTTGAGCTTGATGAAAATGTGAAAACTGAAAAGAAGTCATTAAGAATTGATTAAGAGTTGAAATTTTGGTGCCAATTCTACCAGGCTCAAGTGGTTTGGAATCTACTACATCTTCTATGACATTGAACGTTGAAGTCTTTCCAACTACTTGATGAGAGTTTCAATGATTGTCATCTGGCATGGTTAATGGTTCAAGCCTATATACCCTTTGTTGTTTGCTTGCCTACTGGGGTTCCAGTTGCCTCAACATTTTTTGGCGCGAGCGCTGATTAAAAAAATCAAATTATATTTATGTTTGAGATAAACCATGGGAGTTATTTATTCATTGAGGGGATTGATAGAGAGGTATACTGGTATAGTGGTATAAGCTATAAAGAAGAATCTTCGTATGGCTTTTGTTAATTTAGGAAAAGCCTTTGATAGAGAGTTTAGAGATATCATATGGCGGGTTTTAGAATTAAAAAAAATGAGTCACAAATATGTATGTACGACAAGATAAAGGATATGTACCATAAAAATATAATTATTATATAAACAATAATGTCAGAAAGTAGTATATTCTCGATTATGGTAGGTTTATATTTAAGATTAGCCTTAAGTTGATGCCTTTTTGTATTAGTTATGGGTGAATTGACTAAAAATATTCAAGATGACATATGGCACATGTTCTTTGTCGATAATAATGAGTTAATTGATGAACTTAAATTGAGAGTTAATGCTAAATCAGAAGTTTGGATATAAGCTCTACAATCAGAATGTTTCAAGATTAGTTGGATTGTAGGAGTAAGATTGAATGCATGGAATGTAATTTTAGTGGACATAGAAATGCAAGTAGAGGGACAATGGATATTAATAGTCGAGAGATAACATGTACTGAAAATTTTAGATATTTAGGCTCAACTATTCATCAAGAGCGAGAAACAGAAAATGATGTCAATCATAAGATTAAAGCAAGTTAGGTTAAGTGGAGGCAGGGGTGTGCATTAAATTTGAGGACTTGACAAACCCGACCTAAATTGTTGAGGTTTAGTTAGGTAAAAAATGTTTAGAATCTATGGTGTTGGGTCCGTCATTAGGTCTAGACACTTATGCTTGGCATAGCCTAACTTAATCCGATATATTTTATAGTATATATATACTCATCTCAATTCAACAAAGCCTTTTTACAACTATATGGGGTCAACTACATGAATCCATTTCTTCCACTTCACTCTATCAAGGGCTAAGTCGACACTTATATTACCAGTAGTTATATCTATCTTAATTATCCATGTCTATGCTATTTTAGATTTTACTCTACCTTTATTATTGTCGTGGATTGTTAATAGGCCACTCTTCCTACTTGATGTATTCAAAGGTCTTTGTTGTATATGTCCAAATCACCTTAATCGATTATCTCTTATTATATCTCTAATTGGATATGCTCCTACTATTTCTCAAAAGATATTTATTTCTAATCTTATTTTTTCAAATGTTTTACCACATAGCCACATAAACATTCACATATCCGTTACTCTTAATTTGTTAATGTGTTGTTTTATTGCTTTGAGTATCAACTTAGCCTTCGTAAAGCGAAGGGGAGGAAGTGGATTCATGTAGTCAACTCCATGTAGGTTGAGAAAACTACTTAGTTGAGTTGAATAATTTCTTCGCATGCTGGCCGAATTGCGGTGTTACAAAATTTTCCTTTCAACTTCAATTAGATGCGTCAATCATATAATACTCCTCCACTTAATCCATTATGCTCTAATTTATGGTTCGCATCCTCACTTATATTTCCCTCTTAATGAATAATTGATCGCAAACGCGTAAAAGATTTCACTCCTTGATACCTCTTGACTTTCAATCTTTACTATCTTGCATCTATATTTCTACTTCCACCTTAATTGTATTTTAATGTATCCAGTTTTAGTTTCACTAATCTTGAACCATTTAGATTCTAAAGGTTCTCTCTGACCTTGTAGCTTAGTATTACTCTAGATTTTCATCAATTAGCACTATATCATCAAGACATAATGTACATCAACACATATCTTTTTGAATATGTTTAGTTATGCATCCATGACTAATGCAAAAAGATAAGAACTTAAGGTACTTGTTGTAAACCTACTATAAGTAGAAACTCACTTGTTTTTCCTACTGTTGTTTTTACTATGGTTATCTCTCCATCATACATTTATCTTTTATCAAGTTAGTATTGTTTCAGCCAAAAATCTCCCACGTTCGGCAGGGGACTGATGCTGGCTAACTAAGTATGAAATCTATTTGCTCCTCCAAAGTCTCGCGGGATCGCCTCGCTCCAAACCTGCAAAAGTTGGTGATACGGGTGGATGTCACCAAAGCCACTCCGACGCCTAAGTTAGATTATGTTAGGATAAAAAGTAGGAGTGTAGAGAGTTGGAGGCTTAGAGCATACCTGTTTTTGTAGAATGAACCCCTTTTTATAGTTGAGGGGGGTGGTTTTTGCATTTAATGTCTTTCTCCATTAGTGGGAGTACTTGATTTAGTAATTGTGTGCATTGGGATTCGCTCGTGGTTTGATCGGGTTCATGGTTTTCGTAGATCAGGTTTGGGAGAGAACCTTATTTGATTGGACTTCGTCCTTGAAGCCCTTAGTCGGAGTTGAAAAGGTGCCCTCGGCCATGGCCGAGGCAAGTGGTGCCACAACATTGACTCGACCATGGCCACGACATGGGAGTCCTTGACCATTTGCCGAGGCATGTTATGCTTCAGCCTTCGCCGAGGCAAGGTGGGACTTAGCCTTCGCAGAGGTGGTGTTCTCGTTTTTGGCACGATTTTGTCTAGGGCTTGGCGTTAGTTCAAATTTGGGTGTAATAAGTGTACCTATTAAAAGATATTTTATAGTATATATATACTTATATATATATATATATATAACTTAGACTATATTGAGTATATCTGCATATCTTTAAACACGATCAATCTTATGCTTGGATAAAGGAGGAGGGTTGTGTTAGATAGTTGATATCTAGTATAAGACTTTGTCTAATCAACTATCATTAATCTACTTAATCAGACTTTGCCTGGGCTAGGACGTCCCCATTTCTAAATGTTGGCTAAACCCTTGATAAAGCGGAGTGGATAAGCAAATTCATCTAGCCCACCTCATGTAGTTGGAGAAAGACTTAGTTGAGTTGAGTTGTATTTATACATAAATTTTATTTCTATATATGCTAGTGTATGAGCATGTTTTTGCACATGGGTAGTTTACTATGGGAATTATGGAAATTGGATGTGGGTGTTTTGTATAGAACTTGAATTGAAGGAAGAAATGTGATTCGAAATAGGAAATTGTGGTGGTGTGCCGACTAAAGAAGAAAATAAATTTTGCTTAAATTTGTTGCAATCGTTATTACTCTATAATAGCCTAAAAATTGTTTACAACAATAAGAAGATATATTTAAAAGAATTGGTAAAAGCTCATAGTGTGCAAGCGAAGTATTCTCTTTAATTTATACATGGGCCTTTAGCAAAGTTCTTTCATAGGAGGTGGAGAGGATGGGGGGTCTTGCCCATTGAAATGTAGACTGAGAGTGTTGGGTGGGGTGAGGAAGGTGTTGGATTTTGTCTCAAACATGGATTTCTTGTTGGAGTAGAACATGGAAAATTATATTTAGAAAGTAATTAGGACTTACTAAATATGGATAGTTGTCTTATGGTCTATTTGTATTTGAACTAGGAAAGCATGTTATTATAGTTATATTAGAATAAGGAAACCATGTTGATGTAGTTATATTAGAATGAGGATTCCTTGTTGGTCAGTTTCTAATATTATGGTTGAGGAGTCTATATAAAGGAGGCCTCTCCTTGTTTATGAATTAATTCGAACTAGTGAGTGAAATCTAGAAGAAGGTGAAGCTTTGTCCTTGGAAGAGAAGATTTTAGAGCTTGTGCGGGTGACACAGTTGGAGTTATCGTTTTATTTTGGGTATTCTCTTTCTATCTTTCTTCTTTAACAAAGTTTCAGATCTGTGTACTATCTGGTATAGAAGTACTTGAGGTGTTTAATTCCTTTGAGGTACTTGTTAATTGATAGTGGATTATTTTTTGCTCCTGGTTTTTTCCTTGATTTTGGGGTTTTTTCATGTATATGTTCGAGTTGTGGGTGTTGATTTCTACTGTTCTTTTTCTTATTGAATCTGTGAGATTGGAGAGTTTTGGGTGTTTTTCCCAATAGGAGTCCCCTTTCATGTGGGACTAAAGGGGGAGGGGGGTCCACACTCTCCCAAAGTGCTCCTACTCTTTCTCCTTTCCAAGAGATCAACTCATAGTGCCCGTTTGACAGCCCGGATAGGATAGGATTAGGATGGGATAGGGGTATTTTTAACCCCTATCCTGTGTTTGGAGGTGAGGTGGGATGGGATAAAAATTATCCCACCTCACCCCTCTATCCCGCTGGAACAGGATAAACCAATCCCACCAAAAATGGTGGGATTGGTTATCCGGCCTCTTCTTCTTCTTCTTCTGCACCTTTCTTCTTAAAAATATATATATATATATATATATATAATTTATTTAAAAATTAAGTTATAAAAAAAATATTTAATTGCTTTTTTATTCTAATCCCAAACACACTCTAAACATAGGATTACACTATTTTTAATTCTATCCTATCCTATCCTATCCAATCCAATCCTACAAAAATAATCCCATCCTATCCCGCGTACCAAATGGACCCATAGAGTTGGGAGAATTGATTGACCCAATCCAATGATCAAATCAGTTGGGTGTCATTTTATTATGTTTCATGAATATATTGGGTCAAGTTTGGGTGATGATTTTCTTCATCCAATTTAGTCAACTCAGTTAGGGTTTTGGTGCAAAACTGATACACACCTCAAAGTGAAGGAGAGCTTTTGGTGTGCTATATGATCAATGCATTCCGTTAATGATGAATGAAAAATTTCATAAAACTACTATTAGGTTATCTATGCTTTATGGAATAAGATGTTGGGACAATAAAGAGAACAACATATAAATTAAGTGTAATGAAAATGCAGTATCAAGATCCATAAAACATGAAAACTAGATTTATAAATGAATAAACTAGAGAAATAGTGACCTATTATGAAGAGCATTAGATGTGCTGTTTAAAAATATTGATATTAACTATTAAATAGTTACAATAAGGAGGAGGAAGACCTATGATGATATAGATATCAATAATTAACATAAGCTGTAACCACAGGTGATAATTTAGCCCTTAATAGAGCGGAGTGGAGGAACTGGATTCATTTAGTTGAGGAAGTGGATCCCATGTAGTTGAGATAAGGCTTCACTGAGTTGAATAGAGCCTTCTATTTATGATTCTCATTTAAAAAATGCTTAGATTAGTTAGATTCAACCATAATCTCATGGTACAGACTTGTGGAGGTTTGCGAACCATAGCAGAGATCACACAGTTTCAACTTTCAACTAAAATATAGGACTCTTAGATTCTGTTTATGCCAATGGCCCAACATTGTTGACTGCACCGTTCATGATATTGTTCACTGTAGCAGTGTAGCCTCTGCTAAACTAATATCTTTGATCAAGTTAGGTTTAAATATAGGATAGATAATAAAGAAGGATAAAAGAGATGAAAAGCTACGAGGAGAGAAGAATCACCTACCTCACTTTTGTGCTCTTAACATACATATCCTTTAGTGGTAATAAACCTCCTTGCAGACTACTAGAGTAAATAACAATGTTAAGAAAGAGGGTTGCAAAAGCTTTGGATGATGCTGATTGTAGATGACATTACCTAGGTCAAATGGTCACAAGTCATGCTCAAAGTTCTAGTCAATAACAACGTTTTTTATAGGTTTAGCTAAAAAGAAAGGAGAACCTTGCAAATTATGGAGGTTGACTCTTGATACTTCAAAATCTGTGACACTATAATTTACCTTTGTTTTAAGATAAGAATCATGCTAATCATATGAATTGTAACATTCATAGTGTGGATCATACAATTTACTATTTTTCAAGTTATGGACTAGTAGCATTGTTTTCCAATCATGAACCACAAGAGTCAAATATTCAAATCAGGATTCTTTTGACCTTGGAGACCATGGTGGTAGGCCTGATGTTAAAAGTGTAGGAACGGTATTGATCAGGAAGAACAGAAGCGGAGTTTGAGTAGGTTGCAAGCCGCACTGTCCTAAAGTGAAAATCTGCCCCTGTTCTGTACCTTAGTTCTACGGGCGATCGCTTTCTAGGATTCAACAACCTTTGCAATCCGAAGCGGTACTCCAATCGGATCGTCGCGGCGAACTTGTATAACAATGTTGTTCTCTCGGAGATAGCGCAATAGAAAGAAAGAGAGAAATTCAAGATAAATCGATGATTGATCTGAGAGATTGGTGGGTTAAAATAATTGGAATTGCACCTCTGCGATAAGGGACGAAGTCCCTCTGTGTAGACATGTTCCCGCGAATAGACACGAAGAAGAGTTGCGTTAACGGGAAACTTAGTTGCGTTAAAGGGAAATGGTAAAATAAATTATTTTCAAAATTAAACTTTTCTTTTTGAAAGATAAAATTTTTTAAAAAACTACCTTGGGCTCGGCTTAAGGATTTGCAACCGCAGTGCGCGTGCGTATTGCAAGTGCGACGTGCCTGGTTAAACACTTTCCAAATGGTTTGCCCCAAGCCCAGGAGCCCTCGGGCGAGCGTATGCAGGCTTCCCCAACTTCCTCTTGGGGTTTCAAGTCCTTAGAAAGGTGTTTTAGTATATATACAAGATCCAAGACAATGAGGGACTATTGGAAAGTATTGAATTTCCATGTTCAATAACATTAAGTTCCAACAATAAGAACCTTGGCATAGCCTAATTGAATCTTAAAGGACTCAGCGCGTAGTGAATTGAATCATGGGAATCAATGAAGCCTGTTAGTTTTATGATTACCCACTTGAATATTCAATCCATGGGAAGCCAGCTCGATAGTCCTCATCCATGTCTAAATTAGAAAATCATGATACAGATTTCTTTGGAAGGGTAATCATGATACAGATACCCTTTTTTCTCTCAGAAAACTAATCCCACATTCTCTAACTTCCAAGTATCTATGTTTTTTTTTATTTTTTATAACCGTGGTATCCAGTATTCCGACTAATCCACGAGGCTGCCACCCACCCACAAGGCCACGAGCCAGGAGACCCAAGGCAAGAGGATCCACCACGCCACCTGAGAATAAATCCCAGAATGGATGCACCGGGGGGATTCGAAGTTGCAACCATCCGGATAGGAATTTGCTTCCCCTCTTCCCCCTACCACTGAACCATTACCCTGATCGGTAACATCCAAGTATCTATGGATGAGCACATTGAGGCTCTAACAGAGGAAAAGCAAATTCCATTAATATAAGTTGCCAAATATCTATAGACCAACTCTACAGTTTTCTCCTTTTTTCTGTACAGGGAAAACTCTTTTTTATCTATGTTTTTTGAGATTGCTTATGATTGTTCTTTTTATTATTATTATTATCAGTAGTAGTAGTAGTAGTAGATATGGAGATCTCAATGTCATTTGCTTTTCCTTAGAGATAGAGCAGGATTTGAGTTACATGGAACAGGAAGCTTGGATAAAAAAATTGTATCAATCTGAGGCTCTCAATGACTTAGCCATTCAGCTTATGAATTATCTAGCATTTGTTCTTTATGGATGGTAAAATGGAAAGTTTTTTCTCTTGTTCAGGTCAATGCTGGACTAGAATGTGGTATTGGCATGGATGATTTTTCTGATTGGGAAGTTGGGGACATTCTTGAGGCCTTCAGAGCAGTGCAGAAGCAACGGACACTTGAAGAGGCGTCTTCTTCAATGACAGCTGCATTGGCTGGGGCAGGATTTGAACGATGAGACAAGCACAAGTGTCTTGACGAAAGAGTTCTAACTGGTAAAAATCACACTTGAATGAAGGAATGAAGGAATATAACTTCATTTTACCATTGCCAGGAATTCAACAATGTTTGCCAGGTATCCCAGAAGCCCACTTGCCATTGTATCCTTAATTATCTGATCAAGCTAAAAGCTGATTTTTGTTCATTCTTGTATGCTATGCTGTATATATTATGTCAGAGCTTCCATGTTTCATTTCTGTTGTAAAGAAGGGATAATCATTTTCATTAATGGAAGCCTCAATATATGCCTTGGTCACTAGAGTGCTTTTTATTTTTATTTTTTTAATTTACTTCAAATGCTCCTAATCCTGTAACTGGGTGCAGCAACTTTATCATGAACTACCTACTGGTTATTAGATGTTTTTAAGTATGAGTTGACCATGTTTCACACTAAAATTAAAAGGGTCCAATGTCTGTTTTATACATCAGCAAGTCTTATTAATTCTTGGATAAGAAAACTATCCTCTTTATTTGGTAAATTTAGAAAAAAGAAAGGACATTAATTAAGAATGTATGTTTGATAGCTAAGAAAATTTTCTTGAGAAAATATAGATTTTTTAAGAAATAATTTTTTAAGTAAATTTTTACAGGAGAATTTTTTATGTTTTATTTTTTATTTTTTATTTTTTATGGTTGTTTGATTATAAATGAAAAAAATATTTTGACATTATTCATTTGATGCAAAAGACAATATTGGGCACAGTTGATGATATTAAAAATTTTCTACTTGAATAGTTAAAGAACATTTTGATAAGAAAATAAGAGGGGTCAGAGAAATTTTATTTTGAGAAAATTTTGCATTCAAATGCACAATTTTGTTATTTTTTTGAAAAAATAATGATTGTTTTAGCTATCCAACACAATCTACATGAAAAATATGGCCATTCACATCAATGACAGAGAACTCGTTTCTACACTTAGCTTTTTTCCTCCCCACAATTGGCCTATTTTGCGTATACTAATTAAAAAGTATTTTGGTATGAAAATACAGAATTTGAAAGTTATGCAATGATATGAAATATGAAATGAACAAGTTTGTGACCACGCGATGCATGGGTATTTTATATAAATATATTTTTAAAATAAAATTAAAAAAATTAAAGAGGGGTTGCTTGTTAAACTCCATAACTACACTGTCAACACCCCCGCTTTATCCAAAAAATCGAATTCCTAAACTACCCAGAGGCGAAATTACCTAAATGACCTTATTTCAAGAAAAAACGAAGCCATTTCTCCACCCACCCACTAAATCTACCCCATACCATTCATCTTATTCTTCAATTTTTTTCTCTCTTCAACCTTCTTTGATAGGTTAGAGCATTCAAAAACTTTCACTATCAACACACATTGTAAGCATTATGGCAAAAGGAGCACACTCTCGTGACAACGAACGTCAACGAAAGATAAGTTTTTGGTGTATGTGAATGGTTCATTATGTTTTTTTGCAAAAAATCGTCATCTGATTCGGGCTTGCGTGGCTGAACTTTCAACCAAGATAAGAAGATGAAAATAGTGGGCATTGGAGTTATGAGACAGAGTTGGCCCTGTCTAGTCAAACCAAAGGTTAAAGTTTGGCCATATAGGGCCGAAACATATATTTCCATTTGTTTTTAAATATTTATGCATGCAATTGTTATGTTATGTATTTGAGTTTACCTAAAATTGTTTATGATCTTATTTGGTTATTGTTTGTCTAATTATAAAATTTTGTATAATTTCAGGATGAACAATCATGTCTAGACATGGTCGTTGATTACACAAAATAGTAGGAGTGGTATTGCGTGTCCTCGACATATCTGTATACAATAAAATAGTTAATTAGTAATTCTAAAAAAAAAAAATCAAACATTTGAGGGAGGGAAGGGGTTCGGCTACAAAAGGCCGAACCAACAACAAAGCTTGTCCATGGTGACGAGCTTCCTATATGTTTTTTTTTTTTTTACAAAAATCATATAAAAAAATACTCATACATGCTCCATTCATGAATAATAGTGCATAAAAAAAACCCCCAAAAAAATATGCATTTCTTTATGATTCAATGGATCAAACGACGAAATCTTTCAAAGACAAACGAGTAACATTTCGCTCTTTTGAGGTCCAAACAATGCTTCTCTAGCTTCAATCTTCTTTAAACCAAGATAAGAAGATGAAAATAGTGGACATTGGAGTTAGGGCTAGGGTTTTAGAAGAGAAATGAAGGAAGGAGCTGTTGGGAGAGAGGGAATCATTTTTTTTTTTTTTCAATTTTGGGGTGGGATAAGAATGGGGGAGGGTAGTTTAGGGTTTTTTAATATTTTGGCTGGGGTAGGAATAGTGTATATATTTTGAGTGGAGTAATGTTGGTAATATTGGGGTGATGATAGTCTATAAATGAGGTCCAAATAGCAGCCCTTAAATTAAAAGTATATAAAAAAAATTAAAGAACCTTTTTATTATGATTATATATATATATAAAGTGGGACCTTTAATAAGTTGCATGAGAAAAAAAAGAAAAAGAAAAGAAACGACTCTAGAATGGAGTTAAACTAATTAACTTAAAAATATAATGTTTTTTACTTAAAATATTAAATTAAAAATATAAAGTGGGAATTTTAGTAAATTGCATGACGAAAAAAAGAAAGAAAGAGAAGAGACAGTTCTAGAAGTGGCGAGGGGGTGGGGCTTTTTGCTGATTAGAAAAGTTTTAGCTAAAATAGGGAGAAAAAATTTCTATTTGCTATTTTACTATAGTTTTGCCACGTTGGCTGCCAAAGTGGCGAAACACTTTCTTTTTTTTTTTTTTTACAACAAAGAAACAAAAACTCCTATTAGAGGGTGTTTTAAGGTTAAAACGCCTATTGGTAATGCGTTGTCATTAGTGAATGAAAATGCGAACAAATGGGCTTTTTCAACTAAAAACTCCTTATGATTTGGAGTTTTTATTATAATCCCATTAAATAGGCATTGCCATTAGGGATTCTCTCTCATTATTGGAACACCCTACTATATTTTTTACATACAATATTGAATATGACCTGCATAATTTCATATACATACTGCATAAATAACCTATAAAATTTCAACATACAATTGACAAAAATAAAAATATGAAATAAAAGTTTAATATAATGATCAAAAGAGGCTAACGTGAACATGTAAAGTCCAATAATAATTTCATTCTTTACATCTAAATAAAAAATAAAAAGTTTTATCCACCTAAACAAAAGTTTAACATCATTGAGAAATGAAGATAACAACAAAATCACGACTGAGACCATAAAAAAGAGAGTTTTCTCTCTCACTGTGGCCATCTCCGAAACATGTGAACAATCTTTGGTGTGCTCCTCTGTGTAGGGCTTATACCATCAACCTGTGAAGGGCCCGCACCATCAACAACCTGTGAATGGTCCGCATCATCATCAACTTGTGTAGTGCCCGTGTCATCAACAACTTGTGAAGGATCTCGATCATCATAAAGTATTTGACATGCATCATTAATAACTTGTGAGGGCTCAACAACATCATCCATCGTGAGACTTCGACCTTGCCCACGATCACGACCACGCCTAGGCCTACCACTTCTGTGCAATCTCTCTTTGTGTTCCTCATTAGTGGCAGACTCTGGTTGGAACACATTCTGCTCGAATGGTAAAATACCCTAATTGAGTATGAAAGTCATATCACGTGCAGTGGAAGGAGACAACTGTGGTGAGATCTCTGTTGTCGTAGGATTGATAGTCCTACCACCCCCCCTCTTCGATGTCCTGGACCTCGTCTTCGATGAGGCTTATCACCACCTTCCTGATTTCAAACTCTATGACTACGATGTTCATTCCTTAGGATTTGTGTTGTAGCATCACAAATGCCTCTAATAAGATGGAAGCTTTCAGGTGTCGTGAGGTCCTTAATCTCATCTAACCTTCTCAATTGTGTAATTCCATTGATGATATTTTAATAACAATGAAGTTATGCATGAAAAAAATAAATGAGTATTGGAGTTTGCTTTACCGTATAATCAAAAGATGCTCTGCGTCGACCAATATAACGTCGAGTTATTCTTTGATATCACTCCATGTATCCGTTGAAAAACTCTGACTCATCACCATACTCAATGCCTCCAACCACTCGATCGTTTCTTTGTGTCCCAAATCTCGATATATTTGTTAAGAAAATTACCCCAATCTCGTGGTGTATAACCTCGCAGATCTACTTCATGTAAACTCAACTCAGTGTCACATGCTTCAGGCATATCTTGTTTTATACCAAATTATTGTAGTACCCTATCCGGTCGATGCCACTCAACTATGTGAAAACAAATCAAAGGGTTGACCACCCTTCATAAGCTATGATTCTCCAAACAATACTGAGGTAATGATGTCATAACGCCTTCATATTACCTATACATTCAAATATACACAATTAGATATTAAAATAATAAATTGATAATGTAAAACTTGTAAACATGTAAGATGATATTGCCAATGACCTCATATGTAGCTTGTGTATAAATGACATCTCGGTACTCAATTAACACGTGTGTTGCAACATCAGTTGACTGAAGACAATCCTTCCAACTAAGAACACATTATAAAATTAGTGTAATCATATTAATAAGTTTTTAAATGAATATATTAATAACATTTAATTAAAGCATATTATCATAATCCCAATGGAGCGGGTGGGAATGGCTGATGATCAGATGTCAACTCAATGTAACGAGGTTGATGCAATCTTTGAGGTGCAAGGTGTGACAACCTATCCCAAGCCCACAGCTACAACAAAACTAGTGCCCTAGATATCTCATTTGCATTGCATTGTGTTGCTTTGCAAAGCTCCTTATAGAGCCATACTAAAAATGCACTCCCCCAACTGTCAACTGCAACAAAACTAGTGCCCTAGATATCTCAATTGCATTGCATCGTATTGTTTTGCAAAGCTCCATGTAGAGCCATGCTAAACATGCATTTTCCCAACTGTATTTCCCTATTGCATCAAAGTCTGCCAATAAGGAGAGAAACATCAAATGAACTTGGAAAGTAGACTTATCAAAAAATGGACACCCTTTGATGATTTGTAATATGTACACTCTCCCATTGTGCTGCATTAGGAGCTCGGTACTGTCATTATTGAGGCCGATAATACATTCTACCAACCGGTTTAAATTTAATTTATTTCCACACATATCCTCAGGTTTTAATGTTACTACAATCAACTCTTCACACAATGTAAGCCAATTTGAAAGAAAAAAGGTCCAGTAACAGGTGCACCATCTACTGGTAAGCCTAACTGTATGGCCATATCTTGTAATGTGATAGTACACTCTCCACAAGGCATGTGAAACGTATGTATCTCTCGTCGCCACCGCTTAACCAAAGTTGAAATAAGACGTCAATCTAAACTAATAAAGCCTACTTGTGACACACCATAAAATCCAGCCATTTGTAAATAAAGAATAATACAACTATGGAGGAGAATAGTCCTATGCAGAACAACATCTCGTCCGCTAGCACAAATATGACAACCAATCTCCAAACAGAATAAAAATATTATTTGCGTTGTGTTTTTGTACACACATGTTGATGAATCAATGAAATAGCATGTACCTAGTTGTCCCATACACAAAAGGAATGATGACGATCCTGAAGGTACAAGACTGATTCATCTACAAGACCTAAGTACTCCATTATCATTGCAAATGTAGATTAACAATAGAACAAAAAAAATATGTAAAACATGTCAGATGATGTGAGCAAGACACACATAGACATATTCTCAAATATAAACAAGAATAACAAGATCCAATGTCAAAATACTAAACATATTAAAAATATAACTTTTAGTGTGAAAAAATAACATTTAATCGAATTATTCGATATTAAATTTTCGTAAATTGTCAACAAAGTACATCATGGATTTGAGGATT
This sequence comes from Paratinospora sagittata, assembly GCA_035771175.1. Lineage (NCBI taxonomy): Eukaryota > Viridiplantae > Streptophyta > Magnoliopsida > Ranunculales > Menispermaceae > Paratinospora > Paratinospora sagittata. The sequence continues at coordinate 28,937,238 of CM069610.1, forward strand.
GTCCGCTACTCTTATTTGGACATTTCTTTCGATTACGCCTATTTTCCTTGCAAATCCTGTTCGTGATCTACTGTAAGTGTACAGTGTCAACGATGTAGTAATAATCCGATTAGGTCGGGTATCGTCCACATGGAATTGTTTCTCTATCAATTACCGTTTCACATATTTCAAACTTTATTTAGACAATCAAATAGAGATATTAACCAGATTAAAATGCTAGAAATTAAATGGAATTAAAGCAATTGAAAGTGAAGAGAATTCAATAATGGAATAGATCTAGTGAATCGACTTTACTAAGTTTGCAAATCAAAATTAATTATAATCATTCATTGTTAAATTCATTTTCCAGATTTATAGATCAAATCCAAGGGTTATCAATCCCCTCTCTCGAGTGCCAGATTGAAACCTACAACTGGGATTGGATCTCGACCTCACGATAAAGATCCAATTCTCGATTATGCCATGAATTCGAGGGATTTCTCAATGATCTCATAAAATCCTATAAACGTCTCAATTCTATAGTAATCTCATGTCATAAATCTCACTTTCCATCCTAAAGAACCCTCTCTCGAGTGCCACCCCTTAGATCTATGTTCATTCAATTCATGATCAGTAAACCAAAACCATTAAGTACAGAGAATTATGAATAAACCATAGAAAATTTCATTAATAATGAACAAATATCACAATTAACCCATCAAAGAAAAACTAAGATCCATCTATTCTCTAGGGTTAGAATTTAGTTCATAGTTCTGAAGAAGAAGATACAAAACAAGATAGAAAGCATTGAAATCATCTTCAAAATAAACTAGAAATACTGTAAATCTTCAATCTTTTTTGCTTCCGAAGCCAATCTCCGTTTTACCAGCAACCTAGCCATCTTGTTTCCTTCTCCAATGGATGCCCCTTGAAAATACCTTCAATTTGATATATAATATGCCCTATTTCGCTTTAGACTTGAATTACCAAAATTGCCCAAACACCTAGCCAAGCAACCCAACATTTCGCGGTAGTGCTGCAGCGCTCGAGGGGGGTAGCATTGAGTGTTACCGCCGTGCCTTTAATTGCGTATTTTCAACGTTCAGGGCGCTGCAACGCCATCCCAAGCGCTGCAGCGCCCAGAATGATAGTGCACTTGTGTCCTTAGCCATTTTTCTTCATGCTTTTCTCTTTTCTTTCGCACTTTCTTGTACACTTCTCGCACATGATCTTGCTCACTTTTCACCATCATTTGGGCCTTGATTTGTCACAATTTCAAGCTTTTATTACCTACAAAACAAAACAATCATAAGTAAGTAAATCAACCAACTAGCAAAATATTAACAATTAACATGAAACTATGATATAAAATGAACATGCTATTATGCAAATGCCACTGATAACTTTAGGAAAAATCCCTAAAAATCATATTTGTTTTCCTAAACAAACCTAAAATATTTTATTCATGAAAACAACTAAAATTAACCTCTAAAACACACAAAACGTTAAGATGCACCTAAAACACTAAATATGCAAATTAAGCCAAAAACACCTAGAAATTAGTAACATATATCTAAAAACCTCATAAAATTCCGACAAAATACTATGTATAAAACTCAACTCATCAAATCCCACAATGTATCTTCCTACTAGGTTCACGCCAATCCATTTCATTTCGTATACGTGATGACTTTGGCCTCCCCTTCCTACCAATCATTGTGTGATTAGGTCGAATGTCAACGACATCTTCTGTTGGCCAATGCTTCTCATGTGGGATAGCTTTAAAATGTGGTGTATAGAATTTGATGTATTCATCAATTCTGTAATAATGATCTACATACCGAAAGTAGTCAATCCTCAATTGTTCACAAACAACTATAACATGTGAGCAAAGGATGTCAAATGACTGCCATTTGTTACAGTTGCAACTTTGTTTCTCTAGATTCACAACTTGCTTGTGACAACCTTTATCCATATGAGGTCAGTGTCTACTAGTCAAACCTCAAACTCACCACGTACTCTATCAATTATGGTCACCGTATGTTTTTTTTAACGCTTCTCATACTTTTCGATGATTTTCATCGCATATGGAGTGAATACATTCTCTGTAGCCAACAATGTCCCAATCTTCGCTCGTCGTGTGCCAAAGTACATGACACATCTATAATAAATCAATTGTACCAACGCTATCACAAGTAACATGCGAGCACCTTTAAGGACACTATTAATAGACTTTGCAACTCAAAATGAATAAAGAATAAAAAATCAAACTAATTTTATGTCGAAATAAGAAAATTGATTTTTCAAAATCAAATATTACTAACCCACTAGGTTTGACGTCATCCAACCATAACGATGACCACCATCATATGCTTGTGTGTATTGTTCTTTTGCCAGTCAACTGAAGAATTGCATGCATTGAGAGTTAATTCTTTCAATCACTTGCATGATTGTTGTGAACTTGCGAGGTTGGTGTTGGCGCCCTGCTCGATCTACCAATGCCTTTAGAGTGAAATTTTTGTACTTCTCATTAAAGTTGCTAGCCACATGCCTTAAGAAAAATCGATGGTGTCCATATGGCTCGCACCACCAAAGTTCACGCTTAGATACTACTTTTGTAATACCAACATTGCGATAAGATATTAGGCAAATACCCATCAGCTACGTGATTCCTCATGCATTGCAAAAACTATTTCCAATTGTCTGCGAACTCTTCTTCAACAATTGCAAAACATAATGGAAATACATAACCATATGAATCGACAGAGATTGCAATGAGAAGTTTACTTTTGTACTTGCCATGCAGAAAAGTCCCATCGATTTGTATAATGGGCCTACAATGTTTAAAACCTTCAATACATGCACCAAAGCCCCAAAATACACGTTGAAATACCTTGTATGGTGGAACAATTACGTTAGGTGGAAACTTTTTGTGATACCATTCAACCTTTGTTCCTGGATTCCTCGCTTTCATCACAACCAACCACCTTGGCAACATTTGATAAGATTTATTCATCAAATACGTTTGCAATTGTTTTTCTCTTACCAAACCACACTTTCTTGTATTTGATGGTATATCCAAAATCATTTTTTACCATTTGATAAAGTGTTGCCACGGAAGTTAATGGATCTGCATGAACCACATTTTGTACATGTCAAGCAATCAGTGATGAGTCCAATTGTGCATGGTCCTTTTACAATCTTGCGTACACACAACTATGAGGCTCACCATATTGTGTTATCTCAAAAATTCGATGAGATTTGCGCTTGCAAGCATGCAATCTCCATTTATAGCCTTCACCCCACATCTTGCACCTCATTGCCCAAAGTTCTGGCTTTGATTCAACAACAGTGATCTGGTAATGCTTATTTATGCAATAAATATTTATAGCATACTATAAATCCTTCTTACTCCTGAATTGCATTCCTCGTTTAAGCTCTACCAATGCATTTTGTAAATTTGGATTTGGTTCCAAATGTTCAGCATGTGCAGAGTTAATATTTTCCCAATCCATCTCAACCAACATGGATGTGGTGTCACACCCTGGGTTGCACAGCGTGCCCCCTACCCAGGTGTGGGCGCACCCCCTCGGGGCGAACGCCTAAGCTATTATGGATCCATAATATTGTCCCATCCCGGTACAGCCACCGCCACACAAGGACGTCTCTTGTACACGGGATCATTTGTCTGACACTATTCATGAATAGTGCAGGGCCTCCCCCAGAATCAAACTCGAGACCTCCCTTAAGGAGTCTAATTTCGCATTCTGAGTAGCCACTGAACCAACCAACCCCACAAGGAATGGCGTGCGGAATGCCGGGGCGGGACGCCCGGCGTAGGCATCTCCGACCACTCATCAACTCCCGTGAGGTGGTTGAGACCCTACGAGCCTTATATCAAACAACGACATAATATCAAAATGTACTAAACAAAACTACCCACCGTATTAATCATCCAAGACAAGAGATAATCCATAAAAATGAACCATAAATAAAATCATAATCCCTACAGTTCATTAAAATTGACATACACATAAAGTCCAAAATTGTGGGTACAAATAAAAACTGTCATATGCCCACATGATCTATCTAACAAGTCTCAACTCACCCATACTACAATGTGGTAAGTGTTATAATTACATAATCCAAAATATAATACTTCATAATTTAAAACACAGTTTAATCCAAATGCCTCTCAACTCACATCGAGGCTTTGGATTCTCTCGCAGGCAAGGCCCTCAAGATATAACTACTCCTTTGCCCCTATTCGGGACAGAAGGACCTGAAAGAGGAAAATGAGGGTGAGCCAACGGTGCCCAGTGAATAGAATTCAAATATGCTATCAATACTCATCAATAAATATCATGTATGCATGTCAATGTGTAGCATGATTAAAAGCTCATAACATATAGATATCAAGCATTTATAATACGTTCGATGCAAGTAAAAGTTTATCAATTTGGATCCACATTCCACATGCATTGGGTTACTAGTGCACGTCTATTTCACCGTACCGTTGATCCCAATCATGTTTATTTGGGGTTACTAGTGCACGTCTATTTCACCGTACCGTTGACCCCAATCTCTTCCTTTTCTAAAACCCTCCTATGACAAGGTTAAGTCCCCCTATTAGCCAGATAGATGGGCCCAACCAAAGTCATAAGGTTTTCTCAAATCAATGCATCATTCAAAACATTAAAACACATTCATGCTTTCAACATACAATATATAAGTGATATGATGACATAAAAGATATAATCATAAATGAAGTCTACTCACAACCAAGCCTCGCGAGAGTATTTAACCACACACGACCACCAAACCGAATCAGCCCAATCAAGATCCTGAAACATACATCAATATCCTACCATACATCAATTTCTATGCTCAATCACATAGACATTACACATCAACCCTAAATCAGCCCACATATAAACAATAGGCCTAAATCTCATCTAATCCCATCATTCAACTCAAATCACATGACTTAGGCCTCTAATGCATAGTTCTCATACATAAACCATTCTATTAATCAAAAATACTGATTTTCAATTCCTTTAGGCCATATTGTCGATTTACACTAGGTCACCATGTTCAGCCATGTATATTACTGATTTTGCATCATGGGTTCATCAACAATGGCAACTAGGTCAACATAGTTGACATGCAAGCTATTTGGAAAGATCTAAGTTCATATTCTAAATTTAGGTCTAATACAAGCAACCCTACCAATTCTTCATTTACTATTCTGTTCAGATGTATCAATATACCAACAGAAATACGTAATCACAAAATAAACCGTAGAGATTAAAGTATGTGAAGAAACAAACCTTCTGTCCAAATATCAGCCCAATCCAACGGTGGACCGAAAAGATAAGTATATTTGATGAACAAGTCTCTAATTAAACAATTTCTCCTTTCCTGCTGCAAATACTCAAACTCAGATGACTATATCACACAAACTACTACCAACATAAACATCTCTACCGTTCAGAATACAGAAATATCAGTTATAAACTACATACCCAAATTTTATATCCATCCAACGGTATATTGAGGAGATCTAGAAGTTTGAGTGAAACGGTACGAGAAATCCAGACTTTCCGACCAGCTTTGTTTCAGAGGTTAGATCTCTCGGGAAAAACCTCTAATAAAGATCTCCACCGTTCCGAATGTAGAAATATTAGTTGTACACTACGTACCCAAATTTTATATCCATCTAACGGTAGATTAAGGAGATCTATATATTTGACCGAAACGGTACGAGAAACCCAGACTTTCCGACCAGCCTTGTTTGAGAGGTTAGATCTCTTAGACGAAACCTCTGATCAAGATCTCCACCGACCAGAATGAATAACCATAAGCTACAAACTTGGTGACAAAAGTTGAGCTCAATCTGACCATATATCCCAAAGATCCAGCTCTTTGATGAAAATGTCGCAGAGATCTTCCTCCTGCAACTCCCTCCTTCTTTCTCTTCTTCTTTCCTTTCTCTTCTTTTCTTTCTCTTCTTTTTTTCCTTTCTCTCCACTCACCTCTTTCTAGCACTTCCTTGATTCCCTCCTCCACTCACCTCACTTTCTAGCACATTCTTGGATTCTCTCCTCCACTCACCTCATTTTCTAGCACATTCTTGGATTCTCTTTTCCACTCACCTCACTTTCTAGCACATTATTGAATTAGGGAAGTGGGCATGGGACACTTGTCCACTTTCATGCACCAACCTTCACGTGTGTTGGTCTCATACTACCCATACCAACCACATGTACTTTAACCAATCTCATGCTTCCATGTATTTTAAATGTTCAATCCATTTAATACACCAAATTTTCATTCTCATTTATTTTTTTATTCAATCAATCCTAACCCATATCAATTCATGGTTTAATGGGCCCATGTATAAATAATAACATATGCATTATACTTTAATTTAACATGACCCATATACAATTTATGATACACATATTTATATACATTATCAAGCATCAACTATACAAACATTAAACAACCATCAAACAAACACCAAACATATCAAGGCAACACATAGAGTTTGGGCAAAATGCAATTGGGTTATGGGCTAGATGAAATAATTTTCGGGGCGTCACATGTGGGCTCCATGAGCTCTTCATCACTTGTTCTTCTTCATTTTCAAATGATGTTTCTTCCTCTTCGAACTGCACTTCATCATGAATCATTTCTTCGGTTTCTGTCGGATAGTAACGCATTCCAACTCCTTCGGCAACATATTCGGCAATTCTAACCCTAAGCAATCCAACACTAACATTTTGTGAAGCTTCATGGTAATAAACTGGATTACTTGGGCCTACATCTTCTTCATGGTCATTATGTTGTTCCACTTGAGGAGATGGGGCACTTGTACGTATATCATCACCTTGAAAAAGCAGAACTTTGTGCAATGTGCATAAAAGTTGAATTCACATATAATTCAATAGAGTTTGGAGGAGGCATTTGAGACAAGACGGTCTACATAAACTCAACATTTTTCTCATCTTCAAATGGCATGGGTCAATAAAACATTCCATTAGGTGCCATAGTTGGATATCTACATACCATTGTAATCTTTCAAGTCTTATAGTCAATGAAGAGGGCATCGTATATAGCTGATCATTTTTTGTTCCAAAACTCAACATAATACCCCTCACAAAAGGACTATTAAGTGATACTCTGTGTGGCCTATAAGAAACTTCACCATTGACATGTAAAATAATAGATACAATTCTATCTCCCACAGTTCCTATGCAATAAAAAATAATTAAAATCCTTAGGTAAATATAATTATTACACAACAATCATTAAAAATTTCATCAAAAATTGCCTTCCATCCACAAAGATTCTAATGCATTAAAAAAAAAAGAGAGAGAAGGATAGAAGTTTTATTTATTGTTCTTTTCACACGCCAAGTTCAACTTGCACTATGTCCAATTTGTATCTATCCACCAAATTTATAAAAAGAAAGCTTTTATTCTTCATTTAAATGCTATTCAAGAGCTATTCTTCAAATCTTAAATTTTCATAAATTAGGGCATGATGACATCCATGATTATTTAAAATTATTTTCTTTTCTAGAGATTTTATCATAGTCATCTTTAACTATGAAGACTACTAGCACTTGAATAAAGCATTGGAAAGGATGATCACTCATAGATGACTCTAACACTAAAGAAAAGAAATAACCAAAAATACATTTCAAAAAATCCAATAGAATCCAATAGAGAAAAGAAAGAAAGAATACCTAGGGCTTAGAGGGTTTCAATATTTGCACCCTTCTCCACTTCTTTCTTTTGCAATGGAGGAAAAACCCAACTCTCCCTCTATTTTCTTCTTCCTTCTCCCTTTTTCTCTATTTCTCGTCTCTTGCTCCCTTTTTCTCTATTTCTCGTCTCTTGCTCCATTTTTTTCTCTTTTGAAAAAAAAAATAGATAGCGGAAGACGATCTTCAGCTCTATTATTAGGGGCCCCGATTTGGGGCCTCGTTTATATATATATTTAAATGAAAACTCCTAACTAGATGGCGTTTTCATTATTAAAACATCGAATAGTTCAACATTTTTATAATGAAAACGCCATCTTGTCAGGTGTTTTCTTTCTTTCTTTTTTTTTTTTAAATGAAATGCCTTACCAAACACTGTTTTCATTATGAAAACGTCGGATAGTTCGGCGTTTTATAATGAAAACGCCATGTTCTCTAGGTCTTCTTTTTAATTTTTTTTAAAAGCCAACACTTTGGCCATGTAGATGCCAACGTGGCCAAAGTGTTGTGTTTTGGTAAATATAAGTTTTTTGCCCATATTTAAGGAAAAAAAATGCATCAACTATAATTTGGCCAAAAATCCGGAGGGGGTGTGCCACATGTAAAAATATAAGGCGGGAACTTTAATAAGATTCATGAGAGAGAAAAAAAAGAAGAAGGAAAGTATGAGAAGAGATGACTCTAAAAGGGGGAAGGGGGTGTGCCATTGATAGTTGCATATTTAGATAGATTTTAGAGCATGTTTTAGGTGTGTTTTAGTATATTTTATACATTAGTTTAGTGTGTTTAAGTTAAGTTTGATGCATTTGTTAGTTTAGTAATCAATTGGATTTTATGCATTATTTTGGTTTGTTAGTTTATATGTTGGATCAATTTATGCTTAGAGTGATTTAATTATGTGTTTTGCATTGTTTTGTAGGTATTTAGATGTGTGGAAGTGAGCATGAATAATGGACACAACATATGAGAAGCCTAGATGATGTTTCATGAAGAACCCAAGTTAAGAAGTGGAAAAAAATTGGCTAAGTCTACAAGGAGTGAAATTTGGCTAAGTCCACATAAAAGAGAAGAAAATTGCGGAAGGTTGAAGGCTTGGAGCGTCATGGCGCTAGATGTTGTTTTAGTTGGGTTTTAGCAACTTTGAATTTCAAAATTTGGAGAACTTTCTAATTATGAGTTTATGAGTTGGACGACAAAAGGGGCCATATTATATATCAAACTGAAGGGTTTTTCGAGAGGAACACTTTGGAATATAGAGAGGAGAACAAAGGTTTGAAGACTGGAAGAAAAGTGGAGAAGAAGATTCGTATTGAATATTATTGAAAATCTTTACACCAATTCTAGTTTGTTTTCCTTTGTTCCGATTCATGTTTGAACCATTAGTTATTGTTTTTATGTCTTTAGTTATGAACTAAAGCCTCCTCTAGAGGTGTAGATTGATCCAAACTCGAGACTATGTGTTGACATTTATTATTTAATTATTATTAATGAATTCTTTTAGTTTATTTATACTTTTCTGTGCATAAAGCTTTCGATCCCCTGATCAAGGATCGAATGATTCCATATTCGAGGTAGATGCTCCAAAAGAGGGCACCTTGAGTTGGAATCTGGAGAGTATAACCTAGGCTATCGTGAGATTCAAAAGGAGATCGAAAACCTTTGAAGTCATTAAGTGGAAATCATAGATCTTAATGAATTACCGTTGCTTTTGGTTTTCATCGAAAAAGTTAAATCAATACAACGATAATATGCTCTAGTTCTGCTTCAAAAGAGAGAATTAGAAAGGTTAGGAATTTCGACTTATAAGCTAAAGAATTGATTTAATAATAATACACATATCTAGACATAGTTGAGAGTGAGGTGACATCGAACCTCTAGTTTAATCTCCAATCGATTTGCATTGCATTGTTAGTTATTAATTAATTAGTTTAATTTCTGTCTTAATCATTCTATCATTCAGTTTTGGTTGTCTAGATAAAATTAGGGTTAAAGCGCTGTAGTTAGTGTGGTAAATATCTCTGAGGACGATACCCAATTTTTCATCGGAATATATTATAACTTAGCAACCGTTCACTTGCAGTTTGCTTGTAAAAGCCATGTGTCACCCAATAAAGCTAGGTAGAGAGTTTTACTATATATTTTACTCTCTCTCTCTCTCTCTCTTTCTCTCCCTCTCTCTCTCTCTCTCTCTCTCTCTCTCTCTCTCTCTATATATATATATATATATATATATAGCCTTAGCACAACGACAAGGTTGCATTGTAATCAAGTTATGCAAGTATAAAGTTCACTTCACAATTTGCAGGTGGGCCAATGGTAAATCAGGTTTGGTCCTACCTTTAGATGGGCATGACAGGTGCCTCTCAAAATGGCTCAACAATATCACACTCACAAAGCTTTTATTGTAATAGTTAAAAGTAGTTGGGCAGTGCTTGAAGGAGAGAAAAGGAGTAATGTGTATGGTTGGTAAAAATTATCGTAGAAAAGTATTTTTTTTTTTAAGAGAATCTTGTTAAGACCAACTTTTTCAAAAAATGTTTTTAATTTCGTTTAGTTGAGCGTTTGCAAAGTGCTTTTGGACTAAAAGTAGTTTCAAGGAGTTTAGCAACATTTGCTTTCGGACCAAACTACTCATTTAAAAAAAAGTTTATCCTCTACACTGACATTAATGGGTCAATTTATTTGTGGGTGATGAGGACTTCTAATCGCACTCTCTGTGGTAGAATCCTTATACTTTAGGTGACTCCAATGTTCTATTGGTACTCTTGGATTTGCTCGAGATGGCAATGATAACAATTGGTGGTGGTGGTGGTGGTTCCACCTCAATCACAAAAGCGCAACGGGGAATCGACACTCTCTTTCTGACTATTTTTTTTGTGTGAATTTGCTATTGTACATGTCCCAATCGTGAGGGACCTACCTCATCAATTATAGTTGCTAGTGGTCGTCGTATAGGGTTGCCATAATTCATTGCCCTATTATTGTAATTGGATTTAACTCACGAGGAGCAATATCTTGATTAACACAAGGGTGTCGATCCCTAGGATTAGTTCTATTTGGAATAGGGGTCCTTGGAGTTAGGCTTTATGCCATGGATGATAATGAAGAATATGAAAATCTGTGAACATAATTTTCATTGGGATCTGGGTCAAACGTATTATCCTATGACGACATCTAGAAACATAGCACAAGTAAGAATTTAAGACCAACACCACAGGTATAAAGTAATCCACAACCAAATAAACAAAGTGTAGTCATGACAAGCAATACTCACACCACCAACTCAAACATGCAGTAATAGTGGTACCTTGATTGTTTGAGTTTTCATGTCATCTCTTCAACATTGTGATGCTTCCAGAGTACTTTAACTAGTAAAATGCTTTTGCTACCCAAGTTTTGGGTATATCGGTTTAATATTTGAGTTGGTTGTTCCTTATGGGTGTTTCCTTATTCGACCATTACATCAATCCATTGAATCACATGTGAAGGATCATGATGATACTTCCTTAATATGGAGACATAAAAGACATCATGCACCTTAGCCATTAAGGTGGGTAATGCCAGTTAATATGCTGCTTTCCCAATTCATTTGATAATCTAAAAAGGCCTAATGTATCTTGGAGCTAACTTCCCCTTGGTGCCAAAGTGTCTCACACTTTTAGTTGGTTGGACCTTTAAGAGTACAAAGTCACCTTCTTGGAATATCAATTGTTGTCGCCTCTGTTAGCATAACTCTTTTTTTTACTTTAAACGTCATGCAGGCATTCTTTGACCCTTTGAACCTTCTCATTTCTCTCTTTAATCAACTTTGGCCCTAGTTTTTTCTGATTTTCCATATCCAACCAATAGATCAGTGACCTAAATGGTCTTCCATATAAGGTCTCATAGGGTACTATACCAATGCTTGACCGGTACCTATTGTTGTACGTAAACTCTGCCAAGTGAAGGTACTTGGTCCAACCGTCATGAGAGTCCAACACATAAGATTTTAACATATCTTTTAAGATCCTAAAAAGTCTCTCATATTGTCCACCTATTTGAGAATGAAATATCATACTCATAGTGATCTTGAAACCCATTCTTTGCTAAAATTTAAGGTGAAATGAAGGTCACAAGTCTAACGCATAAGATCTTAACATATTTTTTAAGATTTGAATAAGTCTCTAAAATTTTCCATCTATATGAGAATAAATATCTTAGTGATCTTGGAGCTCATTCGTTGTTGAGAACTTTGATAAGATTTGAGGTTAAACAAAGGTCACAGTCACACATAATTAGGGCAAAAAATCGGGTACAGGTACGAACAACACCTCATACTAATAGTTATATAGCATGTTCGTACCCGATCTGGTTTAAGAAACAAATCAAGTGGTCGTCCATACTTGTATGTTTTAAAAATTGAGTAACGTCGTTTTGTTTGTACCCGTATGCTTTTTTTTTCCAAATATGGCAGTAAAGTATGCATTTTCAAAAGATAAAGATAAAGATCTCATGCCAAAGGAAGAAGATAAAAAAGAGAAAGAACGATTCAAGAAGAAATACAAGTAAAAAAGATTAGATCGAACTAGGGCATGGATAAATAAAAATTATGTGAAATTTACCCCTTGATTTAATTGGAACTGGGTACTTGATTTTTGAAGCTTACGTTCGGACCCGACCCAGTTTTTATAACTGATGCAACCTTTTTGTCCATACCTATACCGGGCTGGTTTTTAAAAAAAATTTGTTTGTACCCATTTTAACGAAAACAGATGGGTCCAGGCCCATTTTTCCACCCCTATACACAGTGATCAACAGTTAGTTACCTATTGACTCTTAAGTATTTCCTTCTCATACAATTTAGTGAACTTTGCTGGGTGTGTTAGTAGACCTAATCGATAAGAATTGAGTAGACTTGGTTAGTCAATCCATTTGTTGGCCCAGTATTACCGTCCAAGAGGGGGGGGTGAATTGGACATGATGAATTTTTGTGTTACCTTTTGGTTAAATAATCAAACAATATATATGCGCAATATAGGTAACAAGCAAAACAATAATGTGCAGGAAAAGAATAAATGGACACGGCAATTTATAGTGGTTCGGTTCCCCTAGAACCTACTCTACTACCTAATCACCCACGATCAGGATTTTCCAATCCACTAAAGGTTAGACAACTTACGGGCATGACTAGAAGCCGTACAATCTAGTTAATTTGCGGGCGTAACTAGAAGCCATAATCTATCCAACTTGCGGGTGTGGCTAGAAGCTGTACAACAACCAACTTACGGACGTGGTTACAAGTCGTACATAAACAAGGTATAGGCCCGGTTGACTCGCAAGTCAACAATACATCAAGGTTACGAATGATATGGAGAGATATTCTAAAACACTCTCAAATTTCTAGCATACAACCTTGAATTAATAACCTCTACTATTCCAACCACAATATTTCAAATGAAGTGCAATGTTGAAATAATTGTTTTCAAATACATGCAATCGATTTAAATAATGATAATATAAGATCAAAAATCGAATATGCACATGTATGTTCTAATATTGATTCTAAAGATGATATATGAAGCACAAGAATCAATATGCACAAATGATCAAAACTTGTTGATTCAAAATAGATAAATGATTAAGTTCAAGAATCAATATGCTCAAGTAATGATCAATGAAATCGATTCAAAGATAGCATAAGTTTAGCATGAGAATCGATATCAAACAAGATATATGAAACAACTAATCAAGATGATACAATATGCAAGATCAAATATGGTTTCATAAACTCTTAAACAAAACGGTTTTAAGGATAGATATAAATCAAACACAAAAATCGTTTAACAATCACAAACACAATCACACGAATCTTAAATAGAGATTTTACCCAACTCTTGGGAAAGATGAAGCACACAAGATTCTCCAAGGTCTGAAGGTGATTGAGAGTGATTTTGCCTTCAAGAAAGATGAAGATCTACAAGATATGTGATGAACTCACTTAAGAACAGCTTGATCTATACTCAAGAGAAGCTCACAAGTTTCTCAAAGAGTTTTGAATGAGTATGCGAACTATTTGAAAAATTGAATCAAAGATTCAAATGTAGGTGAACTTTTGCTATTAAAATATGTTTAAAACACTCAAGAACTTGTTTAAAACTTGGAAGAACGACAGAATGAAAAATGGCACAAGTTCAAGAATTTTGCAAAAGTTGCTCCCAAATGAGAAAAGTGTGGTATTTATAGAAAAATACCAGCCTGAAGCATAAGAACGCGTTCCTAGAGAGAGGAGTGCAATTCTGGTTTGAAATCTGAAAAATTTTAGATTTCCCTCCAATGCAGGAGTGCGTTCCTTATAAGAGGAGCGCGTTCCTTCATTTGTCTTTTGGGCATAGGAGCGACATTCTTCATTAAGAACCATTGTTTCTATAAAAATTTCTATTTTGCCTTTTTCTATAGGAGCGCGTTCCTTAATCCCTGATCAGAAAAATCTGAGTCTCAAGAAAAACGACAAGAGCACGTTCCTTAAACTCTGATCAGAAAAATATGATTCTCGAGAAAAAGCACAGAAGCGCGTTCCTTCACATTGAAAGTGACAAAAACACAATTTTTCGATCAAAATGAGTTTAAGAAATTGTCAAACATATAAACCAACTTTAAAAATATTTTTGGACAAGATTAAAACATAATTGGCGAAGATAAATACATGTAAGCCAATCGATTAATACAGATAATCAAGACATTCGATATGATACACGTAAAACGATGAAAATCGTGCACAGTTGGTAATATGAGTACATGATAAACAATGATATAGATATGCATGATAAACGACCTTAACTATATGATTGCATGATAATCATGATAATGTATGTGCATGCATGATCAATATGATAAAAGCATACGTGCCTGAATATCTGATAACCTATATGCATGAGAGATAATAGTGTATGCATGATTTTCAGAAGATGCAAATTATACTATGGTTGGAACGAGTAAAGATTATGCTACAAAACTAAGATTCTAGACAAAGATTACAGACTTGAAGCTCTTGAATCTTCGTGCATTATTGTTCCATCCACACGCTTTGACGATATAGTTGAATCCATCTGGTATAGCTAGTTCTATATTATCCCATTTCCACTCGCTAATAGCCAAAAGTTGTTGTAAACCAATGGTTGACATGCGAGAGACACTTTTCCATATACTCTACCATTTCCCTCTTCATACCAAAGAATCAAAATTGTAGTTTGAGGTCGTGGTACATTTTGTCTCCTCTAGGGTGCATTGAAAATTTCGACCAGTAAGCTTCGTAAAATACTTATGTTTTGATGATTGGGTCCTTGAATATACAAACTCGTTTCTTATAAAGACTGTGTCATCTTAGGCTAGAATTTAATGTCCTATTTTTACACTTTGTAGTAGTCGCACCCTTTTCACCATGAGTTTGGGGTTTACTTATGAAGCTTTGATTCTTTGAAGTAAATTTGATTAGGTATATTTGCTCATCAATCTAACCCTAGAAGGTCCTTCCTCTAGTTGTAGGTTATAGCCTCGATCAAGACAGAGACTGAGACGTGGAATTTTCTACTTAAGGCATTAGTGACAACGTTTCAATTTCTTGGATGATACTATAGGGAAGTCATAGTCCTTCAGAAATTCTAGCCATCATATTTATCGTAGGTTTAAATCCCTCTGTAAATATATTTACACTTCAAATTTTTGTGATTAGAATAAATCTCGAACTTTTCTTTGTAGAGAATGCGATACCATACTTTTAAGGTATATACTACTTTTGCTAATTCTAGGTCATGAGTGGGGTAATTCCTTTCATGAATCTTTAGTTACCTAGGCACATATACTACAAAATGACCTTTTTTCATCAATACTACACCATTTAGAGACGCATCCATATACACTTTATACCCAACCCCACTAACCGATGTCAATAGAACCGAGTATGCAGAAGGTCATCTCTTTAACTCCACAAAAGGATTCTGTACAATCGTTATTCCCTTGGAACCTAACATCCTTCCATGTGATTTCTACCCTAATCCCAATAGTTGTTGTAGATACATTATCCCTATTTTAATTGGTTCAACTTATAATCCTAAATGCTGACCAATGATGTAGTGGCAAATGAATGTGCATAACAAGATTCAAATAGTATATGGGCTAATGAATAAAATAAAGGGAAAATACCTTCTATAACAACGCTGTCTACTTTCCTTGTTGGGTAATTGCATAGCCACAACCTTTTGTCTTCGACCCTGTTATTGTTGTTGTTGTTTGTTTGGCAGGGGAACAATAAGTAAGGTTGTAGGTGCGAGCACGTGACTTTTCTATTTGAGGAATCGATGTAGGATGTAGGCAATTTCTTACAAGACCCACTTGGTCCCATTTATAGATGTTCTTGTTTTGTAGTTGTTGTTTTGGTTACTACTACCCCCTCCTCGTTGTTTTGCATCCGTTGCTTCCCCTTCAATTCTCTTTATTCAAGTTCCTTTGATTTCCTCGATTATTAATGTTTTAAGCTAGGGGAGCGGGTTCAGCTACCTAGGGTTGTGCTCTCTATATTGTTGGAGTGTTTCCTCTAAAGAACTTTTTGTAGCCCTGTTGATCAAATGTCGCCAACCACTTCCCTTGATTCTATCTTCTTTCTTTTTAAACTACTTCCCACTATAGCATTATGGTCGTATTGGCCATGTTTGAAATATTCTATCCTAAAGGGCATGAGTGCCATTCTCAGTACTGTTTTGAGGCCTCTATAAAACTTCTCGGCCTTGTCCTTCTTATTAGAGATTGTTGTTAGCGCAAAAGTTGATAGTTCCATGCACTTGGCAAAATATTCCTTCATTGTCATTTTACCCTAGTAAAGATTGACAAACCCCATTTTTTTCTCCATTTTCACTGCCCTAGGGAGATACTCTTCCATGAATAAGGCTTTAGATCCCATCCACGTAGTCATGTGGACATGAAGTGTCAGATGAGCTTTTATGGTTTTCCACCATTTGCTTGTTGCACTAGATAATTGATAAATTGCTATTGGCATTTTCTTCTCCTCTATTATCCTCATGGCCTCAAAGGCCTTGTTTGTTTCATCAAGCCATTTTTTGATCTCCTCAAAATAAGGTTTCCCTTCAAGATAAAAGATTGCAATTTTCTAAAGTCATGTGTTTTTTTTTTGGGTCATATAATCCCTTATTTTACTCGAAGGGAATCAACTAGTGGTAGTGTCATGACCAATTGGTGCTTGATAGATCATCAATCCTATGTGTGATGAAATTAGCAAAGCTCTTGAAGAGGTATTCCAACCTTGGAAGAGGTGCTTGTAGCACCGTTTGTTCAATTGTTGGTGCTAATAGTTTTAGCTTTATATTTACTTGTTCTTTCAACGACGAAGGAGTATGGGTAGCGTCTGACTATGGCTGGTTAGATATGTCTAGAAGTGGCTCTCTTACCAGGGTCATGAGGAGTTAGGTTCGCCTTGGCTTCGGGTGTGCATCGACATTCCGTGGTATATAACCCATTTGTTCATTATATTTAATCATTATCAACCCTCAACATTTGATGCATGCTTCTAATTCATTCTACAATGATTATAAAAGATATATAATATAATTCAATTAGTGGGTTTATTCCACTTAAGTTTCTTTGTGTCATGGTATTGGTTTTCCTTGTGTCAAGACTTGTGTGTGACTTATATATCGAACATGGTCTAAAACAAAACTTAAAATGGTGTTATCACTTACTTTAAGAAAACATTAAGTAGTATATTATTCATTTTCTTGAAATACTTTTCAAAGATCATTAGCTATTTTAAAATACTTAAGCTTTTTGAACTTCTGGCACAAGTCTCATGCTTGTCTAGACCACAGTACTTTGTATCTTTGTCCATCATGAATGCATGTAAGTCAAATTGTTTCTGTAGATTAAGCTCCCTCGGCCTAACCATTATTGTTTAAGTTTGCACGTTCCATAATGCGTGAAGTTGATGATAAGGGATACAATCTATCCTTTAACGCACCTAAAAATTTGATACACAAATGATCTGAATACCTAACTTATAAGAGTTATCATCCTATTCGTGCATCCCATGCCACCCAAATCTAGCGACACAATCATAAATTAGTTTTCAAAGCACTCGCCACATAAGGTTGCAAATAATTTATTTCATGGAATTCTAGGTTATCCTCTACATTTGTTAAGTGCCATACGACCATGAATATATTGATTATGAAGAATGTACAATTTGTAAACTTCTTACTAAACATAGTCACATACAATCCACACACTATTCTTAAACAAAGTATAGGTTTTCATTGAAAATAAAAGAGGAAGTTTTACACTACTTATGATTCCATCATGCATTTAAAAGAAACTTTTCACAACTAGTTAGCACACTACTTCTATTTCTTATGACATTATTATTTCAAGAATCATGGCATCCTAAAGTTAAGGCTAGGGCCTTCTACACCTAGCCAATTCTCAATCTCTCCAGTGGGCGATAATGTGCGGTTCAAAGGTTGCTGAGGCATTTGTGTGGAGGCCATAAGCTGCTAAATGTCATTTGATTTTATTAACTAGAAGAGGAGCCATAGGTATGGTCAGTGTGGGTCCACACGGTTGATTAGAAACTGGCATGGTTGGTTTGGTTCCAAAGTAAGTCTTGTGCAGTGTTTAGTTATTGCTTCTCATTCCACTATTTCTTGATGTCACGAACCTCTTCTCCTAATTTGTTAATATGGCTGCCTGAATGTTGCATCCCACTTCGAAACCTTTCTCCAAGTTATCCATTTGTTCATCAAAGTGTCTATCCCCACTTTGAACTAAGTACTCGGATTGCAAATCATGTTGCGCAACATTTGCAGAGAATCTTTCTTTGTAGATGCCATGTTGGACTCCCCCTCTAGCTTCAAGGTTGTCATTTGCTCTATGATACTCGTCATGATCATCCTTGATCATTTTATTCAAGGTGGATATGTTGAATGAAAAGGGTAGATTCTTGAGGGATGGGACTTGTAGTACATGGATGTTTTAGTACTAGAACATTCTCATGATCATGCCCTTGTAAGGCGATTTGGTAGAGAAGTTAATGTGATTGTTGGATTTTTTCATCTTATGCTACATTATGTAGGGAAGGGAAATTTGGGTCCCAATGGCAAAACAATAAAGAAGGTACATCTGAAAGGGCTCGTTACATTTATAATGACCTAATCTAGGAGGATATTGCTACATATAAAGTTTTTTAGAACACTATATTTTGAATCTAAATGGATGACTTTGAACCCTTTTGTTGGCCCAGATATGTCCAAGAGGGGGGTGAATTAGACACATAGACAATTTAAAAACAATTATAATGGATGGAATAAAGTGCAGAAATTAAAAAAATATGCACAGTCGATTGATAGTGGTTCGACTACTTGCCTACGTCCACTACCTAACCTCCTCAGTTAGAATTTTAAACCTTCGGGTGACAATCAAATTGTTACACCTTTTCTCAACTTGCGGGTGTGAGAACAAACATTACACTGCTCAGCTTCAGGCGTGAGACCAACCTATCCAACTTACGGGTGTGAGACAAACCTAAGCTTTCTCAACTTACAGGTGTGAGAACTAACGTCTCTCAACTTACAGGTGTGAGAACTACCATCTCTCAACTTACTGGTGTGAGAAGACCTGACCTTGTTGAATATAAAATATTAACTCAGTAATTTATCTGACTACTATTACAACCTTGATACAGTATGCAAGATATGAAATTGAGTACAACTGTATCCTATGAACTATCTCTCAGATTTCTCTTTCAACAAGAATGATATAAGTAAAAACAGTGCTGAATAATTTGAGTGAAAAATAGTTCAGACTTTCAAATCGATTTTCAGATAAAGATAGAATCTTAGATCAGTGTGAAAATCATTTGAATAAGTAATTATTCAAATATAATTCTTTAAAATTAGAATAACTTTAGCTTTTTGAATCAGATGAAAATTCGACTAACTTTCAAAAAGTGTTTTAGCTCAGAGAATTTTTGGTGGTCTTAACAAATTGTTAAGTGTTTGTATTTATAGACTTGTAGAGATGAAGTTGTTGTTCATTTAAATTTGAATTTCAAATATGAACGTTTACTCACAACAGCTAGAATATATCACGAGAAGGGCAACTACACATTTCATGAATATTATGATTTTCTCCAGATACACGAATAAGGAAAGTTTTAGAAGACGTGGTGCGTGAATAAGAAAATATCTCTTACAAATACAAAAAATTAATTTTGTACGAAAAGTTGTTCTGAAAAGATGTTGAAAAGGACGTACATGTCAGAACAACAAAAATATCATTTCTGTCGTTTTGTTCCTTTGAGGGCGCTCATAGAACATCAGCGTCTTACTGAACAATGAAGTGAGGGCGCTACTGAATAGTAAGCGTCCTGACTTACTTTGACAATTAAACGACTTAAATCATGAGGGCTCTACTTCGCAGTTAACGTCTTTCTTTGTTTTAAAAGATTAAACACACGAGGGCGCTACTCAAGATTAAGCGTCCATATATTTAAAAATAATTTTAAAACAATGTTAAGTGCGCTGAAGGACAGTAAGTGTCCTGAAAGTTATTTAAGTTGATTCTAAAGATGAGGCCACTCCTACAAAAATAGCGTCCAGATAATTTATTCAACTTATAATTTATCAGCGTCCTTAAAGATAGAAATTACTTAAAACGCAAAAAGAACTTTTAGTGAGCTGAAACTAAGTCAGTGTCCTAACATTCTTAAAGGTTGATAAAAGAAAGGTTGCTACTAACAAGTAAGCGTCCATATTAATCAGTTCAATTCAGCCTTGAGCTTCCTAATATTTTATCAGTGTCTTGACTCATCAAGTCCAAGAAAGCGCTGCTAAAACATTAGCGTCCTGAAAGACTTTATAAAAGTGGTTTTTGATTTCTCAATTAAAGCTCGATAAGAATCATTGTTTCTGTTAATCAAATCAAATACTTTAGAAATCATAAGGTACGATTACAATGTTACGATCAAAATTTGAAAACATAAAATCATGCTAAGAGTAAGTTGATTGATAAACTTTACATTCTAAGTACTGACAGACTCAAAACTTTACTTTGTGATGTTCAATAGGCTTGTGAGCACAATTCTTTGATCTTGATTCTTGAAAAATCTGAAACACTTGACAAGATCATTAGATACACAAACTGAAGATATTTGGAATCATCAAAACATTCATATCATGGGGTTCATTGAGATAACAATCTTTCCATTTTTGATGATCTCAAATACTCAGAGATCATGCAGATAATTATATTCATGTATTAAACATATAACGAATTTAGAACGGCATCTGCATACATATTAGTTCTATCTCATTTCAATCATAAAGATTTACATGGTAAGTTGCAAACAATATAATATACAAGAATGAATGCAATAACTTAGATAGAACTCCCTCTTACATGTAGCTTCCCTCTTTGGAGCTAACTTAGCCTTAATATCTGCATTTTCTCTCCTCCTTATTTTGAAAACATCAAAAAGTGGGTAGGCTTAGCTTGTACTGGGACCCTTCCTTTTCCTTTTTCTTTCGGCCTCCCCATCCTTCTTGGATCCACTGGAACTAGGTGCAAAATTCTTGGGTTTCCTTGGTGCTTGTGGTCTTGAAGAACCACGTGTGCTCTGTCTCATACTACTGACAAATTCATCAATTACAATACCCTTCCTAGATTTTTCAATGAATTTTTTGTGAGCATGCTTGGAAACACCAAATTTAAATGGACAAGAGGTGGACCAGGTTTGAAACCTTTTGCTTTTCGTTCCGCAAGACCTTAAGCAAACTCAGGAGAAAGTGTGTGACCTTCAAATTCAGGCCTGATTGGTCGCTTGCATTTAGGATCTGGGAAAGTTTTTGATGAGGGATCTTGGGGTAGAGACACTCTTCGACTGATTCTATGCAATGGCTTTTCATCCAATTCATCTTCATCTTCACATTCTAATATTCCAAGAAGATTGTCAGACTCATGAGGTCCTTGAGGACGTGTGAAGGCTGGAGCCTGTGGTGCAGATGGAACTTTGACACCCTTCTTCGACAATAGATGAAAGAGCATTGCAAAGTGTTTCATGCTTGAGGCAATATACCAAACAGTAGAATGCATCCTATTGTTCATTGCCTTGAAGAGGTCATCAAAGAAGCCGACTACTCCCTCACTCAATCTGCAGCTGTGATGACAGTGTAAGACATATCCATAATGGTTGTGGCAAGGAAAGATATCTTGTTCTCTAAGTTTTGAAGCTTTTCAAAAGCACGAGTAACCAAGTCGAGAATCTTGGTTAGTCTATTATCCTCTGGTTGTGCTGGACTTGCAGTGTCTAGATTCTCTTTTAGACTAGAGATGGTCAGCAACACTGGATCAAGTGTTGTAAGAAAGCATCCAAAACTGATTGCAAAGAGTCAGAAATTGACTTATCTTTAGATGATTCACCCATTGTTTCTTTCAAGCTTTGAATTTCTTCAAGAATCTTCTTCAAAGCTTCTCCAGTTATAGCATTTGTATCCCTACTTGGCATAGCCGGCATTGTGCTACTTTATGAAACTTGAGATCTGGCTGGAGGTTGTTGAGGAGTTACCAATCTCAGGGGAACACTAGCAACAAAGGCTTTTATGAATGTCTTAATCTGTTGCATGTTCTCCTGAATATTCTTTATAAGATCATCAGGTGATAATAATGGAGTGGAGCTCGATGAAGTCAAGGTCTGCATGATATTGAATTGTCTTTCCATTTGTTGTGTCATTGTCTCAAGCAATTCAGTTGCCTTGATCATGTGAGAGTTAAATTCTTTTATCTCATTAAGCTCAACCCTCTCCTGAGATTTCAGAGATTCTCAGACTTCTGACAATGTCTCATTCTTTAGCTGAACTTGGTTCTATTCCAAACGAGTCATTAGTTGAGACATGACAAAGATTTGATTTTTCTTACTCTTCTCAGAAAGTCTTCATCTCTGAAGAATTCATCATTTGGCCTGCTGGTAGATGGCTAGGAAGGTGGCTCTTGATCATATGAGCTTATCTCATGAACATTTTCCATATCATCTTCTGCCGAAGATTCTCCATTGGCCTCATGAAAATCTTCAATATGATCCTCTTTATCAACTTTTTCATTCATGTCATCTTCCTGATAGGGTATGATAGCCAGATCATAGCCCTTTATATCTTGACATTGTTCACCATCAGACTTAGTTTTTTTCGACTCTTGAGATTCCATTGATACAGGAATATCGAATGGAGATGGTGGTTCGGAGATGGTTTTATCTGAGTCCTCACTGACTCTTTCTTTGGAGAAATCTTCCAAGATTGCATTAGCAGTTTTTGACTCGTGCAGATGTTCTTCAACAACAGCCTGAGCAATCTTGGTCACCTCCTCCATCACATGTTCTTCAACATAAACAACTTGCTCTGCATGTTCAATTTCCACATCATCAATTGAAACATGTTCAATGTTAGCTGTGGGGGCAGCTTCTTTTTGCGCAGCCTGTTCTTCTTTAACAGTAGAAGCTTGAGCAGCTTCTTTCTCCATTGTTGTGACATCTTTTTCTCTTATTTCATCTTTTCCACTGGATTCTCCCTCAAGTGGAACTTCTGATATTGGAAGCCATTTGCCCAATGTAGGGACATAAGTGTATCTCATCAATTTCACAATGGTTTGGCCAATGCAGTTGTATCTGCTGGTCTCCTTGAAGCTTTCTCCACTGAAATCGATACCACATCTCTCAAACAAAGTGGTGATGTACATACCCAGAGGCAGACCTCCTCCTCTACTAACCACACTATTCATTACATGCATAAGAATGTGGGCGAGATTCACTTTCTTCTTTTTTAGAATGCCCCAGATTAAGAATAAGTTTAATTCATTCACAGTACCCCTACTACCGATTTTAGGCTAAATGATGTAGGTAATGATGTTGTGGATTATTTTGGGAATAAGTTCAAATGACTGATTTGTGAGTTTCTTGTCGACACTCGAGTGGTCATTTTTCTTTGAAATAAGATTAAGAGCAGAAAGCTTGTTATAGCCTGGATACTGGATTTTATTTTTGGTGAATGAATGTATGTGGGCACTTTCATCACTCGGCAAGGAAAATGCTTCAGAAAAGAATCAGGGAGAAATCTCAACAGATTTTTCCTTTACCATAGATTGTTTTGAGAATTCAAAGTCGCGTTTATCAACCAAATTTGAATAAAATTGGCTGACGAGACTTGGGTACCATTTTGAATTGAGGGTAAGTAAATCGATCCAGCCTTGGAATTCAAATAGAGAGAAAATGTCTAGATGGGAGTTAATGAAGAAATCGAAATCGACATAGCATCCATCAATTACAGCTCGATTCATGAGCTTCTCGACTATACCTCCATGTCTTCTCATCTGAGAAGAAGAAGGTGGTGAGATGGTCCAGAAGCGGTCTCAATAGGAGGTGTGGGTACAGATGGTGTGGGTTCCTCAGCCAGTTCGGCCAGAGTTGGTTCAGTTCTTAGTCTCACACTCTTTTCTGGAGGTGATGATGGTGAAATAGCTAGCTTTCTTACAGAGAAGGGGCGAAGCTTTTCGGGTTTGAGGGCCATTAAAAAATATGAAGAACTGACGCAGCAACATAAATACTGATATAGTAGGAATTAAAGAATTCATAAATGAACAAAAACACAAGATTTACCAAAGGTTAAAGATGAAGATTCATCGGTAATTTTTCGAAACGATTCCTGGAAAGTTCGTCGAAGCGTCCGAGCGTCCTAGGGCACAAAAGGTGAAAAGTGACTGCTAGGTTACAAAAAGTTTGGCTTTATAGAGAAAAAGCGATAAGCTCACTCCTAACACATACCAGCACGTGTCGCTTCCTATTCTTTAAGGGCGATTTAATTTAATTAGCAATATTGACCGATTAGTGTCCTTCTTCTGACAAACGTTCTGAATCGACTAGAGCTAATATGTACGTTAGCGTTCTCCTTATGACGAGTGGTTTTGGAACAACTAATGGCATCGGGCACATTAGCATCCTTAAACACTGTTAGCATCCTTATTAATACTTAAACTCTAATATTTAGCATATTTAACTAATATAAACTCAAGTATCGTATGGTTGAATAAATGAATTCGCAAATTATATTTCATCAACCAACAGTCAATAATTTAATCATGAGCAAAATTGTTTAAGCATTCTAAGCATTTCATGATTAAAGATAATCATTTATCACTGATACGTATAATCTCATAATAACATTAGTGACGAGAGTGACTTTTATACCTTTGCATAATTTTTGACTTTTACCTCAAGGTATTGCAAAGTCCTCGACTTGAGCACTCTGTCTCATTTTAAAGCAGTTGAGATAATTTATTGTCTTCATTCTCTAGGCTAACTTCTTTCTGGACATTCTATCAGGAGATCTTTCATTGAGCCTCCTGGATGTGCTTGCTGAGGATTGATGACTCATTATGTATATATCATCGGCAACTTCACTTCCGTTCCTAGTTGGTATATTTGCAAGAATGTCTTCTCTCTCAGATGAAGTTTCTAACCCACTCAAAATGTAATCAATTTCTTGAAAACTAATTTCAAATGGATTTGAAAACTTGTTTAGAAAATCTACTTTATATTTCCAGTTTCCAGGAAAACTATTAAAAAAATATTGTACTAAAGTAGAATGAGATATGGTTTTTCCAAAGTATTCCAGTTCATTTACAATGCGTATAAAATGTTGCAGGTTATCAGGAACTGACTCACTTTCTAAAACCCTAAAGTGAATGAGTGGTTCTTCTAATGTTTTAACTGGGTTTTCAGTCTCATCCCTTCTTTCCACAGTTTGCAGGAGATCACAGAACTCCTTTAAACTCATTTCCCATGGTTCAACAAATTCAGCTAACATAGTCAGCTTATCATTCCATTTCTTTGAAAGCTTATCACAAAAATACACAAGAGATATCTCTACAGGTATTTCCTGATTCAATTCTTGCATTCCATCAAGAATAGATTGATATCTATTGCATGCTGTATCGAGAGATTCATTCTCCGATATCTCAAAGGCATCAAATAATCTATCAGGCTCTTTGAGCTTTCCATCTCGAATATTAATCTTTTCACAATGGAGTGATTTGAGTGTTTCCCAAATCTCCTTGGCACTTTCAAGAGGAACTACCCTTTCGACTTCTTCCTCGGGTAGAGAACAGTACAAGGCATAGACAGCTTGAGCATTAAGTTTGTCATTTAGTATTTCTTTATCTGTTCATAGCTCAATAGGCTTGTTGGGCATGGTGTAGCCATTTACAACCATTTCCCATAGACTGATATCCTTAGATCGTAGAAAGGATTTCATCCTTATCATCCAATCTTAAAACCAGTCTTTATTGAACAGAGGTGGTCTGTCTAAAGGTTGACCTACTTCTATGACAGTCCCTCTGGTCATTGCCATTGATATCAAAGAAATTGTGAAGTTGTTTTCAAGAGCAACACTGCTCTGATACCAATTGTGGACCCAGATATGTCCAAGAGAGGGGTGAATTGGACACTTAGACAATTTAAAAATAATTATAATGGCATAAATAAAGTGCAGAAACTAAACAAATATGCGCAGTCAATTTATAGTGGTTCGGCTACTTGCCTACTTCCACCACCTAACCTCCTCAGTTAGGATTTTGAACCTTATCACTAAGGGATTCTCTTATGCATAAGAATCAAACCGTTACACCTTTTCTCAACTTTCGGGTGTGAGAACAACCGTTACACTACTCAACTTTCAGGCGTGAGACCAACCTATCCCAACTTACGGGTGTGAGACAAACCTAAGCTTCCTCAACTTACGGGTGTGAGAAGACCTAACCTTGTTGAATATAGAATATCAACTCAGTAGTTTATCTGACTACTGTTACAACCTTGATACAGTATACAAGATATGAAATTGAGTAGAATTGTATCCTATGAACTATCTCTCAAATTTCTCTTTCAGCAAGATTGATATAAGTAAAAATAGTGCTGAATAATTTGAGTGAAAAACAGTTCAAACTTTCAAATCGATTTTCAGATAAAGATAGAATCTTAGCTCAGTGTGAAAATCATTTGAATAAGTAATGATTCAAATAGAATGCTTTGAAACTAGAATAAATTAAGCTTTTTGAATCAAATGAAAATTCGACTAACTTTCAAAAAGTGTTTTAGCTCAGAGAATTTTTGGTGGTCTTAACAAATTGTTAAGTGTCTGTATTTATAGACTTGTAGAGATGAAGTTATTGTTTATTTGAATTTGAATTTCAAATATGAATGTTTACTCACAATAGCTAGAATATATCACGAAAAAGGGCAACTGCACATTTCATGAATATTCTGATTTTCTCCAGATACACGAATAAGGAATGGTTTAGAAGACGTGGTTTGTAAATCAGAGAATATCTCTTACAAATACAAAAAATTAATTTTGTACGAAAAGATGGCGAAAAGGACGTACATGTCAGAACAACAAAATTATCATTTCTGTCGTTTTGTTCTTTTGAGGGCGTTCATAAAACATCAGCGTCCTACTGAACAATAAAGTAAGGGCGCTACTGAATAATAAGTGTCCTGACTTACTTTGACAATTAAACGACTTAAATCATGAGGGTGCTACTTTTCAGTTAGCGTCCTGTTTTGTTTTAAAACATTAAACACACGAGGGAGCTACTCAAGAGTAAGCGTCCTGATATTTAAAAATAGTTTTAAAACAATGTTAAGTGCGCTGAAGGACAGTATGTGTCCTGAAAGTTATTTAAGTTGATTCTAAAGATGAGGGCGCTTCTACACAAGTAGCGTCCAGATAATTTATTCAACTTATAACTTATCAGCGTCCTTAAAGATAGAAATTACTTAAAACGCAAAAAGAACTTTCAGCGAGCTGAAACTAAGTCAACGTCCTGACATTCTCAAAGATTGATAAAAGAAAGGTTGCTACTAACAAGTAAGCGTCCTTATTAATCAATTCAATTCAACCTTGAGCTTCCTAATATTTTATCAGCGTCTTGACTCATCAAGTCCAAGAGGGCGCAGCTAAAACATTAATGTCCTGAAAGACTTTATAAAAGCGGTTTTTGATTTCTCAATTAAAGCTCGATAAGAATCATTGTTCCTGTTAATCAAATCAAATACTTTAGAAATCATAAGGTACGATTAATATGTTATGATCAAAATATGCAAACGATAAAATCATGTTAAGAGTAAGTTGATCGATAAACTTTACATTCTAAGTACTGATAGACTCGAAACTTTACTTTGTGATGTTCAATAGGCTTGTGAGCACAGTTCTTTGATCTTGATTTTTGAAAAATCTAAACACTTGACAAGATCATTAGATACACAAACTGAAGATATTTGGAATCATCAAAACATTCATATCATGGGGTTCATTGAGATAACACCTTTCACAATCTTGAGCTTCTTGTCTTTAGTGAAGAACTTCTAGCAGTTGAGAAGATTTCTTGTCTTTAGCCTTAGTTTGACAACATTAGTAAAATAACATTTCTTTTCCATCCAAGGAGATATCCAAAAATTTTTGAATCCCTTATCCATTAGTGCAATAGTGGAAAGTTGTACGTACTTGGTGTTGGTGGACCCAAGAAGGGGGTGAATTGGGTGTGATGGTCAATTTAAAACTTTTCCAATGACTTAGTGATATATACATTGGTATGTTGGAATTAAATGCACATACTAACCGTAAAGTAAAATGCATAACTTAAAGCACACTAGAATTTATAGTTGTTCGGCCAAGCCTACGTCCACTACCTAATCTCCCGATTAGGGTTTTCTCAATCCACTAACTAATTATCTTACGGGTGAGAACCAAACCGTTATACATGCCCTTTTACAGGTTCAAGACAAACCTATCCTTTTGCGGGCTAAGGATGAACCACGTTTCCTTTTTCCGAGATGAGGAAAAACCCATGTTCCTTTTATGGGATAAGGAAGAACCGTTTCTCTTTTACAGGTTCAGAGATAACCTATCCTTTTACGGGATAAGGTTGAACGATTTTCCTACTTACAGGTGAGGATGAACCTTAACATGATTTCAAACATGAAATCATCAAGTGAATTACATTCACTTGACCTGGTTGTTTCAATCCAGAAACACACCAGCATTACAACACAAAATAATGATGTTGGTTCTAATTGAGTAGAACACTTTATAATTAAGCTCATATGCATAACATTACAAAGATATATAAATTTGAATATGTAATGCTAAGAGACATACACTTACAGTTCTTTACCTTTCAATGTTCGGTATTGCTCAAGTGCAGTTTCGAAAAGCGGGAATGATATGTAAATCAATTAAATGTTTCTTCGAAAACCTTATGATACCATTAAAATATTGAAGTTGAAAATGCAGGACCAGTGTAAAACATAAACTCAGATAGTTTTCAGAATAGATAAAATATATAACGTGAAAACTTATGGTTCTTTATTCAGTAGTTAACACAACTACTGATATAGTTGGATATAGTACTTAAGATATGAAATCAAGTACAATTATATCTCTCATGAACTATTTCTCAAATTCCTTCATCAGCACAATAAACATTATCAACAAATTGTTTGATTCAAAGTGTTGGTCTTTATAGACTTAGTACATAATAGCTGTTAGACATTTGAAGTTCAAATACAATGTGAACGTTTACACACAACGGCTAGATTGCTATATGAAAATGGCAACTGTAATTTTTACTAACATTCTGGTTCTTTTCAGATTACATGAATAAGAAAAGTTTTTAGAAAACTTGATTCATGCATCAGAGAGGATCTCTCATAAATCTAAAAAGGATTTTGTGCAAAGATCCGTTCTGAAAAAGTAGATTGATATAGTGTATCTATTAGAATAGTGACGGTTATTGAATTAGCATCCTGATTTCGTAATCAGCGTCCTGACGCATAACATCAACTTTGTTGTTTTGTTCCTTAAGGGCGCTCATTATGTATAAGCGTCCTGCTGAACAATGAAGTGAGGGCGCTACTAATTCGTAAGCATCCTGACTTTCTTTGCAATAGAAATGACCCAACTTTGAGAGCGCTAAAGCATAGTTAGCGTCTTGCTTACTTTTAAAAACATTAAAACACAAGGGCGCTACAACTATGTAAGTGTCCTGTCATTTCAAAATATTTGAAAACAAAACCAAGTGCGCTGAAGGTCAATCAACATCCTAAAAGTTATTAAGTTGATTCCCAAATATGAGAGCACTCATATCCAGGTAGTGTCCTGATAGTTTATCCAACTTATAACTATTAGCGTCCTCAAAGATAAATTCTCTAAAAAACTTAGAAATCTTTCAATAAGCTGATGCTAAGTCAGGGTCCTAACAACTTTGGAGGTTGACTAAAGGGAGGCAGCTACTTACAAGTAAGCATCCTGATGAATCAGTTTAATTCAACCTTGAATGTTATCAGCATCCTGATGAATCATCAGTGTAACACCCGTACCTTAGGATGACGTCATTTTGACCCGTATATGTATTTGATGCTCGACGCATGTTGGTTCAAGTGTCTTTGCATACTTTTAAGTTGCTTAATGTGTGCTTAAAGTTTCGAAATGATTGGAGACCAGTTCGACGTCGAAAATGGTGTTTTTGATCAATGGAGCTTGCTCCATTGAGGAAGAAATTTCTGTCACCGATTACATCAATGGCTTGATCTCCTATATCCGTTGTTTGATTGAGCTGAAATTTTGCCAGCTTATTTTTCTTTGATAGATCTTCATTTTGAACGGTGAAGATCTTGATCAGAGTTTTCTACTGTGATATATAAGACTCCAAACACTATTTCTTGAATTTATGAATTTTCTTGTGCAGTTTTGATCAAACGGTTGGATCTCTCAATCCCACCGTTGGATTTTACCAGAAGGTTGGTAATGGACTCATAAAAATTTTGAACAGTTAAGATATTAAATTGATGAGTCGTTTACAAGAAATTGACTATCTAAGTGAAAGTAATTGCAGTAGGAAAGTTGTTTCTTTTATTTAAGTGGTTTTATTTCTTGTGGGCCCAAAATCTTCTATAAAAGCAACCAACACCTAATTTTCGGCTCAGTTGCTCATTTTTCACTTAGAAAAGAGGGAAAAGAGCTGGAAAAGAGAAAATGAGAGGGAAGCTAGGGTTTCGGTGATGTTTGCTAAAAAATCCCTAAGGTTTGCATATTTTCCTGGTTTTCTTCCTTTAATCTCTTTAGTTTAAGCATGTGAGATGTATTTTGACCTAAGCAATGCCATGAGTTTTCAGTTGAGGGTGTTCCAGACTAGGGTTCCTTTGCATGTATGTTTTTATGAACCCTAGTGTTAAATGGAGGCCATTGATATCATTTTTCCCAATTTCTCACTTTGATTTGGTGGAACCCTTTGTAATTGGACCTACACTTGGTTCATGGCCTTAGACTTTTCCAAATGGCTAGCATGTCATCTATGTTAGGCTTATGGACACTAGAAACTGATCCATGTATTTTGTTAGAGATTTCCTTGGTGAAATCATAGGGTTTAGTACAAATGGCCCTTGCTTGGTTCATTAACGTAGGGTTGAGAACAAACCTTGCATGTCAACTATGTTGACCTAGTGGGCATTGTTGATGAACTCATGCTGCAAGGTCCACAACTGAGGATCACCATCCAACCTCAATGGAATTCCCTAAAAGAGAATCTCATGTTAAGAGATCCAACCCACATTGCTTTCCCAACTGACTATGCTCAAGTACATTTCATGAATCATTAAATCATTCATACTACATTAGATAAGCATTTAAAGACTCATTTATACTACAATGCCACATATAAAAATCACAAGTAAAGAAACACTCACAACTTGATTGGCTAGACTTAGCCAATCCAATTCCAACCACAAGAAAGCACTAGAATGCCACAATCACCCCAATGCACCTCAATCCCTAATTGGCCTATTTGGGTTACTTAGATCATTCACAAATCCCTGCAAACGATATGGTTTACACAATACTGAAAATCAGTCCAAAGTGTGCCAAACAACCATGTTTAAACCCAACTACATAGCCAATTAAGATTCTAAAATGGTCATACCCATGAGCTAATCCCATATTGCTCAATTCAACCATTTAATACCAAATTAACCCATATTTAACCCAATTGAATGCAATAGGTTGATCCAACCACTATAATATAAGGCATTCAATCATATATAGGGTTAATTAGACCATTTGCCAAGTCAATTTCATCAATTGACCAAGTCTAGGTCAAAATCCCCAAATTCATTGAAATTTCTCAAATCACATGCCCTAGGCCAAAATTACACTAGGTCACCATGTTCAGCCATGCAATATACTGATCTAGCATCGTTTTATGGCTTGTGTAGATAAGATCGCCTAGACATAGTATATGTCTCGATGGGGTGATCTTATTAGTTACACGGCCCTAGAAATCCTATTAAATTATAGGTAAGATGTAGATCAAGCAAGGAGTGTCGCGCACTCCGGCCTTTGGATTGACACTTACTCAGGAGGTGTCTAAGATTGCATGTGAATATTTATAAAATGATATGCATTGTCTTGGTTATGACATGATGCATTATATTTGGCATGTATGTAATCTTGTGTATCACCATGCTATTTAAACTATTTTTAATGATCTTGCAATGTTTTATTTAAATGCATATATATGTTGCCACTTGTAGAGGACATTCACTGAGCTTGTTGTAGCTCATTCCTCATCCTTATCTTTTCATAATCGGATAGGAAAGGGAAAGGGAAAACTTAGTTGTGGAGCGTTTCCTGTACCTTTCTGATGTAAGTGTTAGTATGTGTATTTGTATTTTGATAAATTGTACTAAATAACACCTAATGTTTATACATAACATTTAAATGGGTTTGTATTTATGGTTAGGTATAATTTTGTACTTTTGAACATTATGGACTTTGAGGAATTTTCTGGTTGTCATTTTGGGTATGTATTATATTGATTATCTTATTTATGTCTATGTGTTTGATGTTGTTTTTGGGATTGTTGTATGTGGTTAGAAGGCTTATCGAGACGCCATGTATATCGAGGGAGGATATACGCGGGGTTCTGTGTCAGTCATGACATCACAGATAGTGGGTTATGACAATTAGCTTCCTGACTTATCAAGTTCAGGATAGCGCTGCTAAATCATTAGCGTCCAGAAAGACTCTTAAAAAATAGTTTTGACTCTTGATTAAAAATACGATAAATGCGAATAAAAACTCGGTAAATTTCAAATTAAATATAGAAAATTAAATCATTTGAAATACCGTAAAGCGTATGATCAAAACATGCAAATATGCAAGTGATTTGTGCATGGTTTTGAAAAACGTTTGAGCAATATCGATTAGAGAAAGGTATACCTTAAATACTGTGTATTTCTCATATTTCTCATAACCTTTAAATCCAACTCTTCAATGTGAACTTCGTGTTTGAGTTGAATTTCGTGAACGTTGATCGAATGATGTAGTCTTGAAGCTCTTGATTGAATCGCTCGAGTGGTATGATCTTGAAATCATGATATGGTCTTTGAGGTCCTTTGATTGAAATGATCTTGAACGTCTGATATGATCTTAAATTCCTTGATCGAATCATTCTTTGGCTTTTTTCTTTCCTGAGGTGCTAAGATAGGTTCTTGATTAAAGCTCGTTAGCACCGAAAGAGATTTTGTTTGTGATCATCAAAATATACTTCATCAAGTGTACTTAGGGACGTGCTAAGTGATGAACCACTTAGGTCAACACGTGGAACACTTATTGTTATCAAGAGTTTTATCTTCATTGAAGCCCTTGAGATGCATCATATCTCCCAGCTTAGGGAGGTCAGAAAGTTGCCAATTCATTGGTTTTCGCACCATTTTTATTTGTAAATGGAACATGGTGTGAAAACCCTTATCTTTAAACTTATTCCATATATTATTATTTTTCTCTTTCCTAAATATGGGATGAGTATCTTTTATGCCAACAAGGAGCTTTTTTTGTATGTCTCTCCATTTATTTTTAATTGCTTTGAGTCTTAGATATCTAAGGATGAGAAAGGAGAGAATTTAAGGGGCCACTTAAGCTTGTATGAGGAGGAAAGGATGTTGACATGTTTGAGGCCGCTAAAGAACCACCTCCTTAATTATAGTAGTTGCTAAGGACACAAATGTCATTTGTAAATTTTACATTATTTCTTCTCCTCCTTTCTTTTTTCCCCTTTTTGTATTATGAGTTGGCCGAACCTAGGTTGGCAGCTCCTAAGTCAACTGGACCTTGGTCGAACCCACTGCCTGCTTTGATTGACCTAGGACAAGTCGATCTCAGATTGATCTGCTGCCAGGCCTAAGCTAAGCTTAGGTTGTTTGACTTATGATTGACCTTGCACAAGCCTAAGGTTACCTAGGTTAATCGTCCGCTCAACCTAAACAAGGTTGACCTTGCACCGATCTGGGTCGACCTTTCACTGAAGTTAAGCCCTACTTAGGTTGATCAACCCCTAGTCGACTTAGGTTTTGTTGTTGTGAGGTAAAATGCATTTGTTTTTTTGTCTCCTACAAGTAATGGAAGCATGTCCAACCATATTTTGATGGAACTTTCATCCTATTCTCAATTTTTTTGTGTTTTCTATCCTCTAAATCTCTAACCTACATTGTTCCACTTTCCTAGATTTTCAACAATGTCAATTTAGGTTAACTTTTTATTTTTATTTTTTATTATTTTATTTTAATGTTTTGAGCCAATCCAAGTCAAATGCTCTAATACCATTACAGCTGTCACACGTCGTTCTACTTCAACTCATGTAAGTTGACCAAGCATTAAAGTAAAAGCATGTTAAAGTAAATATAGAAACTCAAAATGAGAGAACTTCATTGATATGTAGCTCTTTGGACTTCCAATCCCCAAAAATAAAAAGCTGGATTGGATGTTGGGAGAACTAAACCCTTAATACGAACATTTCTCATCATGACTTCACATAAAATAAGCTTTCCATTATTGCTTTATATTTGTGATTTTTCATTGTTTTAATTATAAAGGCTTTCACCACCACCTACATCCTTAAAAAATGATCAATGAAGTGAAATAAGTCCAATGGTTCAAACCACAAGTTTCAAAGCATTACACATAGCGTTAAAGATAACATTCAACCAATAGCACAAACAATCATAAGCATAAATCTCAATCATAGAACAATGTATAACCAAGATGCATAGGCACATAAAAATCCAAACATCATATGGTCAAACATGGTCTAAATTCAAGATTGCATTTTGCTGCAAGCATAGACCAATCTACAACCCGATAAGAATGGTTGGAGCACTGATGAGTTGTTTTTGCTTGTTAGTGTTTTAGTCTATAAGTTTGTTAGTCTTAGAAAAATATTTTTCGCGCGTTTATCATTTCCTTTTGTGTTTTGTAAGAAATAGAAAAATGAAGGAACTCGAAGGAAATTGGTAATCATAAGAGTTTGTGTTGGCCCAGTATTACCGTCCAAGAGGGGGAGTGAATTGGACTTAGAGGATTTTCGCATTACCTTTTGGTATTAATTAAATAGAATATATGCACTGTGGGTAACAAGCAAAATAATAAAGTATGGGAAAAGAATAAATGGATACGGTGATTTATAGTGGTTCGGTTCCCCTAAAACCTACTCCATTACTTGATCAACCAAGATCAGGATTTTCCAATCCACTAAGGGCTAGTCAACTTACAGGCATGACTAGAAGTCGTACAATCTAGTTAACTTACGGGTGTAACTAGAAGTCGTATATCTAACCAACTTGCGGGCGTGGCTAAAAGCCGTATATCTAACCAAATTACGAGCGTGACTAGAAGTCGTATAGTAACCAACTTACAGGCATGGTTACAAGCCGTATATCTAACCAACTTATGGGTGTGGCTAGAAGCCGTATAGTAACCAACTTACGGGCGTGGTTACAAGCCGTACATAAACAAGGTATAGTCCCAGTCGACTCACAAGTCAACTATACAAGAGATGTTTTAAAGACTCTCAAATTTCGAGCATACAACCTTGAATGAATAACCTCTACTATTCCAACCACAATATTTCAAATGAAGTGCAATGTTGAAATAGTTGTTTTCAAGTACATGCAATTGATTCAAATGCTGATAATGTAAAATCAAGAATTGAATATGCACATGTATATTTAAATATTGATTCTAAAGATAAAATATGAAGCACAAGAATAAATATGCACAAATGATCAAAACTTATTAATTCAAAATAGATATATGTTTAAGTTCATGAATCAATATGCTCAAGTAATGATCAATATAATCGATTCAAAACAATATAAGTTTTGCACAAGAATCAATATCAACCAAGATATATGAAACCACTATTCAAGATGATATAATATGAAAGATCAAAGATGGTTTCACAAACACTGAACAAAAACGATTTTAAAGATAAAGATAAATCAAACATAAAACCATTTTTCAATCACAAGCACAATCACACGAATCTTAAAAAGAGATTTTACCCAACCCTTGGGAAGGATGAAACACACAAGATTCTCCAAGGTGTGAAGGTGATTTCACCTTCAAGAAAGATCAAGATCTACAAGATATGTAATGAACTCACTTAAGAACAACTTGATCTATGCTCCAGAGAAACTCACAAGTTTCTCAAAGAATTTTGAAAGAGTAGACGAACTATTCGGAAGATTGAATCAAAGATTCAAATGTAGGTGAATTTTTGCTATTAAAAGATGTTTAAAGAACTTACGAACTTGTTTTGGACTTGTAGAAATGAAAGTATGAAAAACGGCACAAGTTCAAGAATTTTGTAAAAATTGCTCTCAAATGAGCAAAGTGTGGTATTTATAGAAAAATACCAGTCTGAGGCACAAGAATACGTTCCTAGAGAGAGAAGCGCATTTCTAGTTTGAAATCTGAAAAATTTTAGATTTCCCTCCAATGTGGGAGAGCGTTCCTTATAAGAGGAGCGTGTTTTTTCATTTGTCCGTTGGGCATAAGAACAAGGTTCTTCATTAAGAACCACAGTCTCTATAAAAATTTCTATTTTTCCCTTTTCTATAGGAGCGCGTTCCTGTTAAGAGGAGCATGTTCCTTAATCCCTGATCAGAAAAATCTGAGTCTCAGGAAGAAGCACAGAAGCACATTCCTTATATGAGGAGCACACTCATTTACATTGAAAGTGACATAAACATGATTTTTCAATCAAAATGAGTTTAAGACATTGTCAAACATATAAACCAACTTTGAAAACATTTTGGACAAGATTAAAACATAATTAGCGAAGATAAATGCATGTAAGCAAATCGATTAATACAGATAATCAAGACGTTTGATATAATACACATAAAACGACGAAAACTATGCAAAGTTGGTAATATGAGTGCATGATAAACAATGATATAAATATGCATGATAAACAACCTTAACTATATGATTGCATGATAATCATAATAATGTATGTGCATGCATGATCAGTATGATAATAGTATATGTGCATGAATATCTAACGACCTCTATGCATGATTTTCAAAAGATGCAAATCATATTGTGGTTGGAAAGAGTAAGGATTACTCTACAACGCTGCGATTCTTGACAAAAGATTACAGACATAAAGCTTTTGAATCTTCGTACATTATTCACACGCTTTAACGATATAATTGAATTCATCTGATATAACTAGTTAGCACTGAAACAACTAAGTCAAAGACATTAGTACCGTGATTATATTGTTTGTTAGCATCAAAACACTTAGGAGAATACCAAGTGCAAAAACCACTTAAGTCAACAGTTTGATGTTATAAGATAATTGGTGCAAGAGCTGCAGCTCTAAGAAAGTGAATTCAAGGCAGCATGTGTATACCAAAAATTCTTGATTTGAGTTAAGAGACATAGCGCTAGAAATAAAGAGTCGTAGCTCTTGTGCGCCAAGTGTTTTATTTCGAATTGACTCTCAAGTTACCTATTGAGTTCAAGACCAATATAAAGAATATTTTAGGGTAAATTTTAAGAACATGATTTATGTCTTTTTCATTTTCATTATGAACTAATTTTCTATATCTAGAGGAACGGTATTGTAGCCTATGCTTAATACTATGCTATTGATTGTTTGGTTTATTATTAAGAGATTTTCTTTCATTTTTTTTTTTTTGTATTTTTTTTGTTCTTAATTCTGAATGATTTTATATTTAAAGTTCGGCACTTGAGAGAGAGAATTCTAGATATGATCTTGGAAAATACAACCTAGGTTTTTTTAGAGTTTAAGAGGCCTATAATTCCTTTGAAGCTAATTAAGAGAATCACAAAACATAATGAATTCTTAATATCTTGAATATTATAGGGATATCAAAATCAAATTTTTAGGAATATTTCTGACTCGACACTCAAAAGAGGGAGTTGGATAAATTAGGGTTCTTGGCTTATAAACTAGGAGAGTTAATTAATAATAAATTGCATGAAAAAGATATAATTGATGGCTAGGTGAAATCGAACCTCTAGAATCTCTATTCATTGATTTCTTCTTAATCCTATTTCAAGTTGTTTTAATTTACTTTGCATTGCTTAGTTGATTAATCTTTCATTTTGATTTTTTTAAATAAAGTTAGTGTTATTTTAATTACATCACTTGGTGAAAATTAGATTACAATCTCTGAGGACGATAACTATATTCATCACTCTACTACTAAAACTTGAGATTGTATGGTACTTGAAATTTGTTAACAAACAAGCAAAAATTGGAGATCATGGCCAAATCCATTTGCCTAGATGATTGTGTGCAAGAGTTTTACAAGTTTAACATGAATAAACAAACCAAAGGAGTGGGTAATACAAGCAAACCTAAGGTGATCACTCCCACCTTGATTGTCAAGGGATTTAGTGTAAAGCAAGCCTCCAACTCCCTAAGACTCCAAGTCTCCATCCTCGAAGGCAAGCAAAAATGGTTTATTAGGGTTGTTAAAACCTTTATATAGGTCTATGTAATGCAATCTAATTCCCCACTTAATCTTAATCTATATTAAGATTAGTTTAACCCTTAGCTTAGCCCTTAATATATTGGTGTAAGCTCCAATCATATATTGAACCCATAATTATTCCTTACTTTGGGCCCAATCCCATATTTACATAATTGAACTTCATTCATAGTCCATAAAATGTATAGGGCCCATGAGTTATAACCCTAGGCACATTTACATATGAATCTCTAATAAAAGTCCCTTTGATTTAGGCATGGTCTCATTAAATGGATCCTATTATATCCATTTATCATGGTTTATAAGGATATGTTAGGCCTTGATGTATGTCACACAATTGCTAGTTTTAGGGCATAGTCAATTTCTTCATTGACTAATTAAAATGATGCATAAAGTTCAAGTCCATTTTGTGTTATAGCACAATAATAATAATAATAATAATAATAATAACTCCTAAATATAGCAATATCACATTTAATACAATTTATTTCAAAGATGATATTTTCCACCTTATTACTCGCGTGGCATAATTGAATAAAAATGGTACCCATTAATCAACAACATCCAGTAGATATGAATGCAATGCCATACAATGATGTAATGCTTTATTATGGTTTATTAAGTCTAACTCGTTCCGCCCAATATCTAAGGTATCACATTTTTTAATTAAAAAATGGCTTCATCGTCGACTATAATATATATATATATATATATATATATATATATATATATATATATATATATATTAATGTTTTATATTGTAATAATTTTTAACAACACGTAGATGGGAAATGATTTTTTTTCTAGTATATTTAGATTATTAGAATGCTGTAGATGCTGATGAATGTATTAATTCACAATTACAAAAGTTTGAGAATGTTTAATAAGTATTATTAGAGTGTTAGAATGTTGATGTTGTTGTTTTTTATTTTATTTTTTTATTTTTTTATTGTAGGTATGACAATTATAGAAGTTTTAGATGTAAGGTGTTGCCTAATTTTTTTATTAACTTTAGTCAAATTGAAAATTCATTTGAGATTATGAAACTAAAGTTTATCTTTCTTGTATTTTGATACTCGTTAGTAATTAGAATTTTGATACAAATTCTTATATAGTTGGGATACACCCTTTGGGTTTTAAATTCTAATAGGATTTGAAATTGGGTTCCATCCCAAATGGTATTAAAGTCATTCTGAGGCTATCCAGATATGTAAGTGGGTGGATTGTAATAGCTTCATGTTGATCGTGTAGTCGGAGAGTACCTTTGGTTATATTTGAAAGTCTTCTCAAAAACATATATTGGAAAGGATGTCATGAACTTGTGAGTTGTGATCACCCTTGCATGAGTGGGTTTTTTTTTTTTTTTTTTGGCCAAAATTGCGTGAGTGGTTTGAGATTGGCTTTTTCTATGTGGAGGCACATCATAGGAACTCAAATGTACCGTATCTAATGTATTTAATGAGTTGTGTACTAAAATAACTTGTTGAATCATCAATTGATTTTGGTAGGATATGGTAGGAAGATAAATTTTTTTTTACAAGATTTTGTGTTTGAGCTTTGTGGTAGATTTTCATTTTCATCGCGTAGGTGGGTTGGCGTGACGTTTGCCCAAGTTGAAGCCCATGTGTTA
This sequence comes from Paratinospora sagittata, assembly GCA_035771175.1. Taxonomy (NCBI): domain Eukaryota; kingdom Viridiplantae; phylum Streptophyta; class Magnoliopsida; order Ranunculales; family Menispermaceae; genus Paratinospora; species Paratinospora sagittata. The sequence continues at coordinate 28,977,555 of CM069610.1, forward strand.
TCACTATGTATAGAATATTCATACTCTATTGAGTAAAATGTCACTATATCTCTTCAATAGTACTCATTTTCAGGCAATATTACTCTAATTTTAATCAACGAGAAAACCTTCAAAAAAATTTAGAAGCACTATATCTTTAAATAAATAATTAAAATATTGTACAATATTTAAAGCTCTATTAAAATATTATATTAATTACTAGTAAGAGAATTTGAATTTCTTAAAATTATTTTATTAATCATAATATATTAATTACATAAATGAGATAAAAAAATATATGATGTAATAAATTAGTAAGATTAATAATTTGATATTATATATTAAATTATGTTGATGAAAATTTTTATTTTATTTTATAAACTTTATCTAATTTTTATAAAATAGCACATCTATTAAAAAATAAAGGTCAGATTGTGTACTAGAACAAGATATGTCTTTAATAGCATGAGAAAAATATTGTCAAAGACACTATAAAAAGAAACTAGTGATATGTTTTACGACCTAAAAATTATACCTAAAACTATATTCATGTTAATGTCGTATATGTTGATTAGAGTTAGAGTGTTTCTTTTTTCTTTCTTTCTTTTTTTTTTTTTTTCTCTTGGTATAGATTTGGATATATATCTTAAATCGTTTCAGGGTTTAATAGTTCTGAAAAAATTAATAAATACAATACACAACATGTCTTTAATAGGGTCATAATAAATTCTCACCTTATATAGGAGTCTTGTGAAGATATTGCATCCACTTCCTATGAATAGATGTCTGATGAAGTGAGCGCCTTGCAGTTGGCTATAACAATTGGTGTTTTTTTATTATTATTTTTAAAATATAGGCTGGTCTTTATATACATAAAAATATCAACATTGATGACTGGCCTTTTTTCGACGTAAATTTTATACTACTCAGCATCTAATTAAGAGTATAGCTAAATAAATCACAAAAAAAGCTATTTTCACCGCATTTTATTTTTATTACAGAAATATGAAGAAATGTTATCCTTATAACATTAAACTTTCCTAAATACCCTTATCATAATTTTAAACAAATTCATCTCCTACCAACCTAACCCTTAAAATTTCAAACATATTCTTAAAAACCATAAATCACTATATTCAAAACTCTTAAAATCACTTACTTTCTTGCTATTATCTCATCTTCAGCGAAAAAATCGATAGTTTTGACGGATTTTATATTATTTTTTCCGACATAAAAGACAATTACAATTCAAAGTTTTGCAAATAAAAGTCATCTAAGATAAGAGATTTGTTATTAAAATGATATGTTTGGGTGTTTTTATTCGCGAAAAACGTCGTCGAGTGTCTAAGAAAATTACTATAGGAAGAACCGAACCGCGATCGGTTTGGACTTATTATACCGAACTGATTGCGGTAGTTCGGTCGGAGACGATAGAACTTTACGTTTTCAATTTTGTCATCACCGACCGAATCGTACAATTTTTTTTTAATGTAGTTAAAACACAAAAAAATAAAAAAATTATATATGGATGGCTTGGTCATACAAACCGAGCCAATAGTTATAGGTTCAGTCTATATGACTGAACGAAAACATTTTGGTTCAGTCAATCAAACCCACGATAAAATTAAAAAAAAAACACATGGGTATTTTTGTATAATCACATAAATATATTATTAAAAATTAAAATTAATGATTTGTTGTGGTGTAAAAAATATATTTTTATAATTTATTTAACTGCCCTCCTAATTAATTAACCTTGTGGATAAAGTTGGCTATTACATATGATGTTATTCATATTATTAAATCAATCTCCTATTATTAACGATGGAGGAAGCATGCGATGCGATGCGCGTGCTAATACCTAAAAATCGGGTGATTTAAAACGAATTCCAAGGCAGTCTACACTACTACTCTACAGTACTCGTCAAATCAACAAAGAAGAACGATGATATTTAGACAACTGACAAAGACATGGTGCTTGGCTCGTGGAGACTCAGAAACGCCACCAAAATGAGGGCGTGAACATTGATCACTAACACGTGAAGCAAGTGCAATAGCGAAATGCTGCTGGTACATGTTGGAAACTATATATATCATATATCCACTAATTAATAATAATATATGATGATGATCAGAAGGGTAGCAGTGAAATTAAAACATGAGGACAGTAGCGCGCGTGAAGATAGAGAGAAAGGAATCAGAAACCAAGTAATTAACCTGAAGATAACGATGATGGTGCCGTGTGAAACGAGGGAAAATGAGAAGATGAGGACGAAACACTGTTTTGTCACCAACCTTGTAGGGATTACAGTAAAGCAAATGAGGGTTTAGAACTTCAGGATGCATGCATGACATCGATCACTCGAGTGCGGCGGATAGTCAGTCGTCTTTTTCTCCAATATCCACATGGTTAACCACGTTGGGCACGTCGCTGCTCTCTTGGATGGCCACGTGTAGCAAAACTTGATTTTTTTTTATGTTTTTTTTAAAAAACATTTTATAAAAATTATAAATATAAATTTATGAAATGTTTTGATATTTTTAAAATAAGATCTTTATCTCAATTTATTTTTTAAGATGGTGTATTAAAAACTCTATATATAAATGATGTCTAAAATATTAAACTTTAAAATTTAAATTATTTACATTTAATTGTCATGATATTGGCAAAACCCTTTTCAAAAGAAGCAAGGTTTTCATTATAAAAAATGCTAATTTAACTATAAAATAATATAATTATATTATAACTATATATTTATATTTATTGGATGTGTGTGGTTTACATATTTTAAGGTGTGTAATGTAATAAATGATTTAATGAACATGAACATGTAGTTATATTATTTTACAGTTAAATTAATATTTTTCTTTTGTTATTATTTTATTTAATTAATGCTAAATTTAACTTTACACGCTGTATTATTTATGTTACAAAGTTAGGTTGAGAAGTTACTTTGTAATAATTGTTATAAATCTAACATGACATTTACCACCTGAAATCACAATTTTATATATATTTACCTTTATTTTCAATGTTTTTAAGTTAGAAAAAATATTTTTTTGTCACATTTTTTTAGGATTTTCTAACAAAATGATTGATATAAAATGTCAAATGGCATTTTTATCATAAATTAATTAAATCTTACACTTCTCCATCAGCAATTTTTTTCTTTAATGGGCAAACGGTAGGTTTGAACTCATGACATTGAACTTAAAAGTCTATGGGTCAATATATAGCGAAACCCCTATATCATGAAGCTATATATTGTCGTGTGAAAAAAAGAAAAAAAAAACTATGATCTACTAATTCAATAAAATATCTTTGATAAAAAAAATAAAAAATAAAAATCAATAAAATATCTATGAATCTTAGGACAATAGTCTTAAGTTGGAGCTATATTTCCAAAGGCTATGATTTGAATCAAAATGCTATATTCTAAGGCTACAAGTCTCAACATAAAAACCTATGGCTCTGAGGACTATAATTCCAAAATAAAGAGCTATAGATCCAAAGGCTATTGCCTCAATCAAAGAGCTTTGACTCTAAGGATATTATAATATATACTAATTCATAAAAGAGATACAATTCTAACAACTATGGTCCCTTAGCCTCAAACTTTAAAGGCTATATATATAGCCTCGATCAAAGGAACAATGGTAAAGGCCACAGCCTCAGTCAAATGGTTGCAACTTAAAACTAAAGTTCCAACTTGTATAGAAATTGCTTTCAAGGACAATCTTAATATAAAGGGTTTGTAAATTTATGATCTAATACCTCATTTAAATAAATAAATAAATAACTCGTATAAAAGTACTATCATGATTCCCAAATGATGAGAGCTTTAGAATTATATTCCACCAATCAAAACTGTAAAACAAAACAAACTAGACAAATTAATTAGAAACATATTTGAAGGTATTCACTTTTGATACTGTGCCACCAAGTGTTGTTAGATTGTCTAGAATCAAATAATCAACATGTATTTCGAAGCAATCAAACACCTGTTAAAAGCCTATTTTTCAAATATGTTTTCATTACAACTTTCACAACTTCAACTCAAACTTCACCGGTTCTTCATTAACTCTAATTAAGAGATTTATGAAATATCACACGCGAATTAATTACTCCTAAACTTAACTTAACTTTAACTCTACATGGTGCTATATAAGCTTTCAAACATTCACAGGACAAACAAGTCCACGTTACTACATGTCACAAATACGTCCCATCTTTTGTAAACGCATGTGTATGCACGTGCTATATACGATCTTACTATATAGAAAAATGCTATTACGGTCTAAAAATTATATTCAAAATCATATCTATGTTGATGTAGTGTACGATGAGTATTTTCTTTTCCTATTTTTTTCTTTCATGATGTAGTGTTTTAGTATATTAACTTGGGTATTTGAATACATATTTTGGGTCATTTTAACACTTCTTTACTATATATATTAAGCGTAATATTCAACAAAGACTTTCGTCAAACAAGGTCAGTCATGCTCGTGAATAGTCAAATAAAAATAAAATAATACACACAGTGGATAAGGCCATAGCATCATTAATGATACATCAAGATCATTTAGCTAACAAGGACAAAGCCAATTGGTTCTTGGCCAATGCCTCGGACCAAACTATATGTATGGTCAAGTCAAGGAATTATTGACCAAGGTTGGAGGAATTAACAAACTCCATGGCCAAGCTGTGCATACTGCATACTTCATTGGCCAAGTCTAAGGACCACATTCATCATGCCCACTAAGGTTGAGGATTGTACTCGATCATGACCAAGTTCATCCAAGGCCGATTAGGACCACATTCCATGCATGCATGGCCAAGGCCATGGAGTCTTCTACTAAGGGCAATGATACTGATCCATTATGATAAGGCTCATCAGTATTACTAGAAGTCAAATTAAGCTAGAATTTAAAAACTTTTTAGCAAAAGTCACTCCTTAAAAGGTAGAGATCAGATGACATTAACTCATCATTATCTTTATATACTTAGAGATGTTACAGTAACTTTAAAATGAATCTTAACATAAAATTTTCATCACATATATAATAATCTTGTGATTCACTTGCAGAAGTACTATTCTGAAAGATTCATTTAATAAAAGTCAAGCTAAAAGTCACTTTAGTATATATTTTCATTCACAACTCTAGTAATTCAGAATGAAATACAAGGAAATCACAAGAAAAATTCTTGAGCTTTTACCCAAAACTTCCTTGGTGACAATTAACCACTTATTAATTTCTTTTATTCTTATTAATTATCCAAGGCTTATAATTGGTGCCTTAATAAATAGAATGAGAGTGGAGGAAGAAGTTCATTTAATATGCCTTATATAGTTGAATTGAGATAAATTGAGCATATAATTGGGCATGCTGACATGAGAGACTACATCTGAAGCTCTATCGGATCAACTTGTACTTATTAAATCCCAACAAGTGTCTATGACTTCAGTAGGACGGAAATTTGAAGCAATTATCTAATAAAAAAGAAAAGAAAAGAAAAGGAAGATTTTGTCGGAATGGATTACTTATTACATCAACCCAAGATGGGAGAACCACTATTTTCTAAGTGGCTTTTTCTAAAAAAATAATAATAATTTAAAAAGATAAAGGAAAAAAACAAAGGCATATAAATTCTAGAAGATTGCATGGCATATTGGATAAGTTTAAGTGCATCTATTGATAAAACTAAGCCTACTACTAGAGAAAATGAGATAAGATAGAAGAGGGAAAACAACATGAAGGGAAACAGGGAAAGAGTAAGCTTGCGCCTACCAAAGAGAGAGATCCGAAAGCGTAAGTAAATCGTTATCCAATCCAAAATAAGTGTCAAGCCACTTAAAAAGTTCAAGTCCAAAAACAACGCGCACACCCTTTGGAACATTCTAACTTAATTAAAAATTTCCAGCATCCAATTCCACCACGTGGTGGAATTTCAGCTGCTTTGTCGGCTAAAGAGCCTGAGCCCAAGTGCACACGGACGGCAATAAAAAAGTTTTCGGCTGATGACGTGGCGTTCTGAAATTCGTGCACTTGGATTGTCGGCTGCGCCGCTGTAGCAGAGAGGTTGCAGTTCACATCACGAGCGTGACATGTAACTTATATCCAATCCACTGCTCCCTCCCGTTCCGTACGCTGACTTTATCAGTCAACCACGTGTCTTATTTTAATAAGAAAAAAAAAAAAAAAAAAAAACTGAACTTGAGGTTAGTCGCTGCCGACCGTGTCTCTCTCCCATCCCACCGGCCTCTTTAATTAAAAGTCCTAATTAAATGATTATGAAAGCTAAATAAAATAAAAACTTATTATAGGTTAATTAATTAAAATGGAAGAGATTGCACGTCATTTATATATGTTTTAATAATGAAGTATGCACATGAATCTTCCTAAAAAGAGTAAATAGTTTAACATTGTGGGCCGGTTGGAATTTTGCAAATGGTCTCTAAATGAAATGAATGGGCAAGAAAACATATCGACATAACAATATAATAATGCTAATAATAATTGAGGAGAGAAGATACATTTCTTCATTGGCATTATGGGGCAGTTTTAAAATAAAATAAAAAATTGTAGCTGAGTAAACCTTTGATGGCTGGGAAAGAATCAATGTTAAAATAGCATATTGAATATGATTGTATACTAACAAAAGTCCAATAGATATGCTTACTTATATTTGTTGCCTGAAATAAAAATCTGTACTAGTTTTTCAAAATTCATGATGTGCTAATTTAATATATGAAGACTTTCTTATGTGTATTCATGTTAAAAAATCAAATTTTAATATAAATAACTCCATTTATTACCTTTAAGAAAATTCAAAATAGGTTGTACTAAAATATATGTTATCCATGACCCTTGATATTCAGTAACAATACAAGTAAGTTATTTTTTTTCCCAAGCAGTAGCAATATAAGTTAGATATCTCATTTCCTTCAAAAAAAAAAAAAATGTTAGATATTTCATTCATATCAAAAGGCGTTTTAATGTGGAGATGTCATTTGGAAAAGAAAAAGTTCATTGTGCTATATTTAAATGAGATGTAATGTATCATATTGTGCAAGTGATCAATGTATAGTAACGCATTAAATGTGATATAAATAAATTGAAAGGTACTAATAATAAATGAGAAATGTTACATAACTTGAAAACTGTACACTATTTCACATAAGTGTGATGTGACAACCTTCACATCATGCATCATTTAATAACACTTCATTTAGTATTTTACCCATTAAATGAGGTGATATTAAAACCTATAAGGGATACATTTATCATTTAAATAATTGAATGAAACAATATCCTTAATTAAAGTATCTACCTTAATATGATTTACATTTTATAAATGATATTTATATTATTTATTTGAAGATAAAAAATTTATTAGTAAACAAAATAATAATTTTATTATAGGTAACCTAAAAATTAAATTTAATCATTTTTTACTTAAATATAATAAAAAAATTGAATATATATATTTACTAAATTTCTGAATTTATATATAAATGTAAAATGATTCATAAAATCAGATTTAAAAATATTAAGAAAAAGATTATAACAATTAATTAAATTGAATCGAAATAAGTATATTCATAAAAGATAATTATTCTGTAGGTATAAAAAAATAGATTTTGCGCATTAATATAAATGTAAAATAATTCATAATTTTTTTCTTCAAAGTAAAATAATATAAATATCTTTTATATAATACCATCACATTAAGTTAGAGACATTAATCAAGGATATTATTTTATTCTATTTTTAAAATTATATTTATGCCCTTATAAGTTTTCATAATACCTTATTTAATTTGAAAAACATTAAATGAACTATCATTAAATAAAATATGATGCGATGGCTGACACATTATATTTGTGTGAAATTGTGTATAATTCTCGAGCTAAATAACATTTCTCATAATATATATCAACAAATTCACATTATTTTCAACTGCAACTTAACATATAAGAAGTTGATGAATTTAAACCTATAATTTATAATTAATTAATGGAGTTAGTTGGGTCTATAAAAGAAAAAAAAAAGGTTGTAGAGAAGGAGATGTGATTTCCCATCTTCCTTTCTCTTTCAATTCCGCCTAATTCTTCCATTTTCAAAGAAAATTAAAGATCCTTCCCCCTAGTTTGTGGATTACTTTTAATTATTGACAATATTGTACAGATCTCCATCATATTCTCCTGTCTTGTCACCTTTTAACCAAACCTTCTTCATATCTTCTTTAATTACTAAGTAGATCCTTATCAACTGTTTTATCATTATTATATTAATTATATCCATCCTTATCAGCTATTACTCAACCATCCATGGCCATAAAGCCTAAGCTACGGATCCTACTCTCATGGTGGATCATATATCTCACCAGCAATAAGGAGCGCGCATGCTTGGAAGTATCATTTTCGATTTGGAGTAGTTGGAATAGTAACCTATATCATCAATATAATTTCAATGCTTGCTCTTGTTAGTATTTAAAAACTAATATATTGGAGTGACAAGCATTTGATAATAAGATAATAATTTATTTATTTATTTTCATGTACATGTTGGAAAAAACACTTAATTTCTCCAATTTCACATGTTTAGTAAAGAAAATGTCACAATTTATTTTATTTATGTACAACACCCATATATCCAAGACATCTTAGAATCTGAATTGGATTCTAAATTCACTCTCCAAGTCTAAGTGGTATACAAGCCATGTCCAAAAATTATGAAAAAACACCTTTGTTCATATGATTCAATTTCATGTTCTTGTCTCTTTGCCTTCATAAGCTATGACAATCAAAGTTAAGAATCATCTAAGCCCAACTCAACCTTGGACTTAGCAGCTAGAGCTCACTTTTAATCATCTTTTCAGACCAACATCTCATTTCATGTGCTAATCTTGATTTGTTTAATACAAGTACTTGTATCATTCATAATTTGTTTAGTACAAGTACCTATAACTTGGAAGAAAAGTCAGATCTTGAGTACGACTTGGTCATGTTGAACTTCATAAACTATAATAACGCATTTGTCAAACATCTTCACCTAAACTGAATGCACTCCCCCTATGACATTTGGGAGCCATCAATCATCAATATGAACTTTCAATCCATGCACCTTGCCTACTTATCAAATCATGATTCACGTACACATACATGATGATGTCTGACCCCATTATCGATTATCCATCCTCCCTTATGGTGCAAATTCTTATCAATGTACAAGTGCCATAAAGGCTTAATTATCGCTTACCAAAAAAAGGTTTAATTATGGCCAAACCCAATATTATTCAAATTGCTATCATCACCATTGACATCCATATTCGTTGATATAGAGTCATTTAATGAACTTACTCCTTTTCCTTTTTTCATTGGTATAATCCTTCTTTAGGTGTCTTGCTTGCCTACATCCCCATCATGTCCCTCTCACGAACATCTTTGGATTCCCTTTCCTTTCACCAACTTTCAAATGTTGGGCCCTCAAAAGAATCAATACTTGTATTTTCCAATCTTCTCTTCTCTTTGAGAGATCATGAGCATATTAGTAATTATGTCCTTAAGACTCAAAGTATCTTCTCATGCATTGATGTAGCCAAAAGATGGTTTTTAGAAGTCAGAAATTGTAGTGCCTTACATCCTGAATTTTTAAATTGCTTTCAACTCTAGAGTACTATCATTGAGAACACTAAGGTAATCATCCATTTTCATAACTGTTCCATCTGATATGCGTGAAAATTTTCCTTCATAATAAAAGAAAAAGAAAAGATATGTATGAAATTTTTCTTTAAGATACCATTGATTTGAGAGATTCTTTATCATATATGAACTTTTCAACCTACCCAAAAGACCTTTTGTTGTAGGAACAGTTGCTACAATAGAATGTTCTACGTAACACAAAGTAGTACAATATTTTCCTTTCTCATATTTGGCTCTTACTAAACCTCATTTCTTTACATAAAGCTAATAAACTTACATCAAGAATTAATTTGATACGAAATGTGGTTTGTAATCATCAAAATATCCAACTATAGAGATAATTGAAATAACAGATTTTTAAATATATTAGATGTCCATTATTTTTATATAAAAAGTACACATAGATAGCTAATTTAATTATTTAGTAACGATATATTTAGATACAGATAGATAGCTAGTTTTATATAAAAAGTACACATAGTTTTGTTGTGTTCATCTCTTTATTTTCATTGCGTCTAAATTTCTGTTATTATTTATTTTTGAAAGGTATAACCTACAAATTTATCTAATTCACCTACCTCTTGGACACCTATCTCGGACAACAAAATCGTCATTAGATAAAATGGTAATGCAAATGTTTAAGACAATATGCACATCATAAAAAATCTAAAACATAAAAAATTAAATTATTAACTCATTTGACTTTAAAATTAATTTGATTCAATTTAAATCTATTTTAAAATCTCAAACCATAAACTGAACCAATTGGGTTTTCCATTTTCAAAACTAATCTAAATAACAAAAGTACTCACCTATTCGGTCCAGTTTCGTTGTTCAAACTAACCCCTTGACATCCCTAGCCCAGACAAAATCGATAAGGGTTGGACTTAAATTTTCATAAGCCAAAATGAACTCTTCCATTGAACTCCTCCTGTCACACCCTGGGTTGCACAGCGTGCCCCTTACCCAGGTGTGGGCGCACCCCCTCGGGGCGAACGCCTAGCCATTATGGATCCATAATATTGTCATATCGCCATGTAGCAACCCAACCGCAGCTGGTCTACATCGAATCGATTATTTGTCTGCCACTATTCATGAATAGTGCAGGGCCTCCCCCAGGATCCAACTCGAGACCTCCCTTAAGGAGTCTAATTTCGCATTCTGAGTAGCCACTGAGCCATGTGACAAAAAGGCACGCCCCGAAAATTATTTCATCTAGCCCATAACCCAATTGTATTTTTGCCCAAACTCTATGTGTTGTCTTGATATGTTTGGTGTTTGTTTGATGGTTGTTTAATGTTTGTATAGTTGATGCTTGATAATGTATATAAATATGTGTATCATAAATTGTATATGGGTCATGTTAAATTAAATTATAATGCATATGTTATTATTTATGCATGGGCTCATTAAACCATGAATTGATATGGGTTAGGATTGATTGAATAAAAGGATAAATGAGAATGAAAATTTGGTGTATTAAATGGATTGAACATTTAAAATACATGGAAGCATGAAATTGGTTAAAATACATGTGGTTGGTATGGGTAGTATGAGACCAACACATGTGAAGGTTGGTGCATGAAAGTGGACAAGTGTCCCATGCCCACTTCTACAATCCAAGAATGTGCTAGAAAATGAGGTGAGTGGAGGAGAGAATCCAAGAATGTGCTAGAAGTGAGGTGAGTGGAGGAGGGAATCAAGGAAGTGCTAGAAAGAGGTGAGTGGAGAGAAAGGAAAGAAGAAGAGAAAGAAGGAGAGAGTTGCAGGAGGAAGATCCCTGCGACATTTTCATCAAAGAGGTGGATCTGTGGAATCTACGGTCAGATTGAGCTCAAATGTTTTCAGCACGTTCGTAGCTTATGGTTCTTAATTCTGGTCGGTGGAGATCTTGATCCGAAGTTTCGTCTAAGAGATCTAACCTCTCAAACAAAGCTGGTCGGAAAGTCTAGATTTCTTGCACCGTTTCTCTCAAACTTATAGATCTCCTAAATCGACCATTAGATGGTTATAAAATTTGGGTATGTAGCTTAAAACTGATATTTCTACATTCTGAATGGTGGAGATCTTAATTAGAGGCTTTTTCTAAGAGATATAACCTCTCAAACAAAACTGGTCGGAATTTCTGGGTTTCTCGTGCCGTTTCCGTCAAACTTGTAGATCTCCTCAATCTACCGTTGGATGGATATAAAATTTGGATATGTAGTGTATAACAGATATGTATGTATTATGAACGGTGGAGATGTTTATACGTTTAGTATTTTGTGTGATATAGCCATCTGAGTCTGGGTATTTGCAGCAGGAAAGGAGAAACTGTCTGATTAGATACTTGTTCATCAAAGATACATATCTTTTCGGTCCACCGTGGATTGGGCTGATATTTGGACAGAAGGTTTGTTTATTCACATACTTCAATCTGTGCGGTTGATTTTGTGATTACGTATTTATGTTGGTAGATTGATACATCTGAACAGAATAATACATGTGAAGAATTGGTAGGGTTGCTTGTATTAGATCTAAATTTAGAATATGAACTTAGACCTTTCCAAATAGCTTGCATGTCAACTATGTTGACCTAGTTGCCATTGTTGATGAACCCATGATGCAAAATCAATGATATACATGGCTGAACATGGTGACCTAGTGTAAATCGACAATATGGCCTAAGTATGGAAAATTTCATATTTTAGGGCTTTTGATGCTTTTGGTCTAGAATCATTGAATTGATGCAACTTATGTTTAATTAAGCATGATTAGGGTTGATTATGCTACTGATTTGGTGGTTGTGACCATACCATGGGTTAGGCCTACTTGTGATCAAGTGACCCAATTTGGGCATATTTATGCCTAAAGGAATTGAAAATCAGTATTTTTGATTCATAGAATGGTTTATGAATGAGAACTATGCATTAGAGGCCTAAGTCATGTGATTTGAGTTGAATGATGGGATTAGATGGGATTTAGGCCTATTGTTTATATGTGGGTTGATTTAGGGTTGATGTGTAATGTCTACGTGATTGAGCATAGAAACTGATGTATGGTAGGATATTGATGAATGTTTCAGGATCTTGATTGGGTTGATTCGGTTTGGTGATCGTGTGTGGTTAAGTACACTCGCGAGGCTTGGTTGTGAGTAGACTTCACTTATGATTATATCATTTATGTCATCATATCACTTATATATATTGTATGTTGAAAGCATGAGTGTGTTCTAATGTTTTGAATGATGCATTGATTTGAGAAAACCTTATGACTTTGGTTGAGCCCATCTATCTGGCTAATAGGGGGACTTGACCTTGTCATAGGAGGGTTTTAAGAAGGAAATGGTTGGGGTCAACGGCACGGTGAAATAGACGTGTACTAGTAACCCAAATAAACATGATTGGGATCAACGGTACGGTGAAATAGACGTGCACTAGTAACCCAATGCATGTGGAATGTGGATCCAAATTGATAAACTTTTACTTGCATCGAACTTATTATAAATGCTTGGTATCTATATGTTATGAGCTTTTAATCATGCTACACAATTGACATGCATACATGATATTTATTGATGAGTATTGATAACATATTTGAATTCTATTCACTGGGCACCGTTGGCTCACCCTCATTTTCCTCTTTCAGGTCCTTCTGTCCCGAATAAGGGCAAAGGAGTAGTTATATCTTGAGGGCCTTGCCTGCGAGAGAATCCAAAGCCTCGATGTGAGTTGTGAGGCATTTTGATTGAACTATGTTTTAAATTATGAAGTATTATTTTGGATTATGTAATTATAACACTTACCACATTGTAGTATGGGTGAGTTGGGATTGGTTAGATAGACCATGTGGGCATATGACGGTTTTTATTTGTACCCACAATTTTGGACTTTATGTGTATGTCAGTTTTAATGGACTGTAAGGATTATGATTTTATTTATGGTTCATTTTTATGGATTATCTCTTGTCTTTGATGATTAATACGGCGGGTAGTTTTGTTTAGTACCTTTTGATATTATGTCGTTGTTTGAGATAAGGCTCGTAGGGTCTCAACCACCTCACGGGAGTTGAGGAGTGGTCGGAGATGCCTACGCCGGGCGTCCCGCCCCGGCATTCCGTACGCCATTCCCTGCGGGGTTGGTGGTACGGGGCGCGGGGTCGCCACACCCCCACTTCAAACTTTAAGTAGTTGGATTAAATATTTCAATAGCTTTGATTAATTTCTTCACTCATGCCTTAATGATTCAATAAATTTAGATTAAAGTGCAACTCAAATCGTAGCTATGATATCATTTGGCAAAAAAAAAAAATACACAATTTTATCAAATCTTTTAGATACAATAAAGAAAAAAAAATTAAAATTTGTTTATTCATGTATAAGACCCACATATATCCACACAACTAAGTCTTAAAATCCATATTGGATTCCGAAACTACTCATGTATGGGTTATATATGAGCCATATCAAACAACACATCTCAAGATAAGTAATGTGTAATCCAATTGAAGTTAATGACTATGTTAGTATTGTGAAATTATTGTAAGTGCATAATTTCGTAAACAAGTAATACAGTGAAAAGTAAAATATTGTTCCCACAAAGATTTTTCACTAATTTCTAGTTAATTATTAAAATTATCTCAACTCAATCTTATCTAAACAAAACCACAAAATCAACTATGAACTAAAATGAAAAGTAGGAATTAAACAAAACAAGTTATAAATTAATGAATTGAACAAAAGAAACCTAGGATTGCAATTTTCCCTCAACACTTCACTTGGATCTATTTACTCACTTCTTTGATTAAGTACTTATAATGAGTTGTTAACCAAGAGCCCTAAATTATTTACAAGCCTCTTCTGATGATCAAGCAAAAATATCCCATTTAATTAAATCACTATATTCCTATGAGATTTTAATTAAAACAAGATTCATTAAGTTCATTCTCTTAATGGTTACATATGTCATATACGTATTTCCCTATCTTACATGAATTCATGGCTTCCATCTTTCGATCATATGTCACTTTAATCAAGTCTGAACCTAAAATCTCTTTCCCGAGTTCATCTAGATTTAATAAATCAATCTTATAATTAATGATTAATGAAATATTTTCTAGTTGTTTATGATCTTGATATCATGTTTGGATATGTGGATGGTTTAGATATGAAATATATGGGGAGGTTTTGCCAAAAAAACTTAGTATATTTTGGAGTATGAGAAGGCTGAGAAAGTGTCATGTACGTCTGTGTATGACGTATATGGTATTCTGTGCCAATTGTGATGTCACTAATAAGTAGGTATTTAGTATATGTTTTGGAGCATGTTTTAGGTGAGTTTTAGAGTGTTTGGATCATATATTAGGTTCGTTTACCATAAATTAGGTTATTTGATAGTGTAAGTCACTTTTGGTACTTTATGCCTTATTTCAGTTTTGAATATTATAAGTTGATAGATTTGATTATATAAGTGTGCTACTTATTGGTTTTGATTTGTTTTGTAGGTGTTTAGATGTGTTGAACATGGATTTGGATGATGAAAACATGATACATGAAGTTAACTTGAAGAAACAAGAAGAATGCAAGGCAAAAATAAGTGAAAAAATGACTAAGTCCACAAAAAAGCCACCATCACACAGTTCTGGGCGCCGCGGCGCCGGGTGGTGAGGAGACAAAAAAAGAAGAGACGGTTCTAGGCGCAGGGTTGTGATACAAAATAGGAAGTTGTTATATTGTCTGGATTTTGCCTATTTGACTTGGGACTCTCCAATACGACTTTCTATGGACTTGTGGCTCTATATATACCATTCTTTAGGGTTTCTAAGACATCATAGAGTGAAGAACAAGAGGATTACAACTGGAGCAAAGTGGAGAAGAAGATCAACTTGGAAGATTATTGAAGATTCTTTACACCATTCTAGTTTGTTTTCCATTGTTCTTATTCATGTTCAAACCATTGTTTAATGTTTTCATGTCTTTGTTCATGAACTAAATCCTTTATCTAGAGGTGTAGATCGATCCAAACTTGATACTATGCTTTAGGTTTTATTGTTTCAATTATTGTCAATAAAGTTTCCAGTTTATTTATGTTTTTTCGGGTGTAATGCTTTTAATCCTTTGATCACGGATTAAATGATTCTAGACTTGAAATAGGTGCTCGAGAGGGGGTATTTTGGGTTGGAACACGGAAGATATAACCTGGGTGATCGTGAGACCGAGAGGAGATCAAAATATACCTTAAAGTCCTTGAAGAGAACCATAGATCTTATTGAGTTATTAGGGTTTTGGGTTTTTATCGAAAGAGTTAAATCTAGAATTCTAATAGCATGTTCTAACTGGTGCTTGAAAGAGGGAGTTAGTAACGTTAGGGTTTTCAAGTTATAAACGAGGAAATTGAGTTGATGATAATCCCATATTCATGCATAGTTGAGAGGGCGGTGAGATTGAGCCTGTAGACGTTTCTTCTATTGATTTCTCTTATTTGACATTGCATTATTTTGGTTTATTTTCTAGTTATTTAATTGCGTTATTCACTTAATCACTCGAATCCGATTTTCTAAATAAAATTAGGGTTAAAAAATGTGATAGCTCGTGTAGTATTCAATCCCTGAAGACGATATCCGATTCTCATCGGTTTATATTATTACTTGATACCATACGCTTGCGGTTTGCATGCAACAAATTTTTAGCGCCGTTGCCAGGAATGAGATACTAGTTTTCACTAATATCGTGTTATTTAACTTTGATTTTAATTTAGATTTTTATATTTTATTTTTATTATTTGATTTTCTTTCTTAGTTTATGTTTTATAGGATTTCAAGAGTTTATGCAACGAGCAAGAAGTTTTGAAGTACTACCTTTCGATCTCGAAATCAAACGCATTTTTGGAAGACTAAGAAGGGAGAGAAGAATTGAAGTTGAAGCAATGGTGGACAGTCAAAATCAGTTAACCTTGAGAGACTACTTCAAACAGGTTATCAATGAGAATTATTCATGCATAGTTCGTGTTCCTATCAACACGAACAATTTTGAGCTGAAACCGGAGTTGAACTCTATGGTTCAACAACATCAGTTTGGCGGGTCTCCTATAGAAGATCCAACTATCCACATCACCACCTTCTTGAAATGTCTGATATAGTTAAGATGAACGGTGTTACTAAGGACACCATACGACTGAGATTGTTTCCTTTTTCTCTAAGGAAGAAAGCATGAGCATGGTTGCAATCTTTGCAATCGAGGAGCATTGCAACATGGCTAGAGATGGTACAAAATCTTTTACAAAAGTTCTTCCCTCCCACCAAGACCACCCAACTACGAGTTGAAATTGGGCATTTCAAGCAACTAGAGTCAGAATCTTTGTACGAGGCTTGGGAGAGGTTCAAAGAACTATTGAGGAAGTGTCCCCTACATGGTGTTCAAGACTGGTTGCAAATTCAACTTTTTTACAATGGGATGACATTTTCTACTCGGACATTGGTTGATGAGACAGCTGGTAGATCATTGTTAACTAAGACAGCTACTGAAGCACTGAACATGTTGGAAGGTATGGCTACCAACACATATGAGGTTTCGGGTGCAAGATCCATAGTAAAGAAGGTAGCCGACCTACATGAAGTTGACCCATTTACGTCTTTTTCTGCACAAATGTCAAGTATCGCCAACCAACTTGTTGTGCTTACTACTCAAAATGCACAACCATCTATTGAGAAAGGGGCGGCTTTACACATGGGCTCTTTGGGGAATGAGGCACTTGAAGAGGAAGTTCAATATATAAACAATCAGGGGTACAAATATAGAGGAAATCAAGGTGTTCCAAATCAGTACCACCAAAGCATTAGAAATCACGAGAATTTTTCCTATGTCAACACAAGGAATACACTGTAACCTCCACCCGGTTTTTACAATCAAGCTCAAGAAAATAAGCCATCTTTAGATGATATGTTGGGTTTGTTTATGATGGAGACTAGGGCATCTATCAAGAATTTAGATGTACAAGTGGGGCAACTAGCTTCAAACATGAATGCCCACAATGGGGATTACTACTTAGCAACACTGAGGTGAACTCGAAAGAGCAATGCTAAGCCATTACCTTAAGAAGTGGGAAGGAAGTAAAGGGGGAATGATCCTCATAGCCCAAGTAATACATCATCAACAACACCTAGAGAGGAACATGAAGAACCTAGCACCGAGAGCAAGCAAAGTAAAGAGAAGGAAGATGAGTCATCAACAAGGGAAAAGCTTCATGAGAGGCCTTACCGGCCTGGTTCTATCACTTTCATGAATAACCCTCCTAAACTCTCAACTCCTATTCTGTTTCCTCAGAGATTTCAAAAGAAGAAGCTTGATGAGCAATTCGCCAAATTTCTTGAGATTTTCAAAAAGATTCACATTAACATCCCTTTTGTAGATGCATTGGAGCAAATGCCAAGTTTATGAAGGATGTGATAACAAAAAAGAGAAAGTTGGAGGAACTCGAGACAGTGAAGCTTACGAAGGAGTGTTGTGCCATACTACAAAAGAAGCTACCCGAAAAGCTAAAAGTCTGGGGAGTTTTCACTATACTTTGCACCATTGGTTATTTAAATTTCAATAAAGCTTTATGTGATTTAGGCGCAAGCATTAACTTGATGCCTTTGTCAATTTTCAGGAAATTGGGGCTTGGCGAGGTGAAGTCAACTACAATATCTTTGCAACTAGCGGATCGATCACTTACATACCCTCGGGGTATCATTGAGGACGTGCTAGTGAAGGTGGACAAATTCATCTTCCCCTTGGACTTTGTAGTTTTGGACATAGACGAAAATGGCGATATCCCTATTATACTTGGGCAGCCATTCTTAGCTACTGCGAGAGCGTCAATAGATGTGCAATGTGGTGAGCTTACCTTGTGAGTGAATGATGAAGAAGTGTTGTTCAACATATACAAGACTCTTAAATTTCCATTGGAGGGGAATACATGTCACCAGATTGATGTAGCAAAAGTGGTTGATGCATGTGTGACCGAGGTACATGATGAGGCTACACCGGGAGATCCATTGGAGAAGTGTCTTGTAAACTCAATATCTAGAGATGAGGCGGTTCATGATGAAGTCCAACATTATGTCTTAGCCCTTGACGCCCACAATCCTGAGAGTACAACCACCAAAGCAGAAGATATTGAAGCTTCTTCACCACCCGAGTTAGTGAAATCCTCACCGGAGTTGAAGCCCTTACCAGAGCATCTTCGTTATGCATTTTTGGGTGAGAAGTCTACCATGCCGGTCATCATATCATTGACTTTGTCAAGTAAGGAGGAGGAGAAGCTATTGCACATCTTGAGAGAGCATAAATCTACTTTGGGGTGGTCCATTGCCAACATCAAGGGGATAAGTCCTTCAATTTGTATGCACAAGATCTTGATGGAGGAATCTTACAAGCCTTCAATTGAGCATCAACGAAGGCTAAATCCACCCATGAAAGAAGTTGTCAAAGCTGAAATCTTGAAGTGGCTCAAAGCGGGAATCATATTTGTCATTTCAGATAGTTTGTGGGTTAGTTCGGTTCAAGTGGTGCCCAAGAAAGGTGGTACGACTGTGGTGATGAATGAGAAGAATGAGCCAATTTCTACTAGAACAGTCACGGGCTGGAGAGTTTGTATCGATTATCGGAAACTCAACAAGGCCTCAAGGAAGGATCACTTTCCCCTTCCTTTTATTGATCAAATGCTAGATCAGTTAGCAAGCTTCCACTACTATTGCTTCTTAGACGAGTATTCCGGGTATAA
This sequence comes from Paratinospora sagittata, assembly GCA_035771175.1. Taxonomy (NCBI): domain Eukaryota; kingdom Viridiplantae; phylum Streptophyta; class Magnoliopsida; order Ranunculales; family Menispermaceae; genus Paratinospora; species Paratinospora sagittata. The sequence continues at coordinate 28,996,981 of CM069610.1, forward strand.
TCAAATAGCCATCGCCCCGGAAGATCAAGAAAAGACTACATTCACATGCCCGTATGGTACTTTTGCGTTTTGGTGTATGCCATTTAGATTGTGTAATGCACCGACGACTTTTGAACCGTGTATGATGGCTATATTTTTTGATTTGGTAGAGGACATCATGGAGGTATTCATGGAATTTTTTTTAGTGTTTGGGTCCTCATTCGATCATTACTTACATAACCTCTCCCTTGTGTTGAAGAGGTGTGAAGAAAGAAACCTATTGCTTAATTGGGAAAAATGTCACTTCATGGTGCATGAGGGGATTGTTCTTGGACACCGGCTTTCTTCTAAGGTACTTGAGGTAGACAAGGCAAGATTGTGACTATTGAAAAGCTTCCACATCCAAGAAATGTGAAGGACATTAGGGGTTTCTTGGGGCATGCTAGTTTTTATAGAAGATTCATAAAGGATTTCTCCAAGATTGCCAAGCCTCTTTGCAACTTACTTGAGAAAGAGACTCCTTTTGTGTTTGATGAGCATTGTGAGGAAGCCTTTGAGTTGATTAAGAAAGCCTTGATTTCATCACCTATCATGGTGATACCGGATTGGAGTGAACCATTTGAGATCATGTGTGATGCGAGCGACTATGCGGTAGGAGCGGATCTTGGGCAAAGGAAAAAGAAGATGTTCTGGGCCATTTATTATGCAAATAGAACTCTTGATGGAGCCCAACAAAACTACACTACAACTGAGAAGGAATTTCTAGTAGTGGTGTTTGCTTGTGATAAGTTTAGATCCTACATCATTGGGTCTAAAGTGATTATCTACACTGACCATGCCGCCATCCGCTACTTGTTTGTGAAAAAGGATGCAAAGTCTAGGTTGATTCGATGGGTCCTCTTGCTTCAAGAGTTTGATTTGGAGATTAGAGATAAGAAAGGGAGTGAGAATGTAGTTGCGGATTACCTATCTCAGCTGCAACTACATGAGAAAGAAGATAATGTGCCTATTGTGGAAACGTTTTTGGATGAGCAACTATATGGGCTATTTGTTAAACTTCCATGGTATGCCAATTATGTGAACTACTTGGCTAGCGGTGTCTTACCTCCGGATCTATCATCTGCAAAGAAGAAGAAGTTTTTACACGATGTAAGATTCTACCTTTGGGATGATCCTTTGCAATTTAAGAGATGCAACGATCAAATAATTAGAAGGTGTGTACCAGAGGAGGAAGTGCAGGCCATTCTCCATGATTTTCATTCGTCTCCATACGGTGGTTACTTTGGGTCTACAAGGACAACAACTGAGGTTCTTCAAAGTGGGTTCTATTGGTCTACAATGTTTCGAGATAGTTATGCTTGTGAGAAGGCTTGTGATTGATGCCAACGTCTTAGTACTATTTCGAGAAGACACGAGCTACCATTGACTAATATCTTGGAGATAGAGTCGTTTGATGTTTGGGGCATAGATTTCATGGGACCGTTCCCCTCTTCACGTGGCAAGACATACATTCTCTTTGCAGCTCAAAGTGGGTAGAAGCGGTTGCTACGGCTACAAATGATGCAAGGGTGGTGTTAAAATTTCTCCAGAAGAACATCTTTACACATTTTGGCACTCCTCGGGCAATCATTAGTGATGAAGGTACCCATTTTTGTAACAAGATATTCAATGCTCTTCTTTCCAAGTATGGAGTAAGGCACAAGGTTGCCATGGCTTATTATCCACAAAGCAATGGTCAAGCTGAAATAAGCAATCAAGAAGTGAAGAAAATCCTTGACAAAATAATTAATGTGAAGAGGAAAGATTGGGCATTAAAGCTTGATGATGCATTGTGGGCTTACCAGACTGCTTATAAGACACCCATTGGGATGTCTCCGTATCGTTTGGTGTTTAGGAAAGCATGCCACTTATCGGTTGAGTTGGAGCACCGTGCCTTTTGGGCTATTAAGAAGCTGAATTTTGATTTGAAGGCATCTAGTGATCAAAAACTTCTACAATTGAATGAGATGGATGAGTTCCATCAAGATGCATATGAAAATGCCAAGATATATAAGTAGCGAACAAAGTAATGGAATGACAAGATGATAGAGAAGCAGGAGTTCAAACCATGACAAGAGGTTCTTTTGTACAATTCAATATTGACATTGTTTCCAGGTAAATTGAAGTCTAGACGGTCAGGTTCCTTCATTATTGAGAAGGTGTTTCTATATGGAGCCGTGGAGTTAAGAAGCAAGGAAGGCCCTCTCTTTCTAGTAAATGGACAACGGGTAAAACACTAATATAGGCAGGAGGACGACCATGAGGAGAGAGTATACCTTGATGAGCCTAATTGAGGAGATTGATGAAAGTTGAGCTGAGGACTTGAAACTAAGTGCTTGTTGGGAGGCAACCCGTTGGTTACTTTTATGATTTATGTTCTTATTTATTTATTTTAGTAGTTGTTTAGTATCTACCTTTGCCATTGACATATTGGTTATTATCTTTTTCCCAGGTTCTAGATCAAGTTTGGGGGTCCTTGTGCGAGCTACGTGTAAAGGATGGAACACTTTGGGTTCAAGGGGTTTTTCTCAACCTTTTTACCATTTATTCCCATCCATTTTTTGGTTATGTTTTTATTGTGAAGCATTGAAGACAATGCTTGTTTTAAGATTGGGGGGAGAGTTTTGATTTTTGACTTGTCATGGTAAAGATGTGATAGTTTTAGGCTAGGATATCGTATGATCTTACAAATTCTAATTTGATTATAATTTTTCTTTAATTTTTCTGAATGGCCAATGATAAGAAAACATATATATGAACATAACTCTAGGATAATGTCGAGAGATATTTTAAGTCTGTGTGCTTGATTCGACTATTAGCTTAGCTTTGTTAGAAATTCTCTACATGTCTAGTGTGGTTGATGTTGTGGAATCGTGACTTGTTTGGATTGGATTTGTGCAAGTAAGGGTATATATTAGATCTCTAAACATCCTAGAACAAGTCTGATTATCACTTGCGGCGAAATCCTAAAGAACATGCCATGAGGAAAATGATTTAGGCAATGTTTGGATAAGTTTAAGCCATATAGCCTACCTTATTTTTTATTATATCCTTAGTCACCCATTTTGGGCTTTATGATCTTTTCTTTGTTACCTATGCATTGGATAAATGAGCTGGATATGTTTAAATTTCTTGTTTTCAACCTATACATCTTATACACGTTTATTATGCTGGAGTGTTATCTTTTTTAGGGTTGAAAGTGAGAATATAAGTTGTTGGCCCAGATGTGTCCAAGAGGGGGGGTGAATTGGACACTTAGCAGATTTTACCCTTTTTTTTAATTGTGTAGAATAATGAAAGCAGATTAAACAAAATATACAATGATATACAGTAAATCTAAATGGGACAATGCAAGCAAGATTTATGGTGGATCGGCCACGCCTACATCTACTACCTAACCTCCTCAGTTAGGATTTGTTCAAACTCCACTATGGACCTTCTTACGGGTGAAGATCAAACCAGAACACTTTCTCAACTTACGGGTGTGAGAACTATTGTTTCTCAACTTACGGGTCTGAGAAGACCGTTTACAACTTTAGCAACACTTGCTCTAACTCAATGACTTACCCGTCACTACAATCTAATTACAGAATGAGATATGATTCCCTTTACTCAAAATCAAAGTGATACGTACAACGCTTTAGATTGAACCTTTTGTTGCCACAAATTCAGCGAAATATGTATGATGAAGTTTATGCTGAAAATAAGTTCAAATAGCTTTTGTCTTTGTTAATGGGTTTTTGAAATAATGAAGAAGAAGATCGATCAACCCAGAAGACTTGAAGTTTTCTTTCAAAAGATCGTAAGATCAAGCACAAGTGAAAGAAGACTAACTTTCAAAAAATGTTTTGGCGCAAAGGAAAATTGTCAATATGTTTTGAATGAATATTAGTTTTGTATTTCATAAGTTGGTTTTTTTGCTATGAGGCAGCACGTATATATAGGAATAACAAAGGCACAATGGACTTGGTAATTTTGGTGCTCTAAGTTATTTCAAATATAACATTAACATTCTTTCAAGAAATGGATCGATTAAGCTTTATGCATATTATGGTGATAACACTTGAATCATCTGATCCTTTCATGAAAGAGGAACGTTCTGACAAAGTTTTAGAACATTTTAAAAAGTTATGAAAAGTTATTGTACGATTCTGAAAAGTTCTGAAAAGTATTCATACGTTTTTGAAAAAGGTTAACAAAAATGGCAGTAATGTCAGAACAACAAAAATATCTTTTCTGTCGTTTTGTTTCTTTGAGGGCGTTCATAAAACATCAACGTCCTACTGAACAAAGAAGTCAGGGAGCTACTAAGTAGTAAGCGTCCTGACTTCCTTTGACAATTAAACGACTTAAAGCATGAGGGCGCTACCTCGCAGTGAGAGTCCTGCTTTGTTTTAAAACGCAAAACATATGAGGGCGCTACTCAAGAGTAAGCGTCATGAACTATTACAAGCAGTTTTAAAATAATGTTTAAGAGCGCTGACGGACTGTAAGCGTCCTGAAAGTTACTTAAGTTAATTATAAAGATGAGGGCGTTCTTACACAAGTAGCATCCTGATAATTCATTCAACTTATAACTTATCAGCGTCCTTAAAAATAAAAATTACTTACAGATAAGAAGATCTTTCAGCGAGCTGAAACTAAGTCAGCGTCCTGACATTCTCAGAGGTTGATAAAAGAAATGTCACTACTAACAAATAAGCATCCTTATTAATCAGTTCAATTCAACCTTGAGCGTCCTAACATTTTATCAGCGTCCTAACTTATCAAGTCCAGGAGGGCGCTGCTAAAACATTAGCGTCCTGAAAGACTTTATAAAAATGATTTTTGATTTCTCGATTAAAACACGATAAAACATAAAGTAACCAGATTAAATACATGCAACCAATCAATTAAAACATGCAGGCATGCATATTGCTAAATCACATGGCATAGAAGGTCCTACAACCTATCATAATCTAATCATGCAAATAAACATCTTCAAACGATCATGGTCTTAAGGAAGATCTTTTAATACGTTCGCCATGCATCATTGAATCTTTGATACCTTCAAGTAAGATTAGATATGCCATATGTGCAGTAATATCATGAACATAATGTAGTTTTGTAATCATCAAATTTTTTTATAATAGAGACATATTCTCGTAAGGGACATGAGGATAATTGGTTCAACAATCTCCCCCTTTTTGATGATTTCAAACACATTACTGTAGGCTTTGAAGCAAACTAATAAAGTGATGTATGTATGCATGATATGCAGTACTAATGTTCCTTGTTTCATATGATATGAGTGTATTAGCAAGGAATGTACATAAACTATCACTAAGACTCCCCTTGAGTTTATGATGCTTCAATGATAGTACTTTCTCCCCCTTTTGAAATATCAAAAAGTGTAAAGTAACATGAAATATATCTCCCCCATATGGAGGTAAGCATCAAAGTGCTACAGATCGGATTTAGAAAACATTCCAAGTTCTCTGCGAATATGAACAAACTGGTCTTTTGGTAGAACTTTAGTAAATATGTCAGCCAGTTGTTCTTTGGTGCCAATATGAGATAATACGACTTCTCCATTTTGCACATGATCCCGTAAAAAGTGATGTCTTATTTGAATATGCTTAGTTCGGGAGTGCAATACAAGATTTTTAGATATGTTAATAACACTAGTATTATCACATAAAATTTCAACACATTGAATAAATATTTGATAATCTTGAAGTTGTTGTTTCATGTAAAGAACCTGAGAACAACAACTTCCAGCTGCAATTCTGCTTCAGCTGTGGATAGTTCCACGGAATATTGTTTCTTGCAGAACCAAGAAATCAGAGAATTTTCAAGAAAGTGACAAAATCCGGAGGTACTTTTCCTATCAATTAGACTGCCAGCATAATCGAAGTCTACATAACTTCTGAGATCAAAAGTAGTACCTTTGGAATACAAAATTCCTAAATTTGTTGTGCCATTTATGTATCTGAATATTCGTTTGACACATTTTAAATGAGATTCTTTCGGTTCAGATTGAAATCCGAATATTCGTTTGACGCACATAGACAAACACTGAACATAATGTCAGGTCGACTTGCTGTTAGGTACAGAAGACTTCCAATCATGCTTATATAATGTTTTGAATAAATTGATTTACCTTTTTCATCTTTATCTAATTTGATTGTAAAAGTACAAGGAGTGTCAATCGATTTCAAATTGTGCATTTAAAACTTTTTAACCATTTCCTTAGCATACTTTGATTACCTAACCATTTCCTTACCAAAAATCCATTACCTAATCGATTTCAAATTGTGCATTCGGCATGCCTACATCCATTACCTAATCTCCCCATTAAGATTTTTTAAATCCACTAACTGATTCTCTTATGGGTGAGAACATAACCGTCACAAATGCCCTTTTACAGGTTTAAGGCAAACCTATCCTTTTGCGGGCTAAGGATGAACCACATTTTTTTTTTTTCGTGCTAAGGAAAAAGCCACGTTCCTTTTGCTGGCTAAGGAAGAATCGTGATCATTTTCACGGGCTAAGGAACAAGCCATGATCCTACTTCAAGGTGGAGGATAAACCTTCGTATGATTCCAACCTTAGAATCATCAAGTGAGCTAAATTTACTTGACTTGGTTGTTTCAATCCTGAAACACACCAACTCATAATTATGGAATAACAATGATGGTTCTAACCGAGTAAAACACTTACAATTCAGCTCATACATTGCATTACAAAGATATGTAAAATTAAGCACATAATGCTGAGAGGAGTACACTTACAATCCTTTTACCTTTCAATGTTTTAGTATTGCTCAAGTGCATTTTCGCAAAGCTTGTATGATGCTTCTTGAAAAATAGTTATGAAATGAATCTTCAGAAGCTCTTTTGCTTGGTCAAACATTGAATTTGAAATTAAGGGAAAACAAGTGTAAAAGTTTAAAAGATTTTGGAAAACACGATTAATTTAGTTCTTTTCCCTCTTTTGTGTCTCCTTTTCTTTTGAGGGATGGCTAGAATGAGTGATTATATAGATGAAGATCGGTTACTAGCTGTTACACTAGGAATGAACAGGGCAAGTTTGAAAAAAAAATTAAATGTTAGTCAAACGGTCAAAAACTTATGTAAACATATAGGGTTTTTCAAACGGATAAAAAACATATGTGAAATAAGGTACAACAATATCCTATGAACTATCTCTCAAATTTCTATTTCAGCAAGATTGATGTATAAATAAAATAGTGTTGAAAATTTGAGTAGAAAACAACTTAATATCATTAAGATAGATTTTCAAAGAAAGATAGATATTATGCTATTTTTTACACCATGCTTTTATTAAATGCATATATTATGCTATTTGTGAGTTAAATTCATTGAGCTTGTGTAAGCTCGCATTTTTTCCTTATCTTTTAGGTTCTATAGAAAACGAAAAGGCAAGGCAGAGTAGTGAGTGGTGCAGTCCCAGGATTGAGTCATTTAATGTCCTTGGGACTATAAACTTTTTGTTTTGTAATATAGGTATATAGCACTAACACTTGTATTTTATAACTATCACAGTAGATGGTTGGGTTAATTTAGAACCTTTGATTATGTTTAATGTTATGGATGGGTTTTGAAATTTGAACTTGATGAAGTATAACGATGTTGAGATCAATTTTGGGATTATGATTATTTAGTGTATGTCATGATATATATGGAGTATATGTTTATAGATATGTGAATGGGTTAATAGAGGGTATTATAATGTCTGTAGCTCTATAGGCAACGCTTATCAAAATCTTTCTTCTGCTACAACATGACATTGAATCCAATCAAGTGTGTGTTTGGGTTGACTTTTAGGAAGTCCCAAAGGTTCTTGGTAACCAAAAAGAGATCTAGGTAAACCCTAACAAGATATGAGCATTGGTCAAGATGAGACCTTTTAAAACAATCAAGGAAGTAAAACAAGGCTTTGAAAGATTTTTATCATATTCCACTAATAGAAGCATTCCTTTCTTTAAGATTTTGAAAGCTGAACCATGTACTAAGGAATCACATAAAAAAAGGTTTACATTGGTAGTGCATAACTCCTATTAAAGTTTGTCACACCCCGCCTGGACGCGCCTAAATCGGCGAAACACTCATAGGCGGGGCGCGAATGCATTAAAACAGTTACCGAGTGCGCAGATACACAATTGGATACAAATCTGATTTCATTAATTTTAGAATGTAATTGAGGGAACATCCTTCCAAAAATCTCCCCAATAATTAAGCAAGGGGTACAAAATGAAGGCCCAAACACCTCCACCCAATCCACCCTAGACTCTTGTAAAAATGGTTAACAACGGGGTGAGCTATTGCCCAATGGGTAAAATAGTTTGTGAATATGACAATTAATAAAGAAGACTTCATAATCAAACATTACATATACACAACATAACATAAAAAATAGTACAACATGACTTAACAAGAATGTATGCATGACATTGTCTCGTAATGGTTCTATGATCGTTCATCGCCCTAGGTTCGCGTACAGATGTCCATCCCCAGGTAATCCTGGGTTCACATTGTACGTCCCTCCCCAGCGGAAACATCGATAATAGTGAGCACAATTGCTCCAATAACTATTCCATGGATCACAAACCACTTGCGTCCTTAGGTGGTTCTTATTTCATGTATGATGACTATGCATGTGTGGGTCCGGTCTTTCCTAATATTAGACAGGATTTGGCAACGTCTGGTGAACCTTATCAGGGTTGGCATCCCCACGTTCGTTGTTAGGATGTCTAGTATCACTTATACAAGCAGATAGCTTTCAAATAGGACCAACCAGACCAGTTTCCAGGTCGAGAGGTAGGAACATGAGGTCCCGCTTAAATATCAAGTCTTCTAGAGTAGGAAGTTGCCTCCCGTTCACTATTCAAAGTTATTGGGGACAAGACTAAGTCTGGTTGAGTCAAACTGACCACTAACCCTAGTAATAGTGTAATACATAGACTCCAAATATTAAGGCATAACTACGGCATGTATGAACATTATACGCAATAACGCAGTGTAAATGAATAATAAACATAATGATAAATGAATGAAAACTTTAATAAAAGTCATAAGACATACAAACTTATGTTTCATTCCCCACCTTCATACAAAACTTCTTTCCAAAACTGGCAGTTCTTCCCGAGCAGAACCGCTTCGTACCGCAAAGAGAGTCTCAAAAAAAGGAGAGAGAGAGAGTCTCAAAAAAGAGAGAGAGTGTCTCTAGAAGAGGAGAGAGAATGAGGAGTAGTGTGAGAAATGTGGGAGGGGAGGGGCCTTTTTATAGAAAAAGACATGTTCGAACGTTCGGGTTTGTGCCTGAAACGTCCCAAATTTCTTTTTTCACGTAAACCAGGGGTATTACAAAGTTAGTCACAAGAGAAAAGTTATTCTTGTGCTTGTATGTTTCAAAAACAACCATGAGCTCCACAATAGTATGATAAGAGGATGGTATAGATGTCAACATACAATGTGAGGAAATTTTGGCTTGTGAATATCTATTGGCAATCTATGATAGTCTGACATTGCCCAGGAATCAGAATAGTTGTTGAGCCATAATGAAGAGGTTGTCTCAAACTTGTGAACACCATTTTGGAATACCTTAAGGATGGCATGATGTGGGTGGGTCGTGTGCGTGGGATGTGCGAGCTACCATGTGGTATGCTTTTTGTCACTTTTTATATGAGCTTCATGTGTATGCTGTGCGTACTTGGAGGAAAATATACGTGGCACCATATACATATCATCCCTATTTCCTCTTAACGCCCCACATTTCTTACCTTATCACTCTCAAGATTTCCAAAAAGAGCTAGCAAATCCCTACCTTATTTTTCTTTCTTTTCTTTCCTCATACTCTTTTCATGTTGCCAATTGAAAGTAAATGTGAAAAATTTATCAAGATCATCCCCTATATATTCCCATTGTTGCGACCCCCTCCATAAGGTGACATCACGACCGACATAGAATATCACATGTGTCACTCCTGACACATCTGGCACCTTGTCAGCCTTAACCTGTCTCAACACCTATAAAATCTCATCCATACATACCCATCATGTATACAAAATTCCATTTCTCATAATCAATTAAAATCAGATATTCATAAACATAAATCCACACCACTATGTTTTTATATATATAAGTAGTGTTATTCATATTTACAAAGTACAAAGTCTATACAACTCTCCCATAGACATACATCAAAACTATAAGAGAGCAAAAACCACTCCTCTGTAGCTTTGCTTTTGCCCTTATAGTCACCACCTAAAACGGAAGAGGGTTTGGATGAGCTACAACAAGCTCAGTGAATAATCCACTATGACATTATATATGCATCCATATTAAAAACATGGCATTTGAAGCTTTATAAACATAATATGCAAGCAAGTATTAAATAAGGATACATGAAAAAGATATATTACATGACATGCAAACATTTAAAATAATGCATAGCCCAATGAAAATCATATCACCATCTTTCTTATTCAAGTAATTGAGCGAGTCTGCCCCTCATTATGCACTGATGAGGAGAGCACTGGCCTCAAGGAACCCTATGAAGAATGTTTTGATCTATCTTGTGAACTAATGAATCTGTTGAGTGTTTTAGTTAAGAATTGAAGACTAAATGTCTCGAGCTGATTCATTCAATTGAGAAGTGATCAAGCTAAGCTCAAATGAAGATATGATCAATCAAGACTCAAGTCACAAAAGTATTATGATCAATCAGTTGGTCTAGATTTGTAGAATCTTTACACAACATACTTCAGCTTAATTCTAACCCAAAACATTTTCAAATTTAATGTTCATCGGATTTCAAAATGGTTCAATCGTGTTTTAAATCACTTATTTCAATTCAAAAATGTTCTTGAAAGATTCCTTTTTAGAATGATGATTTTGATCTGAAACATTTTAATCCAATCTGATTTTGAAGCAAAATATTTTCAGAAAATTAGTTGAAATTTATTAGTGTCAAGTAGGACGCTCACAGCGTTCAAGACGCTCAAGCAATGCCCAGTTCACTTAAAATTCAGGCCTACACTGCAGGATCCTATCGCTATAGGACACTGAAGATTTATGAAAAATCTTGGAGTAGGTTCCAATAGGAAGCTTAAGAGCAATAGTGCCCTTCCTGAACTAACTAAGTTTAACCTGTCTCTTGGGTTGCTATTATATCGAGACGCTATGACTGCTTTAGGACCTTATGACTGCTTTAGGACGCTATTGACAACTGTGTCAGATTCTGACAACTGTCTTTTATGCTTTTTCTGCAAAAGCTATTTTCTGATTAAATTTTATTTTCGTGTAAACTCCTTTGCATTAGAAAACCTCATCAGAACTGAGCATACCATTTTCATGAAAGATTTGAGTCATTTGACTCAAAGATTCCAATTTGTTTTCAACGGTCTCAAGAATTCAAATCTCAATTTTGGCACAATACTCATTTATAAATAACCAGTTCTAACAAGAGTGAAATGACTTTTGACAAATTCTAGGATCTTGCACTCTTTGAAAGTTGATTGATTTTTAAATTGTTTTTGAGCTGCAAATACTCTATATCAAAAGATTTTTCAACTTTGGATTTCTTGTGCAAAATATTCAATATTCTTTTGAAAATCCAAAGAAACGACAAACAAGTTTTTACTCATTTTTCAGCTACTTCAAATATATTTATTCTTCGCTAAATCATTATTGAATAAAGGTTCATAGGTTTGAGTTATAAACAAACTGGAAATCAGTTTTGTATTTGATGTATTTTGCTGCAACTACATAAGTTGCACTTTATCCTTAAGTGAATATAGGTAGACTCAAGCCTGTGTAAGTTGAGTGACTGTAGGTAGACACACACCCGTAAGCTGAGTGTTTAGGTTGTCTCACACTCGTAAGTTGAGTATTGTGAAGGTTGTCTCAAACCTGTGAAGTTGAGAAGTTGTAATAGGTTTGATCTTCACCTGTGAAAAGTGACCATTAGTGGAAGTTTGAAATCCTAACTGGCAAGGTTACCTAGTAGAGGCAGGCATATAGCTGAACCATATAGTACGTGCATTCGACAAGCAGGAAACTGACTGCGGCCTTCTAAGACACTAAGTGCTTGGTTGTAAAACTTAAGTCGTCGTTTCAATACACAGATAGGGGGTAAACTAGGATCGTGACTTTCCCATTGGGTTATCAGTTGGTTTGTAAGAGACTTGCAGACAGTATAATGATACTATAACAACAAATTATATTGGGTTTTAAGAATCTTAACAATCAGAGTCATCATAGATAACAATCACACAACAACATTGACATAGTATTACACAGATAAGAAAGATTACAATTAGTAATATAATAGCCCAAATAAGAAGAACTCCTAGACGAGACAACATTACAAGACCTAAAAACAATAGACTGGAAAACATAAACTAGAAAGACGGGACAAGTAGAGAACTTGGTTTATTTCTCTCCCCGGTTATGCCTTCGCTACATCCATACTGATGGGTATTTATATATGGAAAACAAAGAGAACGGACTTAAGGCGTAGTGAAATCCATGTGCATGCGCCAAACATTTTACAAAGATGAGGCTTGCTTTCATGTTGTAAAGAGAAGAGGAATCTTGTTTTTGCTGCTTTATGAATAGCAGGCGAGTTGTAAAGGATTGTGAATCTTTTCTTTTCGTACGATAGGCGTGCTGGAGGGAATCCTCTTTTGTCGGGCAATAGTCCATCAATCGTTGTTAGATGTGGTGGACGAATGATGACCATCAAACTCAATGTCATCCCATAGATCTATAGGATCAAGATGATAGAGGTGCTCGAGGTACCTTGGATGTTGTGCCACGTATTCTTGTAGGAATTGGGTTAGCTTGACATGGAGATGATTGTGGGAGGGATCTTGTCCAGCTCTGCCAATGAGAAAAGAGTAGTCGACTGGAGATGTGAGCCATTCCGTGCTAAGGTTCCAAGAACAAAGATCATGCTGGAATTCTTGTAATTCTAGGACAAATGGCCACCATGGAAAAGTGGATGGAGGGAAATCAGGCGGAATGTTTTGCCATGGATGGTGACGCATGCCTGGAAAAATTGGCCTATAACGTACATAACAGAAAGATGACCTGAGAACCTTGTAAAAGAATACTTGTTCTGTACCAGAGGTTGGGTCTTCTTCATTATCAAGATCAGGGACATTGTTGTCAACATGAGCAAATAAGGGTGCAAAGAATATAATGGTTAAATATCTTCGACTCTATTGAGAAAATTCTTACGTCCATTGGTTATGTGTAGCAAACTTTAAAAGAAACTTATAAAACCGTGTTCGATCTGCACTCATGTGACTGCCATTAACAACAACCTGAAACATATAGGAATCAAGTTATCCAGAACAAAACCAATCCAATGATTTCGAATGACATAAGAAAGATAGCATGATGGTTCTTTCGGGAAATCATAAAAATTTAGCATCCTGAAGGGGAAGAGATATGGATATGTAGGATGAGGTACATGGCCAAAAAACATTCCATAATGCCGAGTGATAATTTTGAGCAGGCTGTCGATCTGGTGAGTATCCGGAATGGACCGGAAGATCTTGCTTCTAAGGTCGACAGGGAGAGAAGAAATGAAATCCATTACATCTGGTGGTGAAGGATCTTGAGGAGGAGATGAGGGTCTGGGGTCAGATATGACAATGACCAAGGGAGTAAATAAATGCAAAAAAGCGTTTGACTGAAACTTGCAAGGACGAGAAAGAAAATCAGCAAGTGAATTGGTTTTTCCCGGAATGTGTTTGACAGTAAAGTCATATTGGGAGAACCACTTTGCCTATCAGAGGAGCTGGGGATTTGGGAGCATTTTTTGCTTGAATTTCAACATATTAGGGAAATCATACATGTCCATTTTAATGTGAAAACAATGGCCAACAAGATGAAATTGGAATTTTTCAATGGACCGTTTGACTGCCAAGATTTCCTTCAATGTTGAATGGTAATGGGCCTCAGAGTCTTTGAATTTGCCACTTTTGTAACCGCAGAGATGCCGAGATTTATTAGGCAATTATTCAAATAGGGCTCCGCCCCAAAAATAGTCACTAGCATCCGTTTGAAAGATGCGTTTACCTGAGCATGGAAATTGAGAGAAGGAAGCATTTGAGAATGTTTTTTGAAATACTGGACCGTTTCAGTATTAGTTTCATTCCAAGTTGGAGGTGATTTCTTCAAGAGAGTCGAGAGCCTAGAACTATAGAATGCTAGATCCTTGACAAATAGTCCCATATAGTTGACTAAAACAAGAAACTGTTGCACTGTGACTTTGCTAGGCAGAATATCTGGGAACTCCTAGAGTTTGGAAGAAATATGAGGCTACAACTGTAACTTAGAATCAACAATTTTCATGCCCAAGAAATCAATAGTTGTTTGACACAACTGCATTTTCTTGGCAGATAACATCAATCCATTTTGGTGGCAAAGGTCATAGAATTGCTGGAGAAGTTTCAGATGAGATTGATGATTTGGAGAGAAGACGAGGATGTCATCAATGTAGATCAGAAGCTGAGACTGCAATGGCTGAAACATTTTGAGCATCGCTCGTTGAAACAATGAAGGAGCCGTTTTTAAACCGAAAGGCATAACATTCTAGTGAAAATGGAAGCTTGGGATGACCAAGGCCGTTTTTGGCCTGTCATCAGGGTGAATGCCTAGCTGCCAAAACCTAGATTTGCAATCAAATTTTGAGAATATAGTGGCATTAGCAAGCTCCTGAAAAAAGGCTTCTGGCCTTGGTAGAGGAAACTTAATATCCTGCAAGAATGTGTTGAGCGGTTGATAATTTATGACCAGTCTCATTTTTCCTCGTACATGTTCGGATCGTTTGTTGACATAAAACGCCTCACATGCCCAAGGAGAAAAAGTAGGAGAAATCAAGCCTTCTTGTATGAGCTGTTGAGTTTCTTGTATGGCCAATGTTAGTTCGGCTGGAGGCATACCTTGATGAGTAGCCTTTGTAGGATTAAGATCTCCATTAAGCTTGAATGAGAACTTAATAAAGAAGTCGGGATTGGTCCATAAAGGATGATTGCATTTTGTGACAAATTCTGTATGTGATTCAGCACAACAGTCTGCCTTAAGTTTAAACTCCAGCTCTTGAAAAAGAGGGCGAGAGAGATTGGTCCATGACTTCAGGAACAAAAGTAATCCATCGAAGGAAGCAAGACCGAAACCTCAAACCAGAAGAAGTCCAATTTAGATTCTTGATTTGTTGTAGGATATCGTACCCAATAATAAAATCTTTTGAGAGGCTAGGGGAGCACAAGATTTTATGTTTGAAGCTTAGGGTAGGAAGGAGTTGAGTCTTGGCAGGTTTACTGATGAGAGCCAAGCCAGTCTATTGATGCAAAACTCAATTGGTGGTTTTCTACTTTTTAGTCATGTTTCATGTCTCTAGACATACTCGAAATTGTGACTGTCTTGAGTGTTTTTGAGTTTTTGTTTATGGTTATACTTTGTTTAACACCTTCTCTGTCAGTCGAATCCTTTCTCAGTAGGAAAACAAACTTCAAGAACCAACCCTATTTAGTGATAATGAATATTTTGAAGTTGTTTTCGAGATGATGATGCACTAATTTACTCTGACTCAGAGTAAATCTTGTCTCAGTTTCCTACTGATCACGACCAGTAAGCATCGTGATACTCAAGATTAGTATGCTCTAGACTTATCGTTTTATCAGATCTGGTCTATCAGAACACTTGAGTAAGCCTTGCCGAAAACTTGATCTTTAGAGTCTGTGTCTGGCCAAGCCTGTGTTCAACAGTTGTGGTCTTTTCCAACAGCTGCCATTAGCTGTTAGCCAAGGGGGCGTCAGGCGTTTCAGGCAAAAGGTTGACCTTTCTTTCTGTCTGAAAGTTACAGTCTATGGCCCAACATGGAACCTTCTTTATCTAAAGAATCTGAAGTTTTTGAAGCATCATGTTCACAGTAAAAAATCCTAGGGTTGTATGAAGTTGAATATTTTCCCGATGAAAAATGAATTATCCTGCCTACCCAGTTTAATCCTATTCTCCCTTCTGGTGTGTGCAATACTTCCCCGGTTACTTTATCTAAAAAACTAAAAAAATAGTTTCAAAAACCTGCCCCAAAGAGCCCTATCAAAGAATATGTGCAGATCTCTGACTTTTCAGAGCTCCAGGTCCCCGCAGACCAAGCTGAGCATTTTTTTTTCGCTTATCTTTCCGAAACCCTTGTTACCTAATTGGCAAAAATACAGCTTTTCACACATTCACTTTGGTGCCGTGAAAGTGGCTATCACATTTTCATGGCAGAAAAGCGACTGAATCCATATCTAGGCTCGCACTTCTTGATTCTAGAATGATGAGATACCAGAATGCAGTTATTGGTACAATCTAAACTATTTTGAACACCGGCACGGTCTTTGTGACATTTTTTTTCCAAATCTCAATATGTCACTTAAAGATCCTCATGTTATGCAAGCCCTCAGCATCCAGGTTCAGATTACTGGTGTTCCTCAAGTTCAATTAGCTATCGCAGCTACAGTTCACTACTAGGTAGCTTATCGAGTTTAGAATCATTATATTGATGTTGCACTCCCAAACAATAGTCTGGATTCTTTGCTTCTTGATGTTAATTCCCAAGGTGCAGTGGTTCATACCTTCTTGCCCCGACAGATGCCCCGACAACAACTTCAGGTCCTATTTCTGAAAAAATGGTTAACTAGTTATGAGTCGCGGTTTAAACACCAAGAGGTCCAACAGACTACTTATGCAGTTCATACACGAAGAAAGGATGGCCTTGTTGAAACTATTTTTCCTGATCCACCTTTTCGGAAGATTCAAGCAGGAAGGCATTCTATTTCTATCGTTTTTTTCTTGTCCCCTCTGATACATCACCAACTTCATCTCCCACTTCTGATCATATTTGGTGGGATGTTTGTGATTGTATTGCTTGTCAAGATGACCGTGCAGACGAACTTGAAGAAGAAAATAGGAAGAACAAAACCAACAACCGCCTTTCTCTCTAACACCAATTACAAACACATTACGAAGCTGGAGATCCAGCTGTCGGTTATATTGATTCCTATTTTGGCAAATATCAGTACTCTGTTCTTCTTAGTCCTGATGAAGATGACTCCAGTCCGGTCTCCTTTTCACAAGCTCCTCCTCCATCTTGCTCTTTACCCCGGCAAGATCCTTTTTTCTGATAAAAAGAATGATTTCTCCCTCATGGTCCCTAGAGACTCACCTCCTAAGTCTCTCAGAAAAGTTGCTCAAGCATGGGTTCCAAAGTAGCCATGTGCTATTCAAGCCACCACCTTTTCCTGTTCAGCTTCTTATCCGATGGCTTGTTTTACATTGTCTGAAGCCTCTACAAGCAAAACTACATCCCCTCCATATGACACCACTGAGGACCCAGACACTAAAGTCAAGTACCAATGGCAGATACGACCTTCAAAAGTCGTTACTCCTACATGACCAGAATTCAAGCCCCAAACTAAGCTTGAAGCAGTTCTCAACTGGCAATCTCAAAATGCCAGATATCAGAATGACATGCTGTAAGAAATCTCAAAATCTTAACAAAATCACACTTATCAGGTACAGTCCCAGTATTAGTTTTAATCACAACTTTTTTCTGCTATCACTGCCCGGGTTGACCAGCTAAATTATGAGATGCAGCAACTTACCTCTTAGATCACAGATTTCTCTTAAATCTCTATGTATCTTGATCCAAGGGTAAGAGAAAAGAATAGCCTTGAAGCCCAGTTAAGACAAATTTCTTCAGCTCCACCACCCTCAGCTTCTACAGCACCGTTCTATTCTGATATGATCACTCCGTACCAGCCTAATATTGTCCCTCAACCTTTTTACTAGTACAAGTATGCTGCCTTCACTCTTTCCACCATCTTATGCAGCAAAAATGCAAGCAGACAAAGCAGAACACTTGGCTCAAAGAACTTTTCGGCCTTTTTTGAGGCCCCCAGTTTGTTCTTCGGCCAGACCAAATAAAGGCACACAAGTTCTCTTCGTTTCTGAAGATATAGAACCTGACTTCCAAGCCTCCTCAATTGTCAGGCCCCTCACGGAACTCACAGAAAATCCCCTAATAGGCTTATTAAAGTCGCTAACCACTGGCGATAACCGCCGCAAAATAACAGTTAATATGGCCAGCCTTGATCTCTCCAATAAAGAACGCATGACGGACCAATCAAGCGAATCCAAAGTCTCGGCTCTATCAAACCCAACTTTTACCTCTTCTCAAGATTCAACCTCTGAACCATACCCCATGGTTTTGGTTAATGAAACTCACGAAGAAGGAGAAGTTGTTCCTCCAGAAGAACAAATGGATGACCAGTTGAGAACTGTACCTGATAGCTGGGATTAAAGTTGATGCTGGGACTGTACCTGATAGGTGAGATTTTGAAATTTCTTGCAGCATGTCGTTCTGATATCTGGCATTTTGAGATTGCCAGTTGAGAACTGCTTCAAGCTCAGTTTGGGGCTTGAATTTTGGTCATGTAGGAGTAACGACTTTTGAAGGTCGTATCTGCCATTGGTACTTGACTTTAGTGTCCGGGTCCTCAGTTGTGTCATATGGAGGGGGTGTAGTTTTGCTTGTAGAGGCTTCAAACAATGTAAAACAAGCCATCGAATAAGAGGCTGAACCGGAAAATGTGGTGGCTTGAATACCACATGGCTGCTTTGGAACCCATGCTTGAGCAACTTTTCTGAGAGACTTAGGAGGTGAGTCTCTAGGGACCACGAGGAATAAATCATTCTTTTTATCAGAAAAAAGATCTTGCCGGGGTAAAGAGCAAAACGAAGGAGGAGCTTGTGAAGAGGAGACCGAACTGGAGTCATCTTCATCAGGACTAAGAAGAAAATAGTATTGGTCTTTGCCAGAATAGGAATCAATATAACCGATTGCAGGATCTCCAGCTTCGTAACGCTTTTGTAATTGGTGTTGGAGAGAAAGGCGGTTGTTGGTTTTGTTCTTCCTATTTTCTTCTTCAAGTTCGTCTGCACGGTCATCTTGACAAGCAATACAATCACAAACATCCCACCAAATATGATCAGAAGTGAGAGATGAAGTTGGTGATGTATCAGAAGGGACAGAGAAGAAAACGGTAGAAATAGAATGCCTTCCTGCTTGAATCTTGCGAAAAGCTGGATCAGGAAAAATAGTTTCAACAAGGCCATCCTTTCTTCGAGTATGAACTGCATGAGTAGTCTGTTGGACCTCTTGGTGTTCAAACCACGACTCATAACTAGTTAACCATTTTTTCGAAAATAGGGCCTGAAGTTGCTGCAGGGGCAACTGTCAGGGCAAGAAGGTGTGAACCATTGCACCTTGGGACTTTACATCAAGAAGCAAAGAATCCTGACTATTGTTTGGGAGTGCAACATCAATAACATGATTTTGGACTCAATAAGCTATTTGGTAGTGAATTGTAGCTGCGATAGTTGATTGGACTTGAGGAACAGTAATCTGAACCTGGATGCTGAGGGCTTGCATAACATGAGGATCTTTAAGTGACATATTGAAATTTGGAAAAAAAAATGTCACAAAGACCGTGCCGGTGTTCAAAGTAGTTTGGATTGTACCAATAACTGCATCCTAGTATCTCATCATTCTGGAATCAAGAAGTGCGAGCCTGAAGATGGATTTAATAGCTTTTTTACCATGAAATGTGATAGCCACTTTCACAGCCCCAAAGTGAATGTGTGAAAAGCCGCATTTTTTTCCAATGAGGTAACAAGGGCTTCAGAAAGCTAAGCGGGAGAAAATTCTCAACTTGGTCTGCGGGGACCTAGAGCTCTGGAAAGTCAGAGATCTGCACATATTCTTTGATAAGGCTCTTTGGGGCAGGTTTTTGAAACAATTTTTTTAATTTTTTAGATAAAGTAACCGGGGAAGTATTGCACACACTAGAAGGAAGAATAGGATTAAACTAGGTAGTCAGGATAATTCATTTTTCATCAGGAAAATATTCAACTTCATACAACCCTTGGGATTTTTTACTGTGAACATGATGCTTCAAAAACTTCAGATTCTTTAGATAAAAAAGGTTCATGTTGGGCCAGAGCCTGTAACTTTCAGACAAAAAGAAAGGTCAACCTTTTGCCTAAAACGCCTGACGCCCCCTTGGCTAAAGGCTAATGGCGGCTGTTGGAAAAGACCACAACTATTGAACACAAGCTTGGCCAGACACAGACTCTATAAATCAAGTTTTCGGCAAGGCTTACTCAAGTGTTATGATAGACCATATCCGATAAAACGACAAGTCTAGAGCATACTAATCTTGAATATCACGATGCTTACTGGTCGTGAGCAGTAAGAAACTGAGACAAGATTTACTCTGAGTCAGAGTAAATTAGTGCATCATCGTCTTCGAAAACAACTTCAAAAGATTCATTATCACTAAATAGGGTTGGTTCTTGAAGTTTGTTTTCCCACTGAGAAAGGATTCGACTGACAGAGAAGTTGTTAAACAAAGTATAACCATAAACAAAAACCCAAAAACACTCAAGACGGTCACAATTTCGAGTATGACCAGAGACATGATACCTGACTAAAAATTAGAAAACCACCAATTGATTTTTGCATCAATAGATTGGCTTGGCTCTGATAGCAATAGTACGTGCATTCGACGAGCACGAAACTAATTGCGGCCTTCTAAGACACTAAGTGTTTGGTTGTGAAACTTAAGTCGCGTTTCAATACACGAATAGGGGGTAAACTAGGATTGTGACTCTTCCATTGGGTTGTCAGTTGGTTTGTAAGAGACTTGCAGGCAGTATAATGATACTGTAGCAACAAATTATACTAGGTTTTAGGAATCTGAACAATCAGAGTCATCACAGATAACAATCACGCAACAACATCGACATAGTATTTCACACATAGAACTAAAGGTAGTAATACTTACAATGGTTGCAAAATCCTTCGCCAAACACTTACTACACAACCATTACACAAGCAGCTCACTAAACCACTTGCTTACATGACCAATCCTCACCAATTTTATTGACAATTCTCTGTAATTTTCACAACAAAGTCACATTCAATCACAATCCTGAAGTAAGCCATACCAATTCACATAAAAACATCACCAAATTTGCTTCCAAACCCTCAGTTGCTTCAACAACAGCTGGGTTGGAGCATACACGGACACAACCATCATTTCTCTATAATTTAACATGCCAATAACTTAGATTTCATCAAGGATTCACTTACCCTTACATTTTCACACTAAAACCCACAAATCCAACACAATCCAGATTCTCTTAATTCACCAAATCAACCGTGTAAATCCTACCAAATTCATATATGTTGCACAACTTGAAGAAAGGTACAAGAATATGATATTTTATGCTCAAAAACCACAATTCTTACCTTGAATTCACCAACCTTAGGCTTGTTCCTTCTTCTTCCCTCATTTCCCTTCCTTTCGCGGACACAACCAACTCAAATGAGCTGAAAATATCGAGAAATCACCTTTTAATTTGTGTAAACCGCCTCACCATCCATTTTAAAAAAATTGTCAGAATGTCCAAGAGCGTGCTTCTGCTAATCAGGAATGCACTCCTCTTTTCCCAGAAAAACAATCTCCTCTCTAGAAACGGAAGGAGTGCACTGCTCCCTCTAAGAGCGCGTTTCTTTCCAAAATCCTGAAAATTTAACATTATGTTTTCTACCATTGCATCTCGCTGCTCTCCTTGGGAATGCGCTCCTTGATGTCCAAACCAAAAAAATTTCTCTGTGTCACACTCTAAATGACATAATTAGGTCTTAGGGTTATTGCAACACTAGGATACTCGCAATCATCACATTCTAAGGCCATATACGTAGGCATACACAGATAAATATGTCAGACAATATGTACCAGTCAAAATATATGCTTGACTTACAAGTATGGGGTGTTACAAATCTCCCCAACTTAAGGGATTTTTTCCTTGAAATTAAAATAAAGGAAATATACCTCAAGTGATGAACAAGTACGAAATTTGCAACCGTATTTGATCATCCCACTCCTACGTTTGGTACTCATTATCATGAAATTTCCACTTGACCCTAACTAGTGGAATCTACTTGTTCTTGAGTTTTTGAACTCTTCTGGCTACAATCTGAATTGGCTCTTCTGGATAAGGAGTGTCCTCCCCAACTTGTAATTGAGTTACATCCAAGATGTGAGTTGGGTCTGGATGGTACTTCTTCAACATATATACATGGAAGACATCATGGACACCTGCTAACGGTGGTGGTAGAGCTAGTTTGTTAGCTAAAGGACCTATCCTCTCAAGTATCTCAAATGGTCCTACAAATCGTAGAGTAAGTTTTCCTCTCACCTCAAATCTCATGTGGCCTTTTATTGGAGAGACCTATAACAACACCTGGTCCCCATTGTAAATTCTAAAGGTCTATGCCTGTTGTCGAAATAACTCTTATGACAATCTTGGGTTGTCTTTAATTTCTGCCTGATCTGCTTAATTTTCTCTCTATGATCCATAATAACAGCTGGCCCCAATAACTGTGACTTCCCATCCTCGTACCAGTAAGTTAGAGATCTACAAGGTCTGCCATACAAAACCTCGAAAGGTGTCAGGTCAATACTAGCCTGGTAGCTGTTATTATAGGCAAACTCACACAAATGAAGGTACTCACCCCAACTCTCACCAAACTCTAAAATACAGGATCTGAGCATATCTTCCAGCATTTGTATCACTTTCTCAGACTATCCATCTGTATGCGGATGATACGCTGTACTGAGATGGAGATGGGTCATAAACCGAGTCTGCACTGAATGCCAAAACCTCGAAGTAAACCTCGAATCTCGATCTGACACAATAGATAAGGGAACCCCATATAGTCTCACAATCTCACGTATATATAAGTTGCTTAGTTTGTCTACAGTGGTTTTGGTGTTCATCGGAAGGAAGTGCGCAGATTTTGGCAATCTATCAACGATAACCTAGATGGCATTGTATTTACTTTGAGATATGGGCAATCCTGTGATGAAATCTATGGTAAAATGTTCCCATTTCCATTTTGGAATGGATAATGGTTTCATTTGTCCTCTATGCCTCTGTTGTTCAGCCTTAACCTACTAACACACCTCGCATTTCTGAACATACTCAACTATATCGTTTTTCATCCCATGCCACCAAACTGTCCTTTTCACATCATGGTACATATTGGTTGACCCTGGGAACTGCCACTCTTTCCAGTAACTGCCACACATGGGCCATTTGGCAAGCCACCACACTGGTTTTTGTTTGCTTCCTACTCAATCTATGAACAATTACATTGGCCTTCCCAAGATGATACTCCAATGTGAAGTCATAATCCTTTAGGAATTCCAACCATTTTTTTTTGCCTCATATTTAGTTCTTTTTTATCAAACAAATACTTCAAACTTTTATGGTCTGAATACAATGTGAACTTCTCTCCATAGAGATAGTGCTTCCACAATTTCAAAGCAAAGACAATTGCAATCTGTTCCAAATCATGCACAAGGTAATTCTTCTCATGCACCTTCAACTATCTAGATGCATAAGCTGCCTCTCTACCTTCCTGTTAGCCTAGATGTGTCTGAAAGGGGAGTGAATTGGACATTTAACAAATTAATACCTTTATTTTAAAATGGTAATAATACGAAAATAAATTAAGCAAGATATGACAAAGATAACTCAATGACAATAATGAAAGCAGCCAGCTAACAATGCACATAAGATTTATAGTGGTTCGATCACGCCTAAATCCACTACCTAACCTCCTCAGTTAGGATTTGTCCAAACTCCACTAACGGATTTTCTTAGGAGTGAAGATCAAACAGTTATGCCTTCTCAATTTTACAGGCTTGAGAACAACCTTGAGAGTTTCTCAATTTCATAAGGCTTGAGAACAACCTTTACAGATCGGGCAACACTTGCTCTATTCCAGTGACTAACCGGTCACCAATAACTGAGATACAGATTGAGATATGATTCCCTTTACTCAGAATCAAAGGAATACTTACAAATTTTTTGGATTGAACCTTTTGTAACCACAAATTCAACAAAGTATATAAGATGAAGTGCAACTGAAATGAAAGGTTCGAAAATGTTCTTTCTTCTTCAATGGATTTTGAAAATGTATTAAAT
The DNA here is from genome assembly GCA_035771175.1 of Paratinospora sagittata. NCBI lineage: Eukaryota > Viridiplantae > Streptophyta > Magnoliopsida > Ranunculales > Menispermaceae > Paratinospora > Paratinospora sagittata. The sequence continues at coordinate 29,021,124 of CM069610.1, forward strand.
GACGAACGTCAAATCTAGAAGATTTCAAGATATCAAGAGTATTTTCACAAGTGAAAATTGTTCAAACATTTGAAGAATAAGTTATCAGTTTTCTTGTTTTTGTGTTCTATTTTCAAATGCTCTAAGGCAACATATATATAAAGATAACAATGGCGCTTTGGACTTGAACATTTTTCAAGAATGTTTTGGCGCACAAAGTTATTTCAAATCAATAAATACATTCTTTCTCGAAAAAGATTGATTCAGTCTGTGCAATTAAGGCAACAACACCTGAATCTTCTGATCATCATGAGAATAGAATGTTCTGATAAAGTTTTAAACCGTTCTAAAAAAATTCAAAAAGTTCTGAAAAAAGTAATCTGAAACAGTGTACAGTTGACAACTTTATGACAGTGTTGGATTAGCGTCCTGATTAGTCAATCAGCGACCAGACTCGTAAAGCCAACTTTTGTCATTTTGTTCCTTGAGGGCGCTCATACAACGTGAACGTCCTACTGAACTATGCAGTGAGGGCGCTACGTGAATGTAAGTGTCCCAACTTACTTAAGACTTTTAAAACCATAAAAATGATGAGTATGCTACTGATCAATCACCGTCCTAATGAGTTACATAATCGGTTCTGGTGAGGGCGCTACTGGAATGTAAGCGTCCTGACATAAGTGATTCAAACTTATGCACTATCAACATCCTTAAGTATTTAACAATCAGCGTGCTAACTCGTTTTAAAACAAAATAACATAAGGGCGCTACTGAACCATAACCGTCCTGATGCTTAAAATACTTAAGTTCAATCAGCGTGCTGATATTTAATCAGCGTCCTGTTAAGCTCATTTGGTTGAATCAATGAGGTCGCTACTCAAGACGTAAGCGTCCTGATAAATAAGTGCATTTTCAACCTAGAACCTTATCAGCGTCCTAATGTGTCATTAGCGTCTTGACTTACCAAGTATAGGAGGGCGCTGTTGAGACATTAGCATCCTAATTGATGCATCAGCGTCCTAATGGACACTTAAAAATAATTTTGACATTTTTCAACTTTTTAAAGCTCGATTAAATAGGATTAAACACTTGGTATTTTGAATCAAATCAAACATTGAAAATTCATTGAGTGAACGATAAAATCAATGAAAAATACTTTGAAATTGAATCAACTAAACTATGCAATCATGTACATTTGCTGAATCATATGATAATAGAGAATCTATAACCTAAACACAGTCTAATTAACACAAAGATATGTCTTCGAATGATCATGGTCTTCAATTTGATCTTGAAAATTTTTTCACCATGCATCATTGAGTCTTCGTGAATCTTCATGTAAAATTAGATGTGCAATGCATATAATATTATCGTAATCAAAGTGTGGTTTGTAGTCATCAAAATATTTTTTCTCATCCGGGTCATGAGGGCAATTAAATTAACATTTCCTGCATCAACACACAACCCAGACCGAAATGAGATGCATCTGCACAGATCACCAACTCTTTTCTAGGCTCTGGAAGTACTAAAATTGGTGCAGTAGTCAACTTTATTTTCAGCTCTGTGAAAGCCTCCTCACAAGCCATAGTCTACACAAAAGGTACATTCTTTTGAGTCAGCCTAGTAAGTAGATTGGCCAATTCCGAAAAGCCTTTCACAAACTTCCGGTAATAACCAGCTAAACCCAAAAAACTTCAAATTTTTGTTACTGTGGTTGGTCTTGGCCAATTGATGATCACCTCAACCTTGGCAGAATCGACAGATATCCCCTCTGCACTAACCACATGACCCATATATCTTACCTCATTTATCCAAAACTCGCATTTACTGAACTTGACATGCAACCTACGCTCTTTTAGTATCTACAGTGTAATCCTGAGGTGTTGTTCATGTTTCTCTCGAGTCTTGGAATAAATGAGAATATCATCACTAAAATTAATGTTGAACTAGTCAAGATATGGCTTAAGTACCCTCTGCATCAAGTGCATGAACATGGCAGGTGCATTAGTCAGACCAAAGGGCATCACTAAAAATTCATAGTGTCCATATCTTGTTCTGAAAATAGTTTTGGGTACATCAACTTCCTGGATCCTCAATTGATGGTACCCAAATTGCAGGTCGATCTTTGAAAAGAATTTGACCCCATTCAGTTGATCAAACAAATCATCTATCCGTGGTAGAAGATACTTATTTTTCACTGATACCTTGTTCAGCTGACAGTAATCTATACACAAATGTAGACTCTCATCCTTCTTTTTAACAAACATAACAGGTGTTCCCCAAAGTGACATACTTGGGGTAATAAACCCTTTTTTCCATCAACTCATCATGAGTTCTTGCAACTCTTTTGGTGTCATTCTATATGGGGGAATAGAGCTAGGTTTTGTACTGGGCATCAATTTTATAATGAAATCTATCTCCCGTCTAGGTGGTAATCTCGATAGATCATCAGGAAACACATCCGGGTAATCACACACTACGAGGATTTCTGACAATTGAATACCCTGTTCTTTTTCTCCCATAGGCTTTATACAAGCCAATATTTTCATCTCCTCATCAATGACCATCCTACCCATAGTAGGAAGCTTAGAGGTAATCATCCCTCTATAAACAAATGACGGCTGCCCGGGTATCTAAAATACCACCCTCTTGGAAAAGAAATTCACAGGGAAATGGTAAGTAGCTAACCAATCCATACCTAGGATGGTGTCAAACTCCAAAAATTTGTACCCTATGGTCAACAGTCATCTCTTGCCCCATCATATTTAACCACACAGTTCTAACATACCATATTAGAGTAGATTCTTTCCCTTGCTGCTGTACTTAAAATTAATGGTGTACTAGCTTTAACAAGAGTCAAATGCAAACTATCCACCATACTACCAACAATAAGTGATTAAGTAGATCCATCTCAATCAAGATATACATCATCACATCACATATACTGATCATACGTTCTATCAAAGTTGTGCTGGCATCAGGATCTGGCACTTTCACTGCGTTGGCCTGCTCTCGTGTGCCAGAAGGTGTACCACTGGATGGAGTCATTGGAGTCTTATGACTGGCTGGAAGGGACAATAACTCATCTTGTGGCCTTTTATGCCACATCTGTAGTAGGTGATAGGAGGACAAGGAGTGGAAAAAGTTATCGGAGATTCTTTACCAGGAATAGGGAACCAACTCCCCACTAGCTGGTCCCTCCAAATGTCATAAGTTTGCCCCTTTGCAACTTCCAAACTTTGTCGAGTCGGATCTTTGAATCCATCTCTGAGCCTCTTCATTCATAGGTCACCAGTCTGCATCATATCCAAAGCAAACATGGCCAATCTATTGAACTCATGCTCGTACTGCCTCACAGTCATATTGCCTTGTTTCAAATTAATGAACTCAAGTCTTTTGAAATCTCCAAAATGTTGTTTGAAGTGTTTAATTAGATTTAAACATGTTTGTGCAAAGTTTTTCAAAAACAAAATCAGGTTTGAGTGTTAAGTGGTTAACCGGTGCACTCCTTAAGGTGACGAGCATGCTCCCAGCATGGTCACAATAGTTAATGGTCTGCCACAGTCACTAACGTGTTGCCCTAGTCCCAGAAACTCTCAAGTCTCTATTAAGTCACAAAGAAGCCCATTTTTGCTTGGAGCAGCGCGCTCCCCTGAGACACTAAGGAAAGATCACACTCAATCTACTGCCAATAGCGTGCTCCTGGTTGGAACAACACACTGCCTTCTGGGCAATGGCTAGATGGTCTTGTGTTCTTCCTACACCAGCGCATTCCCTTTTGGAACAGCTCGCCGATGTGTGTGTCAGGGAAGAACTGTCATTTTTGGGCGATGAAAGTGACACTTGACACACTCTTTCCTCTTTGATTATATGTCATTTTGCATAGAATTTCGCACGCATTTTCGCCCCATTATTTTATGTGAAAGAATCTGAACATTATGTTTAAATTTCAAAATTGAATCAGTGTGTTTCTTGTGTTATACTAATTACCTCCAAGGTTGGATATTTTGATGATTACAAATTACATTCCTTATTCAATTTTTCATTTGACAAGAGTTCTCAAGCTTAAACGTTATGAAGTTCATCCATTTAAGTGAAGCTCAAGTTAAAGCAAGGAAAGACAATCTTCAAAGCAAATGTTCATAATGCTAATTATCTTTGTATTGCTTAGAATGTCTTTAGGATTGTGGAAGTCCACATTAGAAATGTTCAGCAAAATTCAAATATCAATTCTCAAAAGATCATAAGTATTTCAAATCTTTAAATCTTTTTAAAATGATCTTCAAAAAATTTTTGTTTGATACAATTGTTTGTTTCTATGAGAATTTCAGACGTTTCAAGTGTCTCTTTAAATGTTTGATTTGATCTGAAATGATTTCAAGTTGATTTGGTTTATCGGATCTTTCAAAACTTCAAAAACTTAGATTTTCATCAGTTGAGCAGGACGGACACGTTTGAGTAGGACGCTTAGGCAATGGCTAGTTAACTTTAAATTTCAGGCCAATACTGCAGGACACTCACCTTTGAGTAGGACACTCAAGTTTTTTGGAAAATCTTTAGAATAGTCTGTGAGAACGCTCATCCCACATTAGGACGCTAATCAGTATGACTGAGAAAAAATTGTCTCTTAGGTTGTCAAACTGCAGGACGCTCAGAGAAGAGTAGGACGCTCATGTGCTAAATGAAGCGTTGGTTTGTCATTGTAGCGACACCCTCCTTAAGCAATGGGACGCTCACCTAACTGTGCCAGAAGAAACTAACTTTTCAAGCCTGTAGTGACAATTCTGATTCTATTGCTATTTTGGTGAAAATGTTTTATGACAGAGATCATCAATAGTCTTATTTATACCAATTCTGTGAAAGATTTTATCCGTTGAGTTTGAATTTCAAACATCTCTTCTAGTTTTTTTTGGGAGATTGAAACCCTAACACTCTTTTATAGGATGAACAATTTGGCTTTTTCCAACAAAAATAATAGAAAAATTGAAAACCTACACCCAAACTCTTTGAAATTTAGTCTTGTTCTTTTTGTGAAAATCTTGTGAAAGAAAAATATTTTTATCTGTGATTTGAAAAAAGTTTTTCCTCGGATTTGAGAGCTTAAACCTTCATATTTTTTAATCAAACTTCAAATAAGGAAAGAAGAATATAACTTCACTTTTTCAGTTGTGCTTAAACTCTTGATATTTCTGAACATACTTCTGTGGAGTTCAAACATTGCTCTGTAAGTATTTCTTTGATTTGTGGTAAAAGAATCAATTCATTATCTAATATTCCATTTCTAAAGTGACAGGGAATCACTAATTTGAACTGATGTTAGATCAAGGAGTAACAGTTTCCTCACACCCGTAAGTTGAGAAATTGTAACGGTTTAATACTCACCAGTGAAGAGGATTGTTTAGTGGTGTTTGAAAATCCTAATCAAGGAGATTAGGTAGTGGATGTATGCGAGGCCGAACCACTATAAATAGTTGTGCATTGTTTCATTTTATTTTCACTTCACTTCGATCTACTATTGTTTATTTGATTATTTTCATTTTCCTGTTTCTTGCACTGCTATCTGTTATAACATTTAAAAAGTACACAACCTGCAAATTTGCCCAATTCACCCTCCTCTTGGACACTTAACTGGGCCAACGTGGAGACCCCAACCCCTGACCACTGTCCCCCGCAGGGACAACGTGCGAAATGCTAAGGTGAGACGCCCAACGTAGGCATCGCCAACCACCCTATCATCCATAGGATGATCGGGACCCTACAAGCCTCAACAAGACTTTTTATAAAGTCCCCTTTTTTTTCCTCAAACATCAACCTGATAAAACCTGAACAGTTCTACAATCTGCTACTACACAACTACAATAATTCAAATCCACATTCCACATCTATATACACATAGTAATCGCGCATCCCACAAATATAAACTACAATTAATTTAAACCCCAATACACAAAATGAATCACGTTCCATTGTTTAAAGTCAAGTCCCAAACATAGTCCCAATGCCTATACATGCATTGCCCTCCAAGGCCTAAGATCCAATTGAAAACCAACATCAATGTATAGACATACATCCTCGCCATCTACTCAGCTCATGAATTAAGTATTTATATATACATAGGTTTCCAAAATTATAAAATATATACATAGTTGTGTACAACATACACGAAACCATACAAAAAATAAACCCTCCTCACATCTATGCTAAGCTCCACGTGACACAATTTCTTTCCCCTTATCTTGCACAAAAGGACCTGAAAATGAGGGTGAGTCAACGGTGCCCGTTGAATAGAATCCTGTTATGCCATCAAATAGTCATCAATAAATTCATGTATGCATGAATATATCATGAGATGATAAAATTATGTATTATATATGTTAATGTCTTAACAGCGCCCTCCTGGACTTGGTAAGTCAGGACGCTGATAAAACATTAGGACGCTGATAATGTTCAAGGTTGAAATGTACTTATTCATCAGGACGCTTGCTTCATCAATAACGGTCTCATTAAGTCAACTAGTGAACTTATCAGGACTCTGATTCTACATCAGCTCGCTTATTGTTTTTACGAGTTAAAAATATCAGGAAGCTTACTCGTTAGTAGCACCCTCGTGACTTTAAATATTTTAAAACAAGGCAGGACACTAATTGTGGATTAGCGCCTTCATGAAGTTTAGTCGTTTTAATTGCCAAGTAAATTAGGACCTTACGATTAAGTAGCGCCCTCACTTCACAGTTCAACAAGACGCTTATGGTCCATAAGCACCCTTAAGGAACAATGCGACAAAGTTTGTACTATGCGAAAAGAAGTTGATTGACCAATCTGGACGCTAATTTAACGCTGTCACAAAGCTGATACTTGCACTTTTTCAGTTTACTTTCTCATAACTTTTTGTACACAGAAACCTGTTCAGATCTGTTAGAAATTTCCTCTGATACACAAAATCATGATTCCTGAAACCTTCCTTATTCGTGTAATCTGAAAAAGAACCAGAATGTTTGTGAAGATTGCATTTTCCATTTTTGTGAAAGATTCTAGCTGTTGTGAGTAAACGATCATTTTGAAATTCAAATTTAAATGAACAACAACTTCATTTCTACTGAGTCTATATATACCAGAACTTAGACTCAGACCAAACATCGAAAAAATGTTTGGAGCAAATACTTTTGAAACTTAGTCAAATTTTCAATTTGATTTGAGAGCTCAAACTGTTTTAGTTTTCAAAGTGTTTTCTTTGAAACTTAGCTTATTCAAAATATTTTCATACTGAGCTTAATCTTTATCTTTCTTTGAAAATCTATTTGAAGGTTACTGAACTTTTTTCACTCAAATTTTCAGCACTGTTTTAATCATATATCATTCTTGTTGAAAGAAAAAATTGAGAAATAGTTCATAGGATACAGTTGTACTTTATTTCATATCTTGTAAACTGTATTGAGTCGTAACAGTAGTTACACAAACTATTGAGTATCAAACATTGTTTGTGTTTTACCAAGTTGTTGTTCTCAAGTCAGTAAGTTGAGAGGTTTAGGCTAGTCTCACACCCGAAAGTTGAGATAAGTAGTTCTCTAGCCTGTAAGTCGAGAGGTATAAGTAGTTCTCTAGCCTGTAAGTCGAGAGGTTTAGGTTGGCCTCAAGCCAGCAAGTTGAGCATTGTAACAGTTGTTCTCACACTTGAAAGTTGAGAAAAGGTGTAATGGTCTCACTCATAAGAGAATCCCTTAGTGAAAAGGTTTTTAATCCTAATTGAGGAGGTTAGGTAACGGACGTAGGCAAGTAGCCAAACCACTTTAAATCGATTGTACAAATTGATTTACTTTTTCGCAGTTATTTAGTTGTCATTGCATTAACTTTAATTGTCTAAGTGTCCAATTCACCCCCCTTCTTGGACCTACCTGGGCCAACAATTGCAAGTTTCTCTACCTTTCAAAATAAAGTATAGAAATTTAAAGAACAAGTAAAGGCAAAAGCAAGAGAAGGAACACAACGATTCAACGTGGTTCGGCCAAATCCTCCTATGTCCATGACTTGGTCTCCCTTGACCAAGATTTTCCAAACCCAACCACTAATGGATCCTACTTCACGGGTGAGGATCAAAATCGGTTACAAACCACTCACTTTACAGGCATGAGAGCAACCTCAGTCGAGCCTATGCACATCGTTCACAGCTCACCAGTGATACACAAATCACCAATACAAGAATTGTTAATGAATGAAGAATGAAATACAGAACTTGAACAAACAAACTGAAGATGTTCTTCTTACCAAGAACTCTTCTACTTACACCCAAAAGCCTATGATCGTTCTCTTGTATACCCAGCGAAAGATAGAGTTTGAAGAAAAGTGTTGAAGTGGTTTCCACGATGCAAGACTTTTATTTTGGTGAAAAGTCGTTGAGATTTGATGAAGTAAAATTAGAGTGATGCAGCTCGGAATCAAATCTCTTTGAAGTTAAGGCACTTGAACCCTCGTTTGAATGTGAGACAAACTTTCTAAAACTTTTGGAGTTCATGAGTTTCAAAATGAGCAAACCCTTATTTAAATAGAAAAACATCTCTTCAATTTGAAAACTAGGGTTTTGGTGAACCAATAAGATTTGAGTATTCAAATTTTTGTTTTAGCTTTTCCAGAGCATTTTTCCTTAATTAGATTTGCTAATGAATGTTGGAAATCATGAAAAAATGGTGTTACACGAAAGAGGAAAGAAACAATACACTCAACGATCAAAAACTCAGACTTGTCAGTTCTCACTGACAAGGTTGGTATAACGCCCTATAGAGTCCTATAGCGCATTGTAGCACTTACAATACAATTGAGAAATTTGAATTGTTCTTCTTTTATCGCTGGCTATAGCTCTGTAACAGCGCGCTGTGTCAAAAATCGGAGAGTTGGGTTTCTCAGTCACAACTCTATAGCGCGTTGTTGCAGCCTATGGCGGGCTATAGCTTAAGTTTCTGAAATACATGATTTTATAAGATACAACTAATAGCAGGTTATTCAAGACAATAACGCCCCATAACTTAGGCGATGAAAATTTGGGAATTTATGAAATGGACATATCGCTCCCTATAGAAGTGTATAGCGGTTATAGCATAGAATGCAGAAATTATGAAATTCTCAGACATGGGGACAACGGGCTATAAGACCCTATCGCACGCTGTAGGCCTTCTGAACAATTATGACTTTTTTAAATTAAAACACAAAGGCACTACAACCATGTCCAAATGTTTTCAAATGAAATGCTTAAGAAAACAAATCATTTTAAAGACTTTGAAAACCATTCTTAAGCATTTGAAAAACATTTTATGCAATCAAATCACTTTAGAAAAATATTATGACTACTCTAAGGAAATGGAATATTCTTTTGCTGGAGTAGTCAAGAGTGGATCTTACATTCTAAGGCCGACTCTAAAATGACTTCTACAAGATCTTCAGTTGATGACTATGAGGTTGGTCTTGAGCTTTTGCGACATCATTGCTTAGCTTTGAGTCATCTTTGATTGTCTCCTCTTCTTGGTTGATTGTTTCTAATCATATCTAAAAGATTATAGCTTGGAGACACAAACTGAGGTTAAGTAAACATGTTGTTTGTAATCATCAAAATTCACCATCGAATTCCGACCACAAGGGACATTGGTCCAACAAAAACATCATATTCCCAATATATACAACCCATGATAATTTCCCAACATAATCCAATTTAGGTCCAAGTGCTCCACATAACTCTAATTAAACCACAATTACCAATTCTCAATACCAAGGCATCAATCATGCCCCAAATAAATGACTTAAGTCTGGGTCCCTACATGATTAATATGGGTTAATTACTTCATTAATCATACTAATTCATGTAAAATCAACATAAATCACTAAAATCACCAATTCATGCCAATTCACAACACTTTGCATCGAAAGCCCCAAAATTGGGGAAATCTCTACAATAGGTCATATGGCCAATTTGAACTAATCATTAGGCCATACCATAGAAACTCCTAAATTAACACCATGAATCATCACAACCCATCCATTTATTCATCCTATGTCACGTGCATTCCATTTGGAATGCCCTAGGTCCACACTTTAGGGCTAGGCCATTTACATGGAATACCCACAATTTTTTAATGAAAATTGGGGAAATCACCACCATTGTTCTTAAATCACCCTAGGAATCCTAGTTGGACACATGCATTCTCGGCCTTAAGGATTTCTATGGAAACCCTAACTTCATGCACCAAAAAAAGTGAGGTTTAAGGCTTGGAAAACATAAATTGGGTGTGGTGCAAGGTCTTGGGAGCTCATGCTCACCATTTCCAAGCCTTTTAAATGACATGCAAACTCAAACCTAGCTGGTGCACACCCCAATCCGAGATTCATAGCAACCCATAGCTCAAAACAAAGCTCGACAACACAATTTAGAGAGATTTCTTGAAGAAAATTACAATTTCTACTTACCTTAGGTGGGATTTCGGCAAGAATCACTCCAAGATGCCCCAAATCCCCTTTTTTTCCTTCTTTTTCCCTTTTCTCCCACGTCCTTAAGCTCAAATAAAGGAGAAATGGCCATGATTTTGGGTTAAATAACCAAGTTGGTCTCAGACAAAAACTAAAAAAAAAAAAATAGTTTTCGTAGGTGGAAATGTGTTTCCTCTCAAGGGAATGTGTTTCCCCTTGCCCAGAAACATTTCTCTATGTTCTTGCACATGGAAAGTCATTGCTCCTCGGGAAAACATGTTTTTTCTTGCCAGTTTGGGGTTTTCAACACTTTTTCGCTACTCACTCAATACACATTGGAAATACGCATATAATATGTCAATTTTTATGTAAGAATGTGCTCCAGACTCATTTTTAACATCTCCAAGTCCATTTGACACACTAATTATAAAGATATCACAAAATCAACAACAACAAACAACACACAACATGAACAACGTAACCTACATTCAACCAAGTACTGGCACATAGAGTTGGGCATTCCTTCAAATGCGATACAGGCTAGACGGAGGAAATTTCGGGGCGTTACGGCCAACATCTTGGAGATTGAAACCCTAATTTGTGCTGACACTCTGTTTTCATATATAACCAATGTTGTGCTTTTTGAGAGACAAAAACAATGAACTATTTGCAATTTCTCATGTTTTCTAAAGTGTTCTTAGTGTTTTCTAAGCTAAAAATTTTGTTCTACTGGTTGAACTTTGGATTGAAATGAAGCTACATTTGTGATCTTCAAAATCATCCAAAGATGTTTTAACAAAGCCTTCACTATTGTGCTCTTGAACTTCATCTTCATATCTATCTGAGCAAATCTGTGAGTAAGTTCATAAGCATTTTAAGTATTTTTGAGGTTTTCTGGTAAGGAAAATACTCTCCATTCACTCTTGTATTTTAAATGGCTTGTTAGCCACAGGGAAGTTCTTTCATTGAGAACGGTGTATGTAAAAAGGTTGCTCACACCTGTGAAGTGAGTGTGTAACAGGTTTTTATCCTCACCCTTGAAGTGGGGTCTTGCAATTGGGTTTTGGAAAATCTTGATCAGGGAGATCAAGTTGTGGAGGTAGGCTTCAAGAGCCGAACCATGCTAAATTTTTGTGTGCTTTATTTTTCTTGTTGTCTCCATTTTATTACCTGCGAGCATTTCTATTTTTGAAAAGTCCTTAAAATCCTGCAAAGAGTCCAATTCACCCCCTGTCTTAGACATTATTTAGGCCAACAAGGGAAAGGTTAGATCGTGCCTTGTGCTTTTTCTAATGGACACTTTGCCTCAATCAAACCACATGCAACCATCTGGGTTATATGAGCTCAAATCACAGAGCAATACTAGTAGAAGATAAGAAATCTAATGTGCCTAGAAAAGCAAATAAGGGAAATCGCCCTAACTTCAAAGCATTGTGGGTGAGTGAAGGGGGGCATTGGAGTAATCCAGTTGGTGTGGGATTCATCAATGCATCAACAAACTTATTACCAGATTATGGAGTCAATTCAGAAGTTTATGCACAATCTTCAACGGTGGGGGAAGGAAAAATTTGGGCACATTCCTAAGGCAATCAATAAAATCAGGAATTTGTTATATTATGATCCTCAAGGTACCAATTAATGGCAATCAATCAAAGAACTTGAAGCAAATGTTGAAAAGCTTACCTTTGAAGAAGAGAGGTTTTGGGGTTAATAGGCAAAGGAAAATTGGTTGAGCCATAGTGCAAGAACACAACCTACTTTCATGCAAAGACAAAGGCTCATCAAAGAAATAACCATATCAAAAGACTCGTGAATCCTATCAGGGCATGAGAGTATGACAATGTTCAAATGAGGATCATATTGTATGACTACTTTCAGTCCATCTTTTCATCATCACGACCGCTAGTTGATCAGGTCAATAAGGTTGTTGATGGAGTGAGAGTTTCAGTGACCGAGGATTTTAAGAATCAACTACTTCAGCCTTTTAGTACCTAAGAAGTAAAAGAAATTTTATTTTCTATGGCACCATAAAAAAGCCTAGTCCTTGAGTGGCTTACAACCCAATTTTACCAACACTATTGGGCTGCTATAGAAGAATTAGTTTGTAAAACCTATCTTTACCATTTGAATGATGAGAGCGACATATGTAAATTTAACCAAACTTTTTGTCTCTCTTATCCCAAAACTGAAAGAACCATCTAGATCATCTGACTTTTGGCCAATAAGTCTATGCAATGTTATATACAAAATCATGGCCAAAATGATTGCCAATCGAACAAAGCCCTTTCTCAAGCTCCCAATTTTGAAATACTAGAGTGCCTTTGTTAAATGACATTTTATATCTGATAATATAATATTTGCTTGTGAACATTTTCATTGTGTGAGAACCCTAAGACTAGCAGAAAGAGATTTGTTGCCATTAGCTTGATATGAGAAAAGCTTACGATTAAGCTTGATATGGCGAGAAACCTATTTTTCTCTTAATTGTTTGGAGTAATGGCCATGTGCAAGGCAAAATAAGCCTTGTCAAGGGGATTGAGGCAGGGAAACACCCCCCCTCCCCACCCCACATATTTGTTTTTACTTTGCGTTGAAGGCCTCTCCTCCCAATTAAGAAATGTTGAAAGGTAGGGGATAATTAAGGGCTTAAAAATTGCTTGGGTAGCCCTTCTCTTTCCCATTTATTATTTGCTGATAAGTGTTCGATTCTATGTAAAAACAAATTATACTAATAGTTATGATGTTCAGTCTGTGTTGAGGCTTTTTGACGGTGCTTCTGGGCAACAAGTGAACGTGGGTAAATCCTCCCTATACTTCAGCCCAAATGTTGATTGTGAAACAAGAGGATGGTTTTCTACCAATCTTAGCATTCAAAATTATAATCATCACCCTAAGTATCTTAAACTTTCGTCGCTTGGATATAAGAATACAACTTAGATGTTCTAGATTATCAAAGAAAGAGTGTGGCAGAGTATTCAACATTGGAATCAAAGGAATCAAAACTTTGTTTAATGGGAGGCAGAGAAGTGTTAATTAAGATAGTGTCCCAAGCTCAACCAATGTACTTTATGAGTTGTTTCAGGATTCCTAAATGCCTGAGCAACCAAATCGGCTCGATGTTTAGACAATTTTGGTGAGGTGATTCAGACAAAAACTCTAAAGTTCACTGGAAGAAATGGAGTCAGTTGCGCAAAGCCAAATCTTTAGGGGGTCTGGGTTTCAGAGCATTTGAGTCCTTTAAAAAGGCACTACTATAAAAAAAAAGGGATGGAGAATTATATGTAATCCCCTCTCTCTCCTTTTTAGAGTCCTCAAGGCACGTTACTTCCCAAACTCATTTTTTTGGCAAGCTCAAACTAAAAAGGGGGCATCTCAAATTTGGCGAAGTATAATGGAGGAGAGAGCCTGTCACGTCTGGGTTGCACACAAAGTGCCCCTACCCAGGGTGATAGGGACTTAATACCCTCAGCCTTTATGGATGCCATAATATTGTTCCACCCTCGTACAGCCAACCACATAAGTGCTCTTGTACGCAGAGTCTTTTATCGATACTATTCACTATTCATGAATAGTGTCGGCCTCCCCCAAGATCGAACTCGCGACCTCCTTAAGAGATTAGAATTCGCACCTTGAGTAACCACTAAACCATGAGGCCTTTTTGTCACGCCTGGGTTGCACACAAAGTGCCCCCTACCCAGGGTGATAGGGACTTAATACCCTCAGCCTTTATGGATGCCATAATATTGTTCCACTCTCGTACAGCCAGCCACATAAGTGCTCTTGTACGCAGAGTCTTTTATCGATACTATTCACTATTCAGTGAATAGTATCGATAAAAGACTCTGCGTACAAGAGCACTTATGTGGCTGGCTGTACGAGAGTGGAACAATATTATGGCATCCATAAAGGCTGAGGGTATTAAGTCCCTATCACCCTGGGTAGGGGCACATTGTGTGCAACCCAGGCGTGACAGAGCCTCTTAAAAAAGGCATCCAATGGAGGGTGGGGAATGGCAATGATGTCAATATGCTCCACGACCCATGGTTGTTAAGATCATTACTCCTCCTAATCCCATCCTAAATTGCTCAGTAGCTGAATTCATATCTTCAGATCAATAGTAAGATGTACAAAAATTGAGAAGCTCATTTTTTCCAATAGATGTGGAAGAAATACTAAATATTCCACTTAGCAGGAGAGGCCCACCTAATAGGTTGTTGTGGCATTTTACTAAGAGTGGTCATTATAATGTTAAGAGTGGTTATTGTCTCCAAATGGAAACCAGTAGTAATGGAAAAACTTAAAATAGAGACAGTAGGTGTACTACATGGAAGAAAGTTTGCATTTATTTGTCCCACAAAAAGTTAATTTTTTTTGCTTGGAGGTTCCATCAATATGTTCTTCCCACATTTGAAAACTAATAGAGAAGGAAAATAGTGAATTATGGTAAGTGTGTCTTATGTGTGACTGAGCTGGAATCGATTATCCATGTTGTTGTCAAATGTAATAATACCTAGGCAATCTAGAAGCTAGTGGTTCCGGCCTTGGATGATAAAAAGTTTTTTTCTTCTTCTTAAGCAGGGTACCTTAAAAGAAGTAGTTGTTTCAGTCTTTGAGTGATCTAGAAAAGGTAATTATAATTTTGTGGGCAATCTGAGGCAATAGGAATAACATCATGGCCAAAGAAACGGTGCCTAGAGTTGAGACAGTGACAAGCAAGGCTCTAATTGCTCTTAATGAATATCAACAAGAAACAGATCATGAGCAGGTGGTGAGACACAACTGATTAGAGAAATAGATTCCCCCTCTACCCAACAAACTCAAGCTAAGTGTGGATGCAAGCTTAAACATCAATTTAGCGATGATTGGTGTGATTAGAGATGCTCATGGTCAAATTATAGTTGTTATGTCAAATTATAGCTGCTATGTCAAATATTAGGGTTATTAGTGTCTACGACGGAATTACTAGTCTTGCATTCATGATTGGAGCTTGTTGTTGGAATTTGATCATGTAGTTGGAGATCTTAGATTTTGATAATTAGATTATTATTATCTTGAGTAATCTAATTGGATAACCCCTTAATAATCACCTTAAGATAACTATTATTTGATAGTTATCCTATCTCCACCACATTCCAAATTGGAGAGAATCAAGGAGATTTGATTCTCTAAAATGTCAATAAATTAAGGGGATGTAAACATGGTAAAATACACAAGAAAATTGTAGAGAATTTTCATTGAGTAGAGAGTGAGGCTTTTGGACTGTGGAATACGTTGGGAACCCATGACATTGTGGTCCCAATCACCGTGACAACACTAAACGCGTCGAGTACCCTCGAGACGATCTTGGTAATGTTTCCGCTTTCCTATTTATTTTAATTTGATTTACATGATTTGTCTTCGAATATTTTCTACATTGGTATTAGAGAATATATGGGTGTTCTAGTGTTGATTGATGTTTTGATGTTATTTTTTTAAAAAAGAAATTGGTGCATTTTTTTTAACACAGAAACAGATTTAATTTTTTCTTCTCGGTAAATTTTTTTTTGTTTAAAAAAAAAGGATGCACACTATTTTTCTACACAATGTTCCGGTCGGATTTTCGTCGGTATCCAGCAAAATCACCGACTGATGAACATACCCACACGATCTCTGAAGTGAGGTCTTCGAAATGGACTGATTTGCATGTCCATAGGTGTGCCACAGTGAAAGCCAGATCTTCACAAAACCAATCGGTTTAAAATAACATAAAATAAGAAAAAGGTCGTCGAAATCTGGCGGGACCTTCGGCCGATGATCCCACCGGTGATCGCCAGTTGACGGAGGTTCGACTGGACCTTTTTACTGGTGTAGGCAGGATAGCGTCGTGGTGGCGCCGTAACCACCACAGCGCTAGTCTGCATTTGCAGACCAACCTGGTTGGGAAGATGACTCACCCAGCCCGGCCCGATCAACCAGGTTGCACTGACTCGATTTAACAAAAAAAAAAGAAAAAGGAAGGCCTAGTCCAGGCCTAACCCATGCCTGGACCTAGACCCAGATTCAGACTCGAACCAGATCCGAACCAGCCCGGACCGATCTAGGCCGGTCTGACCGGACAGTCCAACCGAACCGGTCCAATCCGATGAACTGCTATTTTAAAAAAAAATTGGGTTAATCTGGGCCGTTCAATTATCGATTTCCTAAAATGAAGGCCTTCTGGTGATTGTTGACAAAAGTCATGAACTGTACCTTGACATATTTTTGAATGACAATTACATCCGTACTGTTACATTTATCAGATTCATGTTGTAATGTGCATATCTGCAATATGTGTTGTGATGTAATATGAACCGTTGAATTTTGATTATTAAATTTGAATCATTAGATCATGTTTTCTCAAAAACACATGAACTGTGATATATGGTTTTTCACAAAGATCTTTACATTTGTACGGATACATTCATGATATGAATTCAATATGATGATAAATCTTAAATTGTATGCATGATATGATCTTAACCATTGATTTTTCCATTATTAAAATGATGGAATTGCAGCATGAATTAGACATTGTTGTGAACAATGAACTTATTTAGTTTTTCATTCTCTTTCCATCTATACGGATGATTATTTGGATATTTTTGAATGACATGTTTTGCACGAATTGTTTAAGTAATGGTTATTTGATTTAGAGAAATAGGTGATGATTGTAAACAAAAGCGACCTTTTGAACCTATTCTCTAAAATTATTTATCATTGACTTAATTAGAATTTTACAGCAAACATAAATCTTTGTATTAATGGGTGCTAGTATTAATATGTGCTATTAAAATGTCTATATTTTAGAGCTATAACTTATGCTACCAAGAGTATTATTGCAGACTTGAATAAGGGAGAAAAGTTGAATGGGGACAGCTTCGACATTTGGCATCAGATAGTCCAGTTCATACTAGAGGAGCAAAAGGCTCTTGAAGCCTTAACCCATATCATGTCTGAACCTAAACGTGGGAACAATGCTCAACATAGGCAAAATATGAAAACGCTTCAACAGTGAAAACGCAAGAACAGCCTAGCACGCATCACTCTACTAAGTAGTATGACAAATGTCTTGATGTGCCAATTTGAGCAGTATGAGACTGCCTAAGAGATATGGACTGCCCTTAAAGAGAAGTTTGAGATGAGATCTGCTACTAAGTTGCTGCAACTAACAATCAAGTTTGAAACGTATGTAAAACGATAATATCATATGATGTAACAACATCTATGTGAAATGTCAAACATGATTCGTGAGCTGAACAGTGTTGGGCATGTTCTCACGAATGAACAACAGATTCATGCAGTCGTCCGCTCTCTTCCACAGATTTGGGAGCATATGAAGATCACTTTGATCCATAATGATGGTATCAAAACTTTTGAAGATATTGCTCGACGTGTTGAGTTAAAGGTTCTGGTTGCTGAATCAACTGATTCAAAGAAAAGAAAGTACCACCAGTTCAAGAAAAATACCAGAAAGGGCAAGCAAGGTCCCACGAAATCAAATAATAATCGTCACAAAAGTGGTAGATGTGATGGTATCAAGAAGGACAAAAAGGATATAAAATTCTTCAATTGTGGTAACCTTGGTCATTTTGCACGAGAATGCACTGAACCACAAAAAGAAAAGGTAATTTATTCTACTTTTTCTCAATGTTTTGTTTCTAGTATATGTTTGCTTGCTGAATCTCATCCAAAGTGGATAATTGACTCAAGAGCAACAGACCATGTGACGAAAGACCGTGGAGCTTTCGTAGAGTATCGTCAGATTCCAGTGGGAACTCGATGGATCTATGTAGGAAACAATACCAAAGTTGAAGTTAAAGGGATTAACACTTGCAAGATGGTGTTGCGTGGTGGTCAGACCCTACTCCTGCATGATGTCCTCTATGCACCTGACATCAGACGAAATTTAGTTTCAGTAATTATTCTTCTAGATTTAGGTTTCAATTTAAATTTCAATGCAACTGATGTAATGTTATGCTTAGGAACTCAATTTTATGGATATGGCCATTTTTCTGATGGTTTTATTGTTTTTGATACTGATCACATTAATTCAATAAATGGTAGTACTTTCTCTCTTGTTACATCTTCTTCAAATAATGTTTTGAATGTTAATGTACGGCATGCTAGATTAGGACATATTGGGCATGATAGAATGAATAAACTTGCAAGAGAAGGCCTTTTAGGCTCTCTGTCAAAGATTGACTTGCCCATATGTACCCATTGTTTTGCTGGTAAAGCTACTAGAGAACCATTTGGTCAAGCTTTAAGAGCCGAACAACCTTTGCAGCTGATTCATTCTGATATTTGTGAACCCATGAGTGTATGAGCACGACATGGTGCTCTATATTTCATCACCTTCATTGATGACTTTTCACGTTTTTGATGCATTTATCTGAAGCATTGGACTGCTTCAAGAAACATGTATCGTTAGTTGAAAATTAGCTTGATAGACATATTAAAGTGTTATGAACTAATCGAGGTCGTGAATACCTTTCTGATCAATTCAAAGAATTTTGTGATGAAAAAGGGATAGCTAGACAACTAACAATCCCATGCACCCCACAACAAAATGGTGTTACAGAACGAAGAAATAAAACTTTGTTAGACATTGTTCGATCAATGATGTCTCAAGCGAATCTTCCAATTTCTTATTGGGGAGATGCTTTGATGACTACGGTGTACATTCTTAACTGTGTTCCTTCTAAATCGGTGCCCTCAACTCCTTATGAGCTCTGGACGGGTAAAAAACCTGATTTGAGCAATTTATGATCCTGGGGATCAACAGCGTATGTACACTCACCATCCCAACGATATGGAAAATTGGGACCACGAGACAAGAAATCCATATTTATCAGATACTCTGAACACTCAAAAGGGTATGTGTTCATAGGTGAAAACGAAGAACAAGTTTTCATAGAGTATGAATCTAGAGATGCCACTTTTATAGAGAACGACTGTCCTAACAAACGTGAAGCAACTAAGGATCTTTCCTTGTACGAATTAGATCTAGAAAATAACGATCCTAATGCGCCAACGGAGGCGATGAATGATGATGCTCATGATGAGCTTCATCCGAGTGGGAGTGTCAGATCACCCCCTATTGTTTTTGAGGATCAGTTGCGTAGGAATACTTGTAAAAGCATACCTCGCCGTCATTTTGAGATCGAAGGTGAAGCTTTCATGATAGCTCCACATCATGAATGTTAGCCAAGAACAATCCAAGGAGCTCTTTCGTCTGATGCTATTGATCAATGGATGAAAGCCATGACAGAAGAAATGAAGTCAATGCGGATTAATCATGTCTAGGACTTGGTTGATCTTCCATCTGGGCGAAAAGCAATAGGGAACAAATGGGTTCTCAAAATCAAACTCAAAGCAGATGGATCCATTGAGAGGTATAAGGCACGATTAGTCGCTACGGGTTATTCCCATCAAGAAGGAATAGATTATGAAGAAACATTCTCACCAGTTGTGAGATTTGTATCTATTCGACCTCTTTTAACTATCGTTGCATATTTGGGCTTAGAATTACATCAAATGGATGTAAAAATAACATTTTTGAACGGTGAACTGGATGAAGAAATTTATATGCAACCTACGGGGTTTGTAGCTAAAGACCAAGAGTGCAAGGTTTGCGAGCTCAAACAATCAATATATGGTCTTAAGCAATCATCCAAACAATGGTATTTGAGATTTCATCAGGCTGTGTCATCCTATGGATTCACAATGACTGATGAAAACCGTTGTGTCTATATTAAACGTTCAGGAACACATTTTGTCTTTTTGTCCTTATATGTGGATGATATTCTCCTTGCTGGGAATGATATGACATTCATAATCATGGTTAAAGATTGGTTGTCTTCCACATTCGACATGAAAGACATCGGTGAGGCAAACTTCATACTGGGTGTGAAAATTCATAGAAATCATTCAAAAAGAATCTTGGCTTTTTCTCAAGAACAATATATTAAAACAATCCTTGAAAGATTCAACATGCAAAATTGCAAGCCCATAGATACACCAATCACAAAAGGAATACCCCTTAGTCATGATATATGTCCTAATACTCCTGAAAAACAAAAGATGTCAAAAGTATCTTACACCAATGCTATTGGAAGTTTGATGCACCCAATGATATGTACTCGACCAGATATCTGTTATTCAGTCAATTTAGTTAGTCGTTATCAAGCAAATCTTAGATAAGCACATTGGAAGGCAGTGAAGAAAATTTTGAGATATTTGAAAGGCACGATGGACTTGTGCTTATGTTATCATAGTACCAACATGCGTTTATTGGTCTACTTCAATGCTGGTTGGGGTGGTGACCCAGATGAATGCAAATCTACCTCAGGATATGCTTTCTTGCTGAATAATGGTGCAATATCATGGAGTAGCAAGAAGCAGACGTGCATTGCTCTATCTACCATGGAAGCTGAGTTTGTAGCCTGCTCTGCTGTGGTACAAAAGGCTATTTGGCTTCAACGGTTTCTGCAACATTTACAGGTACTTCATAACACATCGAAAACGATCACTATTTATAGTGATAGCCAAGTTGTGATTGCCTACACCAGAGATCCCAAATACCATGGCAAGACCAAGCATATAGACATTAAGTATAATTTTGTTCAAGACATAATAGCACAAGGAGAAGTCTGCATACAACATATTTCTACTCAAAGGATGATGCTAAACCGTTGACTAAGCCAATCGCTAGAGATGTTTTCCTTGCACATGTTAAATCCTTGGGTTTGCGTAGGATATAATCAATTTTTTTTATGTAATAGACTTATTTCATTAGACCATTTAATAAATTCCTCGTTGTTTATTATGGTTGTTTGTATTTGATTTATTATTACTAGCACCAACACACATAACAGTATGTTCACAGGCATGATTGGCTTTCTCGCACGAGCAATCGCCTCTGGCACTTCATGTAGAGTGAGCAGAGATGAGACATTTGACAAATGTTGCTTTGAATAGCAATAGGTCATTTTATGATGATATGTCACCTTGATTGGAGTTAAGATGAGGTCTATTTTTTATAACTGATAATGGATTAACCCACTATCCATTAAGCTTGTTGTTTGGAACTGGATAAAAGATCCTTTAATTGGAGCATTAAATTTGATATGCGAGCTCTTAGGAACTCGAGTTAGGCACATAGATGCGACTAGACTAGAAATTCGTACAATTTTTTGAGTAGAACATAGCTCTTCTAAATAAGAGTTACTCAACTGTAGCATGTAAATTTACATTACATGTATAAGTCGGCCACTTAAAAAGTGAATGAAAGATCCCTACTTCCTCACTGTGTGAGTTCAGATATGTCCATTTCTATATAAGACTAATGAGATGCCCTTTATTACTTTTGACTACACCATGAAGTGAAGTCTTAATGTCCGCTACTTTGGTAAGTCACCCAAGGTCATGAGTGATTCGACCTTTACGGGACATTACTGGGAAAACGATTAATTTTAAACTTAGTGGTGTAAGGGCGAAAGGAAGATTCTTTAGAATCACATCTCTGTAGTATATTCTTAATCGCGCGATACTCATGTTGCATCATTTAGGATGGCAACATAACTAAGAATATGCTATTAGATTTTTTTGAGGTTTAAGTATTGCCCTGGAGGGATAGGGAATATTTGAACAGATGTGAATAAATGAATGTAGGGCATTTTGAGGCACTAACATTCTTTTAAACAGTAGATGTTTCTTTGTTGGCTCATCATGAGTTACTTGTATAGAGCTTTCGAATGCAAATGCTCTCGCTATCGCACGGTCCATTAGCTTATCACTTCCTCATTGAAGATTAGTATTTTTCATTCACACCATGTGTGAGTGGGAGATAACACTGTATGGATCAAATTCGGGGTGCCCATGATGTGTTCGACCCATATACTCCTACGTACACATCATGTGCGAGTGGGAGATGTTGGAATTTGATCATGTAGTTGGAGATCTTAGATTTTGATAATTGGATTATTATTATCTTGAGTTATCTAATTGGATAACCCCTTAATAATCACCTTAAGATAACTACTATTTGATAGTTATCCTATCTCCACCACATCCCAAATTGGGGAGAATCAAGGAGATTTAATTCTCTAAAATGTCAATAAATTAAGGGGATGTGAACATGGTAAATACACGAGAAAATTGCAGAGAATTTTAATTGAGTAGAGAGTGGAGCTTTTGGACTGTGGAATACGTTGGGAACCCATGACATTGTGGTCCCAATCACCGTGACAACACTAAATGCGTGGACCACCCTCAAAACGATCTTGGTAATGTTTCCGCTTTCCTATTTAATGTAATTCAATTTACATGATGAGAACTCCTATTGACTATCTTGAGAGCCATTCGACATCTGGCATTACAGTTATCAAGGGGTCTATGCCTATTTTTTTTTGGAAGAAGGTATCGCAATTTTAATTTCAAATTAAAAATTTTAAAACTTTCCTGCAAGTGTATGGGTTACACAAGTAAGATAATGATGAGTCAAGTATGGCCCCTTAGAGATTTAGTTCATTAATTACCAAAATTAATTAAATCTAGCTATATTTGGAAACCAAAAATGCGACTAAATAGCTAATGAAAATAATACTAAAATACTATAACTCAAATTAAAATGCGATGAAGAAGAAAAAAAATTGAAGACAAGGAAATTTATATTGATATAAGGAGCTTAAAACACTAGGGATATGATTTCACTTATTAATATGCATGAATTTCCAATTTTATGGTAATTGATGTACTTGGTCTATAACTAAAGATCGAATGACCCTATTTCATTTAATAATCTTTCTCGAACAATATTAAAAGTCTTTCTAAATGACAATTTTCCATCTCTGAATGAAAGTTAGAACACTTAAAAAGTCATTAAATTCAATGACAATTCATTTGGACCACATAGACTAATAGGTACATCTCTATCCTATATAAATTCTAAGGTATACATTTCATTGATCATATAGTGTGCCACGTCTCAGTCCTTAACACACTGATTCCAAATCATTTGAATGATGATCAAACATTCAAATGCATTAAATACCAAAATGTAAACTCAATTATAGAAACAAATACAATCAATTAACCACTATAATTGGGAATTCATGCAAAATTTCACAAGTTACATCAATCTTAGTCTAACAACTTAGCTCATGCTTAAAACTAAAATAAAAAAAACATAACTGCATTAAACATGTTCAGTATCATTGTTCAAATTAAGCAAAATTCGAATGAAATAAAAGAAAGGTAAGGGATGCTCAATTTGATAGAATCCAAATAAGCCCCTCTTTGTTTGCATCTCCAAATATGCCACCATTTTCCAAGTTTTTCTCCTTTCCAAGTTCCCTTGTGTGCATCCAAAGCCAAAAAAATAAGAGTTGCGGTTTTGTGCTCACTTTACTTTTTTTATATATCCTTCATTCAAATCCTTGGATTTTTTTTATTTTAATCCAATGAAACTCATTAAATGTCCAAATAAGCATGTGATTTTTATGATTCAAGTCTCAAGTCCAATCCCAATTTAACCCTCCTTTGATATTTATTTACCAATTTTACTATGAATCCCTCCAATTTCCTACAAAATCAACAAATAACCCAAATTAGTTCAAGTTAGCCAAAACACTCAAATTAAAATATAAAATTAAGCACAATTAATCTAAAAATATGAAATAAATGATGTGTAAAACATCGGAAGGTGAAGTGTTGGAGGATTGCGAACATATGCTTCAAACTTAGCCATATATTTGTGTTAAGGCAATCCTAAGAGAGAGAAACCAAATCGCTCATAGTTAGCGTAAACACAACCTTTCATCAAATTCTTTTCATGTTTGGTTAGAGGAAATCCCTCCTATAGCACTATATTTGTACTTGAGGAGCTATTTGTTAGCAATAACGTAAGGACAAATAAATAAAGAACTAAAATAATATTAACATAAATAATAAAACTCAAACAAAAATATGCTTACAACCAATAACAGAATAAGTTTAGAAATAAACCAAATTCAGCAGAGCAAAGGTTAAGCAAGATGGAACTGAGGCCTCTGTAACACACAGTGTCCTTAAAACAAATTCGCCCCTCACGTTGGTGCAAGAGATAGATCGACGTCTGTCTCCCAGGATACAACGGTAGATGAGCAGCTGACTAGCACTTCGTCTCTACTCAGGAACTGAACTTTGTAGAAGACTATCACCACTGACCAACACACCTCAAAACCAATAAAAGAAAACTAGAGAGGAAGAAGATAATTCTAGGAGTAGTAGAAAACTCTGGGAATTGGTGTGTTAAAAATGAGGGAATGCACCCTTTTTTATACTAGTAGAAGGGGGTGGTGCTCTTAATGTTCTTGTTAAGAGCACTAAATAACCTCAAACGTTATGAATTAAATTGAATTAAAATCATATAACGGTTTTTCCAATTTAATTTAAACTTAAAACTCAATTAAATTATTTAAGTGTTATAGTCTTTAAGTCAATTTAAAACATATAACGATTTTTTCTAATTTAATTTAAATTTAAAATTCAATTAAATTTAAACCGTTACAAATTTAATTTTCATTTAATAAATTTTCCAACAATTCCCCACATAAATGAAAATTGACTATAACAATAGACACTAGACCTGGTGATAGAATTCCATGATCGAAACCTGCATAGGATAGGTAGGTGTTACCCTTTGAACCTTCCCTTGTGAAAGTATGTTTACTTTACTAGTTGATCAGTAGACGCAATGTCCTTGAACTGTTCTACCATTTGTGTAAACGATGACGTACTCCACACAGGAATCATTCTAATCTCAACTCAGTTCTCATAACTATGTTCGTTTTGGCCATGAACATCTCCCTGGTTCTGCAAGAGTTTTTAAGGAATCAAGCCCTTTAGAAACCCACTTCTCTCACACATAGGTGATTTCTTAATGAAGAGTAACATGCATTACTCCGCTCGGATGTCAGACGCCTAAGAATCATTAAAAGCCTAGCTTATCCTTTTTCCTTACGGTTATCACTGTTTTCATCATAGGAATGGACAAGGGTAATCTCCACAGTGATCCAACACAGTCTTTACAATTAGGTTGTCCTTTTGAACCTAGATCTTGGGATCTCCAGTTAACTAGGTTGGGTTTCCATTGTATCGACTTATTCTATCATGGGCTTTAGTCTCATTCCCCTCAATGATTTCTTAACTAACTCTATGTTTAACCCTTTGGTTAGTGGATCCGCAATGTTATCTTTTGACCTCACATAGTCAATAGAGATAACTGCAGTTGAGAGTAGTTGTCTAATGGTATTACGTTTTCGATGAATATGTCTTGATTTACCATTATACATGTTGCTTTGTGCCCTGCCAATAGTAGATTGACTTTCACAGCGTATGCATATTGCTGGCACAGGCTTTGTCCACCTTAGAATATCCTCTAAGAATTGGCGTAGTCATTCTGCTTCTTCCCCACATTTGTCTAAGGCAATGAATTCAGATTCCATTGTGGATCTAGCAATAATTGCCTGTTTTGAGGATTTCCATGATACGGCTGCACCTCCTAGTGTGAACACATATCCACTAGTAGACCTCGAGTCTTTTATATCAGATATCCAGTTTGCGTCGCTATATCCTTCAAGGACAACAAGATATCTTGTATAGTGTAGTCCATACTTACGAGTAAATCTCAAGTACCTCAATACTCTAGCAATTGCTTGCCAATGGTTAGCTCCAGGATTACTCGTATATCTACTTAGCTTGCTCACTGCATAAGCTATCAACATTGCATTCATCATTTCCTTCAAGGTACGATTTTTTCGTTCAACAACACAATTTGGCTTAGGCGAATAAGGTGTTGTAGTTTCATGTATGATTCCGTGTTGTGCACAGATTTCACCAAAAGGTGATTCATACTCACCACCTCGATCACTTCTTAGCACCTTAATCTTGCTATTGAGTTGATTCTCAATATTTGGTGCTATCATCAACAAAAGTAATAAAATACTTATTACCTCCCCTTATTTGTACAAATTTTAAATCACATATATCACTGTGAATTAAATCAAGGGGTTTAGTGTTTCTTTCAACACTTTTAAATGATGACCTTGTCAATTTTGCTTCAACACAAGTTTCACACTTATGTTTAGCATCAATTTGGAAAGCAGGGTATGTGAGTTAAGTTAATTAATCTACGCAAAGTATCATTGTTCGTGCAAGATTTGACCAACACCAGTAGACGATGAGGTGGAAGGAAAATGCTGATTTGGAACTCGTCGGAGTGCTGGAGAAATTGCAGGAGGTTGATTATCTGAAAGGGGGAAACATGAGAGAATAGGCTATCGTGAGGAACACTAGTGTGGTGTCGACCAAAGACCCTTTGATGCCTAAGTTAGTTCATAATTGCGTAATACTAAACTTAGTCGAGAATGGCTTAGAGTTGTTTACCTCCCCCTTAGGGGTTGTGGTCTTTTTATAGAGAGTGCTTGAGGTCTTTGGCCTTGTCGTAGTGTTGTTGTAGAATCAGGAATCCAACTTGTATTGGGAGTGCATATCTGACTCCTGGTAGGATTTGGTTAAATCCCCATAGGATTAGGACGACTCATCAACATTCCAGTCGAACTGGTAGAGTATCTGGCCTTATCAGAGTTGGATTATGAGCAAATCCTGAACTTGTCGCAATGGATCACGGCCTATCCCTATTTGATCGGGAAATCCGTCGTCATCCATTTCGAAGTAAGAGATCACTACAGGTCGGTATGCCGATCTGTAGTCTCTATTTGCAGCGGCTTGATAACAAAGATTTGGTCTATCATTAGGTCGACATATAATGCTCAGTAATCATTGAAGCTAGATATCGACCTGCTATCCATTATGACTGTAACGTTCATCTGGTCGGTTGGCAGATCTGTCTCGCCTTTCAAGAACATAACAGGTCGGTATATCTACCAGACATGTGCTATGTCTTACCGGGCCAGATTAAGATGGTTGACGTGTCTTATGCTCAGTATATGGTCCAACAATCATAATTAGCGTGTCCTAGTCTACCATGCCACAAATTGGAAGACTCAAGCAAATAAGCAAAAGAGCTAGCGCTAGCTTTATTCATTTTTGGCTTAATAGTCATTACATTGAGCTTAAAAATCCCATTATTCACATATCCCTTTCCTACAAAGATTCCACTTTTGGATAATACAACTTTATCTGACTCAAAAACCAGACGGAATCCATGCTTATTCAACAGTGAATCAGACACTAAGTTCTTTGGGATTTCCGGCACATACAACACGTTGTTTAGAGTCAGCTCTTTTCCAGAGGTCATCTTCAAGATAACTTTGCCCTGGCCCTTGATCTTAGACATAACAGAGTTTTCCATGAAAAACATCTCCCCATTTTCACTTGGGGTGAAGGAAGTGAACATTCTTTTGTCAGAGCATACATGTCGGGTTGCACTGGTGTCAATCTACCATTTATTTGGGTTCAACCCGACTAGGTTCACTTCAGAAATGATAGCAGATAGGCTTATCTTAGAAACATCGTGAATGATATCAACCACCACATTAGCTTCTTTGTTTTTATTCTTCTTTGGCAACCTAGATTCAGTGGCTTTGTGACCCATTTTGTCACAATTGAAGCATTTTCCTTGAAATTTGGTTTCTTGGAAATACCTCCTTTAAGTCCTAGTTTGTACCCTTAGCCAGACTTGTTCTTCTTGGCTTTGAAACTCTTAGCATGTTCCACAACATTAGCCTTGGCCACTGCAGTAACCCCCTTTTTTTTCAGATCATATATTGTCTTCTTCAATACGAAGTCTAACAAACAGATCTTCAATGCTCATCTTCTTTCGCTTATACTTAAGGTAGTTTTTGAAATCTTTCCATGCAGGTGGTAGCTTCTCAATAATAGCAGCTACTTGGAAGGTTTCACTCAATAGCATCCTCTCAGCATGAATCTCGTGAAAGATCACTTGGATATCTTGGACTTGATTGATCACAATTTTGGAGTCGACCATTTTTTAATCTAGGAAGCGGCCCACCACAAATTTCTTGGACCCAACATCCTCAAGTTTATATTTTTGGTCTAGAGACTCCCACAGTTCCTTTGTCGTCTTCTTGTCACTATACACGTTGTATAGGGAATCAGCGAGACCATTCATCACATAATTCTGACACAGGAAATCAGAATGCTTCCAAGCATCAATGGCACTGATTACTTGGATATCATGCTCATCATCTTCTTTGTGCTTTGGTGCATCTTCAGTCAAGAATCTCACAAGATTCAAGGTGGTCAAATAGAATAGTATCGTTTGTTGCCACCTCTTGAAACTCAGTCCACTGAGTTTCTCCGGCTTTTCGCTATGATTACCAGTATGCGTTGTCGTTACAGTCGTAGGAATTGGCACTTGAACCACGGAAGGGTTTGACACTTGGGTCACAACAGTATTCATTCCATTCACGACAGAGTCACTTGCCATTTCAAGAAACACAAAATTAAATTTTGAAAGTCAAAAAATTTATAAGTTAAACAGCTCTTTGAAGATTGCTTCCAATGGCCTCCCATTTGAATTCTTGATCTAATCAACTAGTGAGTCTCCATGTTGAGTGGTGGAGTCACATGCACTAAGCAAGGTCTCTCTTAAAAACCATGTCTTCTAGAGCAGCTAAGCTGCCTCCTGTTCACTATTTAGCGTTACTTAGGACAAGTCTCATCTAGTATTGACCAGATCAATCCAACAGAATTGGTGAAACCAATGAAAAATCCTTGCAAAATAATAATATTTTTTTTTCAAAGAATTTGGCAAAATATTAATTTTCTACCAAAATATTAATTTTCTACCAAAATATTATTTTTCTAGCAAAATAATATTTTCCTATAAAACTATTCAAAATATGTATATATATATATTTTCAAATAATAGATCTAATCAAAACATTATTTCCAAAAATAAAAAAACAAATGCCCATAATATTATTTTTCTCAAAAGCAATATATGCACATAACAAGTACATATTATTTCTACAAAGAATAATATAAATGCACGAGTATTATTTATGGGAAAAATAATCAATATCAATTTAGTAACTTGTTTGTCCTTTAAAATTTAGTTTTAAGTTGTTAGCAATAACGTAAGAACAAATAAATAAATAACTAAAATAATATTTACATAAATAATAAAACTCAAACAACAATATGCTTATAACCAATAACAAAATAAATTTAGAAATAAACCAAATTCAGCAGAGCAAAGGTTGAGCGAGATGGAGCCGAGGCTAGTGTAATATACAGTGTCCTTAAAACAAATTCGCCCCTCACGTTGGTGCAAGAGGTAGATCGGCGTCTGTCTCCCAGGATACAACGGTAGATGAGCAGCTGACTAACACCTCGTCACTATTCGAGCGAACTGAGCTTTACAGAAGATTATCACCACTGACCAACACACCTCAAAACCAATAAAAGAAAACTAGAGAGGAAGAAAATAATTATAAGAGTAGTAGAGAACTCTGAGAATTGGTGTGTTAAAAATAAGAGAATACACCTCTTTTTATACTCGTAGAATGGGGTGATGCTCTTAATATCCTTATTAAGTGTACTAAATAACCTCAAACGTTACGAATTAAATTAAATTAAAATCATATAACGATTTTTCTAATTTATTTAACTAAAATCAAACCTATATTGAAGTTCACTAAAACCAAACAAATCTAACGAAAGGAGTTTGTTCCCGAGAGTAATTTGAACCAACTTATGCAGTGCGCCTACGACCTCAAATACCAAAGCAAATGGTGATTGCAACTTACATGAATTGAGATGGGTATCAAACTGCAAGATTAATATAGATTATCTACATCAAATATAACCATATAATAAAAAAAAAAGTTTTTCCAACTATTTATAAAAAACAATTAATTATATGAATAACTACACTTTTGTGTTTATTGGGTCATTTATGACATCTTAAGATGTATAAATACACATATTCAATAAATATAAAAATATATATAATTACAATTAGAATAATATTTTTTATATAAATATATTTGAAAAATATTAATTTAACTATAAAAAAAATAAAAAAATATATAACTATATCTGTTAATTTTTTATTAAATTTTTTTTCTTACACACATTTAGATGTACCTAAAATATGCATATCGAAATGAACACAAGTGTTTAGTTACACTTATAATTACATTTTGTTGTACTTACATTATCATTTTCTAATTTATTTTAAGGGCATAAAAGTGTACACTTAAAGCTAGTTTCACTTTCAAATTAATAAAGGGTTGGTCACGCCTTTCCTTAGTTTATTTACCCTCTCCCTCGTTTATTGTGTAAGACTAAAAGAGAGGGAGACGCGTGGGAAGTTGGTTCAGCTTTTTCTTACTTCCACGGCCACCCAACCAAACAGCAATATATATATATTCCACCCAACCAAACAGCTGCAACTCAAGTCAATTTTGGTCTCGATGCCCAAAAGTTTGATTCCAACAGGATGTTTGCCATTGGCTTTCTGGTTTTCATTTTCAACTAATATACCATTAATTAATGGATATTCAAGGAAAAAGGTTGGTAATCTTAAGTCAAATTTATCTCTTTAATTAAATTGGTTAAGTATCTTTCAGATATATAGACCTTTAAAGAATGGATAGCTAGCTAGCTCTCTAGTTGCATTTAAATTGAGAAAATAATCTACACATCTTAATCAAATCAATAAAACAAGACTTCAACTAAAATAAGTGGAATACTTTTTTATTTTGTTTAAAAGTGAAAATGCACTCACCCTAAAGGAGGGTTCGAATCCGAACTGTGATAATGGCCATGTTCAAAAATATTTGTGGTCGTTTTCAAATAAATTAGTATGAAGCATGATATTCTATACCTCAAAAAAATAAAAAAATAATCCTTTAAAAGTGGAGTTGGACTAGCCCACTTTTCAAAAATAGTATCATAAATATATAAAATAAGTTATTTAAAAGATAGATGTGATATATCTTTCCCTTGAATTTTTGCATTTCAAACCAAATAAAATATTTAGTGATTGTGGAAAAGAGTTCAGTAAAAGTTTCAAGACTTTTGACTAGCTAGGAAGGATTTATGGGATCTCATAAAAAGTTGGCTTTGCTTTCTTTCTTTCTTTTTTCCTTTTATATATGATGGAAAATTAATACGTGGTCCAACATGGATGTCCACATAGCACTAGAAAGGGCCATTAAAAAAATATATGATCTTAAATAAGTCTCCAAGAATTGCAATACATGCATTGCACCTATAATTACATAGAGGATGGAAATGTTGGAATGAAAACGATTAGAAATTGAGTGGGTGAGGACTACTTTCCACGTAGTCATGAAAGCTATTTCTTGGTAGGTATTTGAAGTTAAGCTTAATTGGGTTATAATACTATATATTAAACGGAAGGTTTTATATCCTTTGCGTGCCCAATAAGTGAAGGAATCACACTTTTGCATGCTACTTAATTCTCATGTTGTTGAATTTATAGCGCCGTTCCTGAGGAGGGACGTACAATGAGAACCTGGCTACTCCTGGGAGGGACATCTGTACGTAAATCCAGAGCGTCGTTCCTGAGGAAGGACATACAATGAGAATCCGACTACTTCTAGGGAGGGACATCTGTACGTGAATTCACGATGTACAATCATCAAACCAATACGAGACAGTGTCATGCATACGTATATGTTGGATTGATTATGATGCTCTGATGTGTATTTATGATATTTGATTATAAAGTTTGTTTCATTAGTTGTTATATTCACGAACTATTTTACCCACTGAGCTCACCCCGTTGTTATCTAATTTTTCGTAGGAGATTAGGATAGACCGGGTGCAGGTTTTTGGACCCATATTTTGTACCCTTTGTATTATTTATTGGAGATTTTAGAAGAATGTTCCCTTAACTATTTTATGTACAAATATATTCTGAAATTAATGAAATCAGACTTGTACTTAATCGTGTTTCCGCGCACTCAGTTATTGTTATAATGCATTCGCGCCCCGTCCGTGAGTGTCCCGCCGGTTTAGGCGCGTCCGGGCGGGGTGTGACATTTAATGGTATCAGAGCGTAAGTTCCACTGCCTGCCCAAGTCCACCTAATTAGGGGAAGAAAATTTTTATTAGACATATATATCTTTAAAACTATATATATATGAATTATATATAGTTGAGATTTATATTAAATGTATATCTAGAAAACTATATATATTTAAATAAAACTTTTTATTATACATTAATCTCACACCATGTATTCAAATAAAATATTTACAAACTAATTTCACCCACCAACTCTCCACCAACCACTTGAAATAAAACCATATGTATTGGACCTATAATATTGGACCAAATCCTAAGGTTGGAAAGGAGGAAATAATTAATGCATCAAATAAGAGAATTATTTGTAGCATTCCCCATAAGCTACAATTATAATATTAGCTTGCTCTACAAGCTACTTAGGTATGACCTCTTTTACAAGCCACTAATTATAATAATATTAGTAATTCTCTCAAAAAATAAATAAAATATATACACAATACACATCAAATCATCTACACAAGCATCTAGAGTCAAGCAACGCGTCATCATGACGTCAGGTTAGAGTTTGGGTCGTTACAACCTCCTCAACTTAGGAAATTTCATCCTCGAAATTTAAGTTAAAGGTAAATCTTACCACAAGTGGCGAACAAATTCGAAAACATTTCCCACATTTGGTCTTCTCGCTCGCAGGTTTGCTCTTCGTTATCATGGAATTGTCACTTGACTCGTACTAAAAGAATTTCTCTATTCCTGAGCTTTTGAACTCTGCGAGCCACAATCTGAATTGGTTGTTCCATATAAATAGCATCCTCCCCAATTGTAACTATGATACATTAGGCATAGGTACATGCGTGAGGTCTGCATTATACATTCTTAGCATAGACACATGGAATACATCATGAACTCTAGAAAGCTAAGGTGATAGAACAAGACTATATGCCAAGGGACCTATCCTCTCAAGGATCTTAAATGGCCTAATAAAACGAGGAGATAGTTTTCCTTTCACAACAAATCTCATCTGCCCCTTTTGTGGAGAGAACTTCAATAAAACCTGATCACCCATAACAAACTCTAATGGCTTGTGACGCTTGTCGAAGTAGTTTTTTTGTTGATCCTAAGCTACCTTCAACCTTGCTCTAATCTGCTTAATCTTCTCAATCTGTGCTACCACTGCTTCCGGCCCCAAAATTTGTGTTTCTCCCACTTCAAACCAACAAGTAGGAAATCTACACGGTCACCCACAAAAAGCCTCAAAAGGTGCCATGCCAATGCTAGTCTGAAAGCTATTATTATAAGCATACTCACACAGATGAAGATATTCAATCTAACTCCCACCAAACTCCAAAATATATGACCTGAACATATCCTCCAGCATCTGAATAACCCTCTCAGACTATTCGTCTGTCTGAGGGTGAAATGCAGTATTGAGACGGAGCTGAGTTCCCATCTGATTTTGCATCACACGCTAGAATCTCGAAGTAAAATGAGCATCTCTATCCGACATAATCGAAACAGGAACTCCATAAAGTCTCACAATCTCTCGAAGTTATAATATGCTCAATCGGTCCATGGAATCCTTGGTGTTCGTCGGCAAGAAATGTGCAGATTTTGTGAGTCTATCAACAATAACCCAGATGGCATCATATCTATCCTGAGACCTAGGAAGTCCCATAATGAAATCCATAGTGATATGCTCCCATTTCCATTTTGGAATGGACAATCGTTGCATCTGTCCTCCGGGCCTTTGATGCTCAGCTTTCACTTGTTGACACACTTCACACTTTCGAACATACTCAGCTATGTCCTTCTTCATCCAATGCCACCGGACTGTACGCTTCATATCATGGCACATTTTGGTCGTTTCAGGGTGAATAGTGTACTGTGATCTATGCGCCTCTCAGAGTAGCTCATCTCTCAACTCTGGATCATACGGAATCCATAATCTCCCATGAAATCTCAGAATGTCATCTGCATCTCTTAACCAATCAACTCAATCAGTATTGTCAGCCCAAGCATCAAACATCTCAAAATATGGACTATGTTGCTGCAAATACCTAATCCTTTGAATATGAGTGTCCTACAGCTGTGCCCGCATCTGAGCACACACATCCAAAGATGGTTTAACAGAACGTATACTCATCATCGAAATCCTCTCCATTAATCACCACTCATGGGCCATCTGATAAGCTACAATGCTTATTTCAACTTGTGTTTCTGCTCAATGCATCAACAATAATGGGCTTTCCCAGGATGATACTCCAATGCGAAGTCATAATCCTTAAGAAATTCAAGCCATCTACGCTGCCTCATATTCAATTCCTTCTGATCAAACAAGTACTTCAAACTCTTATGATCAGAATACAATGTGAACTTCTTGCCATATAAATAATGTTTCCAAAGCTTCAGAGCAAAAACTACTGCCGCCAACTCCAAATCATGAACAGGGTAATTCTTCTCATGTACTTTCAACTGTTTGGATGCATACACAACAACCCTGTTGTCCTGCATCAGAACACAACCCAATCATGCATGAGATGCATCGGTATAAATCACGAACTCTTTCCCACGTTCTAGAAGTATCAAAATAGGTGCGCTAGTAAGCTTTTTCTTTAACTCTGTAAAAGCTTCTTCACAGGCATCAGTCCACACAAAAGGAACGTTCTTTTGGGTTAATCTAGTAAATGGGACAGCTAGCTTCGAAAAGCCTTGTACAAACTTTCTGTAGTACCCTGCCAAACCCAGAAAACTCTTAATCTTAGTCACTGTGGTGGGTCTTGGCCATTTAATGATTGCCTCAACCTTAGTAGATCAACAAAGATACCATCTGCACTAACCACATGACCTAAAAATTTTACTTCAAAAATCCAAAACTCACACTTGTTGAGCTTAGCATACAACCTATGGTCCCTTAGTTCATTGTGAGAAACATTTTTGCAAAATCTTTGAAACATGGGCTTGTGTGTGTTCTCTATTTTTTTAGGTTTTCTCTTCAAACTTTAATTTCAAATCTTCTTTGAGAGAAACCTATTTGATTTTCCTAGGGAAAATGAGTGTTTGACTTTAAATCGAAAAGCTCCCTAGAGTTTAAGTGTGTTTGTGAGAAAATGAGACAATGAGCTTCAACCTTTATCTTCCATCTCTTCTCATTTTCAAAACACCTAAAGAGAACATTTGAATGGAAAATCATCTTGGTGATTTCGGAGCTTCAATTTTTGCATCAATTATGCACATTTTTCAACAATATTCAAATAGGCAATATGGATTCATGAAAGGTATATGTTTATAAGTTTTTTTTTAATCCATGAGCTTTAATTTTATGTCTTGTATTCATTGGCTTGTAATATTTGAGCTTCGTTGTAATAGTCCAAGGATTTGGAACAAACATTTATTGATTTAGTTTCTTTGATTTGTTTCTAGTTGAAACAAGTCAAGTTAAGTAACTTTCAATCACTTGTAATTCCCAAGTTGGAATCATAGAGATAGTTTCACCCTTTATCTTGAAAGGGTCAAGTGGTTCATCCTTAGCCCGGTAAAAGAATTTTAGGTTCTTCCTTATCCCACAAAAGGAAGTAGTCGGTTCATCCTTAGCCCATAAAAAGATAGGTTTGCCTTAAACCTGTAAAAGGACATTTGTAACAGCTTGATTCACACCCGGTAACTGAATCTAAGATAGTGGATCTTAGAAAGGTTTTCTCTAGACGTGGATGTAGGAAATTGAATTTTCGAACCACGTAAAAATCTTGCGTCTTTGCATTTAATTTCTGCACTTTATCATTATACATTATCTATTTGATTAAATTCCTCAATCAATTTAAGGATCACACAAGATTAACATAAAATAATTTAAAATTTGACTTAATTGGTCAAGACACCTAATTCACCTCCCCTCTTGGGTGTCCAACATGATGGGCATAACATTAGGAGCCAAATACATGCAAACGAGAATAGGATGGCAATTTGTTCGATAGGATTTCATAAGGGCATTTGCCAAACAATATTAATGTAGGAGTGATGTTGATAAGGTGTTTTGGAACAAATTACCTTTTTTCTTTTATTGAGTTTCTCATCCCTTGCACATCAAAAAGTTGAGTGATTGATGTTAAATAAAAAAGTACAAAAAGTTGGCCCAAATTTAAGTCCAAAAGGGGGTGAATTGGACTAACAGGTTTTTTTTTCTTATAACGACTTACATGTTTTTAAAAAATACCTTTCTCTAAATTAAAATTAAACAAGCAAGTGAACTAAGCAGGAAGTTAAATGGAATGCACACAAAATTTAACGTGGTTAATCTCGCTCTCAAAGCCTACATTCACGACTTGACCTCCCTGATCAAGATTTTTCGAAAATCCACCAAAATGATCCTACTTATAAGTGAGTATCAAACCGATACAAACACTGTTTCTTAAACAAAGAAACTCCCCAAATTAGCTAACTAGCTAATTCGAATACAAAGAGAATGAAGGAGGATTACCGAAGAATCCTTTAGAAAATACTTACAATATGGAATGAAGCCTTCCTATGTTAATAAACCAAATAGTTGAAGAATTAACATAGCTGAATGATGGAAGGACTCCTGAGATTTAATCAAGATGATGAAGTATAAAGCTCAAAATCTCAAAAAATGAATGAGAGAACTCTCAACAATGTTTTTGAGATAATGACGAAGGTGAACTTGAACGCTCTCAAAACCAAAGAATTTTGAAATGTAAAACCTAAAATTAAAGTGTTAGAGAATGAAAAATGTTCTCATGATGGTTTATATAGTATCTTGGGTTTGGAAACCCTGATGGCCATAATATGGACTAGATTTAATGAACCTAGAATGTCGTTAAATGAAATCAACGACCAAGATTAAAAATTCAAAGAAGATTTTTTTGAAAAAATAAGAAAATTTGAAAATCTATTCGAACATAAGTGGAGTCCTCTCCCTAATATTGGGGAACCTTGGAGCATTTGGTCTCGGTTTCTGGATTTTACAGAGTGTGTTTCCTATTATAGGAGCTCATTCCCCGGGCTTCTGGGAAACTTAGCAAGTGTGGAGCGTGTTTTTCGAATCATGAGAATGTTCACCAAGCCATTTAAGTCAAAATACACTAGTGAGTGCACTCCCACTGTGTGAAGAGACCTCTTTGAGCCTAGACTTAGAAAATTTTGAGTTTTGACACATATGGCTCAATTGTTTTTAACTTAAAATCATTTTGAAAATTCAAAACATGCATGTTAAAATGAAGTTCTTTAACATTAAAAAAAAATTAAAGCATTTTCATGAAGTTTTACAAAACAAAAATAAAAAAACTGAAAAAATTGAAATATCGAAAACTTGTATGATTTTGAAAGCACCAAATGAATGCATACAAGTATGATTTTGTTGTGTAACATAGAAAGTATTCTACAACCTTAATTAGATCTAAGTATTTACAAATGAAAATAATCGTGAAGCTTCGATGCCTTGATCTTCAGTTGACTTTTTTTTTAACTTTGAGTTGACTAATAATTGACTTTTACCTTGACTTAGATTTAAATGAATATAATCAAGCTGAAACACTTGATCAAGGTGATTAGATTACATAAAATTTTGCTTGTAATCGTCAAAATCAATGAGATGGGGATCATCAGATCAACACAAAATTAATTAACCAAATGTGAGTTACTAAACCCATAATTCATCTAACACTATTACAACTTAAAACATATAGAATAACTCAAGAAATCAACAAAATAACTTAAAAGCTATAAACCTTGTTGTATAATGAGAAAGAGAAAGAAGGAAAATAAGATCGTAATCAATAAAAAAATGGAAAACTTCTTGTCCATTTAGGGTGGATCTTGTTTCTTGAAAATATATTTGAGACATGATTGGTTTCACTTTAATTAGAAGTAAGATAAGAAAAACTTGTGTGAGTTAAGATTTTATTTCAACTAGAGACTTGAATTAATTTGTTATATGACTAGTGAATTCAATATTCACCAATTAGGTCTCAACAATATATATATATATATATATATTTGAAATTATACATCTCTCAATGATGTATAAAGCTCTCATAAATAATGAGTTTGAGTACATTTATCTTCTTGTGACTAAATTGTGCTATTGACTTGATCGAGCACGTTTTAATTTGATTAAACATTTTTCATACTTGAGTTTTATATAGATCATATATCATTTGTGTAACTTATAAGAGATAAGATTAAATGTATAATATATCTTAAAGCTAGATAGAGTTGATGGTCAATATAAGTTGGGAGCGAATTTGTTAGGTAAAAGGATTCAATCAAAATAAGCTCTCTCTTTGACACGACAAATATAAGGTTATAGTATTAACCGGCTTTTTCTTTTTATATATTTAAGATTCATTGTATCCTAATCACATTTTCAATATTATTAACATCTTTTTCATATATAACAATATATTTTTGGCTTTTTTATGTGTTTTTCTTTTGGTGTCTTATCTAATATAATGTTTGACAATCACTTACTAACTCATGTTTGTTATGTTTTTTTCCAATTTTTTGCTATCTTTTTGTATTATTTCTTTTGGCATTTCATTAGAAAAATGAAAATATTGATGTTATTGTGTTAAAATAAAGGAACAAGGGGGAGAGTCAAATCAAGTTTTTTTTTTTTTTTTTTTTTTTTTATTGTAAGAAGACATATATTTCAAGGTTGATTTATCATGGTAGAATAAGCACATTCTTTTAGGTTGTGTTTGGTTTTTGACTTGAAAACAAAAAACAAAAAAACAACAAAAAATAAAAATAAAAAATTGAAAAACAATTTTTTATCGTTTTTTTTTAAAACAACCTGTTTTCTCAACAAAAAGTGAAAATTTGTTTTTAAAATCTTTTCAACCAAAACAAGTTTTTGGTACTTTCGAGTTTTTCGATACAGAAAATTGTATTCGAATCACGAACCAAGCAGGGCCTTAGTAACTCTATGCAATTGGAAAAAAAAAACCCCAATTGAGATGAGTTGTAGATGACATGATGAATATTACGAACATTAATTATAAGCCTTGACTAGCATATTTTTAAGGACACCTTGTCATTATTAAAAATTATGTACTAGGAATGATTTAGCATTTGATTAATTGTTCCGTATATTATTGCCACAGAGAAGAAAAACTGAATATAAGGTTACATTCATATACAAGACATAATTATGTACTAGGAATGATTTAGCATTTGATTAATTGTTCCATATATTTTTGATTAATTTATTAAATGTCAACCTTGATTGATTGAAATGTTTGAGCTGATCAATTAAAAATGGTTTTTCAAAGTTGAATTGATGGGATTTGTATTGAACTCAACAACGAAACAAGATTAAAATTAACAATTTTTATAAGTAAAATTCCTATTTTATATTAGAAGACAATTTCTCTATTCAAATTATTTGCTTTAATTTTCAGGTTAAACATACATCATGAACTTATATTTTCAATGTTTTAGATAAAAATATGTGACATTTCAAGGTGTTAATATATGTACTTTAAGTGTTATTGTAATTTTTTTGGCATCAAAATAAATTTTAAAAATATTTTCAATTCAACTGAAAACTTGGCAGATTAGGAACTATTTGTACATCTTTTGCACATAGTTTAATAAGTTAACCAAAATAATGTTTTGGTGGCAATATCAAAGATCATATGGCATCTTAAATATGAGCTACGCAATATCAAAGATCATATCATTAATTCTCATGATAAGCAATGTAAAAATAGAATGTTTCGTACCACTGATACTTATGATAAGAGCTGCAAGACATTAGCTCATAAAAAGCAAAGATAGAAGGCAAAATATCACTGACAAGTAGTAGCTTAGTTGGTTGAGGAACTGAGTATAAGTGGAGTCGAAGTCCAAGTCTTGAGTTCGAGCCTGTGCGTGTCTGTTGGAAGGGTCAACCCAAACACATCTGTCATGCTCAAGTTCAGGAGGATTAATTTTGGCCAAAAGAAAGAAAAATACCTCCGGAATGCCGGAAAATTGGTAACCAAAAAAAGAAAAAAAATATATCACTAGTTCTTAGACACATTCTCCAATTTTATTTTTATTTTTTAAATTGATTGCTAAGTCCAAATGTAAGATAGTAAGATACTTTAACTATTATATGATCATACACTTCAAAATGATAAATAATTTATATGAAATTCAAAATTATACTACTCACTCTTTCCTTTCTACTAGCTACTTTGAGGTCTCCGATGAGTACTATTACCAACTTTAATTTAGTTTTATCATGGGAACTTTGCTTTTGTGTTTTTTATATTATATGTCTATTGTTTTACTTTAATATTAAGATATTCGTGCCCAAGGTTATAGGAAGTCCATTTGTTTCTTATACTTTTTGGTAAATCAGGATACTACTGGTTAAAAGTAGATTTCAAAACCTAGGTGTTGCCTTTTCCATAGTATAAATTATTATGTTTGTTGTATATGATGTTAAGTGATGATCTTCGATTGATATTTTATGATTATTTAACTTATTTCCTGCTGTATATATCATTTCCTCTTCCCTATTCTTTCATTTCTCAAATGTTGATGAGAGTTCTTTAATAATTGCAACTAATTATTATATTCTAGTTAGAATGGTGATATAAATATTTGTTTCATAATCATTCAACTAGAATTACTTGACCTTTGTTATGTTTTGGCTAATTATTAAAAGAATGGACTAGTTGAAAGGGAAAAAAAATGAAATCTTGGAATGAGAAATTCTTATCCATAAAAAGTAACCCTTTACAATTTTCAAACAGCCCTATTGAATCAATCAATATTAAACATCTTTAGATGATTAGTAATCTTAGAATATTTATAGTTTTAATAGTCAAGACGTTAATATTTTTTTGATGATTTATTAGGTATTGCTTGTTACAACAATAAATTAAAAATCTCAAAGAAATCATAATAAATGTTTTCTTAAAAAAATTTTATCATTTAATTAAATTGCATGAGGAAGCATCTGTCCAAATCACTTCTTTCGTTTTGAGGTTAGAGAACCATCCAAAGCAATAAATCATCTCTCCCCCCATCAACCGATACAAGGGATAGGGAAGCGAATACTCCTAGCTAGTGGTCCAATCATATATTTCTCCAGATCCCTATGGAGCCAGGCAAAGGGAAGGAGTCGGCGAATGGAGGATGGGGGGAAGGATGGACCAGTTTTGTTGATCCGAGTTCCTTGTATGATGCATCCCTTGAATTAGGAGACTCCTGAATCGGCTAGCAATCAGCCTTTATGTCTCTCATTGCCCATCGATTTTTCATACTTCTACGAGCAAGATGCCTCCAAGGCTCTACTTTTGCCTGGCGAGGAACCAACTCATCTAATGCCTTCATCCCTAGCATGAACAAGCGCGCCGCACCAGCTGACCTGAGCCATCTCCTTCACATTCTCTCTCTTTCGGATCCACGACATATGCAAGTTATCTAGATCCAGATATTAATAGCTATCCAATTGCTAGATCCAAGTCCAACCCAATCCCTATCTCTTCCAAGTCATCTAGTTGGCTACGAAACAACCAACACTCCATCCTCATCTCCATTGAGTTGATCCAGTGTGGTGGCCTCTAATGCAGAGCATCTCACTTAGGGTCCTATTCCGGTGTCAAGAACCGCGACAGAATCGATCTATCGGTCGTTTTCCTATCGAGAGCAAGAAGGGACCCCGAGGTAGCCATCTCTTGAGCCCCACAGGGCATCAAACCCATTGAAAGGTAAGAAGCATCCGAGGGATCACCATCATTTGGATTGGTTTATTAGCTTGGTATGATAGTTGTTGGTGCATGATTTGACCAAAACCAATGAATGATGAAATGGAGGGAATATGCTGAACTGGAACTCGCCTGGGTGCTGACTCGCCTGGTTGAGACCTCAGACCTAAAAGAGAAAAAAAGGGAAGAGTAAGCTATCGTAAGGCGCACCAGCGTGGTGCTGGCCAAAGATTCTACGTATCACGACGTCCCTGACGTAGGCTGACGTCATGACCGGCACAGAGTACTATACATTGTACATACCCATATACAGTATATAACACACTGTCAGCCTCAACGGACATTCACAATAATTCCCAAAATTTTTAGAAATTTTGAAAGCATCTCCCCATAAAATGGACATTTCACACATTTTCTCTGATATACCACAAATCAAATCGAATATATATATAGAATCATTCCATTCATTCCACAAATCAAATTCTCACATGATAAATATATATGATCATCTCATTTCATCATCACAAGCATTGTCTAACCCAAAATATCAAATCAAAATCCATGTTTTCTTACAACCAATCTATGTGAGAATATCGATATGTAGGATGTGATATATATTTATTTGAAAATAAAGAAAATATAATTTATTTCCTTCGCATACACGTACATTAACAAAATAAGACACGTATCTACTCTCGTGCTTTTCTTTTTAACTCTGTACCTGAAATATTGAAGGAAATGGAGTGAGCAAACAACAGCTCAGTGAATATATTTCTTGATATGACAATTATATGCATTTAAGAAAATATGACATTTAAAATCATTTCAAACAATTATTAAACACATGCATCATTCAACGAATATATTCTACATGTCAACAACATAAATTTCATTAGTTTTCAAGAAAACAATGCATCCTTTTCCACGAATCCACAATCTCCCTCCTTCAAGGCAAGAGAGCGGGTTTAACCCTTGTATGGTCATTACAAGGTAGCCACAGCCTCTCATTATCCACTTCACAGTCATTTCAAGGATCTCCAATCCTTGTTAGGACAGGCCTACTGACAATGAGGTTACGCATAACACTCACCCGAGTCTAATTCCT
The DNA here is from genome assembly GCA_035771175.1 of Paratinospora sagittata. NCBI lineage: Eukaryota > Viridiplantae > Streptophyta > Magnoliopsida > Ranunculales > Menispermaceae > Paratinospora > Paratinospora sagittata. The sequence goes on from CM069610.1 coordinate 29,064,417, forward strand.
AACGAAATGACACCAACTTGCCTTTGCAAGTCTCACATGCTCCAATGCTAAAAAGAAATCATTTATGAATGCAAATTAAAACATAATGCAACAATATATGCATAGCATATTTACATTCAAAAATTTCATATATTTAAAATGCCATACAAGAACCAAAATCAAGAAAATATACTCACAGTACATGACTTTTCAACTTAATTACAATCACCGTCGCTTTCGAGTGTAGCTCCAATTTAAATCCAACTAACTCAACCTGTCACAACCACTTCATAATTCAATTTCATTTATTCATATCTATTTACATATTTAATTTCTCAACTCACTTCAAATCACCAATAATAAAGATCAACCTTCAAAATATTATACATATTCTATGACTTTAAATTTCAACTCAATTTAGGACTCATAAGCAGTTGAAGAAACTACTATCTCGTTTCTGTGGTCAATCTAGATATTTCCAAAAGAAAGAACAGTGAAAATATGTTTCCAAGTCATATTTTTCACTAGTTCTCAGTTTTATTTTTCTCCTGGAACATATATCAATTTTATGAAAAAAATAATACATTCCTAAAATTATTTTGTCCACATCGACACGTGTAAAATCCGTCATACTACCATTCTACTACTTTCAACAGGTATTTTACTAAGGTTTTACACGTTCGCGAAGGTCACGAAAGTAAATTTTACTCACCAAAATCATATATTTAGTTACTAAAAATATCTAATTATATCCAAAAATCACAATCTTAGCATCGAAACGTCCGAAATTCAGTTCTCTACGATTCTATATCCTCAAACCGGAGTTTCACTGGATTCCAATTCCATTTTATTCACTGGAAATAATTACAATTCTGTTCACGTCACTGTTCATTCGAAACATGGATAAGTTTTCCTAAAATTGTCAAACGGTCTCCAAAAATCATGAACTTAGCATCGATGGACTCACAACAGTTCATTCTACCATTCTATAACCTTAAACTGGAGTTTCATTGGGTTTTAATATGATTCGAAAGGTTTCTAATATGAACTCTAACTTCCAACAAACTTCCAACAGCCATAAAAAGTCCAAATGAACAAATAAATGAAATCTAACCACATATTCGGGGCTCTTACAGTCTAGGGAGTGTTTTTCCACCTTTCGAACAAATTTTCATTCAAGTTGGGTCAAAACCCCAATTTTAAAAACGCTGTAAAACGACTCCCATAGCAAAAACTAATCCAAGAGACTCGTTACATCTAGCTTAGATATCAATTTTACGAAGAACTAAAGTGAAAATCACTTACCACGAGTCCCGATTTGACGCGAATCTCGCATTTCTGCCTTCGTTCTTCTTCCTTCTTCTCGGTTCTTCTTTCTCCTTCATTCCGCTTCTTTTCTCTCCTGCACCTTCTTTCCTTCTTTTTATTTTTTATTTTTTTTTATTTTTTTTTAGTTTTTTTGGACGTTGGTGAGGTGAGAGACTAGATTAGATTAGAAATGAGATGATAAGTATATATCCCTATGCACCTCATCTAACTTAATAAAGCAACTTCCCTATTTTAATATTTAACTTTCATTCATTAAATCATACTATTCATTAATTCATTAAATCATACTACAATCCACATATTGAATTAACCAACCCCATAAATTAATCAATTTAATTCAACTCATCTCATTTATATAGTTCATTTAATAATTCCATTTCAATCTACACCATTTTCTTAATTTAATTTATAACTCAATTCATTTATTTCACATGTATTCATATACACACATACAGTTGACCTCCTACGTATAAAATATGTGTATTATACATCTCGATATACGCATAATTTAACGTATGTATTTAATTAAAACTACGGGGTGTTACACTACGATGCCTAAGTTAGTTCTGAGCTCTCTCGGATATTGATCGTAGTAACTGGAGTAATTAATGACTTACCTCGTTAATGAGGGGTTAAGGGGTATTTATAGTGGTTGGGATATTTGGCCAAGTTGGCATATTGTCATAATAGTCATGTGGAATCCTAGGGATTTTGCAATAAATCCCGTAGGATCTGAGTAAGATGACGATTCGTGCTTTTCTCTAGTAAGAGCTCGGTATCCCAAGCTCGGGGGATTTACGTCTCCTGTCATGTCTCTTTACTCTGTTGAAATCTGTGTAGTTGCCCTAGCTTGGTAGTACCTAGCTTTTTCTTTCCACAAATTTTGTGATGCAGCCATCTGGCATTGCCACTTTGTTATTTAGCTCGGTGGTCCCGATCTGTATTCACTTTCATTTTATACACGTGGGTGAGGGGGAGCTGACCTAGCTATACAGCTCGGTATGCTGACCAAAACAACTAAAAATCTAACCCCCAGGGTCTGAGTTCAATAAGAGGTTAGACCCTTAAGTTGATCGACTTCGGTACATAGGAGCGGCTCATAATCCCGAGCATTTTTTAAGGTATTTTTCGCATTTATGATAACCCTTGAATCTCGTAACACAAGGGATTGTACGATTGGTGGCGCTTCAACTGCTCAATCCACGGTCACATAATTTTCCTCGAGATTCACACGATGGAGTTATCTCACGGTCACGATCCACAAGTGCCCTACTATAAATAAGAAGGCCCGTCATTTGCGCTAAATATATTGTCCCTACATCACCGAGCTTGATACTTCTTTTCCCAGCTCGGTATTTTCTTTTTCTATTTATTTAATCTTTGTCCTTTATTATTTGCTATAGCTCATCCCTTTTCAGGTGCCAACGTCCCATCTTCACCCTTTAAGGAGATGGACGTTGAGTACGAGGATCTGTTCAGTCCCGAAAAGGGGGAGAGGAGGAAGAAAACTCTCAGTAGGAGGCTTCTAAGCAGGGTGCCTCCGAGAAGGACGGCCTTGATGTTACTCCCCTCTAGGTCGATCGACCTCATTGTGTGTTTGGTACTACTGACGTAAGCACGCCTACTCGTCCTAGTACTTTTGGTGGGCGCACTGTGGCAAAACGCCTTGCAGTTGGCGGGTCTGTAGACGTGGGGTATTCTATCGACCGTGTCCCATCTAAGATTACCAATTCCCAGCTTGAGCAGCTTCGGTGTCTACTCGGGATTCCTCTGAGTGTCATCCTTAGGACCCCTCTTCTGGGTTTCTGACCTAGTTTGGGAAAAGAGAGGTGGTCCTTCACACCCACTTCTTCAACTATGGACTTAAACTACCCATCCAGCGACCAATCTGCTAACTTCTCTCTAGGTTAGGGGCTGCTCCTGCCCAACTCAGCCCCAATGCTTGGCGAGTTCTTCTGAGTGGCGAGGTGCTCTAGAGGGAACATGGATGATCAGATTATAGCTTTGAGGACTTTAGGTTGACATATGTACTGAATGTTGGCTTAATGGCCCTCACCCTTTGCACTTTTAATGATTCCAAACGATATTTTATGTTATCTAACTTATGTGTTGAGCATGTTTCAGTTAATGTGTTATAAGTCTTAAAGTCAGAAATAGAAACAATACACTCATCAAGCATAGAAGTTCCAAAAGCAAGTCCTGAAGCACAAATACCAAGGAACTCTAACGTGTAAACAAAGCAAGTCAGCTGAAGTCAAGATAAAGGTCAATTAAAGTCAACCAAAGATCAAAGTACAAGAACGAAACAATTCAAAACGTTGTAACTGCTTTAGATCTTTTTAGGATGTAAGTTTCTTTCAGTAATTGATCAACAACTCATGTTTGATCGGTTTTTCTTGAGACTTTTCGTATTCGGTTTCTCGATTTCTTGAATTAATGATTTTTTGGTTATTTATTCTTTTGATCATGATTATAAATGTTTTCTCATTATCTTTATCTTAAAATGATCATACTGCATGTCTTTGAAAATGAATCTGGCATGTATGCCTATTTTCAAAGAACTTACTCCACGATATTTTGTTTCAAGGTTTTAAGTCTCTGAATCTATTTGATGATTTGATCACGTTCCGAATGGTTTTCATCGTTTTATCGATCACGAAACTTAAACATGTTCAAGAATGGTATTCTTGACATGTATACGTTTCCTAAGAACTCGTGGAATGCATCCCTACTTTGTGGAACACACTCCAATAGCATAAACACGTCTCATTTGCTTTGGACAAGCTAAAACGCACTCCAGGAAGGAGAAACACATTTCAGGTACAAGCCAAAGAGTGTGCATAACTCTCAGGTCTAGTGAAATGCGTTTCAGTTGAGTGAAATGTGTTTTGGCTGTTCAAAACCTGTTTTAGTGTGTTTTTGCCTCGGGATTATTGAAACGCGTTTCAGCTTCCTGAAATGCGTTCCAGTTGGGTTGACAAAAAATGGTAATTTTTGTCTTAGGTCTCGTGAAACGCGTTTTGGTACGAGAAACGCGTTCCAGCTTACTAAAACGCGTTTTAGCTAGTGTGTGAAAATATGTTATTTTCTCTCAAGCTTCCTAAAATGCACTCCAGCTATACTAAAATGCAATCCAGCCTGTTTTTTTCCATTTTTGCTCATTTTCGAGTTTTAGACTTAAGTAACCAATGTGGGCCATTGATTTCACTAAAGCAAGATTAAAACTTTTAATCCTAGCTATTCATAATAGGTTTAGGGTTATGAAACATGTTTTGCTATAAAAACAATCGTTAACTCTTATTTTAACACCAATAACTTTTTATATCATTCAAAAACTGATTTTGCTCTGCAACTAAAGGCAACCTCTATTGAAGATTTGAAAATACATGCTGATGCACTGAGATTCTGGTATTTCTTTCTTAACAAAAGTTTTTCATCATCTTGAGCTCTATTACATATCTCGTTTCTGGTTTGTTTTGAGGTAATATCATTTTAATTTCTCGATTTAATATTGTGAATGCTTTTCTTACTATAGGGGCTGAGAAATCCTGTAAGAAACAATTTAAAGTTGTATTTTATTTTCTCTTGGAGTTTGTTTCCTTGTTGAGAAAATTTCCTGTTGATAAATTGATGTATTACTGAAATCTAGCAAGTGTGCTAGTTGGGAAGGTTCTCCTACGGAGAATCGGTGTTTGTATTCGATTTGATCCTCACCCGTGAAGTAGGATCAGTTTAGTGAAGAGTCTTGGAAATCCTAGTCAGCGAGACTAGGTAGTGGAGGTAGGCTTATTGGGAAGCCGAACCATTATATATCGTTGAACATTGTCTACTTTATTGCTTTACTTATATTCCTATGTTATTGCTTGTTCAAGTATTTTAAAAAATCTGAGAAAGATTCTGAAAAATCCGTCAACACCCAATTCAACCCCCTTTTGGGTGTCCATCAAGAGGTATCAGAGCGAGTTTTTCACTCAAAAGTATCTAACAATTCTTTTGAGATTATGGTAGAAAGTGACATTGTTAGAGGTGTCTTCAAGGAAGGATCATCATCCCAATGACCACCACTATTTGAAGGAGATAACTATCTCTGCTGGAAAACTCATATGTGTTTCTATATTAGAGCGCAAGGTGTGGAAATGTGGGACATAGTGATAAATAGGTTCCAACCACCTACAAAGATTGAGGATGGTGAAATTGTGATGAAAGCAAGACATGATTGGTCTCCTCATGAAAAGAAAATGGAGGAATTAAATGACCAAGCCATTAATATATTATTTTGCAGCCTATCAACAAATGAGTTTAACCGAGTAAGTGCTAGTACAACAACCAAAGAAATTTGGAATAAACTTGAGGTTGCTCATGAAGGCACCAAGCAAGTCAAAGAAACAAAGCTGTGTATCCTAGAAGAAGCATATGAAACCTTCAAGGTGAAATAAGGTGAAGAAATATCTTATGGTATAACAAGATTTACCAAGAATATAAATGAGATCAAAAGTCTCGGTGAGACCTACCCTCAAGCAAAAATGGTTGGGAAGTTTCTACGAGGATTACCTAAAGAATGGGATTCAAAGGTCACTACCATAGAAAACGCAAGGAACTTTGGAGAATATACTTTCGATGAACTATGTGGATCACTGATGATACATGAGATGAAGCTAAAGGAAAGGGAAAAAGCTGTGCAAAAAGAAGAGAGCAAAACAAAGAAAGATCTAGCTTTAAATGCAACACAAAATAATATAGAAGAGACGTCTTTAGAAAATGACACGGATGATGAAGTAGCTATGCTCTGCAAAAGACTGAGTCAGATAATAAGAAAAAGAGGAAAAGGTGGACCAAGCTCAAAATTTTATAAGAACAAAAAGTTTGGTGCAAAACCAAACGAGTTAATATGTTTCGGGTGCAATATGCTAGGGCACGTGAAGAGCGAGTGTCCAAACAAGAAGAAAAATACCTTCAATGAAGAAGAAAAGAAAAGAAGGTTCTTAAGGCAACATGGGATGACACATCATCCAGTGAGCATGAGTCAGAATTTGATGATGAGAAGGCAATACTGTGTCTGATGGCAAACACCAAGGTAAAACTTTCTGACCCTGGAAAGTTTGATGATTTTGATGATTTAATAAATGATAATGATTTTAGTCTTGTAAAAAGTCAACTAGACAAGGAAATTAGAAAGAACATAAAGCTGAAAAAGGCTTTAATCATAGCCTTAAAAGAAATAGAGTCGCATCTTGAGAGCAATGGTGTTTTAGAGGTGAACCTTGAAAAGGTTAGCGAGGAAAGAGACACTTAGAAAAGTGTGGAAGATCTAACGCCTATAGTGACCAAGTTCACTAATGGACAAAAGATGTTTGACATGATGTTGAGTTCATAGATGTGTATTCAACAAAGCTGGTATGATATAGTGTAGGACATAAACAAAGAACCTATGACCATGTACTGACCAAAAGGCCCATCTACCATCACTGCAATAGGCAAAGACACACTATAGTAAGATGTCCTATCATACACAAACATAATGGAAAGTTAGCATGGATAGAAAAATCCATCTTAAGTTATGCTACCTCTCAAGGACCCAAAGGATTTTGGGTACCAAAATCAAAGATTTTTCATGTGATGTAGGATGGTTCCAAGTATGAATCATGGTATTTGGATAACGGGTGCTCCAGACATACGACTGGTGATAGATCAAAGTTTATGAATCTTACTTATAAAGATGGAGGAGTTGTCACATTTGGAGACAACAGCAAAGGAAAGATCACTGGCGTTGGTAAAGTAGGTAACGACTCTTTAACCATATCTGATGTTCTTCTTGTTGATGGCCTGAACATAACCTCTTAAGCGTTAGCCAATTGTGTGACAAGGGGTATGCCGTTTCGTTTGAAGCTACAAGATGTGTTATAAAGCATGATGATGATAGTATTGCTTTTACTGCTTCTAGAGATAAGAATGTGTATGTTATTAATTTTTGTGATATTGGTAATCAAAATGTTTCATGTTTGAGTACAATTCATCATAATGATGCATGGTTATGGCATAGAAGATTAGCTCATATAAGAATGGACAACATCTGTAGACTTGCTAAATTTGATCTTGCTCGAGGCATCCCCAAAAGGGTGTATTTGAAGGATAAAGTATGTGAACCTTGTCAACTAAGCAAACACACAAAATCCTCTTTTAAGAGCAAAAACAAGAACTCCATATCTAGAGCATTAGAACTTATTCATATGGATTTGTTCGGACCCACACGTACACTTAGTTTAGGTGGAAAATCATATTGTTTTGTGATTGTGGACGATTTCACTAAATTTATGCGGGTTTACTTTTTAGCTCATAAGCATGAAGTGCTTGATGTGTTAGTAAAATTATGTTCTCATGTTGAAAATGAGAAGGGGAATAAGATCACTATTATTAGAAGTGATAGGGGTGGAGAGTTTGTTAATAAAATTCTTGAAGACTTCTGTAACAAACAATGATACACCCATCATCTTTCATCTCCGAGAACTCCACAGCAAAATGGAGTTGTTGAAAGGAAGAACTGAACCCTTCAGGAAATGTGCAGGACCATGTTGTGCAATTACAACGTGGCAAAATACTTTTGGGCTGAAGCCATAAACACTGCATGCTATGTGATGAATAGGACTATGATTAGAAAAAAGTTAAATAAAACTCCTTATGAAATGTGGAAAGATAGAAAACCTAGCATAAGCTATTTTTGAGTGTTTGGATGTAAATGCTACATCTTAAATGATAAAGACAACTTAGATAAGTTTGATCCAAAATCTGATGTAGGCATATTTCTAGGATATTCCACTCATAGCAAGGCATACAGGGTATTCAACAAATCATCGAAGACAATTGAGGAATCAATCCATATAAAATTCGATGAAGCCGACCCCAGAGCGCTATTGGAAAAGGAATTAGAGAAAATAGATCTTGATGACCATGAGGACCTCATTCCATTAAAAGAATATGAAAATCAAGAGACAAGTGAGGAAGATAGAAATGAGTCCACCATAGAGCCTCCTAAAAATTCTAGATTACTCATAGATCATCCCACAAATCAAATTATAGGTGATCCAACCAGAGGAGTAACCACTAGAGCATCCGTTAGTCGAGATCAAGGACATGTAGCGTATGTCTCCCAGATAGAGCCAACCAAGGTTGAGGAAGCCTTAGGTGATGAGTTTTGGATATTAGCGATGCAAGAGGAATTAGGACACTTTGTAAGAAACAAAGTGTGGGAACTTGTTCCTAAACCTAGTCACCACACAGTCATTGGAACAAAATGGGTCTTTAGGAATAAGAAAAATGAACAAGAAGAGATCGTTAGAAATAAAGAAAGATTGGTTGCACAAGGGTACAACCAAGAGGAATGAATAGACTATGAAGAGGCCTTTGTGCCTGTAGCAAGACTCAAAGCAATTCGAATGCTACTAGCTTATGCTTGCTTTAAGAATTTCCCATTATACCAAATGGACGTCAAAAGCGCATTTTTAAACGGCTTCATAAATGAAGAGGTATATGTGAAGCAACCCCCCGGATTTGAGGACACTCAAAGATCAAATCATGTCTATCGTCTTCACAAAGCATTATATGGATTAAGGCAAGCACCCAAAGCATGGTATGACATACTAAGTTCTTTTCTGCTAGAACATGATTTTAAAAAAGGAAAGTTAGATGTGACCTTGTTTATTAAAAACAAAGGTGAGGATATGCTATTAGTACAGATTTATGTTGACGACATCATCTTCGGTGCTTCAAACAAATCACTTTGTGAAAAATTCTCTTCAATTTTGAAAAGTGAATTTGACATGAGTATGATGGAAGAACTAAATTATTTCCTTGGCTTACAAATGAAACAAATGAAGAATGGGATATTCATAAGCCAGTCAAAATATTCAAGAGACATGATAAAGAAATTCAAGTTCAAAAACTTGAAATCAAGCGACACTCCTTGCAGTTCATCATCAAAATGGATAAAGATGTAACTGAAAAATTAGTAGACGCAAAGATGTATCGAGGGATGATTGGCAGTTTGTTGTATTTAACAGCAAGTCGACCAGACATCATGTTTAGTGTATGTTTGTGTGCTTGATTTCAGTCTGATCCAAAGGAATCTCACCTTAACTGCGTAAAATGAATATTTAGATACATAAGTGGGACATTAGACATGGGAATTTGGTATAACAAGAGTACATTATTCGATCTTCGTAGCTTTGTAGATTCTGACTATGCAGACTGTCTAGTTGATCGAAAAAGTACCTCTAGCTTTTGCCACTTCTTAAGTGGTTCATTGATTTCTTGGTTCAGCAAGAAATAGAATTTTGTAGCCTTATCCACCACTGAAGCAGAATAGGTGGCAGCCGAAAGTTGTTGTGCTCAAGTTTTAGACATGAAACAACAACTATCTGATTACCAAATTCATGTTGAATGTGCGGATATTTTCTGTGACAACACCAGTGCAATTCATATCTCCAAAAATCCAGTGTTGCATTCAAGAACCAAACACATTGAGATTCGACATCAGTTTCTTCGAGATCATGTGCAAAAAGGCAATGTCAAACTCATACACATAGGCACTAAAGATCAATTAGCTGATATATTCACAAAACATCTGCCTAAGGATCAGTTTGTCTTAATCCGACGTGAATTAGGCATGTTCATGGAAACGGACTTATGAAGAACATTGGCACTAATCTCGCTTAACTTGAGAAATTAATTATGATCATGAAGGTTTCAATAGCTCAATTATCATTAATAATGATCATAAGTGATACTAGCGTTATCAAAATGCGTGCTATACCCAATTTCCCTCGAATAATCGAAGAAATAATTTGAAAAGTCCAGAAATGAGGAAAATTGGGTTAAACTAGTTTCAGCCTGGTGAAACGCGTTTCACCAAGGCCGAGCACCCAGTGCTGTGCAAAAGGGGTGCTGAAAAAACATTTCAATTAGTAGAAACGCGTTCCAGCTGGGTCGAGAAGAGTTTATAACACATGCCAAAGGTGAAACACACTTCATTTGCAATCCAACGCGTTCCACCTTCTTCTCTCGCCCCAACGTGCGCTCCATCTCTCTCTCGCATACGAAGACTATTTTCTTTGCGAAAATAGGCGTTGGAAAGCATGCGAGACGTCTTCTGAGTCTTCTCCTATCTTTTTCTTCTTTTTTTATTGTGCGATTGTCACGTTTGTGCTGAAACTACTTCATTTGGAAACTTGCATATCAAGTGTTTGGCAAAATACCAATAAGGAATCCTACAAAGAATACTCACAATGTGGTCATTCCACGCGGCAACAATCTCTCTGATTTGTCATCCGAACCGGAGGATAGAAGAAAAGAACAGGAGGATCGTTCATCTTAACCTCACCATCGATCACAACCTCCTATGCTCGAACAAATTTTGAACCAAGTGCTTAGGCGTCCAATCTCTCCAGGCGTGTAGGTATACTTTTCATTCTTTGATCGCGCTTATGTACTACTCCGACCTCTATTTGATGAATTTGGGTGGACTTCATTCTGTCGCTTCACCACACCTTGGTACGAGACTCTAGTTCAAGCATTTTATAGTGGACTCACTTAGGATGCGGCTGATTGTGTTCATAATACTTACCGATATCACTCCCATGTAATGGGTTGTCGCATCGTCATCTCTCTGAGGCTCATTGAAGATAAATTTGAGATACCATGGGGTGATCTTTATGCCTTGGACGTCAAAGGGAACATAAATTTTCCAGGCTTTGACAAGTTGGAAGTTCTTAATAACTTCTCTAAAAGGATAGTGCATCCCACCTATCCTAAGAAAGTCTCTAACACCACTTTCTCATTCATGCCTCATCTTAATTATAATGTCATCTCTCGCATCATACTTCCAAGGAGGAGTAGTTCCAGCAACGTCACTCTGGTTGATATATTTCTTATATGAGCGATTACATCCAACACTAGGGTCAATCTGTCCCACATTATCTGTCATCACATCGCCACTACGATGAAAAGATCACGTGTTCTCCCTTACGTGATGCAGCTTACTCCTTTCTTCGTGGACGCCGGTATTGATCTGATAGCTATTTGGCCTGTAAGTCATGTTCTGCCGCGAGACGTTGTTGATGAAGGCACTCAACACATCATGAGATTTTACTATGTACACAGGTTGCGATGATGGCTAACTCCTAGACAAGTACAACGAGATGAATCATATGGTAATTTTGAGTCTCCTTACCTAAGCGATCCCTCTTCCAATGAAATGGAAGACCACTTTCAAGAGGACCCTTCAGAAGACAATGCTTATATGACTTCTAGCTCTTCTTTCGAGTCGTCTTCTGATGATGACCCTTACCGTGCTGAGGCTGGGCCTAGTCAACCACCTCCACTTGTACCATCTTCTGATTTTGACTTTCGCAGCCTTGAGCAACAATTGCGTGAGATCCACACCACACAGACTACTTCTATGGCTTCCCTGCGTTCTGATCTCACAGCTATTCATACTACTGTGACAGGTCTCGCTGACTGTCATGATCATGTCTCTCGCTTCCTTGGATATCGCGATGATCTCTTAGCGGATACGTCTTTTTATTCAGAGTTCTTGCATCTTCGAAGTCGTTTCGACTCGCTTGAGCAACAGATTCTTCATCCTTCTCAGCCATAGATTAATGATTTTTTTCTCTACTGTTGCACCTCCACCTACCAGCGCATTCGATATGTCGCATAACTTGACCATTTCTCAAGATGATATCTTTCGAGATTTGGAGAGACAGGTTGGTCCGTCTGCTCCACCGGCGGAATAGTTTTGCTCTTTTTGATGATTTAAAAGGGGGAGAATTTTGTGGACTGTGTTAAGCACAAACTCAAGGGGAGTTAGAGGAGTATGTAGGATTAAGGGCGAATTTTTATGTCTTTTTTGTCTCATTCTGAACTCTTTCTTTGAAATCTAGTATTTGGATGAATATAATGTTATACTCTGATACATGTTATGATATGCTTATCTTTTTGACATGCAACCATTCCATCTATAAGTCTTATTTTTTTCATCAAGCTTCAGTTGCTTCAATCAGGCCTAGAGTAACATGTTTGTAATCATCAAAAAGGGGGAGATTGTTTGCTTAATGACCCTCATCCTTTGCACTTTTGATGATTCCAAACGATATTTTATGTTATCCAACTTATGTGTTGAGCATGTTTCAGTTAATGTGTTATAAGTTTTAAAGTCAGAAACAGAAATAGTACACTCACCAACCGCAGAAGTTCCAAAAGAAAGACCTGAAGCACAAATACCAAGGAACTCTAACGTGTAAACAAAACAAGTCAACTGAAGTCAAGATAAAGGTCAATTAAAGTCGACCAAATATCAAAGTACAAGAATAGAACGATTCAAAATGTTGTAACTGCTTTAGATCTTTTTGAGGATGTAACTGCTTTAGATCTTTTTAGGATGTAAGTTTCTTTCAGTAATTGATCAACCACTCATGTTTGATCGGTTTTTCTCGAGACTTTTCATATTTGGTTTCTCGATTTCTTGAATTAATGATTTTTTGGTTATTTATTCTTTTGATCATGATTATAAAAGTTTTCTCATTATGTTTATCTTAAAATGATCATATTGCATGCCTTTGAAAATGAAACTCGCATGTATGCCTATTTTTAAAGAACTTTCTCCATAATATTTTGTTTCAAGGTTTTTAAGTCTCTGAATCTATTTGATGATTTGATCGCGTTCCGAATGGTTTTCATTGTTTTATCACTCATGAAACTTAAACATGTTCAAAAATGGTATTCTTGACATGTATACGTTTCCTAAGAACCCGTGGAATGCATTCCTACATTGTGGAAGGCACTCCAATAGCAAAAACACGTCTCATTTGCTTCGGACAAGCTGAAACGCACTCCACCAAGGAGAAACACGTTTCAAGTACAAGGCAAAGAGTGTGCATAACTCTTGGGTCTGATGAAATGCGTTTTAGTTGAGTGAAATGCGTTCCAGCTGTTCAAAACCTATTTTAGCGTGTTTTTGCCTCAGGATCACTGAAACGCGTTTCAGCTTCCTGAAATGCGTTCCAGTTGGGTTGACAAAAATTGGTAATTTTTGTCTCAGGTGTCGTGAAACGCGTTTCAGCTGGTGTGTGGAAATATGTTATTTTCTCTCGGGCTTCCTGAAACACACCTCCAGCTTTTCTGAAATGCACTCCAGCCTGTTTTTTCCATTTTTGCTCATTTTCGAGTTTTAGACTTAAGCAACCAATGTGGGCCATTGATTTCACTAAAGCAAGATTAAAACTTCTAATCCTAGCAATTCATAATAGGTTTAGGGTTATGAAACATGTTTTGCTATAAAAACAATCATTAACTCTTGTTTTAACGCCAAGAACTTTTTACATCATTCAAAAACTGATTTTGCTCTACAACTAAAGGTAGCCTCCATTGAAGATTTGAAAATACACGCTGATGCACTGAGATTCTGGTATTTCTTTTTTCACAAAAAATTTTCATCATCTTGAGCTCTATTACATATCTCGTTTCTGGTTTATTTCGAGGTAATACCATTTTGATTTCTCGATTTAATATTGTGCATGCTTTTCTTACTATAGTGGCTGAGAAATCCCATAAGAAACAATTTAAAGTTGTATTTTATTTTCTCTTGGAGTTTGTTCCCTTGTTGAGCAAATTTCCTGTTGATAAATTGATGTATTACTGAAATCTAGCAAGGGTGCTAGTTGGGAAGATTCTCCTACGGAGAATCAGTGTTTGTATTCTGTTTGATCCTCACCCGTGAAGTAGGATCAGTTTAGTGAAGATTCTTGGAAATCCTAGTCGAGGAGACTATGTAGTCGAGGTAGGCTTATTGGGAAGCCGAACCACTATATATCACTGCGCATTGTCTACTTTATTACTTTACTTATATTCTTATGTTATTGCTTGTTCAAGTATTTTAAAAAATCTAAGAAAGATTCTAAAAAATCCATCAACACTTAATTCAACACCCTCTTGGGTGTCCATCACTGACGTCTCATCCGAGGTGCACGAGGTCTTATTACGCCAACTCATTCCAAGGGATGTAGGTGGGACCGCTCATTACCAAGAATCCCACTTCCAACAAAACATAGAAGTAGGGTTGGTTCTGTTGGCCCAAATTTGTCCAAGAAGGCGCTGAATTGGACACTTAGACAAATTAAATATTTATTATAATGGCAAAAACAAAGTGCAAAAATTAAACAAATGAGCACAATCGATTTATAGTGGTTTGGCTACTTGCCTACGTCCACTACCTAACCTCCTCAGTTATGATTTTGAACCTTATCACTAAGGGATTCTCTTACCGGTGAGAACCAAACTGTTACACATTTTATCAACTTTCGGGTGCGAGAACAGTCGTTACACTGCTCAACGTGCAAGCTTGAGACCAACATATCCCAACTTACGAGTGTGAGACAGACCTAAGTTTTCTCAACTTACAGCTGTGAGAACTACCGTCTCTCAACTTACCGGTGTGAGAAGACTTGACCTTTTTGAATATAGGAATATCAACTCAATAGTTTATCTAACTACCATTAAAACCTTGATACGGTATACAAGATATGAAATTGAGTACAACTGTATCCTATGAACTATCTCTCAAATTTCTCTTTTAGCAAGAACGATATAAGTTAAAACAGTGCTGAAATTTGAGATAAAATAGTTCAAACTTTCAAATAGATTTTTAAATAAAGATAGAATGTTAGCACAATATGAAAATCTTTTGAATAAGTAATGATTCAAATAAAATGCTTTGAAACTGGCATAACTTAAGCTTTTTGAATCAGATGAAAATTCGACTAACTTTCAAAAAGTGTTTTGGCTCAGAGAATTTTCAGTATCTTAATTGTTTGTTACGTGCCTGTATTTATAGACTTGTTGAGATGAAGTTGTAGTTCATTTGAATTTGAATTTCAAATATAAACGTTTACTCACAACAGCTAGAATATATCACGAAATGGCAACTGCACATTTCATGAATATTCTAATTTTCTCCAGATACACGAATAAGGAAAGTGTTAGAAGACGTGGTTCGTGAATCAGAGAATATCTCTTATAAATACAGAAAATTGATTTTGTATGAAAAGTTGTTCTGAAAAAGGTGGCTAAAAGAATGTACATGTCAGAACAACAAAAATATCATTTCTGTCGTTTTATTCCTTTGAGGGCACTCATAGAGTATCAGCGTCTTTCTGAACAACGAAGTGAGGGCGCTACTGAATCCTAAGCGTCTTGACTTTCTTTGACAATTAAACGACGTAAAACATGAGGGTGCTACTTCGCAGTTAGCATCCTGCTTTGTTATAAAACACTAAGCACACGAGGGCGCTATGCAAGAGTAAGCGTCCTAAAATTTTAAAGATAGTTTTAAAACAATGTTGAGTGCGCTGAAGAATAGTAAGTGTCTTGTGGGTTATTAAGTTGATTCTAAAGATAAGGGCGCTCCTACACAAGTAGCGTCTTGATAATTTATTCAACTTATAACTATCAGCATCCTTACAGATAAAAATAACTTGAAAACAAAAAGAACTTTCAACGAACTGACACTAAGTCAGCGTCCTAACATTCTCAAAGGTTGATAAAGGAAAGGTTGCCACTTACAAGTAAGAGTCCTTATTAATCAGTTCAATTCAACCTTGAGTGTTCTAATATTTTATCAGTGTCCTGACTCATCAACTCCAGGAGGGTGCTGCTAAAACATTAGTGTCCTGAAAGACTTTGTAAAAGCAGTTTTTGATTTCTCGATTAAAGCTCGATAAAACATAATGTTTCCGGATCAAATACTTTAGAAATCATAAGGTATGATTAGAATGTTACGATCACAACGATAGGATCTTGCTGAGAGTAAGTTGATCGGTAGACTTTACATTCTAAGTACTGACAGACACGAAACTTTACTTGAGATGATCAATAGACTTGTAAGCTCAGTTCCTTAATCTTGATTCTTGATTAATCTGAAACACTTGGCAAGATCATTAGATAAACAGATTGGAGATATTTTGAATCATCAAAACATTCATGTCATGGGGTTCATTGAAATAACAATCTCCCCTTTTTTGATAATTTCAAATACTCATAGATCTTGTAGATAAATATATTCATGTACTCAAACACATAACGAATTTAGAATAGTATCTGCAAACATGTCAGTTCTATCTGATTTCAATCATAAGGATTTACAAGATAAGTTGCAAACAATATAGTATATAAATAAGAATGAATACAATAACTTAGATAGAACTCCCCCTTACATGTAGCTTCCCTTCTCTTGAGCTAACTTAACCTTAATATCTTAATATCTGCATTTTCTTCTCCCCTTTTGAAAATAGCAAAAAGAGGGAAGGCTTAACTCCTACTGGGACTCTTCCTTTTTTTTTTTCTTTCGGCCTCCTCATCCTTCTTGGATCCACTAGAACTAGGTTCAGATTCCTTGGGTTTCCTTGGTGGTTGTGGCCTTCAAGAACCACGTGTGCTTTGTCTCACACTGCTGACAGATTCATCAATTACAATACCCTTCCGAGATTTTTCAATGGATTTTTTGTGAGCATGCTTGGAAACACCAAATTTAAATGGATCAAGAGGTGGACTGGGTTTGAAGCCTTTAGCTTTCCGTTCCGCAAGACCTCTAGAAAAATCAGGAGAAAGTGTATGACCTTTAAATTCTAGCCTGATTGGTCGCTTGGGTTTAGGATCAGGAAATGTTTCTTATGAGGGATTTAGGGGTGGAGACATTCTTCGACTAATTCTGTGTAACCGCTCTTCATCAGATTCTTCTTCATCTTCACATACTAATATGCCATGAAGTCTGTCAGATTCCTTAGGTCCTTGAGGGCGTGTAAAGGCTGAAGCTCATGGTGCAGGTGGAACTTTGACACCCTTCTTCTCCAACAGATGAAAGAGCATTGTAAAATGTTTCATGCTAGAAGCAATATATTACACAGTAGAATGAAATCTACTACTCCTTCTACTTGATCTGCAGCTGTGATGATAGTATAAGACAGATCCATAATGGTTGTGGTAAGGAAGGGCATCTTGTTCTCCAAGTTTTGTAATTTTTCAAAAGCACGAGTAACGAAGTCAAAAATCTTGGTTAGTCTATCATCCTCTGGTTGTGTTGGCCTTGCAGTGTCTAGATTCTCTTTTAGACTAGAGATGGCCTACAACACCGGTTCAAGCGTTGTCTTGCTCGTTACTTGATCTAAGATAGCATCCAAAACTAATTGCAGAGTTTCAGAAATGGACTTATCTTTAGAGGATTCAGTCATTTTACCTCTTAAGCTCAGAATTTCTTCAAGGATCTTCTTCAAAGCTTCTTCAGTTAAGCCACTTGCAGCATTACTTGGTGTAGCTGGCATTGTGTGACTTTGAGGAACTTGAGGTTCGGCTGGAGATTGTTGAGGGGTTGCCAATCTCAGGGGAACACTAGCAACAAAGGTTTTTATGAATGTCTTAATCTGTTGCATGTTCTCCTAAATATTTTTTACAAGATCATCATGTGACGTTGAAGTAGAGCTTGATGAAGTCAAGGACTGCATGACACTTAATTGTTTGTCCATCTATTGTGTCATTTTCTCGAGCAATTCAGTTGCCTTGATCATGTGAGAGTTAAATTCTTTCATCTTATTTATCTCATCTCTGACAATGTCTCACTTTTCAACTGAACTTGATTCTGTTCTAAACAAGTCATTAGCTGAGACATGACAAAAATCTGATCTTCTCTCACTCTTCTTAGAAAATCTTCCTCTTTGAAGAATTCATCACTAGGCCTACTTGTAGATGGATACGAAAGCAGCTCTTGATTAGATGAGTTTTCCTCATGAGCAGTTTCCATTTCATCTTTTGCTGGAGATTCTGCATTGGCCTCATGAAAATATTCAATATGATCCTCTTCATCAACTTTTTCATTCATGTCATCTCCCTGATAGGGTATGATAGCTAGATCATAGCCCTCTGTATCTTAACATTGTTCACCATCAGACTCAGTCCTTTTCGAGTCTTGGGATTCCATTGATGCAGGAATATCAAATGGAGATGGTTCTATCTGAGTCCTCACTGACTCTTTCTCCGGTGAAATCTTTCAAGATTGCATCAGCAGTCTCTGACTCATGCAGATGTTCTTCAACAACGGCCTGAGAAATCTGGATCACCTCTTCCATCAGATGTTCTTTAGAATAAACAGCTTGCTCTGCATGTTCAATTGAAACATTATCAATTGAACTCTTGTACAGCCTATTCTTCTTGAGCAGTTGAAGCTTGGGCAACTTTTCTACCCATTGCCTAGAAATATTCTCCTCTTATTTCATCCTTTCCACTTGATTCTCCCTCAAGTGGAACTTCTGACATTGGAAGTCATTTGTCCAACGTAGGGACATAAGTGTATCTCATCAATTTCACAGTGGTTTGACCAATGTCGTTGTATCTGCTGGTCTCCTTGAAGCTTTCTCCACTAAAATCAATACCACATCTCTCGAACAGAGTGGTGAGGTACATACCAAGCGGTAGACCTCCTCCTTTACCAACCACTATATTCATCACATGCATGAGAATGTGGGAGAGATTCACTTTCTTCTTTTCCAGAATGCACCAGATTAAGAATAAGTCTAATTCATTCACACTACCCCTGTTGTCGGTTTTAGGGTGAATAATGTGGGTAATGATGTTGTGGATTATTCTGGGAATAAGTTCAAAGGACTGATTTGTGAGTTTCTTATCGACACTCGAGTAATTTTTTTCTTTGAAATAAGATTGAGAGCAAAAAGGTTGTTATAACCTAGATACTGGACTTTATTTTTGGTGAATGAAAGTATGTGAGCACTTTCATCTCTTGGTAAGGAAAATGCTTCAGAAAAGAATCTGGAAAAAATCTCAACAGATTTTCCCTTTACCAAAGATTGTTTTGTGAATTCAGAGCCGAGTTTATCGACCAAATTCAAATTGAATTGGCTGACGAGACTCGGGTACCATTTAGAATTGAGGGTAATCTATCTAGCCTTGAAATTCAAATAGAGAGAAAATGTCCAGGTGAGAGTTAATGAAAAAGTCAAAATCGACATAGCATCCATCAATTACAGCTCGGTTAATGAGCTTATCGACTTTATCTCTCCGTCTTCTTATCTGCGAAGAAAAAGGTGGGTGAGATGGTCGAGACGCGGTTTCAATAGGAGGCGTGGGTACAGATGGTGCGGATTCCTCAGCCAATTCGGCCTGAGTTGGTTCAGTTCTTGGTTTCACACTCCTTTCTAGAGGTAATGATGGTGAAACAGCTCGCTTTCTTAAAGAAAAGGGGCAAAGCTTTTCGGGTTTGGGGACGATTTATAAATCAAATGAAAAGATATGAAGAACTGAGGCAACAACGTAAATAATGATACAATAGGAATTAGAGGATTCAAAAATGAAGAAATAACAGGATTTACCAAAGGTTAAAGATGAAGATTCAGCGGTAATTTTTTAAACGATTCCTGAAAAGTTCGTCGAAGCGTCCTAGGGCACAAAAGGTGAAAAGTGACTGCTAGATTACAAAAAGTTTGGTTATATAGTGAAAAAGCGATAAGCTCGCTCCTAACACACACCAACACGTGTCGCTTCCTAGTCTTTAAAGGTGGTTTAATTTAATTAGCAATATTGACCGATTAGCGTCCTTCTGACTAGCATTCTTGATCGACTAGAAAAAATATGCGCGTTAGCGTCCTCATTTGTTATTAGTTTGCTTTAGGACATTGAAGCACTACTATTAATCAAATTTGACTAATTAGACTTAAGTAACGTATGGTTGAATAAACAATATCACAAGTTATATTTCATCAATCAATCATCAATAATTTAATCATGAGTGAAAGTATTTATGCATTCTAAGCATTGCATGATTAAAGATAATCATTTACCACTGATACGTATAATCTGATAATAACATTAGTGACGAGAGCAACTTTTATACCTTTGCATGATTATTGACTTTTACCTCAAGGTACTGCAAAGTCCTCTGCTTGAGCACTCTGTCTCATTTTGAAGCAGCTAAGATAATTCATTATCTTCGTTCTTCATGCTGACTTCTTTCTTGACATTCTATCAGGAGATCTTTCATTGAGCGTCCTGGATGTGCTTGCTGAGGATTGATAACTCATTATGTATATACCATTAGCAACTTCACTTCCGTTCCTGGTTGGTATATTTGCAAGAATGTCTTCTTTCTCAGATGAAGTTTCTAACCCACTCAAAATGTAATCAATTTCTTGAAAACTAATTTCAAATGGATTTGAAAACTCGTTTAGAAAATCTACTTTATATTTTCAGTTTTCAAGAAAATTGTTAAAAAAATAATGTACTAACGTAGAATGATATATGGTTTTTTCAAAGTATTCAAGTTCATTTACTTGACGTATAAAACGTTGCAGGTTATCATGAACAGACTCACTTTCTAAAACCCTAAAGTGAATGAGTGGTTCTTCTAATGTTCTACCTGGGTTTTTAGTCTCATCCCTTTTTTCCACGATTTGCAAGAGATCACTGAACTCCTTTAAACTCATTTTCCATGGTTCAACAGATAACATAGTCAGCTTATCATTCCATTTCTTTGGAAGCTTATCACAGAAATACACTAGAGATATCTCTGCAGGTATTTCCTAATTCAATTCTTGCATTCCATCAAGAATAGATTGATATATGTTGCATGCCGTATCGAGAGATTCATTCTCCGATATCTCAAAGGCATCAAATAGTCTATCAGACTCTTTGAGTTTTTCATCTCGAATGTTAATCTTTTCACAATGAAGTGATTTGAGTGTTTCCCAAATCTCCTTGGCACTCTCAAGATGAACTACTCTTTCTACTTCTTCCTCAAGTAGAGAACAGTACAAGGCATAGACAGCTTGAGCGTTAAGTTTATCATTTAGACTTTCCTTATCTGTCCAAAACTCAATAGGCTTGTTGGGCATGGTGTAGCCATTTACAACCATTTCCCAAATACTGATATCCTTAGATCGTAGAAAGGATTTCATCCTTATCATTCAATCTTCAAACCAGTCTATATTGAACAGAGGTGGTCTGTCTAAAGATTGACTTACTTCTATGACAGTGCATCTGGTCATTGCCATTGATATCAAATAAATTGTGAAGTTTCTTTGAAAAGCAACACTATTCAGATACCAATTGTTGGCCCAGATATGTCTGAGAGGGAGGTGAATTGGACACTTAGACAAATTAAATATTTATTACAATGGCAAAAACAAAATGCAAAAATTAAACAAATGAGCACAATCGATTTATAGTGGTTCGACTACTTGCCTACGTCCACTACCTAACCTCCTCAGTTAGGATTTTGAACCTTATCACTAAGGGATTCTCTTACGGGTGAGAACCAAACCGTTACACCTTTTCTCAACTTACGGGTGTGAGAACAACTGTTACACTGCTCAACTTGCAGGCTTGAGACCAACCTATCCCAACTTACGGGTGTGCGACAGACCAAAGGTGTCTCAACTTACGAGTGTAAGAACTACCGTCTCTCAACTTACGGGTGTGAGAAGACCTGACCTTGTTGAATATAGGAATACCAACTCAGTATTTTATCTAACTATTGTTACAACCTTGATACAATATACAATATATGAAATTGAGTACAACTGTATCCTATGAACTATCTCTCAAATTTCTCTTTCAGCAAAAACGACATAAGTTAAAACATAGTTGAACAATTTGAGTGAAAACAGTTCAAACTTTCAAATAGATTTTCAGATAAAGATAGAATATTAGCACAATATGAAAATCTTTTGAATAAGTAATGATTCAAATAAAATGCTTTGAAACAGGAATAACTTAAGCTTTTTGAATCAAATGAAAATTCGACTAACTTTCGAAAAGTATTTTGGCTCCGAGAATTTTTGGTATCTTAATTGTTTGTTAAGTGCCTGTATTTATAGACTCGTAGAGATAAAGCTATAGTTCATTTGAATTTGAATTTCAAATATGAACGTTTACTCACAACAACTAGAATATATCACGAAAATGGCAACTGCACATTTCATGAATATTCTAATTTTCTCTAGATACACGAATAAGGAAAGTTTTAGAAGACGTGGTTCGTGAATCAAAGAATATCTCTTATAAATACAGAAATTTGATTTTGTACGAAAATTTGTTCTGAAAAAGGTGGCTAAAATAATGTACATGTCAGAACAACAAAAATATCATTTCTGTCGTTTTGTTCCTTTGAGGGTGCTCATATAGTATCAGCGTCCTTCTAAACAATGAAGTGAAAGCGCTACTGAATTGTAAGCTTCTTAACTTTCTTTGACAATTAAACGACGTAAAACATGAGGTCGCTATTTCACAGTTAGCGCCCTGCTTTGTTTTAAAACACTACGCACACGAGGGCGCTACTCAAGAGTAAGCGTCCTGAAATTTTAAAGATAGTTTTAAAACAACGTTGAGTATGCTGAAGGACAGTAAGCATCCTGAGGGTTATTAAGTTGATTCTAAAGATGAGGGCGCTCCTACACAAGTAGCGTCCTGATAATTTATTCAACTTATAACAATCAGCGTCCTTACAGATAGAAATCACTTGAAAGCAAAAAGAACTTTCAGCGAGCTGAGACTAAGCCAACGTCCTGACATTCTCAAAGGTTGATAAAGGAAAGGTCGCCACTTACAAGTAAGAGTCCTTATTAATCAGTTCAATTCAGCCTTGAGTGTCCTAATATTTTATCCGCGTATTGACTCATCAACTCCAAGGGGGCGCTGCTAAAACATTAGTGTCCTGAAAGACTTTGTAAAAGCAGTTTTTGATTTCTCGATTAAAGCTCGATAAAACATAATGCTTCCGGATCAAATACTTTAGAAATCATAAGGTACGATTAGAATGTTATGATCACAATATGCAAACGATAAGATCTTGCTGAAAGTAAGTTGATCAATAGACTTTACATTCTAAGTACTGACAGACTCGGAACTTTACTTGAGATGATCAATAGACTTGGAAGCTCAGTTCCTTGATCTTGATTCTTGATTAATTTGAAACTTGACAAGATCATTAGATACACAGATTGGAGATATTTGGAATCATCAAAACATTTATGTCTTGGGATTCATTGAAATAACGCCTACGGGGACTAGGCGGAGGAGGCCGATATCATACCGACCTAATTTGGGTCTCTAGGTACCGAGCTTTCGTCCTCCCTTTCTTTTACTGCAGTGTTCTTTCTACTCGGTCCTTGGGTTGCTCAGTACTGACTGTTCTCGGTTTGTTGCAGAATCGTGGAAGAGAGCTAAGAAGCGCGAGCAACACGACTACTCCAAGGTTACCACAGCTTATGAGCTCTCTGAGGCTGCTCGGAGTTGTAGGGGATCAGATCGGCTCTTTTCGGCAGCGTTGATCAACACCCAAGTCCTTTTCATCAGTGGTAAGTTTTTTTCCCTTCTGAGCTGAGTCCATTCCTTCTCCAAGTTGATGTCACTTGTGTTCTTTGTTTTGCAGTTTTCAAGAAAGGGAAGAAAAAAAAAAGGATTGCGCCTGAGAAGAGGTCAGCTAGCAAACATCCTGTGGACCCCTCTTTGCTTAGGGAGATAATGGTGAAGTGTTCAACCACTACTCGACATGTTGCAGCCACCATGCCTGTCCCCAGAACTGACAAAGTTGTGGGTGGGCCTACCCTCACCTCCCTTGCTCGAGCTCCAAAGTAGACTGTGCCTTCTCCGCCTTCCAACGTGGTTGAATTGATGAGAAAAAGAGAGTTAAGGCCTTCTGAGCAGCATCGAGGGAAGAAGCTATGAATGGACGACTACTCCGTAGTTCAGGAGATCGAGGGCTCCGTGCTGAAGTTCTCTGGTTGGAAGGTTGGGATTCTCGAGGCTCGAGTTATCGACTATTAGGACGAACAGGTCCTTAAAGGCTTAAGTAATGCCTTCATAAAGAGTATTGAGGTTTGCATACTTATGATTTTTCTGCTTATACTTAAAGTTCCTTTCTCATGTCATTGATATTTACTATTTTCTTCTTTCATTCTGTTTGGAAAGCGTCAGCTCATACCGTTCTAGCCTTATGACGCATGGAGGCATAGCTTAAGAAGTACCAACCTCGGGAGGAGGAGGCTCAAGCTTAGGCAGCAAAACTTCAAATCGAGCTCATAATGAAAGACTCTAATCTCTCGAAGAAGGAGGAGGGGCTGAAGGAGGCCCTTACTGAGGTCGAGCTTCACGGTACTTAACTGGAGTCATTGCAGGCTGAGTTTCCAAAGAAGGGTGTTCATACGATGGAGGCCTTTTAGAAGTTCGACGAGTTCATCATGCTTTTGAAAAAAAAGTACTAGGAGGCTATAATGTATTACCGAGCCAACCTGAAATCAAATTTTGAGGGCTCCGTCTCAATGCTTTCCAAGTCAAGTCCAGTTAGATGGGAGAAGATAATGGAGACACCAAGTAGTCTCCTGCTAGGACGGACGACCAGGATGCAGGCTCCCTCTAAAGACTATGATGACATGATTGACCTAGAGCCTTTGGACCATGAACGTTCGGCACAAGACCACGAACCTTAGATCTTTGGCATCTCTTTCTATTTTTTCTTTCCTTTGAATATGTTTATTTTTTGTGTACTTAAACTTTTATTAATGAAATACTTCATTTTGTTCCAATCACTCTCAGCTCATTTCCCTTCATTCGTTTATGTGTCTATTGAAATTCTAAACTGAGTTTGCTTATACGATGGAGTTATGTGGGGCTGATAGTTCTAAGTCTATAACCTCAAGAAGCATGCATCGAGCTTTCTCATATGTTGTGTTGGTTCATTTCTTTGAAATTTTTGTAAGTACAGTCAAGCTAGCTCGTTGTGGGGTTGAGGTTGGTAGGCCTAGATGTCATACTGATTTTTTCGCTCTTTGCCTTAGGCATTTCTTCAGTAGGGTTATGCGAGCTAGATACACCATACCGAGCTCGGTGTGGGGTAGCATTTTCCTCAACTTCTTCATACCCTTGGCATCGTTCTGGGCTACTGCAACCATGTGTAACTTTGAAAATTCCATAAGTAAAAATGAGTTTGATTGGTCCATAAACTTAGCAAAAGTACACTGAGCTTGTGTATATACCGAGTTGTGCAATGAATTTTAGGAATCTTTCTAAGTACGCTGCTCACTAACTCGACGTTTTCAATTGTCGGTAGGGTGTCAGTCTTGTGTGACTTGGTCAATTTTTTCTTAATATGACAGGTCGTTCAGTCAATAGGCTAGTGGGCCGATTGGTCGACTTTAACTTCTCAGTAGGGATTGCCCAACCCCCCAAGGTACTTTGAACCTAAGTCTTCTTCTCGGTAGCTCGCATCTTTGCTGCCCCAAGGAACTATAGAGTACTGAACCTTCATCCTGGTGATACCAATTTCACAGATTGGCACCCCAAGGCATTTTTTACCAAATTCATCTTCTCGGTAGGTATCGAGTTGATACTCCCAACGCACTTTTAAGGCTGAAGCCCTTCATCTCGATGACCTCCAATTCGTTTGAAAGTCCCAAGGTACTATAACACTTGTAGTTTTCCAACGGTTAAATTGTAGAGAAAGGCATATGAATCCACTTTAATGATGTAGTAAAATGTTCTCTTAAGGAACAAAGTAGAAAGTAACATGGAAATGTAACTACTCATCAGCTATAGCTCCTACTGGTAGTATTTCTTGAGATGTTCCACATTCCAGGGCTTAGGTATCCTTCTTCCTATCGAGTCATCAAGCTCATACACGCCCAGTCGGGGTACAACAATGATTTTGTATGGACCTTACCAGTTTTGGCCAAGAACTCCCAATCTAGGCTCCCGAGTGTTAAGTATAACCTTCCTTCGTACCGAGTCACCAACCTTGAAACTCTTGTGCTTGACTTTGGAATTGTAGTGTTTGGAGACTATTTGCTGATATGTTGTTAATCTAATTAGTGTTTGTTCTCATTTCGCCTCCAACAGATCGAGCTCGATATACTGAGCTTCTAAGTTCATCGCCTCATCAAAGTTCATTGTTCTCAAGGTTGGTATGCCAACGTCTATGGGAATGACAACTTCCAACTCGAAGGCTAAGGAAAAAGGTGTTTCTCCTGTAGCAGTCCGGAAGGTGGAGGGGTATGACCACTAGACTTGTGGTAGGTCATCGACCCATGTTCTTTTTTTTCTCTTCCAGTCTAGCCTTCAAGGTGTGCTTGATGATCTTGTTCACTGTCTCAACCTAACTATTGAGGGTGAGCAGGAATGAAAAAAGTGTTGGATGCCCAACTATTTGCAAAATTAGGTAAACTTAGCACTATCGAATTGCTTGTCATTGTCTAAAATGATGGTGTATGGGAAACCAAAGCGGCACACAACCGATTACCAAATAAACCTCATGGTTTTTTGCTCAGTAATGTGTGCTAAAGGTTCAACTTCCACCCACTTGGTGAAGTAGTCTGCGACAACGATCGCGAACTTAACCTGTCTTCTACAGGTCGGTAGGGGTCCTATTAGATCCACCACCTACTAAGTGCAAGGCCATAGGCTCTAAATTTGTGAGAGATTTTCAGCAAGAGCTCAAATGTTGACACCGTGTCTCTGGCAGTTGTCAAACTTTTGAGCTATTTGCAAGGAGTCCTTATGTATAGTTGGCCAGTATAACCTTAGCAAAAAACCTTGTACGCGAGAGCTCTTCTGCCAAAGTGGTTGTCTCATACACCTGCATGAATCTTTTCAAGGACTTGTTGTAGCTCTTCACCTAAGCACTTTAGGCATGGTAGGGTGAAGTTGCGCCTGTAAACCTGGTCGTTTACCAAAAAGTACCGAATAGCTTGTCTTTGTATCTTCCTTGCCTGTATTTTGTCATCTGGTAGCTCATCACTACATATGAACTTCTCAATTGGGTCCATCCATGAAGGAATCTGATTGAGTGTTTTGACCTGAGTTGGCACTCCAATACTCCAAGCTAGTAGGAACTCTATTGGTACATGGATCATAAGCCCAGCCTCGGAAGAGGAAGCAAGCTTGGAGAGCACATCAGCTAAGGCATTTTCTACTCTTAGTACTCGTGTCACCTCATAGTACTTGAATCTTCCCAACAGTGCCAGTGCTTCTTGCAAGTTCTCTTGCATCCTATTGTCCTTAGCTTGGTATTCCGACATGACCTGCCCCTACCACGAGCTGAGAATCACAATGAATGACCAAGCTGCTCATCCCTAGTTGTGCGCAAACCACAACCTTGCTAGGAGTGCCTCAAATTATGCCTCATTTTTGGAAGCTGTGAAACCAAAGCGGGGAGCACATAGATGTTTCTCGTTCCTTGGGGAGATGAGCACAATTCTCGTTTCGTATACTTGCTGTCAAGACGATCCCTTAACAAACAGCTTCCAATTTTCAAGTGTAGCCTGCTCACGATCCTGATTAAAATGGTGAGCACCCTATTGCAGCTAGGATAGATTGTCAGCCATTTCCTGGCCTTTGACAATTGTTCGGGGTCGATACTAGATGTCGAACTCGCTCAGCTCAATGGCCCACTTGGTCAATCACCTGGATGTCTCTAGCCTCAAAAGTACATGTTTCAAGGGGTGTCGAATAAGAACCATTATCGTGTGAGCCTGGAAGTATGGCCTCAACTTTCGAGCCCAAGTGACCAGTGCTAAGGCAAACATCTCTATTTCTGGGTATCTGGACTCTGCATCCGACAGTGACTTGTTGGTGTAGTAGACTGC
This sequence comes from Paratinospora sagittata, assembly GCA_035771175.1. Lineage (NCBI taxonomy): Eukaryota > Viridiplantae > Streptophyta > Magnoliopsida > Ranunculales > Menispermaceae > Paratinospora > Paratinospora sagittata. Next base: position 29,092,409 of record CM069610.1, read on the forward strand.
CCTGGATTTCGAGCTCTTTTTTAACTAGTGAGGAGCTAACTGCTACGCCTGAGACTACTAAGGTAGAAGAAGAGCTCTTCCCCTGAGAAAGGCTTGGCCAGTAAGGGAGCTTGGCCCAAATAAGTCTTCAATTCTTTGAACGCCTTTTTGCACTCTGCGGTCCACTCCACATTCTTCTTCTTAATCAGCTTAAAAAATGGGAAGCACCGATCTGTAAACTTGGAGATGAATATGCTCGGCCCTGCTACCCATTTGGTGAGCCTTTGCACTTCCTTTATTGTCCGGGGAGACCTCATGTCGACCAGAGCTTGGATCTTGTCGGGGTTGGCTTTAATTCCTCTGTAGTTTCTGAGGAATCCGGGGAACTAGCCCGAGCTAACACAGAAGGTGTACTTCGTCGGGTTAAGCTTCATGTGGTATTTCCTCAGTATGTTGAACACGTCTGCCAGGTCGGTAAGATGAGCTCCTGCCTTTACACTCTTGACCAGTATGTCGTCGACCTACACCTTCATGTTGATCCTGATAATCTCTGCGAACATTCTATTGACCAGTCTCTGGTAGGTAGCCCCGATGTTTTTTTAAACCAAAAGGCATAACCTTTTAGCAGTAAAGACCTCGGTCAATGATGAAAGCAGTCTTATCTTTGTATCTGGAGCTCATCACTATCTAATTGTAGCCTAAATGAGCATCCATGAAGCTTAATCGCTCATGGCCTGCTGTCCCATCCACCAGCTAGTCAATCGGTGGCAGTGAGAAGCTATGTTTAGGGCATGCCTTGTTCAGATCTGTAAAGTCCACACAAGTCTTTTATTTCCCATTCAGTTTCTTGATCATGACCGCATTGGATAGCTAGTATGGGTAAAGGACTTTTCTGATGAAGCATGCCGCTAGGAGCTTGTTGACCTCCTCTCACAGACCTTAAGCTTTTTCTAAGCCATAGGCTCTTCTCTTCTGTCGGACTGGCCTAGCCTTTGGGTTGATATTGTGCCAATGTACAATGACATTGGTCGGTATGTCAAGAATGTCTTTGTGTGATCAGGCGAACACATGTTTGTGGTCCGACAACACACCAACCAGCTGCTCGAACAATTCTGAGCTCATCCCTATGCCCACCTTCACAGTCTTTGTTGAATCGCCTGTGATCTGCAGCTCTCTCCATTCGCCCTGGTACTATCTCTCTTGGGTCGAGGTCTGAACTACTTGAAACCTTTAGCTGCATCAAGCACTCCTCTAACACGTTTGGGCTATCAGCATGTCATATTTTCCTTTTCATTGTTGTGGCATAGCATTCCCTTGATATTTCTTGGTTGACCTTCACTATGCCAACACCTTGCTCTACTAGGAACTTGAGCGTTAGGTGGTTGGTCGACACCACAGCTCTGAGGTTGTTGAGGAGTGGCCGACCTATGATGGTGTTGTACGTAGTAGGGCACTTGACTACTAAGAAGCTAGCCATGACTGTGATCTTGTGCTCGGAATCACAAGTTGTCACTAGTAGAGTTATCCTTCCCTCCGGCATGATTTCGTCTATTGTCAACCCTATGAGTAGCACATTAACAGGGCTAAGATGTTATTTGGTAAGACCCAACTTCTTGAATACTGACCAGTAGAGGATGTCTACCGAGCTCTCATTGTCAACCAGCATCCGATGAACCTTATAGTTTGCCACTGTCATACTACCATAGCGTCTGCATGTGGGCGGAGGATGCCTTGGGCCTCTTCCTTCGTGAACGTGATTGCGAAGTTGCTTCTCCTCTGCTTCTCAAGTCGGGATCCTAGCTTCAAGACCTCCGACCTAGCTTCTAGCACATAGCCCGTCATAGCCCGATTTGACGTCTTGGTTAGATCTCCGTCGAAGATGGTTCTGATTTCTCTAATTGGTTCAGCTCTTTCCTTCTCAATAGCATCACCTCTAGGGCTGTACATGGGTCGAGTTGGGTCGGTTTGGAGCCAAAACCTAACCCAACCCAAGAAGTTCGGGTTCGGCTTAGGTCGGGTGGGTATATCGGGTTGGACTTGGGCCTAATTTTGGTAGCTTTGAACAATAATTCACCAAATAATTGCTACAAGGCAAATATTGGTGGCCATTTTCTTTTACCCGATATTTACAGTACGCTATTACTGTGGCTTAGCTTGGCGATTATATAATAGGCTAAAGCTCTTTTTTTTTAAAGGGCTAAAGCTATAAATCATGAATATGTAACTGTAAATTTTTTTAATTTGAGACTAATACTAAGGTTTCAACTGAACATCGGTTCAGGTTGGGTTCCTATGGGTTGAACTTGTGACTTAACCAAAATCGATCATGTTAGGTATTTTAGAACCTAACCCAAACAACCTATCTAACCCAACCCAAAAGGTTCGATTCGGTCGGATTGGTCGGGTTGATGAACACCCTTAATCACTTTTCCTCTGGTCGAAATCCTTAACGAACTCCCTCAGATGACCCTTGCAGATCAGTGTCTTGATCTCTTCTTTCAGGTCATAACACTGGTCTGTGTTATGACCGTGGTCTCAGTGATACCGACAATACTTTTTTTCTATCTCTCATCCCTGCTGGCGTCTACAGCTTTTTTGACCAACGAACATAATCTCTATTCTCGATTTTGAGTAAGACTTGCTCTCAGGATGCGTTCAGAGATGTGTAGGTGGTGTGAACACTCTGAGGTGCCTTGTTATTCCACTGATCCCGATGACCAGAATCTGACTTCTTCCAACCTCGGTAGTCTTCCTTTGGCTTCTCCCGTTCAACTTTATTCCTCTTCTTATTCTGCTAATAACTCCTAGTAGAACTATCATATGCTCGCTCTGCTCATTAGCATTGATGAACTTTGTTTCTCGGCGTAAGAGTTCTTTGTAGGTCCGAGCCTTCTTCTTACCCAAGGAATAGTGGAACTTTCCAGCTCGGAGGCCTACTTCACAAGCAATAAGAGTAGTGTTGTCATCGAAGTCGTCTACCTATGCTAGGTAGTCCTTGAGGTTCTCTCCTTGCCTCTATTTGATGGCTAGGAGGCTGTTCACCCGCTTCTCTCTCTCCTCTTTTCCCACAAAGTGATCCACGAACTAGTGGCAGAGGTGGCCGGAGGAATAGATGGACCTAGGTTGGATTTTAGGATACCACTTTTAAGTTGGTCCGCTAAGCCTGATCCGAAAGCCTTTGCACATAGTCCGGTCGTCATACCCCTTGAACTCCATGCAGGACTTGTAGTTCTTGATGTGGTATCTGGGGTTTCCCTTCCCTTCATACTTCCCAACGTTAGTTGTCTTGATATTCCTCAACAAAGGAGCTCAGAAGATCTCCTTGATAAAAGGAGAAGAAAGCTCCTTATACTCTTTGTAGTGTCTTGTCTGATCACCTCTACTCAACCATGTAGAGTCGGTACGTTTAGATCTGGAGGACTTTTTGGATACTGATCTGGCAGAAAGAAACCTCGCTACGCCTGTCTTCTTCGTAGATACTGGCCTAGGATGGAAGGACGTCGAGCTCTGACTCCTTTTCTTGGCGTCCAAGGAGTGGTGCAACTCTCCAACAGATAGAGACTTGTGGTTAGAGCTTGGTCGACCATGGTTTCAATTTGGTCTTCGCTTCAAAATAACACTTTGACATCGGCTTACTTCCTCCTTCTTGGATCGGAGGTTGTGAAGTGGTCAGACGGGGAGTACAGCCCTCAACACTTGTTGCTGTTCTAATACTATCTGAGACATCTTCTCGACATTCTTCTCAATGGCACTTAGTCGAGACCTCTACTTCTAAATTAAATCCTTCTGCTTCTGGGTTAAGCCCTTCTACTTCTGGGTTGAGTTTTTGGCATGGTTTCGAGGTGGTCTACCCCTCTTATTCCGAGGTGCGTCAGGTGAGGCTACTAAATCCACTTCGATCAAGAGTTATGCCTCTTTACTCATGGGCACAGAGTTGATCTAGGCTCAAAGTGTCGTTCTCCACAGAGGCCACCAAATATTGGTGCAAGATTTGACCAACACCAGTGAATGATGAGATGGAGGGAATGTGTTGACCCACCTGGGTGTTGACTCGCCTGCTTGAGACCTCGAACCTGAAAGAGAAAGAGGGGGAAGAGTAGGCTATCGTAAAAAGCACCAGTGTCATGCTGGTCAAAGTTCTTCTTATGCCTAAGTCAGTTTCGAGCTCTCTCGAATATTAATCGCACTAAGTGGAGTAATTAATGACTTAGCTCATTAATGAAGGGTTAAAGGATATTTATAGTGTTTGGGATTTTTGGCTAAGTTGGCATATTGTTGTAATAGTCGTATAGAATCTCGGGGATTTCGCATTGAATCCCGCAAGATCCAAGTCAGATAATGATTAGTGTTTTTTCTCTAGAAAGAGCTCAGTATCCCGAGCTCAGGGGATTTCTATAGTGATTGTTTGAATGGATATGATTAAATGATAGTTTTTGTGTGAAGTAATATATTTTATGAATTACTATTATGAGATCTGTTAACAAGTTTCTATGATTTTTAGTTGTAACAAATACAAAGGGGATGTTGTCAAAATTTATAAAATTATAATTATAAGCTTTTGACTTGATTATATTTATGAATTTTCATTCTTAAAATTGATCATTGTTAAGAATTATAATTGTTCTTATTATTTACATATTGTTCATTAATTGTAGCCAATTGATTCTCTTGACAGGTCTCTATTAAAACTTATGCAATCGAAGATTTCGCTTGAATTTTTTTTTGACTATCGTGGGCATCAGGAAATCATCAAATTTTGTATTAGAAATTACAGTTTTGAAGCATACATACATTGCAAAACCTTTACTATATTTTTTTGTTCATATTTGTCATGATTCAATTTATCTTTGTATTAATAGTTTGGATTTTTCTTTTAATATTTTTTTGTTTGGTTTTGTTCATTCAGTTTAGTGTGTATTTTGGTTGTTATTTGCATTATCATATTAGTCGAAAATATTGTGGCAAATAAATTTTTTTCAAATTATAATTTTCAATAAAAAATCATTTTTTTAACGTTTAATGAATGTCTTTAAAAGGTAGTTTTAATGACAATTTGTATAAGCATTATTAAAAATTGTATAACATGACGTTTATTAAAACGTCCTTATTGTTTGAAAATAAATTATCCTTATATTAGGACATTTGCAAAACATCCTAATACTTATATTCAAGACATTTGCAAAACGTCTTTAATACATGTAATAAAATTGTTTACAAAACGTCCTACTAGTTTTATTAAGGACATTTGCATAACATCCTAATATTTTTATTAAGGAGATTTGCAAAACGTCTTTAATACATACAGTAAGGACGTTTATAAAACATCCCCATATACCTACTAAGGACATTTTATAAACGTCCTAACACGTGAAGAATCCTATAACATCTATCAACAAGGACCTTTGTAAAACGTCCTTAATACATATATAAGGAAGTTTTACAAACGTCACAAAAACAATCCCAAAACAATTTTAGGATTAAGAAGTCGAATTCAATTATGTTTGCAAAAATGCCCTAAAACCACTTTGAGGACATTTTTCAAACATCCTAAAAAGGTGATTTTCTTGTAGTGAACCTACATTAATTCCTATACATATCCGTTCAAATTGTTAGGTTAATCATGATAACAAAGGGTACAATATTAAAAATCATTAGATGATTAATTATCCACAAGAATCTTTATAATTTTAACTATCAAGATCTGCAATCAATATATATATATATATATATATATATATATGTATGTATCTATCAAGATGTTGCAATTTGTTTATGGTTTTAATATGAATTTCTTGACCACAAATAAACTATAAATTTAATAAAAAAAAATCAAGAAAAAGACCTCTTTTTAAGAAGTTATGGTTTTTTTTTTTTTTCCAATAATGATCTTAAATTGAAATGAAAGAACCTACCTTAATCCATATGTTCATATTGCTAGACTTATGATAATAATAAAAGATAAAATATTTTAAAAAAATATCTAAAGAATTAATTTTCATAGTTTCTTTTTACTGCAAATTATCATGATTTTAAATATTCAGATGTTGCAATTTGTTAATGGTTTTATTACCAATTTCTTGATCATAAAGCTTTTTTATACTAGTAATTGCAAATTGAAAGTGAAAAAACCTATTTTCTAGACATACTTGGTCATGTTACTACTTGATAACAAATGGTGTAATATTAAAAATATATATCTATACAATTAACAATCATTAAGAATCTTTATAGTTTCATTGTCAATAAATTGACAGTTGTTTATGATTTTATCAAAAATTCTTGATATACAAATTTTCAATTAAATGATAACAAAGACTTCCTTTGAGACTTATCATAATAAAAAAGCATGTGAAAAAGTGCATTATAAGAAATAAGAATTCATAGGTCCCAAACTATTTTATTAGGATTCTACCTTCCTTCATATGTACTTGCTCCACTAGGCTATGGTCTTTCTATAGGATAATTTTTTTTCTACTCAATTTTTTGTTCTACTTTCCAACTTATTACTAACAACCTTTCTTAGTAGTGTCATGCCATGTCACTTCTTAAATTCTCTACCTCAATTTTTCTCTTAATTAATTTTTTTTTTCCTTTAATAAATCATTCTTACCACCTATAAAATCTTTGTGTTAAATCCTTCATCTAATGGATCTTAGCTAGACGTGCATTTTAGCCATCTAATATTAATACTCATCATCATTCTTAGATATACTAGGATGTCTAATCATACATATAGGTTGTCTCATCCGTGTTAAAGATTTTACAATTTTTAAAAATAGTACAATATTCGATTATACTTTTAAAAAGTTTTTTTGGCCTGTTATATTTTTAAAAAATTTAATTGAAGCAAAATATTGTCACTCAAGTACGATGAAACATAACCCACAATCCCTAGAGAGTGAGACATCCTCCTTTCTTAATTTTCGTTTCCTCCCAAGCCATGTTCAACTTAATTTTTAACCTTTTTGGCTATTTAAAAGATTTAAAATTTTGGCATGCCTCATAAAAAGTAGTTTGATCCTATCGCATATATCTATGAATGGTTTATTTTAAGCTAAAATTAATTTGATTTAGTTTTAAAAAATCTTCAAACTTAGAGTTCTTTGCATCAAACCACATTTATAGTAAATAAAAATTTAAGTGTTATGCAAGGTGTGAAGCATTTGATGCATTTTAGCAATTGATGACAAATGTCTCAAGATCAAGTCCAAGTCAATAAGTATACAATATCAATTTGCTTAGCTCATATCACTTTTGGAAATATTGAGAGGTTATGTTGATTGACTTTTTTGTTTTTTTTTTTTCTTTTCCAAAAGAGAAATCGTGAATTTATTAAGGATAAGAAAAAAGTCACGAGAAACACCTTCTAACACAAATGATTCCACAAAGAGGAAAAACCTAAGACAAAACTAATTTGGCAAGCCTATGATGCTAAAACATTTTGATCTCTATAAATATACAAAAAGGAGACTGTCAAAGTTTAAACTAGGATGATGTCAAATATCCTGAAGGATTGGCTCAACATGAGCTAATCTCCCATTCCTCAGCTCTAACTCCTGAGAGACTGTCCAAGAATCTGTCAGCACAACTAGCCAAGAACGACATTCAACAACATATTTGATACCTCTTAGGATAGCCTTAGCCTCCGCAACTTCGATAGACAAAGATTTACCTTCCACCAACTCTTTTCCAAGTGAATGCGATTAGAATCATCAACTAAAACCCATCCCAACCCTGTACGAAGAGAGGACTGGTTCCATGCAGCATCACAGTATAATCTCCAACCATTGTTGGAACTTGAAAAAGTTGAAAAAGGCAAGTTCCTTTTATTTCCTATCATTAATTGTTGTTACTGCTAAATCTGAGAAGCCATTGGACTCAAGGAAGTGCCTATATGCCTTTCTTCTAGCGAATAAAGCATGTTCCATAATGTCATGGAACACCTTTCTATTCCTCGTTTTCCAAATTTGCCACAAGCCAAAGGCCACCCAAGCAATAGCCTCAAGATCACCTCGGCCCTGCTTGAAAGATTTGCAAACATATTCCCAATAATAACCAAAAGATAATTCAGATAAATGCATAAAAGACAAGGTTAATGGAGAACCAAACCAAAAAGCTCTAGCAAAGTTACATTTAAAAAACAAGTGAGTCAACTCCTTTCTATCCTCTTCACAAAGAGGGCAAAAAGGATCCACCACCATTCCTTTCTTCAACAAAGTCCTTTTAACATGTAGGAAGCCATTGAGAGACCTCCATAGGAAGAATTTTATTTTATTCGGAATTTTCAAATTCCATATGGTAAGACTTCTAGCAGTGAGTTGAGTATGAGCACTAGAAGATCCTTCCGCTTTGCAACCCAATAATCCACTTTTAGCAAGGAGAGAGCTAGGAAATAACCAGATTTTACACAGTATTTTCCATATTTGTTATGATGCCATACTAATTATCTTCACTTGGGTATTGGCCAAGAGGGATAGCTACAATGAGTCTAGCATCCTCCCTAGAAAAGAATGCTCCCAAGGTATCATAGTTCCATCCTTCTTCATTACCTAGCATTGTTGGTTATTCCCAAGAGGGGGGTGAATTGGGTATAATGGCCAAAATTAAACTTTTCCAATGAATTAAAGAAATAGATGATCAACCTTAACAAAATACTATGGAGAAAAATATAGAAAACAGGGAATAAACGATTTATAGTGGTTCGGCACGCCTACATCCACTACCTAATCTCCCAATTAGGATTTTTTGAATTCACTAACTGATTTTCTTACGGGTGAAAATCAAACCGTTACAAATGCCCTTTTTCAGGTTCAAGGAAAACCTATCCTTTTACAAGCTAAGGATGAATCACATTTCCTTTTTTCGGGCCGAAAAAAAATCTATGTTCCTTTTGCGGGCTAAGGAAGAATCGTGATCCTTTTCGCGGGCTAAGGAACAACCCATGATCCTACTTTAAGGTGGAGGATAAACCTTTGCATGATTCCAACATTGGAATCATCAAGTGAACCAAATTCACTTGACTTGGTTGTTTCAATCCTGAAACACACCAACTCATAATTATAGAATAACAATGATAGTTCTAACCGAGTAAAACACTTACAATTCAGCTCATACATTGCATTACAAAGATATGTAAAATTAAGCACGTAATGCTGATAGGAGTACACTTACAATTCTTTTACCTTTCAATATTTCAGTATTGCTCAAGTGCATTTTCAGAAGCTTGTATGATGCTTCTTCAAAGATAGTTGTGAGATGCATCTTCAGAAACTCTTTTGCTTGATCAAACGTTAAATTTGAAATCAAAGGAAAAACAAGTGTAAAGACTTAAAAGATTTTGGAAAACATGATTAATTTAGTTCCTATCTCTTTTTCCTCTCGTGTGTCTCTATCTTTTTTTGAGAGATGGCTAGAACTAGTGTTTATAGATGAAGATCGGTTACTAGCCGTTACACTAAGAGTGCGTAGGACAAGTTTTAAAACCAAATTTAAACGTTTGTCAAGCAGTCAAAAACTTATACAAATACAGAGGGTTTTTCAAACGAATAAAAACATATGTGAAATGAAGTACAATTGTATTCTATGAACTATCTCTCAAATTTCTCCTTCAGCAAGAATGACGTATGAATAAGACCGTGCTAAGAATTTAAGTAGAAAACAGTTCAAACTCCTTTAAATAGATTTTCAAAGAAAGATAGATATTAAGCTCAGTATAAAAATCTTTTGAATAAGCTAAGTTTCAAAGAAAACACTTTGAAAAGTAAAAACAGTTTAAGCTTTGAAATCAAATTGAAAAATTCGACTAACTTTCAAAAGTATTTGCTTAATAGATTTTCAGTGGTGTGGTTTGAGTCTAAGTGCTGGTATATATAGACTTAGTAGAAATGAAGTTGTTCTTCATTTGAATTTAAATTTCAAAATGATCGTTTACTCACAACAGCTAGAATCTTTCACGAAGATGGCAAATGCAATCTTCACGAACATTCTGATTCTTTTCAGATTACATGAGTAAGGAAGGTTTCATAAATCGTGATTTCGGGTATCAGAGGAAATTTCTAACAATTTTGAAAAGGTTTCTATGTATAAAAAGTTCTGAAAAAGTAATTTGAAAAAGTGTAAGTATCAGCTTTGTGACGGCGTTGGATTAGCGTCCTAATGCATAAAATCAACTTTCTCGTTTTGTTCTTTGATGGCGCTCATAGACCATAAGCGTCCTGTTGAACTATGAAGAGAGGTTGTTATTTGATCGTAAGCGTCCTAACTTACTTGGCAATTAAAATGACTAAACTTCATGAGGGCGCTAATCCACAATTAGCGTCCTGCCTTGTCTTGAAATATTTAAAGTCATAAGGACGCTACTAACGAGTAAGCGTCTTGATATTAAAAATAATTTAAACAACTGAAAAACATAAGGGTGCTACTAAACGATGAGCGTCCTTATATTTTAACTTCAAAAAACAATCAGAGAGCTAATTTTGAATTAGCGTCCTGACAAGTTCACAGGTTGACTTAATGAGGCCGCTACTGATGAAGTAAGCGCCCTGATAGATAAATACATTTCAACCATGAACTCTATCAACGTCCTAATGTATTATCAGTGTCCTGACTTACCAAGCCTAGAAGGGCGCTGCTAAAACATTAGCGTCTTGATCGAACACTTAAAAACTGATTTTTGAAATTAGCTTAAACGTTCAAAAACTCCATAAAGTCAACTAAACTTCGATCAAATCAAGCACTTAAAATAATTGAGAATTTAAATCATTTAAAATACTTTTAAAACATATCGATCAACACATGCAAGAAATTTATGCGTGATTTTGCGAAATGAGTGCAAGAGATTTGTGCGTGGTTTTGGAAAACAATTAAGCAATAAAGAATAAGGAAAGCTACATTACATTCTTTATTTGTTTCTCTCATAATTCATCACTTTGTTTGCACTTGGAGATCTTTCGTTGTTGAGTTTAGCAGTCTCATACTTCGATCGTGTGATGTGATGTTGTAGTCCTCAATCGAACTGTTCTTCTATTTTTTGCTTTTTTGAGATGCTGAAATATATACTTGATTGAACCGTTAGCACCAAACAGTATATTGTTTGTTATTGATTGTAAGCATCAAAACCCTTAAGAACGTGCTAAGTGATGAGCCACTTAGGCCAACAAGCATGAGATCAGCCACTTTTTGAATGCTTTCAACTCGAGGAGATAAGACTTTGAAAGTAAAGGGTCTAGGCACCCCTGGATCCTTCCAAATATCCACTCTTTGCCCATCACCTATCCTCCACCTTATTCCATAGTTGAGTAATTGCTTCCCCGCCATAGGACTCCTCTAAACCCAAGAAGGCCTTCTCCCCAAGTTAGCATCCCAGAATTCAACTGACTTGAAATATTTAGCCTTTAGGCATTGGAAAAGCAATGAATCAAGGGTTGAAACCAATCTCCAACACTGTTTAGCCAAGAGGGCAAGATTGAAAAGCTCTAGGTTTCAAAAACCCAACCCACCTTTTCCCTTAGTAGGAACCATGGTCTGCCACTTACACCAATTTATGTTGTGTTTATCTCTGTGAGAACCCCACTAATAATTGGCTAGTTTTTTTTTTTTTTAACTGACTGAAGCAAAGAGCGAGGAATCTTGAAGCAAGACATCATATAGGTTGGGATGGCAAAACCAATAGCTTTGATCAAAGTTTCTCTTCCAGCTTGCGAAAGGAAGTGTTCTTCCCAACCCATAATCCTACCATTAATCTTAAATTAAGCTCAGAAAAAGTTTTGGCCTTTCCAAAGTCAAGTATGGTTCCCAAGTACTTCCCCAATTTATCAGTTTGATTCATGCTAAGAATGTCCCCCAACTCCTTTTTCTGGTTATCAGGGACATTATGGATAAAAAAGATATTACATTTCTTGATATTCATATCCTCCCCCGAAATTCCATGATACATCTGCAAAGAATTCATCACTGAACAAAAATCCTTTTTTGAGGCCTTACAAAAGAGAAGAGTGTCATCTCCAAAGAATAAATGAGATGTAACTGGGCCATTATTAAAAAATTTGAAACCATGCAATCTTTTGGACACAACTTCATTAGAAGGGATGAAGGTAGGGCCTTTGCACATATGATAAAAAGCATTGGAGGGAGTGGATCCTCTTGCCTTAGCGAACGAGAGGGGTGAATAATTTTGGATAGTTCTCCATTGATTTTAATCTGATAGGAAACGTACGATATGCAAATCTAAACCCATTTTCTCCATTGAACAGAGAAGCCCGTCTTATAACGTATGAAGTCAACAAAGGGCGGCCATTCCAACCTTTCTAGGCTTTTGACATATCTAGCTTAATCATTGTTTCCTTAACCCTTCTTTTTTTTGTTACTCATTGAGTGAATGATTTCGAATGTTATCTTCCATGGACAAAAGCATTCTGGCATGGGCCAATAATTTTATTGAGGACCATTTTCAATCTATTAGTCAAGATTTTGGATATAACCTTGTAGGCCACATTGCATAGGCTAATATGCCTTAGATCATTAAGGGAGGATGGAGCCTTATTTTGATTTAATCATATTTCCTTCGCTTCTTTTTGCCCCTTTTAATTAATCAAGGCCATCTTCTATGCAAGGATAAGAATTCATCAATTCTTAATATTTTTGTGAATGAGACTAAGCAAAGTGGACAACATCTAATAATAACAATAATAATAATAAATACTATGGTAGAAATGGATGGTTGCTCAAAGCTTATGTTATGAATGGTTATTGAATTTGATTTCCAACTCTATATAGTAAAATTTTATAAAGTTCTTGAAAAAGTTTTGATAAAATAAAGTTAAAACAAATATGATGGGATAAAATCCGATGAAATAATAAAATTTAGCATTACATTGCATATCTTGTTAAACATTCAACGTAAGATGTTAAAAAGTAATAATTAACCATACTTGTTATAAGTATATTAAGTTTTTGCTACAATATGTTTATAATGATCATAAGAAGAAAAATTACTTAGTTTTGATCAAGTTTTAATTGGGAGAAAGATTGAGAGAGAGATTGGAGATTTACTTGAAGTGCAAAAAAAACGTCTTTTTTTTTTAAACTTCTATTACGTGGCTCACTACTCTAGAACGATTATACAAATATTTTAATTCTAAATTGAATTTTACAACTAAGATTACAATAAAAAAAACTAAAATAGAAGGTGGCCTAACCTAATTTTTTTTTTTTTAAGTTAAAGGGAGCCTGGTGCAACAATAAAAGTTATTGCAATGTGACCACGTGGTCATGTATTCAAGTCGTAAAGACAGCCTTCTACAATGTAATGTAAGCTTTCATTCACTAGACCTAAATATAGTCCAACGCTTCCGTGAAACTCGACATTAGTGGGAATTTCGTGTGAAAAGGGTGTGTTAGTCTTTGAATTACCAATAACCAAAATATATATATAAGGTCTTTGATTTTGTCACAAATTGGAGCAATGCAACCACCCTATGCTATGACAATGACCATGATAGTTTATTAATTAAAAAGGAAAGATACATTCTAACAATATGAAGTAAGAATCAAGGTCACCTTTATTGACAACATGGGTTTTTTTTTTTTCTTTTTTTTTTAACTTCCTTAATACACGTGATAAGAATGTTTTGAAGGAAAGATCTAATTTTTAATGGTCATGGTAGTGGAAGGAGAAAGGCACTACATGGACTCCTTTGAGCAAAAAGAAAAAAAAAAAGTCAAAGAACCTAATAAACCTAGAAAACAAAAAGATAAACCTAAAATAAAAAATTAAATGAAGAAGAAGCAATGTTCCTTTCCCAATTGTAGAAAGCTAACTTCATTATAATCACAACCATATTCTATAAAAGTGATGAAAATACCATTAAACTTCCTGTGTCAAATAATAAGCTACAGTAGATGTTGGGCAAATCTGAGATTGATATTGTAACCACTGGGTACTATGGAGGATTGAGAGGTTCACATATATTTCAAGAGATTAGTTGGATATATTCTCTTTAATGCTATTATATGTTTATATTCATTAGATGTGTATTATTTACGTATCTTAAAATATTTAATAAATAATTCAATAAACATATATAAATATGTAGTTATATTGTAAGTATATATATATTTGCAAATAATTCAGCATTCCCCCCTTATAATATAAATGGTCAAACCGCCACAAACGTTAATGAATAGGTGTATGAAAATTCTGTGGATGGCGTTGTATGTATAAGGCAAATAATGCTTGCGTTGCGAAAGAGAGCATGAATAACGTACGGACTATATTTTGAATTTATCTTGGCCGTGATGCATGGTACTTAATTAACTAGGAACCGCCCTTTCTTTCTTTTTATATTTGTTTTTTTAATTTTGCCGCCCTTTTCTTAGTAGGGTTAGGGTTAATGAACCTTAATTAATGTCATTAGGAACTTCTTTTTCCAAAAATAAGGCTATATTAATTTCTCAGTAGCATTCAATTGGGATGATATCTCTCCTTACGTATTCTCTTGCATCATATTAATAGAAGTACATATACATTTGAGAGAATGTAGATTCTTTTCACAAGCAAAATCTTATCTCTAATAAAGATTACTAGTCAAACTTTTGACCTTGCCCTACATTTTCAAGATTGTAGTCTTTGTAATAATCTTCTTTACATACCAACATGCCAACATATATATATATATATATATTATGTAGCTTATTTGGAGTTCCATATTTATGCTTTAATTAATAAAGGCAAATTTATAATTGACGTCACACGAAGATATAAAGATGATATAAGAGTAATGTTATATATACGTTGGGTTGTTATTTTTTTAGGCAATCATTCTTTTTTTAATATTTTAAAAATGCGTGCGTATTTTAAAATATTATACAATAAACTTTTATTCTTAAAATATTTAAAAAAAATTAGGTGATAGTGTCAAAAAAATGACGTTGATACCCAATATATATAAAATATATTTTAACAAATAAACTCCTCGATGATCAGCTTTTTTTATTTTTTTGTTATTTTTGGAAAATAAAAATGCCGAAATGTAACATTATATTTAAGACAATTAATTCTTAAGTTTTCTATGTGCCTACAATAAATGTTATGTTGAACTATATCTAACTCGTAAAACAAGTTGAAGATAAGAGAAATCCAAATACCAATTTTATTTTATTTTTTTAGTCACGAATTTAAAAATAGTTGAGATCTTATTATTTCTATATGTTAAATTATTTCACCCTTCACCTTGAAAATAACACATCTGAATTTTGGTTTGTAGGTTGGTAGGCTATATATATATATATATATATATATATATTTGTAGGTTGGTAGGCTATATAGGCGCCTAAAATTAAAATTAATGTCTAAAGATTTGAATACAATTGACAATATCATTAGTATCAATTAATTGTTTGGCGTCAATTATTGGGTGCCATGTACTGGCTACATGGTTTAGAGAAAGACGTGCATGAATTGAATATTATAACCAATATGACAACCTAAAACCCATTAAAACCCTGACAGGCCACTATATATTTATTAATTAGGAAAAATCAAATTATAAATTATTGTGATTAATTAGGCAAGATATATATCAGAGAAACAAACCCATGCATGAATGGTTTAACCAACAAGTCATTCTATTTAATAATGGAATGAAGTGGATCAAAGTCTATGACTGAAAGATCATGTGCAATGCTGAGCGAATGAAAAGGGGTTTCACCATGGCATCTGACTGTATTGAATGTGTGGGATGTATCGAGGATGTTGATCATATTTTTCGAAATTGCTCTAGAGCCGTGCAATTATGGAAGCGTCTATTGCAGCCAGTTGAGTATCATCTTCAGAGCAATTTAGATTTCCAAAGCTGGCTTGCTCATAATCTTGCTGGCGTTAATAATTGTAATGTTGACTATGACTGGGCTTCCTACTTTACAATTGCCGTGTGGGCTCTTTGGAAATGGAGGAATGATTTAGCATTTCGTAATCTTCGTTTTCACTTCGAGTATAGCATGACTTGGCTTAAAGGGAAAGTGGCTGAAATCATTCATGCTTTTCGAGCCAAAGTGGCGGTCCATGATGATGGACTGATAGAGAGGGTGAAGATGGTAGGCTGGTGTGCTCCCAACCATAGTTGGACTAAGCTTAATACTGATGGATGTCTTAAGAATGCTTCATCGCGAGCAGGGGGCGGCGGTCTTCTCCGTGACTATCGTGGTATGTGGTTGAGGGGGTTTGTGGCTAATATTGGTTCTTGTACTGCAACTGAAGCTGAATTATGGGCTGCTGTTCATGGCTTACGTCTTGCTTGGGAGGAGGGCCATCGTTCTATAGTTTTCGAAACAGATTCGGCTATGGTGGCTGGTTGGTTAAAAGGCAACAGTATGCCGCAGCTTAGCCTTTCCAACTTGGTAAATGAGTGTAGAAGACTCCTTCAGAGAGATTGGATAGTTCAAGTTGAGCACATTTACAGAGAAGGTAATAGAGCAGCAGACTATTTGGCTACTGAGTCTTTGAAGTTCAATCGGGGAGTGTGTATCCTGTCTTCCCCTCCCCGTGGGTTATTCAATATTTTGAGGGAAGATGCAACTGGGGTTACTTGGCCTAGGAGAGTTCGAGATGTAGTGTGCTAGTTGTTCTTGCTGGGTATTCCCCATCTTTTTCTTTCCAAAAAAAAAAAGTCTATGACTGAAAATTATTTTAAAACAATAAATATATATTAGTTCCGTTGTAAGTGTTTGATAATTATATTTTATAATTAGTATTAATTTTATTTTAATTTTAAAAGTATATAAATAATTAAGTTTTATCGGTTATATATATTGATTAAAAAAAACAAAACAGGTAAAAATTATAAAAAATATTCTTTAACTGATTATAACATAAATTAAAAATTAAAATTTTTAAAATTATGATAAAAATAAGACACCGCTTTAAAAAAAAAATATTGGCTTTACCGGCTGACCAACAAGTTATATATATAGTAAAAAAATAAAGAATAAACTAAGATAAGGCCTCAATGACCGACCCCTGAGGTGGGTCCCTAGGGTGGTGCACCACATGTCATGATATGTACTCTTTGCCAGGTCACTTTTTTCTTTTTTCTTGCCTTTTTACAAATAATATATATCTCAACAACTCAATTAAACCCCACTAGCTAGTTTCTCACCCTTTTCACCACTAGCTCCGTGGACTAGTTTCTTTTCTTTTGAAGAAAATCCTCCTAAATTGACTCAGTTTCTTCGACCCTTATTTCATTAAATTAATTATCACCCTTCAATATCATTATTTATTAGTATCACCCTTATTTCATTAATTATCACCCTTCATCATAATTTTATTATTATTATTATTATTTCATTAATTATCTTGACTAATTAATAATCGTTAACCTCAAGAAATGTATTCTTTTGAACTGATTGGGAATTTCAACTTTGAACCTTTAGCTTATAAGTTAAAGGTAGGGCACTTGGTGGCATCGTTCAGGTTGCTTACAAAATATTATGAAAAATAAGAACTTAATTAGATCCAGTACAACTACTGGGGTACGTATGGAAAGTATAAGGAAGCGCCACGTCACAGCTCTCTCCACTGCACATATTCTATCTTCATAAACCGTTTCATGTGTCACGCTGGAAGCACTGGCGTGTGATAAACCACACCACACCCGGCGTACCACATCCCGGCCCCTTCACCATTTGGAAAGAAGGTCGGTACTACTGCTGCTACTACTACTGGGTACGCCAAAAGAAAAGAAGAAATAAGAATTTTTTTTATTTTGTAAAGCAAAAAATAAATTATGGGTTGCATGGATTAATTAATTAAATAAATAAATAAAGTACTGGAGGTTCTGTTTGGTAGGGGAAATTAAAGAAATTAAACAAGAAATGATTTTTTTTTTGAAAATAAAAAAAGTAAAATCCCGGAATCTAATTCTTTCAATTGTAGTCTAAATCTGGGACCTTGGGATTAATTAATTAAATAATATATTTTTTTTTTTCTTTTTAATTTTGAAGTATCAGGTCGACAAGGTTGTCTCCCTCGAGAGCATAAATCACCAAAGAGAACCTCCCACCTACAAGTGCCAGGTGTCTTCACCTTATAGTTTGTAACGCCTCTGTTCATGCATTTCAACCCAATATAAACTCTGCCTTGCTCTTCTCGCTAATGCCCATCATCATCTCATTTCCCATCTTCTCTTTTTCTTCTTATTGCTCTTCTTCTACTACGACTACTACTACTAGTACTACTATTACTCTGTTATTCTAAAATGGTGGTTCTTCCAAAACCAGCTTTCGAGATCAAATACTCTCCATTCAAAACATGCAATAAACCCAATACCACTTTCTTCCACGACATCCCAGTTATAGACTTATCAAACCCAGATGCAAAATTTCATATTATGAGAGCCTGTGAAGAGTTTGGATTCTTCAAGGTGATCAATCATGGTGTCCCAACTGAGTTCATCACCAAGCTTGAATCCAAAGCTTTTCAGTTCTTTTCATTATCAGAGTCTGAGAAGGAGAAATCAGGCCCTCCTGATCCATTCGGATATGGTAACAAGAGAATTGGACCCAACGGTGATGTGGGTTGGGTTGAATATCTTCTCTTAAGAACCAATCCAATAGATGATGAAAACCATTTTCTTTCTCACAAATGCCTCAGTTTTTTCAATGGAGAAAATCACCCGGTTGGATTCCGGTGAGTATTATTAATTAAATTAAAAGGCAAAACCAATTCATTCAATTATATTATATATTTGATTATTTCTGAACTTTTTTTTTTTTTTTTTTTTGGCAGTTCTGCTGTGAGCAATTATGTGTCTGCGGTGAGGAAATTGGGATGTGAAGTTCTTGAATTGTTAGCAGAAGGCTTGGAGATACAACCGAGGAATGTGTTCAGTAAGCTTCTCATGGATGAAAAGAGTGATTCTGTTTTCAGATTGAATCATTACCCACCATGCCCAGAGCTAATCAATCAAAATCAAAATAATGGCGCGAATCTATTAGGATTTGGAGAACACACAGACCCGCAAATAATATCAGTTTTAAGATCCAACAACATCAGAGGCCTTCAAATCTCTCTTAAAGATGGAACATGGGTCGTTGTTCCTCCTGATCACACCTCCTTCTTCATCAATGTTGGTGACTCTTTACAGGTACATAAATATTGTATATACCCAACTATATTAAAACTTCTACATATATATAGTTAATGAATTGAGATTAACATAGTCAGTTCAACTAAGTCTTTCAAAAAAAGAAAAAAAAGTTTTTTCCTAAAGATCAACTACATCAATCTGCTTTTTTCACTAGCTTCTCGAAGTTTAAATTATAAATAATTATATATTTCTTAATTATTTATGATACGTCAAGTCTTTTTCTAATTGCATGTGATCAGCTATATAAATTTAACTCTATTATTCAGGGCTAATTTAAATTTAAATTATAAATAGTTATATATTTTTTTCTAGTTTAAATATGAAATATGATTGCAGGTGATGAGCAATGGGAGATTTAGGAGTGTGAAGCACAGGGTATTAACAAATGGGTTGAGATCAAGGGTATCAATGGTGTATTTTGGAGGACCACCGTTGAATGAGAGAATAGCACCGTTGGAGATGATGATGGAAGAAGGAGAAGAGAGCTTGTACAAGGAGTTCACATGGTCTGAATTCAAGAAGTCGGCTTACCTGTCACGGTTGGGTGATAATAGGCTTGGCCCCTTCCAAAAGATATATAACTAAGTATAGCGCTAGCGGCCCCCCCACCAGCTCTCCCCATCTTTTGCCATGCTGATGTGACTCTTGGACAAGAAGCCCTTGGCCTGCCCTTAATTTCTAAATCATATAAATATATATATACTTAAATATTTTGATGTATTTTGATGAGAAGGAGTAAATGGTTTGGAATTTAAAGCTTTGACTAGGAAGGTGTTTTTTGACTTGTTTTATGTTAAATATTATTAGGACCCACTTTTGTAACTTTTATTATTAATACATCAGAAATATATGTATCTTTTCTTTCTCTTAAAAAAAAACGAAAAAGAAATTTATGTATCTTTTAGTAAGTAAATGCCAGCTAGGTAGCTTGTATCATTTTCTTTTGATATATATTTTTTTTTAATGGTTTGGAGTCGTGTGATTAAAGAAAGTGGTCAAAGGCTTACCTGTCTGAAGGAAATGGGAAGGTTGGAGTCAATTCAGTGGTACAAGCGTACACGAATCTGTTAATGTGGGGATCATGCATGTTTGACCAAGAAGAAGAAACGCCTGCGGCCAGCACTATATATATATATATAGTGAGTCCAGTCAGCACGAATGACTTGCTGCAATTCGGCCCATGACTTAATGATAAAATCGTTGACCCAAAGACCAATTTGGTTGGGTCAACCGTCTTATAATTTTGATTAGTCTAATCAGTTTTTCCATTAATTAATTATAGACACTGATGAAAATATATATCATTATTCATGTTCGTCCAAAAAAGAATTAAAAAAAAAAAAGAGAACAGATTCATATCATAAATGGAATTAAATCTAGGATTTCATAAGAAGCATATATGGATAGATGCAAGCATCTTCTTGCCTTTTTGCTCTTCTTCTTGGATATTCCTCGTTTCAGTCTTCTATCGATCTCACACCTTTCTCTTTTCTCTTAATTAATACTGTTGATGTAAAATTAAAAAATAATAAAATAAAAAATAGAGACAGATACAAAAATTTTACGTGGTAAAATCTTTAATGTAAGGCAAAAATTTACGGCCAACTGTAAAAAAATTTATTATAAACTATAGATTACACATTTTATACTTATGATCACTCAGATATGAATCTAATAGCTTAGATCTCGATGTTTGATGGTCTCTCTCTCAATTGAATTTTGAACCCTTATTTATAATTATGATAGATGATAAATTTGTAATTAATTAATAATGAATGAATGGCTAAGATTATATCTCACATACTAGATTAATGGATAAGATTAGATCATTTGTGTTTATATAAAACATGTAGGATCAAATGTTTTTGTTTCTTTTTTGTTTCTTTTTTATTTGGAGTAGGGCCCACGGCTAAAATGGGCCCAACAAATACATTTTATGGTATTGTTTTCTTCTTGTAACACACACACATATATATATATATAATTTAATTGGAAGGTTTTTTTTTTCTTTTTGGTTTTTGAAAAAAAAATATATAGAAGGGTTGACCACATATTCTGGCAGAGATCATATAGGATGTCTACCTCTCTAAAAGCTACTGACATGACTCAAACTCTGATTTTTGCTAGAAACGTTGTGGTCATCGAATCAACTGAGCCCACCTATAGAACCGAGGTAAATTATTTTTATTAACAAAAAAATTGACTAGCAAACGGTTGACTACTTATGTACCGGACGTAGCTACATGGGGTAGCCTGGGCCAAGTAAAGATTTAAAAGAAAAAATCCATAATACCGTTAATTTTTTAAAAAAAATTTCATAATACCCTTCATTCAAGTCACCAAAATGGCATCTCCCAAATAGCCAAAACCTTAAATTGCGCCCAAATTGCAAAAAATGTTCCAAATCACACCTCTAATTAAATCCGTAATGCTTCTTGATCTTCACTTCCAAAATTTTCTCAAGAATTTGAAATTGAAAGATTTTCTAAATTATAACTTGGTCTCATCAAATGACATTAGAAGGAAGCTTAATTAAAATGTGTTTTATAAGAGGAATAGGTGCAGATTAAATAGAAAGGTGATGTACGCTACTTCAATTGTCAAATAAAAGAGTTTCCAATAGTACAATTTTGCCAATTGAATAAGGATAATGAAAATAACTATCATGATGAGTGGATTTTTCATTTAAGTTGTTCTACTCATGTATTATATGCGTATGCTCTAGAAAGGAATGTTTTGGTATGATATAAAAAAGGAAGTTGGATGATAATCCAATTTTGAATTCAATGACTTGACATTTGTACGGAGAAGGGATTAATGATGGGTAAAGCATATTCCCTAAAAATTGATGGATAGGTAGAAAATAAAGGAGTTTCACAAGCACAATAATTGAAAACTTGAGTGTGTGTGTGTGTGTGTGTTTTTTTTTGTCAAAATAAACCATTGTATTTGTACTATTTATTCTATTAAAACATAGATGGATGTGCCGATTGGGACCATCAGTTCTTTTGGTCCCACAGGATGACACGAACCCCTTCTTATTATTTGATAAAAATGTGTAATGAAACTATATATACATATATAACTTCACGTGACCTTATCTCTATGCAAGTTAAGCATAGCATAGGAACACCACACACGCAAATATTTGGGTACAAATAATATATTATCAGATCTACCACCCTTTCTCTTGACATTTATTAATTAATTTCTTTTTTCATAAGATAAAATGAAATGATCTATGATGTGCCTTTTCAATGTGGGACAATGGAAAATAAGTTTAGAAAAAGGAAAGGAAAAGAAAAAGCATCGTCCTTCCCTCAAGGCTTTGTGATAGGAAGATGGATTGTAAAAGGTTTTTTTTGTAGATTTCATTAATCCATTTATGTATATATATATACATTGAACAAGCTTACAAACCCATATAATGCACAAGTTTTCAGAAAAATATATATAGTTAATAACGTTAAATAAAAAAAATTAATTATACGTTTATATAATGAAGTAAAATCTAACTTTTTATTATGGTATTACTATAATACTTAATTGGTATATAAATTTCATAGATAATATCATATTAATAGTATGAATATTTTATTATGCAACAATTTATTTATTATTAATTATATGAATAATATGTTATAACTTATAAAATGCTTTAATTGAAGACTTGTGTGGTTTTACAACTAATTAATAAAATATTCTAATTGAGAGTTTATGTGATTAATATATTATAAGTTTATAACTAATCAGATTTATATGCTTTTAATTGAGAATTTATATGCTTTTACGGTCAATTATTGATTGAGGGTTTGATGCAATTAATATATTATGACTGGTACAATATTTTAATTGAGAACTCATATGCTTTTATAGTCAATTAATAGAATATTTCAATTGGGGGATTTATAAATCAATCTATTATAACTAATAAAATGCTTTAATTGAGAATTTATAAGATGCAATTTATAATTGAGACATCTCTCCACTTTTAATAGGTTAAGGTTTGAGCACTCCTAACCTCAAAAGAAAGTTGGGAGGTAGTTGTGGCCATATTTGACCACCTGCTTGTGAATTTGGGCTGGGCATCAGTCCCCTCTATTGTGGGCCTGCCTACTATTGTTTAGTTTGTCTAGTTGTCTTTGACCCATGAGCCTTTGATTAACACGTGTAATGTGTGATTGGGGTCCAATGTAAATACGACCAAATGACAAAAAATAATAAAAAAATAAAAAATAACTTTTTTTTTTGAATAACCTCTCAACTTAGGTAATAACCCACAGGTGATGCTCAAATAATGAGCAATTACCATGGGTCTTTAAGGCACCTAAAGCACTCATAGCCCACCAATGTGAGATCTTTTTTAACACACACACACTCACTCACTCACACACACTCAATTTACTTTTCTTTTCTTTTTTTAATATCCTCTTAACCTAGGTAGCAACCCATAGGTGATGCTCAAAAAAATTAGTAATCACCATGGGTCTTTAAGGCCTGCAATACAATAACTTGGAAGTAGATTTTGTAGGAGTTAGTGTTGGCCTACAATTGTCGTAGTGGCAAACATTGGTAAACAAATTGATTTATTTATTATTGGTTAAATTAAAAGTTGGTGTAAATGTTGGTTAGCTCCAATGATATACATCTGAACTCTTTCACTCAAAGTAGAGCCTGGATCGGCAAGACACTCATAGGCGGGGCGCAAATTCATTATAACAGTTATCGAGTGTGCAGGTACACATTCAGAGTACAAGTCTGTTTTTATTAATTTCAAAATATTTTTTTTTGTACAGGATTTAGGTGGTCTCGAGACCGCCAATAATAAGGGAACATGCTCCCAAAAATCTTCCCAACTAATTAAGCCATTAAGTAAGGCGTATTGTAATGCTCGTACCTTAGGATGAGGCCACTTTGACCCGTAGTGTACCCGTAGAGTACTGGTATACGTATACATAAACATATATGTATGTGTATATGTATTTTGATGCTCGACGTGCGTAGGTTCGAGTGTCTTTGCATGATTTTAGGTCATAAAGAGTGCGCATGAAGTTTCGAAACCATCTAAGACCCGCTTGACGTCGAAACATGTCGAAAACGGTGTTTTGGATCCAGTGGAGCTCACTCCATGGAGAAAGAAATTTTTGTCACCGATTACATCAATGGCTTGATCTCCTAGATACGTCGTCCAATTGAGTTGAAATTTTGTCAGCTCATTATTTTTTGATAGATATTCATTATGAACGGTGAAGATTTTGATCGGAGTTGTCTACCGTGAGTTATAAGACCCCAAACACTATTTCACGGATTTGCCGAGTTTTTTGCGCAATGTTGATGAAATGATAGGATCTTGTAATTCCACCGTTGGATTGCGCTACAATATTACCAGAATGTTGATAACTGACTCATAAAACGTTTGAACGGTTAAGATGTTAATTTGGTGAGTATGTTACAAGCAATTGATTATCTAAGTAAAGGTATTGCAACAAGAAAACTGATTTTTGACAGTTTTTGGCAACTTTTAGTTGTGGGCCCAAGCTTGTCTATTTAAGCTATTAATACGGTTTTTTCAACTCATTTGCACATTTTGCACTTGAGAAAGAGAAGAGAAGTGCTGGAGGAGAAAAAGGAGAGGAAAAATTAGGGTTTGGTGGTTTCTTGCTCAAGAACACCTAAGGTTTGCATTTTTCCTCCATTTCTTCCTTGAATCTCTCTATTAGTTGCATGATAACTTCATTTTGAGCATGAGGGTTTCATTTTGATTCATGCATTGTGATGAACCTCGGATGGGTGGTGTTCCAACCCTAGGTTCTAGTTGCATGTACCCCTTTTAACTTGTTTATACCATTAATGGTCTTCCTAGACCTCAACCAACATCTAGTAAGTGTTTTCCAACCATGAAATCCCAGATTTGTGAGCGGTGGTAGAAAACCAAAGTTGGAGTTGAGTCTTGCATGTCACATATGTGTGATTAGAGAGTGTTCGGAGTACACTAATGGTGAAACCCCTAATTTCTAGCAAGAAATTATAGGGGTTTAATTCAAATGACCTATACTTAGTTCATGACCTTAGACTTTTCCAAAATCTTTGCATGTCAACTATGTTGACCTAGTGGCCATTGTGGATGATTCAATGTTGCAAGATCAGTAAAATTCATGGTTGATCATGGTGGCCTAGTGTAAATTGACAATATGGCCTAAGTAGAGAAATTTCCAGATTTTGGGGCTTTTGATACTCTTGATATAAAATTTGGAAATTTATGCAATGTAAGTCTAATAAAGCATGATTAGGGTTGATTGATGGTGAAATTCAGTGGTTTCACTTGCTGGAAACCCTAAGTGTTGTGTAAAATCGGCCTAGGGCTTGATTTTGAGAAATTTTGCCTAAATTGGGGGTTTTGACCTAAACCAAGTCAATTGATTAAATTGACTTGAAAATTGGCTAATTGGACCCAAATAGAATGAAATTAAGGGTTTAGAATGGTTGAACTTGGGTTAGAATTGATTGACCTAGTTCAATTTGACCCTATGCCTATTGTATAGATTTTTCCCAAATTAGGGCATAGACTAAGTGTTGGCTTGACTTGGGTTTAAACAAGGTGGATTAGCAGGGACTGGTTTTTAGTTATTTGAACCATGTATAATGCGGGATTTTGATTGACCCGATTAGGCCTATTGATAGTTGTGGTGCATAGGAGTGCTTTGGGAGCATCCTAGTGCTTGTTTGGTTGGAAATTGGATTGGCTAAGTCTGGCCAATCAAATTGTGAGTGTTTCTTTTACTTTTGACTTCTATATGTAGCATTGTAGTATAAAATGTTTTAAATGCTTATCTAATGTAGTATGCATGATTTATTGAATTCATGAACTGTATTTGAGCATAGTTAGTTGGGAAAGCAGTTGAGTTATGTGCATTCCCTAAGCTTGGAATTCCTTATGGAATTCCATTAGGCTGACCGAGAATCTTCAATTGTGGACCTTGCAGAGGTTTTCTATGAGTTGTGTATGTTAGGATTCACTTAGGCACGGTGCTTGCCTTGGTGGGCGAATCCTATGGTTCATGCAACCCTAGGAATCCTAATAGATATGGGTAAGAAATCAGTCAGGCATGGGTTTCGTGCACACATGGCCCTTGTACTGATTCTTACTCAGGAGGTGTTTAGGTTGCATATGCATGTTTATAAATGGTATGCATTGTCTTGTTTATGACATGATACATTAAATTGGCATGTATGTAATTTTGCTTACTCTCATGATTATTTAAATGGTTTTAATGATCTTTCAATGTCTTAATTAAATGCATATATATGTTGCCACGTGTATAGAACATTCACTGAGCTTGTTTAGCTCACCCTCACTCTTATTCTTTCAAGTTCAGATAGGAAAGGGAAGGGAAAAAACTTAGCTGCGGAGCGTTTTCCCATACATTTTTTGATATAGGTGTTTAGTACTTTTGTATTTTATTAAATATGTACTAAATAACACCTTTAGTATGTATTTAATACTTAGATGGGTTTGTAATTTATAGTTAAGTATTATTTTGTACTTTTGATCATTATGGACTTAAAAAAAAAAAATTTTGTGGCTACATTTTGGGAATGTAATATTATTTGATTATGTCCATATGTGTTATTGTTGTGTATTTGGGGATTATGGTGTGTATTAGAAGGCTTATCGGGATGCCGTGTATGTCGTGGGAGGATATACACTGGGTTCTATGCAGGTCATGACGTCACGTATCATGGGTCGTGACAGGTACAAAACGAGGGCCCAAAACACCTCCACCCAATCCATCCTAGACTCCTGTAAAATAGTTAGCAATGTGATGAGCTATTGCCCAGTGGGTAAAATAGTTTGTGGATATGACTATTAATAAGGAAGACATCATAATCATACATCGAATATACACATCATAGCATCATAAACAGTGCACGATAGCTTAATAGGTAAGTATACATAACACCGTCTCGTAGTGACCGTATATCACCCAAGGTTCACGTACAAATGTCCATCTCCAGGTAATCTTAGGTTCACATTGTATGTCCATCTCCAAAGGTAGCATCAATAATAGTGGGCACAATTGCACCAGTAAATAATCCATAAATCACAAACCATTTATGTCCCTAGGTGGTTCTTATTTCATGTATGATGATTATGCATGTGCGGGTCCCGTCTTTACTTACATTAGATAGGATTTAACAGCGTCTGGTTATGCCTATCATGCGCCTGAACGTTCTGTCATGCGCCTGAACGTTCGGGCGTTGCCCAAATAGTAAAAATTTCAAATAGTAATTTTTTTTTTTTTTTTTTTTTGTGAAATACAGGGTATTACACAGCATCACCGCGTGCATTGTTAGGATGTCCAGTATCATCTATACAAGCGAACCACTTTCAATAGGACCAACCAGACCAGTCCCCAGGTCGAGAAGTCGGAACACAAGGTCCAGCTTAAATACCAAGTTTTCTAGAGCAGCAAGCTACCTCCCGTTCACTATTCAAAGTTACTGAAGACAAGACTAAGTCTGGTTTAGTCAAACTGACCGCTAATCAAGCATAGTAACAGTATAACACATGGACTCTAAATATTAAGGCATAAGCATGACATGTATGAACACTATATATAATAATGCAACGTAAGTGAATAATAGACATAATGATAAATGAATTAAAACTTTATGAAAAGTCATAAGACACACAAACCTATGTTTCGTTCTCACCTTCAAATTGCACTTCTTTCTAAAACTGGCGCTTCTTCCCGAGGAAAACAGCTTCGCACCACAAAGAGAGTCTCAAAATATGAGAGAAAAAATCACAAGGAGAGTGAAGGAAACCAACCCAAAGAAAAAGATAGAGATTTGAGTTGTGGTGTGAGAAATGAGGGGGAAAATGGCCTCTTTTATAGAGGTCCCCATGCACAAACGTTAGGGCAATGCCTTTTTTATTTATTTATTTATTTTTGTAAACTAGGGGTATTACACTCTACCCCCCTTAAAAGAATTTCGCCCTCGAAATTTCAGTCCATGTTGTCATGATTGTTGTCTTCGTGAGATTCATTATCTTGGTCATCTTCCATTAGATCAGGGTATCGGTGGTAAGGTCCATGAATTATACTCTGGCCTGTGGAATCCTTGACATCATTAAACAATGGAGAAAAAATGGAATCGGATTCGTCTGCAGAAGGTTCCAACATTTGCCTGACAAATGGTGGTGTAGGGCATTGCAGGTTGTTGCGTTTCACGAGTGGCAGATTGAGTGGGGGAATGTTTTACGTGTTGTTGCCTGAATTTGCCCACCTAGTAGTTTTGGTAGGAGATCCTGCCAGGATGAGGGGTCTGGATTGTTTCGAGTAATTCGAAGGGGATCGCAACCGTTGAGGCGAGGGAGTTGATGATGTATAGAAGCTGTGGGTTGCTTCTGCCCCCCAAGGTTGTCAAGCAGGCCATGGTGTATATGGTTCTTTACTCCTGTCTGTGCTATCAACAAACATCTGCATTTTTTGGAATGAGATTAGATGTTGACACAATTATAGTTGTAAAAGAATAATTTCATTGATAAGTGAAAAGTACAACATATCACATCATCAATTGTTGTTGGAACAATTCTGGGTACCTTTGTTTGATTTTATCTTCAAGTTTTCAAGTTGTTTCCTTTATTCCGTTATGATCCCAAAGTACTTTTACCAGTGGAATACTATGTCGTCTAAGTTCTTGAGTTTTCCTATCCAAAATTTGTACCGCTCTCTCCTAATATTTGTTGCCTTCTTCTACCCAGACTTCGACCAGAGGGACAATAAGTGAAGGATCAGGACGGTACTTTCGAAGCATGGATACATGAAAAACATCATGAACTTTGGACATGGATGAGAGAAGGGATAGTCGATAGGCTAGTTTGCCAATACGTTTGACGATCTTAAAAGGCCGATAAATTGTGAAGAGAGCTTTCTTTTGATCCCAAAGCATTTAACACCTCTCGTAGGCTGGACTTTTAGAAAAACATAGTCCCCCTTCTAAAACTCTAGTGGCAGTCTTCACTTTTCGACGTAGCTCTTTTATCGACTTCGTGTTACACGAAGTCGCTCATTTACTAGTTTAATCTTCTCAGAAGTATCTTGAACTAGTTCTGACCCCAATTGCGGTCGATCTGGCATGTCTAACCAACAACCAAAGATCTGCAAGGGCGACCATAGAGAACCTCGTAACATGTCCTCTAAAATCTGGATTAACCGCTCTGGCTGCCCGTCAGTTTGTGGGTGAAAAGTTGTGCTCATGGTAATCTTAGTGCCCATTCTACTCTGGAAACTTTGCCAAATTTTGATGTTAATTGAGGGTCTCGATCAGAGACGATCGTGGGTGGTATGCCATGGAAGCGCACGATCTGTTTTTCATATAATTCGGCTAATCTGATGGGGTTGTCCTTGAACTTTATTGGTAAAAAGTGTGCAGACTTTGTAAGTCTATCAATGATAACCCAAATTGCATCCTGCTTTTTATTATTTCGAGGTAAGGCAGTAAAAAAGTCAATTGCTATGTTCTCCCACTTCCACCAATAGGTAAAAGGCTGAAGAAGTCTGGAAGGAAGTCTACGTTCTGCCTTTACTTATTGGCAAACGAGACATCGAGCAACAAAGTCTGCAATAACCTTTTTCATTCCAGAGAACCAAAATTGCCGCTTGACATCTTTGTACATTTTGTCTCCCCCAAGATGCGTATCGAAGCTTGAGTAATGCATTTCAGTGAGCACTACTTTTCGGACTTCAAGGTCGTTCGGTAGGCACAAACGTTTCTTGTAGAAAATTGCCCCATCATCGGAGACCGACCATTGGGAAAGTCCAGTCTTCTGAGGATAAGTTCTCTTTTCTCCATCAACTTGAGGTCGTTTGCTTGGGTAGCTGAGATTTTTCGAATAAGCTCAGAGTTGGCAGTTAATTGGGAGAGTCATGATCTTCCTCCCTCCTCAATGAGCTTTAAGTTATAACCCTCCATCTCCGTAGCCAACTTCCCTATTTCGAAGTTGAGGGTACAAGCAACGATGTATGACTTTCTACTCAAGGAATTAGCCACAACGTTAGCTTTTTCCGGATAATATTGGAGTTGAAAGTCATAGTCTTTCAAAAATTCCAACCATCTTCTTTGGCGGAGGTTTAGGTTTCTCTGAGTGTAGAGGTGTAACGACCCACTTTCGCATATGATGTCATAATGACATAAAATGCCCAACTCTAGGTCTTGTGTATTTACTTGGGGTGTATACGATGTATTTATGTGTATTTTTATAATTAATATGTTGTATGTAGGATGTATATGTGAAAATAAACTTATATTAGGTTAAATTTAAGCATGTGGGCCCAAGATTTTATAAAAGCAATTTCATTTTAATATCACTTCTCATTTGCAACTTTTGGGGCAAAGGAAGAGGAGAAACGTGGGTAAGGAGAGAAAGAGGAGAAAATGATGGATTTGGGAGAAATTGCTGCTAAGGTTTGCTAAATCAAGCTCCCAAGGTGTGTCTCTACCCATTTTCTTCCATCATTTTGATTATTAAGCTAATTTCCAACTTTAGATTGGTGTTTTACTCATTTTCCATGGTTGGAATTTGGGGGTTTTGCTAGGGTTTCGAAATGTAAACCCTCACCCTATGAATTTGATTATTGATTCCATTATTTGGGCTTAAAATACGTGCTTTAATGGTGATTATCCATTTTATTTGTGGGTTTTACTTGGTTGAATGGATATGTGGCATGTATGTGGTTTTGATGGGATTATGATGGAATTTTGGACGAATTTGGGTGTTTAATTGTGCAATTGGGTTATGTGAATGTTGATGGCATATATGAGTCATAAATTGTGTAATGTGAAATTTTTGGCATCAATTTGACTATGCAGAATTTTTTTTTATGAAATTGGGGCTTTTGAGTTAATTGGAATGGAAATGGTCAATTGATGGGTAATTAGTGTTTCTAATCCCAATTTGGTGTGGATTAGAGTGTTTGGGACTTTAATAATGCAATTTGGGACTTAATTGGTCTTATTATTGGGAATTGATCATAACGTCTTTGTATTGATTATTGAAGTATTTGTATGGATTATTTCAGGTGTTGGTGAATCTATTAGCCAATTAGTGTGTGTGGTCTATATTTAATTGGCTAGTGATTGGTTTGTGAGTATTTATCACTCTTCTTTTCCTTTTATGGCATTTTATTTATATAAATTGGTTTGTGCAATGGTATACATCTACTATATATGTGCATTGTGTTTTTAAATCATGAGCATGGAAAGTCTGTATTGGTGATGCTTTGAGTGTTTTGGATTAAACACCTTAGTTTTGTTGTCTTTCTATTTACTTGTTCCTTGGGGAATGTGTCGCCGAAACATTTAGATTAGTGTTTCGTGGTAAGGACTTTCTGAATCACTGAAGAATGTAAGGGTAGGAAGATTTGGAGGGTTTTTGTTGGGTAATGCGCCGGTCTAAACCTATGGGCCAATAGGGGAAGTAAAGACACGTGTTATTTGGACACATCCTCTAGTAAAGAGTTTATATAATTGATGCTTATGAAATTGATGCATAACTATATTGTTTAGTTTAAACACATGTACAATATGAATTTAATGATGCATTTGCTTTATAAATAACACTTTCAATATCATGTTTGTTTTATATAAATGCATAATTGGAAATATTTTGTGAGAATTATTCACTAAGAGAGTTGAGCTCATCCTAATTTTTCCCTACTTGTCTCAGGTGTTGATCAGAAAGGAAAGGGCAAGGCTTAGGACTTGCGAGACTCCTTTTCTTTCATTTTGAATGTATGGTTTGATTTGTAACTTTGGGAATATTTTGGGAATTAGTTGTATATGTTTTGTTTCATTTTGATTTTTGTATATATATATATATCACAAACTCACATGTGTATTAAACTTAGATGGTTGTGATATGAATTTAGACTGTATATGATGTTTTATGGATGATGGACTTTTGGTTAAGTCCCATGATTATTTTGATGATTGAACCTTGATCTTTTTTATGATAATGGATGTTGGAAATTATTATTTGGGTTCAATTATTTCTATCATATACAGGATTTGTATTTGTGATTATTAGGCATTTTTCCCCGTAGAGGCTTAGCAGTATTTCAAATTTTGTCGGGTTATGACAATATCTGGGATATTGTGCCGGTCATGACGTCACCAGGAGAGGGGTCGTGACAAGAGGTACTTGAGGCTTTTGTGATCCAAGAAGTCCTCAAACCACTCACCGTATAGGTAGTGGCGCCATAACTTTAATGCGAATACAACAGCTGCAAGTTTCAAGTCGTGCATTTGGTAATTACCCTCATGGATCTTAAGTTACCTAAAAACATTTGCAACAACTTGGCCATCTTGCATTAGTACTGCACAAGCCTTGGAGAGAGGCGTCGTGTATATTAAAAATCCAACTCCATTTCTTGGAGTGATTAGTATTGGTGTTATCGTGAGGCGCTTTTTCAATTCCTAGAATGACGATTCACAGGCTGCGTTCCAGATGAATTGTGGGTCTTTCCGAGTAAGTTTGGTCATAGGTTCAGTGATCTTGGGGAAGTCCTTGATGAAACATTTGTAGTAGCCAACAAAACTGAGAAAACTCTGAATCTGAGTGACACTGGTAGGTTGCTTCCAGTTTAATACCGCTTCGACTTTTGAAGGTTCTACTTTAATGCCATTGCCTAAAACTACATGACCTAGAAATTGAACTTTCTTTGCCCAAAATTCGCACTTACTCAACTTTGCATATAGTTGGTGGTGTCTTAACATCTGGTGGACAATCCTCAGGTGTGCTTTATGATCTTCCTCCGTTAGTGAATACACCAAGATATCGTCTACCAAGACCACCACGAATCGATCTAAATATGGTCTGAAGATACAATTCATCAGATCCATGAATGCTATAGGTGCGTTAGTTAGACCGAATGGCATGACCAGGAACTCGTAATGACTATACCGAGTTTTGAAAGTTGTTTTATTGATGTTCGACTCTTTGATCTGGAGTTGATGAAAATCGGATCATAAATCAATCTTAAAGAAGTATTTGACATCTCTAAGTTGATCGAGCAAGTCATCGATCTTGGACAATGGGTATATGTTCTTGATGGTTATGTTATTCAACTTGCGATAGTCAATACAAAGTTGTAACAAACCATCTTTTTTGCAAACAAACAGAATTGGAGCGCCCTAGGGTGATGAACTTTTTCTAATGAAGCCTGTACTCTCCAATTCCTTCAGTTGTTTGTCCAACTTAACCAACTCGCCGTTGGACATTCTGTATGGTGGAATTGAGATGGGTTCGGTTCCCGGTATTAGTTTGATCTCAAAGTTGAATTCCTGAACCGGGGGTAGGCCAGGAAGGTTGTTTAGAAATACCATTGGGAATTCATATATGACTTCGATGTTGTGAACGCCAAGAAGGTACGGTGGTGGTGACTCATTTTCATCACTAATGGATAGAGATCAGAGTTTTTCTTTGAGGAGTGAGACAGTTGAGCTGTGTATCCATTTCTAGATGCCTTGGATCATGACTTCTTCTCCCGGTAGGTAAAGTTATTTGGACTTGCTTCTTTAGATAATCAATCTTAGCGTTCAGTGGCGTCAGCCAGTCCATGCCAAGAATGATGTCAAACTCTTCTATGCGCATGACCAGGAGATCTGCACAGATTATCTGTCCTGACATTCTAAGTTCACATCTAGAACATTTCTCATTAATGTCAGTACTAGGTCCTATTGGTGTTGAGACATAGATACTAATATTGCTAGGTTCAAGGAACTCCTGATGTCTTTGCCTTCTCACTGCGCCAAGGAAGTACTCATCAATGAACAATGACTTGAACTCTAACCAAGTCATGTTTGTTACATTGACCCTTGGGTATTTCTTCACCGTATTCCACCAAGAGTTAGCTCTACCAACTAGTTGGTAAAAAGCTAGTGGAATTTTTTGATCTTCGTCGACTCTCATAGCCTCAGGAGCCTTTTTTGACTCATCAAGTCATTTATGCGCCTCATCCGCATCAATGGTGCCCGAAAAGGTAACGGGTTGTAGCGTCTTATATTTCGTGATCTGGTATGTTTGGATTTTCGACTCAGATCGAACATGGATGGTGATCACCTAATTGGCCGCAGTCTCACAGACGACTGTTTGTATAGTCACTTTCATCGCCTCAATGAATCTGGCGAAAAAGTGTTCCTGATTTTGTCCAGAATTGGTGGCAGTGTCGTGTGTGGCTTGCTCTGTCCTTAGAGGTGGCGATTCCTGATTTTGTATCTCAAGAGGTACCTCCTCTGTTGGACGAATTGTCGAGCGTGGCCTTCCTCTTCTTCTGGTTGCATTTTTCTTACTGGCAAAGAGAAAAATAAAACTCCTTATTAGGAATTTTCTATGAAATGTAGCCAAGAAATAGTATAGTGATATGATATTCTTCGCACTTCATAGATTCAAGAGTTCTGCAGTTATAAAACCACCTATTTTTCTAGGTATGGTGTAAGGTTTTGGTGAGGAATCAAAGAATCACATGTGCCTCGTATGTTTGGCTAAGGGATAAAACAAGGTTGGAGTGTTTATATAATAAGTATAAAATCTTGAAAGTATTTCAAAATATTTTGTTTCTGGTCTTATGAACATACTTACCTTTTTGAAAATTCATATGAGTCATAGAAATTCTGAGACTAGCCTCGGCAAATGCCCTAGTCTAGCGTTTTATCGCATTCTTATGTGTTCAAACTCCTTTCCTTAGCCTTTTCAATTATCATCTAATTTCCTGTGTCCCATACCACATGAAGTTGGTAATAAGGGGTACAACCTAGTTAAGTTGTATGAACACAGTCTCTACAAACATCAGTTGGAGAGGAGTTCACTAATAGTATCGTCCAAGTTTACTCGTCCCATACCGTGTAAACTTAGTGATAATCTTAGTGATTCAACTTTCCCAGATGTTTTCCACACAAGGTCGTGGGTTTTCTTAGTTCCAAAGTTTTATTTGTATCTACTAATTTTGTTATGTCCCATACCACTCCAAAGTTAGTGATACAAAAGAAAATAATGGTTGTAAGTCGGCTCACCAAACATAGTCTCAAACAAAACTTTTCATTCATAAAAATTTTTTTTTTTACAAATGCTAGTATTTTTTTTTCTAATTCTCCTGCCTACTATTCCGCCTAGTTCTCCTACTAGTCGAGGAGTGACTACTAAAAGAGGGCTGAGAGGCGTTCCACTAGTCTTCTAAGACTTGTATTATGCAGTTCATATTTCTAAACCCATCACGCATTTCAACAAAACATAACATAATAGTCTGTAACGTATCATCTTGGTTGGCTGGTTGTCCCCTCGAGAGAGGGTAGGCCGGTTGTCCCATCGGCGGAGGGTAAGCTGTGGACATTGTTGGAAATTATTGGCCTGTTGGCTGACCCATTGGTGGAGGGTAGTTGGTTTGATAGGCAGGTCTGTACATTTGTGGGGAACCTTCTGGAGTTGGCCTATAAGAGGTTTCCTTAAGTGGAACTTCTTGGAAGGTTGGAATTGCTTGAGTCGGAAAGTCTCGAAAAAATGGACTCATCGGGATATCCTGTCTTCCAAAGTTTGGTGCGGCCCAATTTTGAGGTGGTTGGCTCGTAAGGAATTGTGGAGCTAGTTGATAGGGTACTTCTCGAGTCGGAATCCCTTGAGGCGCCATATTCCATTGGGACAGTGAAGAGTTGGGACACCTTCAAACGGTTGTTCTTACAGGCTTACGTTCCAGAGACTGAGAGACAGGCTAAGCAACTCGAGTTTTTGAATCTCGTACAGGGCACCATGTCAGTCAGGGAGTACGAGCTCAAACTTAGGCAGCTCGTAGTTTATGCCCTTGGGTTAGTTCAGACACCGAGTGACAAGATTATGAGGTTTTCTTTGAACCTAAGGCCTGCGATCCGACAGGCCTTGTCTGTAACGAAGATGACTGATTTTGCCACAGTGGTCCAGAGGGCCAAACAATACAAGTTGGCTGAGCGGGTTGATGGTATGTCTACACGAGCAGCTCCAGCACGCCGGAGGCGCCTGCAGCCAGCACGTGCCGACTTATCAGCACGCCTGTCACACCTGCAGCCATCACTTGTTGACTTTGGAGTCGGAATTACTATTGGTTAGCAAGCCTGTCGGAGTTCCTATGCATCTGCACTCCTGCAGTCAGCCTGTTCATCGCACACCATTCTTGAGCCGCACGCTCTCCTGTTCAGCCGCATGCTTGTCGGTTCTCAGCCTGTTCATCGCACGCCATTCTTGAGCTGCACGCTCTCCTGTTCAGCCGCATGCTTGTCGGTTCTTCAACACGCTTGTCAGTTCATTTATGTGAGTTATACTACTGCTAGTCTAGTTTTCTGGGGGTGGTGGAGTTGGTGATTGAGTTTGTTGGAGGCTGAGATTTTTTGGGCATTAAAAGGAGAAGATAGTAAAGGAAGAGAGAAAGAAGAGAAGAAATTATGGCAGGAGGAGAAGGAGGAGCAGCTCCGGCGCCGAAACAGGATGAGTTGCAGCCCCATCCGACGAAGGAGCAGCTGCCCGACATTTCTTACTGCATTACCAACCCTCTACCATGGTGTCAGTTCCTCACCTCTTTCTTTTTATTTTGTTTTTCGTAATTTCTTTTTAACGTTCTGGTTTGGCTTTTAAGAGAAATCTCCCAATTATGCTTTTTTTTTATTGTGATTTTGTGGTCACTGATGACGATGATGAACTTCATAGCTAACAGAGACATGGTGGATATTGGAGAAGACCCATTTCTCTTCTCAAACCAATTCCACCCACTTGATTTCAGCTGTTCAAGTTTTGGTAGCAGCCCGTATACGTGGGAGCCTCTTCTAGAATATGGTTTACGCGAGGCAGTGGTACCACCCTTCATGAATTCTTCATTGGATGAAGATGACTTTCCAAGCCAACTTAATGAACTTGAAGAAGCGGAGAAACAACAGATTGTGATGCATGAAAATGGAGAGGGGATGAGTAGTACTGGTAGTGATCATGAGGAATCGATGACGAAACTGAAGAGGGTGAAGACTCTATCACGCACGAACCTCTCACGCTACTTCTACATGAGCATATCAGAAGCTGCAAAAGAACTTAAGGTGGGCTTAACGCAGCTGAAGAGGAGGTGCAGGGAATTGGGCATCCCTAGATGGCCTTACAGAAAGTTGACGAGCTTGCAGACCGTTATAAAAAATGTTCAGGAATTGGTGGAAGGAGAAGGTGTTTGTGGAGATATGAAGATAAGAGAAGCGTTGAAGTTATTGGAGGAACAAAGGAAATGGCGTCACAGAAATGCACTGCAGGAAATGGGGGAAGGAGAAGGGGTTGGGATATGAAGATAAGAGACAGGTTGAGTTTATTGGAGGAACAAAGGAAATGGACTCAGAGAAAGGTGATGACCTTGCAGACCGTTATGGCAAATGTTGAGGTATTTATCACCATTATATATTGATCTGTATAAGTATTTTGATATCTCAACTTGGGGATGTTCTGAGTAAGATAATTACTTGTTAATTAATTATGTACTGCAGGAAATGGGGGAATGAGAAAGGCTTGGTGGAGATATGAAGATAAAAGATGCTTTGAGTTTATTGGAAGAAGAAAGGAAGTTGATGGAAGAGATGCCAGAGGTGGATCTTCAGGAGAAAACAAAGAAACTAAGGCAGGCTTGGTTCAAGGCCAACTGCATGAAAAGAAAGGAAACCAACGGCAAGAAAAGAAAGGACATGACGCTAGAGTGGCACCCAGTTGCTATTTCTCGTTTAAATTAACAGTTTATCATGTATGAAATGAGTAGTGATTTTCACAAACTTGGCTGAATAAAGTGTCAACTTAAGTAGATCTTGTGATCATTGGTCTTAAGAGATACTGATTAAGCTGTTTTATGAGTAGATGCTAGAGTAACTAAATTTATCAAGTCCCCTAAACCCTAAAATGATGGCCAATCATGAAGGTTTCATATCATGTCAGATGATCAATGTGTTACTACACTTCTATACCTAAATTAAAAGTAGGGGACTTAAGTTTATGATGTGGAGCAACTGATAACAGTTTGTCTTAAATTAACATCAGACCGAATATCAGATGTCTTCATATTGAAATTCTCCATTTTCCTTTAGTAAAAGGGCCTATTCCTATCAGTATTTTTGAACAGTTTATCAGTACATTCCTTCCCGAGGAGACATAATGTTGTTTGGGTTATTATTGATCGCTTGACCAAGTCCGCTCACTTTCTACCGGTGAACACTAGGGATTCTATGGGCAAGCTGAGCAGACTCTATATGCGGGAGATAGTCAGATTACATGGAGTGCCAGTTTCGATTATGTCAGATAGGGATCCGAGGTTTACATCGGTATTCTGGCAGGGGTTGCAGAGGCAGCTCGGCACTAGACTAGATCTCAGTACCGCTTTTCACCCCCAGACGGATGGCCAGTCTGAGAGGTTGATATCGATTTTAGAGGATATGCTTCGAGCTTGTGTCCTTGAGTCCAGTGGAAACTGGGAGGAGTACATACATCTGTGTGAGTTCGCGTACAACAACAGCTATCAGTCCAGTATTGGCATGGCTCCTTTTGAGGCATTGTATGGTCGACCCTGTAGATCTCCGATCTGTTGGACGGAGGTAGGGGATGTTGCGATGATGGGACCAGAGTTTGTACAAGAACACACAGAGAATATTAAGAGGATCAAGCATAATATGAAAGTAGCCCAAGACAGGCAGAAGAGTTACACTGATGCCAAGCGGAAGACCATAGAGTTCGAGGTGGGTGACCAAGTTTTATTGAAGGTCTCACCTCAGAAGGGCCAAACTAGATTTGGGATAAAAGGCAAGCTCGCTCCGAGATTTATTGGGCCGTTCGAGGTTTTAGAACGAATTGGCCCCGTCGCTTACCGATTAGCCTTGCCACCTCAGTTAGCAGCAGTCCACAATGCCTTTCATGTATCAATGTTGAGAGTGTACAAGAGTGATTTTGATCACGTCTTGGACTGGAGGAACATTGAACTGAGGCAGGATGGGACTTATGATGAGGAACCTATTCAGATACTTGACCGGAAGGTCCAGAGGTTACGTAACCGCGAGATTCCGATGGTTAAGGTGAGATGGCAGTTCCATGGCGAGGAGCAGGTTACTTGGGAGCGTGAGGACTACATGATGGAGCACTTTGGGTTCATGGGCTTAGGTAATTTCTTAACCTTAAAACTTCGAGGACGAAGTTCATTCTAAGGTGGGTGTGATGTGACGCCCCGAAAATTATTTCATCTAGCCCATAACCCAATTGCATTTTACCCAAATTCTATGTGTTGCCTTGATATGTTTGGTGTTTGTTTGATGGTTGTTTAATGTTTGTATAGTTGATGCTTGATAATGTATATAAATATGTGTATCATAAATTGTATATGGGTCATGTTAAATTAAAGTATAATGCATATGTTATTATTTATGCATGGACCCATTAAACCATGAATTGATATGGGTTAGGATTGATTGAATAAAAGGATAAATGAGAATGAAAATTTGGTGTATTAAATGGATTGAACATTTAAAATACATGGAAGCATGAGATTGGTTAAAATACATGTGGTTGGTATGGGTAGTATGAGACCAACACATGTGAAGGTTGGTGCATGAAAATGGACAAGTGTCCCATGCTCACTTCTAGAATCCAAGAATGTGCTAGCAAATGAGGTGAGTGGAGGAGAGAATCCAAGAATGTGCTAGCAAATGAGGTGAGTGGATGAGAGAATCCAAGAATGTGCTAGAAAATGAGGTGAGTGGAGGAGGGAATCAAGGAAGTGCTAGAAAGAGGTGAGTGGAGAGAAAGGAAAGAAGAAGAGAAAGAAAAGAAGAGAAAGGAAAGAAGAAGGGAAGGAAGGAGAGAGTTGCAGGAGGAAGATCCCTGCGACGTTTCCATCAAAGAGGTGGATCTTTGGAATATACGGTCAGATTGAGCTCAAATTTTATCAGCACGTTCGTAGCTTATGGTTCTTCATTCTGGTCGGTGGAGATCTTGATCAGAGGTTTCGTCTAAGAGATCTAACCTCTCAAACAAAGCTGGTCGGAAAGTCTGGATTTCTCGCACCGTTTCGGTCAAACTTTTAGATCTCCTAAATCTACCGTTAGATGGCTACCAAATTTGGGTATGTCGTTTAAAACTGATATTTCTACAATCTGAACGGTGGAGATCGTAATTAAAGGCTTTTTCTAAGAGATATAATCTCTCAAACGAAGCTGGTCGGAATTTCTGGGTTTCTCGTGCCGTATCGGTAAAACTTGTAGATCTCCTCAATCTACCGTTGGATGGATATCAAATTTGGATATGTAGTGTATAACAGAAATTTCTGTATTCTGAACGGTGAAGATGTTTATACGATTAGTAGTGTGTGAGATATAGCCATTTTATTTCGGGTATTTGCAGCAGGAAAGGAGAAACTGTCTGATTAGATACTTGTTCATCAAAGATAAATATCTTTTCGGTCCACCGTTGGATTGGGCTGATATTTGGACAGAAGGTTTGTTTCTTCACATACTTCAATATGTACGGTTGATTTTGTGATTACGTATTTATGTTGGTAGATTGATACATCTGAACAGAATAATACATGTGAAGAATTGGTAGGGTTGCTTGTATTGAACCTAAATTTAGAATATGAACTTAGACATTTCCAAATAGCCTGCATGTCAACTATGTTGACCTAGTTGCCATTGTTGATGAACTCATGATGCAAAATCAGTAATATACATGGCTGAACATGATTAGGGCTTTTGATGCTTTTGGCCTAGAAGCATTGAATTGATGCAACTTATGTTTAATTAAGCATGATTATGGTTGATTATGCTACTGATTTGGTGGTTGTGACCATATCATGGGTTAGGCCTACTTGTGATCAAGTGACCCAATTTGGGCATGTTTATGCCTAAAGGAATTGAAAATCAGTATTTTTGATTAATAGAATTGTTTATGTATGAGAACTATGCATTAGAGGCCTAAGTCATGTGATTTGAGTTGAATGATGGGATTAGATGGGATTTAGGCCTATTGTTTATATGTGGGTTGATTTAGGGTTGATGTGTAATGTCTACGTGATTGAGCATAAAAATTGATGTATGATAGGATATTGATGAATGTTTCAGGATCTTGATTAGGTTGATTCGGTTTGGTGATCGTGTGTGGTTAAGTACACTCGCGAGGCTTGGTTGTGAGTAGACTTCACTTATGATTATATCATTTATGTCATCATATCACTTATATATATTGTATGTTGAAACCATGAATGTGTTCTAATGTTTTGAATGATGCATTGATTTGAGGAAACCTTATGACTTTGGTTGGGCCCATCTATCTGGCTAATAGGGGGACTTGACCTTGTCATAGGAGGGTTTTAAGAAGGAAATGATTGGGATCAACGGCACGGTGAAATAGACGTGTACTAGTAACCCAAATAAACATGATTGGGATCAACGGCACGGTGAAATAGACGTGTACTAGTAACCCAAGGCATGTGGAAGGTGGATCCAAATTGATAAACTTTTACTTGCATCGAACTTATTATAAATGCTTGACATCTATATGTTATGAGCTTTTAATCATGCTACACATTGACATGCATACATGATATTTATTGATGAGTATTGATAGCATATTTGAATTCTATTCACTGGGCACCGTTGGCTCACCCTTATTTTCCTCTTTCAGGTCCTTCTGTCCCGAATAAGGGCAAAGGAGTAGTTATATCTTGAGGGCCTTGCCTGCGAGAGAATCCAAAGCCTCGATGTGAGTTGTGAGGCATTTTGATTGAATTGTGTTTAAACTATGAAGTATTATATTTTGGATTATGTAATTATAACACTTACCACATTGTAGTATGGGTGAGTTGGGACTTGTTAGATAAACCATGTGGGCATATGACGATTTTTATTTGTACCCACAATTTTGGACTTTATGTGTATGTCAATCTTAATGGACTGTAGGTATTATGATTTTATTCATGGTTCATTTTTATGGATTATCCCTTGTCTTTGATGATTAATACGGTGGGTAGTTTTGTTTAGTACCTTTTAATATTATGTCGTTGTTTGAGATAAGGCTCGTAGGGTCTCAACCACCTCACGGGAGTTGAGGAGTGGTCGGAGATGCCTACGCCGGGCGTCCCGCCCCGGCATTCCGCATGCCATTCCCTGCGGGGTTGGTGGTCCGGGGCGCGGGGTCGCCACAACTAAATTGAGTAGACCTACTCTTATGTGCTCCCATGCGATAATTTTTTGTTTGTCAATGTACATTAATTCAAGTGGGGCTCCCATGATTTCACTTTTATAAAGAAGATTTGTTATTTATTTTCTTGTAGTGGAATAATAATAAGAGTGTATTTGGGAGGCAGACGTATTTCTTGTCGGTGTATGCCTTCAGAGTGAGGGAGGCGAATAGTTGTTCCTTTGATTTTGCGATCTCCACAACGACTTGGGTTTCATGTGGATCTATGATCTTGATTTCTATGGGGATTTTCATTGTTCGAGAAATAGCTTCGACGCTAACAGAAATTGTCGCTCCCCTGACCTGTGTTTCCAAGATAGGGCTGCTTCCGTCCTTCTGGAGTCCCGCAACACTCATGTTGTCGTAAAACAACCTGACCAAGTTGAGGGAGACATAACCCTCAACATTAGTTATGTTTAGCCACCCTAGTTTCGCGAGCTTGTTGTGAAGGACTGGACATAAGCGAGGATTTTTCATGTCTATACTCCTCATTAAAACAACCTTCTAATCGTGAAGGTCATCTAGTCTTGTCGAAACTTGTTCCTAATTGCTAAAAGTCGTTCCTTCACTATCTTGCTGAAAGGAGGATAAATTTTGTAACATGCATTCCTAATTTTTTTTTGTTTAAGATTTATGTTTTTGTCCATTGGACAACATTTTCTCATTTCCTTTTGATGTTTATGTCAGTATATCATCTAAGTTTCTAATTAGCAACAAATTATTTGTTTATTCATTTATTTATTTTTAATGTTTTCACTCCCCTAGGCGATCCTAAGTAGTGGCTTTGGGCGAGCCGTGGATCTTTTGTGCTCTGCTACCATTTAATGTCACACCCCGCCTGGACGCACCAAGACCGGCGGGACACTCAAAGGCGGGGCACGAATGCATTATAACAGTTATCGAGTGCGCAGGTACACAATCAGAGTACAAGTCTGTTTTCATTGATTTCAGAATATTTTTTTATACAGGATTTAGGCGGTCTTGAGACTGCCAATAATAAGGGAACATGCTCCCAAAAATCTGTCCAACTACTTAAACCATTAAGTAAGGGGTACAAAACGAGGGCCCCAAACACCTCCACCCAATCCACCCTAGACTCTTATAAAATGGTTAGCAACGGGATGAGCTATTGCCCAGTGGGCAAAATAGTTCGTGAATATAACTATTAATAATGAAGACATCATAATCATACATCAGATATATACAAGATAACATCATAAACAGTGCACGATAGCTTAACAGGTAAGTATACATAA
Organism: Paratinospora sagittata; assembly: GCA_035771175.1. Taxonomy (NCBI): domain Eukaryota; kingdom Viridiplantae; phylum Streptophyta; class Magnoliopsida; order Ranunculales; family Menispermaceae; genus Paratinospora; species Paratinospora sagittata. Next base: position 29,136,055 of record CM069610.1, read on the forward strand.
CACTGTCTCGTAATGGCTCTGAAACCGTATATCGCCCTAGGTTCACGTACAAATGTCCATCTCCAGATAATCCTAGGTTCACGTTGTATGTCCATCTCCAGAAGAAGCATCAATAATAGTAGGCACAATTGCACCAGTAAATAATCCATAGATCACAGACCACTTACGTCCCTAGGTGGTTCTTGTTTCATGTATGATGACTATGCATGTGCGAGTCCCATTTGTACTTACATTAGATAGGGTTTGGCAGCGCCTGGTGATGCCTATCAGGGTCGGCATCACCGTGTGCATTGTTAAGATATCCAGTATCATCTATACAAGCATACCACTTTCAATAGGACCAATCAGGCCAGTCCCCAAGTTGAGAGGTGGGAACACAAGGTCTTGTTTAAATACCAAGTCTTCTAAAGCAACAAGCTGCCTCCCGTTCACTATTCAAAGTTACTGAGGACAAGACTAATTATGGTTTAGCCAAATTGACTGCTAATCTGGCATAGTAACAATATAACACGTGGACTCCAAATATTAAGGCATAAGCATGACATGTATGAACACTATACATAATAATGTCGCGTAAGTGAATAATAGACATAATGATAAATGAATGAAAACTTTATAAAAAGTCATAAGACACGCAAACCTATGTTTCGTTCTCACCTTCAAAGTGCACTTCCTTCCAAAACTGACACTTCTTCCTGAGGAGAACAACTTCCCACCGCAAAGAAAGTCTCTAAGAGAGTGAGTCTTAAAAGAGGAAAGAGAAAGTCACAAGGAGAGTGAAGGAAACCATCCCAAAAAGAGAGAGAGGTTTGAGTTGTGGTGTGAGAAATGAGGGGGAAAAAGGGGCCTCTTTTATAGAGGTCCATATGCTCAAACGTTCGGGCAATGCCTTTTCTTTTTTTTTTTGTAAACCAGGGTATTACACTTCGATTCTTTCTCCTTACAAATAAGTGAAAGTTTTCCATCTCCTAATAAAAGTAGGAGTGGGACTATGGTATTTGGTTTGCATAATCTCCTTCGGGCTCCTTATGCCCTTCATCGTTGTGCTCATCTTATTGGCTTTACTAAGGGGTTTCAGGTTCCTCTGACCTTGTGTCGAAACTAAAAAAGAAAAAAAAAATTGAAAGTTGGTTTTTCTTTCTGTCGTTGTTTATCAAAGTTTTTTTTTTATCTTTTATGGTTTGTAATTGAGGACTTCATCCTACATTGATTCCTCTGTTAACTTATTCATATAAATGGTAGAATAGTTGACCATTCTTACTTGTGATTTTTTTCCTAATTTTGGAGTTTGGTATAATTTATATCTTCGGAGTTGTAGTGATTATCTTTATTTTTTTTCTTTTATTTTAAAATTATGAGCTTGAAGGAAAATGGTTAAAGGATAACAAGTGAGATATCAAAGCTACGGCTCAAAGTCACACTGCAATCCAAGCTTGGTTGGTTTATTCAGGTGTGAAAGAGCCAAAGACATCATGAAGAATTTCTCAAAAGTTACATCTTATGGAGGGATTTTATGTATAACAAATGCAAGAAGGTACAAATATATCCAATCACCTTATTGTTCTCAATTATATTGTTTACAACTAAATCAATTGGAGTGAAAATCAAGGATGTCAATAAAACCCTTCAATTCATTCAGTCATGTCTAACTTCTTATAAACATCTTTAACCTATGTAAATATATGATATGGAAATGTGTAATGGCCCTTATCATTTGTTATAAATTGTATTTTAGGCCTTACCACATTACAAATTACCCCTACATGCACAAATCTGAGCACGTGACTCCAATTTGAATATCATGTTTGAAACATAACCCAAAGTTGGCCACTTGGTAATTAACTTATAGAAACAACATAGCCTGCCCGCATCAGGTTGCCTTCAAGGTTCCTGTAAAATAGATGTTCATAAGTTCAAGGCAATTCCACATATTTAGCCCATCATCTCTCCCACTACTACAATATTGATGTGAGACTATCACAATCCCCCTCAGGTTCAATTTGCTCCCTAGGACCATTTGACATACGTCCAATAGCCCCAAGAGTGACTCTAATACCATTTTGGTAATAGCCCGTAAGAATTTGTAATAGATTGTCTACTTTAGGACTTGCTAACCACACGAATTTGCCTCCCACGTTCCACACATGTTGTGAATAATTACAAGTACACAATATCGTTAACAAGTAATAAAGTGAAGAGTAGAATATCGTTTTCACAGAGATTTGTTACTAAATTCCTTTATTAATTACTAAAATTGTTTCACCCTAATCTTATCTAAACGCCGATTAAAATTCACTCTAATCTAAGCAATAAAATTAAATCTAAATTCTACTTAAAACAAATCAAAACTAATCAAAGTAATCAAAATATGAAAACCTAGAATTACAATTTTCCCTATACTATAATTGGATTCATCTAACTATCTTTCAATTAATTAAGTAATTAGAGTTGTTATCCAAGAGTCTAATTTATCTACAAGCTTCTTTCGATGGTCAAGCACAAATGCCTTGATTAATTAAATTTTTATATTTCTATGAAATTTAATTAAAACAAAATTCATTAAGATTATGCACTTCAATAGTTACACACGTCACATGAACTCAATAGTTTCCATTGTTTTGATCATATGTTATTTTAATCATATCTAAATCTAAACTCTCTTTGCCAAGATCATATAGATTCAACAAATCATCTAATTAGAGGCCAACTAATTAGAAGCAATAAGAACAGATTAAAATAAACAACCCCAAATAATCAATTAAAATATGAAATCAAACATGAAATCCAATATCCATATGATTTTCCTCCGTCTCCAATGCTTCATGAATAATCCTCTCTAAAACTTGCTAACTTCTATTTATAATGGCTCAACAAAAAGGAAAGAAAAACCACAAAATCGCACTAAAGTTCATGTTGGACTTAGATACCCAATGACCCAACACTCAGGTGCTATTTTTTTTTTCTCTTCATTCTTCACCCGGTGCCCTGGCTCCCATTTGCCACAGCCCTGACGCTCATTCTCTGGTTTTGTTTTTCTCTTCATTCTTCACCCAGAGCTGGGACTTCCACATTTTCGTGTTGGGTTTCCCATGCCTTAGTAAAAAAACTTGATTTATCTGCACTTTGCTCCACCATCTTCATTACTTAACCGTTTCTTTACCACTTCTTTCAACCCTACAAAGCAAAGAACTAATTGAGTAAATGACACAAAAACCAGTCCAAACACCATAAAAATCATGCCATTACCCATGAAATATTATAATTAAAAACCAAGTTATCTACACACATGCGCACATGAGGCTCGTTTGAATAACTTATTTACAAAGTGACCTAAAGCTTACCACATGATAGTTTGCATGACCCACGTGACCCGGTCACAATCACGCTACCCTCAAGGTCATCCCAAAATAGATGTTCTCAAATCCTAGGCAAACCACATATTTAGCCTAGGGTCTCTCCTACTACATAATCAATGTGGAACTATTATAATGTTGTGGTGAACTCTATTCGACGACCTCGAACCCTCGTAGCTCTAACAGATCAAGTGATGGGATCCTGATAACAACTCAAGCTAGCATTTCGAAACCTAAAGCATTAGTAACCCTGCAACCACTTTCCCTTGATAAGACAATTCCTATATAAATCCATAAATATAGGATATAAAATACATCATCTCCAAGTACAATGAAGCATCAAAACCAGGATGGAATATTATTACATTTCCAAAATTCATACATACAACGTCCAAATTAAACAAAATATTGCAACTCCCACTCAACTCATGTATACATCAATCTCCTAGAGCAGTAAAACTACAACGAAATCTCAAAGGGTTGTGGCTTTGCCCTTGTCCTAGCCCTACAAGATACTGAAAAAGAAGAAAAAAGGTTGAGCTAACAACCAAGTGAGGCAATTTCCCAACAACCATCATTTAATCATCGCTAAAGGTAAAACAAATGGATGGATATAAAAAATATGCATGGAGTCACACAATACATCATATAGTGAAAATATTTTACATATCAAGATAACAAGGTTTATAGGCAAAATCTCTTATTTTAAAACATGTTGGGTAGCATTACATCCTCCTATAGGTATTCCCTGTTCAAAAGGCTTCCTTAGTATCAATATAGTCCTCAAATTAAGTATAAGGAATTAACCAAATTAAAACAATATTTTATCTTGTTTATGAGGCGTCGATATAGTCCTCAAGGCATCAAAAAGCAACCAAAACTTAAACATATACTTAAATCAGAATACTTCCTAATGAATAGCAATACACTCGAAAACACTCATAGCCCTGCATTGCTAAAGCAACCAAACTTGAGCCATAGCCATGAGGCAATGGGTGTCCCCCACATAATACTATGGTTATCAATTTTGGCAGCACAAACACTAAAAACATCGATCATTTGATGCTAGGTCTACATTTTAACGCATAAAAACCAAAACATTCAAAGCACTTATGACTTTCATATATGTAGATACCTCACTTGACAAATACACATCCATATATCATAATGTCAAAGTAAACGTTTATATAATAATATGTTAATACAAGTGATGAGAAGCCCAAAATTTACTCACCTCAATGTATGCAAGTTGCTCAAAACCCTCTATTTGGAAGCTTTCAAAGTTACTACTAGATCTCCTTACTTCCTATATATGATGCGTAAAGTATAATATTAAGTGTTATTCTCCATTACATGTTCTCATTATACTCTTTTAAGGAATGGAGTATCAATTCCATTCTCAACATTAATTTAAGGGTCTTAGTACAAAGCCCTATGTTAGGGCATCCTACAACTAGATAAAACAAAATATTATGTGCTTCCTAACCCGAAATCAATGAATGATCTTGGTCTTTGTCTTAAATTAACAACCTAAACTAACCATCTTGGAGCCCTTAGAGATATAACCCTAACTCACGTTTTTTTTGACGCGTAGATAATTGTTTCACAGTGATTGATTATTGCCTTTACTATCACCTTTGATTTATGTTTGAGCGTTATGAAGGCTTCAATATAACAACTCCAATCCAGCTTCATGCGTCAATTTGGCCTCATCTACAATAATGTCACTCTCATCTAGGCTCACCATGTTAAAGTTTTCACAAATTTTCAGTAGCATGTTTGTCACTTTGATTTTCATGCTTCCTTGTCAATGCCACTTTATATTAACTAATAAATTGCTTCAACATAGTCTGTGAACTAACATAGTTGAAAAAGCATCATATTATCGATATCACTACATTATGACTAGACATCTCAACCAAAAAACTATTCTTCACAAACCCAGGAATCCATTGATGTCTAATATCAAAGAGTAATTTAAGCCAAGTATTTTCATTAAGAGAAAATCTTTCCAATATTGCTAAAATTCTTCAACACAGAATCATATGCTATTCATTTGATGTACCTCTTTGCATGTCCCTAATCTTTTAGTAACTTTCTTTATGTTGGGCCAGAAGCAAAGTCTACGATTAATATTAGAGAATACTTTAGATATGAGTAATGCTTGAGTAACACACGTGATAAGAGGCGATCCAACAACTCTCAAGGGCGATGTCAACAAAGCGTGTTTCCAAATTCCTTCAATAGCTAGGGGTGTAAGCGAGTTGGGTCAGGTCGGGTTTTGGCCCAGACACTACCCGACCCGTTATGGTCAGGTGGCATCAGAATGAACCCAATGCCACCCAACCTTAAGGTATGAGAAGGCCCAACCCGACCAACCCATTATCGGGTCGGGTCGGGTCGGGTCGGGTCGATGGGGTTGGAGAGAGAGAAAGAGACGGGGCGGTGGGCAAGAGATTTGCACACACACACACAGAGAAGAAAAAGAAGAAGAGAAAAAATAGAGATGGATTTCCAAAGATAGATGGGAGCGGTGGGCATGAGCAAAGGATTTGCATAAAGAGAAAGAGAGGGAAAATAAAAGAAGAGAGAGAGAGAGAGAGAGAGAGAGAGAGAGAGAGAGAGAGAGAGAGAGAGAGGTGGGGCGGTAGGCAAGGGAGTTGCAGAAAGAGAGGGAGGGAGAATAAGAGGAGAGAGAGAAGATGGGAGGGTTTTTTTTTGTCTAGTCAGGTAACGTAACTCGGGTTGTGTTTGGCCCAAACCCACAACCCGACCCGATTTGATCGAGTCTCTTAAAAAACAACCCAACCAACCCGACCTGAAATGGTCGGGTTTGGTCGGGTTGCTTACACCCCTAGATACAACCACTTAAATAGATGGACCTAGTCGGTGATTATGGGATTTGGGGCTTGTTTGTTCATACATGTTTGCCATGAGGTAAATAGTCATTCATAACTACCAGTTGTTTCATCTAATAATAAACGACAATCCAAAAGCACTAAATCTCCATAATAATTTACTTTTACAAATGGAGCGAATGGTACATCATACTTATTTGTCAAGTATGTTGTATCAAATGAGATCAAATCATCAAAAACATTAGTATGCTAATTTAGACATAGCATTAACCCTGAAGAAAAAGATAGTTGCAGGTAGCCACGAGCTTAACGCTGCACAAACATAGAACCAACTTCGAAAAAAATCTAGTTTAAGACACTTGAAGCAGTAACATCCAAGATAAAAAGGGTTAGGGGCAACTAGCCCACCAAATAAGTTTTACAAGACATGCTAGGCCAACCAGGACTTAGAACAAGTGAAGGGGAAAATGAAACATGATCTTAAATGACTTGAGAAGGTCGTAAAGATTTTAACATTGCTGTAAAAAACTTAAAACCAATGAGAACAAAGGCTTGGCAAACGACTAAGTAGATAGACACTCAAGTGATGAGCACCCCAACCTTTCACTTCGACGTGCTCATCAGGGGCTTGTTGTTATACCAAAAATTGAACTAACTCCAAGTCATAAACAAAGTTGTGCAAGAACTGAGAACAACGCCTCGACCAAGGCCAAGTCACTCCTTGCCTCAACCATTGTTGAGGCACACCTTGCCTCGGCCAAGGTCAAGGCTGTAACGACCCTCATTTTCATAAAATGGGACCTCAAGAATTTGTAGATGTTGTGTATGTAAATGGCGGTGATGCTTTTTGGTGTAACCAATGCACCAACCATGTTTATGGATGATGCAAAGGGTAGTTAAGCCATATCTAGATTAGTTCATCATTATTTTCATTGATGATATTCTAGTATATTCCAAGACTCATGAGGAGCACGAAAAACATCTCAGAATGACCTTGCAAACTTTGAAAGAGTATAGGTTGTATGCTAAGTTTAGCAAGTGTGAGTTTTGGATATCAAAGGTGAAATTTCTTGGTCATGTGGTAAGCTCAGAAGGGATATTAGTTGATCCAACTAAGGTTGAGGCTATCATCAATTGGCCGAGACCCACCACAATGACAGAGATCAGAAGTTTCTTTGGTTTGGCTAGTTATTATATAAGATTTGTGCAGAAATTTTCAAAGTTAGCTGCACCATTAACCAAGCTAACCCAAAAGAATGTACCATTTGTGTGGACAAGTGAGTGTGAAAATGTTTTTCTTGAGTTAAAAAGGAAGCTGACATCTGCACTAGTGTTGATCTTACCAGAACCTGGTCAAGAGTTAGTGATTTATATAGATGCTTCTCATACAGGTTTGGGTTGTGTACTTATGCAAAAGGATAAGGTCATTGCTTATGTATCAAGGCAGTTGAAGGTGCATGAGAAGAACTACCCAGTGCATGATTTAGAGTTGACTGCAGTTGTCTTTGCATTGAAAATATTGAGACATTATCTCTATGGGGAGAAATTCACACTCTATTCAGATCACAAGAGTTTGAAATATTTGTTTTCACAGAAAGATCTGAACATGAGGCAAAGGCGATGGTTAGAATTTCTCAAGGATTATGACTTCACATTGGAGTATCATCCTGGGAAGGCTAATGTAATGGCTGATGCACTGAGTAGAAAAAGAGTAGAGACTACTATAATGGCTAGTCATTTGTCTCATGAGTGAAGATTACTAAAGAATGCTACTACGATGAGTATTCATTCTATCTCCACAGACTCAGTTATACGTGCTCAGATAAGAGCTCAACCAGTTCATATTCAGGAGGTGGCAGATCAGCAACAGTTAGATGCTGATTATGTGATGTTTAGAGCTTGGACTGATGATAACAGTCGTGAGGACTGGTCATTGATTTTAGATGGTGCTTTGCGATTCTAGATTATGGATTCCTACAGATCCACAGCTTAGACGAGATGTACTTCAGGAGTCACATAGATCCAGATGTGTTATTCATCCAGGTGCTACCAAGACGTATCAAGATATGAAACGAGCATATTGGTGGCCTGGCATGAAAAGAGATATAGCAGAATATATCAAAAAATATGAAATATGTCAGCAAGTGAAGGCTGAACATCATAAACCTGAAGGGCAGATGCACCCACTACTTATCCCTGAGTGGAAGTGGGAGCATATTTCGATGGATTTTATGATGGGACTTCCTAGATCTCAGCAGAGACATGATGCCATCTGGGTTAATGGGACTGAATTGGACAGCTGGAACTTGATATAAATTTATAATAAGTTCATTTCATGTTTCCATAACTTAGTTGAATTTAGTTGAATGAATTAATGAGTTAGAGATTTTGTGAAAGAAGAAATAATAGAGAAAGAGGTTGATGTGAATGTGATAATATGTGCAGGATTTGATAAAGGTGTACAATGAATTGGAATTGTGGGGAATGTTCTGGCAAAATTGGTTGTGAGTAAAATTTCAATTTTATTCATCATTTATGTCATTATATTGTAATTGAATGTTTATACATGTGTATGATGGTTGTTGCATTAGAAAAGGCAGAGATTGTCTGTATTGATTGCTAAATCTATTAGAACTAGACTTTTGGACATTCGAAGTAGGTTGAGCTGCTCCTTACTAGAATAATCGGATCTAGTGATCCTAGTTAGATTTAAAGGTCTATATGAGAATATATTCGGTTGGGAAGTGAGTCATTGTTCTAGTATTATTTGCGTGGAAAGCTAATTAGGTTCAAAAAGAAAAATGTTTGCTCGAAACTAAAGTATGGTTACATTCATTCTTTAGAACAGGTTTTTGGTGCTCCTGGATAGTATATAAAACTATACCACTTTACCATCTGGCTAAAAGGTTGTAGTGAGTACCTATTGACTGTGCATTAGATAAGTCTTGGGAAAGCTAATTGAAATGTGAATGGGAATGAATGTGATTTACATGTATTGAATGTGCATATATATATGGGTGTTTGCATGTTGTTTTACGTAACATACACGAGCATGCATGATTATGTAGATGTGTAAATATTGGTATGATTGAATATTCTATTTCACTGGGCACTGTTGGCTCATTCTATTCCTAAAATTTTTCAGGTCCTTCAGTGGCAGATAAGGGCAAAGGAATAGCTTATCAGAGTTAGAATTGTGCCTTGCCAGAAAAGATATTTTGATATAGGTTATTGAAGTGGTATACATGTATTTTGTTTTTGTAAATATATGTATATAACCCCACATGTATAATTACGTAGATGGACATGTTGTTGTAATAGTTAGTGACTGTTAGATGTTAACAAAGTATAGAATTTAATAGTGGTTATGACGATCCTTAGGTATGGGATGAAATATTTTTTATGGGGATGATGATACATGTATATTTGGTTTGATGTGATGTATATATGTGTTGATGATGATTTATATGAGATGTTTATCAGGTTGTTGAGATTGTGAGATGTCCAGTTTACGGAAAGACTATGTCCGAGTCTCGGTTGAGGCTTAACAAAACTCTAATGGTCCTATGGGTGATAGGATGGTTAGATTTCTGTGCCGGTCAAGATGCCCTAAGGGATTGTGAAAGGGGTCTTGACAAAGGCACAAGTTGCCTCAGCTAAGGTCGAGGCACAACTTCCTTCGACCATGGCCGAGGAACACCTCGCCTCAGCCAAATTCGAAGCATAACATGCCTTGGCCATAGCCGAGGCAGATATAACTTGCCTCTGCTTTGGCCGAGGAACAACTTGGTTGAAGCACAACATGCCTCAGCCAAGGTCGACGTATAGCTTGTCTCGGCCCTAGCCGAGGCATGCACACCATGCCTCAACCGAGGCCAAGACACACCAGGCCTCAACCATGCCTCGGCCATGATTGAGGTGCCCTTTGTCATGGCCAAGGGCTCACCTCCGATCATGGCCGAGGTTCACTCACGTGCGACGTCCATTGCACGTCAACTCAAAACATATTTGACCATAACAACACGCATTTCGAGACATATGTTAACTCATATATCCCTGATAAGGAAATAACTTAAATGCCTCCTAATAATTAATCATTGTAATAAATGTAAGGGATCTGCCCTCTACTATAAAAAGGATTCTCAGTTCACCAGACAAAGGTATGCTCTAAACTTCAACTCTCTACACTTATTATTTGTCTCCCTCAAAGACTAACTTAACCATTGGAGTGTCTCCAGTGGCACCCTCCGATGTTACTGTTGTTTTGCAGGTTGTTTGTGCCCCTTGAATGAAAGGAAGTTAATCATGCAACAGATAACAAATCAGAACCAAGGTGGATGCTTCAATCCGCCTATCCATGGAGATTCTTACTATAAGAAGAAATTAAACAGAAAGTGGTCATCCTGGCACTCCTGATGAGGATGCCCATCTTGCCGCAAATAAAGATCACATCAAAGTTGCTCGCCTCGACCCCTTATTTACCAAACGCCTTGCTTGTGAAGAATATCTTTGATGTCTCTTGGCCAAGCTTTACATCCCCATGTTCTCGGTGTGATTTTTGACTGAAACATTAACCAAATTAGTCTCAAATTCTTTCTCTTGTCTAAAAAGGGAATACTTTAAATGCTCATTCCTCATTGGCACTCATCATATATTGACATTGGATTTGTTCGTTCTCGCCTCTATGCGTGTTTCCTAATTTTAGGGTGTTGGAGAGGATATATGTGAGTTTCTCTATTTCTCTTTTCTTTTTTAGATTGTGAAAAGGGTGATTGAAATATTCTTAACTCTAGTGGATTCCATGTCTCTAAAATAATTGACTTCCAAAATTGCAATTGAGAAATACCTTTTTTCATGAAGACTAGTTTGTGCACTCCTCTAGCCACTACTTTAAGCATTTGTTTCCTATATTTAAATTCTCAAGCCATAAAACCTAGTTTGCCACATAAAAAATAGGTGTTGTTGGTTTTTTTTTTTTTGTGATTAAACATAGTTTGCCACATACAAAATAGGTGCTATTGGATTTCTTGAGGGTTTTCTTGGAAGCCTTATAACCAAATAATTTTGCAATTTGAAATCATTTTATAGATGAAATAACTTATACAAAACTCATCTCAACTTAGCTCAACTAAGCCTTTTCCTACTATACTGAAATAGAGTAACTTTTATGAGAATTTTGTATATTAGTCGCAGTTTCTACACTTAGGAGATAACAAATTTGTCATCCTCTAATGTTTTAACTCCATGAATCGTCGAGCTATAAAAACTCACTACACATATTGATTAATCGACACTTTCTTCTTCCTTTTCGGATTTTTGACAAATATAGGCATGCTTTTTTTAATTTATCAAAAAATAGGCATTAAAATATAATATATCCACAATTAGGCAAGTTTGGGATAGTTTGGCGCCACATTAGCGCCAAGCTGTCCCAAACTTGCCTACAACATTTTAAAAAAAAAATAAGAAAAATTGATGCATGCATTGAATGGGCGGCATGCATTGAAAAATTAAAAAATAAAATAAAATAAGAAGTGTGCATCAATGGGTGGCAAGCACACTTGAAAAAAAAAAAAAAAACCTTAAATTTTTTATAAAACAAATAGTTACAAAAAGAAAACAAAAATTTATTTTACACTTGAGCTTTGTTCAAGGTCACCACAGGCTATCCATTGAGATTTTTTGCTTCTAAACACTTTTAGTACGTCCCAATAAGTTCCCTCAGTTGTCCTAGGTTGTTGCACCCTGTATCGGACTGCCGGTGAATTTTTGAACCGCCACCAAATTTTAAAACTACATAAAGCTTTTGATTCTAACTTAAATTGTTCAAGGCCACCACGGGCAATCCACCAATTTTTTTTTATCCAACCACTTCCAACAGGTCCAAAAAAATGTCTCCCAGCTGTTCGAGATATCGTACCCTGCACCGGACTACTGGTGAATTTTTTACCCCCCACCGGATTTTAAAGTTGTTTAAAGCTTTTAATTCTAACTTAAGTTGTTTTAGGCTAGCAAATCTGCCAAGAACGTTTTTATCAAACCACTTCCAGCAAGTCCCAATAAGTGCCCCCAGCTGTCCAAGGTGGTCATACCTCGCCTCGAACCTGTTGGAAGTGGTAGGATAAAAATAAAATTGGCAGATTACCCGTGGTGGCCTTAAATAGCTTAAGTTAGAATTAATAGTTTTACGTAGTTTTAAAATCTAGTGGGGGGTCAAAAATTCATCAGGAATCTGGTGTGTGGTACGACTGCCTAGGACAACTGGAAAAACTTATTGGGACGTGCTAAAAGTGCTTGAAAGCAAAAAATCCTGACGGATAGCTCATGATTGCATTAAACAAAACTCAAGTGTAAAATAATTGTTTTTTTTTTTAGTAATTATTTTTTTTTTAAATTTAAGGGGTTTTTTTTTTCAAGTGTGCATGCCACAACTTCTTATTTTAATTTTTCAATGCATGTCGATTTTTTTTTTTTAAATGTTGTAGGCAAGTTTGGGACATGCCTGTCTTTGTCAAAAATCCTTCCTTTTCCTTCTCTTCCTTATTTTTCAATTGGACTCTACTTTCTAAATCTCCACCGACCCCAATATTCATCAATTTAATTATTTTAATCAAAACATACAATTAAATTAAATTTAATCATAATCGAAAAGTTTTTGGAAATTAATTAATAATCTTATTTTTAATTTGATTTTTAAGGTTATATTTAAATAAAACATCCACCCATCCCATGGTCACAAATTTGTTAGCGAGTAATTAGTCTTTTTTCATCAAATTTCCTTTCCAGCCTAGAGTATACAGGTTCATGCTTAGAATATTCTAGCATTGACTGATTTGTTGTGGTCGCATTGAGTTTCATCTTTATCAATTATCAGCACTTTTTGACTCAAAGTGAGTCCTACAAGATCATTTTTTTTCTTTTCTTTTTTAACTCAAAATGTACCCAAAAAAAAACAGATCCAACCATTATCTTACATTCAACATCCTTTGGCATGTCCAAGCCCTTATTGCTATTTGGAAGGGCTTAAAGTCTTCACCCTCCTTGGTTTCTTGCTTGGCCACAAAATACAACTTGCAAATGTGGAACTACATGCCATAATGTTGCTATAATGTTCTCCTTAGGCAAACCCCTGAAAGTGAATTCTTTTTCCTCTCAGCTCACCTTCTAGAGTGAATATTAATGAAGAAAAATGCTTAAAAAACACACATTAAACACATTTTTTTTTAACATTATCCTTAAAAGCTACTAAATTGCCTCGAATCACGCATTAATAACGTGATTTAAAGCAATCAACGCGTGATTTAAAATAATCCAACAACTCTAAATACAATGTCAAAAAAATGTGGTTAAAAGGTGTGCCTCTCAAACATTACTCATTAAGAATACCCCTAAATTTGAATATCCTTCCAATTTTGAAAATGAGAAGGATCAAGCTCACAATCTCTTCATTTCCATCCATGACATATGGTTGAGCAGTGCCTAAACAAAGACCATTATATATTTCTTTCTTGATAATTTAAGTACGTTTTCTATCAGATTTTATAATATATAAATCTAACAAATTTGGACTCCGAAATTCATGTTATTGGTGTTGAAGAAACAGTTTACAAGGGTATTCCGTGCTGCTGAAGCGAATTAAGCCAAGTCAGCAACCTGTATAATCTCGTTATTTTTATAAGTTACTTCAACATGTCAATGAAAATTATTCACAAATAGGAAAACAGGCGTTCAACAACAACAAAAAACAATTTAGAACCTTTCCTTACTTCCCTTTATCGCACTCATCCGCTGTATGTATATATCTTCATTGAACTTTGTATGTGAATTATTAGGTGAACTGCAGTTTTCAGTGGCCACCAGATTCTCAAATTGAATGTAACTAACTGGAAATACATTCCTCTCACACCTTCCAAAATTGGCTTAAGGCCATTTAAAGGCCTCACTGTATGGTAATTTGCACTATCTGCAAGACATTGAGGAGAGAAGAACGTTAAAAAAAAATAGACTATAAATCTTAATTACGTCCTGTTAGCTGCATCATAGATTACCCAAGATCAAGTGGTACTGAGTTTTGCATAATAAATTGAATAAAATTATAGCAAAATGAATAGTATAAAGTAGATGAAAATTATTTACCAACGGCTAAATAAGGAATGCCATAAATTTTTCCATGTGTTGTTGCTTTGTCCAGTAGGCGCAGAAGGCAAACCTTCCATAATCTTTTCAGCTGCAGGTCCCATTTCTCTGACAAGCCTAACAGATTCTGATAGTCGATTGAGAAGGTTCACCAGAGCAATCACTTCATTCCTTTGCAGCTGCAGCTGAAAGGAATATGAATTTCTGTTAGTTGTGAGAGAGAAAAATTCCACATTCACTCTTATTTTTTTGAGAGTAAACAAACGGATTTATTAATAAAACAATAAAATAGGCTCACAACTAGATAGAGGACCAGAGGCACTCAACCAATACAGACAAGAAAAAACCAAGCACTCATTCCAGTTCCTAACCCAATCGTTGATGGAATAGTCTCCTTTAATTCTATAAGCCAATAACCAAGAACTTGCCATTAAGATTACATCATTCGACACCTCCTCCGCATTCCTAGCCACACCGTCAAAAATACGGCGACTGCATTCCAACCAAATCATCCCCAGTGTCGGAAGGTTGGCCGACCTCATAATTTTAACCTGGCCGCCTTGAATGCCTCGAATATGACTCACCAACAAGCAAACTTCACTTGAATGAGGAAAGGAAAACTTATTCCCAAATCTAGACTGCCATTCGCCCCACAGCTTCAAAGAAAATGAGCAGCTGAAAAAAAGATGATCGGCACTATCTGCACTTTTACAACTTAAAGGGCAACAATGACGACGCAATGATATCAATGGTAGTCTTCTTTGGAGATCATCACCCATGTTGAGTTTATTATGGACCATGATCCACCCAAACATTTTTACCTTAGATGGAATATGAGCTTCCCACACCAAGGGACGCAAAGGGAAAGATGGTGTAGAGGGGTCATCAATACATTCACTCTTATTGTTGATTAATGTTTGTTTCCTCACTGGTAGGGAATACTTAACTCAAGAACCCAAATGCATCTCCACAAAAGCTTAATAATGCAAGACCCTCGACACAGTGTCAATCAGAAGTTTAGAACTCAAAAATTTCCAAATTACAACTTGCATTGGACCGTAGCCAGATTTCTCCAAACTCCAGTCCACAATTTATTAAGTACATGGAAGTTGTTCACCCCCTCCCGCGAAACAACCTCTCAGTTAAGTTGATCAAACTGTTGCTCAAAACCTGTAGTGACCCAACACTGCCAGTTTGCCAAAACCCTACAATCAACTCTAAAATCAAGTTGGACCCAGTTGACCCACAAGTCAGCTTTTGTTAAATCTGGTCAAATCTTGCCAACCTGGTCAACACAAGGTTAGAGGCACGTCCCTAAGTACTGATTTTTAAGTGTAATAAAACTATTTTGGACACTTTGGTCATTCTGCACTGGTCCACACCAAACATGCTTCAATACTTCGGTTCATGAACCATAAACCTTAGGTCAAACCCATATACTACTCGTATGGTCCTCAGCCCACCACAAGAGTCAAACCAACTACGAATGTGCTGAAATTTTATATGCAACCTTAGTTGAATTCTAAACTCATCAAGTTTTCTCAAAATCTATTGATCTAATTTACTATGCATTCTAGAATTATTCTATAATCAAGAACAGTGCCCTTTTGTGCGTATACGACATCTTTCACAGAAACTTATGTGAGCTTTGGTAAATTCTAAGATTCATATTGAGTCTCACAAACTGTCTCAACCTTCAAAAACAATCTCAATCTGAGAGATGGCAGTTTGAGATGTTTGCCAATCACCTAAAGTGAATGCACACAATCACAAAACACATAGTGCACTTGCTAGTATTCTTTGTCTCTTAATTGAGATTACATCAAGTTTTTGGTGCTGTTCATAATTATATACTTTTTAGGATCAAAGATCATTAGTTTAGGTTTTCATATTTTTTTTCACATATAGAAATAAATCTTAAAATCAGCAATTAAATATTTGCATCGTACTTTGTTTGAAAACCTTGTTTGATCAGCTGAACTCTCATAAATTGTTAATAAAGGGCATTATCCTTTTAAGATCAAAGGGTGGACTTCTTCACCACACCTGGCCCAAAATTAGGTTGTACGCCCATTGCACACTCGCCCTAGCCTTTCAATAAGATTAATTGAAAGAAAGTACGAACTATGAACTTGACAACTTAGGGTCTATGCTCAATAGTGAGGATTCACCATTGGTTGCACCAGTTGCACTCAATTGGTTTATTGATGTCTAGAAAACTTTTGTACCAAGTAACTCTACAGAGAATAGGAGGCAAATCTACTACTCTAGGAGAGTGGTTTTTAAGTGGGACCTTGACCTATGCTTGTGAATCCACCATCCTTTCCTAGAGCTTACTTGGTTGACTAGTCTAAGAGGAGGCTTTTGGGAGTGCTCTTTTGTAGTCAATTTGTGTCCCTAGTGTTCACCATTCTAATCTACAAATATTTTGGAGTTGTGTGCTAGAGGTCCTTAGGAATGTTTAGTTGTTTGCATGGAGTCTAGATCATAACTAGGTTGAGTCAAAATTCAATATAGGTTGCATCTAATGTATGCTAGGTAGACGATCACAAAACCCTCAGTTAGAGCTTTAGAGATACTGGGAATTCTACCAATAAGCCTAGGAGTCCATGCCTTAAGGATAATCTATTATTTTAAGAGGGTGACAATCTTGTTGAGAGAAAACTATTGAAAGACTACTCTGCCCCAGTTCAAGGCCACACTCCATCAGCTTACGCTGCATCTTACCACGACAACTAAACTCTAACTGAAATAGAGGGTCATTTAGCTTTAATCCAAATTCTATGGCTTAGAAAGAGAGGACCAGTATCAACATGTTTTGGAATTCATTTACATTTGTGCCATATTTAGGTTTTAGAACTCCAGTGGACTGATAAATCATTAGACTGCAGCCTTTTGCATTCTTTTTGAAGAAAAAAGCCAGGGCCTAGCTTAATTCTTTAAAATTTGGAACCATCAAGTCATGGGACCAATTGTCTTATAAATACTCTTAAAAGTTCTTCCCTATCCACAAGACCAGTGCCCTCCATAGGGAAACCATAATCTTTTATCAAGAAAAGAAGAGCATTTCCCTGAATGTTGGGAAATATACAAGGACTCGCATTTAAAATGTCCCCATCATTCCTTCAAGAAGTGGTAACTAATATCATGGCTTACTCCCTCAAAATAGGCAAGTAACTGATGCCACTATAGGAGGTGCTTTGATGACCAAGCCTACACATGAGGCCAAATGAGCTATTTGAAACTCTCACAAAGTAGTCATAGGATATGGTTATAATATGTTTAACAAATCTGGAACAAAGAAAGGAAATCTTTATAAGGTGAAAGCCTCTTAGACCTAGAAGATACGCTAGATAATTTGACAAAGATAGTGAGTTTTCACATTAAGGGGAAAGCCTTTAGTTGTGCCAACCCCTCAAGAAACTAGTGCCATATGCTCCAGCCCAACCCATTCCACCCAAGCTCGCCCATCAAGCCATATGTTCCATAATCTTGCTAGGCAACACTTGAATCTCTCTTAAACCCACCTAGGTTCCAACCCCCTTACCCCTACCCCTATCCCTAAATAACCAATGCTACCTGACCAAATGATGCCCATAAGTACACTTGTTCCTCGACAACAAAAGAATCCATCTCTAGAGGACACTTTGACTCTCGCCATGCAAAACAGTCTACAGTTCTCGAGTAGTGGTAAGCAGTCCATAATTCAGTTAAAGCACCAAATGGGATAATTCAAGACCAAGTGGGAAAACTTTCAACTACCCTAAGTGAGAGTGAGAAAGGACAATTCTCAGGCAACCAATAGCCAACCCAGAGGGCCAATATGAGATATGCATGCAACCCATAATACCCCCAAGAGGAGGCCGAATCCATGATCGCCCTAAGGAGCAGAAAATTCATTGAGAACCATCTAAAGTTGAAAATTAAGGAAACCAATGAAAGCTAAATCAATAGTAGACAACCATCACTAGTGCACCCTAGTGATATTTCCACCAGCCCATTGTGCCCAAGCCCCCATTCCTCATAAGGATACCAATGCTAATGACATAATGAACCTGTTCCAACGTGTCAAAATTAACATCATATCGTTAGATGTCATCAAACAAGGAGATGTGCACACAGAAGCATAAGCAATGTGCAGTAGAAAGCATTTCTAGTTGATCAAGTGATCATCATCACATTGATAGGGTCCTCCCACATCTTGGCGCCAGTGTCAACTTGCCCCCATGCTTGGTATATTAATAGTTAAACCTTCAAGAAATTAAACCTACCTCTAAAACTCTCCAAGTAGTTGATCAGTTAGTAATGATTCCTAGAGGTATGGCTGAGGGTAGCTGAGAAGGTTTTCATTTAAATTGAATTTTTTTTCTTTCCCATGGATTTCATAGATCTGGATACTGAACTTGTTTTTTTTTTTTATTTTGGTAACCAGATACCCATCATCTTAAGCTATCCATTTCTTAGCCGCTTACAATGCAACCGTCGACTATTGCAATTGTGTCATGAAATTGTCCTTCAAAAACTTGAACATCGAACTTAATATTTTTAATGTTGGACAACATCCACTGTACTTCAACAGTGCCCACTATGTAAATAAGCTTAAGATTTGTACATGACATTTTTCTTGCTCACACAATTCAAGAATACAAGGGCATTTGTACAAGATTCTGTGGAGATTTTGGATTCCACACCTGGTATGGACCCACACTTAGGTCCCAATTTTCCTTGCATAGTAGTGAGCCTCATCTGATCATCATCACTAAGAAACTCCCTACTCTAGAACTTGAGCCTTTGTCCCAAGAGTTTATTTTTTCTTAGGTTCAGATAATCCCTTTCCTATTACCATAACCACTGGTTTAGACACTACACAAAAAGGTAAAAACTTCTTGATGTAAACAAGAATAACAAAAGTTACAGGGTGGTTCATAGTTGATATTAAGGGTATTGGTCCCACAGTTTGCCAACACTAAATACATTTGAAAGATAATGCTAAAATGTCAAGGGTAATGTAATGTATGCTAAATCTAATATGTAAGAGGTGGTGAGAGTTGAGGTTATGAAGTTGTTTGATGTGGGAATCATTGCACCAAAGGATTAGTTGAGGTTGCAAGATTAGTTGGAAATGCATATTATTGTTTTCTTGATAGTTATTTCAGCTATATAATATCAGATTCTCAATGCACCAAAGGACCAAGAGAAGAGTACCTTCTCTTTTCCTTTTGGAACATTTGCCTATAGAAGAATGCCCTTTAACCTATGTAATGCACCTACTACTTATTAGTAGTACATGCTTAGAATTTTCTCTGACATAGTTGTCAAAATTACATTTCAAATCAGTGCATCATTCACCCCAAACAATTCGAATCAGATTCCTCAATGACTAAGTCTGTGAATTGTAAGTGAAATAGTTTGAATCAATGGTGAATCGTTCTGAATCGCTAGTTAAATCGTAGTGAATCAGTCTGAATCGATAATTAGCTAAAAACACTAATATCTTTATTTTTTATGGGTAGTTGATATGTACAAATATACGGTTCACATTTGTGTTGTGAATCTTACAATTCATAGACTTGAATCCTAATTTCATTCACCAAGCCTCAAAACAATTCGTTTCCAATTTATGATTCTAACAGCAATAGTCTTCGACATGGTAGAAAGTTTTATGGAGATTTTTTAGATGATTTCTCAGTTCTAAATCATTTGAGTTTGATATTGGGAAGATGCCAAGAGAAAAAAACCTAGTTCTTAATTGGGAAACAAGTCATTTCATGGTGCAAAAAAG
Source organism: Paratinospora sagittata (assembly GCA_035771175.1). Taxonomy (NCBI): domain Eukaryota; kingdom Viridiplantae; phylum Streptophyta; class Magnoliopsida; order Ranunculales; family Menispermaceae; genus Paratinospora; species Paratinospora sagittata. The sequence goes on from CM069610.1 coordinate 29,156,184, forward strand.
GATATTACTCGGGCACATTATTTCTAATGTAGCGGAAGCATATTTGAATCAAAGGATTCAAAAGCAAGATAGAAAAATAAAGAACTAAGAAGCAAATTTTCCTTTTAAAGAGAATAATAATTGATGATGGATTGAATAAATTATTAATTGAATGCTTAAACTTGTAATTGGAGCTCCTTATACAAATAGCTCCATTAAAACAACTTAGAAACTTCCTGAAACACTTAATATAAGTTTCCTAAACTATCTATAGCAACTTTGTAATGCTATTGCAACTCTATTTAGACACTTCTAAACACTTTTTAATACACAATTAATAATAAAAACGAATTTAGAAACTATCTAGAACTACCCACTAAAATAGAATTCTATCAAACTAGAAACTTTCCTTTTCACAAGGAAGCTTAACTAGAAATGAGAAAAAAACTAAAAACTAAATATTGGAACCTTCTTAAACATTATTTCATGTCCTACATCAATTTCCAAAAAGGAATTGAGGTTGATCACCAAGGTTGATTTGATTTCTAGTCTTCCACCTCTCAAAACTAGTAAAGAGATTAGATCTTTCGTAAGACATTGGTTCCCACAACAAGTTCATTAAAGGATTATGTAAGACTTCTAGGCTTTTTTGTGATTTATTAGCTAAAGATATTCCATTTACTTTTGATGAATCTTAACTAGAGGCTTCACTAGGCTTCAATATAAAGATTTTGAACTAAGCTCCACCCCATCATTAGGCAAACTGATTGGAACTCACCATCCGAGATAACTTATGATGCTTCCAACTATGTTATAGGTGCAGTCTTAGCACAATAGCATAAATAAATACCTCATTGTGATTTATTATATTTATAGGACTCTCACTGATGCACATTGAATCAGTCCACCACTAAAAAGGAGCATTTACCAACAGTGTTTGCCTTAGAAAAATTAAGATCCAATCTCTTATGGTATAAGGTCGCATATTCAAATCATGCTGCATTGCAACAACTTCTTACTAAGAAGGAAACCAAAGGAAGGTTACTCCAATGGGTTCTCTTGCTCCAAGAGTTTGATTTGGAGATTAGGATAAAAAAGGAGTAGAGAATGTCGTAATTGACCATCTTTCTGGGCTTATAGTTGAGTCTTCACCAGATTCCTAATTCATTCATGATGAAAAGCTATGGATTGTTTCCCAATCCCCTTGGTATGCTAGCATAAGCATAGTTAATTATTTTGTTATCGGTTCATTGTTTAAGAATTGGACCAAAGAAGATAGAAAATTCTTCTTTTTCACAGCTAAGAACTACTTTTGGGGCAATTCATACCTGATCAAGTATTATCCCAATCAATGTGTTCCTGAACATGAGTTAGATATTTAGTGTCATTTCCTATAGCCATAATCAATCTTGTGGAGGCCATTTCAATGCCAATAAGGCAACTATATAGATTTTCCAATCTAGTTTCTATTAGTCCACCATTCATAAGGATACTCATGTCTCTTGTAGTGCTTGCCAAAGATGTCAGACATATATCCCAATAGAAAGGATTGGTCACTTTGACTATGTAGTGCACTGTGGCTTACAAGACTGCATACAATACTTCTACAAGAATGTCTTCATACAAGCAAGTGTTCGGCAAAGCTTGTCATTTGACACTAGAGTTAAAACACAAGGCACATTGAACCACAAACTAACTTTTGACATTAAAAAAAAAAAGTCAATTTGAATAGGAATCTCCAACTCACTAAGTTAGATCAGCTTCGAAATGAAGCATATGAGTGTGCTAGGGAATAAAAGAATGGCATGAAGTTGCTCCGCGATAATCACCAATCAAATCCTTATAAATCTTTCACCAAAGGCCAAAAAAGCCCTACTTCACGAGGGTTGCATCATTTCCAAGGTAAATTGAAATCTTGATAGACTTGCACTTACATTGTCAAAATTGGTTTTCCACATGGTGCCACTGATATTCCTAATGAGAAAGGTGAAAGTTTCAAGGTTAATGGACAAAGGTCGAAACCAGTCTTGGAGTTTCCTAACTCTGCGGCGGATCAAATTCTTTTGCTCCAAGACCCAACTTATAGATAACCTTGTTCATTCCATCCTCCCTATTTTCTCTTCTTTTTTTTCACATTAAGGGCAATGTCTAGTTCTAGTGGGAAAATGGTGTCTCATAGTTTTATTGTTAGCTTAGCAATTTTACACAGCATTTTAATAGTTTTGATAGAGAAGTTCTGAAGCTTTTTTTTCTTTTTTTTCTTTTTGAGGTCAGCGAGTATCGGGGACTTATGTCCCCCCTAATCCCTTTAGAGCACGACCACAAACACTCAAAGACGTTGTTGGACAACAAGTGGTGGGAGGTGTCTCAAACTCAAGACCTTCAGGGTAGGTGTGCTTGCACCCAACCCACCGTTGGTTTTTCTAAAGTTAAATGCATAAGAGAAAAGTGGGTAGAAAGGTGTTCACAATTATAAGCGTATTTGTTAAAGTATGAAAACTTTTCATTCAAGGCAAATGATGAAAATTATTAGTTGGCCTACCTAGTACATGGTTAAAAGTACAAGTCTAAGTTAGGTGACTTTATAATAGGTAAAGAATACATTTAATAGTAAACTCCTTGAAATGCATACACATCTAACTAAGTCTATAATTAAATTTGAGGCATTAATAAAGTGGTTTTTCCAAAAGTCTATATAGAATAAGTTTAAACCATATTTCAAAAACTAGTTTGCCATCTTCAAAAAAATTTAGCTTAGTTTGTTTAGTTAATTCCAATTTCCAAATAAACAAAGGAAGAAAGGAAAAACAACTAGTGAAGATTTAAGGCATCTTGAGACTAACCTAGAGTTGGAGTGAAGGCTTGGGTACTTTCCCTCAGGGATCTAATCCCACTCTAAGGAAATGAATATATATATATATATATATATATTCAAGATATATATGAAAATAATAGGAATCATCATTTAGGGTCAAAATATAAACATATAAACTTTGTTATCCTCAAATAAATCTAGTTTAGATTGAAAATGTTGGTCTAGCTAAGTACTCTAAGATATAAAAGAGACTATTTCATTTTTTTAAAAACCAAAGTTCTAGGCCCAATATAGACTCACCTACAGAAGTTAAATTTCTTGCTTTCATTATAAGGTCTAATTCCTTAAGTCACAAATTTTTCATGAATAAACATTTTATGACCTACGCATTAGATAAATAAGTAACTAATAAATTAATAGGTTTATGAAAGTGAACATTAGAGTAGTAGCCCTTAAAAAGACTTGTCACATTGTGTAAAAGAGTAGCAATATGTTGCAGAGGAAGTGTGATGAAGTCATAGTTTTGTCCACGTTTAGTTCAAGCATGGGGTTCTTTCAAGAACAAATATTTTTTCTTTCTATCCCGAATCATGTGCCCTTCTTGTAAGACCAATAAAAAAAGAATCAAATTCACACCATCTCTACAATAGGTAAATGCCTCTTTTTCTCTTGAAGTTGTCGGAATTATTCGTTGTTTTAGTGTTTCAAGGATGGAAAATAGTGGGGGGAGAGAGAGAGAGTGTGTGAGAATAAACTTCTTCTAGTTGCATTTTAAAGTCTTAGGCTACTTTAATGGTGTATACCTAAATATAGGTATTTTAGTCATTTCGGAGTAAAATTTTTTGGATTAGAAAATCAAAGTATTGTAAATTGTCATTGGGAAGAAAATAGGTTAGAAAGTTCAAGGCACACCTACGTAGAATAATAGTTTAGGTAGGGAGTTGTTTAGGTTAAGTAACACTAACACCTAGGTGTATTAAGTTAGTAATACACTAAAAGGTCCTTTCAGAGATCTTTTAGTAAGACCATGGTTAGCACAAGTGACTTTACTTTTTGAGTGCTAAAAAGAAGAGGGTTTTAAAAGCCCCAATCATAACTTGTTCATTAATTTGCAAATTTTAGAGAAGTTATTCCTGCCACTTTCCATGGGTTTTTGTTCTATAAAATATTTGTTGGCGTTTCACAAATGTTGTGAATTCCAGGTCTAGGAATAATAACTCATTAAAGTTGGAATTGAGAGATATAGCTTCCACAGATGACTTTACCTATACTTAACTAATATAACCTATGGAAAGAGGCTACACTTGAGAATTTGAGTTGCAAAGAAATCTACACCAAGTATATGCATGTTTATAGTGTAAACGGAAGAGAAATCAAGCCGATCGAAGGTTGTTTGAGTCGGTTTCTACTCACTTGATATATCTGTCAATTTGCCCATTAGGTGCAAATTTAGGTCCATTTTTATTTGAACTTTATTGAAGACTTTTTGAACACCAAATTCAGCCCATTTGAAGTATCACCAGCTCAATATAGAAGACATCCTATGCCAAAAGTAGAGAAAATAAAAGAATTCAAATTTTAAAGGGAATTGGATAGCTATATCCAATTTGGGGAGTTACACGTAGTTGTATTCCCTTGTGGATTGGTTTTAGAAATTTCATTGTTTGTCAAAAAGTTGAGTTTTTTACTCCTTGTTAAAAATAAAGTCTAGGAATCAGTTATCAAGGTCCAAGTTAGGTGATGAGTCGTCAAGTTGTAATTGAGCTGTCATGAGTTTTCATTAATGCGTTAGAAGGAGACAATTAGGGAGTTTGCATTACAAAAACACACCTAGGGTTCACTCATTCATCGCATTATCTTCTTTGCTTTTGTACTTTCTAGTTGTAGGCTCAAGCCTAGAAGCATAGTAACAGTGCTTTGGGGTTGAAGTTTGCAAGCTCTCTTTTTATTTTCAATGAAATTCTAGTTTAATTTCAATAGATCTTCTTCTATTTTCTTGCTTTCTCTCTTCTACATAGTACATTCTACTGCTTTCCTTCGCTTTCTAGTTGCATAATTCATGTTTTATTTCCAAAAGAAATAAACTTGTGAAAACTATAAAACAATCAACTAGAAAGCAATAAAACTTGTGAAATCTTCTCTTATTATGTTGCTTCCATCTACATTTTATTGTTTTCTAGTTCCTTGATTCATAGGTGCATTGCTGAAAGCATTAAACTTGTAAAAACTAGAAAATAATCAACTAGAAAGCAATAAAACTTGCGAAATCCTCTTCTATTATCTTGTTTTCTTCTACATTTGATTGTTTTCTTTTCATTTCTATTACTTTGACTCATAGTTTCATTGTTGAAAGCAATAAACTTGTGAAAATTAGAAAACAATCAGTAGAAAGCAATAAATCTATGATTCAAGCAACTAGAAGCAACAGAAAATAAAAGAAACCAATAGAATGTAAAAGAGAGCAAGAGAATAGAAGAATATTTGCCAAAATTGAACTAGCACTTTCTTGAAAGTAAAAAAAATAGAACTTATAAGCTTCAGACCCCAAAGCACTATCACTATGCTTTTAGGCTTGAAGCTGAAACGTAAGCTCACAAAATCACCAAAAGCAATGAGGAGAATAAAATGAATGAACAAGTTCATCACCATGGAGTTTTTTTTAATGTAAACCCCAAAAATGTCTCCCACTATAACACAAATGACAACTCATAAGTCATGAAAACTAATTAAAACTTAACAACTCGTCCCCTAACCAATCCGAATATGACAACTCATTCATAATTTCATACACTTAATTTTTAACAAGGAGTAAGAGATCAACTTTTAAACTAACAACGAACTTTCCAAAACCAGTTATAAGGGATAACAACTAAAGGTGGTGCTTTCAATTGAATAAAGCTATTCCATTTCCCTCAGAACTTGAACTCTTAGATCTTCTCTACTTTTGATGCATGACACTTCTATTATGGGCTTTAGTTGAGCTGAAATTACTTCAAATGGGTAAAACTTAAGTTTCAAAAAGTTTTCAATAAGGTCCATAATCTAGATTATCTAAATTAAATTTATATCCCCCCATAGTTCAAATATTGCGGACCTAACCATTAGGATTTTTCTTGGTCTTCAAGACCCACTTCACATCTATTGCTTTATCACCCTTGGAGCATATCCTTGCATCCATTGCAACAACCCAATATCTCTTTGGAATAGTCTTCTAAAAAATAATATGATCCGAAGTTGCAAACATGACATAGTGTACTAAATTTTCATCATCATCAATAGCATTATCTGGAAGCACTTCAAAATCTCTGAATCTAGTAGGGGGTTGTATGACTCCCCGAGGTCTGCTACTAAGACCCCCAGTGTCTGTACTGGTACCTACTAGTAAACCGGAGGAAGGAGAAACCTCATCACCAAAAGAAATTGGAACAGGAGAATGAGAGCCAGACTGATTGTTGTCCCAATTCCGTGCATCTTCCTCATCAAAAATAACATTGTTGCTAACAATAACTTTGTTTGTAGTAGGATTATATAATTTGTAGCCACCAAGCCTCCTGCTACTATAGCCAATAAAAATGGTTTTCTCTCCTTTATCATCCAACTTCTTCTCTGTTGCATCAGAAACATTTATATAGGCCAGTGAGCCAAATACTTTCAAATGCTTTACATTGGGTTTCAAACCACTCAAAGCTTCTTCAGGGGTCCAATGTGGTGCAACTCTGGTAAGGGACCTATTCAACAAGTACACAGAACATGACACTGCTTCAGTCCAAAAGGTGTGAGGCAAGTCTTGGCTTTCAACATACTACGAACCATATCCATAATTGTTATGTTCTTCCTTTCTGCAACTCCATTATCCTGAGGTGTGTACGGTGGTGTGATCTCATGCTCAATCTCATGTGTGTTGCAGAATTCATTAAATGCCTTAGAATTAAACTCACCACCACCATCAGTCCGCAATACTTTAATGTAGCATCCGCTCTTCTTTTCAACTTGAGATTTAATCTTTGAAAACAATCAAAAGCCTCATATTTGTTCTTCAAAACATGTCCATATCTTCTTGTTGTAATCATCAATAGAGGTAAGAAATATAAATTTCCACCATTAGATGTAGTCTACGTAGGACCACAAATATCATAATGAACCAATTCTAGAAATTTATTGAAAACTGCAAAGCCTGCTCCAGTGGTTTTTTCTACGTTGTTCTCCTTTAATCTCTGCTCATGGGCCTGTAATGACCCAGTCAACTCATCTACAATCAACAAGGACAAATCCTTAGATTCTTCGATAGCAACTGCAATATGCTCAAACTTCTCATTATAACTCTTCAATCCGAGTACTAGTCTTGGTTAATCAGATTGAAGAAGTTATTCCGGTCTCTTACTATGAAGTTTGAGAACATCTTCAATCTTATTAACCAAGACTAGCACTCGAATTGAAGAGTTATAATGAGAAGTTTGAGCATATTGCAGTTGTTTGTGAAGAATCTAAGGATTTGTCCTTGTTGACTGTAGATGAGTTGACTGGGTCATTACAGGCCCATGAGCAAAGATTAAAGGAGAAGAACATAGAAAAGCCACTGGAGCAGGCTTTGCAGTCTTCAATAAATTTCTAGAATTGGTTCATTATGATATTTGTGGACCTATGCAAACTACATCTAATGGTGAAAATTTATATTTTCTTACCTTTATTGATGATCACAATAGAAAGATATGGACATTTTTTGAAAAACAAATCTAAGGCTTTTGATTGTTTTCAAATATTTAAATCTCAAGTTGAAAAGAAGAACGGATGCTACATTAAAGTATTGCAAATTGATGGTGGTGGTGAGTTTAATTCTAAGGCATTTAATGAATTCTGCAACACACATGAGATTGAGCATGAGATCACACCACCGTACACACCTCAGGATAGTGGAGGTGCAAAAAGGAAGAACATAACAATTATGGATATGGTTCGTAGTATGTTGAAAGCCAAGACTTGCCTCACACCTTTTGGACTGAAGCAGTGTCATGTTTTGTGTACTTGTTGAATAGGTCCCTTACCAGAGTTGCACCACATTGGACCCCTGAAGAAGCTTTGAGTGGTTTGAAACCCAATGTAAAGCATTTGAAAGTATTTGGCTCACTGGCCTATATAAATGTTTCTGATGCAACAGCGAAGAAGTTGGATGATAAAGGAGAGAAAACCATTTTTATTGGCTATAGTAGCGGGAGGCTTGGTGGCTACAAATTATATAATCCTACTACAAACAAAGTTATTGTTAGCAACAATGTTATTTTTGATGAGCAAGATGCACGGAATTGGGACAACAATCAGTCTAGCTCTCATTCTCCTGTCCCAATTTCTTTTGGTGATGAGGTTTCTCCTTCCTCCGGTGTACCAGTAGGTACCAGTACAGACACAAGGGGTCTTAGTAGAAGACCTCGGGGAGTCATACAACCCCCTGCTAGATTCAGAGATTTTGAAGTGCTTCCAGATAATGTTATTGATAATGATGAAAATTTAGTACACTATGTCATGTTTGCAACTTTGGATCCTATTATTTTTTAGAAGACTATTCCAAAGAGATATTGGGTTGTTGCAATGGATGCAAGGATACGCTCCAAGGGTGATAAAGCAATAGATGTGAAGTGGGTCTTCAAGACCAAGAAAAAGCCTAATGGTTAGGTTCGCACGATGGGGGGATATAAGTTTAATTTAGATAATCTAGATTATGGGGAGATGTTGGAATTAGAAATAATCTAGATTATATTTTGTTTGAGTTTGTGTCTAATTAGGAATTAGGAATTTGAGACGTGTCAAATTAGAAGGTTGAGTTTGTGTTAGGTTGACAAATTAGAAGGTTGAGAAATTAGAAGTTACTTATTGTAAGAGTTTAGGAATCAGATTTTGGTGTCTATAAATGTACTACATTATAGGTTGTAACATACAAGTTTTAAGAGAAATACAGTGTAGTCTCCCTCAAAATCACTTTTGTTTTAGATCTAACAGAAATTACTTCAAACGGGTAAAACTTAAGCTTCAAAAAGTCTTCAATAAGGTCCATAACGAAGTGGACCTAAATCACCACCAATGGGCGAAAATTGACAGATTAACCAAGTGAGAAAAACCCATTCAAACAATTCCAGTTGGCCTGATTTTAATTCTACTCTATAATGACGAAAAATATCCTTATCCTAAGAATACACTACTAAAGTGGTCTAAGACTCTAAAATGCAACCAAAAGGGGTTTACTTCATTTTTCTCTTTCCTTTCTTTTTTTCACTCTTTTCTATTGTAAAAACACCTAAAACTAGATTACAAGTAAACAAAATTGTATCTTGGTGACACTCTAGGTCTTTCTCAAACTTTTGGCCTATGTCATACCATTTTTAAGGTCCACGTCCTCACACGGTCGCACCATTAAGCCAAGCATTTAAAAAAAAATAAAAACTTTTCATTTGATATTAATTTCACCATCTTTTGATTCAAGTGCGATTTTGATGAATCCAAAGATGATCCAAATGCAAAGCACAGATACAACATATCTTAAATAAATAAACTCAAATGCTTAGGTCACTATCAATAAAACCATGTATTAACCAAGGATTAAATAAATCCCTTCGACTTAATCGATCATTGAATAAACATCCAATGACTATAAACTTAATAACTATCTATTATTCTAATCCCTACTTTAACCAAAGACAATCCTTAATCTTCATTGCCTCAATCAACATGTTTCAGGATGTTTCAATCCTCAAGGTAAGCTAAGGACCTTATAACCATACATGTAGCATGTGAGCTGACCTCGGATAAATATAGGTCATGAACCAAAGTGTCGAACAAGGTTTGGTGTTGACCAATCGGGATTAACCAAAGAGTTCATTATAGGTTCTTAGTTCTTTACACTTTATCATCAATACTAGGTGACATGCCCAATCCAACGTTCAATCATGTTGGCGAGGCTTCAATAGATTAGGCTCGGATTGACTTGTGAGTTAACTAAGTCCACCTTGACCAATGAATCGTCTTGGTAAGCATGACTGGGGTCTTCTTGTCCACCGTAATGACAATGATCTTTTCCTATGATTGACATTTTTTCTTTTTTCATATTTCAATCATGATGAACCAAGGAGTGAAAGTTATAGGTATTTGGGATTCATTATTCATCAAGGTGAAATAGGTGAGGATGTGAATTTTAGAGTTAAAGTAGGATGGGTTAAATGGAGTACTTCTAATGATCGATGCATCCCATTGAAGTTGAAAGGAAGAAGTTTATAAAACCACTATCAATCCAACTATGTTATAGGAAGCAGAATGGTGGGCAACAAGGAAACAACACGTGAACAAACTAAGTGTACCAGAAATGTGCATGTTAAGATGGATTTTTGGTAAAGCATTAAAAAATATAGAATTAGAAACGAACATATTCCACAAATGGTAGGAGTAACCCCAATTGAATATAAAATGAAAGAAAACTGATTAAGGTGGTTTGCATACATACAATGAAGACCTTCAAATGCCCCAATTAGGAAGCAATGACCTAGTAACAATCCATGACAATGATAGAGGTAGAGGAAAACCTATAAACTACTTGTAATTTAGATATTAATTTAGCCCTTAATAGAGCGGAGTGGAGGAAGAAGATTCATATAGCCGATGCCATGTAGTTGGGAAAGGACTTAGTTGAGTTGACTTGACTTGACTTGAGCCATGTGAACCCAATCCAGATGATTTATACTTTCCAAGTAATCACATGTGCCAATTCGAACCTTGGGAGGATGGTTTCTCCAAACTCTATTCAACACAAAAGATGTTGACATTTGACAAGGTTTCTCGTATAATGCCCATAAGGTTCAATGATAATGCTCAACTAGAATTTAGAAGCAATAGTTGAATACTTGAATGCAAGTTTTGCCAAAGACAATAATCCAATCTAGCATCCATTAAATTCCAACATACATGTCCTCGACGAAGTCAGAATTGTGAATTGGAAGTGAATCGGTAGGGGTTCCTCTTAATCGAATCGGGATTCGAATCAATGAATTGTAGGATTCATGATACAATTGTGAATCGTATATGAATTTGGTTTTTAGAGACATTTAATTGTATTCTTAATGTTATATTAGATTTCTATTTTAAATTTTAATATCTTGTTTTTTATTTGCGATTCAATCTATTAAATTTAGTCATTAAATTTCAATGTTCGAAGTTTCGAACATTGAAACTAACATCTAAAAATAATTCAAAGCATGAAAAAAAAAATCAAAATCTATCAACCCAAAAAAAAATTAAATTTGTTAATTAACACGAAACACGCAGCAGAAAAAAATAATATGGAAAAGAGAGTTTTATTTGTTGTTGAGCGCGAACACAGGGAGCCAAAAAAAATTTTTTAAAAAAAAGCTCCCTAAATCGGTTCAAATCGTGCGATTTCCACATGAATCACACGATTAGCACTGATTCAAACCAATCCAGAGAGGGATTCACAGGTGGGATTCGGATCGATGAAGGGCGAATCAAATCGCGAATCTTAGGATTCCTGGATTCGAATCAGGATACTGTCAACCTTGCATGTCCTCAACATGTCTTTTAGTGTAATAGTACCAAATCAGCGAGTGATAAGAGTGAGACTGGAATATATGTGTAATTCCCCAAAAAACACCATTGAGGCCTTTTCCCGTCAAAGAAAACAAAACCATGAGAGCCTAGGGTATTGTCGTTGGTGCGCGTATTATTCAAAGAGGATTATATTGGGTAAGGATGTCACAAGTGGTATGAAAGCCACCCTTGAGACTACTGGAGGCGTCCCAATGGTCCTAGCATGATATAGGAACCTAAGGTGGGTGAATTATGATAGTCTGACATCAATTGTGTCGTGGGAACGAGACTAGGCTATATGTGTGATCCCCCTCAAACACTATCAAAGCTTATTCATCTCCGTGGAAACAAAACTATGAAAGCCTAGGGCACTATCATTGGAATGTACTAAGTTCGAAGTAGACAATATCAGGTGGGTTGAGCAAGATGTGACATTGAGTATCTATATGCCTTCTTTCAATGAAACATCAATGTATGAATTAGAACTTGTACTGACCTATGACTGAGTTGTCCTCAAAGCCTTCTATGAATTCACAAGAATTTTGAAGTGAATAATAAATCTAGGTCTACCACAACAGATAGTGTAATCTCATCAATCTCACTCTCTCTATTATATAAAGCTTGCTAAGTGTAGTTTGTGAATATGCTATCTTTATAAACACAAGGTGTATAAACTTATTCAATATATCGAAAATGACCCTCGTGAGAGTTTACCCTAATTGACATTCCAGAAATGAAATTCCACCCACAAAATACATTGCTCGTATTTCCACTGCAAGCTTTGGTTGCCTATGTTTAAAATCACCTAATGCCAAATTGTTCATGGAATTAGGTGTCCGAGTTTTCTGATCTCTCTTAGTACAGACTCGAAGTACCACCACTTCCAATCACTTTTACTCTCATTCTCTTCTGGTTTCTTTCAGCGCCCCATTATTGCCACAGTGTTCATCTAAATGACCACAGGATTTTACAGATAAAGCATCTTAACATCCACACCAACCCAATGCTCCATTATATGAACTATATGAGACAAGCATTACAAATTAACACAGCTCCCTGGGATATCAATTTTTCTGAAACAAAAATGCATAGTCTTGCAAATGCAATTCATTCCATTAATTTAGTTTTTATCCACGTGCATGAGGGGAAATACATTCCCAAGGGTCTATGAGATCAGAAACACAGTGAGAACTCTAGAAGTGATATCCAAAATGGGAATGAGTTTTTTATCTACTCTTGAGTCCTGCAAAAGTGCTCCAACAACACAACATTAAGGAGACTATATCAGCATGCTCAAGTCCACCTTATAGGGCTTCAAACTTATCATCTTAACATGAAAACCTCATAGACGTATACCATTCATCATCACCTTCACATCCACATCACCGTTGTTGTTTCCACATCTTGAACACCAACTAATGAACATATGAAAATCAGGGGGGCTCCTGCCTAGAAAAAAAATGACAAGGTATTTTCCCACTCAACAGTAGCTTCACCCATCCATATCATGGTGCTGTGCAACAAATTGATCATTCAAAACTTTGGGAGTTTTGAACCCTAAGATGATCTTTTTTGCTGGAAGCTAAGATGCAGCAGGGTCTCTGTACAAGGGTTACCCTGTAAGTCTCCCTATGATCCAGAACTTCCCCCATTAGGCATCACTTTCAGACCTGCAGCAACACCTTTGGTGCAGGAACAAACACATCTCCCTGACTGCCATGACAAGTACTGTTTGCTAACTTGCAATTGTGAAAGGAAGAGGAAAACAGGACATTTTTCAGATCAGAATCAGCTGAGAGTTGGACTGGCTACTTACGAATGAATTATATTCGTCAACACATGTTGGGAGCCCGGCCAAATTGGTGACCTAAACAAATTAAAGGAATTTCTCCAACCAGGAGAGTCTATCAATGAAACCAGGAAAGAATAATAAAATGTTAATTTAATTTAATCTTAAGACTGAAGAGCCCAGATATGAACTCTATTACGGAAATGAGGGACAACATTTCCCGCAACCTATACATGACAGGTCAAGTACTAGTATCATATGCCATGGATTAAGAGAACTTACAGGCTGTTCCACGCCATCTTGTCCATCAACAGAGAAAAGGATTTTTAAAGCAGTGCCAAGACCAAGAACCTGAAGCTTTCCCCAAAGTCGACACTTCTCACATCCAACACAATCCATCAAAGCACTACAACAGGTAATGGATTAGTTCCTGAAGATATATATATATATATATATATATATATATATATATATACACACAACTGATATAAGCATGGTCAATGATCATATAGTAAAATAAAAGGTAGACAAAAGCAAACAAGAAGTGAATAAAAAAGGGGCAGGACAAAACTTTTTTTTCTAAACAACATATGCTTAACTGAATGAACAATAAAACTAACAAAGAAAAAATTGTATTACACCTCCTAGCTCCTACATTTTCGTCTCCTTTTCCTTTAAAATAAAGTTAACAAAAAAGAAAAGAAAACTTCTTTTTTTCCTTTAGAAAGAAAGTAAAAAAGAAAAAGAAAAACTAGAGAAAAAGTTAAGTCAACAAACAGATATCCTAATAAACAACTCATAAAGAAAGAATTTTTAGCTTACCTAATGTTTTTAAATTGTTTTTGTATCTGCTGCTTAAGCTCAGGCCCACTGCTGCCTTGCCATAACTTTGCTTCATCAAATGGGAGTGGACAAGCAGCTTGCAATTTGGGGTGGTAGAGAAGCTGCCTCATCAAGGACTGTGTTTTCAGATCCTCAGTAGGGTTACCAGTGTCATACTCAGCCTGTTCCAAATAATTTGCTGCCTGAAATACAGATTGTATAAGTATGCTATCAAGACAGCAAATTCCGGGATCTCAAAACAAAGAAGCACAGTTAGGATTCACCTTTGTGACAGCTCGAAGAACAAAGAGAAATGTGAAATACAAGTTTCTGACACGATCTGGGTATCTCAAAACACGATCATACATCAATTCAAGATTTTGACCCCACTGGAACCAACAATAATACAAATCAGAAGTTTATTTTAAAGAATGACTAAAAAAACTTGTCAATTAGACATCCCACTGAAATTCAAAAGTTACATAGAAAATTAAGATATCGCATCAGTCATCCAGAATCTAAAACTTCAAAAGTTAAAATTGTGTCCACAGTGGACTAGTTTATTCTTTCATTCTTGTCGCACTGCAAAATCAATGCAAACAGTTAATGGTAGCTGCTGGCCCAAGTTACACCACTTTAACAACCTGAAGATTGCATTCTTTAGTTTTTGAGTTGCTTGAAGGATTCGCTTAAATGGTCGAATGCTTCTAATGCTACATCAAACAAAAAGTACCCTAGTAACCAAACCAGATGCATTGAATCAATCTACATGATGCAACATAAAAAGACCAGTTCTAGATCGGCCCCAAAAACGGAAGTAGAAGAAGGAAAGAAAGAAAGAGAATAAAGGGGGAAATATTACATTTTAAAAATAGGTAGAGCGCCTAATGTTAAGATCTAGAATTATACCAGGTTGCTAGCTTCATCAAGCAGATAATCAGCAGCTATGTGGATGGAAATAGAGGAGTGAAGTCCAGATATTAACTTGTATAGAACTCTCTTCTCTTGGCAAAACTCTCCAGATGGATCTGCACAGTTAATTGAATCTAAATAAATAGTCCACCAAGTAACAAGCCAAGTCACACTTGCCCCAATCCTTAACTTATAGAAATTTGATACAGAAACTACTTTGAGGTTTTCGAACAGATACTATCAAAGTAAATAAACTAAACATTTATCAGTCAAGATGAAAAGTTGGAACAGAAGAACAATTGATTCCCATGTCAAATCAGTTCAAGAATATTTCCAAAACTGACTAAAAAACAAATACTTATTCTCCTGTAATAGATAATATTGAAAAGCAGATGAATCCAAACAATAGAAAATAAAAAGAAAGTAACACAAAATATATCATTTGATATGAAATATGCAAGCTAATTCAATGTTCCAATACGCTTTTGAACCAAAACAATTTTATCTTAAAAATGTTGTAAATGAAAGTCAATGGGTACTAGATCGGACCTTCCTTTTTATATAATACAAGGAAGATCATTCAATCACCTAATGAAGGACTCCAAATCAAACCTCACCATGAGTAAAACCACAAAAGCAGTTCAACGATCCCAATATCCTCACTCATTTAAGAGATATTTAAGGATGTAACGGCCAATTGTCACACATTTTAACTAGATAGCCATAATCCAACTTGGAATACCATTTTAATCACTCTAGAAAAATATAAAACAAAAAATAATACTTTAGTTCCTCTCTCTCTTTAATTAGAGAATTTTCAAATAAAGCCATAAATATGTTTTGTGAATGTCTTTTACATCCTGCAAGTGAAGAATGGTAGAAACCATGCTAAAGTGGCCTACAACCCCAGTGTGCAACCTTTATTGATCTTGTTGTCTAGGCTAGCATGTGTGTAAAGAATGATTTCCTGAGTCTAAGTTTCTTACACCTACCATTTCATCATGATTGCCTATTTCAGAGGTTGATAAGTATTCTGATATCTGAGATGTGTTTGTTAACAAATTCAAATAGACAGCAAAATTTGGAGAAGATTGCAAAATGCCACCAAAAAATGGGCTTGCCTCTACTCAACCCAACTGATCCAATAGATCATGGTCAGAGTTGTAAGAATTTTGAAGGGAGAAAATCCATAATAGCTGATTGAAATGAATGACAAAACATAACTAAATGATTAAACAATCAAGCAATGTATACATAGAAGAGCATCTGAGATTCTGACACAAGGAAAAACTTACACTTTGGACAATTCTCTGTGTAAATTGCATCCCATATTCTTCTAGCAGATGGCCCAACATATCCAGTGTAACGCTCAGGATTAAGTTGAAGATTGACATAAGTCATCTCGGCTGCTAAAGGAAATGAATAATCAATTTGTATTCTGTCCAATTGACATATATGAGATAACAACTCTTCATTTCCCCATGGTAACATGTTGGACATTGTGTTATTTACACACATCAATATATCATCACAGGTTTTTATGGTTTGTATATAAAGTTTAGAGAACTTAAGGGCCTGTTTGGTTCCAATTTAAGAATGGTTTCTAAATATAAGTTTTTAAAAAGTTGTTTTCAGAGTTCATTTTTAGAAAACAATGAAAACAACAATTTATTGTATTCTTGTTTTCTTCACAACTTTTGAAGTCCAATCAAAAAACAGTTTTTAAATATTTTGAAAACACTTCAACCAAACAAGTTTTTTGAGAATCTTGGATTTAAAAACAGAAAACAGTTTTTAAATCTTCTACCAAACAGGGCCTGGGCCTAACTTGTCTGACATTTATATCCATGTTGGCCACCAAAAGAAGTGTTAGTGGATACTGGATACAATGTAATGGCTAAAGCCATTCAAGAAATGGCAGTGACACCCAAGCTTTGTCATGAAGTACAATAGGTGTATGAATTGACCACGCATTTATGTGTTCATATACAAATGAATATAAACAAGAGCAAATGAATTTGACAAAAAAGAATGTTAAAAAACATAAGTGTCTATAGAACCTAAGATTTCAGCAAATCGTGGTTGCAAGACTAAAGCCAAGCTCATTGCTTTATCTTTTGGGTCTTATTCACTTGCATAAATTAACAGAACCTACTCTAAAGATCTTAAACAACAATATTTATATTGTAAAACTATAAATTTAAAGCAAGAAAAGGTAGAAAGAGAAGAGAATACCATTGTCAGTCTCATCATCATTGGTCCATGGATTGTCTATTTCTATCCAGCCTTTGAAAACTTTTCTATCTAAAGTGCGGTCTACAGCAGCCTGTGGTTTTCCCTCTTGACAAATCAAATCATCACTAGGAAGCCCGCGACGAAAGGGTGCTTTAAATGGCTCAGGAAACTCACTTTCCGGGCATTCACAGACACTACAGTCACGCAGTCGACACATACCATCGTCAGGCCAGAATGGGCAATCACACCACAATTTAACCTATAACAGCAGCCAATTGGAATATATTTAAATTAACACCTCAATTTGATATATAATAGGAATCAATCAGAAAATATTCAAGTATTCATGAATGCAAACAAATAATAACTAGAAGAGAGAGCACTAGATCCAAAATAAACTCTTGAAAAACAGATAATAAGCATAAAATTTCAAACTTTCTCTTTAAAAAGAAAGAGAACTAGACAAAAATCGGCCAAAAATATTCTTACATCATTCCATACCTTAAAATATCGGTAGAACGGGTTCGTAACAAGCTCTTGAAGCAATGGATGCAGCACTTCCTCATTAAGACTGTCAACAGTTTCGTAATCACAACAACAGTCCTCCACTATCCCAGTATATTTCCGTGAATTCTACACAAATTCATAAAAATAAGAAAAAAAAAAAAAAGGTGAATAGGTATAACGAAGTTTTACATCTAACAGCAATAACTGATGAAGCCTTGCAACACTCCAAATTCATACGCTCATCCAAATTCTTTTCCATCATCATCAAATCTCATCCATAACACATTTGTTTGAGTTCAAAGACACATGATTGAATCCTTCAGTCCACCGTCACAAATATTTTAATAAAGAAATTAAAAGTGTCTAAATTGACAAAGTAAACAAATTCTAACGTCAAACAAAAAACGAAATTTTTTAGAACGAATCCCAAAAAAAAAAAAAAATGAAATTCTTATGATCCAACATTCGTCAATTTGACTAAAAACCTCATGATCCAACAATTAACCAACAGAGTAAATTCCCATTCCGAGTTCCAATTATAAACATCACAATTGCCCCAATTATTCAGAAAAGACATAAACAAAAATACCAGAAACCGAAGAAGAAGCACAAACACACACACACACATACATACCGCACAGTCACAAGACTTGGCATTATGATGAAGGAAATGCAAGTAGATCTTGGAAGAAGTTCTGGAAGTAGCTGCTGTAGCAACAACAACAGCAAGAACAACAACACCCAAAGCCCCCCATCCCCATCCCCACCAAACTCCTCTCATCCTCTGCTGTTTCCCACTCTTCTCTTTGCTCTCTGCTCTCACCATCTCCACCACCAACTCGATCACAACAATTTTCTTCACAACAAGCTCTCCAAAAACCCTAATTTTCAATCGAATTGCAATCAAACTGCAAAAAAAAATCCACCGAACAAAACACTCTTGCTGGAAGGAGGAAGAATATGAAGAAATTTCTTTCCTTCCTTCGCCGACGTATCGTTGCTGTCAGAAGTGGAAGGTTCAAATGAAATAATAATAAATTCATTTAATTTAGTAAATGCAAAAATATACGTGGCAATGTGCCATCGTGCCGAGGCAACAAACTAAAAGGAAATTCATTGGATCCGTACCGTTGGTTTTATACTTGGATATGATCGGACAGTGAGTATTCAACAGAACACGTCATTCTATTGGTCTTTTTTTTGTTTTGTCAAATGTGCTCGTTGGAGGCCAATACCGTGGATGGAAAACGAAACCGCATAGTTTTGACTCATATTTATGAGGTTGGTTGGTGATGCTTTAAATCGCGCGAAATTTCAAAGATTTTTTTTTCTATAGAAAGAAACATTGTGATTTATTAGGATCCAGCGGAAACTACTGCAGCCCTCGTACATGGCCATTTTCTTTGGGATTGAGTTATTAAATTCTAAGATACATTTTTTTGATAATAACTTTGAGTTCATTTAAATTAGTCTCTCCGTGAAGTAAAAAGAAGATATCTGACACCAAAATCTCAATAAAAAAAAATAAAAAAAAGAAGATATGTTTCTAATTATTATTGTGTTTGTACATATTTTGAAAAGAGTTATGCTACGCAAACTCTTTTCCTATAATGTATTTCTACGCTAAAGCATGCATATGTTATATGCACGATTTGAGGAAGTCTAGAGTATCTGAGTGTGGAAGGGCAGAACATGAGTACAAAAAATATTATTTTTCTGAAAATGATCATTATTAAATTGCAAGTGTGTGATACTAGAAGAAGGACCTTCATATGATTTTCATTGATTCAAAAAAAGCCTATAACAGAGTATCTAAATAAATAATATGGTAGTATTATGGTATTAGAAAAGAACTTTTTTTTTTAGACCAAAACCATCCATTTAATAGGAAATATTTACATTAGAAGCATTCGTCATTACAAGGTCAACTTCAAAAGGAGTTTCCTCTAGCCAAAACACAAGAATTTAAAGAAAGTACATATTTACTAAGCCTTTGAGCCACCTGATTCCCTTCTCTTAGGGAAGCCTTTACAACCAAAATCGCTTTAACTATTTGCAATCTTTAATGATGTCCCCTTCTTCAGTCAAGGAATACTCATTACCTTCAGTAGTGCTCATTACTAGGGGTGTAAGCCAACCTGACTTACCCAACCAAGCCGAACATATTCCGATGGGTTGGATTTGGTTGATCTAGGTGTTTAGGTTGGGTTGAGTTCAAAAATTCCAACCTAAATGGTTCAGGTTGGGTCATGGGTTGACTCTTCTTCTTCTTTTTTTGTTTCAGTTGTTGTTCTTTGTTTCAGCTTCTTCTTTATTTCTACTTTTTTTTTTATTTTTTGTTATGCCTGTTCTTATTTTTCGTTGCTTCAACAAAGACCAATAGGTTTTTTTTTCTATTTTATTTCTTCTGAAGTTCAAGCCATCTTCTTAAGAAAAAAAATTAACAAACAATCTTAACCTGAACTAGTTCGAGTTGGGTTGTGTAGGGGTAAAAAGCTAGTTTGGTTCGAGTTGTATTTCATTTTTCCCAACTCGAACTGTTTGGGTTGGGTTGAGTTTTGGCTCCAACCCAACCCAATCCAACCTGTTATACCCCTACTCATTATTATGCTTGAATCACCCAGCCAGTCAATTGGGATAAGATTTAAATCTAATCGTAAATCGTAAGATTTTTTTTCGATTTTTCAAATATTATATATTAACAAGTCATTGAGTTGTTGAGCTGAGTGTGTAGTGAAGTGTGGTGTAAATTGTACACCATTGTAATGAGTATTTCTACCCTTGGTATTTATATGTGGCATTGTATATTTATAAACCATGTTTTATGAAATGATAGCATGTTTGGTTGCATTGTTTATGGAATGCATTGCACTTTGTTTTGAATATCGAACATACTTAGGCTTACTAGAGTAAGAAAAGTATGTGAACAATTCCATTGGGGTAAGTCTGTAGATGAAACCCTGGAATAATCAGAGAGGATGGTCAGATAAGTTGGGTTCTTCCTATGAATGCATCATAGGAATTACAGACTTACTTATGTACCTGAGGGTGAGGATTTGTCATTTATTTTATGCATTGTATAATATGTATAGAGTGGCGCATAATATATCCTAATCATGTATTGTTATTTACATGTTGGTTGCATTTTTGGTTTATAATGATTTAAATGTCATGTTTTAGTATAAATGCATATGTAATGCCACTGGTATAATATTCACTGGGCTTGTTGTAGCGCACCTAATTCCTTTTCATTACAGGTGTTGATCACAAGGGTAAGGCTCTTGAAGGGTAACCTGTGCCTCTTTTCTGTTAGGTATGTATGAGTAGGAGTTATGGTTTAAATTTTTATACTTTGTATATATATAAATATACCACTACTTATGATATGTATAAAATGGTAGTGGGTTGTCTATACAATTTGGAAACTATATGAATGTATGAGAGTTATGTGAATAAGGAACAGAATGGATAGATGGAATTTGATGTATATGCCAGATATGTTATATGCATTGGATTTGATATTATGTCGATATTTTGTGGATTATCATATGTGTGCGGAACCTCATATTTATGGGGAGGTTCTGGCAAAAATGTTTAGTGATTTTGTGAAATTTCTTGAAGGATGAAGGCTGACAGGGTACCATATACATTGATGTATGACGTATATGGTATTCTGTGTCGTTCGTGACGTTACCCTACAGGGGTGGTCGCGACAATTATGATAGACCTCCTATTTTGTTGGTATACATATACTCTTGAAGGGGTAAGAAGCTAACTTCACATGATTGTGAATGAAGAATTTGAGTATAAAAGAAAAATAGACAGTTTGTTGAGTTTTTTTTTCATGGAAGTTTTTCTTGTAAGAAAGTGTAAAAGAGAGAGAAAGCCTTTCAAATTGCTATACATTCTTTCTGTAAAGATTTCATTGGCTTACTCAATAAAACAATTTGTTTCTAGTTTTGTTCTTGTTTTCTTGGAGATTCCTATTAAGTCATCAAGGTACAAAATAAAGTTAAAGTCTTAAAGACTCAAAATTAATTATCAAAGTTCCAAACTTCAATCTTCAATCTTCATCATTTTCTTCATATTTTTCCTCATCATCATCATTCTCCTTCTTCGACTTCTTCATCTTCATCTTATAACACTCTTTTCCCTTTGTCACCCGGAGCAATATATTGCATTTTCCTTGGACCTAAAAGTAAAAGTAAAAAACCAATGTTAACTTGTTAAGTGATATTCATTATTTAATGTCTCATAAAGTTTTGTATTTAGAAATTAAATTAAATTGTGAATTTGTAATGTAAAACTTAGAATACCTCTTCTTTGTGACATGGGAGCATTATCACTGTCACACTTTTTTTCTCTAAAGCACTCTTCATCTAGCCATGAAGTGCCTTCTGGGAGAATTGGACCCTCTCTTTCTATGATCCACTCATCATCTAATTCCATATCTGATAAACTAATCGGATCATAACAATTTTGATCTCTTGTCCTCTTCTTTTTTCGATGTGAAGTTGGAGATTATACTTCACAAAGACAAGAACATTCAATCATTTTTGCTCTAAGTGGTTGCTGATAAGTTGCATATTTAGATATGTTTTAGAGCATGTTTGAGATAAGTTTTAGGATAATTTATGCATTAGTTTGGTTAGTTTATCTTAGTTTTGATCTATTTGTTAGTTTAGTCACATTTTGATAAACTATGCTTCATTTCAATTTTTAATTCTATAAGTTGATAGATTTGATTATCTAAGTGTGTTACTAATTAGATTCGTTTTGTTTTGTAGGTATTTAGATGATGTGCATGTGAGTTTGGATGATGGAAACAAAGTACGAGAAGTTTGAATGAAGATACTTGTGCAAAAAGGTGTGAAAGATAGACGAAAACAAAAGAAAAACGCCACAATGCACACTCTGAGCGCTACGGCACTCTATAGTAACGTTGCAGCGCTACATCCCTACTCAAAACGTAGCAATTTGCAATATTCTGAGCACTGCGGCACTCGCTCGATTAGGAAATTGCGCAAGTTACGATTGTTTGGTCATAACTTTGCCAATTGGACTCCGAATTGGACGCGGTTTGTTTCTATGGACTCCTTACTTTAAATAGAACATTATGAGAGGATTTTAAGAGGAGATAGAAGGGAGAACGGAGTCAATAGGGCTAGGGTGTGGAAGCAAGGAGAACAGCAAGATTGAAGACTTTGAAGATTTCTCCTACACTTTCCCTTCTTTCTACTTTGTTTTTTGATTTTAAATTTATGTTCATCATGTTATTTCATGCTTTTATCTTTCTAGTTATGAACTAAATCCTCTATCTAGAGGTGTAGATTGATCCGAACTTGATACTATGTTGTAGGTTTTATTGTTTGAGTATTGTTAATAAAGTTTTCATAGTTTATTTATATTTCTCATTGCTTAATGCTTGCAATCTCTTGATCATGGATTGAATGATTCCAAACTTGGGGGGTGGCACTCGAGAGAGGATTCCTTGGGTTGGAACAAGGGAAATATAACCTAAGATTATCAATGAATCGAGAGATTTATGATATCTTTTGAAGTTGTAGGAAGAATCACAAAACCTAATGAGTTGCTAGGGTTTTGGTTTTTATTGAGAGATCAAAATCAAGCCTTGGTGATATGTTCTAATTCGGCACTCGAGAGAGGGAATTAGAGACTTTAGGATTCTTGACTTATAAACCAAAGAACTGATTTAATAATCAATATATATATATATATATATATATATATATATATATATATATATATATATATATGCATACTTGAGAGTGAAGTGATATTGAACCTCTGGACTGTTCTATCTCTGATTTTCTATCTATTTCTATTGCATTGCTTTAGTTTACTTTTTAGTTATTTAATTGTTTATTTATTTCACTTAATCACTTGAATCTAATTTCCTAAATAAAGTTAGGGTTATTGAAACGGTATTTAGTGTGAGTATCAATCCTAGAGGATGACATCCGATATTTCATCGATTTTATATTATAACTTGACACCGTATGCTTGCGGTTTGCACGTAACAGTTGCATTTCTTTGAATGGATCTAATAAAACAAAAGGAAGTGGGATTCGCATCAACTAAACATTAAAGTTTAAACAAATCAATAAATGGTATAGTTGTTGTCAAAGACGACTTATCTAATTTTCTAATGACTCTAATTTTTAAAAACTTACATGTTCGAATGTACTCTCATTCCTTTCACAACCCGAAGAGCTACAAGTAAGACTTAAAATCCTCACAACCAACTTTTGCAAATCAGGTGCTCCATCTCCATAATCCTCCCACCAAAGAGCTGCAAATTATAAATTATAAATTGTTAATTACTAACTACTAATTAGATACTTAGATATACAAATACAATTAAGCCAAATGTATTAAAGAAAAATATTTTAATTTTCACATACCAGGTTGTTTTGTGGCTCTTGAAAGTTTTGTTGTTTCTTTTCCAAATAGGCCTTCACCTCTTCTAAATAGGTCGATTTCATCAACAACCACCATTCTTTCTCTAGTGGATGGAATCATTTTGTCTATGCAGTCATATAACCCATTTTTGATTTCAAGATCCATTTTAAAAGTGGGATCATACTGATATTTAGGGTTCAAAAGTAACCTATTGCATGTAGAGGCCTATGCAACTGAAGGTCCCATCTCTTATCAATGATATCCCAAACAGCCTTATATCTTTTTTTCACTCCACCCAAATTTCTAGCAATACTCCCCTTCGCACGGTCCATTGCTTCATATATATAACCCATGGGTGGCCTCTCTTTAGAATTGACTAATTGAAGGACCTTTACAATAGGTACAGTACTTTTAATGCAATACTTGAGGGATGACCAAAAGTTTCCATCTGTTAGAATTATGTCCCTCACAGCAAGTCCATCTCTCTTTTGGGCATTAGGACTCTTTTGCCAATCTTCACAAGTAAACATACCAATCAATGCTAATTGATGTTGGTGCAAACTCTTCATCGACAAGTAGCAGGTGGCAAAACGAGTTACTACTGACCTCACTAAATCCCCTCCTCTTGTGAACTTCCTTATCAAATTCAACACCCAACAATGATTATAGATGTAAACAATGATTCTTCTACTCTTTTCAATCACATCTGCATGAATGGGAAACCTACCAATATTCTCAAGCATCAAGTCTAAGCAACGGGTTGCACATGGAGATCAAAACAAATATTTCCTTTTTTCCATCAACTTATTTTTAGCATTAACGTATGTTGATGCTCCATCAGTAATGACTTGCACAATGTTATCTTCTCGTACCTCTTCAACAACTTCATCAAGAAGATGAAACAAATTATCAACATTCTTCACAATATTAGATGCATGAACAGATCTAAGAAATACAGTCCCCTTAGGACTATTCAGCAAGAAATTAATGATGGTTCTATTTTTACCATATGTCCAACCATCTGACATAATTGTGATTCATATCCTGCTCTATTCATTTATATATTTTGACAGTAAACCCTCCACATACTTTACCTCATTTTCAAGTAAAGAGTTTCTAATTTCATGATAGCTTTGGGTGCTTCAGCCCATGCCCATATGAAGTTATAACTTGAACCATTTCTTTAAAAAAAGGGTTTTTGACAACATTGAAAGCTATGTCATTACAATAAAAAAATCTAGCAATTTTTTGGCACACTTTTCCCCTTTTCTTCTTTTTTCCAATGTTCATTTAATGTGCTTTGTTTTCCCTTCCCCTTAAAAGGATCAAAAACCAATTTCTTTTTATGAGTTCCCTTTCCCCACCATCAATCTCTTCAACATCTTCATCACCACCAACATCTTACTTTTTACTTGGTCTTGTGCCAAACATTTCAATTTCCTTTTCTTCATTTTTTTTTTCTATTTTTTTTTCAAAAAGTTCTTAAAAAAAACACTCACATCATTGGGCACATTAGTGCAAGGCTCCGTATCCTTACTTGTTTGTGTCAAGTGGTGTTTCATCCTATAAACACCTCCATTAAAGTTTTACCCATAATAGTTATACTTAAAAAAAATTCTTGTTCCCTGGGTACACACAACTGTAATGGTCCCATGTAGGATCTTCCTTTCTACTCATCTCTATTTTCAAGTTTCAACACATAAAAAAAACCCAAATATGATTTCCTAGATTCCAAGTTTTAACAAGAAACTATCAAAATAAAAGACAATTTGTTTTTGAAAAAATGTGTAGATAGAAAATCACCTATCTTTGTCTTTTCTTCAATCTTCAAGCTTCGAACACTTTCTTTTGTTGTAGACACACTTCGCAAAAGACAAAAGTTGATTTAATCGACAATCGAAGGAGAAATCAACAATCCAAGTGAGGACCAAGTTTTAGGGTTTGAGAAGAAAAAAACAAGAAAGAATTTTTTTAAAAAATTTCTTGTCTTCTTTTTTACTTTTATAGGGATTAGAGAAAGTTTAGAATAGGTTAAAAGTTAAAAAATAAAAAATTCGCGACTTGCGTTGAGTTGCATGACTCAACTTGAGTTGTGTGATTTTTGCTGGTTTTCGATTTTTTGTAAACCTCGAGTTAAATCGTAAATCGTACGATTTTGATTACAAAGGGTAACACCATATTTGAGCTGATGCCACTCGATCACATTGCAGAAACCTATCCAACCCAACCGATTTATTCGTTGGTCGGGTCGGTCGGGTCATTGAGTTGGGTGCCTAGAAAAGATACTACCTCGATTGAAACTGGGACAATCGGCCGCCAACCAAGAGAGACAAGTGAAACTCCCTTCAGCCACGGGCCAAGGAACATCCTCAGCCATGGGCTGAAACCCATGCGGCCCAGGTCGACGCCCCCTTGACCATGAACCAATGGGACCCCCTCCTTGGCCATTGTCGAGGATCCCACCTCGGCCGAGGCGGAGGCCCCCTCAGTCACGATCGAAAGGACCCCCCTCGGTCCTAAGCTACAGCCGAAGGGCCTACTTCGCATGGCCATTGGCTGGGTCTCCTTAGGATCAGATTGTAGTTTTCCTCAAACTCAACCACGCCAAAAATAGATCTCAATGTACGAGATCACCAATTTAGTTCTGATAAGGAAAAGTCTTAAACGACTCCCGGTAATAAATGACAACAATAAATGCGAAAGATCTACCCTCGACTATAAAAAAGAGTCTTTATTCCACTGAAGAAAGGTATGTTTTAAACTCTAACTCTCTACACTTGTTATTTCTCTATACCAGAAACTAACTTAAGCATTGTAGTGGCCCCGGTGGCATCCCCTGGTGCCACCATTGTTTTACAGGTTACTTACATGCTTTGAGAGAAAAGGAGTTGGTCATGTGACAGGGAACAACTCAAGATCAAGGTCGATGCTTCAAGAGGCTTTTATTGTAAGTAGAGATTAGACATAAGTAGTCATTCTAGCCCCCCTGATAAGGATGCCCATCTCGCCGTAAGCGGAGACCACATCAAAGTTGCTTGTGTCGACCCGTCGCCTACCGAACGCCTTGCTTGTGAAAAATCTCTTTGATGTATTTTGGCTAGGCTTTATACCCCGTGTTCCCGGTGCAATTTTCAACTGAAACATTTGGCGTCATTTGTGGGAACGACCGATCAATTTTCTTGCCCAATTAACATGAGTAAAAGCTACGCACCACATCATCTAGAAAATAAGCTGAGAAACATGAAAGAGCATATATCGACGTTGGCAGACATACCAAATGGGCTACGAAATGCGAGAATTGTCAAGCAATTCACATAACTCGAGTCAATCCCCTCTCAGATCGGGGGCTTCCCCTCATATTACTTTAGTGGTAAAAGATTTTGAGGCTAGTTCATCGACAGATGCCATAATAGGATAAATAAAACTTTTCTTCATTGACAAAAACTTACATGCCTTGCTTCTGGACAAGATACAAACTCCACAAAAGGAGTCGTATCACGAGAAGAAAGACCCAATTAATCATCTCACAAAGTATAAGTCATGGATGAAGCTGCATGGCACGACCAGATGAAAACAAGTTGATTGTGCGACAAAGAACAAATCTTAAGAGGTCGTTGCGACCTTCTCTTGATGAAGTTGACCCCATGACACATAACAAATCCTAAGAGGTTGTTGCGACCCTCTTTCGATGAAGTTGATCGCATGACAAGGAACAAACCCTAAGTGTGGCGACCCCACACCCTGGACCACCAACCCCACAAGGGACCGCGTGCGGAACGTCGGGGCAGGACGCCCGACGTAGGCACCTTCAGCCTCCTCACAACACAACCGAGGCTGTTGAGGCCCTACGAGCCTTAGACAAACCCGAAACATAACCTGATAAACATGTACTATTCTACCATCTATAATAATTCAAGACATAAGATAAATCCACAAAAAGTTCATGACTAATGCATAAACCCATCAGTCTATCAAGATGGACGTCACACATAATGATCCAAAACCATGGGTACAAAAAAAAACCCGTCATATGTCCACATGGTCTATTTACCAAAGTCCCAACTCACCAATACTAAAAAATGTGGTAAGTGTTATAATTACATAATTCAAAATATGATTATATCATAATTAAAACAAACAAAGTTCAATCAAAAGTGTCTCTTAACTCACGTTGAGGCCTTAAACTCTAACGCCGGCAAGGTCCTCAAGAGATGACTACTCCCTTGCCCTCATCCTGAATAGAAGGACCTAAGAAAGGAAAATGAGGGTGAGCCAATGGTGCCCAGTGAATAGAATTCAGATATGTCATCAATACTCATCAATATAATCCATGTATGCATGCCAATGTGTAGAATGATTAAAAGCATCACATATAATATCGAGCATTCAGATATTTAGTTCAATGCAAGTAAAAGCCTTTCGTTTCGAAAACCACATTCCATATTCATTGGGGCTAATAGTCCACGTATTTTATTATCACACTGTTCTTCCCCCAATCATGTGCATTTGGGGCTAATAGTCCACACATTTATTATCGTGTTGTTCTTCCCCCAAATACACCTATTCAAAACCCTCCTATGACGAGGTCAAGTCTCTATGTTAGCTAGATAGGTGAGTCAGACCAAAGTCATAAGGTTTTTCCACGTCATGCATCATTTGAATAATTAAAACACGTTTTATGCTTTTAACATACAACATATAAGTGATATGATGACATAAAAGATTTAAACATAACGATAGCACTACACATGATCAATTCCACACACGATAACCAAACTGAATCATCCAAATCAAGATCCTGAAATATTCATCAATACATGTACATACATCAATTACCATGATCATACCCATACATAACACTACACATGATCAATTCCACAACTAGTAGGCCCATACATGCCTAGGCCTTATCATGAGTTTCATCTTCTCATGATCAACCTCAACATCCATACAAGACTTGGTCTAAGTCATCAATTCCAACACAAGTCCCAATCATTCTAAACCATGAAAGATTGATCAAAATCAATACAAATTCCCAATTTAAGCCAATACATGCAATATGCCCCAATTTGGGGAAAATCTCTACAATAGGGCATAAAGTCAAATTGAACTAACTCATTCAATTCTCATACAAGTCTAACCATCATAAACCCATATTCAAACTCAATTAGGGTTCAATTAGACAATTCTCAAGTCAATTTGATCAATTGACTTAATTTAGGTAAAAAGCCCCAATATTGGGCAAAGTCTCAAAATTAAACCCTGGGTCAATTTTACACTAAGTCATCATGTTCAGCCATGATAATCATTAATTTAGCAACAAGGATACATCAACAATGCTTATTTATTCAACATAGTTGACATGCAAGTTCAATGCAAAACCCTAAGTTCATTTTCTAGGTTTAGGGCCATTACACTTAACTCCACCAATTTCTTGCTAGAAATTGGGGAAAATGGTGTCATTGGGTTTCAAATCAACCTAGGAACCCAAATCTCAAACATAATCTTGGTCCTAAGGGTTTCCAACAAAACCCTAACCCATGCACCAACCAAAAACATGGTGAAGTGCTTGCAAAATGCACATTAGGTGTAGATCTAGGCCATAGAGGGTTGTTTCTATCATAAACAAGCTCAAAAGAGCAAAAATCAGTCAACCCTAGGTTAGGGAACACCCAAAACCATGACCCATGGAGAAACTACACCATTAGAAAGCTTACCCTCACCTTCAATGGTGATTTCATGGAAAGAAATGGAGAAAAATACTTTCCTTAGGGTATAGATGGTGAAGATTTCCCTTGGAAACCTTAGTTTTTCTCCCTTTTTCCTTCTCCAATGCGTGCTTGGCTCATATGGGGAAAGTAGCAACCTTTCCCCCCTTTGAAACACTGAAAATTGGCCATTTTTCACAAAAAATCGTGCCTAGAAAACAGATGCGCCTAGGAGCGCGCTTAAGTGCGTTACTCCCTCACTAAGAGCACCTAAACTTTATTTTTTCACTACGCGCTCAATACTCATCGGAATTTCGAGTATGACCAGTTGATTTTTATGTAAAAAAGTGTTACGGACTCATTTCTAATATCCCAGGTCAATTTGACGTACCAATAATTAATTATCATAAAATTAACACATATACACAAGATATTTCAATATAATTGTCATATTTACCATGTGTTGAGATACAACCTTCCCATATATCAAAAAGGTGCATTAAATGAGGTCATTTAATGTGGTCTTTTCAACAAGTCACAAGTCCATATGATGACTTGTTCAACAAGTTACTTTTATGTAACTTCTCCAACAAGCCACTCACAATAGTATTAATATGACAAATGATATTAACAAATTTAATAACACCACCAATAATACCCTTTTATATATATATATATATATATATATATATATAAGCTATAATCACACATCAAACATCAAACACAACCAAACACACCAAGGCAAACACATAAAGTTTGGGCAAAATGCTAATGAGTTATGGGCTAGATGAAAGGTTTTCGGGGCGTTACACTAAGAGGTCGTTGTGACCATCTCCTAATGAAGCTGATCGCGCGATGAGGAAAAAATTCTAAGAGGTCATCGCGACCCCCTCCTGATAAAGTTGATCGCGCAACAAAAGAATGTTGACCTAAGTGGTTTTTCACTAAGATTCTTCCTAGTGTTTTGATGCTAACAAACAATATGTGTCACAACGCCCCTAACGTAGGCTGACGTCATGACTGACACAGTGTGCTATACGCTGTACATACGCATATACAATATACAATACACTGTCAGCCTCAACGGACATTCACAATACTTTCCAAAATTTTTAGATATTTTTGACGGCACCTCCCCATAAAATGAATAATTCACATTTTTTCCTGATATACCACAAATCAAATCAAATATATATATATAGATAATCATCTTATTCATTCAATAAATCAAATTCTCACCTGATAATTATATGTGATCATCTCATTTCATCATCACAAGCATTGTCTAACCCAAAATATCAAATCAAAATCCATGTACAACCCATCTATGTGATAATATATATATGTAGGATGTGATATATATTCATTTGAAAATAAAGCAAATATAATCCATTTCCTTCGCATACACGTATATTAACAAAATAAGACACGTATCTACTCTCGTGCTTTTCTTTTTAACTCTATACCTGAAATATTGAAGGAAATGGAGTGAGCAAACAACAACTCAGTGAATATATTTCTTGATATGACAATTATATGCATTTAGGGAAATATGACATTTAAAATCATTTCAAACAATTATTAAACACATGCATCATTCAACGAATATATTCTACATGTCAACAACATAAATTTCATTAGTTTTCAAGAAAACAATGCATCCTTTCCACGAAATCCACAATCTCCCTCCTTCAAGGCAAGAGAGCGGGTTTAACCCTTGTATGGTCGTTACAAGGTAGCCACAGCCTCTCATTATCCACTTCACAGTCATTTCAAGGATCTCCAATCCTTGTTAGGACAGGCCTACTGACAATGAGGTTACGCATAACACTCACCCGGGTCTAATTCCTAACGAAATGACACCAACTTGCCTTTGCAAGTCTCACATGCTCCAATGCTAAAAAGAAATCATTTATGAATGCAAATTAAAACACAATGCAACAATATATGCATAGCATATTTACATTCAAACATTTCATATATTTAAAATGTCATACAAGAACCAAAATCAAGAAAATATACTCACAGTACATGACTTTTCAACTTAATTACAATCACCGTCGCTTTCGAGTGTAGCTCTAATTTAAATCCAACTAACTCAACCTGTCACAACCACTTCATAATTCAATTTCATTTATTCATATCTATTTACATATTTAACTTCTCAACTCACTTTAAATCACCAATAATAAAGATCAACCTTCAAAATATTATACATATTCTGTGACTTTAAATTCCAACTCAATTTAGGACTCATAAGCAGTTGAAGAAACTACTATCTCGTTTCTGTGGTCAATCTAGATATTTCCAAAAGAAAGAACAATGAAAATATATTTCCAAGTCATATTTTTCACTAGTTCTCAGTTTTATTTTTCTCCTGGAACATATATCAATTTTATTAAAAAAATAATACATTCCTAAAATTATTTTGTCCACATCGACACGTGTAAAATCCGTCATACTACCATTATACTACCTTCAACAGGTATTTTACTAAGGTTTTACACGTTCGCGAAGGTCACGAAAGTAAATTTTACACGTTCGCGAAGGTCAACAACATAAATTTCATGAGTTTTCAATAAAACAATGCATTCTTTTCCAGGAAATCCACAATCTCCCTCCTTCAAGGCAAGAGAGCAGGTCTAACCCTTGTATGACCGTTACAAGGTAGCCACAACCTCTCATTACCCAATTCACAGTCATTTCAAGGAGCTCCAATCCTTGTTAGGACATTGCTACTGACAATGAGGTTACGCATAACACTCATCCGGGGCTAATTCTTAACGAAATGACACCAACTTGCCTTTGCAAGTCTCACATGCTCCAATGCAAAAAAGAAATCATTTATGAATGCAAATTAAAATACAATGCAACAATATATGCATAGCATATTTACATTCAAACATTTCATATATACAATGTCATACAAGAACCAAAATCAAGAAAATATACTCACAGTACAAGACTTTTCAACTTAAGTACAATCACGTCGCTTTCGAGTCCAGCTCTAATTTAAATCCAACTAATTCAACCTGTCACAATCACTCCATAATTCAATTTCATTTATTCATATCTATTTATATATTTAATTTCTCAACTCACGTCAAATCACTAATAATAATGATCAACCTTAAAAATATTATACACATTCTGTGACTTGAAATTCCAACTCAATTTAGGACTCATAAGCAGTTAAAGAAACTACTATCTCGTTTATGTGGTTCATCTAGATGTTTTCACAAGGAAGAACAGTGAAAATAGATTTCCAATTCATATTTTCACTAATTCTCAGTTTTATTTTTCTCCTGAAACATATATCAATTTTATTAAAAATATAGAACATTCCTAAAATTATTTTGTCAACATCGACACGTGTAAAATCTGTCATACTACCATTCTACTACCTTCAACAAGTAATTTACTAAGATTTTACACGTTTGTTGAGGCATCCAAAGTCAATTTTACTCACAAAAATCATATATTTAGCTACTAAAAATATCAAATCATATCCAAAAATCACGATCTTAGTATCGAAACGTCCAAAATTCAGTTCTCTACGATTCTATGATCTCAAACCGGAGTTTCACTCGAGTCCAATTCCATTTTATTCACCGGATATAATCATAATACTATTCACAATACTGTTCATGTTGTCACTATTCATTGGAAACATGGAAATTTTTACTAAAATTGTCAAACGGTCTCCAAAAATCATGAAATTAGCATCGATGGACTCGCAACAGTGCATTCTACCATTCTATAGCCTTCAACTGGAGTTTCATCGGGTTTTAAATGATTCGAAAGGTTTTCAATCTAAACTCTAACTTCCAACAAACTTCCAACAGCCATAAAAATTCTAAATGAACAAAGAAATGAAATCTAACCACATATTCGGGGTTCCTACAGTCTAGGGAGTGTTTTTCCACCTTTCGAACAAATTTTCATCTAAGTTGGGTAAAAACCTCAATTTTGAAAACACCGTAAAATGGTTCCCATAGCTAAAATTACTCCGCTAGAATCGTTACATCTAGCTTAGATATTAATTTCACGAAGAATTAGAGAAAAAATCACCTTCCGTGAGTCCTGATTTAACGCGAATCTCGCGTTTCTCCCTTCGTTCTCGTCTTCCTTCTTTTCTCTGTTCGTTCTTCTTTCTTCTCTTTCTCTTTTTTTCTTTCTTTTTTTTTGGACGTTGGTGAGAGAGAGATTAGAAATGAGATAAGTGAGAGAATGATAAGTTTATAATATTTTATAATATCAAGGTCATTTATATCATCTTATACTAATTGTCACACCCCGCCCGGATGCGCCTAAACCGGCGGTACACTTACGGACGGGGCGCACATTTGGAACGATAATAATGGTAACACAGAGTGCACAGCGGAAATACGGTACACACAGTACAAATCTAATTTCATTTAATTCAGAATACTTTTGTACATAAAATGGTCAAGGGAACATACTGCCAAAATCCCAAATGAATCATACAAAGGGTACAAAATGTGGGCCCCATAACCTGCACCCAATCCACTCTAATTTCCTGTGAAAGATTGGATAATAATGGAGTGAGCTTAACGCGCTCAGTGGGTAAATAGTGCATGAGTATAACAATTAATAAAGCATACTTCAATATCAAATATCTTAAATACACATGTGAGCAGCATAATCAATCAATATGAATGTATGCATGACACCGTCTCGTAATGGTTTGATGAACGTACATCGCCTGAATTCACGTACAGAAACGATGCTCTGAATTCACGTACTGATGTCCCTCCCCGGGTGTAGCCGGGTTCTCATGTACGTCCCTCTCCAGAGAAATATAAAGAATAGTGAGCAATGCTCCTAACTATTCAATGAGTCATAAACCATATACGTCCCTAGGTGGTGATATGTATGATGCCAGTGCATGAACTGGTCTAGTCTTTCTTGACATTTAGACTGACTTTGGCACGTCTGGTGATCCTTATTAGGGTCGGTATCACGACGTGCAAGATTAGGACATTCAGTATTACTGTATAAGCTGATAGCTTTCAATAAGACCAACTAGATCAGTCCCCAGTTGAGAGGTGAGACACAAGGTCTGCTTAAATACCAATCGCCTAGAGCAGCCCGCTGCCTCCCGTTCACTATTTAAAGCTATTGAGGACAAGACCGAGTCTAGTTGAGTCAGATTGACCACAAATCCGGCATTATAACAGTGCAATACATGAATTCCAAATATACAGGCATATGTGCGGCAGTATAAACAATATATGACATAATGCAGTGTAAATGAATAGTAGACATAATAATAATTGAATGTAAACTTTAATAAAAGTTATGAAACACGCAAGCCTATGTTTCGTTCCCCACCTTCAGATAAAACTTCTTCTTTCAGATCTGGCGCTTTCCTACGGACAGAACTTCGTTGCACCGCTTTCAGATCTGGCGCTTTCCTCCAGACAGAACTTTGTTGCACCGCACCGAGAGTCTCGGACAGATAGTCTCAAACACTTAGAATGCGTGGAAAGGAGAAGAAATTCACAAGAGAAGGTGATTTGGTGTGAGGAATGAGAAATGAGGAGGTTTCTTATATAGAGATTTTTGCGCCTGAACGTTCTTGCATGCGCCTAAACGTTCTGGCATGCGCCTGTACGTTCTGGCATGCGCCTGAACGTTCTGGCATGCCTTGCGCCTGAACGTTCTGGCATGCGCTTGAACGTTCTGTCATGCTCCTGAACGCTTGGCATGCATTGCGCCTGAACGTTCTGTAATGCGCCTGAACGTTCTGGCATGCGCCTGAACGTTCTGGCATGCCTCTGAACGTTCTGTCATGCGCCTGAACGTTCTGGCATGCGCCTGAACGTTCTGGCATGCGCCTGAACGTTCGGGCTTTGCCCAAATAGTAAATTTTTTTTTTTGTGAAATACAGGATATTACACTCTACCCCCCTTAAAGGGCCCCTCGAAATCAAGTCAAGTAGTGATGAGGGTTATCGGCTTGAGAAGTAGCCACAGGTGGATAAGGAGGCCACTGCATGTGTGCATCACTATATCCATTGATATTATTTTCAGACATATGCGTAGTTATTGAAGTGAAACAATGGATCAAGATAGGTGTAAACAATGTTTCATCTTGTGATTGATAAGTGAAAATAATACAATGTATCACATCATCAGTTGGTACTAGAAAACAATTCAGGGTATTTCTGTTGAATTGTTGCTTTGAGTTCCCATGTTGCTTCCTCTACGCCGTGGTGATCCCAGAGCACTTTCACAAGTGGTATGCTACGTCGTCGTAGTTCTTGAGTTTTTCGATCTAAAATCTGGATTGCTTTCTCCTGATACGTATTTCCTTCCTCAACCCGAACCTCGACTAAAGGGATGATATGCGAAGGATCAGGGCGATACTTGCGAAGCATAGATACGTGAAAAACGTCATGAACCTTAGGCATGGATGATGGAAGGGATAGACGATAAGCAAGTTTGCCAATACGTTCAATGATCTGAAATGGACCGATATATCGCGGGGAGAGTTTGCCTTTGATGCCAAAGCGTTTGACACCTCTTGTGGGCTGGACTTTCAGAAAAACAAAGTCCCCCTTATCAAATTATAGAGGTTGTCTCCGCTTGTCAGCATAGCTCTTCTGTCGACTTTGTGCAACGCGAAGTCGTTCCTTTACTAGTGTGATCTTCTCAGAAGTCTCTTGAACTAGTTCAGGGCCTAACTGCGGTCGATCTGCCATATCTAACCAGCATACCAGAGATCTGCAAGGCCGACCATAGAGAGCCTCGAATGGTGCCATGCCGATACTAGTTTGGTAGCTATTGTTGTATGCAAACTCAGCTAGATGCAACTACTTTGCCCATCTGTCATTAAAGTCCAAAATGCAGCATCGTAACATGTCTTCTAAGATTTGGATAAGCCGCTCTGACTGCCCATCAGTCTGAGGGTGGAAGGCTGTGCTCATAGTGATCTTAGAACTCATTCTATTCTGGAAGCTTTTCCAAAAGTTGGATGTGAATCGAGGGTCTCGATCAGAGACGATCGTGAGTGGTATGCCATGCAGGAGTACGATCTCTCTTTCATAGAGTTCTGCAAGTTTGGCGGGATTATCCGAGAACTTTATTGGCAAGAAGTGTGCAGACTTTGTAATTCTGTCAATGATTACCCAGATAACATCTTGCCCTTTATTGTTTCGAGGTAAGGCTGTGACAAAATCCATTGCGATGTTCTCCTGTTTCCATTCTCCAATAGGTAACGGCTGGAGAAGTCCAGAGGAAAGTCTTCGTTCTGCCTTGACTTGCTGGAAAACGAGACATCGAGCAACGAAGTCTGCAATTTCCTTCTTCATTCCAAAAAACCAGAATTGTCGCTTGACATCCTTGTACATCTTGTCACCCCCAGGATGCATAGTGTACCTCGAACAGTGCATCTCAGTAAGCACTTCTTTACGAACCTCAGGATCGTTCGGTAGGCAGAGACATTTTTTATAGCAAATGGTGCCGTCTCCAGAGACCGACCAATGAGGAAGGTCCTGGCCGCTGAGTAGAAGGTCTCGTTTCTCCTTTAACATAGGGTCATTGGCTTGTGCGGTTGAAATCTTTCGAACGAGCTCAGAGTTGACTGATAATTGAGAGAGTCGTGGTCTTGGTCCTTCGACGTTCAGCTATAGGTTAAAGTTCTCCAACTCTGTAACCAACTTCCCCATTTCGTAGTTAAGAGTGCAAGCAACATAAGATTTTCTACTCAGGGCATCGGTCACAACATTAGCCTTTCCGGGATGGTACTGGAGTTGAAAGTCATAATCTTTCAAGAATTCCAACCATCGTCTTTGGCGGAGGTTAAGGTCTCTCTGAGTGTATATGTACTTAAGACTCTTGTGATCCGAGAAGACCTCAAACCGTTCGCCGTATAGGTAATGACGCCATAACTTCAGTGCAAATACGACAGCTGCAAGTTCCAAGTCATGCGTTGGGTAATTACCCTCATGAATCTTCAGTTGCCTGGATGCATATGCAACCACTTGCCCTTCTTGCATTAGCACGGCACCTAAGCCTTAGAGAGAGGCGTCGGTGTATAATGAAAAGCCAATTGCATTTCTTGCAGTGATAAGTACAGGTGCTGTCGTGAGGCATTTCTTCAATTCCTGAAATAATGCTTCACAGGCGGGATTCCAGATAAATCGCACGTCTTTTCGAGTGAGCTTGGTCATAGGTTCAGCAATCTTTGAGAAGTCCTTGATGAAGCGTCTGTAATAGTCAGCCAAACCAAGAAAACTCCTAATCTGAGTAACAGTGGTAGGCTGCTTCCAGTTTAAAACTACTTCAACCTTAGAAGGATCTACCTCAATGCCATTCCCTGAAACCACATGGCCTAGGAATTGAACTCTCTTTGCCCAAAATTCGCACTTACTCAACTTTGCATACAGGTGGTGGCTTCTCAAGGTCTCGAGGACCAGCTTCAAATGTGTTTTATGGTCTTCCTCGGTCGAGGAATATATCGAGATGTCGTCCACAAAAACCACCACAAATCGGTCTAAGTATAACCTAAATATGCGATTCATCAAATCCATGAATGCAGCAGGTGCATTTGTTAGACCGAACGGCATAACTAAGAACTCGTAATGACCGTATCGAGTTCTGAACGCCGTCTTGGTGATGTCCGACTCTCGGATCCGGAGTTGGTGATAACCGGACCGTAAATCAATCTTAGAGAAGTATTTGGCATCTCTAAGTTGGTCGAATAAGTCATCGATCCTGGGCAACGGATATCTGTTCTTGATGGTGACGTTATTCAACTTGCGATAATCGATGCAAAGTCGTAACGAACCATCCTTTTTGCGAACAAACAGAACTGGAGCGCCCCAGGGTGATGAACTCTTTCGGATGAAGCCATTACTCTCTAATTCCTTAAGTTGTTTGTCTAATTCGACCAGTTCAACATTTGACATTCTGTATGGTGGAATTGAGATAGGCCCTGTCCCTGGTTTGAGGTTGATCTCAAAATCGAATTCCCTAACTGGAGGTAGACCAGGAAGGTCATTAAGAAAAACCGTTGGGAATTCAGATATGACTGGAACATCATGTACTTCGAGAGGGTATAGTGCTAGTGAGTTGGTTTCATTGCCAAGGGATAGAGCTCGGGGTTGTGCTTTGAGAAGGGCAACTGTTGATTTGTGTATCCATTGCCTCGTTCCCTGAAGCTTGACCAACTCTCTTGTAGGCAAGGTTAACTGAACTTGTTTCTTCATACATTCGATATTTGCATTCAGTGGTGTTAACCAGTCCATGCCAAGGATGATGTCGAAGTCTTCAAAATCCATCACAAACAGATCGGCATATATTATATGTTCTGACATTCGAAGCTCACATCGAGAACACTGCAAGTTGACGTCAGCACCAGATCCAAACGGTGATGTGACATGGAGTGTGATGTTTGTGGATTCAGGATGCAGGCCTAAATGTCTTACCAATGCTGATGATATAAAAGAATGCGTAGCACCTGAATCAAACAAAACATGCACCATTGTATTGAACAAAGGAAATGTACCTTCGACGACATTGTTGTCTGGTAGGGGATGTTGAGCGATG
Organism: Paratinospora sagittata; assembly: GCA_035771175.1. Lineage (NCBI taxonomy): Eukaryota > Viridiplantae > Streptophyta > Magnoliopsida > Ranunculales > Menispermaceae > Paratinospora > Paratinospora sagittata. The sequence goes on from CM069610.1 coordinate 29,195,532, forward strand.
GCGAATGCTCGGCCCTGATTCCGTTGACCCTGGTTCTGCTGGTTCTGCCTGGGTTGGGCATTAGCAGCAGGTGGTGCTTGTTGGACCGGAATAGCCGGAGTAGGTTGCTAAAGGTGCGGACAAAGATGTTTTACATGGCCCTTCTGGCCGCAGTTGAAACATGTCGGATGATACTGCGGATGGTTCTGTTGGCCATGCTGATTGTTCTGCTGGCCATGTTGAATGTGGTGTCGACCACCACCTCTGCCATTGCCGTTTCGACGGCCACCTCTTCCATAACGACCTCCGCGGCCATGATTTCGGAAACCCTGATGGTTAGGGTTAGAAGGTTCAGCGGCAGGTGTTGTGGTCTCATTCTTCGAAACCGGGGCTGGGAGGGCTGGGTTTTGATTGTAGTAGGGATTTTTCTTGTTGCCCTGTTGCATGCCTTGTTGAGAAAACGTTGCAGGCTGTTTGCCCTTATTCATTCGCTATTCCTGTAAGAGCTTCTCTTGTTCAAAGCTCATGGCTTTGTCAACAACCTCTTTGTAAATCTTGAGATCCAAGATTGATAAGGCTTGCCGAATGTCATGGCGAAGGCCATTATAAAATTTCTCAGTCTTATCTCGCTCCGTTGAGATGGTGGAGAAAGAGTAGACGGATAATTCTTTGAATTTTCCAGCATATTCTCTGACCATCATGGTGCCTTGGTATAACTTAGCGAAATCCTGTCGCTTCTGCTTCGTCACCGCACTGGGAAAATATTCATCAATAAACATTGACTCGAATTGTTGCCAAGTCATATCGGCTATGTTGACCTGTGGGTCTTCTTTCACTGTGATCCACCATTTGTTTGCTCCACCAACAAGTTGGTAGGTCGCTAGTGGAATTTTGCGAGTCTCATCGACTCCCATGGCATCAAGAGTCTTCTTTGACTCATCCAGCCACTTTTGAACCTCATCAGGATCAATGGTGCCATTGAAAGTAAGAGGTTGTAGCCGCTTGTATTTAGTAATCTGATCGGTTTGAGCTTCCGACCCAAATTTTACAGGTGCTTGAGCCGTGGCAACCTGACTGGCTGCAGTCTCACGAACGGCAGTTTGAACAGTGGCCTTCATCGCCTCAATAAATCCAGCGAAGAAGGTTTCAATGCTTGAAGGCATGGCAAAGGGTGCAGATGGGGGTGGGATTGCCTGCCCAGATGGAGTGGCAGTGTCGGGTGTGGCCTGTGCTGTTGTCAGTGGCGGCGGTTCCTGAATCTCAGGAGGTGCCTCAACTGTGGGACGAACAGTACGTGGCCTTCCTCTCTTTCTTGTTTGCATTTTCTCACTGGCAAGGAGAAAATAAAACCAAGATTAAGAAACTGTAGGCAAGTATAATGTTATAGTATTGGTTCATAGGTGGAAGGTAGTTGTTTTGATTGTGCGGGGATCCCCTAACTGGAACCCCATGGATATTTGGATTTGTTTGTGGTGAAAAAGTTTGAAACAATGGGCTTATCGGGATGTTTGGTCCTCCAAGATTTGGTGACGCCCAATATTGTTGTTGTTGGTTCACAGCAACTTGTGGAACTGACGGATACTGTACCGTAGGAGTTGGAAATCTTTGGTACGAAGTGGTGCCTGGAGTGGGCACGTTCCACGTTGGTGGATTTGCTTGCGTACCGTGTCTATCATGACTTTGTGTAGGTTGATTTAGTGTGGCATATAACTCTTCATCAGTGAATGGTTGATCGGTTGGATCACTATTCGAGGCTAGGTCTGATGTAGGATTTGGATGTGAATCATTATTTGGCCCTTCTTGGACGGGCATCTTGCGTCGACTTTTGTGAAGGAAACGTCCATGCTTGTCTCTCATTCTTTCGGCATTTCTTATCGTCGTGCCGAATAGTATCCTCATAATCAAGACTCCGTAGCCGATGAATTCTTTTCTTAAAGGGTGTTGTATTACCCTCAACATTTGTTGGATAATAATGTGAGGTAGGGAGACCTTAATTTTCTTCTCTATGCAGTATAACATCAGAAGTTGAGCCCTTGACATAGTGCCTCTAGTCCCCCTTTCTGGCAAGATGTTGCCGTAGACAATCTTTCCAAGGCCGACAAGAGATGGCTTAAGATGATTGGTTGGGAGGTTGGTGTATGTTGATTGAGTGTATGGCTCTTTGACGAGGGAATTGAACAATTGTTCATTAGATTCTGCGATCTCTGCAACTGTCTAGGGTTCATGTGGATCAATAATCCATTCCTCAATCGGAATCTCCAAAAGTCGAGCAATAAGGTCGACGTTGATAGAAATTTTTATCCCCATAACTGTTGTCTCCAATACAGGGTTGTTTCCCTATTCTGGAAGTCCTACGTAATTCATGGTTTCGTAGAAGGATCTGACCAAGTTGTAAGAGACTTGTCCCTCGACTTTGGTTATATTTAACCAATCCAAAGTTGCGAGTTTGTCGTGAAGGATTGGGCGGAGGCGGAGATCGCTATTGTCGATGCTCCTCATAGTCATAACCTCTCTTTTGGACAATTCCTTAAGTCTAGTGGGAATTGGTTCCCTGCTAGTGGAAGTTGGTCCTTCCCTTGATGTCATTCTTTTGCTGAAAGGAAAATAAATTTGTATGTAAAAACACAAAATATATTCCTAACATTTTTAAGTGTTATGCCTTGTTTGCTAGACATTATTTTCGAGTTTTCTTTTGATGGTTGTGCCATCATGAAAGTTTCTTCATTAGTGATTTAATGTATATATGTCATAGTCACATATGAATGTATTGACATATTTAATGATAACTATAGTTCCCATAAATCATCTATATATATATATATATATATATATATATATATTTGAAATTAAACTATATAAAAAATCATATATAGTTGTTTTTAATCCAAATCTTAACTATATATATAATTCATATATATATAGTTTTAGATATATCAAATAAATTATTATTTTTTTTTAGAAAAATAAAATTTTGTTCGAATTTTTTTTATTCTTAATTTTTTTATTTTTTGAATAATTTTTTTTTCTTTTCGAAAAATAAATTTTTTTTCGAAATTTTTTTTTTTCGAATAAATATTTTTCGAAAAATAAAAATTTTTTCGAAATTTTTTTTTTTTCGAATAATTATTTTTCAAAAAATAAAATTTTTTCAAATTTTTTTTTTTTTACGTACCTCATATACACTAAGGTATATATATACATATATTCAATCATAACTACACATATAGTTTCTAATAAATTATGACTATATGTATATTTAAATCAAACTATATAAAAATCATATAGTTTTCTAGATATATATATTTAATACAAATCTCAACTATATATAATTGACATATGTATATATAGTTATAGAGATATATATATATATATATCTAATAAAATTTTTCTTCCCCTAATTTGGTGGACTTGGGTGGGCCGTGGACCGTACGCTCTGATACCATTAAATGTCACACCCGGCCCGGACGCGCCTAAACCGGCGGTACACTTACGGACGGGGCGCGCATTTGGAACAATAATAATGGTAACAACAGAGTGCACAGCGGAAATACGGTACACACAGTACAAATCTGATTTCATTTAATTCAGAATACTTTTGTACATAAAATGGTCAAGGGAACATACTCCCAAAATCCCCAATGAATCATACAAAGGGTACAAAATGTGGGCCCCATAACCTGCACCCAGTCCACTCTAATTTCCTGTGAAAGATTGGATAATAATGGAGTGAGCTTAACGCGCTCAGTGGGTAAATAGTGCATGAATATAACAATTAATAAAGCATACTTCAATATCAAATATCTTAAATACACATGTGAGCATCATAATCAATCAATATGAATGTATGCATGACACCGTCTCGTAATGGTTTGATGAACGTACATCGCCTGAATTCACGTACAGGAACGATGCTCTGAATTCACGTATTGATGTCCCTCCCCGGGTGTAGCCGGGTTCTCATGTACGTCCCTCTCCGGAGAAATATAATGAATAGTGAGCAATGCTCCTAACTATTCTATGAGTCATAAACCATATACGTCCCTAGGTGGTGATATGTATGATGCCAATGCATGAACTGGTCTAGTCTACTGGTCTAGTCTTTCTTGACATTTAGACTGACTTTGGCACGTCTGGTGATCCTTATTAGGGTCGGTATCACGACGTGCAAGATTAGGACATTCAGTATTACTGTATAAGCTGATAGCTTTCAATAAGACCAACTAGATCAGTCCCCAGTTGAGAGGTGAGACACAAGGTCTGCTTAAATACCAATCGCCTAGAGCAGCCCGCTGCCTCCCGTTCACTATTTAAAGCTACTGATGACAAGACCGAGTCTAGTTGAGTCAGATTGACCACAAATCCGGCATTATAACAGTGCAATACATGAATTCCAAATATACAGGCATATGTGCGGCAGTATAAACAGTATATGACATAATGCAGTGTAAATGAATAGTAGACATAATAATAATTGAATGTAAACTTTAATAAAAGTTATGAAACACGCAAACCTATGTTTCGTTCCCCACCTTCAGATAAAACTTCTTCTTTCAGATCTGGTGCTTTCCTCCGGACAGAACTTCGTTGCACCGCTTTCAGATCTGGCGCTTTCCTCCAGACAGAACTTTGTTGCACTGCACCGAGAGTCTCGGACAGAGAGTCTCAAAAACTTAGAATGCGTGGAAAGGAGAAGAAATTTACAAGAGAAGGTGATTTGGTGTGAGGAATGAGAAATGAGGAGGTTTCTTATATAGAGATTTTTGCGCCTGAACGTTCGGGCATGCGCCTGAACGTTCTGGCATGCGCCTGAACGTTATGCCATGCGGCTGAACGTTTGGGCATGCATTGCGCCTGAACGTTTTGTCATGCGCCTGAACGTTCGGGCGTTGCCCAAATAGTAATTTTTTTTTTTTGTGAAATACAGGGTATTACACTAATATCAACTTATAATCTAATGATAGTATGGCATTTAATAATACAATCTACTTAATAAAGCAACTTTTCCATCTTAATATTTAACTTTCATGCATTAAATCATACTATTCATTAATTTATTACATCATACTCCAATCCACATATTTTCAACCCCATAAATTAATCAATTTAATTCAACTTCATTTTTTTAAAAAATTGTAAGCACCCATATAGGATGATCCCATATATATCATCTTCATTTAATAATTTTATTTATTTACTAATCATACGCGCATATATTTGGCTCCTATGTATAAAATACGTGTATTATACATCTCGATATACGCATAATTCAACGTATTTAGTTAATTAAAATTACGGGGTGTTACAATATGACTGTTGGTGCTAATGTTTTAATTTGAGTATGTTTCTGCACCATAGTTACGATAAAGGTCAATATAAGATTCAAGTGATTGTAAGTCCAATCAAGTGGATCAAATAAAGTCAAAGTCACAGCTTGGATGAGATGACTTGAAGAGAAATGGATGAGAGCTTACAAGTGCACCTAGATTTAGGTTGTAATATTTCTTGATTCCATATTGCTCAATTATTTTTCCAAATCATACTTGCATGCATTTGATCGGTTTTCAAATTTAATTTGAGCGATTTTCAAATTTCATTTAATCGGTTTTCAAATTTCATTTGATCAATCTTAAAATTTCATTTGATCAAACAACCAAAAAGTCAAAGTTAAACAATCGGTCGATCAACTAAAAAATAAAAGTCAGATGATTGGTTAACCGAATGTCAAACAAAGATCAAATCATCGATGTTTGAAAAAATATTTCATTTGATTTTGCTTAGATCTTTTAGGTTGTAGGTTTGTCTCTAAGTTAGTGAGTCATGCATTATTCAATCAATTTTTCTAAAATCTAAAGGTTTCAGTTTCTTGATTTTGAAGATATGCAAAATTTATAAAACAACTTGGTTTTTATCTTGTAAAAGTTCTCTAAATTGATTTTGAGTCAAATCATTTGCATCATATGTGTTAAAATCTCTATTTGTTGTTTCATCAGGAGCTAACTCCTTTTGGAGGAACTAGCCTCTCTTTGTGTAGCATTTTTTGTATAGCAACACACTTTTTGTTTATGTTGTTCATAGATCATAGTTTTTTATATACATGTATGTCCTTTTGTTGTATTGCTTCTATGTTGATATCTTTTGATATATATGATTTTTCATTTCTTATTGATCATGATGTGGTGTTCGATATGTTGTTTCATGTTGTACTTTACTTCGTATTGCATTTCATGATTGCTATTCACTTGGCATATTTATCTAGTTTATCATGTTTATTGCTTCAATCAAATCAACAGTGAGTTTAATTAAAATCATCAAAAGGGGGAGATTGTTAGTGTAATAACCCTCACCCTTGCGTGTTTTGATAATTACAAACAATATTCCAACGAATACTAATTACTTTGACTAAGTTGTTCTAGTGCCAAAATGATTAATTCATAAAAGTCAATATAAAAGTCAAAGTCAAAGCTCAAAGTGGATCAAAGAATAAAGAACAAGCTGTAAAATCTTTTGTGCTTGCTTTTGTTAATTACTTGAAGGTGATTTTACTAACGATTAGAAAGTAGCTTCTACTAATAGTATTTTACAGTAGCCATTAGGCATGGATAAAATCCTCGTCAGGCTCTACCTTACAAGCTTGAATAACATTATTACTTCATGATATTTATCATATTTTTAGACTTTTAAACACTCAAAAAATATATATTGTGATCAATGAAGTGTAGCCTATTTAGTTACAAAAGATACAATGGAGCAAGAAGCAGGAGCTAGAAATAATCTACAAGGCTACAACAAAAGCATTAGGAACAAGAAAAAGTGAAAACTAAAAAGAACTATAAGACTCTAAACCTCATGCGATGCTTTCCCCTATTTCAATAGAAGAAGTTTATTAAGGTTTCTTTGTGATTTGAAAATTGTTTAATTGAACAAGGAAGGAGATCCTTCATCTCCTTCATGACTTAGTGGTTGTTCATTGCAAGTTAATTAAAGACTTTTTTCCCCCTTCCAAGTAACCAAAAAAATAGAAAATGGGATAAGATGCAAAATGAGCCCTCTCTTGGATAAATCTGCATCGCAACTCTATTAAAGACTTATTTTTTCCCTTTCAAGTAGCCAAATGGCATACTTTTGCTCCAGCCAAATATCAAGGAGGTTTGGGCTTTAGAAATCTGAAACTATTCAATTTAGCACTCCTAGCCAAACAGTGTCGGAGGATCATCTTAAACTCATACTCTCTTGTCAGCTTGTGCCTTAAAGCAAAATACTTCTCCAACTCTTCCTTTTTGAAAGTTAGCCTTGTAAGGAGGCCGTCATGGGGTTAGAGAAGTCTTCTAGTAGGTAGATAACTTCTTAGCTATGGTGTCTGGTGGAGAATTGGTAATGGGGCAAAGGTGATGATTTGGGAAGACTTGTGGATCCCAAGGCCAATTTGCTTCAAAGTTTTATCTCTCAAAACTAATAAGAGTATCAAAGGTGCAATACCTCATAAGGCCTAAAAATGGGGGCTCGAACCAGAAGCTCATTTCATTAATTTTTTCATAAGGCTAATAGTGGTTATTCCTCTTAGCCAATTATCTCATGAAGGCTAGGGGTGTACATGGGTTGGGTTGGATCGGTTTGGGGCTAAAACCTAACCCAACCCTAATAATTCGGGTTGGTAAATTTGAAACTCAATTCAACTCAATCTGTCCCTAACCCAAACAATTTGGATTTGGTTTGGGTTGGATCGGTTGATTGAGTTGGACTTGGGCCTAATATTTGGTCAATTTCAAGTTACATTCACTTTTAATTAGAGGTTAACTTTTAAACCAAATTTACATCTTTCAAAATTTCAAATTCATGTAAATAGCCTTAAATAAAATCTCTTTGGCACTAATATTCTTAACTTATTTTGCCTATCATTATCAAAAAATAAAATAAACATAAACATAAAAGAGCATACATAGATATTTAAAGATTGAACCCGTGACCCAACTCAAACATTTTGATTAATCACAAACATTAAATTTCTTTAATGATTGTGATTAATTTTGGTGTGTTTTTAGATTATGTAGTTTTCAATTTCGGTTTTTGTCTATTTTTCATGTTTATGGATCTGCTTGTTGTGTTTAAAATAAATAAATAATTTTTTTTTTCAGGGTGTGTTTTGAAATTGGTTTTCAATTGGGGGAAATGCACAATTCTTTATGTATTGGTGACTCTCTTGTGACTTTCTACCTATGTTATTAATTAATTAATGCCCACCACCTGATGTTTTTTTAATTTTTAGAAAAAGGGGTTGTCACACCCCGTCCGGACAAGCCTAAACCGGCGGTACACTATCGGACGGGGCGCGCCTTTGGAACAATAACAATGGTAACAACAGAGTGCGCAGCGGAAATATATAACACAGTACAAATCTGATTTCATTTAGTTCAGAATATAATTTGTACATGAAGTGGTCAAGGGAACATACTCCCCAAAATCCCCAATGAATAATACAAAGGGTACAAAATGTGGGCCTCATAAACTTGCACCCAGTCCACCCTAATTTCCTGTGAAATATTGGATAATAATGGAGTGAGCTTAACGCGCTCAGTGGGTAAATAGTTCGTGAGTATAACAATTAATAAAGCATACTTCAATATTAAATATCTAAAATACACATGTGAGCATCATAATCAATCAATATGTATGTATGCATGGCAACGTCTCGTAATGGTTTGATGAACGTACATCGCCTGAGTTTACGTACAGGTGTACTTCCCCGGGCGTAGCCAGGTTCTCACCGTACGTCCCTCCTCAGAAACGATGCTCTGGATTCACGTACTGATGTCCCTCCCCGGGCGTAGCCAAGTTCTCATGTACATCCCTCTCCATAGAAATGTAATGAATAGCGAGCAATGCTCCTAACTATTCTATGAGTCATAAACCATGTAGTCCCTAGGTGGTGATATGTACGATGCCAATGTATGAACTGGTCTAGTCTACTGGTCTGGTCTTTTCTTTAACATTTAGACTGACTTTGGCAACGTCTGGTGATCCTTATCAAGGTCGGTATCACGAAGTGCAAGGTTAGGACATTCAGTATTACTTGTATAAGCTGATAGCTTTCAATAAGACCAACTAGATCAGTCCTTAGTTGAGAGGTGAGACACAAGGTCTGCTTAAATAACCAATCGCCTAGAGCAGCCCGCTGCCTCCCGTTCACTATTTAAAGTTACTGAGGACAAGACCGAGTCTAGTTGAGTCAGATTGACCACAAATCTGGCATTATAACAGTATAATACGTGAATTCCAAATATACAGGCATAAGTGCTGCAGTATAAACATTATATGACATAATGCAGTGCAAATGAACAGTAGACATAATAATAATTGAATGTAAACTTTAATAAAAGTTATAAAACACCCAAACCTATGTTTCGTTCCCCACCTTCAGAAAAAAGCTTCTTCTTTCAAATTTGGAGCTTTCCTCCAGACAGAACTTCGTTGCGCCGCACCGAGAGTCTCGGACAGAGAGTCTCAAAACTTAAACTCAGAATGACTGGAAGGGAGAAGAAAATCACAAGAGAAGGTGATTTGGTGTGAGGAATGAGAAATGAGGAGGGTTCCTTATATAGAGATTTTTGGCGCCTGAACGTTCGGGCATGCGCCTAAACGTTCGAGCATGCGCCTGAACGTTCGGTCATGCATTGCGCCTGAACGTTCGGGCGTTGTCCAGATAATAATTTTTTTTTTGTGAAATACAGGGTATTACAGGGGTAATGCATTTTTGGGTGAATTTAAGAAGTAATATTCAATTTATGATATTTGGGCTAAATTATATTAGTTTATAGATTTCAAAATTGGTAACGTCGGTTCGGGTCAGGTTACTCAGGTTTCCATGGGTTGAACCTGTGACCCAACCCAAACCAACCCAAAAAGGTTTGGTTCGATCGGGGTTGGTCGGGTTAATGAACACCCCTAATGAATACAAATTGGTGTGGCACTTCAATAAATCTGGAAGCTATAGCATTAAATCTGGACATCAACTTATAGTACAAGTGGCGAAGATTGGGTTGCGTGAAGGTAAGGCATCTGGTTCATCAAGCAAGCAAGATAAGAAGGCAATGGGTGGGGCATCTATTTGGCAATGTTGTTGGCCCAGATATGTCCAAGAGGGGGGTGACTTAGACACTTAGCAGATTTTAACCTTTCTTTTAAATGTAAGAAATATTGAAAGCAGATTAAATAGAATATAACAAATAAACACAATGAAAGTATAAGAAATAGTGCAAACAGGATTTATTGTAATTCGGCCTCGCCTACATCCACTACCTAACCTCTTAAGTTAGGATTTGTCCAAACTCCACTAAGGATCTTCTTACAGGTGAAGACCAAACAGGTACACTTTCTCAACTTACAGGGTGTGAGAAGAACCTTTTCTCAACTTCCGAGTGTGAGAAGAACCGTTACAACTTTGAGCAACACTTGTTCTAGCCCAATGACTGACCAATTACTAATATCTGAATACAAGATGAGATATGATTGTCTTTACTTAGAATCAAAGTAATACTTACAAAGGTTTGGAATGAACCTTTTGCTACCATAGATTCAACAAAATATGTATGATGAAGTTTCAGCTGAAAACTGGTTCAAAAAGCTTTTGTCTTCTTTAATGGATTTTTGAAATGATATAGATGAAGATCAACTAATCCAGAAGACTTAATGTGTGGCGACAGCTGAAGACTTAATGGTATGCGGAATGCCGGGACGGGACGCCCAGCGTAGGCATCTCCGACCACTCCTCAACTCCCGTGAGGTGGTTGAGACCCTACGAGCCTTATCTCAAACAACGACATAATATCAAAAGGTACTAAACAAAATTATCCACCGTATTAATCATCCAAGACAAGAGATAGTCCATAAAAATGATCCATAAATAAAATCATAATCCCTACAGTCCATTAAAATTGACATACACATAAAGTCCAAAATTGTGGGTACAAATAAAAACCGTCATATGCCCACATGGTCTATCCAAAAAGTCCCAACTCACTCATACTACAATGTGGTAAGTATTATAATTACATAATCCAAAATATAATACTTTATAATTTAAAACACAATTCAATCAAAATGCCTCTCAACTCACATCGAGGCTTTGGATTCTCTCGCAGGCAAGGCCCTCAAGATATAACTACTCTTTTGCCCTTATTCGGGACAGAAGGACCTGAAAGAGGAAAATGAGGGTGAGCCAACGGTGCCCAGTGAATAGAATTCAAATATGCTATCAATACTCATCAATAAATATCATGTATGCATGTCAATGTGTAGCATGATTAAAAGCTCACAACATATAGATATCAAGCATTTATAATAAGTTCGATGCAAGTAAAAGCTTATCAATTTGGATCCACATTCCACATGCATTGGGTTACTAGTGCACGTCTATTTCACCGTACCGTTGACCCCAATCTCTTCCTTTCCTAAAACCCTCCTATGACAAGGTTAAGTCCCCCTATTAGCCAGATAGATGGGCCCAACCAAAGTCATAAGGTTTTCTCAAATCAATGCATCATTCAAAACATTAGAACACATTCATGATTTCAACATACAATATATAAGTGATATGATGACATAAAAGATATAATCATAAATGAAGTCTACTCACCACCAAGCCTCGCGAGAGTATTTAACCACACACGACCACCAAACCGAATCAACCCAATCAAGATCCTGAAACATACATCAATATCCTACCATACATCAATTTCTATGTTCAATCACATAGACATTATACATCAACCCTAAATCAGCCCACATATAAACAATAGGCCTAAATCCCATCTAATCCCATCATTCAACTCAAATCACATGACTTAGGCCTCTAATGCATAGTTCTCATACATAAACCATTCTATTAATCAAAAATACTGATTTTCAATTCCTTAGGCATAAACATGCCCAAATTGGGTCACTTGATCACAAGTAGGCCTAACCCATGATATGGTCACAACCACCAAATCAGTAGCATAATCAACTCTAATCATGCTTAATTAAACATAAGTTGCATCAATTCAATGATTTTAGGCCAAAAGCATCAAAATCCCTAAAATATGAAATTTTCCATACTTAGGCCATATTGCCGATTTACACTAGGTCACCATATTCAGCCATGTATATCACTGATTTTGCATCATGGTTTCATCAACAATGACAACTAGGTCAACATAGTTGATATGCAAGCTATTTGGAAAGGTCTAAGTTCATATTCTCAATTTAGGTCTAATACAAGCAACCCTACCAATTCTTCATTTAGTATTCGGTTCAGATGTATCAATCAACCAACAGAAATAAGTAATCACAAAATCAACCATACAGATTTAAGTATGTGAAGAAACAAACCTTCTGTCCAAATATCAGCCCAATCCAACGGTGGACCAAAAGGATAATTATCTTTGATGAACAAGTCTCTAATCAGACAATTTCTCCTTTCCTGCTGCGAATACTCAAACTCAGATGGCTATATCACACAAAATACTTAACTAATAAACATCTGCACCGTTCATAATACATACATATCAGTTATAAACTACATACCCAAATTTTATATCCATCCAACCGTAGATTGAGGAGATTTATAAGTTTGAGCGAAACGGCATGAGAAATCCAGACTTTCCGACCAGCTTTGTTTCAGAGGTTATATCTCTCAGCCAAAACCTCTACTCAAGATCTTCACCGTTCAGAATGCATAAATATCAGTTGTGAACTATGTACCGAAATTTTATATCCATCCAACGGTAGATTAAAGAGATCTATAAGTTTGAGTGAAACGGCGCGAGAAATCCAGACTTTCCGACTAGCTTTGTTTGAGAGGTTAGATCTCTTAGAAGAAACCTCTGATCAAGATCTCCACCGACCAGAATGAATAACCATAAGATTCGAACTTGCTGAAAAATTTTGAGCTCAATCTGACCATTTATCCCAAAGATCCAGCTCTTTGATGAAAATGTCACAGAGATCTTCCTCCTGCAACTCCCTCCTTCTTTCTCTTCTTCTTTCCTTTCTCTTCTTTTCTTTCTCTGCTTTTTTCCTTTCTCTCCACTCACCTCTTTCTAGCACTTCCTTGATTCCCTCCTTCACGCACCTCATTTTCTAGCACATTCTTGGATTCTCTCCTCCACTCACCTCATTTTTTAGCACATTCTTGGATTCTCTCCTCCACTCACCTCACTTTCTAGCACATTCTTTGATTAGAGAAGTGGGCATGGGACACTTGTCCACTTTCATGCACCAACCTTCACATGTGTTGGTCTCATACTACCCATACCAACCACATGTATTTTAACCAATCTCATGCTTCCATGTATTTTAAATGTTCAATCCATTTAATACACCAAATTTTCATTCTCATTTATCCTTTTATTCAATCAATCCTAACCATATCAATTCATGGTTTAATGGGCCCATGCATAAATAATAACATATGCATTATACTTTAATTTAACATGACCCATATACAATTTATAATACACATATTTATATACATTATCAAGCATCAACTATACAAACATTAAACAACCATCAAACAAACACCAAACATATCAAGGCAACACATAGAGTTTGGAAAAAATGCAATTGGGTTATGGGCTAGATGAAATAATATTTGGGGCGTCACATAATGTATTTCAAAAGATCATGAGTTCAAAAGCAGAAAGTAGAAAACTAACTTCCAAAAGTTTTTGCACAAGTGAAAATTGTTAATAAGTTTTGAATGGATTTCAGTTTTCGTATTAATAGATCGATTGTTTTTTGATATGTTTTAAGGCAACATATATATAGAAATAGCAGTAGGACAAAGGACTTGGCGATTTTGGCGCACAAAGTCATTTAAAAAACAACGAATACATTTTTTCCCGAAACTGATCGATTCAGCTTTATGCAATTACGACGATAGCACCTAAATCTTCTGATCTTTCATGAAAGAGGAATGTTCTGATAAAGTATTAGAACTTTCTAAAAAGATTCAAAAAGTTCTGAAAAGTTTTGAACAATTCTGACAAAGTACTCTGAAAAAGTGTAAGTGTCAGAACAGTGACAGTGTTGAATTAGCGTCCTAATTGGTTAATTAGCTCCTGACGCGTAACAACAACTTGTCGTTTTGTTCCTTTAGGGCGCTCATGAACCATAAGCGTCCTACTGAACTGTGAAGTGAAGGTGCTACTTAATCGTAAACGTCCTAACTTATTTTAACGATTAAAATGACTAAATTTCGTTAGGGAGCTAATCCACAATTAGCGTCCTGCCTTGTTTTCAAAGTACTTAAAATCACGAGAGTGCTACTAACGAGTAAGCGTCCTGATATTTTAACTTGTAAAAACATCGAGTGTATTGAACGACGATCAATATCTTGAAAGTTAAAACATTTGAAACTTTGAAAACAATCAGCGAGTTGATTTTTAATCAGCGTTCTGACAAGTTCACAGGTTGATTTAAATGAGGCCATTACTGATAAAATGAGCGTTCTGATGAATAAGTACAATTCAGCCTTGAACATTATTAGCGTCATAATGTATTATCAGCGTCCTGACTCACCAAGTCCAGGAGGGGTGCTGCTAAGGCATTAGAGTCTTGATAAGACGTATAAGCGTCCTAATGGACACACAAAAACAATTTTGATTTTTCATTTAAAACTCAATAAATACGATTAAAATCTCGGTGTTTTCAGATTAAATCAAACATAGAAAATTCAATGCAAATGATCGAAAATCAACTCAACTAAATCATGCAGTCATGCATATTCCTGAATCATATGATAGTGAAGATTCTACAACCTAAACACAATCTAATCATACAACTATCTATATAACACAATCTAATCATACAACTATCTATATATATCTTCAAGTGATCATGGTCTTTAAGTAGATCTTGATGACACGTCCACCATGCATCATTGATTTTTTGAAACCTTCAAGTAAGATTAGATATGCCATGTATGCACTATTATCATAAACAGAATTTGGTTTGTAATCATCAAAATATATTTCACATAAGGGACATACTCTTGTAAGGGACATGAAGATAATTAGTTCAACAAATGTATGGTTCCAAATAAAATTAAATATTTTTATGGAGATGTTATAATAATTTTCTGTCTGTTAAGATATCCTTGATGCAAAGAGGGATCATAATGGACCCTTTCTGTCCTTTATGTGAAGAAAAATTGAAAGATGTAGCCCATCTCATGTTCAAGTGTAAATTCGCCCATATCTGCTGGTTTGGAGCTCCATTTGGGCTGAATATTAGCCATATCCCTAGAAATTCTTTTATTGATATTTGGGATGATTTATATAAATCCTTAGAAGAAAGGGGGGAAACTGTGATATTATGTCTTGGGTAGCTGTTTGTTTATGGAAAATGTGGAAAGCTAGAAATAAGAAAGTTTTTCAAGACTTTGAATTGTCTCCCATGAAAGTTATTAATAAAACAAACTTCCAGTTCCAGGAGTATGTGAAAATTATGAATTCCATGGCCAGATCCCCATTTTATTCCTCATCTTTGTAGGTAGAAAATAGTGGAGATAGGGGATGGAGGTTAAATTGCTACACAACTTGGAATCCCAACACCCTTAGCACTGGTTTGGGATGGATCCTTACTGATGATCAAGATAATGTTCGAAAAGCAGAGAATTGGGTAGAGGGGGATCCATTTATGTTAAAGTTGTTGAGACAAAGATTATTTTGAGGGGCTTGTTATCCTCTATAGACTACAATATTCAATCTTTGCAGGTATGTTCAGATTCAATGTTGGTGGTCCAAGGGCTGAATTCCAGAAATGGTGGACTAGCTCGTGTGGAGCTAGTACTTCAAGATATTGATCATGTTGTTTGAAATTTCTATAAAGAAGTTTCTTTTTTGCATGTTTGTAGGAAATACAATATTATAGCGCATAGTTTAGCCAGGTTGGTTGCGTTTATTGGTTTCTCTTCTTTGTGGGAGTATTTTGCAGTTCAGGATGTATCTAAAGATGTTTTCTTATCTTTGATCAATATATAAGAGGCTTTCTTTTGGTAAAAAAAATAAGGTTGTGTTTGATATCATTTTTAAATCATGCTTTTTGTATTTAAAACAAAAAGTAAAAAAAGTTGTAAAAACTTGTTTGGTTCATTTTGATTCAAAAAACATTTTTAGAAAAAAAAAATAGGAAAACATATAGAAGTTGTTTTTTGAGTTTTTCTTCGTTTGATTTGTAATTGATACCCACATAAACTTTTTTTACTTGATTTGTGTGAAATCTTAGAACTAACAAAACAAATTTTACATGTTTTTAAATTTTAAAAATATATTTTTGAATATGATACTAAATTTTAAAATTATAAATCAATTAAAAATAAGATCATATTTTATTTTTTCATTTTTTTTTTAAATTCTATACTGAACACAGCCTAATATTCTAACAAAAAAAAAGTAAAATTTCGGTGAGGTTAACGCTCAGACAATAATGCTTAAAATATATATATTTGAACTAAATTTGAAGAGATTTGTTTTTTTTTTATCATATTTAGTATTTAGATTACGTGAAATCGAATGTTTTGGTATTTTTGTTCGCGAAAAATGTCCCCGGAAGTCAGAGGAAACCGACATGGGTGAGAAGAAATTGCTATTGGTTCAAACTTACGATACCGAACCGATCACAATAGGTTTGAACCTACGATACCGAACCGATCGCAATAGGTTCCATTGGGGACAACTGAACCTAATGTTTTAGGTTTTGTCCTCTCCGACCAAACAATTCAAAAAAAATATTTTTTGACATTTAATTCATTGAATTAACTATTTATCATGTTTTGTATATAGAAATGTTAAGAAGAAGTTGTGAGAGTTAATCTACACTGTTGGCCTAGTTAATCTAAAGAATTAACGTACTTAAATCAAGAAAAGTCGTTGCCCACAAAAGCTGTCAGATCGTGTCTGGTTGTCTATGCTAGCACGTTGGCTAGTGTACCCGAGAGTAGAGTTTCAGAGACTCTTGCTCGCTAGTGCGTTGGCCACACTGAGCTAGCATGCTGGCCACGATGATCGAGAGCCCCAACTTACCACTTGGTCTCCCTAGCGCGCTGGCCTGTGCGAGCCTGCTAGGCCATCATTCCAGAGAACTGAGATTTTTCCAAGCCTTTGACTAGTGCGCTGGAGGCCTTGATCCTGAAATTAACAAAGAAATTACAATTAGACAAGAAATAACCTAATTACATTGGAAACAATATAAAAACAACCCCAAAGACATAAAATAGAGATTAATGTAGGTAAAACATAAAAAATAAAAAAATCAAAATAAAAAATTGGTGGGTCGGTACCATGCAACAGAATCGAGCTTCTTGGTTCGATTTTGTCGTTCAGTCTTGTGTGACCGAACCTAGAACATTTGATTTGGTCATGCAAGACCGAACGACATGGCGAAGAAATTTAAAAAAAAAACTTTTGAAATGCGTAAAAAAAGAAAACTTGGAAAGATGTGCTTCGTCTTCTAAAACTGAATCTTTCTCCATAATGTTATGAAAATGTATAGATCAATGAGATTGATTTAGGGTTTTTAAATTCACATGCACCACACTAAAAAACAGAAAAATATGCTTGTAAACACAATAAAAATGATTGTAAACTTTCAAAGATGAATCTTATACTTTTGAAATGTTATTTGGAATTAAAAAAAAAAGTAAAATGGTTTGTGAATGAAAGAAGATGAGGGTTGGGTAGAGTTAGCAGGTTATTGAGATGAAATTCGAAAAAATAAAAATAAAATTGCGGTTTTTTGGTCCAATTGCATAAGGTAGTATTAAAAATTTAAATTTGTAATTTTTTGTGATAGAAGGCTTTTTTGTGCATTTAGCAGCCCCTATTTCTTTTTATTTTGAGAACAACTAAATTAACTGTAATACCCTAGGTTTTGCACACAAAAAAAATCGTTTGGGTGTCTGCCCGAACGTTCAGGCGTCAAATCTTCTATATAAAGAAACCTCTCCCTCCTCATTTCTCACATCAAATCACCTCTCCTTGTGATTTTTCTTCTCCTTTTCACTCATTTTGAGTTTTTAGTCTTTTGAGACTCTCTTTCAAAACTCTTTGTGCGGTGCAACGCGGTTCTGTCAGGAGGAAAGCACCGGTTTTGAAAGGAGTTCTTATCTGAAGGTAGGGAATGAAACATAGGTTTGCGTGTCTTATAACTTTTATTAAAGTTTATATTCATTTATCATTATGTCTACTATTCATTTACACTGCATTATTGCGTATAATGTTTATATTTTCGCACTTATGCCTGTATAATTGGAATTCATGTATTACGATGTTGTTATGCCGGATTAGTAGTCAATCTGGCTCAACCAAACTCAATCTTGTCCTCAGTAACTTAAAATAGTGAACGGGAGGCAGCGTGCTGCTCTAGACAATTGGTATTTAAGTAGACCTCGTGTCTCACCTCTCAACTGGAGAATGATCTGGTTGGTCTTATTTGAAAGCTATCAGCTTATACAGTAATACTGAATGTCCTAACCTTGCTCTAACCTTGCACGTAGTGATACCGACCCTGATAAGGATCACCAGACGTTGCTAAATCCTGTCTAAATGTTAAGTAAAGACCGGACCAGTTCATACAGACCAATTCATGCATTGGCATCATACATATCACCACCTAGGGACGTATGTGGTTTATGATTCATAGAATAGTTAGGAGCAATGCTCGTTATTCATTATATTTCTCTGGAGAGGGACGTACAATGAGAACCTGGCTAATTCTAGGGAAGGACATTTGTACGTGAATCCAGAGCATCGTTCCTAAGGAGGGACGTACAATGAGAACCCAGTTACTCTTGGGGAGGGACATCTGTACGTGAACTCAGGCGATGTACAGTCATCAAACCATTACGAGACGGTGTCATGCATACATACATATTGAATTGATTATGATGCTCTGATGTGTATTTAAGATATTTTATTATGAAGTTTGCTTTATTAATCGTTATATTCACAAACTATTTTACCCACTAAGCATGTAGCTCACCCCGTTGTTATCTAATTTTTCACAGGAGATTAGGGTGGATTGGGTGCAGGTATATGGGCCCACATTTTGTACCCTTTGTATTATTCATTGGGAATTTTTGGGAGAATGTTCCCCAAACCATTTCATGTACAAAAATGTTCTGCAATTAATGAAATTAGACTTGTACTTAAATTGTGCTTCCGCTGACTCTGTTATTATCGTTATAATGCATTCGCACCCCATCCGCCAGTGTCCCGCCGGTTTAGGCGCGTCCGGGCGGGGTGTGACATTAACCCTATTTGTGGACTATCTACACCTCAATTACTATCACAGCCCCACCTAAAACATATATACCATAACTACCCAGTCAAAAATTCAAAAACTCCAACACTACCCTTCTCTTTACCCTAACCGGTTTCTTCCTTTCTCCACCAATTCTTCTCTTCCAAAACTTTTCCAACCCTAGCTTTTAACTTCAAAGCCTACTCATTTGATCTTTTTATCTTAGTGTGAAGAATATTAGTTGTAGAGGAGCATCATTTTGACCCCATTTGGAGCAAATCACCACTCTTCATTTTCGTGCATTTTTTGACGATTGATCCTTTGAATCAGTAAGAAATGCATGGTTTAATAATTATTTTTGTTTCTATTCACTTTTATTAATGAAATGCAATATGTATGGGTGTTTTTCGATGTATTTTGTGTGAAAAAAAAGGCAAGAACGAAGGTCGTCACGATGGACGACCTTCATTGTAGGGTCGACCATTCTAGCAGACCTTAATTTGTACAAGTCAGTCTATGGAGGCTGACCCTGCCTGAAATTTTTTTTTTTAAAAAAGAAAAAATAGTGATTAACCATTTTATTGTGTACAGATATGCCGAGGACACGCAACACTACTTTTGGTGAGCAAACGTAGGTCACGCACTAGACCTATGGCATCAGAGAGAAGACGCAGGCGTACGAAAACCAATGTAACGACCATTGCATATGTTGCACACGAAGAAGAGGAAATAGACGAGACAAGCACGCAACACACTGCTCGAGAGAGCCAGTACATTGAAGAAGAAGATAGTGTCCCTGTCTCATTTCTTTGAGGCCCTACCGATCCATCTGTCCTTACTAGTTTCAAGATTTATATTGTTGCAGTTATATGGGTTAGCGAAGCAAGTCTTCATCCCTAGTGTATACTAAATCTGTTGTTGATGATTATATCTTGTTAATATTGACCATTCATATTTATTCTCGTTTTCTTTTTTGTTTACAGGATCGACCCCTACTTAGGTGCATAAATCATGGAGCACAGGTGGCTGAGTGGGATCTGGAATGCCACCCCGAGCAAGAAAGACTTAAAGAAATCATAAATGGAGAAATGACAACCAGAAACACGCGCCAACAAGACACTGATTGCTGCATTTGTAGAGAGATGACAACCAGAAACGAACACATTTCACCTTCTTTTTGGTGAAATGACAATTACCCTCGATGATGTTACGATACTTCTCAACATTCCTATCATGGGCAGATCCGTCTCAGCTATACCAATAGACAACAACGATGCAGCCGAATTATTGGTACAAGCGCTAAGAGTTTCATTCGGTGATGCGAAGGAAGAAGTCAAGAAGAAGAAAGGGCAATCTGTGGCTAAGCACTAGTTGAAAGCTCAATTTTGGTAGCCCCAAGCAAGCAGACGTCCCCTACCCCTCAGTGGAGTGCACAACGAGGGCATTTCTATTATTCCTGCTAGGTTGCACACTGTTTTGCGGCAAGACATCAACACGGGTCCCTGTCGCTTATCTTTAATTGCTCATGCACGTGCACATGATTCATGCGTACTCATGGGGTGTCGCATGTCTTGCGTATTTGTATCGTTAGCTTGGATGTGCGATGAGGGCCTCAGTTTGTCAGATTGCAGGGTATCTCACCTTACTTGAGGTATATATGCATCATTTCACACTTAATGTCTATTTTATATCAAAGATGTTTCAATAATGATTTTAATACAAAATGCGTATGATAGGGTTGGTTGTATGACCATTTTCCTTTAATTCGTCCTCATGTCAACCCTTCATATCAATATAATCTGCCACAGACGCAAATGTGGGCTCCAAAAAAATAGATGGGATTAGCTGAGGATCACGTAATAACACTGTGTAAGGCACTCGATATGTTACGCTCTCACGAGGTCAGTGACAAAGTTTAAGAATTCAATACAGTTTTATTTATTGACTTTGAGTAACAATGTGTTGTTGGTTTAATTATTTATATTGAATTTGTTTAGGTTTATTGGGACCCATACTTTGATTTGAGAGATACTCGACCAATCTCGGAGTTTGCTTTTTTTTTTTAAGGTTGTATAAAGTGCTTGGACGTTGTGGAACCCTATCATCCTGATAGGGTTCTTTGCTAGTTAGGCCATGTACAGACAATTCCACCATGGCCTCTTCGTACATTAAAAGCAACTCGGGGTTCATCAGCCAGTCAATACCAAGTGAAGTATTACTATGATCAGATATGGGAGAGATGGGATAGTGGTGTACTTTCTGCTTGAGCATGGGGTGAGCGTCTACTCAGTACATGGGATGTTGCTCCGGACTACCTCGAGTGGTTTACATCTATATCTCATCCGATCATTGAGAACCCATCACATTAGGATCCTGCCAACCCTTAACAGAGATATATGTAGCCATTATGGATCCATAATATTGTCCCATCTCGGCCAGCCACGCCACACAAGGACGCCGGACACCGAGATCATTTATCCCCCTGCACAATCCACAGCACAGGGAGGGCCTCCCCCAAGTTCGAACTCGCAACCTCTTCCTCATAAGGTTAGATTTCGCAACTTGAGTACCCATTGAGCCCAAATGCAGGGGGATAAATGATCTCGGTGTCCGGCGTCCTATTTGGCTCAATGGGTACTCAAGTTGCGAAATCTAACCTTATGAGGAAGAGGTTGCGAGTTCGAACTTGGGGGAGGCCCTCCCTGTGCTGTGGATTGTGCAGGGGATAAATGATCTCGGTGTCCGGCGTCCTTGTGTGGCGTGGCTGGCCAAGATGGGACAATATTATGGATCCATAATGGCTAGGCGTTCGCCCCGAGGGGGTGCGCCCGCACCTGGGTAGGGGGCACGCTGTGCAACCCAAGGTGTGATAAATGGATACTCAAGTTGCGAAATCTAACCTTATGAGGAAGAGGTTGCGAGTTCGAACTTGGGGGAGGCCCTCCCTGTACTGTGGATTGTGCAGGGGGATAAATGATCTCGGTGACCGGCGTCCTTGTGTGGCGTGGCTGGCCGAGATGGGACAATATTATGGATCCATAATGGCTGGCGTTCGCCACACGGCTGAGGTCGTGGTGGTGCGTGAGGCCTTTTTGTCACGCCTCGGCCGCAGCCGTGAGCGCGGGCTCACCACCACGACCTCAGCCGTGTGGCGAACGCCAGCCATTATGGATCCATAATATTGTCCCATCTCGGCCAGCCACGCCACACAAGGATGCCGGTCACCGAGATCATTTATCCCCCTGCACAATCCACAGTACAGGGAGGGCCTCCCCCAAGTTCGAACTCGCAACCTCTTCCTCATAAGGTTAGATTTCGCAACTTGAGTACCATTGAGCCAAATGGTTCAAACTTGAGTACCCATTGAGCCAAATGCATAAATGTAGAATCTTGGAAGTGATACTGAACAATATTCAAACTTTTTCCAAATGATGACTTGATCTCTGTGTGTTGCAAAGCCAACATTGTATGATTGCGGTCCATGATGTCTTGAAGTTGCCTTGAGAAGACCCTAAAGTTCTTTTCAGCTTGGAATGTGCACTCTCCACTCTATTGGTTGTAGTATTGCCAAGGTGCATAAATTGATCCGTCCACGCCTTCACAAACCTTTCCCTGTGGGGTACCAACCACGTCGTATCGATGTACGTAAGAACCTCAGGGTACTCAGCATACTCTTCAAACAATACATTTTTCTGATGATTGTATTCCTGTACTGTATAAAAAAACCAATTCATTATACTTCCTCATAAAAGCTTCAAAGTCCTCATTCTTTGCAAACTTGCTCTTTGAGTTGGCAAACATGTTCTTGTTTATGTGCCATGTACATAACATATTTATTATATCAGGGAACACAAATGAAACAACATTCATCAAGGCCAAGTCCCTGTCTATCACAACTATCTTGGGAAGAGACCACCCATCCAATAACTCCCTCAATTTTTCTAGTGGCCACATGTAATTTTCTTTATTTTCAGATGCCATATACACAAATGCCACTGAAAATGTCATATCTGTCGATGTGACACCAACAACTTCCAGTAATGGAAATTTGTACTTGTTCGTCTTGTATGTACACTCCATCAGAAGCACATATGGGAAACACCTCAAAAGATCCACTGAAACAGGATGAGTCCAAAATATATCTTGAACAACATCAGTGCCTTCTTCGCACCTGTGCCACTCGACCTACTTCTCTTCCTCTAACTTGTGCAACAGTTGTTGCATCTGAGGTCTGCCTCCATATTCGAACAACCTATGCTTCTGTCTAACATTGTATGTTGTTTTCCACGTCGATGCATTACTGACACTTCTTTCCTTTAAAGTCATCAATATGTCTTTTGGTCGGGCATTACTCTTTGACATTTGTACGATGGCTTCTACTTCATCATTATTCAACCTTCCGGCGTATGAGTGTCCTTCAAAGTAACAAGAAAGGGCATCCACACTTCTTCGTGGCAGTTTGCCTTCTTACCAACAAAAGATTGCTGAGCAGTGGATCTAAGACGACCATATCTCTCACAAGCAAAATTGACCCGGGCTCGCCTACCATTACCCCCAGCATCTGGGTTTCAGATTATGATCACTAAACCATTCTTTCTGCCAACCTCTTGGACCCAGAAAACAAGTTCTTCCCGTGTACTAAACTCCCTGCTAGGGGTGAACTATTCTGTGTAATCAATGACCATTACAAGTTTTTCACCCTGAAATTATGTATAATTTTATAATTAGACAATAAATTAAGAAAAATTGTCATTGACGACATCAAATACTCCCAAATGCATAAAATAACAAATGCATGCACAAAAAATTGAACAAGTGTAATAAATGGAAGGATCGGCCAAGTGTTACCGACCTTTGTACAATAAGATCAGCTTATTATGACCGATCCTAGTAGAGAAAGGTCGGCCCTATATGACTGACTCTCCTGTACAGCGGTTGGCTTCGCAGGGCCGACCTTTAACCCAATTTTTTTGAAAAAAAATTTACAATTTTCATTTGTTTACAATCAAAACTTACCTCTCCTTGATGTACGTCATCACGAAAATAATCTCCTTTGGCCATATTGATTGAAATGTGTGTTGATAGTGTTGTTTTTTAGATGATTTAACCTAGAATCAAACAATCATCTATTCAGCAAAACATCCAAAAAAAAATGTTCGACAATGGCCAAAAAACTCTTGTAATAGTCTACTTACCACGATTATGACGTGTAGAGAGATATAATGGTGTTGTTTGGGCGTTGTTGTTGGAGAAAAGAGGATTATCCGGTGATGTTGCCGGTGGAGAGAGAAAAAGACGGTGAGATGAGAATAGAAAGGGCAATTTTTTTTTTTTTTATAAGTTAAGTTTAGTAAATTTAATTAAGAGTATTTTAGAAATAAACAAAAAAAAAAAAATGAAAACAGGGGCATCTAGCGTCTCCAATTTTTTTCAAACTAAATGCGTCCGTGCGTCACTAATTTTTTTTTTCGGGCCAGTAACTAACCGAACGCTATTCAAACGGCAGTTCCATTCTGGTTGGTCGCACCAAAAGCTCATGCTCACGGCACACCCCCCCGCACCCTCGCTGCTGTCGCCTACTTATAAAGCCGCTCACTGGAAGGAACAAAAAAAAAAAAAATACTGGCGATGATAATGGAGGAGATGATCGAAAACGACGAGCGAGACGAATATTCCATGCGGCTTCTCGTATGGATAGATTAACCAGAGATTACAACAAGAAGAATAAAAAAAAGAAAGAAAGAAGAAACAAAGGAAACGAGGTGGAGAGAGAGAGTAGTGGTAGTCGAGGTAATAAATAAATCGATAATGATGATGCAGATGTTACATATAATAAGCGGCCGTTCTCCTTTCGAACAAATGCTGCTTCGTTTTCCTCTTTTCAACACCTCGCGCGTCTCTGGAGCATCATCATCGATTGCGAATTTGAGATCTCAAATGGCGAGTTGTTGTTACCGTCCTAGTGTTTCTCAATCTCCGAAGCTCTTGTTCCGTCAGCTCTTCGAGAAGGAGTCATCCAGCTATACTTACCTTCTCGCCGATGTTAGTCATCCGGAAAAGCCGGCTCTGGTATGGCATTTGAGGTTGAAAGTAGGTTTTTTTTTGGTACTGTTAATGATGATGTTGCTTGTGATCATCAACAACTCTGTTTTGTTGTTGTTTTTGTCTTGGATTAATCTTTTGATTCCGCATTTTGTTTGATTGCTCTTTTAATTGTTCCCGCTCTTTTGATGAAAAGTTTTGTTCGGACACAATACACATGATAGTCAATTAGTTTAATATTCATTGATTAGTGTTCTCTTGTAGTTATTGATCATTTTCAAATTTTGAGAATGCAAAGTTACGGCTTTCCTGATCAATTGAAGGGGAAAAAATTATACCATATTATCCCACCATAGAACCGGAATAGCAGCTGGAAGGAAAGCAATCTCCCGAAGCAAGGACTGAAGCCTAGACACTTCTGCGGCAACATGGGCAAGAGCCCGATAGTCAGACTCAGTGCTGGACCGAGCAACAACATGCTGCTTTTTCGATTGCCAAGAGACAAGTTTGTCACCAAAATAAACACTATAGCCAGAAACCGATTTGCGATCATCGGGGGAAGATGCCCAATCGGCATCGAAGAAGCCCGTGAGCAAGAGAAGAGATCTAGGTTTGATGTGCAAACCCATGTGAGAGGAACCTTTAACATATCAGATTACTCTTTGGAGAGCTTGCCAATGGGGAAACTTAGGATTCTGCTGAAATTGACTTAACCTATTGACAATGTAGGCAATGTCCGGTTGGGTATGTGTCAAGTATTGAGGGCCGCCAAGAACGCGGCAATACAATGTAGGATCAGTGAATGACAGGTCATCAGATGCACTAAGGTGCTTACCAACAACACAAGGAGTAGATACGGGCTTGAGAGATGGCATGCCGACACGAAGTAACAAAGAGTCAATATACAGAGCCTGATTGAGGTAGATACCGCTGCTATCTTGTGCAGCTTCAATACCAAGGAAAAAACTGAGATCACTGAGGTCCTTGAGAGCAAAAGTTCAACCTAAGATGTTGATAAAATGCTGAACAAGAGAAGTAGCATTGCCCATAATGAGAATGTCATCAACATAGACCAAAATATACACCATCGAGGAACCATCCTTGTAAATGAACAAGGAAGAATCGGCGCGAGAATTGACAAAATTCCAAGATAATAATGTGGAGCGAAGGCGCTCAAACCACGCTCGTGGTGCCTGCTTCAATCCATAAAGGGCATGGTACAATTTACATACATGAAGAGGTTTGGACGGATCAACGAACCCTTCCGGTTGAAGGCATGGACACGGTTTCATGGAGGGTGCCATTGAGAAAGGCGTTATTGGTGTCCAATTGGCGAACTGTCCAGTTGAAGGAAACTGCCAAAGTGAGGATAACCCGTATCGTAGATGCCTTAATAATCGGACTGTTAGTCTCAGAAAATTGATACCAGGCACTTGACTATACCCCTTAGCAACCAACTGGGCCTTGTAATGATGAATGGTGCCATTTGGATTCCGTTTAATCTTGAAAATTCAATGATTTCCAACCAAGTTAATATCAGAAGATGGTGGAACAAGGGACCATGTCCCATTTGAGATGAGAGCATTAAATTCCTGTTCCATGGTAAGATGCCATTCAGGGTGCTGCATAGCATCAAAAACAAATGTCGGCTCCAATGGTGGAGAGTCCTTGGTTTGAACAACAGTAGAGAGAACCTTAGGCTTAAAGATACTGCTCTTGACACGGGTTATCATGGGGTGTGAGGGTGTAGCTGGGGTAGAGGGTGGGACAGTTGAAGAGATGGGTAAATGTGAGCTAGAATCATGAGAATCATGTAGTGGAGAAGGGACAATAGCTGTTGGGGCTGCAGCACGGGTGGTGGCCGAATTGGGGTTGGGTGGTGACAGTGAGATCCAAGAGTGAGGAAAGATAGAAGGTGCAAGAGGAGGTGAAGAGGGAAACATGGATGGGTAAGGAAATTCACCTTCATTGAAAATAACATGGTGAGAAATATAGATGCGACCACTGGCACTTAAACATCGATACCCTTTGTGAGATGAGTTGTAGCCAATGAACAAGCATCTTTGGGTGTGAAATTGATACTTAAACTTGTTGTAAGGACGAAGATATGGAAAGCACAAGCACCCAAAGACGCGAAGAATGGAATAATTCGGCAACCTATTGAACAACTTCTGATAAGGAGACAAACCAACCAAGACAGGTGTTGGTAACCTGTTTACGGTGAAGACTGCGACCTGGCACACATCCCACCAAAAGGACAATGGAAGTTGAGCGTGAGCCAACATAGTGAGACTCATTTCGACTATATGGCAATGCTTGCGTTCGGCAGTGCTGTGTTGTTCGTTAGTATGCGGGCATGGATGATGAAAAGCAATCCCATGATTGGAGAGAAAACTAGTAAAAGAGCAATACTCGCCACCCCAGTCAGATTGAATGCACTTGATAGTAGTGGAAAACATATTCTCAACTAGCTTCATGAATTACATTAACACGAGTAGAGCATTTGATTTAGCTTTAAGAGGATAAATCCATGTGAAGCAAGAAAATTGTCGATAAAGTGAATATAATAACGAAAGCCATCATTTGAGACAACCAGGGCAGGACCACAAAGATCCATATGAATTAATTCCAAAACTGAAGATGTACAAGATGTTGAACGCCGAAATGGCAATGCATGAATTTTGCCTAACTGACATGGTGTACAAAACTCAGCCGCATTATTGGATGACACAAACTTATTACAACTCTTAAGAACAATACTCAAAACATGTTTGGAAGGGTGCCCCAAACGTAGATGCCAAGTATGATACTGTGAAGCTAAAGTAGCAGAAAATGCAGCAACATCTGTCAAGTGTGCAAAAAAGGTAGAAGGTGTCGAACTGGTGGAGGAACCGATAGCAGTAGTCACTTGAGCCAGAGAAGCAGAAATTTGGTAAAGGCCATCTTTAAGGATTCCTTGGAGCAGAACCGCTTTGGTGCGTGAATCCTTCATAAGGCAATGATTAGTATGGAATTCCAAAAATACATCATTGTCATTAGTAAGCTGTGAGACACTCAAGAGGTTCTTCTTAATAGCAGGCACACAAAGAGTATTAGGAAACCTCAATTTGGAATGTAATGACGGAGAAATGGCATCACCAACATGAGATATAAAAAGAGAGTTTCCATTACCAACGACCAACGACTGTATACCTGAGTAATCAGACTGATTCCCCAACTGAGAGAGATCAGAGGTGACATGGGACGTTGTGCCACTATCAACATACTAAGTGTTGTTCGCAACTGAAGCAGGAGAAACAATGAAAGTAGTCGGAGAGGGCGTGCACTGTTGAGGAGAGGGAGATCCCATGTATGACATATCAACATGATAATAGCAAACAATCACAGAGTGGCCAAATTTGTTGCAAATTTGGCAAGTAGGGCGATTCAAGCTGTTGTGACGACCTCCTTGACCTCGAGATTCACCACCACGACCTCAATAAAACCCGCTGTTAGATCGATTGTTGTTGGGGGATTGATGAGACCTTGAGTTCTGAAAGTATTAGAACTAGCAGAGACATCAGATTGAACATTACTGGGACAAGATTTGTTCATAACAACATTAACAACGGCGTAAAAGTTGAAGAAGTGAGGGAGGTGACGATGGTAAGAGAATTAACCTGATGCAACTTGGCATCAAAGCTGAGGAGAGAAGCTTGCATCCCCGGCCAGGTGAGATCAACACGCTCTTGGAGTGGCGTGGTAATGGGGAGGAACTCGACGTCGAGTCCGACCAAGGTGCAAGAAACCAGATCTGAAATGGAGAATGGAGAACCAACGGCTATGAGGCTATCGACGAATTCTTTCATGGTATTGAGATGTTGTACCATGGTTTGGGTTCCTTTTTGAGTCTTTTGAATGCCAGTTTGGTAGATTTGGATGCGAGCTCAATTGTGGGTGCCACACAAGTCTTCAATGGCTTTCCACGCTGATTGAGCTGTAGAGTGACCTATAATCTGGGAAGCGACAGACTCCGTTAGTGAATTCAATAGCCATCCGAGGAGGAGTTGATCTCTGCTCACCCAATCCTCAAACGCTGGGTTGATTTGACCAGAATATGCCAATGTGGGTGACGGACAAGCAGTTGTCCCAAACAAAACACCATCTAGCTTATACCTTCGTATCACTGGAAACACAATAGATTTCCAGAGAAGGATGTTGTTTCGGTCGAGTTTTATTGTCATGCTCTAATTGAGCGAGTGACCAAACGGTGGTATCACCGTCGACGGCATGGTGCTTCCCTGCATCGTAGCAGACGACGACTGTGGAGCAGAGTTAGATGAGCTATCAAACATGGCGGTGGCCAAACAACTCTGATATCATATTCGAGCTAGAAAACAAGGAGATAAATGTAAACAATAATCTCTGCTCACAGAAGCAAACAATTACTGTTGTTAGATGACTTGGACACATGTCATCATCTGGCTACAAAGAGGTAACAACCCACATGCCTATACAAGATATTCTAACGATATAACGAATTGCTGCCATCGTGGATAACAACCTGAGCAGTCTCATGGAAGATTGTTGAACTTGAGAAAGTTACTCTAATGTCCTTCTCTAACACATGCTAAAATTAGTTGAAAGATGATTCAACAAGTTTAAGGTGTCATTTCAAATTTTAGTTGTAGATGGCAAAGTTGTCATTTCAAATTTTATCTTTTACCTTTTTGCCACACATGCATCTTATTATTCATAGTTCTATAATAATTGTTGCTTCCTTATTGTCCAACATTTGTTCTGTAAAGCATGATTGGTCTAATAACAGTCTTATGAAATCTTCTTTTCAACTTTAATAGGATTCATCATCAATCATATAATATTTCAAAAGCATTCCTCCACTTAATGCAATCTACTTTAATTCCATGGTTGACATCATTTCTTATTTGTTTCACTTGATGAAAGATTGATATCTGTACGTAAAATTTTCACTGTTTCTCTACTTGTGTTTCTGTGTTCTCTAAAATTACTTTTAATATATATTTAGTTTTATTCCTAATCTTTAATTTTCTAGATTTAAAATCTTTTCCTTAAACATCTAATTTGACATTAACTTGTATTTGTTTCTTCATTGAACATACTGCCAACAAACCCATTAGGGTATTGGCTTGATGGTAAGGAGGAGAGATGGAAGATGCAGAGATCTGGAGTTTGAATCTTGGCTTGGCGAGTTTAACACCCTAGGTATCCCGAATTGATGCATGTAGGCCCTAGTGGATTAGTCGGACTATAGGGGGTGGGGCCCTGAGAATGGATACCACTGTCTCAAAAAAAAAAACAAACATACTGTTAACAACAAACAACACACTCTTGATGAATAGTGAAGGTTTGTCTTTTACGTGATAGTACTAACATAATTTGAGTACAGTTCAATAGTTCTTTGAGCATCTCCATACGAAGATTTCAAATCTTTGCCACATTATCCTCAAATAAATGCATTTTTAAAAAACTTTTTGGGACATTCTGACATTATAATCTCTGTTTACTCATATAGTGTCTTGCCATAGACTTATCCTTGATAGAGTGGCGTGGAGGAAGTGGAATCATGTAGCTGACTGTATGTAGGTTGGAAAAGACTTAGATGAGTTGACTTTAGTTGTTGTACTTACGAAATTGAAAGGTAGAGTTAGAGAAAAAAGGATGCTTTTGGATTATTTAGGTTTACAAAGGGTAACAATAGTGAAGCTGGTTTGGTGTGCCCCAATTTATCAAATATGGAGAGCATAACTTTGGAAGATTTCAAAACTCTAGCCATACCATCAACAATTATAACTGATTTAAAGTTCAATGTGAGAAGCATAATTGTTAGCATTCAATGCTCTTTATCCCTCTTGTTGTGTGGCTGATTTCATAGTCAATAAGTGGAACATCCCTATTCATTAATACTCGCCCTATGAAGTGAGTCCTCCTACAAATTTTGCAAAGTTAAATTTTGATGGACCTCGGCTTATGCTAAGGCAATGGAGGGTATCTCATTGTAACTTTTGTTGGTTCATTGAAAAAATTTAGATCCTCTTTCCATGTTGAAGTTATTAGTATGCAGTAGGACCACCTTTTTAGTTCCCAAATGGGATTCACTAGGAGAATTATTCACTTAAATTCTATGAATCTTCTTGAAACCATAAAGAAGTCTTTAGATCCTCCTTGGTACTGTCATCCCATTCTTGAGAAATTGCAATGCTCCTCCAAAGTTGGAGCATAGACACTCATTGAGAGAAATGAATCAAGCGGCAGATTAGCTAGCATCCTTTGGCAAGAACATAAGCTATAAAATTTATGTCCCCATTGAAAATTATCTAAAAGCTATCTCTACGATAGAAAGCAACTGAATTGAATTTGCTTATACAAGATTTATAATTGTTTGCTTTGGATCAATAAAGTTATTTACCCACCAAAAGAATTTAAATATAGTGATAGCCTCATGGAACAATGGTAGAGACGAAAAAGAACATAAGAAAGGAGAAGAAAGGGATTGCATCTCTCTTGGAGGAAAGGAACTATATTGGGAGATATAGCTATCAATCAGAATGTAGCGCTTGAAGAAAGGTGGCCTTCTTTAAACACTTGTCTTGTCAAGATCCAAATCTTGCTCTGCTGCTTGCGGACTGACCCATGACTCACAATTGAGAACCGAGCTGGTGTAAACGATCACAAGTCCTGATTCTGCAATGTCCTATCATTTTTTAAGAATAAAATCTTTGGTCAACCTCTTAATAGATTTCAAATATGTTAAATCTATTTAATGACCGCAAAATAGCTGCAACACTAAAGTTTCATGTAGTCTTGTCATGTGTATTGTAGTCATCAACTGTAGTTTCCCAACACAAATTGGTATGCACTGGTCTATAGTTTGAATGATGCAGCTTCTAGCTTTTGAGTTTTATATGTTTGGAAAGCTAATTCAATTAAGTTATCATAAAAGTAATCCTATTTTGAAGCCTATTTTAGAAATGTATAAAAGCAACAATTAGTTGTCTCATTTTGTGATCTGGAGGTCAAATGCTTGAATCAGAAAACAATTTCTCTTCTATGGAGGTAAGGTTGCATACATCGTCATTTCCTCAGACCCCGCAATGGTGGGACCCTTGTGCACTGAATACACTCCTTTTTATGCCCTTTAAGTTTACTTAGTCTTATAACATCAAATAGATAAAGGGGCATATCTAGTGGACAAGGATCTTGTCGTTGTGAGGTCTAAGGAAGGGACAATGTGTTCAAATCCATGAACTCCTAGTCACAATAAAACAACCTCTATTGTTTGGCCGAGGCCTCCTTATTCTTCATTAAAGATTTGGTTCTCATAAATATTACATTACTATTATCAAATAATATCTTTGAAATCTTCATATTAATATTTGTTAGTTCTAGTTGTAGCTCAACGTCCTTATATAATAGGAAAAACGTCAAATGGTTTGACTTTGTTATAAAATTTATAAGAGAGGTATGTTGTCATTTGTAATATAATGTAATCAATCACAAAATTTTCTAAGCATGTCTCATACAATTTCCTTAATATTTAACTGCTAAGACTTCTTTAGCTGATGTCTGTTGTCATGTCCTTGCTCCTTTATGTTATTGGTTAATCTTGTTCTAAAATCATATAAATTTTTCTTTAACCTAAGGTATGATTTTGCAGGATTACTATAATGATACAAATTGTTCTTGGTAAATTGGTAGTTGTCTTGAATAGCTCTAGCCACTGTGTGATAATTAACAAGTACCCTTATATTTGTGTAAAAAATGAGAAAGAGCAAGTATCTTATTTGTTTGATGGGAAGAGAAAGTACCACTTATTTGCAAACAATACTTGGACCTTAACAAAACCAAGGGCATGATGTCTATCTAGTTCTTCATTTTAGAAGTAGGACCTATTTTAATCTAATTGCAGCAGTGTGCACAAGCTCTTTCTTCGTATGGTTCCATTATGAGTTTCTACATCTTATCAAAAGTTTTTTCCTTAATTTCTTTTATCTGAGGGTATTTGGTCCTCTTAGAGCATCCAAATAGTTCCTGAGATGTGTGTGGACCTCCCACTCTCACACATCATAAACTATATGGGGATTTGGTGAACCATCAATTTTTTTAATTACAAAATGTCCTTTGACATAGTGCAGTTATAGCCTTAAAAGAGAAGAAGATTACTAACAAGGTGATTCTTACTAATAATTACAAAGTAATGCTTTTGCTAATTACTTGAAGGTGATTTTACTAATACTTAGAAAGTAGCTTCTGCTAATAGTATTTTGCAGTAGCCATTAGGCATGGATAAAATCCTCATCAGGCTCTACATTTCAAGCTTGAATAACATTATTACTTAATGATATTTATCATATTTTTAGACTTTCAAACATTCGAAAGATATATGTTTTGATCAATGAAGTGCAGCCTATTTAGTTACGGAAGATACAATAGAGCAAGAAGCAGGAGCTAGAAATAATCTACAAGGCTACACACCAAAACATTAGGAACTAGAAAAGTGAAAATTGAAAGAACTGTAAGACTCTAAACCTCGTGCAATGCTTTCCCCTACTTCACCAGAAGAAGTTTATTAAGGTTTCTTTGTGATTTGTACATTGTTTAACTCAAGAAGGAAGGAGATCCATCATCTCCACCATGATTTAGTGGCTGTGCATTGCAACTCTATTAAAAACTTTTTTCCTCCTTCCAAGTAGCCAACAAAACAAAAAATGGGATAAGATGCAAAGTGAGGCCTCTCTCGGATAGATCCACATCACAACTCTATTAAATGTGATAAGATGCAACGTGAGTCCTCTCCTAGATGAAATAGTGAAATGATCTCATTTGTAATGCAAAAGGGCAGGGCTTGACACAAGGAGAGGTTGCTCCATTGTGATCTAGAGGCCACAACTTCAAATCTAGAAATCTCCCTCCCCAAAATATAGGGTAAAGCTGTATTCTTCGTTTATTCCCCAAACCATGCAATGGTGGGAGATTTGCGTGCTAGTACCCCTATCTCATTTATAGTGGAACCACAACACATTGTCTTTCATCTTGTTTTGGGGGGTGGGGGATGTGGTCTGTATTCACTACCAAGGTTAATAAGATTCTAAAACCATTTTACTTGTCAATTAAGGAAGTTGCATTTGAATTTGACATCCAAATAAAAAATCATGATCCTATCACTATGAATGAATCTCACCACCTATTCGTCATATTGGGCAAATTCTGTTTAGGGGAAAGTGTTCTTTAGGGGATGCTTCAAGAACCAAATGTCTTCCAAAAACTTTAACTAGTACCTACTTTTGAGGCTCATTGTTGACCACCACAACTCCCTAATCCTCATGATGGCCCACCTTAACCATGTCTATAGGAAAATGGACTTCATACTACCCTGCTAACCAAACCCCAAACTAGTAAACCTTGTTTATAGGCAATGGCTTGTCCACATTGTGTCAACTACCAATCTCCAAAGCCATCTGTCTAAGAGTGCTTCATTCATGGTCTTTGAACTCTTTAACTCCAAAAGCGAAATTGCCTTTGTGATCGTAAACCTTGCTCTATGTAGTTAGGAAATGCTTAGTTTAGTTGAGTATTGCAAACCTCGCTTCCTGCATATTGTTTTAGTTCCCTCAAAGAGATCTCCTCGT
Organism: Paratinospora sagittata; assembly: GCA_035771175.1. NCBI lineage: Eukaryota > Viridiplantae > Streptophyta > Magnoliopsida > Ranunculales > Menispermaceae > Paratinospora > Paratinospora sagittata. The sequence continues at coordinate 29,230,475 of CM069610.1, forward strand.
ACCCTTTTCAATTGAGGATGTGAATGCTTAGTCCTTTTAGCCATTTACTTTATATATATATATATATGTTAGTTTCTTTTAAAAAAAAAAAAAAAAAATGAGGATGTGAATGCTAAGGGGAAATGGAAGGAGAACATAAAGAAATGTCAATGAATAAAAAGGGTGACTTTGAATGAGTTTTAATTAACCTCCAGTCATCCTTGAGATAGAAGGAAGTTTTCCTTTCCAAAAATTAACTAATTAAGACATCCATTCACCCTTCCAACCATAATTTTGCTCCACATCTAATTTGGTGCCAAGTTGAAGGCTAAGGTATTTGGAGGGAAGTGGGCCCATTTATGGCTTAAAATCTCTACAAACTCTTGGACTTGCAGAAAATCAATTTGAGATTCACTTGGCTTCTTATCGAAAGAATCTTGGCAAACTCTTTGAGATTCACTTGATTCTCAATGTCAGATCTCTTGGACTTGTGCAAATCAATTTGAACTATATGATAGCTTGGAAAAAACACAAAAGATCTTTAAATATCTCATTTTGGGATACTTCCACTTCCAAGCCTATGGATATTTCATGAATTTATTCACGATGAAGATGAGAAACCTTCAAATTGTTGATCTAACCAAGAACCACTCGAAAATGCTGACTTGGACCCTTTTGGCTTACCTACTTTGGGTCTCCATAATTATGACGAGTAGTAACATAGATAGTGGATATCTTTCTTACTGGTTGTTTTGTATGTTGTCATCTATTTTGTTTTGAGCATGACTTCAGATTGTTGTATTTATTTATGTTTTCTTAGAACTTTGTTCTCTACAGAAATCAATTTTCAAGAATACAAGAAAACCGTAAATATTTGGTTCAATTACTTGGGTATATGACTCTTGTTCCTCACTCGGCTCTATTTATTTTATGGTCATATGCTCATTTGATTCCTAAATTCTGAAGACAAAAAAAAAAATGTTATTTATCTCAATTTTGTTTTTCAGTCCTGTCCAAGGCACCCATATCTTTGACTGTGGTTGTAGTAGTCTAGGTTTATTTCATCCTTCCTCCAGCCTTTTTGTATCTTTATTTGGACCTTCTCATTCTTTCTCTTAGGTGCAGGCTGAATGCGACCTTTGGTCTTTATCTCACATGGGCAAACCATCTTAGCCAATTTTTCCTCACTTTATCCTCTATTGGTGATTTGCATAAACACATATGAATGATTTCATTATTTGTTCTAACCTTTATAGTTTTTTGTTATCCATTTGGCATTCTCATCTCTGCCTCACTCATTTAGTCTATGTTTTGTTTCTCAGAGTTACTCATCAGTTCTTCATATGTGCCATTTTCATTACATTTTTCTTCCAATCTTATTGGTCTTCGATTATCACATATAATGTTGGATGTATCTCTCCACTTTAACTCTCTCACCTTGAATTCTGTGGCAATAGCTTTTTTAATGGTTCCCTCCTTGTAGACAGTAATTGAATTGAGATAACAAAAACAATAACTTTGTTGTAGCTCTTGGTTATCAAACCTAGTGAGTCCCTCATATCTACTTGTGTTGTTAGCTTGTTACTAAATTGAATATCTAACATTTTGTTTTTGTTAGACTTACCTTGAAACATCCCAATTCTAGATACCACACTGACTTATTGATTTTCTTCCAGTTGGTTGACCCAGTTGATAAGACTGTTGACAGAGACCTTTCTCTTGTCAAAGAGCTAGGCTTGAAGCTCATTTATGCTATGAACACTCATGTCCATGCTGACCATGTCACTGGTACTGGTTTGATAAAGGTTTGTTGATTTTTTTTTCCTGGCTATTGTTTAAATATTAAATAGTGTTGTAGATCAATTGTTAGCATTTCATATAATAGCAGTGACTAATGATGATAAAAATTGTGAGATAAATTCCTTATTGTATTGGATAGCTAGCACTTAAACCAATGATGTATGTTTTCTGCTTTGTATACTCATGGGTTATGACATTTATTCTTTTTGCATGATGGTTTTTCTGGCAGGGTATGCTTCCAGGAGTTAAGTCTGTCATTTCAAAAGCCAGTACTTCAAGGGCTGATCTTTTTGTTGAGCATGGTGATAAAATACAGTTTGGCAATCTTTTCTTGGAGGTAGGACTACTGATGCATATAAATTCTGGTTTCAGCTTTCTAGTATTCAGCTTCTTTCTTATGGATCTAAGTCCTAACTCTTTGAAGTGCCTCATGTTCTTGCAACCGCTTTCTTTTGCTGTAAAGAAAGCATCTTAATCATTTCTTATAAAAAACAACTTAATCATCATTATCATTGGCATCACATTCAAGTTCTTAGTCTTAGCACCATTTGTCGTTATTGGTTGAGGCGCGTGTGACCTAATCTATTCTTATTTCTTACTTGGTTCCTTTCATGTCAAAAATAGTTTTTAAAGGTTCCACTTGTCAAGGAAAAGCCTTGTGAAAGTTTGCTAAGTTGGAGAGATTTGAAGAATTATAAGCTGTAGGGAGTATTCAAACATTAATGAAAAGAAGTTTGAAGCCCTGTATGATGGGTGAGGTTTATTTTTTTATTTTTTTATTTTTTTTAAATAAAAATAACTCATAAAAGTAAGTTATAAGAAAAATATTTTCTACCACCATGCTGGTAAAAAAAATTGTATTTATTTTACGACAGTATTTATTAAATCTGATTTTCTTTAAAGAATTCTATTGATAGAAAGTTATTGTAATAGTAAATGTGATATATTTATAAAAAAGTAAATAAACTTATTAAAATGAAATATTAGTTTTTAAAAATAACAAATTTTATATTTAGAAAGTTAAAAATATGTTTTGATATAATTTTTTAATTGAAATAACACAAAAAGACTTTTGAAAAAGAATGAATTAACCTCTACTCTAAGATTCAATAAATTAGTATGTTGATTTTTCAAATGTATTTCTTTGAACTCTGAAATTTCACTCCCTTGAGGCTTGAGCAAAAATGGGTTGTAATTTTTATAGCAGTATCTATTAGGCATAATTTATGAATAACCATATTGAAAACCTTGGATCAAACCTTCCCTTCACCCCTTGCTTATATTATTGCAGTTTAGATTGCTATTCTTGTTTTCTTATTATAATGACTTTTCTCCCAATTGTGATGGCTAGATTTTTCCTATAACATCTTCATACACAACCCACCTACCTCCTCTTGAAAGAAGGGCAAGGGGAGAGGAAAGAGACCTAACTCTGTATAGCATGGATTGTCTTACTAATACCTTGTAAAATTTTCCATTTAGTTTGATTTTGACACACAATGATTATGATGTAGATTAGCCGTGGAGGTAAGAACTAAAATACTCAAGGGAATACCCAAAATAGATTTTATTGAATAGAATACTCAAAATATCAGATCTGTTCTCCTTAATGGACAAAAGCCCTATTCATAATAAAGTACCAAATAAGAATCTTAAACTGACACAACTTCTAAATAAGCTACATGAGTTTTAAGCACCTAACGTGGGCCCACTAACAAATACATGAAATAAAGTAAGAGGCATAAAAAATACATGATAAAATACGTTATGAACATGTGCCATGTGTCCCCATATCAATCCCCCAAGCTTGAGAGGAGCTCGTCCTTGAGTCCTCGAGGTGGAGTTCTTGCATACTTCATAGAAATCAGGATCAAGTTTTTGAAAATGTCGCATTAGAAATTCATGTGCTCTCAGATAAAGGACGTTCGTGCCACTTGACTAAGTAGTGAGTATAGGTAACATGACAAGTAGAGAAAGAAGAAACATCATGAACACCCTCAACACGATTAGAAATAAAAGCAGACATTGAGCTAACATCACTAGGCGAGGTATAGGAGGAAGCACATCACTCATAAAAAATCGGGCAACATTAAAAGTTCGAGAAATGCACCACTTGGAAGGAATGTCAACTTCGTACGCATTATCACCATGACAAGCAACAATAGGAAAAAGGTCATAACACTGCATCATCAACTTATAAGGGGATATGACAATTGTTCCTTCCTCAAATAAATCATCACCAAGTCACTGACCTTGAAATGAACTTAACGTCGATGAGCATCCACATGCGCCTTATAAGAAGCATATGACTTCATAAGGTGACTATGAACATCCTCATGAATAGCATTAATCTTAAAAGCAAACTCCTTTGTAGAAGCACACACTGGTTGAGTAGGTGGAATACGGGCCAAGTCCACGACTATAACTTGTAAGAGGGGAAGTACCTGTCACAATCATGAATGGGACAAACTAGTAGATCGATCGACGTAGTTATTGTAAGCAAACTTTGCCTATGCCAAAACAAACTCCCACAACTTAGGCTTTTCATCAATCAAGCATCATAATAAATTTTCCAAGATGCGATTAATGACCTCTATTTGTCCATCCGTCTGTGGGTGAAAATCAGTAGAGAACTGCAGCTTGCACTTCGAAAGCTTTCACAAAGTCTTCTAGAAGTAGTTGGTCGAGCACAAATCTCGACCATAAGTAATGTTACGAAGGATGCCATGTAAGCAGACAACCTCTCGAAAGTATAAATGAGCGACATGAGCGGCTTCAGTAGTGCGAGTGCATGGAATGAAGTGCGCCATCTTGGAGAACCGACCGACCACCAGAAGAATAGAGTCCATACCATGCGAGGATTGTGGAAGTCCCAAGACAAAGTCCATAGAAACATCTAGCCAAGGTTTGTCAGGAATAGGGAGTGGAATATATAACCCAACATTAGTTTGCTTACCCTTTTTAGTCTTATAAATATAACATTTGACAATAAAATGATTGATGTCCGTATGCATAGTAGGCCAAAAATAGCGCTTGCAAATAGATGCAATGGTCTTAACGACCCCGAGATGACTAGCCATCCCCCTAGCATGCATCTCAGTCATAATTTGCCCACTGAGGGATGAAGAAGAAATGCATGCAACCCACGAAATAAAAAACCATCTTGTAAGAGATAATCACCTGAAGCGCCATGATGTGATAAACAATTTGTGTGAATAGGGCCAAAGTGCTCATCATTGGCGTAAAGATCCTGTAGCTCATCAAAGCCTAAAAGCAATGTATGCAATGTGACAAGCGAGTACGTGGACTCAAAGCATCTTCAACTCGATTATCCTTCCCAACATGAAACTGCAAAAGTGCAAATGAAAGGTATAACCTACTAAGAATGCAAACCGCTTGACACGTCGATCAAAAACTTTTTGCTAGGAGTTAACATATGAAAGTGCCTTATGAACGAGATAATGACGCCAAGGTTGCAAAGCCTATACAACTTAATATAATTCCATATCATAAGTGAAATAATTCAATTTAGCCCCATCCAACTTTTGACTAAAGAATGCAACAAGACTTCCATTTTGGCTCAAAACAACCCAATGCCTTGTTTGGATGCATCACATGTAATCTCAAACAACTGTGAAAAATCAGACAATGCTAAGATAGGAGCAGTGGTCATCTTTTTCTTTATCAGGTGAAAAGCAACATCGACTTCGGAAGTCTACTCAAAAGGGCCCTCTTTCATGCAAGAGGTGATGGGAGCTACAAAACCACTAAAATGCTAGCTTTAGGAGCGGTTGCTAAGCTCTTTCTCTAGTCAAGGTCATCGGTGAGGTAGAACCATCCTTTTTGGTTGGGGTGTGAGCGCTTTAATAGGAGAAGGTGAACTAGCAGTGGTGCCGTATGCTTTTTCAGGGTAAGAAGGGTTAGAGAAAATGCCTCGAGCCAATGTCCGAGTACCAGGCGCTATGGCACCGAAGTAACCCATGCCATACTCCCAGGAAAAGCTCCAACGACCTTCAACAAAAAGGGTACCTGTACCCGAAATCGACATAGGTGGGTAGGTAGAGAATACCTAGGGGCGCGAGACAACTCTCTCTAAGGAACTCGGCAACATAGCCCCGTAACTTTGGAAGAACGGGTGCCTCCTCACAAAGCGGGTCACATTCACTTGTAGAAAGTAACTAAGCCATGAAAACTCCGAACCTGCATAAGGGTAGTGGGAGTAGGCCAATCAAGTATATTCTGCACCTTAGAATTATCAACCTAAACCGCTTTTGTAGAAACCATAAAGCCTAAGAAAATAACTGAATCAACTAGGAAGGAACACTTTTTGAGTTGTAAATACCACTTGGCCTCTCTCAGAACTTGTAGAATAGTCTGAACATGCTGAATATGGTCCGACTTTAAAGCACTATGGAGAAGTATGTCATCAAAATAAACGATGACTAAACTTTCTAATATAAGGACGGAAAACTTGAGTCATAAGCCTCATAAATATAGGAGCGTTAGAAAGGCCAAATGGCATAACCAATCACTCATAAAGGCCATCCTTTGTCTTGAAGGTTGTCTTCCATTCATTTCTCGGTCGCATGCGTATCTGATGGTAGGCATTGTGTGAATCAAGCTTGGAGAAGATCTTCGCCCCATGTAATCTATCAACCATGTCCTCCAACCTCGGGATAGGAAAATGGTATTTCAACGCTATCTTGTTGGTCCCCTGACTATTTATGCACATGCACCAACTCCCATCTTTCTTAGAAGTGAATAATGTTGGAACTGCACATGGAGACATGCTCTCCTGAATTAGCCTTTTGTCCAACAACTTTGTAACTTACCGTTTTAGCTCAACATGTTCAGTGGGAGACGTGATAATGTGACAAGTTTGGAAGAGAAGTGCCTGGAACAAAATTTATAGCTTGTTGAATATCCAATTGCAGAGGAAGGTTAGCATCACTCGACTCATCACAAACATCAGAGAATGATTCTAATAATGACTGCAAAACAAGTGGGACAACAATAGGTGAAGCAACAAATGAATCAATAATTGCTAAAATCATACCAGAATCACGAATAGTGGTAAGGAAGCTCGAGTTTTGAGGAAGTGACAGAGGTGTAGGCTGGATGCTAGAGGACTGCAATGGAAACAATATAACTTGCTCCCTTTCAAACATGACGGCATAAGTGTTGCGCTTGCCATCATGCTTTCTCTTTTTTTCATACTGCCTTGGGCAACCCAATAGTAAGTGGCAAACATCCACAGGAGCCACATAGCACCACACCTCATCCTTGTATTTGCCAACGATGAAAGGAACTAAGCATCTTTTGTCAACTCTGACTTCGCTACCCTTTTGTAGCCATTGAATTTTGAATGGGTCAGGATGGGCTTCAACCTAAAATTTCCACTTCTCTGCCATATCTTCCGAAACAATATTCTCACTAGAACCATTATCAATGATCACATTGCATAGCTTACCCTGTGACTTACATCGAGTGTGAAAAATATTATGATGAAGCCATGCATGAGGATCATGCAGTGAAATGGGTGAGATGAGAGAGCGCCTTACAATCAAGGCTGGACCAACAGTCTCAGCATACAACACAACACCCAAATCTTCATCATCATCAATTTGGGGTTTAGGTTCCTCCATTTCACCATTTTGAGCCAAAGCAACACGCTTCTTCTTGGACGCTCACTGGCGTGATGATCGGGTTGGTTACACTCAAAGCAAGCTAATTTGAAACCTCCAAATATTGAAGGTTTGGCGACTACAGGGAAGGGGGTACTAGAAGAGGCCCCCATCTTCTGTTTCTGCAATTCCTCAGCATTCAATGCATATTTGATAGGATTAGACATGTCATAAATCTCCTTGAAAACTAGATTTTGCTCGATGACCTGGCGCAAACCATTTAGATATTTTTCGATCCTTTGCTAAATTGTTTCAACAACTAGTTCAGCTCTAGTGGCAAGTAGAAAGAACTCCTCTGTATACTCAACTACACTCTGAAGGCGTTGATTGGAGTTGTGCAATCTCATAAAAAGATCCCTCTCATAATCAGGAGGAATAAACTCTCTTTTCAATTCCCACTGCATCTTGACCCACGTGGTAATCTTCTCTTGGCCTCTATGACGACGGCTTTGCTGTAATTCATCCCACCACACTAAAGCATAGCTTGATAACTTGGTACCAATGAGCTTAACACACTTGGGGTCTTTCAGGTTCTTATAATAAAAAGACCTTCTCAATCTTGTTAAGCCAATCCACAAAACGATTCGAAGGTAGTTTACCTTCAAACTTGGGAACATCAATCATGATACTCCAAATTAATTTTTCTCTAAGATGCGTAGAAGATGATTGAGATCCATGTCACTGGCTTCATTTTGAACATGCCTTCGCCTTGTGTTGCCATGGCGATGTCTAGGGGGGAAGGGATTGGAGCTAGGGCTAGACTGTTGGAAATCTGGTGAAGGATCACGTTCATAATCTTCACTATGGGCAATATTTTGATGTCAAATTGGCATACCTAGGTCGTCACGATGGTTTTATCATACCCTAGTTCTGACCTAATCATCTATGTTGGTAGGGGTGGAACGAACGACATGACGAGGTTGTAGTGCTGGCAAGTGGTACTTGCAATGGCAAAGATCTGCAATATATATATTAATCGCATGAGATTGGTTGAATTTGGACCAGAATCATGGAGTGAAATAGCAGGATTGTCGTGAGAACCTGCAGCTTTCTCCATGTCTTGAAGGACGACCAATTCTTGAAGTTGTTGCTGTGACAACATTAAGCGCAAAACAAATTTCATTAGTTGATTCACAGTTTTGACATTGTTGATGATCAATTCTTCAAGTTGATTGACCGGAGGATTGATTGAGGTTCTTCCTCTCCTCTTTGGCACCATTGAAGATAAAGGGAAAGATCAAACCTGGCTTTGATACCTATTTTGATGTTGTTAAATACTAATAAAAGACACAAAGATGTAACGTGGTTTGGCTCCAAGGCCTACGTCCACGGGAGAAGAGAGGAAATATTTTCTTATTCTTGATGATGTCTTAATGGAGGGACACCATATATATAGACATACAGGGCTATGCACACATATAGCTATAATTACAATTTTAGTAACTGCTAAATAAAACGACTACTAAAATTATTATCTTTCCTTAAAGGAAATAAACCTTAAAGCAAATAAATCCCACATAATTATCATATTTCCTTAAAGGAAATAAATCCCACAGATTTTGCTCTTCTCCACAACACTCCCCCTCAAGCTGGTGAATAAAGGTTTATCATTCGCAGCTTGGACACATTTGCTTGAAATGCAGTATGGTTTAACCTTTTAGTGAGCACATCGGCGAGCTGATTATTGGTAGACACATATGGAGTACAGATCAACCCACTATCAAGCTTCTCTTTAATAAAGTGTTTATCAATCTCTATATGCTTGGTTCGATCATGTTGAACTGGGTTATGGGCAATGCTAATTGCAGATTTATTGTCACAATAAAGTCTTATAGGGCCATCCCAGTGTATCTTCAAATCTGTCAAAATTATCTGCAACCATAATAGCTCACAAACCCCTTGTGCCATTGCTCGGAATTCTGCTTCAGCACTAGATCTGGCCACTACATTCTGCTTTTTACTTTGTCATGTCACCAAATTCCCACCAAGAAACGTACAATATCCAGTAGTTGATCTTCTGTCAACTACTGAACCAGCATAGTCTGAATCAGTATATACTTCAAAAACCACTCCTGTGTGTCGTTTAAATAAGATGCCCTGTCCTGGAGTCCCTTTAAGATACAGTAAAACGCGATTAGCTGCTTGCAAATGAATATCTTTAGGGTTGTGCATGAACTGACTTATTACACTTACTGCATATGCAATATCAGGTCTTGTGTGAGAGAGATAGATGAGTCTTCCTACTAGTCTTTGATACATCTCCTTATTAATAGTCAGCGCTTCTTCAGCTTCTCCATGCTCGTGATTAAGATCAATAGGAGTATTCATTGGTTTGCATGCTAGCTTCCCTGTTTCTTTAAGAAGGTCTGTAATGTACTTTTGTTGAGAAATAAAGATTTCCTGTTTAGAGTGTGCCACTTCAATCCCTAGGAAGTATTTCAATCTCCCTAGTTCCTTGATTTCAAATTCCTCGGTCAAACACTGCTTCAAATTTTGTCTCTCGTTCTCATTGTTTCCTGTCATGATGATGTCATCAACATACACTAATAGAGCTGTAACTCCCCCTGAAGTCGAGTGCTTAATAAACAGAGTGCGATCTCCTTGGCTTTGTCTATATCCCATATTTGTCATTACTTTGGCAAACCGACCAAACCATGCCCTCGGAGATTGTTTAAGTCCATACAGGGCCTTTTTCAATTTACACACTTTATCAGTGGTGCCAAATCCTGGAGGCACTTCCATATAGATTTCTTCTTCTAAATCCCCATGTAAAAATGCATTCTTTACGTCAAATTGTTGCAGATCCCAGTCATAATTAGCTGCCAATGACAAAAGAAGTCTTACAGTATTCATTTTTGCAACCGGAGCAAATGTCTCTTGATAGTCCACACCATATGTCTGGGTATATCCTTTGGCTACTAATCTTGCCTTGTAGCGCTCTAGGGACCCATCTGCTTTGTATTTTACTGTATAAACTCATTTGCATCCCACAGGTTTCTTTCCTGCAGGCGAGTCTACCAACTCCCATGTTGTATTTTTCTCCAGGGCTTCCATTTCCACATTCATAGCTTGTTTCCAATTTGTGTTAGATAAAGCCTCGGATAATGATGTAGGAGTCTGGATGTTGTTCAGGTTGGTAAGGAAACTCTTATGGGTTGGCGAGAACTTCTCGAAGGATACAACATGAGATAGTGGATACAAGGGATGTTTAGTGCATTCTCTTGTGCCCTTTCTAATGGCAATGGGAAGATCATTGTCAGGTTCAGAGGCTAAAAGATCATTGTTAGTTTTAGGAACTAATGAAATTTGTAAGGAGGGTTCAGGATTTGTTACCTCATTTTCAGGGATTGGTTCATATTCTTGAACTTGCATCGGTTCAGGATCTGCAGCTTTCTTCCTTGAGTACATTTGTCCAGTCATCCGATCCTTAGGTTCGTCATTGGGTACAGAGGGTGTAGGAGATTCGGGTTTTTTTTATTGGAGGTTAAAGGGGCCAAAAAGATCAAAAGGGTTATCAAGGGAGTTCCGATCCTTATCTTCCATGATGACACTTGTTAAATACTAATAAAAGACACAAAGATGTAACGTGGTTCGACTCTATGGCCTACATCCACAGGAGAAGAGAAAAAATATTGTCTTATTCTTGTTTATGTCTTAATGGAGGGACACCATATATATAGACATACATGGATATGCACACATATAGCTATAATTACAATTTTAGTAACTGCTAAATAAAACGACTACTAAAATTATCATCTTTTCTTAAAGGAAATAAATTCTTAAAGGAAATAAATCCTTAAAGGAAATGAATCCCACAGATTTTGTTCTTCTCCACAACACTCCCCCTCAACTACACAAGTAGCCATTATTTACTCCTTGTCCCATCTTTCTCTCTCTTAGGCCTTGTTTGGAACATCTTCTGCAAAAGCTCTTTGGAAAAAGTTAGAAAAACACATTTTAGTTAGAAAAGCTATTTGAAACTTGTTTGGTAAAATATATCAAAAGTGCTTTTGTGTAAGTTTTTTTTTACTTAAGAATGCCGATTTTACCCTTTTTCAATTAAAAACATATATACTTTCATATAATCCAAATTGATTATAGTTTTATCGTAACATAAATATAGATATAAATAATTTACAATGATACATAATCTTAGCTTGTAAGTGCTAAAAAACAAATGTACTTGGTCGATACAAACTTAATAAAAAACTTTGCAAACAAGTGCATATATACAAATGTACTTGGTCAATACAAAAGTAGTTTTTGTACTAAAAAAAGTAACCATTTTTTTTTTTAACTAGACAAAACAAAAGTACTTGAAAGGAGAAGGTTGTACTTTGTAGCAACAACTAATTAGGTTAGTTTTGGTATTTAAAAAAGTAAATGAGGGTAAAGCACACTAATGTTTAAATGCAAAATGTGAATCGCAAAAGCAACAATGGGTTGCTTTTCCAAAATAGAGATAATTACATTTGCCAATGCAAACGCTTGACATGCCAAATGAATTTTTACCCATGTTTGACATTTTTCCATCACAAGCGCGGTTTCTAATGCAAAGCCAAACATGGCCTTAATGCATGAAGCATTTTCTCTACTACATATAGTCCTGGTTCATTTCTTCTGCCAACTCTACTTTTAATTTGTGTTACCCAGACTCTTTACTTAAGCCCGATGTAACCGTGTTCGACACTTTATGATATGACATAGGTATGGGATATGTGTCTGATACTTTAGAGTTTAGAATATTACTATGTGGAATCTCTAATAGAAAGAAGAGAAAGCATGAAAGAAAATAACGACTAATAGGTGACAATGTACTTAAGCGAGGAACAAAAAGGATAATAAACAATTGAAAAGAAGAGAAAAAGGAAATTAGAGCATATAATGTAGGAACATAACATTGTCCAAGTAACCAAATGCAAATTTTGAGATACTTTTGAGCCAAGTTCTTGTATCCTAAAACTTGAATTAACAAGTTGGACCTCTAGATATGTACCTGTATCCGACACCCATTCCGAAGTCCAAGTAACATAGCTTTTAATTGTCTTGCACACTTTCAATTACCTTCATGCATTTCCTAGATCCTTGAACATCACATATTGTATTCCATGGTCATGTTCTCTGTGGTCTTTATTGTACAACCAAACTATTTGAGCTTACTGTCCTTTAGTTGATGAAATACAATTTTCTCATAATGAGGATGTGAATCATAAAGTTATAGCAGGATGTGTTAAATGGAGGAGTGCTTTTGGACTATTATATGATTGATGCATTCCATCGAAGTTGAAAGGGAAAATTTATAAAACCGGTATTAGGCTCAGTGCTATATGGAACCAAATGTTGGGCAATAAAAGAAACAACACATGAATAGACTGTGTAACAAAATTGCGCATGTTAAGATGGATAAGTGGTAAAACATCAAAAGATAGAATTAGAAATGAATATATTCGAGAATAGTAGTAGAATGGCCTAAAATAACAATCCATGGTAATGATAGAGGTAGAGCATGACCTAAAATAACATTGTCAAAAATAACTAAAAAAGATATAACTATTTGTAATTTAAATGTCGATTAGCCCTTGATAGATTAGAGTAAAGGAAGTAGATTCATGTAGCCGACCCCACGTAGTTGGGAAAAGACTTAGTTGAGCTGTGTTGAGTCTTAAGTCAAATAAATGGTTAATCACGATTTCTTTTGTTATTGTTACATAATGATGATTCAGTATTTGTCATGGACATAAATGCTTTTAATGCTCCATCTTTTTGTTCATTGCTTACATGTTTAGACATAATTCATTGTTATTGTTTTACATTTTTGTAGATCACTTTGAGTAAAAACAAAAAATGAAATATATGGACAAGTACACATCGAGATATATAAATATTAATTAATAAATGAATTAATGAATTGAGAATTGGATATACTATATCTTTTCGGTGGGCCTTGGTGCAACGGTTGAGGTTGCTCTATTTTGACTTGGAGGTTGCAAGTTTGAATCTACGAATCTAGAAACAGACACTCCAATGGAGGTAAGGCTGCATACATCATCCCTTCCCCATACCCCACAATACAGGACCCTCGTGAACTAGATATACACCCTTTATATACACTATACCTTTTAAGGGCTTGCTTTTAAATGTATATAAAAGGCATACTTCCCAAGACCTCTAAACGTGTTGCTGGGAAAAAAGAAAGACTACTATACATTATTGTTGAAAGATGCTTTCTACCCTTGCACTTTTTGGCTTCTAGAAGGATGAGCTATCTATATTTGTCATTGTAATAAATGATTTGATCATACATATGGAACCAGCTGAAAGTCTGAAAGTTTAAACTGAGGAAACAATTTTGCAATTCCAAAAATTCTCCTTTGACCTTCAATCAGGTACTTGATCCTTAAATCTGTTAATGCATGTCTTTTAAATGTCTACTAGCTGTTGGAAAAGTTTATTTTGTACTATAAAGATTTCTTAGCCATACTACTCATACAATCTGTTTCAGAAAAAGGCAATTAAGGTGAGTATTAGTAATCACATGCATTGCACAAGCTATCTACTAGTTTTCGTTATAAGATATTATGTATTGCTGAGTGTTAAATTTCTCTCATTGATTAATTAGTGAATTGCACATCTAATTTCAGCAATCCATCTTCATAATCACGCAGCTTGTAAAAAAATGAATAATTGTGAGTACAAATGATTAAGGACAAAACTTTCAATGAAAGAACTAAAGGAAAATCATCGTAAAAGTAGAAATTATAGAAAGTAACAACTTTACCTCCAAAATGTTAATTATTGAGATCTAAATATCTAATACCCGACTAAATAAAACGAGTTATAATTGAATGATATCCAGTCTTATGCTACTGAACTTTTAAGATTTAACACTCCAGAGGCAGTGCTTAAATTGATACCTTGTACTGTAGTTTCTTAAAAAAACAAAAATAAAAAAATTGAAAGTGAAGTGTACACTTTTGGCTGGGATGAGGAAAGATTGTTAATGGTAGAAAAAGAAAATCAAATGCAATTCCCCATAATTGAAAGCTTCCAGAAGATAATAAATATTGGGTAAATAATAATTCTAACTGGTACAAATTTAAAACTGTTGACACTATTATGGAAGGATACAGGAAGGAATGGAGATAAGAGAAATGCTGACATACCCACAATAGGGAGACCTAATTGAGAGGTTCCACAGGGTGTGAGCCTTAGTTGAGAACTTGAAATGCGAGATATTCCGTGCACCTTTATTGAGATACAAAATATTTGATGTCTCTTCAGAAATGGTTAAACACTTAAGAGGGAAAATAATTTTATCTTACGGCCTTATGTTTGAGAACCTAACCATAAATTGGACCTCAAGTTCTGAGCCCTCGCCACTTCTAAAAACCTATGTTACCTAGACTCAGTTATGGGTGTCGGATACAGGTACATATCTAGAGGTCCGACTTGTTCATTTTCAAATTTTAGGATACTGAGACTCGGCTATATTATATGTTGTTCTTTCCTTTTTTTACCTCTTTTCACTTATTTATTATTCGTTTTGTTCTCCCACTTTAGGGAATTTGACCTATTAGTCATTATCTTCTTTCATGCTTTCTCTTCTTTCCATTGGAGAATCTACCAGTAATATTGTAAAATCTAAAGTGTCGGACACATCCTATACCCATGTCGTATCATGAAGTGTCGGACATGGGTACGTCGGGCTAAAGTAAAGAGTCCGGATAACATAGCTAAAAACAATAGAGAAAACTTTACAAGAGGTAAAAGAGGAAAGAAAAACACATCACTTTGATGATAGAGATACCTTTTGCTTCTCTGGGTATCTACCTTGATGTACTGATAAGCTATAAATTTAGAATTTTCTTTTAATTTAGTGGCAGAATTATATGCAGTGCTCCATCATAATTTGTTAACAGAGGTCTCATATTTCTTTTCCCTCTTCAAGAGATTTCAATATCTAAATTGATTCTTGTATTCTTTTCAGGTCCGTGCTACTCCTGGGCATACCTTAGGTTGTGTTACCTATGTTACAGGAGATGGGCCTGATCAGCCCCAACCTCGGGTGGCTTTCACCGGTGATGCCTTGCTGATTCATGGATGTGGAAGGACAGATTTTCAGGTATGTTCTTTCTTATCTTCACAAGGTTCTGCAACTTGTGAACCTACCTGAATGTCTCAATGTTCTTGTGTACCTTTATTTGCAGAATATGTTACCAATATCAATACCTCATAGATCATCATTATTATCTTAAACTCTTAGAAGATAGTTGCTTTATTCTTGATAAAATCTTTGTCAAAAGAATATGTTTCTGTGGTATTATGGTTATTGTAAGCAATTTTAGTACAAAACTTTTCAGTATTAGAAGTCTTGTTACATGCAAGAACTAGCGCTTAAGCTTAGAGTAATGACTCGGTAAAAGGTCCTTAAAATAAAAAGTTTTACTTTGTCTGGTGTAACATTTTGGTGAGGGCCTTGAGATAAAGAACTTTGCAGTGTTGGATGAAGCAACTCAGGAATCAGGATTCTCCTTACTCCTAAGTCCTAAATTTTATTATGAGAATTTAGTGGTGGTGCAAGTGGAAGAATAGACGATGGTCAGAATTATCAGTAGTAGAGCCACTAGATAGTCATGAGAAGAGCTTTGGGACAGTTCTCACTGAAGCATGAATTATGTCATTTCCAATGCCTACTGTTTAGTGCTCCAAAGAGGTTTCATGAAATTTCTGAAATGTTTTCAAATACAAAGTTGGTTTGGGATAAACTGGCTAAATTCTTTTTCACATGATCATCTAGGAAGTTTTGTTGTCTTTTCTTTTGTGTCATCGGTGTTGGAAGTGGTTTGGCATCTGGGCATGAAGTTCCATGTGAGGTCACGTATGATGCCAGCTTTCTGTTTACACCATATACATCTAAAAATCTAAAAAACAAAGCTTGGTGGCAAGACGTTGCATTGCATTCATATTAGTACCATCTCCAAAGGTACTAAAAAACTTGTTTTTCGGAGTTCTGTTCTATGTGGGTGCTCTTAAAAGTTTCTGATAAAAAAATAAAATAAAATGTTGTGCTCTTAAAGAATAAAATAACAAAAAAGATGTTTGAAAATGATGATTTGCAATCTCCGGCAGCATGTTGTATATGGAAGTTCATACCTTGAGAGCTACGCAATGGAGCAATAAACTCTTATAGAAATCCTTTTAGGTCTTGTTCTATTTTGGCAATTCTGTGGATGGACCCACCAACTTAAATATATTATGCCCCTCAAATATGTCTTGTAAAGATGCAAGGATGTTATTCATAAAAGAATCTTTTCTGTAGAAATCTTTTTTCAGGAATAGTTTCTTTGGAAACCATTTGTAATTTTTGTTGCCAACTTATACTAGTTGGGAAATGTCTTAGTTGAGTTGAGTTGAGTTGCCAACTAAAACTCATCCAAAAATGCTTCCACTGAGCATTCATTGTTTGCATGGCTGAAGGAGAACTTTCCTTCAAAAACTATGTTGTTTCTGTGCCAAAATGGAAATGGTATTCTTCTTTATAACGTTCTTTGTATAGTACCTTGTAAATATGGAATTGTGCTTGTAACACTTGATGCTTCATGGAAGACTTTAAAAGATGTCGCATTTCATGTCCATACCATGCTAAAGTTTAATTGAAATGTGCATTTGAGAGAATGAGTTCTCTTCTTGCTTTTTAGCATGAATACTTGGTGGATGACGCATTTAAGTGTTTCCTTATGTGTTGGATTTTCATTTTAAATGGCTATTAGATTTTGGATTTGTTATACTACATATCCCCATATATGCTTTTTAAAAATGAATCTAATGCAGCCATATTTCATATGCAGGGGGGAAGTTCAGATCAGCTTTATGAGTCAGTCCATTCTCAGGCATGGACTTAAAATGTTGGAATTGCAGATTTGCTTGATTATGTTAGAGAATGAGGCTACCTTCATATCTGGCAAAATTAGACTATTAAAACTGCTTCATTTTTGTTTTCTCAGATATTTACTTTGCCCGAGGGCACATTGCTGTATCCTGCTCATGATTACAAAGGATTCACTGTAAGAAAGCCGTCAATGCTTATTCTTTCCGTGTTTTGTACATGAATAGCTGCTCATTCTACCTCTATCCTGATATTCAGGTTACGACTGTAGAAGAGGAGATGCTCTATAATCCTCGTTTAACAAAGGATAAGGTAATTTCTGGCCATGGAAACTTATGCTAATAATTCTAGGAGAATTGCCATACCAATGCATTACTGAAAATGAATAATCCTCACATCCAAGTAAAAGATTCTTGACCTTCTATGTTGTCTTTACCTGTCAGCCACACGGGCCAAAAGCAGTTGGCCTCTTCAATTTGAATATTTTTCATTACCTTTTTCACTTGATTTCTTATGTAACAATTCCATTTTGCAGGAAACTTTTAAGAACATCATGGAAAGTAAGTGGTGTTGTTTTGAGCTACAGATGCAAAGCTTCCTTGTTTCACAGATACAATGTTATTCTGTTCTATACTATATTCTGTTAGCTAATTATATAAATTGTGTATTTACAGATCTAAAACTGCCATACCCTAAGATGATAGATGTAGCAGTTCCGGCAAACATGGTTTGTGGACTACAAGATGCTATCAAAAAGACTTCTGAACCCCTGGCAAGTTAAGCCTTCTCTCGTTGATGCTTCCTTATAAGAATGATAGTAAGTTTGTCAAAAATGAACTTGGGTTTGTGTTCATGTAACTGTATTAAAACAAATGGTAGGACGGGGGTTCATTCTGTATCTGTAAAGCATGAATAAATAAATTGATTCCTCATTATGGAGGTAGAAATACAATACTCACCACACATGTTCCTGTTGGCTGCCAAGGTCCGTGTAGCTTTTGCTACTAAAAAAAAGAGCCTAAGGAGAAACTTGAAAAATTATATACGACTTTGTGACTTATGCAACATGGAAGAAAATTTTTGATAATTGAAGTGTTTATTTTTTCCGTCATTTACTATTTTAAATGTGTTTAACATGTCTAGATTAATTATGTAGGTAGAAATACAATACTAACCACTTGTGTTCTTCTTGGCTGCCAACTCTGGATGACCTACATGAATCTGTGTAGCTTTTGCTCTGAAAAATGGAGCATAAGGAGAAACTTGGAACATTATATACGATTCTGTGACTTATTGAAAATGGAAGAAAATTGTTGATAATAAAAGAAATGTTTATTTTTCCCGTCTTTTACAATTTGAAATGTGTTTTAACATGCCTAGATTAATTAAATTAAACTGGAAAATTAATACATGAATTTGTGATGTTGCCACATTTGAAATGTGCTTAACATATCTACATTTATAAGTTTTGTGGGGGAGACTTTGTGATGCAGGGGCACATGATAGGTCACGTGTTTAAGCATGCCTTTTACTTTTAGCCCACGTTTTAGTAACCTCTAGCCTCCTTTGGCGCTTCCTATTTGTCTATTTAGTTTAGGACTCTTGTTTAAGGATAAATAAGGCCATTGGCCATTACGAAACACAATTCATTGATTTAAAGAATTCTTTCTTGAAGAAAGTTAATTTTTTGCTCTTTGCTTTCATGAACGAATTTAGACCAATATTGGTATTAGAGTCAGGTTTGACCTTGTTGTCCTTTGACATTGGCTCTGAAAGAGAGAGGAAGGATCGTGGTCAATCCTTGAGTTGATCACATTGAAAAACTCACAACCAATCAAGCCAAAACTGTAAATCAATTGATGGAAGTTGTTTCTTGTATCATTGTTCATGACATGGAGATTATCGCAGGTTCTCACGAAAACCTTATGGCTCAACTCCATGATTCAGAGCAACTAGTTTGTTTGATCATAATTGCAGAGATTGCTGCCATCGTTCACTCTTATGATCTAGCCTTGAGGTTCAATCAACATCCACAAATGTTGATGTTGATGACTAGGAAAAGATGGGGTTGTGCTACAACTATCGTGATGACCTAAGGGCAATAGTTAGGTGTTGAGATACAACGTTCAACATTGGCCATGGATGCAAGCCTTTTCCAAGTTTCATGTGCCCACAAACCAAGGCGTTGAGACCATTTCAATCACTATACTAAGATGCCGAAACATTGTTGCCCTAGGGCTCCACCATGCACCCCCCCATACAAACTCAATGCCAAGTTCAATCAACTTTTTGTGGGAATGAACTATAATATAACCCCCTTAGCAATTCTTCCCAGCCTAGATGCCACAATTATTATCAAATGCAAAGGCTAATTGAAAATAATGCGAGTAACATTAATCTAAATCATTTTCAATGAATTCTTGAGAAAAATCAATTTGGAGATATTAAGATTAATGTTCCTAAGTTTAATGATCAACTCGAGATTGATGAAGAGGTATAGAGAAAAAAAAGAAAAACCTTCACATAGTCTTTATTGATTTAGAGAAAGCATATGATAGAGTACCTAAAGAAATCTATGTTACCTGGACTCGGGTATGGGTGTCGGATATGGGTACATATCTAGAGGTCCAACTTGTTCATTTTTCAATTTTGGGATACAAGGACTCGGCTATATTATATTATATGTTGTTCTTTCCTTTTTTTCTTCTTTTCATTCATTCATTGTCGGTTTTGTTCTCTCACTTAAGTGAATTTCACCTATTAGTCATTATCTTTTTTCATGCTTTCTCTTCTTTCTATTGGAGAATCTACATAGTAGTATTTTAAAATCTAAAGTGTCGAACACATATCCCATACCCATGTCGTATCATGAAGTTTCGGACACGGGTACATTGGGCTAAAGAGTCCGAGTAACATAGAAGAAATAATGTGGTGGGTTTTGGACAGAAAAAGAGTTACCAATGTGTGCATAGACCTATTAAAAGATATGTATGATGGAGCAATAACTCAACTTAAGTCAACCAAGCCTTTTCCCGACTACATGGGGTTGGCTACATGAATTCGCTTCTTTCACTCTACTCTATCAAGGGTTAAGTCGGCATTCATGATGGAGCAATAACTATTGTGAAAAAATAGTAGAAGAAACTAGTGAGCTTCATTTTCACCAAAATAAATAAATAAATACAAATAAAAAACTAGTGAGTTTCCACTTACTAAAGGTTCACACCAAAGATTTGCATTAAGCCCTCATCTTTTTATGCTAGTTGTAGTCTTGTAGATGAGGTCACTAAGTATATTAAAGAAGACAATCCATGATGTATATTATTTGTTTATGATATAGTATTAATTGATGAAACTAAATATGGAGTAAATGTTAAGCTAGAGGTTTGGAGAGGCTCTAGAATTTAAGGGATTCAAGATTAGTAAGACTACAACTAAATGCATTAAATGTAATTTTCGTGGAAGTAGAAATACAAATGAAGGAGAGCCTTAACGCAATGGTAAGAGTTGTTGTCATGTGACTAGGTAGTCAAGGATTTGAGTTGTAGAAACAACCTCTTGCGATGCAAGGGAAGGCTACATACAACATACCCAATGTTGTGGTTCATTGGGCGAGAGCTTCATGCATCGAGATATCTTTTTTCTAAAAACACAAATAAAGAGACAGTGAAAATTGAAAGCCAAGAGATACCAAGGAGTGAAAATTATAGGTATTTGAGATCTATTATTCATCAAAAAGGTGAAATAGGTGAAGATGTGAATCATAGAGTCATTGCAAGATGGGTTGAATGATGGGGGCTTCTAGAGTATTGTATGATCGATGCATCCCATTGAAGTTGAAAAGGAAAAACTTATAAAATTGCTATTAGGTCAACTATGCTACATGGAATAGGATGTTAGGCAACAAAAAAACAACATATGAACATCAAAAGTAGAAATGGACACAAAAGTTAAATGACATGAGTACCAAATAAATTGAGAGAAAACCAAGTAAGGTGGTTTGGAAACATATAACGAAGACCTTTAGATGCTTTAGTGAGTAAGAGTGACCTATTAACAGTCCAAGGAAATGGCCAACATGGAGTTGGCACAGTCGGTAAAGAGGTGGCAGTTCAACTCTTGTCATTGCCTCACCCAAGGGGGTGAGGGGGATTCATGGGTTAGGAACCGGCCCGATTCCTCTCCGAAAGTACGGTCTAGTGATGAAGTTGGTTCTTACAACTAACAACTAACATTGTTTTTTCTCAAAAAAAAATCTACAAAAATGAAGGTGGAGGAAGACCTAAAATAACATGGATAAAAATAATGAAGAAAAATATAACTACTTGCAATTTAGATGTCGACTTATTCCTTGATAGAGCAGAGTGGAGGAAGCAGATTCTTGTAGTTGACTCCATATAGTTAGTTAAAGGCTTAAGTAAGTTGAGTGGAGTTTAATGATTAACTGTGTCACGACGCCCCTGACGTAGGCTGACGTCATGACCGGCACAGTGTACTATACACTGTACATAACCATATACAATATATAATACACTGTCAGCCTTCACGTAGTCTCACAATAACTCCCAAAAGTTACAATAATTTTTTTTTCTAATATACCACAAATCAAATCTAATATAACTCTCTATAATCCTTCCATTCATTCCACAAATTAAATTCTCACATGACAAATATCTATGATCATTTCAGTTCATCATCCTAAGCATTATATAATATTACCACACAACCCATCTAGGTGATATTACATATATATAGTGTGTGATAATTATACATATCAAAATAACAAAAATATAATCTATTTCCTCCAAGCATACATACATGCACTAGACGAAGGTTCACGTGATTATCACTCACGAATTTTTCCTTTTCCCTTCGACTCAATACCTGAAATATTGGGGGAAATGGGGTGAGCAAACAACAGCTCAGTGAATATAGTTCTTGAGATGACAATTATATACATTTAGAGAAATATGACATTTAAATCCATTTCAAATACTTATTCAACACATGCATCATTCAACGAATATATTATACATGTCAATAACATAAATTACATGAGTTTTCAATAACACAATGCACAACCTCCCTCCTCCGCAAGGCAAGAGAGCGGGTCTAACCCTTGTATGGCCGTACAAGGTAGACACAACCTCTCATTACCCAATTCACATTCATTTCAAGGATCTCAACCCTTGTTAGGACAGACCTATTGACAATGAGGACTCGCAAAACCTCATCTGGGTCTAATTCCTAACGAAATGATAATGAGGATTCGCAAAACCTCATCATTACAAACTCCAATTGCTAAAATCAGTTTGCATGATCCATAAAAATCAATGCATTATATATAAATATAGCATGCATACAATCAAACATTTTATATGCGTACAATGCCATACAAGAACCAAATCAAGAAAACTATACTCACAGTTGTTACACGAGTTTTCTAAGCCAACCTCTAAAATCGAGCAACAATATTGCTTCCTCAAGAGCGTTTATCCATGCCCTTAAGCTCTCAATTTAAACACTGAAATTAACCATAGATTATCATGAGAATCATCATATCGGTAGCTACTAAAAATATCAAATCATATCTAAAAATCACGATCTCTGTATCGAAACGTCCGGAATTCAGTTCTCTATGAATCTATGATTTCAATTCACTGTTCACAGTACTATTCACTATTTACAATACTATTAACTATTTACTATTCACTATTCACTGTTCATCCGAAAGATGTAAATTGTATTAAAATTGTCAAATGGTCTCCAAAAATCATGAAATTGAATCTAACCACATATTCGGGGTCCCGACAGTCCAGGGAACGTTTTTCTACCTTTCTAGCGGATTTTCATTCACGTTGGGTCAAAACCCCAATTTTTTGAAAACGCCGTAAAACGGCTCTCACAACAAAAATTACTTCGCTAGAAAGGTTACATCTAGCTTAGATGGTAATTTTACGACGAAAAATAGCAAAAATAGCTTACCGGCACGTCGAATTTGGCTGCAAATCCGCCGTTTCCTTTTTCTCCTTCTCCTTCTTCTTTGCCGTTCTTCCTTTTCTCTCTCTGCTTCTTTTTTTTTTCGTTGCATTCTAGCAACTTCTTTCATTTTCTTTTTTTTTTATTCTTGTTGTCACACGTTGGAAACAACTAGGAAGAGAAATTTATTTTTTATTTATATTTATATACACAAATGATTCCATGCTCCTTATCTCAATAGTTAACCAACTCCCTATCTTAATATTTCACTTTCATTCATTCAATCATACTCCAATCCACATTTTTAATTAACCAACCCCATAAATTAATCACTTTAATTCAACTCCATTTTTTTTTAATAGGATGATCCCATATGTATCATCTTCATTTCATAATTTTATTTATTTACTAATCATACACGCGTATATTTAGCGCATACGTATCAAATACGTGTATTATCACGTGTATATTTAGCTCATACGTATAAAATACGTGTATTATACATCTCGATATATGCGTACCTCAACGTATGTATTTCATTAAATTTACGGGGTGTTACAATCTCCCCAACTTAAGAAATTTCGTCCTCGAAATTTAGAAAGGACGATTCCTCAAGTGATACTCAATCCCAGAAAACTGCTCCCGCATTTTATATTTCGCTTCCATGTTTGCTCTTCTTAATACGTGGTATCCTCCCCAACTTAGAGTTGAGTTACATCCATACAATATATGGAATCTGAATGACATGTCCTCAACATCAATATATATACACTCTTCCGAACACTTATCAACTGTGACAATAGAGCAAATCGGTAAGCCAATGGACCTATCCCATCAAGGGTCTTTAATGGTCCAACAAATCGCGGTGCGAGCTTTCCTTTCATCCTAAATCTCATTTTGGCCTTTCTGTGGTAAGACCCTTAGCAAAACTGAGTCAGCCACACTACATTTCAAGGCCTATATACCAACCTTGTGTATTTCATAATATCCTGTGGCACCAATAACAATAACTCCATACTTTCAAATCAACAAGTTGGAGATCTATAAGGCTTCTTATCAAACCTTTAGAGTGCCATCCTTATGGTATTATAATAGTTGTTTATACACATCAGTTTACACACATAAAGTATTCCTTCCAACTTCCAACTTCCAACTTCAACGTATGTATTTCATTAAATTTACGGGGTTGTAACTGCAGCCTAGTCGCTTTGTTGACTGGCTAAACAAAATTGAGAAGTTTTTTTACTACATAAATTTGGAGGACCCTAAGCGTGTGAAACTTCTTGCTACTTACCTTGCATCGCAAGAGGTTGTTTCCTTATGCTCACTAGAGTTGAACTTTTTGAGGAGTTCCTTATACTTGCCACTAGAATTGAACTATTTGAGATTGTGGAGCAACTAGTTAGGAATATTTGAATGGGCCATGTCAATTTATTAAGTAGGATCTATCTTTAAAGGAGATCCATTACATGCCTTATGCTATTAAGTATGTCTTGAAAGTCAAAGAACTACAAAAAAGAGGTCGAATACTAGTCCTTCTCCCACATTAACTAAGCCTTTGATACTTAGAGGTTTAAGATATTTATCCTATGAGTGCAACCGAGAAGGGCATTGAACTAGTGAGTGTCCCAAAGAAGAACAAAGTTGATTTGGATGAAGATGGTGAGGTTGAGGAACCTGAACCGCACATCATTGATGAGGATGATGGTGTGGGCATTGTTTATTGAGTCAGGTGCTCGTACCTTGATCATTAGCATTCTTCTTACATCATTAACTTCTCTGTAGATCGTAATGCATGGTGTTTTACCACAATATTTTCTGCACTTGGTGTAAGTCATAAGGTAAGTTTAATGTGATCATCGATAATGGTTCTTGTGAGAAAATTTCCTTTATAGATATGACCAAAAGGTTGAACTCCATCTAGATCCATTCAAAATAAAATGGCTACTAAAGTGCAATAAGATCAAAGTTAACAAAAGATGCTTAGTTTCTTTTACTATTGGCAAGCAAGGATGAAGTGTGGTTATTCTATTGCGTATTGCCCTTATGGATGCTTGCCACTTACTTTTAGGTTGAACTTGGCAGTGAATGCAACAACTATACAATCATGCTCGAGGAGGAGCTAGAGCAACTTACCTTATTTCCTTTGCAACCTTCCAACATCCCACCAACACCTTCTTTGTTCCCATAGAAGTCCAACTTCCTTGCAATAGGCCATGAATTTAATATGGCCTTATTTGTTATTGATTCATTTGTTGCTTCACTTACTGTTATCTTGTTTTGCAACTATTACTGCTCTTTTGATGTTTGTGATGAGCTAAGTGATATTGCGTGATATTGTTTATGCCATTTATCTTTTCCTAGGTGCTTCCCTTATTAGCTTGTCATATTATTGATTATCTCCTACAAAGCATGTAGAACTATAAGAAAGTGTGTTGGCCGAAGGGTTCATTTGAGAAAACATGTCTCCATTTGTAATTCTAGCGCTATTCACTCCTAAGAATGATGGGCGTTGACATATGTGTGTTAATAGTCAAGCAATCAACAAAATTCACGGTAAAATGTCATCCCATTCCACAGTTGGAGGATATGATTGACACGTTGCATGGTGCCAAGATATTTTCCAAGCTTGATTTGCACTGCGACTATCATGTGTTACGCATGTAATTGGACAATGAAGGGAAAACAATCTTCAAGACAAAGGACGATGGGTATTAGTAGTTGGTTATGTTGTATGGCCTTTCTAATGCCCCTTCCACTTTTTTGAGGCTTATGCCTTAGATCTTAAGCCCTCATAGTTGAAAGTTTGTCATTGTTTACTTTGATGACATTCTTCTCTAACATCTCTAGACTATCTTACAGGTCTTGTAGGAGGATCAACTCTACTTATAGCTCAAGAAGTTCTTTTCTAGTTGATCCAATCGTCCTCTTAGGTTTTGTATTTTTGCACAAAGGGTTCAAGTTGATACTCATGACTTGATTATTAGGCATTCTCTCGTGTTACAGACTTCACCCCAGTATCCTAATGCATGGCTTCACCCAATAGTTTTTGCACTAAGTATGAGTCACAAGGTAAGTTGTGTAATGTGATCATTGACAGTGGTTCCAATTGAACATTGATATTTTAGATATGGTTGAAAGGTTGAAGCTATAAGTTGAAGCCAATCCAAAATCCATGCAAAGCTCAATGGTTGCAAAAGGGCACTGAGATTAAAGTTTACAAAAAATGCTTAGAGTCTTTTACTATTGGCAAGTAGAAGGATGAAGTGTAGCGTTCTATTGCCCTTATGAAAGCATGCCACTTACTTTTAGTTCGACCTTGGTAGTATGACAAAGTGTAAATACGATTGTGAGTGCAACACTTAACATGTTCATGTTCAAGGGGGAATGACTTACTGTTAGGACCCCTTCCCAAACTACTAGGGCATCCTGATCAGCACAGAAATTTAACCATCCTATCCACAGTAGGACCATTAGACTCCTGTTAAGCCTCAACCAGACTCCGGCAGAGTCTCCTCTGTAACTAGGACATCTAATACATTTCCAATTCACCTGATAAGTCATCCAAAACATATATATATCCACATCTGTCTCAATTCTAAATTTTTAAACAACATCTATTTATATCCATCTAATACAACTACCTATTATATACATCCATCTACTTAGTTTCACATGTGAGGGGTGTTATATACATATATTTGCATAACCAAAAGTATAAAAAATACATGTATACAACCAGAGTCTTCAAACCTACATCAAAACAATTTCTTCTTCTGGCAAGGCACTCAGATCTCACTGAAATGCTATTCTCTTGCCCTTATCAGCAGCTGAAGGACCTGAAAAATTGGGAATAGAATGAGCCAACGGTGCCCAGTGAATAAAATTCAATAATACCATCATTCATTCATCTAAACATCCATGTATGCATTCTCAATGCTATGTAAGAAACAAATGCAGTTTCATATACATATCATAATCAAATCACATATATCAATGCAATTCAAGATCTATGTCCCTTTATCCACCTTTATTTTACACAATGTGACAGTGTCCCAAGGTTATATCATGAATATAACCATTTGTAAAACACATTCAAATTGATTACTCTACTTGAGGTCACACGTATTTAATACTACAACTTGAATACTTCCGTTAGTGGCAATGAATATTAAAGTCCATTCAATAGTCCAACGTAAGTTATTCGTGACTTTGTTAAAAGTTTAGCCCGATCTCCCCAAAGGCATAAACTCAATACTGTTCATAGAAAACCACGCAGTGGAACAATAAATGATGACTTAAATTCAACCAACCGACAATATGCTAAAAACCCTCCTTTAATTCATATAGTAAGTTTACTGGAATAAGAGATTTGATTATGTCCTTGTAAGGAATTCTAAACCTACTATAGGATGTCTAAATATCAACTTTCCCAAGATAAACCAAACTAATAACAAATGAAGGGTTTTCTTCCATGTACACACCATGCAATTCCAAATAAAACGTTTATGAACAAGCAAACAATATACTACGATGATACAAATGAATAATAAGATTGAAATTCTACTCACAACCAAAGCCAGGATACAATTCCTTCACTATCAAGTGATTCCACCACCTCTACTAGAACCTGCAAATATCACTATTTACATCAATATAAATACCCAACATTCCCTTTTAATTCACATACCAAAAATCCTAACATTTCCACCATTTCTACCATTAGAATTTCACCAATTCCATTTCTAAGCTCAATTACAAGTCATATAACATTAGAAACAATAGAAATCAACATTCTAAACTAATTCCCACATGTTTTCATCTTAAATTCCCCAATTTCCAGCTAGGTCAACCATCAAATTGAGTTGCTCATCTATGCAACCATAAATTTGATGTATAAACCGTAAATAAACACAATTTCTAGGTGATTTAGGTTAGGGAATACTAATCTCACTAGTTCCAACCGATTTCCAACCAAGGACACCAAAACCCTAAGTTGGCAATCGCCCAAAACATCATCTATTTCGAATTCTATACTGTTAGAAATGTCTCTTTCATGAAAAACAATAATTTCATGGAAAGAAATGGAAGAAAACACTTACCACAGCCTCGATTCGAGGAAGATTTCGTCTGAAACCCTTTTTTTTCTCTTTTTCCCCTTTCTTTTCTTTCGTTCTTGCTGAAATGAGCAAAAGAAATCAAGTTTTGGGGTTTTAATTCATGCACACCGACCACCGACTAATTTTTAAAAAAATTGAATTTTAACGTGAGGAGCGCGCTTCTCCCCTTGCCTAGAAACTTAAATGTTCCCAGTCACAGAGGAGTGCGCTCCTCCCCTCTTGGGAGCGAGCTCCTAAGCTCATTTTACAGTTTTTCACCTATTTTTCACCTATTTTTTTCCCCAATTGCCCTCCCAATCAATTCTATACCAAACATATACAAATTAAACATCACAAAACATACAAGACACATCATTAAAGTAAAAATTTTGGGGTCCCATTTTATGAAATTGAGGGTCGTTACACTTACTTTATTTTCTTTGTGGCCGTTAGCATCCCACTGACACTTTCATTGCTTACATAGAATTCTGACTTTGTTGCTACTGCCTATGAGTATGGTATGGTCTTAGTCGTTATTAACTCATTTGTTGCTTTACCTACTGTTGTTCCACTTATTTTCTAGCAATTGCTAGACTCGTTGATGTTTGTGATGAGCCAACTGATGTTAGATTACCTCCTTTATGTCATAGTAAACATGCCATAAATCTTTTCCCGAGTGCTTCCCTTCCTAGTTTGTCACACTGTCAATTGTCTCATGTCGAGCATGTTGAACTACAACAAGAAGTTGGTGAATCATTGACCAAAGGGTTAATTTGAGAAAGCATGTCTCCGTGCGTAGTTCTAGCATTAAGAAAGATGAGAGTTGGCGTATGTGTTCTTTTGTTGAGCGATCAACAAAATCAAGTGATTGTTGACCCTGTGATTGGAGAATATGATTGATACCTTACATGGTGCCAAGATATATTCCAAGCTTAGTTTATCAAGTGGCTAGCATTAGATATGCATGCAATCGAGCGATGAATGGAAAACAACCTTCAAGATAAAGGATGTCTTGTATTAGTGGTTGGTTATGCCATTTGGCCTCTCCAACGTTCCTTTCACTGAGGCTTATGACTTGGATCTTACATCCTTATATTGAGAAGTTTGTTATTTTTTACTTTGATGACATTCTTTTCTATAGTGCCTTTGATTCAAAACATCTTAATCATCTCCAAATTGCCCTAAACTCTACCTATAGCTCAAGAAGGTTTTTTTTTTTTTTTCATAGTCAATTCAATTGTCATCTTGGGTTTTTGTGATCTCTGCATAGGGGTTCAAGTTGATACTTCTAAAGTATAGGCTAAAGTTGGGATTTAGCTTTAAAGCATGTATCATTCATGTGGCCTAAAACTTTGCAACTTTCACATCTTGGAGACATCCATTCCAGTTCCATATCGTTGATGCACATTCCTTCTATTCTTCTTCCACTACATCTAATGGGATGTCCACCACTTTCTTTCCCTTTCTTTTTGACAATGCAAAATATTAAAATTTACTTCTTGTTTGGTTTACCTTCCCTATATATGTCCTTCCATTGTTTTATGTATATTGATGCTTCTCCTTCCTCTCTCATAGGGTTTTGGCTTGTGTCATTTTTGTGCCTTAGATTTGACAAATTTTCTTCTTCTTTTGGTAATCCTCCTTCTCCAGTTAGGAATCCCTGTGGGTGTTTTCTTTTTTGGTTTACTCCATATTTTCCACTAGATGATTCCCCTTTTAGGAGTCCTCTTCTTTGGCTTCTAAAGCTTCCCAATTCCCATGCCACTTCATAGGAAAAAGTTTCCACTTCTCACAACCCCAGTATGTCTTAGGCATGTTTTGTTGTACTTGTGCATGATATTTTCTTTTACCAAATCTGATAAACTAATGGAAATCTCCTTTTGAATTCAAGCTAATTTCCTAAGGCAAATTGAAACCTGATGGTTGCATTCTAACACATGTCCAAACACAATCCCTACTTTTGAAATTGTCACTTCAAAAGTCTATAAAAAGGGTCGAATGCCCATTTTCTAATTCTCTCCATTTTTACCCCTTATTCAAACACCTTGCTTTTTGGCATTTGAACATAAAATTTGAATTATCAAAGCACTGTTGGAATGATCATGCATTCTCTATCCTATTAGGGGTACTTTCTAAGACTCAAGGAAAATGTGAATTATGGCATTAGATACAACTTCATATATTATAGAAAAGCAGTTTTGTGGGAAGAATGGTATTCTTTCTCGACTTTGCTAATCATGAGATGCTCTCGTAATTCGATAGAATGGCTGGTTACATGTAGGTCCTCCAAAACCAGCGATAGTTAACCTAGTTGCGGAAGGTTTTCTTCAGTTTCTAATGATACTCTCTTACCAAGTCCTCTCACAAATAGAAAAATTGCGTTGACCTCTTTGATGGTTTGATTGCTCATTTTTTTTTTTGCAGTTGTCATGTGTTCTCAACTCTAAGTGCCCGCAGATAGAGTTAGATAAATCTAAGGTGACTTCAACTTGACTAAGAGGAACTACGTATAGTTGGGGGTGGGTATATGGAAAACACAAGACAACAGCCATGACTAGTGATTCCTTCTTCATCAATTCCTACTGGTCAACCTATTGCTCTCATCTAAAGGATAGAGAAAATGTAACTACCCTTTTGTTAGTCATCTTAGGCGAATCTTCTTGGGTATGGTATTAAAGTCACTAGCGTCAACCAATCCTTAAGATATTCATGAACCAACAAAGGGTTAGAGAGAGTGGTTAGGTGCAAAGCATCTAAAATCCACTTCATGGGAAGGTCTCAGGTTCGAGTTGCCTCCCACCATTTGTTGGCCACCGGTACTATAGGGTTGTGTCCGGCCGCATGGAATTAGTGGGGAGAGGGGTCGCCGACACCAATGGTTTCAAAAAAAAAAAAAATCCTCAAGATGTGATGTCCATGAGCTTTTTGAGAAGATTTCCCCCTCCATTAGCTCCCTCTTCACCTACTTCATCCATCGGTTAACAATCACATCAACTTGATTTTAATATGAATTTCAAATTTCACATTGACAAATATGATTTATTGTAGTTTGTAGTTTTTTCTTTGTATTTTGCGAAGAGAAGCCTTGCGTATGTGACTGCATTGATTTATATGGCTGGCTTTGGTTTGACTTGAAGTTTTTCTCTCCACCATATACATTCCATTCTGATAGTCTTTCATGAAAAAAGGGAGGAGTACTAATTATACATTCCACAAACAATCTTTTGTTTTTATTTTGTTAATTGTCTTAAAACTTTTTTTTATTTTTTTATTTTAATGATAGAATAAAAAATTCAGGACAATAGCTCTTGGATCTCAAATTGTGTATTTTTATCCCCACTTTCATAAGAAAATGACATTGATACACAATTAATTAGTATCCATTCTTTTTACTAAGCAATCTTTTTTCAATTTCAATTATAAGAACAATTATGCGTATATGTAAATCCCAGAACACAAATTGTTTCATAGATATACCTAATCTAGAATCTTATCTATATTTCTATATATACATATACCCATAGCGAATTAGGGGAATTATCATTCTCTATTTTTTTTTTAGAGGTTTTGAATATCAAATAAGAATTATGATATAGCATGGGGTATGTTGCCCCAAGTAAAACTGACTGGAAGTCACCGATTAGCTTTATGATGAAACCTAGAAATCAATCACTGGTCCAATTTGAGTATTTCTACGAAATACACTTTAATTGAAAATTGAAGGGAAACGACAATAAGTACATATAACTGTATCGTATGTTAAACTCTCATTTGTAAAGATTGTTTATAAATCATTTTGTAATTTAACTAAATGATGAGATTGTTCTCAAGTTGTTACTTTATGACAAATAAATAAAAAAATACTACATAAAATATATTTCCTCTTGTAAATTAAATGTCGATTTTGTTAGCTTAGGTAGATGTTGGTCTGTATGTGTACGCCCAAGATGGTGATGAATTGGGTGTTTTGGTTAGTTTTGAAAAAAATTAAATATCTTTTGTGAAATCCCTTAAATGATTCAAATTAATTGTTTAAGTAATTCATGTGCATAAATAAAATAAAATAAAATAAGTGGAAGTAAATAAAAGAATGTACAAAGATTTTTACGTGATTTGAAAAAGTTTTTCCTACATTTACACCTCGGGAAACCTTCTAAAAGATTTCACTATCGCGTATTCATTTTAAGAGTGTGAACCAAACTGTTATAATATTTTTTTACAGGTTTAAGACAAATCTATTCTCTTATCGGGCTAAGAATGAACCACTTAACATTTTTCAGGATAAAAGATGAAATTATGACCTTTGATTCTAACCTTGAAATTAGAAGTGATGCATAATCACTTAACATGATTTGTTTAAACTACAAACAAATCAAAGAGAGAAGAAAATAATAATGTGTATTCTAAATACTTAGAACATATTCAATAAAACTCAAGAATAACAAATATACTCAAATACAAGATATGAAAATAAAGCCCATAAGTAGAGACTTTACAATGGGTTTTACCTTCTTTGCATCAAATATTGCTCATAAAATGATTTTGAAGATGCTTTGAAAGGTGCACAATACGAAAGCTTTGAGAAAATCCTTTCTTCAATTTCCAATTCTAGGACATTTGAGAAGTGGAGAATGGTTTGATCTTGCAAAAATATTTCTTAGATTTACATTTGGTCTTTCTTGTGTGTAAATTGACGGAAGCATGCGTATTTATACTTTGAAATGAAGCACTAACAATTACACACAAAAATATAACAAATGGAGGTTTAAAATCTGAATTTTGGACTATTAAAACATGTCTTGACAGTCACTAGTGCACTAGTCTATTGTACTAAAGCATTGGTTCAAAACTTGAAGCTAGAATTTTGCAAAAACCCAGCATTAGCGAGTTGATCGACTGGACAAGCGAGGTAGTCGTCTGGACTAGCAAGTTGGTTGACACAATTTGGTGTTTTTGAAACCAATGATCATGATTTTGATAAAGTGTTGAAATATGAGTAAAATACACACAATTTGATAATTAGAGACTTTAAAATCATTTAGGAAACACTTTGAATAATGAATTGAAAACTAATGTTCTAAAACAAGTCATATGCATTGATTTTAGAAAACTTGAGCATATGAGAGATTTTAAGAAAACTTATACACATTGGTAAAACTTATGAAGTATGATTTTGAAATGATTGAGCAATAATGAGCAAATAGGCTACATCTTAATTGTAGACGCATAAAGGATTATCAACCTCTTCTTCAAGTAATCTGATTGTCCAAGCCTTGATTAGTAGTTGAATATCCTTTGCTTGAGGGACTCCTTGAACTTAAAGAATTTCTTGATCTTGTATTCCTTGCACTTGGTAGGGATGTTGGGACATACTCAATTCAAACATTAGCATCATTCATTATATTGTTTACTAGCATTACAACACTCAAGAGAAGTCAAAGTGGAAAACCACTTAGGTCAATAGTAGAGTCCAAGAGGGGGTTAAATTGTAACTCTTTGTAGGATTTAAAACTCAACTTTAAATTAAAAATGAAAGTAAAGGGCAGAAAAATTGAGAGTAATAAGCACAAGGAACACGACGATTTTTACATGGCTAGATGCCTCTTGCCTGCATCCACAACTTGAACTCCTCCACTAATTGGTCCTACTTTAAGAGGGAGGATCAAAGTCATTACACATTCAATTCTACTTCACAGATGAGGATGAAAACCTCTGACAATCATTGTACAAGCTACTTAATTACAAATAAGACAACTAGTTGAGGATGTTCTTACGAAACACACCAAGAAATATATAAGTGTTCTTAGCCAAATGGACGAAGATGAAGTGCAACTGGAAGTGTGAATGACTCTTTTTCAAATGATGTTCAATTCAAAGATCTTTTGTGTTCAAGTTCACAATCAAAGTCAAGTGAAATCAAAGTGTAACGAAGAAGGTTAATTTTTAAGCTCAGACGATTCACTTGAAGTGAGAAATTAAACTTATATTTTCAAAAGCTTAAGCACAAGTGTTTTAAGTGTTCTGCAACAACTTTCTTGCTTATATATTTTAGGGTTTTGATTCAAGAATCAAGAAAATATTTGTAATTTTAAATTTGAAATCAGTACATGAACCTAGAGAAACATGCAAGAGGAAATGCTTTGCGAGACAAAATGAATGTTGGAGAAAGAAGCTGCACAAAATAGGCAAGTTGACCAAAGGACATGTTTTGATTAAGTTCTGTCAAGACATAGAACCTTTTCTTAAGCAGCGTGCTCATCCCAAGAGCAACTTTTTCTGGGAATAGTAGTAAGCAGTGTGTTCCTCTACGTCCCGAGAGTAAGTTTGCTAGAATCAGGCACAAGCAGTTCGCTGCTACTGATAACTAGTGCGCTGCCTAAGATCCCGAGAGCACCTTTTGTTCAGATAGACACAAGGAGCGCGCCCCCTCTAGACTTAGCGTTCTTTTGAGTTTTGAGACCCAGAACTTGGCAAGAATGATGTATGGTTGAGAAACCTATTCAGATCTCCTACAAGCCTAGAATATTCAAGACAATAATAAAAAAAAATCTTGCATCGTCATCTAGCTTTGCCTTGGTCTTTTCTTGGTATGATTTGTTTTTTTTTATCTTTGAAATGCCTTTGATATGAATTAAATGAAACATTATGAGAATCATCAAGAGTTAACTTTTGATAAAGTGGAGGAGGCGAATTCATCTATTTAGCAAATTTTACTTGGAAAAAGACTTTTTTTAGTTAACTTGAGTTGAATTGAGTATTGCAAATTTTTTTACTGTCAAAAAATGCTATTATAGATTTAATTTAGAAACTATAACCAGGCTTACTGTTGCACACACCACAGGAGCTCAGGGGATGAACAAGAAATTTACCTTGTTGCATGCCTTCTCTTAATGCTCAGGCTTTAATCAACAACGTGGACAATTGATTATTTGATTTGCCAACAAAGCTAACCATCGTTAATTGAATAATACAAAAATAATAAAAATATTTTTTTACATTTTTCACAAGTAAATTAAACATGAATGATGCAAGATCGAGGGATTAATTCCCAATTCCCATTGGCCCCCTCCTCCTCGTCATTCACATTAACGTACTCAAGGAAATTAATTAATTAAAGATTTATATATATATATATATATATATATATATATATATATATATATATATATATATATATGAGAGTTGTGACTCAAAGTTTGAAAATATTGGGGAAGTCACGTATTGGGCGACCAACTCCTCTCTCAGAACGTGAGAATGTCTGCTACGTACGCTTTTAATTTCTCAAGACTGTAAAACCCAACTCCCACGTAATTGATCAAACACGCTTTCCCAGTTTCATTTTCTCTTTTTATGTTTTCCAAGTCAAACAATGCTGCACCAACATCCCACGGTATATTTAATGAAATTGCACTACTGCTAACGACAGTCTTGTTTTCCACTCAATATATACCTTATATCACAATATTTTTAATATTCGCAGACACTCTCGTACATTTGACGTACTTGCTTCTCGTTTAGCTTTAATCTCTTTTTAGTTTCTCTGTAAAGGCTTTGTTGAAAAGGAAGACAACTGTAATTGCTTTCGTTGCATGTCGTGGAGAAGTTGTTGGTGGGACACCGAGGAAAATAATAATAATAAATGGATGCTGAAAGTAAGGGAAGAAGAAGAAATATGAACAAAGAAGAAGGGTTGAGTGGATGAAATATGAATAAAGGAGAAGGGTCGACAGGAATTGCGTAAAAGGCTAAGAAAGTTGTAATTTTGGGTTTAAAACTTTTAAAGTTTTGTTAGTTTTATGATTTTGTGGCTTTAAGGGATAAGTAATTTAAGGATTAATATTAAATTTAATTTAGGTTAGGTTGGGTTGGATTCTAAGGGTGTCAACCTATATTCCAACCTATTGAGTTGTGTTTGGTTTGGTTGGATTGGTCGGTGTGTCGGGTTGGGTTACACCTTTAGTTAAAATTTACCATGGTTGAGAATGATAAAAAAAAAAAAAAAATTCTTAAAAGAAGTCTTATATTTACTAACAATATTAAAAAATTAAGAAATCTTTTATCACCTTATTATCAAATTACTTATAAATGTGCTTTTTATATAAATTTATTTTACAGTTTTATAGAGAAGAGAAAAAAATTGAGGCATTTTTCTCCTAAATATTCATTTATTAGAAATTTATAATAAGAGTAGCACACCATTATAATTAAGAAGTTTAGCCTTATAATTAATAGTATAGATAAGATTAATCTATGTTTTGGGTATGTATTAATCTTCCATAGAGAAATCAACCAACATTTTAATTGACGAATTCCCTTATTAATATTGGACTATTATATATTCTACTTTTTTTCTTTCAATTGTGTCATACGTCTCTCTTAATAGATGAATATTTAGGAGAAAAATGCCTCAAATTTTTTTCTTTTAATACTTTCTCAAGTTTTCTCTAGGTTTAAAAGTCAAGTGACATCTTAAGCTAACGTATGTATTTAGTATACTAATCCACCTCGTCAGGCATGTTAAAGATAGGACATCCTTGTTGAGCTTAAGAGATATGTTAGGAGTCAACCTCTAGCCTACGTGTTAATTAAGAAAATATTTAATGGTGGGATGTCCATGACCCCATGCATGACCTATAGTGCTAATCCACATGGTGTGATGTTTAACGAGTTTGAGAATGATTTAGGTGTCTCAACTTAATTTATATAGTATGTACAGTTGGTCATCATAGTTGAGGGCGGGCATCCAACAAGTCACAAGTTCGAGTCAGGGAGCAGGACCTAGGTGTATTACACCGAGAGCAAGTGAAAGACATCTTGAGAGGGAGCTTCTACTGAATTGAGCCTGCCTGCAAGGTGAAGGATGTTTGTGCCACTGGTATGCCACAATATTGCTGTGGAGATTAGTGGGTTAGGATGGGCCAAACACCCTGTGGGAGGGGGCATTGTAATTCATTGTAATTCAATTTGATAACCTTTTGGTTTAATTTAAATCTATGTGTTTTACCTAATTACTTCATCACTTTAGAAAATGTAATAACAAAAACTTCATAATACTGGTCAACCACAACCTAGTTTTGATAATATCATAGATATCACCTTTTACTAAGAGGTTTAAATTAAAATGCGAAGAACGAATGTTTGAAAAATATCCACCTAATCTCAATTTCTTAACTTTTGGAATCACTAGGAATTCTAAAAAGATATATCATAAAAAACCCAGTAATATGATAGCCCTTCCTTTATAGATTCTTCCTATGTTTCTTCTCTTTCATTGCTCATGTTCCCTCCATGGCAAGATTTTTTGGGTGGACCCTATTAAATAGGAAGTTGAATACTGCAGACGTGCATAGGTGGTTTCCTTACAGGATGTTATCTCCTCATTGTTGCCTTTTGTGTTAGCAAAATGGAGAATCCGCCTAACAGCTTTTTGCTTAGTGTGATTAGGTTAGATTTTTATGGTAGTTATGGGTTGATTGGTGTGCAAGTTCTTTTGTTAGCCCTTCGTCATTTGAGGATGGTATATCTTTGTCTCATTTTTCTTCTCATTCTAGGAAAGAAATTGAGATAGGTGCATTATATCTTTGGCTACACTACGGAGAGAGTGGATAGAAAGGAATAGAAGGATATTTCATAAGTCACGGAAGGATGTTTCTGGCATGTGGGAAAAAGTTTTGTTGCTTGTAGTGTGTGATGGGAGAGGCATAAGACACAGCGGAAAAACAATCAAATCTCTCTTCTTATTGTGTATGAATTTAGTAGGAAACTATAAGAAACACAATATCGCAACAATATTTAAAGCGAACAACAATAATCAATTCACACATGCACCGAAAATGTTTAACGTGGAAAACCTCATCAACGTGAGGAGTAAAAGCCACAGGACCGTAGTCCACCCAAAAAACGCCATTATTAATAAAATTGAGAGTACACAACTTATCTCAAAATCATATTGGGATAATAGTAACAATAATCATCAAGTAATAGGTATTTGGTACTATAAATATTTGTCGTCAAAATAAGAGAAAAAAAAATCTCACAACTTCAATTAGGATCTTGTTGTATCAGTTTGAGAAATAAAGCTCCGATCGAGAAATCAATCGTTCAGACTAAAGAACCATAAGAGAAGAACCGCCTGTATAAATCTCAAGCCAATCGAACAAAGGATCAAAGATATCGCTCCTTAATGAAGACAACCCAAATTTGTCACCTTCTTCTCTCCTATTCTGGTCTCCTCTAATCAGGTGATGATAACTCACTACTGACTCGCTGATCAACAATCACAACGGTAAAGTGTAGACCTATGAGTCTAAAGAAATATGACAAAGTTTCAGCTTGATCTAATGGTGGAAACATAAGATCAAGCAGTTCGATTAACACTGTGCAGAAATGACTGTAATTCCGAACAGCCAAGCTCGATTGGTGATAAATCACAACCACAACTCCGATTGAAAAACTGATTGGACAAAATGTTCATCTGCCAGAAAAAAACAAACTCACCAAGTTTGGACCTGATACAACCACAGATCGCAAAGATCTAGCGTTGTGATAAAACACTAGCAAAAACCTTATTCTTCACCTTTTTCTCACATCCTTTTTCTTCACAAAACAAAACAGCTACCAAACTATACTCAAAAATAAGATCTTGGGTTTTGATACTCATTAAGTTACAAAAAAAAATGCTCATTAGGTCATTGGGCTTGGTGGGCTTGGTGATAATGGGTCATCCTCTATATGTGAGGAAAACTCAACCCAACAGTGTGTTGGATTACCTCCCCAAAGTTTTTGGGATTTTTATCGGTTACAGATTGGTACAGGAATTAAAGTTCTTGATTGTAAGTTTTTTATTTAATTTTTTGAAGGCAAAGATCTTGTGCGTTGTATGTTGGGTTTGTTGGTCGTTCCTTTCGATTGAGTACTGTCAGTTGTCAGTACTCCTCTTTCTTTGTAATTTCTCATTTTTAATTCAATAATATACTTGTTTCGGTTTTTAAAAAAAAAACTTAACGGCTAAGTTTTGAAGTTTAATTGAAAATATTTGTAGAGGAAAATAAGAAATGATAAAAGATTCTATTCATATTTTAGCAAAAGCAACTAATTAAAATTTCATTTTTATTGTCTTGCTACAATTTTTTTTTTTTTTTTTGAAAGATGCTACAATCTATTTAAAAATAGTATTAATGGTGAAAATATTTCTCCAAGGCTCCTATATACAATAGCTTTTGTCTATCATAAATTAAAGATGTGAATAAAATCTTTTATATATTAATTTGGCATTAATATCGATTAGGATAGTTTCAATTACCTTTATTATTTCAAATAGTAGAAAAGTCTTGTATATTTTATCATCATGCTCTTAGTACCATAAATATTAGAAGATTATATTTTATGGATTGCTTATGCTACTTTGACATTTTCAAGGTATCATTATAATACTTTTGTTTCCATTGTGTTCGGATTTTTGGTTCCATTATAATACTTTTGGCCAACAGATCTGTATTAATTAATTAAATAACCAGTGAAATTTTTTGTATTAAATATATCATTTTAGACCAAATCAATACAATTGTGTTCGGATTTTCAAACTATTGCAAATTTGGACAATTATATTTAATATTTCAATTCCAAACTAAGCCAAGAGACACCAAATTAATTTTTTGTCACTCCTATAAGAATTTCATTACTTCTATGTTATTTGAAATAAAAAACTACCATCATCTAGTTTAATGAGAGTTTTATTTACAAGTTGAGTTGGTCCACCAAAATTTATTAGGTTCCTGGGCCTTAATGTACAAGCACAGATTCTAATTTTTTGTTTATATCTTCAAGCCTCTTTTTTGTTTTTTATTATTTTGGGTCTAAGACGCCTCAGTGTCCCCGCTAACCCCTTTAAAGGGCGCGCGAGACTATTCCTGGGTTGAGAATTTACAGTGATTGTTGGGCATCCTTCTCCAAAATAAACGAATAAATATGGACACGAAATCAGACTCAGAATTGAGACCTCAAAGCTCATTTTTCATTCAGAAGACAGTCAAAACTAGTAGGAAATTGTGATAATTAAGTTAACTCATAGAGCAATCTTTTGACAAGATCATGGTTTGATTATTTTTTTTCCCTGATTCAAAATGACTTTTGTTATAGTATTTACAGTCAGTCAAAACCAATGAAACAGGTTGCAACTTATATATAGTATTTGGAAGCCCAACTTTTATGTGCTAATGTTGATTTTATAAGAAAATTTTCTTCATATAATGAGCACATCTTGAAATTCATTGATTAATTTTTTTAGCATATAAAATGTAGCTTCCACTAATATTTGTTGCATACACGGTCGTTATAGGATAAAATTATCATGAATTCCTCCCATCTTTGTTGTTGTAATTTTCGATGTAACGATTCTTTTTATTCTTTCCTTCTTTGCTGCATGTAATAAGTTGTATAGATATATTACTGTAATTAGAATTGTTATCTCAGGGAGTTTTTGAGAGAGACACGCTTGTATTTATAACCTCTTTATGAGTACAGATGTCACTCGTTCATAGGTGAGTGTATAACCAACTTAGATATATTTTTAAAACTCCAATCACCTCGTAATTAACCGATAACATGAAGGAAGAGTGATGTGCATCTCGGATAGAAGAGGTTGTAGCCAGCATATATAATTCAGTTGTGGCTTGAGCTAATGATTTGCATTCTAAGACAATCCCATGGCCGCTAACCTTGTCTTAAACCTGGGCGTGTATAAGACAAGTATTGTAGAGCACCTATAGTGATCTGGTAGAGAGTTGGATTGTTGAATGGTTCAGTATCAATGGCTGTGAGTAATTTGCCAACTATTGCCGGTGGGTCACACGGCTTAA
Source organism: Paratinospora sagittata (assembly GCA_035771175.1). Lineage (NCBI taxonomy): Eukaryota > Viridiplantae > Streptophyta > Magnoliopsida > Ranunculales > Menispermaceae > Paratinospora > Paratinospora sagittata. Next base: position 29,271,762 of record CM069610.1, read on the forward strand.
AATGCTGCATATCCACTACAGGTCTTGTATGTATTTAGATTGAGTGAGATATATGCCAGTCTTGTCTCGATGTACTTCAATACTCAAAAAGTAATGGAGTAGTCCTAAATCTTTCAACGCAAATGTCACGACTCTCTTCGTAGGGTAACATCACGACCGATACAAAATACTATATTCGTTATACATAGACGTATATAATACTCTATCAGCCTTTTTTCTTAACAAAATACTGAAATATAAACTAACTTTCTGTTCATACATAAATCAGAAATAGGCAGCAAGCACAAATCAACCCTATGCTGCTTTGCTCTTGCCTTTATAGTCACCACTTGTAATAAAAAAGAGTGGGATGAACTACAACAAGCTCAATGAGTAATCTACCAATGACATTACATATGCATTCATAATAAAATATGATATTTAAATCAACATAAACCTGATATGCAAGCAACATGTAAGTCACGACGCCCCTGACGTAGGCTGATGTCATGACCGGCACAGTGTATTATACACTGTACATACTCATATACAGTATACAATACACTGTCAGCCTCAACGGACATTCACAATCATTCCCACAATTTCCAACTATTTTGACTACACCTCCCCATAAAATGGACATTTCACTTTTGTTTTTCCTGATATATCACAAATCAAATCCAATATAGATATCTATAATCATTCCATTCATTCACACATCAAAGTTTTAGTTCAACATCTAATATATTAAGCTATATATATGCCCACACATCTCATCTAGATGATAATACATATATCTATAATGTGTGATAATTATACATATCAAAATAACAAAAATATAATATATTTCCTCCAAGTATACATACATATACCAGACGAAGGCTCACGTAATTATCACTCACGGATTTTTTCTTTTCCCTTCGACTCAATACCTGAAATATTGGAGGAAATGGGGTGAGCAAACAACAGCTCAGTGAATATAGTTTTGACATGACAGTCGCATGCATTTTAGGAAACATGGCATATCAAATCGATTTAAAACATTTCAAAAGCACATATGCACCATTCATCAAAATAATAAACGTGCACACAATATATAGTTGATGCTCATTCATAAATATTTTACCATCTCCCTCTCATTACCCAATTCACAGTCATTTCAAGGATCGCAACCCTTGTTAGGACAGATCTACTGACAATGAGGACTCGCAAAACCTCATCCGGGTCTAATTTCTAACGAAATGACACTATTATAAGCTCCAATTTCTAAAATCAGTTTGCATGATCACTAAAACTCAATGCATTACATAAACATGCATACAATCAAACAGTTTATATGTGTACAATGTCATACAAGAACCAAATCAAGAAAACTATACTCACAGTGGTTACACGGGATTTCTAAGCCAATATATCCGAGTAACAATAAACGTCCATCATGATTGCTTCCTCAAGAGCATTTATCCATGCACTTAAGCTCTCAATTTAAACACTGTAATTAACCATAGATTATAATGAGAATCACCATTTCAACTCACCACAACACTAGTACTAAAGTTTCTAGCTGGTTCAGCAGCTAAGATGGGGTTATTTCACCATGAAAATACATATGAAAACATATGTCATATCCACAAATCATGTTCTTAACATTGAAACGTCTAGAATTCAGTTCTCTACGATTCTATGATCTCAAACTAGAGTTTCATTGGATTCTAATTCCATTTTATTCACTGGATATGATCATAGTACTATTTACGCAACTGTTCACGTCATCACTATTCATTGGAAACATGTAAATTGTACTAAAATTGTCAAACAGTCTCCAAAAATCATGAACTTAGCATCGATGGACTCGCAACAGTCCATTCTACCATTCTATAGCCTTAAACTGGCGTTTCATCGGGTTTATGATTCAACAGGTCTCCAATATACACTCTAACTTCCAATAGCCATAAAAGTTCCAAATGAACAACTAAATGAAATCTAACCACATATTCGGGGCTTTTATAGTCTAGGGAGTGTTTTCCAACCTTCTTAGCAGATTTTCATTCACGTTGGGTCAAAACCCCAATTTTTGAAAACGTCGTAAAACGGCTCCCACAGTAAAAATTACTCCTCTAGAATCGTTACATCTAGCTTAGATATTAATTTCACGAAGAAATAGAGTGAACATCACTTACCACGAGTCCCGATTTCGCGCGAATCCCTCGTTTCCCCTTTTTCTTCTTCTCCTTCTTCTTTCTGCCCGTTCTTCCCTTTCTCTCGGTTCTTCTTTCTCTCTCTCTTTTCTCAGCGACTTTTTTTTTTATTTTTTATTTTTTTTGTCTTCTTTCCATATGAGTATTGTTCACGGTGCTGTTCGGTGAACAGTACCCCACAAATGAACAGTAATGTATTTTTATTTTATTTTTTTCTTACTTCATTCCTCCTCTTCTTCTATACACGCAATCCACATGAGGCATACACGTGTTGTAAATCGAGTTCTATCACATTCTGAACTCACTTTTGACATTTTCAAGTTCATTTGACACATGTACACATGGCTTTAAATGTACTTATACGTGTATTATACATCTCGATATACGCGTACTTTAACGTATATATTTAATTAAAATTACGGGGTGTTACAATGTAAATATCAATACATGATTAAGATATTATTTGCGCCACTTTATACATATCATACAATATATAAAGCAAATAAATCAAATCCTCACAATGAGGTACATAATCAAATCCTCTTCTTAATGCATATTCGAGGAACATCGATCTACCTCATCTGACCATCCACTCTGATCATTCTAAGGCCTCATCCATTTTTAGGAACTACACCAATGTCATGAGTATTTTCTCTGTATTCATGTGAGTCTATGAACCTAGAGATTTACCCCGGTGAACATGATCACATACCTTACTCTAGTACGCCTAGGTATGTTCGATGTTCAAAATACGATTCAATGCATTCAATACACAATGCAATTGTTCATGTCATGCTCACATTTCATAAAAACAGAATTTTATAAGTACAATGCCACACATAAGACCATAGATAAAAATACTCACAATGTATAATAATTTGTCTAAGTCCAATACGCTTTACATCTGAAATTGCTCATCTAATTCAATTGCACACTTTTTACAGCACAAACACCACAATTGTACTTGTTGTCCAATTACCAAATCATCAAATTTTTCTACAAATCTCTGCAATTATCATTGCCAAAACTATTCCCAATCAATACTCAATTATCAATTGACATTAAAACATATCAAAATACCATTTAAACTCATCTCCAAACCCTCAGCTGTTTCATCATAGCTGGGTTGGAAAATCAACATTTCAACTATGAAAAATTAGTAAATTTACTATCAAACAACTCAAAATTCAGCAAGGAACCATTTACCTATGATTTCTCCCACCAATTGGCACAATTTCCAGCTCAAACCCACTTTTCAAATCTCCCAATCTAACCATGGAAATCATTCAATTTTCACATATGTTAAACAACTTGAAGATAGGAGCAAGAATCTGAAAATTTAAACAAAAATCATGGATTCTCACCTTGGATTTGGCCACCCACGCTTGTTTCATTCCTTCTTCCCTTTCGTTCTTCTGGTTTTTCTCTAGCTCCTTCAATTGCAAATGAGCAAGAAAGATCGTGATTTCAGCTTAAATCACTCACAAACCGCCATACCGGTCAGTTTTAAAAACTACCAGGCCCACAAAAAAATGTTTTTCCTCAAGGAAATGTGTTTCCTTGCTACTCATAAATCGGGTTTTGTTTGAAAGTTTTGGTAAAAAACGCATTTCTCCTAAGAAAAAACGTGTTTCCCCCTGAATTGTTTAAAAAATCAGCTCTCTAGTTTTCTTTACAGAAACGCATTTTTCAAAGAATTTTCTAAACATGTTTTCTCGGATTTTCTCTATAGAAACGCGTTTCTTTATGTTCCAGGTAAAAATTTCACTAAGTGTTGGGTTTTCATGCTATGTGTAGGGTGCAGTACAACTATCACCCTATTATACACACATTTACCATATTCTAAGGTCATACACATACGTATATGCGTACAAATACACCTGACATTACGTATAAGTCAACATACATGTTTGACCTATAAATACAGGGCGTTATAGCAAACTCCTCGTGTAAGTATTGAATAAGTTTTGTTATCTGAGTCTGAATGTTCCTTGTAGCCTATCATCCACATGAATAATACAAATAGACAATGTGTATTAGTTTTTTCAATGAAAAATGACGTATATGTTTTTGAGTAAATGAAGTTCCATTTAAGTAAAGTTGATCTAAGCTAATCATACCACATTCTCGGTGATTGTTTAAGGTCGTCTAAAACACGTTGTAGAAGACAAACATGATCTAGTTTGGTTGAATCTTCAAAACCTTTTGGTTGTGTCATTTACATTTTTTCTGTAAGAAAATCGTTTAGAAATGCATTGTTTACATCTAGTTGATCAATTGGCCACTCATACGTAACTACCAATGCTAGTAAAACATGAACTATAGATGTTTTAGCTATTGGACTAAATGTTTCTTCAAAATCAACCCCTGGAGTTTGATGATAACCTTTGGCCATCAACTAAGCCTTGTAGCGATAGATTGAACCATCATTGTTGTATTTAACTTTGAATATCCACTTGTTCCCAATGAGATTTTGATCTGAACTCATAGGTACAAGTGTCCATGTGTTGTTAGATTGTAAAGCATGATGTTCTGCTGCCATGGTTGCTCTCCATTTTGGATGTTGAATGGCTTCTTAAACAGATGTAGGTTCTAAATTAGTAGAAGGTTTGTGTTGTGGGAAAATTGTATGGGCTTTGGGCTTGAATATATCATTCCTTGATCTGGTAATCATAAGGTGATTAGGTCGTGGTTGAGGTGCTTGTTGAGACGCTATTTGGTTGTTTGTAAGGTTTATAAATGGAGTCGATTGTTTTGAATGAAGGTTATTCCTTGAAGTACTCGACATTGGTGTGGAAGAAGATTGTGGAGTTGTGTGTCCATTTGTATAAGTAATTGGGAAGATGGTTGTGATACAGGTAATTGAATCACAGAGTATGGTTCAACAAAAGGTATTGGACCAGGTTTTGTAGAAAACAGGGACTGATATGGAGATTGATCACATCAAAGATTACATTACTAGAAATGTATAGATGGCCTATAGAACTGAGCCATAGCTAGGTAACCTTTTATGTGAAGAATTATAGCCCAGGAAGATACATTCCGTTGAGTGAAACTGAAACTTGTAGTTCTGATAGGGTCTTAGACAAGGGAAACATGAACAACCAACGCTTTTGAGAAAATGATAGTCTGGAATTCTTCCACATAGGCCTTGATATGGAGATGCGTTACTGAGAATTAGTGTAGGTAACCTGTTGATTAGATACATCGTTGTTTGTACTGCTTCCCACCAAAAATGTAGAGGTAGTTTAGCATGAGCTAGTAAGGTAAAGTTGTTTCAATGATATGAAGGTGTTTCCTTTCAACACGGCCATGTTGTTCATGTTCATGGGGGCATGGGTGCTGAAAATCAATGCCATGATTCCTTAGAATTGAAGAAAACACTCTATACTCTCATCCCCAATCAGATCTAAGACACTTAATTTTAGATGAAAGTTGATTTTTCACTAAGCCTTTGAACACATTGAAGGCAATTACAACTTCGGATTTCATTTTTAGACCGGATATACCCAAGTGTATCTTATGATCATCGATGAAGTGGATATAACATTAATTTGAAACCACTACTTGAGGACATGGGAGCAAGACCCCATAAATTGGTGTGGATTAGATCTAATGGTTTAGAGGCCCTTGTGAGTGATCTGATATATTAGGCTAATTTTTTTACTTTATCAAGTTTACTACACATAGGCAAAACTATACATGATGGGTGCCCCAAGCGTCATTGCCAGAGATTGCTTATTAAAGTGTGATACATTAAGCATGCTGTATTAGTTGTGACAGAGGAATTGGCAGGTATTAAGATTTGTGAACTTGGAGATTGAGTTGATATAGTCCACCTCGTGTGGAGCCTTTAAGGAGCACTTTGTTGGTTCGATGGTCCTTCACAAGCCAAAAATCGAAATAAAATTCCACAGACACGTTGTTATCACAGGTTAAACGACATATACAATATAAGGGTTGTCTTGGGTTTTCCCTTGTTTTCAACCCTGTTTGTGGCTTCCTACTTTTAGTTTCTTGTTTTTGCCACTTGGATTTTTGTGTATTTGCTGTACTCTAGATCCTTGCCTTGTTTCAATTTCAGTTTTTAGGTTTAAAAATGTTTTTTTTTTTTTGTTGGAATTTTGAGTTGAGTCAAATAGAATATGTGTTAGTTTGATTAAGTTTCTCATTTTTTGAGTTCTTAATTATAATAAATGTTTAATTTTAATGTTGGGGTTGTATTGAAAGTCTAATTATTTATTATAAATATAGGACGAGTGATTTAGATTGATTAGTGGTCGAGTGATATGTTTAGGGTTGAGAAATTATAAGTGATTGACTGTAATAAGAGGTGAGCATTGAAAAATGGCTTTCTTATTTTGTGATCTTCTTAATATAATGCATTGATATCTCCACCCATGGACGTAAACACCAATTAGCATAATCACAAAAAAATTATTGCGAGATTGCTTGATTTATTTAAATATTTTCAATGCGTTAGATTGATTGGGTTTGAATATATTAGGCTAATATATATATATATATTGTGAAAAGCTTAATCTTAATTTTGCACGTGGCAAGTAAGTACTGGTTAGTAGTAACTTCGAGATACGATGAAAAAATGATCATCTGCACGTCTTTTTTAATAGAGTTGGCAATATAGGTCACGACATAATAACACGACTCGAAACCGACACGAAATAAATAGATTTGGATTTTGCATAAAGAGATATGGGTCAAAATAGGTTAAACTCGATTAGACACGATTAAATTTCAGGTTAAAAGCAGGTCGAGCTGTTAAACTTGAAATTAATACGTTTAATACGATTATATTTTGTATTGAGACTTATATTAGGTGTTAAAAAAAATTTAATATTTTATTTGATCTTTATTATATGATTGTATAATTATAATTTTTAATTTTTAATTTATATATTAATTTAAAATTTATATATGATAAATAGGTTATGAAGAACTTGTTTAAGTTTTAAGGGTTATAAATAAATTAACATGTTTAATCCGTTTATTAAATAAGTCAGGTTTAAGTTTATATTTAATAACATATTATTTAAATATGTTATATTTAAGTTTATAATATATTTTATTATATAAATACAATCGATGGTAATACAAATTGCTACCCCTCGTCTTTAAAGTGTTGATACTCTCGTACTCAGTGCCGTCGCGTTCAGTGTCACAACCATGCAGTCGCCGCACTTGTTGACTAGACCGAGTCAAATAACAAACCTGGCTGCCTCGCCCCCTCCTCCACCAACTAATTAAGTGGAATGCATGTTTTTTGAAGCCGAATATTATAAGTGCATGCACTATGTAGTGGTGTTGTTGGTACTTTCCTATTCTTCTTCAACGTCCAAAATGAAAATGAATTACTAAGTATATATATTTTGTGAGAAATAGAAAAATCAATATGACATTAATATATTATTTAAATAGCTACATCCATGATTTTTAAAATGGTTGAACCTATAAAACTATGATAATGAAAATAGATAAAATTTATATTAGTTACATATAGTGATGATCTTCGTTCCATAATTTTTTTTTTCTAAGGATCATCGATAATTATTTAATTAGCTAAGGTTTTTTATTTATTTTATACTGAAGGGCATTTCTAGTTAATGAGGGCTTTTGCAATTGTAGAAATACAACAAAGTTGAAAATTAAAGCTTAGGCATTGAAGCATTATTAGACGTGAGTGTTCTTTGTATGCAAGTAAAATGCATATATGGTAGAATGCCCCACTTGTAAGAGCACAGATTAAAACCAACATCTTACAATTCAAAGCAGCCTTAAGGATACATTGGGCATGGGAGAAATTCAATGGAAAAGGGAGAGAGAATCTAATCCAATTCTATTATTCTTATTCTTATTATTATTATTATTATTATTTAGTGAAAAATAGTGTTGGGTTTATTCAACCCCAATGGATCAGTCTAACACCGTGGAAATATTTAAATAATAAATCAAGCAATCACAGAATAAATTTTGTATAATTCGACCAATTGGTGTCCAGGTCCACAAGTGGAGATATTAATGCATAAAGAGATTAAAATTAATACACTAATTTTTATAAATTATTGTTACATAAGATGTTAGCATTAATTTATCAATATAATACACTTTTCAAAAAAGTTATAAATGTGATGGAAAACATTGACACCTCAGATTTGTAGCAAATGGTGTATAGATTTTCGATAGCATTTTTCTTAATGCATTACACAGAAAAGACTACAAAAAACAAGAATGCTTCATTTAACAGAAATAATAGGAGTAGCCAAGAAAGTAGGCTTATCTTCACCAGCCATGATTACTGCAATCGTCTCTTCCTTTAAGACTGAAGAAGAAGATTGTTTAATCGATTCCCCTGCTGCCTCGTCTGATCCGTTGTCGCTCTCTCTCGACCTGTTCTCCAAAAGCCCTGAAGACTTCCAGTAAGAGCAAGCAAGTATCAGCAGTGCTAAAACCATGAGACCCAACACGGCTGCCAAACCTCCGAAGAGGTAGGGTACGGGGGAATGGCGCCATGAAACGCGTGGCACTCGAACCAACGAGGACGATGACGTTGTGTTAAAGGTGCCACTGGTTCTCATGATTAATTCAAAGAGAAATATATATATTAGGAGAAAAGAAGAAATGGGGGCTAAAGGTATTTATAGGGGGAAGGATCGATCGAGGCAAGGGAGGATATACAAAGGAAATAATCGTCGCTTCTTGGCAATGGCGCCACCGCCTTGGAGGCTTTTCAACCATTTGAAGTTGAAGTCTCCTTTCTATATTTCAACCCATATTTTTGTCCTTATTCCAAAATTATCTAAAAAAATTCTATTTAAATTTTACTTATTCAAAAGCTAATTAATTTAAAAGGTACTACGGTATTTTTTTTTTTAAGTGTAAATTTTATAATTGTATGTATAATTATAAATAAATATTTATTAAATATTAATATTTTATATATTTTAAGATATATAATAAATAATTTAATAGATATATATAGTTGCACCGTTATAATATTTTACAGTTAAATTAATATATTTTTTTTATTTTTTATTTTTTAACTAACTCGCATTAATTTAATTATTTTGTTTTATTATTTATTTTTTAAATAAATAAAATTTCAAAATATCATCTTTCCCTTCTATTAATCCTATTAAAAGATGATACTACTATTTGGACTGGTTATAATATAAAATTATTATTTTATTCTTCTTAAAATCAAGAATGATAAATAATCGAAGAAAAGTCTTCTAGGACGGGTAGGGTCGAGGCAGCCAGATTTGTTATTTGACTCGGTCTAGTCAAACACATGCGGCGACTGCATGGTATTGGTTGGGACGCTGAACACACGACGGCACGAATACTACGAGAGCATGAACACGTTGGAGAGGAGGACACGTGCGGATGATCATCTTTTTACTCGCATTAACCAGTACTTATTTGCCACGTGAAAAATTAAGATGAAGCTTATCTCCAAAATATATATATATATATATATATATATATATATTATCAGAGAAATTGGTATTATTAGGACAATATATTACGAAATATGAAGGCTAGCTTTTGCAAACACAATGTTCAAACAAGTTTTACCTAAGAGGGCAACATTGCGAGGGAGAGGTTTGTAGTTATTTTTTTTTTTTAACATTTTAAGATGTTTTTATTATTTTATTTAATAAACTTCAACATTTTTGAATAATTAAATTTGATATTAAGGATATTTCGTGGAAAGAATCAACAAATTAATAAAGAGTAAAGCCAATTGAACCACAAAAATAACTTTCTCTATCACACTCTATTCATATCATAAAAAATAATAACATATTATCTTCACCACATCAAAGTCTCCAAAATACCCCTCTCATATTTTGAACTTAACTGTTCCCTCCAACCGCCCTACCACATTCAAACAACACTCTCCAGTTTTTCTCTTATTTTCAACCTCAAAACCCTACATCATTACACTCAAAACCTTTAAAATCACTTCCTTCATTGTTATTTTATCATCCTCGGCGAAAAAATTGATAGTTTTGGCATATTTTCGATTATTTTTGGTGAAAATACGAACATTGCGATTCAAACACTTCGAGAGGAATTTATCTCTAAATTGGTAAGAGATTTGTTATTTTTTTAATCTTATTTAGCATTTACATCTTCTGAAATGGTATGTATGAGTATTTTTGTGAGCGAAAAAGTAGGAAATGGTATGTATTATATTTAGCATTCACGGCGATAGGTTCGGCCACGGTTTGGACCTGCAATGCCGAATCGATCATGGTGGTTCAATGAAGACGATCGAACCAAATGTTTCGGTTCGGTCGTGAAAACCGTACAATTTTTTTTTAAGTTTAAATAATTGTATTTATTTATTTTATTTTTTTAATCATGTTTTATATGTAAAAATGACAAGAGGAAGATGTGACACTACATCATCAAGTCAACTAAGTACTTCTAGGACCTGACCTACGACATTGGCTAGGAGACGACGCGCTGTTGAATCCAATTTGCCAAGCACCCGAGAGGATGTGGAGGAAGCTAATGTACAAGAAGAAGACGAAGGGGTAGATGAATCTACCATAGAGGATGTTCCAATGGAGGATGTTGGTGGGCCCTGTCCTGGTGGCCCTACTGATACCTCAATCCTCACTAGTTTTAAGAAACAGTCTCGTCACCTCCAGTAGACAATGATGATGCAATCTTGTTACTCATGCAAGTGTTGAGAGTCTCGTACGCCCAAGCCTATAAAGAGATCAAAACAACAAAAGGGCAATCTGTGCGACTGAGTTGGCTTAAAGGACGATTTGGCAAAGCTTTGGGAGATAACATCCCTTACCCATCAGTCAAGTGCAGAGCGAGGGCTTAGTTGCTATATTTGTTGAGATGCACGTTGTTTGTGGACAAGTCTGACACGAGTCTCTGTCACATATTTACATTTGTTGATGGACTTGAACGCGATTAGTTCATACTTATGGGGGGCTGCTTGTTTAGCTTTGTTGTATCGACAGATTGAGTTCGCCACTCGACATGAAGTTTCTGGAATTGTAAGGTATCTCACCTTGCTCGAGGTATACTATTTATTATCTTTTCACTTGGTTTATACTACTTCTAGCAAAATGATCATTATACTAACTACTTTTTCAATCATTCAGGCTTGGTGTTACGAGCATTTTACATTAGTTCGTCCACACCTCAACCCTTCACATACGAACAACCTCCCACGAGCTCGAAGATGGATCCCGAAAAAAGAAATGGTGATAGGAGACCACCATATGCACATTTTGTGTGACGCCCCAAAAATTATTTCATCTAGCCCATAACCCAATTGCATTTTTGCCCAAACTCTATGTGTTGTCTTGATATGTTTGGTGTTTGTTTGATGATTGTTTAATGTTTGTATAGTTGATGCTTGATAATGTATATAAATATATGTATCATAAATTGTATATGAGTCATGTTAAATTAAAGTATAATGCATATGTTATGATTTATGCATGGGCTCATTAAACCATGAATTGATATGGGTTAGGATTGATTGAATAAAAGGATAGATGAAATTGAAAATTTGGTGTATTAAATGGATTGGACATTTAAAATACATGTGGTTGGTATGGGTAGTATGAGACCAACACATGTGAAGGTTGGTGCATGAAAGTGGACAAGTGTCCAATGCCCACTTCTCTTCTTCAAGGAAGTGCTAGAATGAGTGGAGGGAATCAAGGAGAGAATCAAGGAGAGAATTAAGGAGAGAATCAAGGAGAGAATCAAGGAAGTGCTAGAAAGAGGTGAGTGGAAAGAAAGAAAAGAAGAGAAAGGAAAGAAAAAGAGAAGGAAGGAGAGAGTTGCAGGAGGAAGATCCCTGCGAAGTTTCCATCAAAGAGGTGGATCTTTGGAATATACGGTCAGATTGAGCTCAAAGTTTTTCAGCACTTTCGTAGCTTATGGTTCTTTATTCTGGTCGGTGGAGATCTTGATCAGAGGTTTCGTCTAAGAGATCTAACCTCTCAAACAAAGCTGGTCGGAAAGTCTGGATTTCTCGCACCGTTTCGCTCAAACTTATAGATCTCCTAAATTTACCGTTAGATGGTTATCAAATTTTGGTATGTAGTTTAAAACTGATATTTATACATTCTGAACGGTGGAGATCTTAATTAGAGGCTTTTTCTAAGAGATATAACCTCTCAAAAAAAGCTGGTCGGAATTTCTGGGTTTCTCGTGCTGTTTCGGTCAAACTTGTAGATCTCCTCAATCTACCATTGGATGGATATAAAATTTGGGTATGTAGTTTATAATAGATATTTCTGTATTCTGAACGGTGTAGATGTTTATACGTTTATTATTTTGTGTGATATAGCCATCTGAGTTTGGGTATTTGCAGCAGGAAAGGAGAAACTATCTGATTAGATACTTGATCATCAAAGATACATATCTTTTCGGTCAACCGTTGGATTGGGCTGATATTTGGACAGAAGGTTTGTTTCTTCACATACTTCAATATGTACGGTTGATTTTGTGATTACATATTTCTATTGGTAGATTAATACATCTGAACAGAATATTAAATGAAGAATTGGTAAGGTGCTTGTATTAGACCTAAATTTAGAATATGAACTTAGACATTTCCAAATAGCTTGCATGTCAACTATGTTGACCTAGTTGCCATTGTTGATGAACCTATGATGCAAAATCAGTGATATACATGGCTGAACATGGTGACCTAGTGTAAATCGGCAATATGGCCTAAGTATGAAAATTTTCATATTTTAGAGCTTTTGATGCTTTTGGCCTAGAATCATTGAATTAATGCAACTTATGTTTAATTAAGCATTGAATTGGCTCAATGGGTACTCAAGTTGCGAAATCTATCCTTATGAGGAAGAGGTTGCGAGTTCGAACTTGGGGGAGGCCCCTGGACTGTGCAGTGTTCTGCAAAGGGAAAGGACAAAGGTCGTTGGGTGCGTGCAGTGTTCTGTGGACCCCAATGAAGACAATACTGTGGATATATAATGGCTAGGCGTTCTCCACTGCGGTGGTGCGCCCGCACCTGGGTAAGGGGCACGCTGTGCAACCCAGGGTGTGACATTTTGCGTGAGACACTTGATGACTTGACTCCAGAGGAGGTAAAATAATATCTAATTATTGTGGTTTTATAAAGTAATAAACTTTAGAGTAGTTGACGTACCTAATTAGATTGTATTACACATTTCAGGTTGTTTGGGATCCTTATCGAAGTCTGAGGTCGGACCCTCCCTTCCATGAGATTACTTTTTATATTGGGTGCATCAAGAGCATGGATGTTGTGGAGCCTTATATTACGCTAACCTTCGTCAACTAGGTTATGTCCAAACAATTCCACCGTTGCCTTTTCGTTCAGTACAGGCAATTAGGAGTGGAAGAGTGAAACTGTCACACCCTGGGTTGCACAGCGTGCCCCCTACCCAGGTGCGGGCGCACCCCCTCGGGGCGAACGCCTAGCCATTATGGATCTATAATATTGTCCCATCTCGGCCAGCCACGCCACGCAAGGACGCCGGTCACCGAGATCATTTATCCCCCTGCACAATCCACAGCACAGGGAGGGCCTCCCCCAAGTTCGAACTCGCAACCTCTTCCTCATAAGGTTAGATTTCGCAACCTGAGTACCCATTGAGCCAAATGGTTCAATGGATACTCAGGTTGCGAAATCTAACCTTATGAGGAAGAGGTTGCGAGTTCGAACTTGGGGGAGGCCCTCCCTGTGCTGTGGATTGATCTCGGTGACCGGCGTCCTTGCGTGGCGTGGCTGGCCGAGATGGGACAATATTATGGATCCATAATGGCTAGGCGTTCGCCCCGAGGGGGTGCGCCCGCACCTGGGTAGGGGGCACGCTGTGCAACCCAGGGTGTGACAAAATGGTTCAATGGGTACTCAAGTTGTGAAATCTAACCTTATGAGGAAGAGGTTGCGAGTTCGAACTTGGGGGAGGCCCTCCCTGTGCTGTGGATTGTGCAGGGGGATAAATGATCTCGGTGTCCGGCGTCCTTGCGTGGCGTGGCTGGCCGAGATGGGAATACATAAGGCCTTTTTGCCACGTCCTGGGTTGCACAGCGTGCCCCCTACCCATGTGCGGGCGCACCCCCTCGGGGCGAACGCCTAGCCATTATGGATCCATAATATTGTCCCATCTCGGCCAGCCACGCCACTTTCAATGGATACTCAGGTTGCGAAATCTAACCTTATGAGGAAGAGGTTGCGAGTTCGAACTTGGGGGAGGCCCTCCCTGTGCTATGGATTGTGCAGGGGGATAAATGATCTCGGTGACCGGCGTCCTTGCGTGGCGTGGCTGGCCGAGATGGGACAATATTATGGATCCATAATGGCTAGGCGTTCGCCCCGAGGGGGTGCGCCCGCACCTGGGTAGGGGCACGCTGTGCAACCCAGGGTGTGACAGAAACAATGTCAAGTGACGTACACCTTGTATGATCAGACATGGGCGCAATGGGACAGTCACATGTTGTCAGTTAGAGCACCCGCTCAGCATGTGACACACCCATGGGATGCAAATCCCAATTATCTAGAGTGGTATCGTTTTATATCTCATACGATCATTCAGAACCCAGACCACCGGAACGACAGTGCCCATCAAGAAAAGATTGTCGATAATAATCCAACTACGGTAACCTACAATGCATTTGTTTTTTCAAAGTGATATCATTAATTTGTATGTTTACTATATTATTTTCTTATTTTCTGATATGTTTGGTTTAATTTTCTTTTCACTATGCTAGCAAGTCAAGTTTGCCTTGGATATTGCCCTATAATGGAGATCCAGACCGGAGCAAAAGCTAACACTTCTTGGGGCCATTGTCACCATTGACTACTTGATTGAAGTCCTCTCTAGAACTACCTTACAGAGTACTGGTAGGAGTGAAGAAGCAGGACCATCAAGGAGTAAATGTGTTGAATCTGGGACTTCCTCGGGTAGGAATGACAAGGCAGGGCCATCAAGGAGTGGACGTGTTGAATCTGGGACTCCCTCGGGAAAGAGTGACGAGGCAAGGCCTTCAGTACAGATGACATATCACCGCAACCGCAGAGGCAGCCAGTAGTTTCTTGGAGGGTTTTTTTGGAGAGTTTTTTTAACAAACCATATTGTTAAACTTGGAATGATGTGTAATATATTTGTTTATGTAATGGCTATTATGGAATCCACTGTTTTGTAATGACTACTCGACACTATTTTATTTCCAATGTATCTATTATCATGTTGTGCAATTGTGTGTTTTCTTCTATTTTTGTGGTGAACATAGCAGGTTTTTTTAAAAAAAAATTACCATTGATTAAATTTAAATTTTAGAATTTGCTATGTATCACTAATTATTTTGGAATCTACCCTACTTGGACCGGTCAATAACTGTTAACTGAGTCCAACAGGGTAGATCTCCATTTTTTTCATGTTTTTCGTTAAAAAACACTTCTAACCTAAACAAATAATTACAACAAGTGTTGGGGCCCATTTCTTCTTCCTCTCTAGATGTTAGTAGAGAATATTTTAGTTAAGATAACCTGACAAAACTGTGCAAGGAATAGAAAAATCGAGCAAGTGAAAGTGCCCACATTTTTCTCGTCGAAAAAGTCAAATTTATGTCTCCAACAATGATAGTGCGCTATCATGTCCTATAGCGAGTTATCAGCCGGTTCATCATGGACGATATTGGCCTATAGCGGGCTATTGAAGCTTGATATACTGAAAACAGAGAGTTCCTGATTTTATAAATTCATTGATAGTGCGTTATCATTCATGATAACGCGTTATTGCCCTTTGTACAGAAAAATAGAATTTTGAGAATAGCTTGATAGCAGGCTATTATCAATGATAGTGCACTATTGTCTTCTGAAAACTTTGGCAATTGGCTGGATAGCTGGCTATCATCAATGATAGCGCCCTATAGCGCAAATAAAACTTAATCAATGGTAATTGTAAAAAAAAAAATCAAACGTAGCAAGTGTGAAAGTTTTAAAAGCACAAATACACAGTTCGGTACTGCATGACCGAACTGTGTCATTCGGTTCGATAACACAGTACCAATCCGATTGAACCTAATTCGGTTAGAATAACCGAACAATTCATTTAATATTGACCTTCCATTTCTTAACAAGTATGGTTCGGTGGGGTGTGACCGAACTAGTTATTTCAGTATTTTTGTGGTATAAAAAGTGCCTTTTGTGGTAAACTTAGTGTTTGCATGAATGAAACATGCAAAATACATGGTTCGGTGTTGTAAAACAGAACGGAGTTCAAATGTTCGGTCCATGTAACCGTTTATGTCATTTATGTTAAGTCCTACATGACCGAACCGAACGACACGGTTCTGTACTACATGACCGAGCCACTCCTTTTCCTTTGTTGGAATTTTTTTTTAGCAAAACATTGCTCAATAATGAATCTTGCCAGAAATCTATGTACAAATACTTTAAAACATTCAATTCTTTTAAATTGAAGTAACAACTAAAGATTGTCTACATTTCTCAAAATAATAAATATATTAACATTTACAATTTCTCTATAAACTTCAAAATGACAATTGTATTGTATCGCTATGGAGTGTTTAGGTCTATTGTATATATGGTGACTCTTTCGTGGTCCAAGTTATATACAATCTAGGGCATCTCCCATCCTTTGGCAGTGGGAAGGCACAATGTACGCCAATCTGGTGATATTGGAGGCATTAAGCATGTCGAAACGAGCATAACCTGCAATAAACAAATCCATGTCATCATTTGCATTCTATGTATATCATATTTGTGTTCAATAATAAAAATAAAAATCTTATCATACATGTACAAAGTGGTTATTGTTGACATAACCAATGCCAATCATACGCAGCGTAGTATATGGTGGAGCCTTGTTGCGGAGTGGTAAAGATGTTAAACATTGAGCAGAAAATAGAAGCACTACCACTGAATTATAACATGAGACTATCATCAAACCCATGTCTGGCAAAGTCATCTATGCATGGTAAGGTGTTGGAGTGTCGTAGCAACTTAAAAACATGATTATCTTTTTCAACCTTTTCGAACTCCCCAAAATTGTCGTGTAGTGTTCTTTGAAGCTTTCCACCTCTCTCAATAAATCCTTCCTCACCTATCGCCAACCTTTTGATCCTAAACCCAATGTCGCGGCAGTGGCCCGATACCCACAGTGTCCATTGGGTTTCACATCTATAACTTGACTGATATACTGGTGCCAACCACTAGGAAGCTGATCAATATAGAGATGAGATTTGTTTGAACTTGTCCAGTGGATCTTCTTTGATACAACACTGACTGTGGATGATATGGAGGAATAAGCATAGGCAGCTATCACATGCTCAAATAGTGAGGGACTTCTTTTAGTTTATTTATCAATCTTCTTGGATGACCTCCTTCTTGTTTTCTTTGTCTCCTCAGGCGCGGCCATAGCTGATGATGAAGGGGTATTAATCTCTCTGATTTTCTAAATCATTTGAGCCTTAGTAGTATCATCACAATTCTCATATTTCCTTGATAACTATTCAAGCGTAGCAACAAAATTTAAATCTGATTTGCATTCAAACTTGGAGGAAACAAGATTTAATTTCTTCCAATGAGAATCTACTGAAGACAGAGGAATTGACATATTCGCTTGTTTATACAAAACAAGCTCATGGGCACAAGGTAACCTATGTATTCTTTGTAAACTACGCCCACAAGCATTTAGGTCCATCCCAATGTGTTCACTCTGTTGTAGCTCCTCGGACACCTTCTCCAATGCAGCTTTAGAGACAAAGCCACGCAAATTTTTGTAAGTAGAAGCCTGATAATTATGTCGCACCATGTTAAGGCTCTTCTCAAATGAAGCCTTGATCTCTGTGTGTTGCAATTCAAGCATTGAATTGATAACCCTCCAAAAATTCTCAAAGTTACCTTGAGAAGAGCCTAAATATCTTTTCAACTTGGAATAAGCACTCTCTACCTTGTTAGTTGTGGTGTTCCCAAGATGCATATATTGATTTGTCCATGCTTTCACAAACCTTTCTTTATAGGGATCCAACCATGCAAATTTCAGATATTCCACCAAACCAGAGTACACATTGTACTTTGGTGCCAAGCCTTGCTCATGTTTGAGAAAGTCCTCCACTGATGTACCTGCAACCAACTCATGCCACAAGACCATAAAAACATCAAAGTCAGCTTTTTTCTCAAACAATTTCCTTGCTTTAGACACCACATTTTTGCTTATGTGTCATGTACACAGTATGTGAGCACTACCAGGGAATAATACTGAAATTTCATTAAGCAATGCCAACTCTCTGTCTGTCACAATCACTTTTGGTAGGGACCAACCATCCAACAATTGCTTCAATTTATTAAGAGCCCAAGTGTAATTGTCTTCACTTTCAGACTCTAAATATGCAAGCGCCATTGTGAATGTCATGTCCATTGATGTCACGCCAACAATTTGTAATAATGGAAATCTGTACTTGTTAGTCTTGTACGTACAGTCCATTAATAAAACATGCGGAAAACATCTTAGAAGATCAACGACAACGGGGTGAGCCCAAAAAGTCTTTCACAACATCAGGCCCCTCATCACATATGTGCCATTCGACATATTCTTCTTCTTCTAGCTTGTGTCACAACTGTTGCATCTGGAATCTACCTTCATACTCCTTTATCTTGTGTTTTTGTTTCACATTATAGATTGTCTTCAAGGTAGATGCATTAGTCTCATCTCTATCTTTCAATGCCATTAGGATGTCTTTCGGCTTGGCATTGGTCTTGGTCATTTGAACCATAATCTCTATTTCTTCCTTCGTTAACCTCCCAGCATATGAATGGCCTTCCATGTACTTTGCTGAAGGATGATTGTGAGTGCCACATGCTACCTGTGTTGTCCATTTATTATCTCGTGCTACTGCCTTCAACAAAAATGGACATTCACACTTCTTTGTCCCAATGTCGCTCATCTTCTTCTTGTTATTAGAAACTTTGTTGGAAACATATTTATAGTGACCGAACCTTTCACAGGCAAAGGTAATTCTACGTTGCCTACCTTTCCCCCTGCATCAGAATTCTTACTTATAATTACCAAACCATTCCTTCGCCCTACTTCTTGTACCCATGAAATCAACTTTTCCTTCGTCGTGAATGGATCGTTATGGGTAAATTGTTCAATATAGTCTACAACAAAGTCCATTGACACAACAATCTCCATTGGCTCACTTGGCTCTTCGTCCTGAAAGTAACAGATAATTTACATTAGACAACATGAAAAAAAAAAAACTTGAATTGTTCGGAAGTCGTGACCGAATTGGTTCGATTTCATAGGACCAAATCGATAGGTATGGTTCGGTCTGGATGACCGAACAAGTCATATTACAACAAGAGGTTTTCGTGTGGTTCGGTCTTCGTTACCGAACAGATACGTTAAGTTCGATAACTATGGCCGAACTGTACGAAAACCAACTAGTCTTCGTGTGGTTTGGTCCTGAATGACCAAACCGTACACATCTGTTCGGTAACGACGACCGAACCACACGAACGAAAACCATAGTACACGAAACTTCGGAAACCCAAAAAAAAAACCTCAAAATTACATTCGAATGATGTGCGTCGTCTTTTGAACATGAATCCCTCGCCATTATGCAATGAAAAATGGTCGAAAACCACTGATTTTATAGTAACCTGCAAGATTTTACATTGGTTTAACGTTTGAAATAGCACAGGGTAAAAACAAAAACGCACACAAAAAATACTTGGAAACACAAAAAAAAAAATGCAACTATTCTTCTAAATACGATTCACATACTTTGAAAATGCTATTTGGAATGAAAAAGACCTCAAAAAAGTGAAGAAAAATGGTGGAACTAGAATTGAAAACCAAGGTGACGGTTTTAATAGTGATGGGGTAGGGTTAGCAGTTTTGTGGGATGAGTTTCAAAAATAAATTAAAATTAGGGATATTTTAGTACATTCACATGAAGGTATTATTAAAAATTACTTTTATGGTTTTTTGTAATAAGAAGAGCCTTTTTTTTTGTGATTCAAATTAGCTACACTCTTAATAAATCTACAATAACACGAAGAAAATACATAGATTGATCGTTGATAGTGAAGCATAGCTAACTTTTGTCATTGCTGTCTCACTCTTGATTTTAAGAAGAATAAAATAATATTTTTATATTTCAACCAGTCCAAATACTTGTACCATCTTTTAATAGGATTAATAGAAGGGAAAGACGATATTTTGAAATTTTATTTATTCAAAAAATGACAAGGTAAATAAAAAATATTAAAATAATAATAATAAAACAAAATAATTGAATTAATGTGAGCTAGCTAAAAAATAGGAATTAACATGTATGAATCAGTTAAATAAATAAATAAAAAGTACAATACGGTTTCTTTTCTTTTTTTTTATTCATAAAAGCTTAGGTGAGAAAAGGCTATTTCAGTCTAGAATCAGTGCATTTCATAGGCCTTAAAGAGGGCGTACGTGCTACTATAAATCATGCACGAATGAGGTACACCTTTCGATTTTGAGAGTAAAGACGGCCGATGCAGGATTCGAAGAGGTAAATCTTTGAATCAACTGAGCCAACCTTCATTAGTCAAAAATAAATAAATAAATAAAATAAAATTTATACCACCTTTTAAATTAATTAACTTTTCAATAAGTGATAATTGAATAGAGTTTTTTGAGATAATTTTGGAATCAGAACGACAAAAATGGCTTGAAATATAGAAAAGAGAAAAATTGGCACAATAATTAAATTAATAAGATAATATATTATTTTATAACCTGGATCAATATCTATTCAAATTGAACTGGTATTTCTCAAAATCCTGTTAGTTAAATTTTTCCCCACTTGTATTAATTTGTGAGCCTGTTTCAGTTTAATTATAAATATTTTTCATCCCTGATCGAAGAACTTCAACTTCAAATGGTGGAACAGCCTCCATGGCGCCATGGCCAAGAAGCGGCTGTCGCCTTTAACGCACACATAATTCACACAAATTGCTAGCGTTTTGGTCAGTGACGACTGACGATCGAGGACGCCACCACGTAATATATATACGTACACTTCCATCGATATATCTTTCCATAGTTCCACAAAAATAAATAAAAAGGGTCCATCTCTTGTGGTAGTGGTGTTAGGTCATCTACTTCGAAATTTCTTATCAATTAGTCAAATTAATTTAGATGATAATAATATTATTAATTTGTATGTGTCAAGTGTTAGGCTATGTTTGATTCTTATTTTTTATTTTTTTTATTTTTTACATGGTGGTGTTCTTGTTCTTTGAATATGACTAATCTGTATTCGAGCACTATAATAATATTAGACAGCTCCCTCCAAGTAAGCGTCACTAAAAGGGGTACTAATTTTGATCTTGAGTCTTGTACCTCTCACGAGTTTGATTCTTGTTTGAAATATATGAGAATATAAACAATCCCAAATAATAAATCTTAAAGATGTTTTTTTTTTTTAAGATGCAATACATGTTAAGTAATTGCTTTAAGAAATTGTTAAGTTTTAACAAAAGTTGGTGACCTCTTGTTTTTCTTCTCTCTCTTTTTTTTTTTTTTTCTTTTTTCCCATGACTAAAGTTGTTTTATGATTATTTATAATTTAAAAACACATTTTTTGAGTGCTGCCCAGCTTTCAATAGCTTATTTATTAGAACATTTTTTTAATAGTAGTACTTCCACATAAATTAATTATAAGTCAATAGGGGAGAAAATAAATCATTAAATCATGTTCTTAACATTTGAAAGACGTAAACGACATCATAAAAAATAATTATAATAATATGGTGTTTGTTGGAGAGAATAACCAATAATAATGGGTTCACTATATTTAATAGGGCCTTTATTATTGTATGCTATATGATGATGCCCACTTAATTATTTAAAGAAAATAAAACAAGTACTTCTAAAAATAATAACCTTTTTACTGGCAAAAGAAATTATAGCCTTTGTGAATATGAAATATATATATATATTGAGTAATATCAGAAGTCAGAAAAGTTATTATACCTTGGAGGAGAAAACTAATATTAGACGACTATTCTAATTAAGTATACAAAGTTTATATTTATTTATTTAGTTATGATCAACGTTTCCATTTAATTAATTAAAAAGTACCATCCAGCATTTGTGGAAAAGTACTCAACATTATTTCTGACTCCTGCTATCTTCATAATACTATTCTTTCTGATCATAAAACAATAAAAATTCCTAAAAGTTATACACACAAAAGATATGTTCCAAAAGTGGCATTACCAAAAAAAATAAAAAATCCATTATTTTCTATAATTATTACTTTTAGCTATTCTATATCATCATAGCAACATGAATGCAATAACCCGTCGTACATTACATTAGCTTTATATCTGCTTCTTGCACTTGTAAGAAATAATTAACTTGAGCAAATCACAAAAAGGGTAACAGCAGAGACTAGAATTGTAATATTTGTGCTACTGATTGAGTCACTTTTTTGTATTATAAAAAAGAAGATTAATATTCCCAAAATACAGTAAATATCTTCCTCAAAAACTCCAAAAAATAAAATAAAAATACAAGTGTTTAATGACTTCTCCTTGGAGAAGAAGAAATGAACCAAAAAAAAAAAACTTCAATCAAAACCCAATATCTTTACAATTCTCCTCCCATCTTTCCCACTTTTTTTTTTCTTTTTTCCCTACATAGATATCAATTGCCTCCCAGTCCTGCCTCTCTGTTCTAATTTGATGTCTCATCAGTAACATATCAAATATCAGCACATTTCATGGGAGCATACCCCAGCCTTGAATTCTTAGTATCATACATGATATGAAAATTCTGCTGCTGATAATTCCCCAATATTGAAAGAGAAGATTTAGGAGTACCCAAAATTGCCAAACAAATAATCTCCTCAGGTTCCAACTTGATAAAATAATTCTCCAAAGGAAATTTCCAAACAGCCCCATCTTCAAACAAAATCTCAAACTCAGGAATCTCCAGTACTTTCCCAACACCAGAAACGTTATAACAAGGATTCAACACGGGAAAATCATGCACAACTGGGTACCCTTTAATCTTCTTAACAAAAGCCTCCTTAATAATTTCATACCCAGGATCTGCAAAATAACTTAATGTTGTTCCTGAATCTATAATCATCCCTCCTGTTCCATCTGCTGCTGATAATTTCCATGTTTCTTCAGGAATTCTTAACAATTCTCCCCCAACTTTAACACCCTTTATCTGAACATAATAAAAAGTGTCAACAAGATTCTCATTTCCACCAACAAAAGATGTGAATTTCAGTTCTGGGTGTTTCATCAACCCCTCATCTTCCCCAAAAATCAACTTGCTACTCACATTAAAATCACTATTTCTATCCACAAGACAGTAAGAAAATGAGTGCCCATATAGAGAATGAAGCTGAGATGAAAATGACAAAGGCCCTCTTCCCAAACCAAGCAAGCCAGAAGCCCCATGAAACAGCCCTCTATTCCAATGCCCACAACCAAACATAACGTTTTCAACCTTCTTGAACTCTGAATTTCCAGAAGCTGAGGTCAGATTTACTGTGAAAGTTTCAAGTGCAAAATCTCCTGTTGTGTTGGATCGATCACCGTACCAGTAGAAATAAGGGCAATTTTGGGTGTCTGATTTGCAGGGCTGTGGAGGGTCTGGTGATGAAACTAAGTGACAACGAGGGTCTTTGCAGGTGATGTTGTGGAAGGAAGATGATTGGGTAGGGTTGTAATGAGGGCCTTTTTGATCGAAACAGTCGTAGCATGGTAAGCATTGGAGCCAATTGAGATCACTACCTGTGTCTAGAATTAATGAGAAGTGTCTTGGTGGTGTGCCCACAAATACATCCATTAGATACTCACCTGATCCCAGACTAACTCCTGATTCCAGTGTTGCCATCAGCCGTTGTTGTTGTTGAGATTTTCTTGGTTGCTCCTGCTGCTGCTGCCGATCAATCTTCCTCTTCTTGTTATTGTTGTTCGGGTTCTTCTGATTATCACTTTTCTGGTTTGCTTGTGTTAATCTGCCCAAGATGTTTTGGTTCTTCTTTTCTGTGATTCTTCTGTGGAGTGTTTGGATTCTTGCAAGATCACTGCGGGTGGATTTGAGCACAGATTCTTTCTTCCCAGTTTTAGTAGTAGTACTAGTTTCCTGGTTTATTTCTGATCTGTGCTTGAGGTCAAGCTTCACAGTTTTTCTTCTGGGCACTGCTGCTTCTGCTGAATCTTGTTGTTGGTGATGAGATGATTTAAGGGTAGATGATGTTGCTTTGGAAGATTGAAGATGGCATCCTCCAGAACTTCTTGTAGAAGAAACAACAGAATTGAAGCTTAGATGATCAGGAATTTCAATACCAGCAAGTAGAGAATCATTGAAGTTGAGAGCAGAAGCAGAAGACGCAGAAAAGAAAGGTAAGAAGATGAAGAAGAATAAGAAGGAAAGAAGAAGAAGACTGGTTAGAACAATCTTGGGAAAAACCATGCTCTCTTCTTCTGTTACTGATTGAAACTGCTAATTTCAGAAAAACCGAGAACAAGTGTTAGATTGAAGAGATTGCAGAAGAGAAGAAGGCGATGGTTGTGTAGGAGAATGAAGAAATGAATAAAGAAATAGGAGAAGTTTGGGGGAGTTTCTGGGTTTTGGTCTGTTTTTCTGGGTTTTGGTCGAACACGAAACGTTTGAATAGAAAATAATGTATAAAATTAATTGAAAGAAAGAAAAAAAAAAAAAAAAATTGAGTCAGACGGGGGGCTTTGACCCAAAACGCGGTTTCAACATTGGAACAAGAAGAACTAAGAATAAGATGATTAAAAAAACAAGGAAATATTTTATTTTTTTAATTAATTCTTTAAAACAAAGAAAAAAACAAAACAAGTTTTACCTGGCCCCTCTCTCGATATATATATATATATCTATATATATATATTTCTAAGTTGTAACTTAATTTCTAACTTATACTATTTTATTATGTAACTATCATTTCATTTTTATTTTAGACCAAGTTATTAAAGCTTTTTGGGAGCAATCTCATTTAATAACGAGTTACCATCTTTATACGTGGTCATATCACAAATATTTCATCTAAATAAAGGCCGTGCCACTTTACTCATGCAGTGAAAGCCAAAAATAAAAAATAAAAAATAAAAAATAAAAAAGGAAAAAAAAATAAATATGGGTAAAATAATCTAAAATACATGCTCAAAACTATATGTATGATTATATAATAGTACATCATATTAACATATCATGTAAAAAAAAAAATACCACCATTCTTTTTATCTTACTAATTTTTTGACAAGTGTACTCATTTCTTTTAAGGCGAGACTAATTTTTTTAGATTCAAAGATTTATAAAGATAATGATATCTCTCTCAACAAAAATAAACGAGAGCCGGTTCAAACTTGTGATGAGTTTTGTTTTTCAATCGCATTTAGTAATTTGCTTCTTGAACCAACGAACTAACATCTTATTAATAAAAAATATCACAATTTACCATAAAATTATATTTAAAAAAAAATATTTTATAATATTTGCTTCTTAAATTACGTGTTAAAAATTCATTCGATCTAAAAAGCAATGCCAACAATGTCAATAAACTAATTCTATCTTGCTCCCACCTTGCCAAATGGACTCGTAATTGCCCTCTCCTTTCCATATCTGCAATTAGGGGATTTCTAGTGTGAAGCCACGTAATCGATAATGAGTCCTTACAACACGTGGCGAGATAGGAGTCGAGGTACAGGGTGTGACAGATAGAGAGAGTGAGAAAAGGTGGAAATCAAAGATAACGGTGAAAAGTTTTAATATGTCACGTTTCCATCAGTTTACATTTCTCTTAATTAATTAATAATTAAAACCGGGTTAGGAGATTGGAAACTCGGCCGAGTTGAGTCGGTTTTGACCGACTCGGTGGAAATCAAATATTAGCCTATAGAGAGACTCTGGTGGTCCAGTCTTCTGTATTTGGTTGTTTTGATTTGGGAGTCAAAACAGAAAAAAACAGTGGAGGGCGATTTTCATTTGGTTGACTTCGACTTTTAGACCAACAATTAGACTTTAAAAAAAAAAAAAGAACTTATTGAGTTATTAAAGTAAGTTCAAATTCTATTTTTTTTTTTTTTTTGAAATGCTTTAACACATGGTGCAATGTGTTTTACATCTCTTTATCTTATTTTTTTTAATGTGAAAAAATCGCACACTAACGCACCAAATTTTATTATAAATTGATTAAAACAAAATATTTTCATAAAAAAATGTGTATATTTTGTACTTATTGATCATACAATTAAAATCAATAAAATTGAGTAGAAATAGAGTCGAATATAAGAATAAAAAACCTAGAAGATAGAAGAGTAAAATTAGAAATCAAAAATTACTAATTTATTTATTTGAACATTACCTTTTTATAATTTGACCAAAATAACCTTGCACTAAGATGTTTTCTCGTTTCTCTCTAAACCACCTACTAACCATACCCGCCGCTATTGTCATCTTCATCTTCTTTCATTTTCAATCTTCTTTTTACTCTACATATTTTCTTCTATTTCAAACCTTTAAGATTCTTTTTTGAAAGGTAAGAATCATTTTAAATCCTATTTTAGTGTTTTTTTTAATGGTAAAAATAAAAGTTAGGGCATTTAAAGACTCAAATTATCAATTTTGGTAGCATTATGACAAAGGATTCAAGCTTGAATGACAACGCACATCAATCTAAGATGAGTTTTTGGTTTATTTTACCATTTTTTTTTAAAAAAAGTTGTGTTCTACTATTTTGGTCCTGCGTGGTTGAATCAAAGCGTTCTAACACTGTAGGTTTGGTCTTGTCTAGTTGAGCAGAGTGTTTCAGTTCGACCAGACAGGACCAAACTTGGAGACATTTCTAGCCATTTTAAAAACATCTATGGACTTTCCGACCTTATTTTAGTGGCAGAGTATCGTTGTCCATCCGTTCTTATGATTTGGTTAACTTGGACTGAATCCTGTCCAACCTTGTTCAATCAAACCAATCACTGAAAGCTCATTATGAAAATGGCAATGGCAAGCTTCCGGTGGGTCTTTTTTTGCACAAAAAACACACAAATAACATAAAAAATATGCGTGCAAACAAAAAATGATAACAAACATTTATTTTATTATCGAATTAATGGGATCAAATCAATGCCCAAAATCTTTCTCAAGTTGAAAATGGTCCCAAAATGTGTGCTTGATGCCCAAACGGCTTAATGTGAAAGTTGAAGAAGAAAAATGTGATCGGCGGTGTGCGATGGTGAGTTTTCTTTGAAATTTGAAAAAGAAAAACAAGCTTTGAGGGGGCTAGGGTTTGAGAGATGAAGAAGACGGGAGGAGATGGGTATGAGGGTAGTTTAGATATTTTGGTGTATTTTTATGGGTAAAAATAGCAATAGAATTTGGTAGCTGGTAAAATTAGCATGTGGGTAAGAATAGTGATATGGTGGGGTATATCTAGAATTTTCCTAAAAATATCCTTTCAATAAAAAAAACTTAAAGTAACTTTTTCAATGGCATTTTAAATAGAAAAACACTTTATTGTCACCTACACAAATGTTCCCACTGTTATAATACATTACACAAATTAGCATAAATTTCAATATTTTTTTTTTTAATACCTAGGATGGTGTTAGGTACTTGCGCATATCAATATCCACTAATCAACCTTAAAGGCCCTAGCAATACCTCCATTGGGTAAATGTTCCGGTGGCTATCAGGATCTAGAGATGAGAGTTAAACTCGAGACTTTAACCTTGCATATCCGGAGTTCAAATTCTCTTAATGGTTAAATTTCAATAGTTTTATTGATACTTGATAGATTAGAGGATCATCAAGAACTCAATGGATAAAAATAATGATTGGGGGAGGGGGGTCTTAAGCTTTTCATTTTATGAAAGGCGAAAAAAAATGTTAAACGCCTTGAACTAAGATGATGTGATTAATAATGATGTCATGAACAATGAATTTTATGTTTTTTGAAACGAAATGTGAGGAAAAAACCAAAATGCTTTGAGGGTTTAGAAGAGAAAAAAGGGAGACAAGATACATAAGTATCGTTAGAAATGACAAGAAACTTTTTTTCAAGTAGTTTGGAGGACTTGAAAAATAATATTTTGATTTGAAACATTAAATATAAGTTTACTTAGAAATGAAGAATGTGTAGCCAAATAAGTGGTGCATTTAAAAAGCCACCCAAAAAGTCATACGCTGACAGCTCCTTTCTCATTTGTAATACCAAAAACACCCTTTAGGAAAATGCAAATCACCATTTTACCAAAAGCATGTTTTTTTATTGCCATTTTTACCAAAAACTGATAATAGATTATGAGAAATCAAAAGGTGGAAGCCCTACTCAGCCAATGAGGGAAGAGATCACTGACATCCTCTACAGGATGCGTAGACTCCTCTGCGCATAGTTTACGATGGCAAGAAATTATTTCGTGAACGTATGCGTAAGGTATTGGATTGATCAAATCGAAAAATCAAAAAATTGAACAGTTGGGTTTGGTATGGTTTTTTCATAGTTCGGTACCTTTTTTGATTTTTGGTTTTAAAAAATTAATTAGTTCGGTTCGGATTTCAGTTTACGTATTAAAAAACTGAAATTAACCCGAATCAAATAGAAAAAAAAGGATAATATGATCAATTTTTCTATAATTCTAACGATTTGAGCCCTATGAAAAAAAATCGTCATCGTTATTAAATATAATAATGTATTTTATTTTTTAATTTTAATGATAGAATTATATATTATAATTTTAAAAGAATTGAATGTGTTTTAAAAAGATAAAAGAATATTAATCATAAAATTTATTATTATAAAATTAACGTATGTAAGCCAATCAACCAAAATTAAACCAAACCGAATTAATTTGGTTTGAAAAGTGATTTGGTTCAATTTCGGTTTCAAAAAAATCAAACTAATTCAAGTTCCGTTCCGAATTGAATTTTGCACATCCCTATATAGGCGGCATCCACCCCCACCTTCCTAGGAGCCGATTTGTGAAACCTTGCTAGCTAGTTTTTCACCACATAAAATAACCTTGCTAGAAGGTTATTTTATCTTTTAAAAATAGTAATTATTTATTCTATATATTCATTTTTTTGACCACATAAACCGGCCAAAGTTTTCTTGCATCCATATTAAATTTCTCTTTCCAAGTACTGGCAAGTAAATAAATGCATGGGTCAACAACCGACAACTTTCTTTCTCTTTTGGTACCAAATGAGATATGACTTAAATTTTGACCCATATTTCCATTTACTCTTATTTTTTTATTACTATGTCTGCATGTGTATTCTATGTAATTTAATTTGTTATCTTTTAATTACAATTTAGATTTTTATATAAAAATAAAATTTTAAATTATAATCATAACTAATATGCTTATTATAGGCACTAGTTGATGAAACTAATTAGCTAGATTTAGAAGAAATATTAATAGTCAAAGGGTTGAAAAGAAACTTTATAACATAAAGGGTTTCAAGATTAATAAGAGTAAGACTGAATATAATTAATATAATTTTTGACAAAAAGGTAATGAAGAATAAAAATATTCATCAGTTTTTTCTTTTTAATTTTTTTTATGAAATAACAGGTAAAAGGTTTTGACCTTTTGGGTTAGTCATTTCACTTGGTTCCATTATCTCATGCCTTTCCTAAGTCTTATAATTCTTAATATTAGGATGGTATATTGCATTTAATTGTTAAGATTGTATATATATAGGATCCATCGATCCTTTTTCAGAGAATTATGATTTTTTTTATGATCGGCTTTAGTTAATATACTGTCCCTATTTAAAAATATTTACTCATCAAAAAGGTGTTCTTACTAATCAGATTATTCTATCTGAAAAATTCTTTTATATGCAATGAGATGAGTGTTGGGATCAAACTGAAATAGTACTCCGAGATCAGATATATATTATTAGACCCAATAAATATATATGAAGGAAGGAATGAAATTAACTAAGAAACCCTAGCTAGGGTTTAGGGTTTCTCACTTATTTTGAGGCTTCTTGGAGTGAAACCCTATGCACGGGCTTAATTAAGTGAGGATATATCGGTTCTAGCCAAGATTAATTAAGTGCATTAGGCTAAGAAACTTCGTGGGGTCAATTTTAGACTAATCCATCTTGTCTAGACCATTCAAGCTAAACCTTAGGAGATGGGTGTTCTTAATTATATTCATATTCATATTTACAACAAACATAAATAAAAAACAAAATACTTTTTGTTTTGTTTTGTCCTGTTCAAAGAAACAAAATAGTTTTTATATACCATTGAATTATCTCAAATTAACCCAACCAGGTAGCTCAAGCAACGAATATTTCTCCCTCAAAAAAATAAAAAATATATATAGCGACAGATCATTTTAACTTATAAGTTGAACGTCTTGAGTTTAAGTCGAAGAACGGACCAAGGCATAGTCTTTGCAAGTGTTTTGGGACTATTGTGTAAGCTATACATCCCATAAACATATGGTCACCAAAAATAATTAATTAGGTAAATAAATCAATAGATAATTTATCTTAAATCATGTTTAGAACATGATTAAATATACGTAAATGCATTAATTAATGTTAGACATATTGGACCACAACAAGTATTACACTCGACAGAAACAAAATAGGTTGCACTGGAACATGCTTCTAGTAGCTGAATTTGTTAAAGATCTGAATTATCCAATTAGAGCTTGACATGTGGTTGTATAGATCATCCAATACCATTGTTACATGTGTATCATTTATTCTTTATATAAGCACCAGTTGTAATGATGTAATGTGTGCAAGAATAAACAACTCTTCTATTTACATTTTGTCGTTTCTGTCTCATCTCTTCTTTATTTTAGTTCCTATATGGTATTTGTGGTGTCCCCACACCTCGAACTATCAACCTCACGAGAAATAGCATACAAAATGTTGGGGCTGGACGCCGGCGTAGGCATCTTCAACTACCCCTCAACCCACGTGAGGTGGTTGAGACCCTACTAGCCTTATCCAAAACAATCTTACCATCCATAATAATTCAAGATAAGATAAATCTATAAATAATCCACAATCCCAACAGCCCATCAAGATGGACATTACACATAAAGATCTAAAAACTACGGGTACAAAAAAAATAACAACAGCCATATACCCTCATGACTTATCTAACAAGTCCCAACTCACCAAATACTACAAAAGTGATAAGTGATATAATTACATAATCTAAAATATGTTTACATCATAATTAAAACAAAGTTCACAAAAAAATGCCTCGTAACTCACGTTGAGGCCTTAAACTCTACACCGGCAAGGCCCTCAAGAGATGTGTCACGACCCCTACTCAGGTGACGTCATGATCGGCACACTATCCCAGATAATGTCACAACTCGACAACACCTGAGGCACTGCTAAGCCTCTATGCGGAAAGTACCTAATAAACTCAAATACAAACCTGTATATGATCAAGATAATTGAACCCAAAATATAAAATTTTCCAACATCATCACCACAATAATCCAAGGTTCAATAATCCTCAAAACCAACGTGGAACTTAAAACAAAAGTCCATCATATACAGTCTAGACAAATCACAACCATCTATGTTTTATATACATGAATATTTGTGATATTTAAATACAAAATCCAAAAGAAAACAGAACATTTACACTAGTCCCAAATTTTTTCAAAAATACAATCCAACATATACTTTCAAAAGAGAAGAAAAGGAAGATCGCAAGTTTTATGCGTTGCCCTTTCCTTTCTGATCCGAACCTAAGAAGAGTAGGGAAAATTAGGATGAGCTCAACTAGCTCAATAAATAGTTCTCACAATATATTTCTATGTATGCATTTATATAAAACATGTATGCTTTGAATAAACATTATAAATACCAATGCACAATTCAATATACCATACATGCAACAAATTATATCATGATATCATGATCAAGTCAAATTATCTATGAGTTTTATTTAAAAACAAGCATTCTCCACCTTCAGAATCATCTGAGACAAATATACCTATCTCTCCCCTCTTTGCCCGTCATAAGGGATCGAATAGGATCGACTTGCTCATTCGCCCAAACCATAACTTTTACGTTTTTAATGGAAAAGGTCATACCAAGGAACATCACCAAGGTAGAACCGTATCATCGTTCCCGAATAACAAGAAATAAACAATGTAAATCGCCTTAAGGCATTTAATTCGAAATGCCCAAAGCATGCCCAATGTCCAAAGGTAAAACCATTCCATGTATGCAAATACAATACAAGAAAATCCATATGCCATGATCATAAACATTATGCATATATATCATAAGATGCATATCATTCAATATCAATTTTTTTTTTCATATATAAAATGCCATAATGGAAAACCAAGGTGAGAAATACTTACAACTAATTCACTAGCCAATTACAAACACCATTTACATTTTAATTGGCCAATTGATTCACATACACCCGAAATGAATCAATTTCATACACAAATGATCAATTTCCAACATTATGACCAAATACATAATTATAAACCCAAAACACCTCTAATCCACGCTAATTTGGATTAGAAACATTAAACACCAATCAATTGATCATATTCAATCTAATTGCTTCAAAAGCCCCAAAGTTTTAGATTTTTATTTCTAACTCTATTTCATGTCAAAATACACTTCCAAATCCATGAAATTTTAGCTAGAAACGTAAAAAAAACCCCATTGGCACAACATAAATGACATGCAACCCAAATCAATGGATTAAAACCTCATATATAGCCACCCAAATCCACATGAAATTTGCTTAATGGACAACACCAATTATGCATCAATATCAACTCAAGAACTATGAAAATACATACATGTTGAAAATTTTCAGATTTTACCAAAATCTTCAATTAATTCATTTCCTCCAAAAATCACACATCAAAACTTACTCAAATCTAGTTTGAATCATCATTCAACAACACATATTATACATGCAAGCCAAATGGGTTGGAATTAATCCACAAGCAACCCATCAAAACATCATAATTTCCATCAAAATCTATATACATGCCAAATTTCCATTTATACAAGTTAAACTCATGAATAGCATGAAAACTCATCATTAAAGCATGTATAACAACTCCAATCAATGGAATCAAACCACAAAATTGGTAAATGAGGGTTTGAAATTTTGAAACCCTAACTATACCCCAATTTCCAACAAATGAAAATGATCAAAATACCACCAAAAAGTTGGAATTTAAACCAATAAGCAAAATAATAGAAGAAAACGGGAAGGAACTTTACCTTGGGAGACCAAAATCCAAGCTCTAGCTCCCAATCACCCAAGAATCTCCACTTCTCTTCTTCCTCTCATTTTCCATCTTCTCTTGTTGGAAAAGTTACAAAATGAGGAAGAAAAACAAGTGAAATGGCTTTTATACAACATTGGGCCCACTTGCAAATTTTTTTTAAAAATCAGCCCAAAATTTTGAAATTTCACATATTCTAAGTGTATTTTCACGTAAACATCATACATACAACATATTAATTATGAAAAAACACATAAATACATCATATACACACAAAATATGAGTATTATACACCTCAAGTACATATACAAGACCTAGAGTCGGACATTTTATGTCATTATGACATTATATGCGAAAAGTGGGTCGTTACAAAATGACTACTCTCTTTCCCTTATCCTGAACATAAGGACCTGAAAAAGGAAAATGAAGATGAACCAACGATACCCAGTGAATAGAATTCAGATATGCCATCATTACTCATCAATAAAATATCATGTATGCATGTCAATGTGTAGAATGATTTAAAGTTCGTAACATATAGATATCAAGCATTTATAATAAAATTCGATGCAAGTAAAAGCCTATCATTTGGATTCCATATTCCATATGCATTGGGGTTACTAATCTACGTCTATTTCACTGTGTCGTTCTCATCCCCAATCATATTCATTTGGGGTTACTAGTGCACGTCTATTTCACCGTACCGTTCCCATCCCCAAATACTTATTTTATAAAATCCTCCTACGACAAGGTTAAGTCTCCCTACTAGCCAGATAGATGAGCCAAACCAAGTTCATAAGGTTTTCTTAAATCAATGCATCATTCAAACCATTAGAACACATTCATGCTTTCAACATAAAACATATAAGTAATATGATGACATAAAAGATTTAAACATAAATTAAGTCTACTCACAACTAAGCCTCGCAAGAGAATCTAACCACAAACGATAACCAAATCGAATCAACCAAAATCAAGATCCTGAAATAATCATCATCACCCATACATATATCAAATTCCTATGTTCAACCACATAAACATGTACATCAACCTTAAATCAGCCGATATATAAACAATAGGCCTAAATCCCATCTAATTACCACATACAACACAAAAATACATGCCATAGGCCTCAAATGTCTAATTCCCACTCATAAATCACTCAATTCATCAAAAATACTGATTTCCATCCTTAGGCATAAACATGCCCAAATTGGAGAATTTGATCACAAGTACGCCTAACTCATGACATGGTCACCACCACCTAATCAGTACCATAATAAACCCTAATCATGCTTAATTAGACATAAATTGCATCAATTCAATGATTCTAGGTCAAAAGCATCAAAAGCCCTAAAATATAAAATTTTTCATACTTAGGCCATATTGCCTATTTACACCAGGTCACCATGTTCTGTAACACCCCGTGCTTTTAATCAATATATTAAGGAGGTTGTGAGTTCGAATCTGGGGGAGGCCCTGCACTATTCATGAATAGTGAATAATGTGGACAAATGATCCCGGGGGTACTAGACGTTGCGGTGTGCTGTGTACTGGGATGTGACAATATTATGTGGTATATAATGGCTGGGGTACGCTCTCTATGAGGTACTCATCACCCTGGGTAGGGGGCACTGTGTGCAACCCAGGCGTGACATGTTCAGCCATGTATATCACTGATTTTGCATCATGGAATCATCAACAATGGCCACTAGGTCAATATAGTTGACATGCAAGGCTTGTTCTCAACTCTAGATCAAGGAACCAAGTAAGGGCCATTTGTGCTAAACCCTATGATTTCACCATGAAAATCTCTAACAAAATGCATGGATCAGTTTCTAGCATCCATAAGCCTAACATAGATGACATGCAAACTATGTGGAAAAGTCTAAGGCCATGAACTAAGGGTAGGTCCATTTACAAAGAATTCCACCAAATCCAAGTGAGAAATTGGGAAAAATGGTATTAATGGCCTCCATTCAACACTAGGGTTCATAAAAACATACATGCAAAGGAACCCTAGGTCTGGAACACCCTTAACTAAAAACCCATAGCATTCCTTAGGTAAAAATACAACTCATTTGCACAAATGAAAGAGACTAATGGAAGAAAAATGGGAAATCATATCACCTTGGGTGAGATTTGAGCAAGGAACCTCAAAAACCCTAACTTTTCTCCACCCTTTTTCCTTCTTCTCCAAGTCAAAACGTGCAAATGACCAAAAATTAGGTGTACATTACTTAAGTACTCAAAATTGGGCCCACACACAAAAATTTGTCAAAAAACTACATTTTTCAAGCATGGAGCGCGCTCCACTCCGGGCCAGAATTTTCAAACTTTGTTTCATTATTGTGCATTCAATACACATCGAAATTTCACATATAACCAAGCGTTTTCTATGTATAAATGCGTTCCAGACTCATTTTTAATGTCCCCAAGTCCATTTGACACACCCCACATAAAGTTATCATGAAATTAACACATAAACACAACACAACAAACATCAAACAACACCAAACACATCAAGGCAAACACATAGAGTTTGGGCAAAATACAATCGGGTTATGGGCCAGATGAAATGATTTTCGAGGCGTTATAGTATCAGAGACATCTCTGAATTGAGGTCTCTTCAATCCAAATGGAAAAACCACCTACCTCCACTCTTGGACCTGGGTCTTCTTCTTCACCCATCACAACTATTCCATTATCCTCTAAACTTTCCAATCTCAATCAGCCACTTTCAATCAAGCTTGATAGGAGCAATTACCTTATCTGGAAAAACCAACTACTCAATGTTATTATTGCTCATGGCTTAGAAGAATACATCGATGGTTCACTTACATGCCCATCAAAATATCTTGATAATCTTCTTCAAACAGTTAACCCCTCTTATTTGATATGGCAGCGATACAATCGCCTGATCATGAGCTGGCTTTATTTCTCTTTAACTGAGTCAATGGTGGGGCAGATCGTTAGTTGTTCCACCGCACAAGAGATATGGGCGGCACTTGCACGCACCTATGAGGCGGCATCATAGTCGCGTATACTTGAATTGCGTATGGCTCTTCAGTCCGTGAAGAAAGACAAATATCTGCTGATGAATACATTTTTAAGCTCAAATCCCTCGCCAATCAACTCATTTCCATTGGAGAACCTCTTTCTCTCTGAGATCAACTTATCTACTTGTATCAAGGGCACTGATCAGAATATAACCCGTTGGTTACGTCGTTAAATGCTTGATCCACTCTTCCGAGCATCAAAGAAGTTCACAGCCTGCTCCTTAGCTACGATTTGCGGCTCCAACGTCAAGTCATTGTTGATACTCTCAATTTTTCACAAGCCAACATTGCTTTCTCTCTAGGATAGAAGAAACCTTTTGCATCTGGGTTTACGGCAACCCAGCACCAGCCTCGTCCTTCTACCTTTCCTTCTCATGGTGCTCAACTAGGACCGCAGGGCATCTTGGGTAACCCGTTAACCTCGAACCAGTGGCATCCATCGAAACGATCAAAACCTCGTTGCCAGATTTGTGGGAAGTTAGGGCACACCGCCCTTTATTGCTACCAAAGAACCAACTTGAGCTACCAACCGCAACAACCTCGTCCTCCCTTAGCCACGGTGTCCCAAGCTCCTCGGGCCCTTGCAGCCTATTCTGCTAAAACAGCTCTATTAAGCTTTGCACCATCGGCCTTGTAGGCTCTCACCCCGGACAATACCTAGTTCTTAGACTCGGGAGCCACTCATCATCTCACCCCCTATTTTAATGCACTTCAGGCTCCTTTAGCATTTCAGGGCATCGCTCAAGTGGTAGTTGGCAATGGTATGACCTTTTCCATAACTAATATTGGTTTTGTTTCATTTCCCAATTCTTCTTGTCCATTGTCTCTTAATCAAGTGCTTCATATTCCTACAATCACTAAACCCCTTATCAGCGTGTCCAAGCTTTGCTCCGATAATAATATTTCTGTTGAATTTTATGATTCATTTTTCTTAGTGAAGGATCTAGCCACGAAGCAGGTTTGTCTTCGAGGAACCTTTGAAAATGGCCTTTACCGCATGCGCTCATTCCCTTCGTTTCCTTATGCATGTTCCACTAAAGTTAGTTCGTTGTCTAAGCATAACTTCACCTTATGGCACCATCAGTTGGGTCATCATTCTCTTGCTGTTTTGTCAAAATTGTTTCGTTCATGTAATATGGCCACTTCGGTTCATGATTCATCTACTGTGTGTAATCCTTGTCGATTGGCTAAGAGTTGTCAGTTACGATTTCTTTCGTCTAATTCACTAGCATCTAAACCATTTGAATTAGTGCGTTCTGATGTTTGGGGTCCATCTCCTATTTTGTCTATTACTGGCGCTCGCTATTTTCTGTTGTTTATTGATGATTATTCCCTGTTTACATGGATTTACTTATTACGCACTAAAGATGAAACACTTAAATATTTTTTGCAATTTCGTGCCATGATTGAAACCCAATTTAATGCATCCATCCTCTCCTTACAAACCGATTGGGGTGGGGAGTTTCGTGTCATTTCCTCTCAACCTGCCTCCTATGGGATTATTCACCGTGTATCTTGCCCTTACACTCCTCAATAAAATGGAAGGGTTAAGCGTAAGAATCGGCACATTGTGGAGATAGGTCTCACGCTTCTTGCTCATAGTGGTCTTCCCCTATCTTTTTGGTCTTATGCCTTTCTCACAAGTGTGTACTTGATCAATCAGTTGCCTACTATTGTCTTTGATTCCTCTCCATTTTAACTGTTGTATCTCAAGACTCCTACAGTTGCCCACCTCTGTGTTTTTGGGTGTGTTTGTTACCCTCATCTTCGGCCTTACACTACTCATAAACTTGAATTTTGCTATGCTCAGTGTGTTTTCTTAGGGTACAACACTAATCACAAAGGGTACTTGTGTTTTCATGCTCCTACGGGTCAGCTCTATATTTCACGTCATGTAGTTTTTGATGAGTTTACCTTTCCCTTAGCCCCTATCCCTCTTGCCTCTAACCCACTTGCATCAACACCACATGTTCGCATTTTTCATTCATTTCCTCTCTCACAGTCTACATCACCTGCACCCTCTCCCATGACTTCCCCATTAGTGACACCTCCTAAATGTTCTCCTATATCCTTATCACCTGCAACTATTACCTCGCCTACACCAGTTGAAACTGCCCCTGCACCTATTGTACCATTTCCATTTCTCCACAGACCACTTGATATAACCAATGTTCATAATATGGTGACACGAGCTAAGGCTAGCAAGTTTCAGCCCAAGGTTTTTTCTGCTACTCTTGTTGAGCCTCTTACATTTAAGCAAGCCTTGGATTGTAGTGAATGGACTTAGGCTATGCATGCTGAACTTGATGTTCTACATCAAAATGGTACATGGTATTTAGTTCCTTTACCATCTAATAAACCAGTTATTGGTTGCAAGTGGGTCTTCAAGTTGAAGAATAATCCGGATGCTTCCATTCAACGCCATAAGGCATGCCTTATGGCCAAAGGCTTCCATCAAGTCTATGGCCTTGATTATTTTGAGACATTTAGCCCGGTTGTAAAACCGCCAACTATTTGGGTTGTTCTTGCTCTTGCATTATCTCGTGGGTGGCTTGTGCGGCAACTTGATGTCCATAATGCCTTTTTGAATGGTGACTTAACTAAAGAAGTTTACATGGAGCAACCACCAGGCTTTGCCAAAGCCTCCACTCCACCTCTAGTGTGCCATCTTCACAAGGCTCTTTATGGTCTCAAGCAATCGCCACGCGCTTGGTTTACCAAACTAAGCACCATTTTACTTCGTTGGGGTTTTGATGTCTCGCGTGTCTACGCCTCTATGTTTATCTGCTCTCGCTCTACAGTCATGATTGTTGTGCCCATATATGTGGATGACATTATCAGTACAGGGAATTGCACTTCATCTGTTCAGCGACTTATTGCTTCTCTTAATGGCTCGTTTGCTCTCAAGGACTTGGGCAATCTTCATTTACTTTCTAGGTGTTGAGGTTCTCTCTTCTCCTACCTCTTTGCATCTTCGCCAATCCAAATATATTTCAGATTTTTTGCAGCGAGCTGATATGAGCGAGTGCAAACCTTACTTCACTCCAATGGCTATACCAACACCTCTCTCTCCTTATATGATGGTTCATTACTTGATGATGCGACTAGCTACCGTCGCATAGTTGGGGCTCTCCAATATTGCACTATTACTAGGCCCGATATCACCTTTGTCGTTAATAAGGTGTGCCAATTTATGCATGTTCCCACGTCCTCCCATTGGTAGACCGTGAAACGCATTTTGAGGTATCTTCGTGCTACTATGAATTATGGGATCATCCTTCATGCCTCTTTGGATTCCTCTCTTTTATGCTATACAAACGCCGATTGGGCTAGTTGCCCAGATGATCGCCAGAACACTAGTGGCTATTGCATCTTTTTTGGTCCTAATCTCATATCTTGGTCATGCACTAAACAACGTGTTGTCTCTCGCTCAAGTGTCGAGTCCGAATACCGCGGCCTTGCTAATGTCACTGATGAGTTATCATGGTTACGCTCACTCCTTTCTGAGCTGCAAGTTATTCCTCCTCAGCCACCTTTGATACTTTGTGACAGCACTAGTGCCCAAGTTTTGGCCTTCAAACCTGTCCTTCATGCCTGCACAAAACATGTTGAGATAGATTATCACTTTGTTCACAAAACATGTTGAGATAGATTACCACTTTGTTCGTGAGAAAGTTGTTAATGGTCACCTTTTAATTCAGTACACTCCTTCAGAGGCGGAACTTGCTAATATCTTCACCAAACCATTACCTACTCAACGGTTTCTTTCTCTTCATTGCAAGCTGACCGTTGTTCCCACTCTGCTCACCTTAAGTGGAGCTGTTAGACATATTGGACCACAACAAGTATTACACTCAACAGAAACAGAATCGGTTGCACTGGAAGATGCTTCTAGTAGCTGAGTTTGTTAGAGATCTGAATTATCCAATCAGAGCTTGACATGTGGTTGTATAGATCATCCAATACCATTCTTACAAGTGTATCATTTATTCTTTATATAAGCACCTGTTGTAATGATGTAATGTGTGAAAAAATAAACAACTCTTGTATTTACATTGTGTCGCTTTTGTCTCATCTCTTCTCTGTTTTAGTTCCTATAATTAATATCACTATTAATGTTTGCTATTTTAGCATTGATTCACTATAAATTAATTAGTTTTAGGTGCCGTTACAGTCTATGCATTCAATGTTTGCTATTTTAGCGTTGATTCACTATAAATTAATTAGTTTTAGGTGCCCCGTTACAGTCTATGCATTCAGTTGTCGCTCTCAGCCTTCAAAATCCCTCGGCAGGAAGGAGAGTCAACACAAAATTGATAGGGATGTGTCGGCGTGTACACATGATCCTTGGATCAGTGGGCGCACATGTCTTTATAATGTCTTCACTGTAGAGTCGTAGTGATCTTCACAATAGAATTAATTAATAAGAGCATGGCAATTCAAGGATTGTAATGTAAATTTACATTTTTTAGTATAACACAAAAACCAGCAAATTTATTCAAGCATTCTAACAGCCATATGTAAACAAACATGCATGCATTGGTGAACAATAATTAATTTTATTTC
Organism: Paratinospora sagittata; assembly: GCA_035771175.1. Taxonomy (NCBI): domain Eukaryota; kingdom Viridiplantae; phylum Streptophyta; class Magnoliopsida; order Ranunculales; family Menispermaceae; genus Paratinospora; species Paratinospora sagittata. The sequence continues at coordinate 29,312,873 of CM069610.1, forward strand.
TAATGCATCTGATTAATTATTAGAGTTTGTATAGTTTATATATAAAGTGATAAAAGTGTAGTAGACCATATTTAATTAGAAATTTCAAGAATTTTGAGTATCAGATAGAGAGGCTGCTGGAAGATGGGCACTTGAGGTTAAAGTAAACAATTACATTAATAGTGCTCTATTATTTGCAATAATTAATATTGAGGATTAGATTTTCTCGTTCATCAATTTCCTTACAAAATCTAGTGACATATCTTCCAAATCTTTTTTTTATTATTTTTGTTTAATTTTTTTAGTCAACCTCAGGCTTTTTGATTAAGACATCAAGGTTGTATGCAAATCTCTCTGTCTTCACGCATGCATTGAGGATTCGACAACAAGTCCTTGCCCTACTTTTCTCTTATTTTCTATTTGTAGGAAACCTTACTTTCTTTTTGTTTCATTTTCTAAAATACATCTTTCCAACAAGTACGCCCCCTAGGGCGTAAGTCTAGTTATGGGGGATTATGCCCTACAAAATAGCTAACAAACGCCTAATAACAATATGACGTAATCATTACAACAAAAAAAACACAGTTAACTGTAAATTTTATGACCGTACATATAATTATATGTACATATTTATTAAATATTAATATTTTATATATTTTAAAGTATATAATAAAAAATTTAATAATTATATATATATAATTGTATGTGTAATTACAAAAATTTATAATAAGATTAAAATTTTCTACACACATAGAGCCTGAACAACAAGAACTATAAGCCTACAATAAAACATTGAATCAACAACTGAGTTGTTTCATTTATGATGTTGGTGAGAAAACTTTAACCTTCTCCACTTATGAAAATAAGTGAGGTGCCAATCACTAGATCAAGTGTTTATTGACAAAGAGAGAGACTAAGGTTGAATTTGATTCGTAATTCGAAAATAAGAATATAATAATAAATAAAAAAAACTTGAAAAATAACTTTTTATCATTTTCTAAAACCAACCCGTGTTCTTGATAAAAAAGTAAAAAATTGTTTCTAAAATCTTATGAGCCAAACAAATTTTTAGTATTTTTAAATTTTCGAATAAGACAAACTCGATCCAGATCATGAACCAAACAGAGCCTAAAATACTTAAAAAGACTACCTACTCTTGTGTTTTCTGAAGGCCCTTGACTCTCATAGCAAACTTTGTATTTTCTATAAGTGTAATTTGCCTCAAAATTTATTGTTATTATTTAATATATGCTCAAGAAATTGTCCTTAAAAAGAGTATAAAAATTGTTTGTGATGAATAAGTTTAGATTTTTAAAAAAAAATTATTATTAATATTGAAAGTCACATTTGCTTAGCTAAGGTGGTGCACTTGCTTTGCATTGTAGTATAGATCATACTTTATACCTTAAAAGTTGGAATTTCCTTATTTTTCAAAATAAACTAATATTGAAAATTAGTGAAAAAGAAAATGTTTTTAGCATTGCATTATAATATTATGTGCATGTCGTTTTGTATAACACTTTTTCAGATTGATTTTTTAAAATAATAGTTTGAGGTATCTACCAATACATACAATTACTTATTTTAAAATACAGTCACATTTCTTCTTTATTATCTCAAATAGTCACTTAAAATGTCAAACTAAGCCAACTACACTAGAGGCTAGAGGGATCATTTAAGTTAAAATATTATTAGGGTCTTGGAGAAAGAAAGAAAAATGAAAAAAGAGGACGTCCTTTTACTATCAACTTTCAATTAATTTCATTAAACCACAAATTTTTAGAATATTTATTTGGTTTTTGAAGCGAAGGGATGATGAGGTGATCCGTGACGTGAGATAGCTCAATGGCGTCCAGACCAAGTTAGCATTGATGGCCAGCCACGTGGAACCTATGGCCATTAAGAAACCATTTTCTCCTTGCAGGCTGGCTGCGCTGTCAAAATTTGACGTCTCACTCCCTAAATAGCCATACATAAAGAAACAAATTCATTAAATAGAACTAGGAACAAACAAAAAGAGGCCCAGCCGTTCTCAAGAGAAAAGGAAAACAAGACAAGAACAAGAACAGGAAGCACAGCAACGTCATCCTAGAAAAGGATGGTTCAGTCCCAAATAACGAAAAAAAGAGAGAAACAAGACAAAGATTTTTCAAGCAACCACTATTGAACAGATTACTTGAGAAACAAGACAGAGATTTTTCTAAGCAACAATTACTGAAAAAATTACTTAGCAGCGTTTAATTACTCTACAGCGGTGTTTAGTAGTATAATCTATATAAGAATAAGTAAAAAAAATTTACTTATTTAAGTTATTTTAGTAAACCTTAAACTTCTACTAAGAGGTTGGTTTTAAAATAGAAGTGGGTATTAAGTAGAGTTACAAATACTACCTACATCTATGAAAATATTATATTTATATTTATATTTATTACTAAAAATTTGAAACTTTATCTATTACAAGTTTACTTTAATATTTTCATCTAATCAATTATAAACTTACAATATAATGCCAAAAAAAAATGCTAAAAATAAAAAAATTGCACTTTTATTAAATACAAATTGCATAAGCAAGTAAAAAAATGTTCATATATCTTTAATGATAAAGTTGATTTGCAATTCTATCTCTAACAACAGACACCTCCATATCATTTATTTGAACATTTTCTTGTAAATTATCTTCTTGATCTTCTTGTCTAGAATATTTTAAATAAATGTCATTCGACTCATAAAGTATGAACAATTCTTTTCGAATAAAGTTATGCACAACCATTGATGAACTCACTATGCTTCGCTGTATTGGAAATGAAGCCATCTTTTGCAAGATAGAAAATCTAGCCTTCGACACTCCAAATGACCATTCAATTACATTTCTCAAAGACGAATGATGATAGTTAAATACTTCTTCTCGATTACGAGCCTGAATACCACGACAATAATCTGGTAGCCAAATATTGAACATTTCTATAAGGTTTGAGATATCCACACATGCTTGGATACCCAACACAACAACAAATTATTAATTCATATTAGATTGATTAATCTATATTTTATAATACAATATAAAACAAATTGTCCACTTACCTGAAGGAGGATGCGAGAATTCTTACTTGGATCATGAATGGTTTCCATAAATATTCTTGAATCACGAGCTGTATCTTCTCAATCAGGAAGTACAAATTTAAATGTCATGTCAAAAACACAAACAACCATGACATTCAGTGTACACTCTTTTTATTCCCTCTATATGATACCTGCTCTCCTGTAGGTATCACAACACTAATGTGTGTACCATCTATTGCTCCTATACAGTCTTAAAAATTAAACATTTTATTTGCAAATCAGTGTGAGGAATAGTTACATGAAACTATCTCCAACTATATTAAAAAAAAACATCATAAATATGTAGTTAAAAAAATAATAAAAAGAAAGAAAACGTACCTTAAAGTAAGGACAAAAAATTAAACTTTCTAAAATCTCCTGTGGCACTTATTTAAAAGAAGGAGGTTTTATGATTTTACCAACAAACTTTAACATTGCTATCAATATTGCACGAAAATACTTGTGTATAGTTTCGCCAGAATGTTGAAACCTATCTTGCAACAATCTATTTCAAGCATTATGACCTATGGTCATAAGGAAAATGTCAATTTGCTCCGTCAAACAAAGATATCTACTATCCTTTAACCAACCTTTATCTTTAAACAATGTGTATAGACGTAAAAATATATGTTTATCCATTCGAAACAACTCCAAATACATTCTAGGGTGGCCATCCAATAAGTCACTCATAAACTTATGTTTAGACAAGCTAGAAATTCTACAAGATTGTCTTGCAATGCCACAATTTTGACGTTTACGAATGCCTCATGTATAGTACGACCACAATTAATAATATCAAATAGTGTTCTTTATCCATAAGTGCTGAAAAAGAAAAAAGAAGCAAAATGTCATCAAGTGAAAATTTTATAACTATAAACATATGTCAAACCACATGGAAAGCCAAATAAAAGTCATAACAAAATCATTACATTCTAAATAAAAAGAAAGGTCTCAAAATCATGTATGATACTAATCATTAACTTTTTTCATATAAGAAATCAAATAATGTCATAAATAAAAAAGAGATGTGTTCAATCATTACATAACAAAAAAAAATCTTAAAAATGCAAATAAATCTATAATATGATACTAATCATTAACTTTTTTCACTTTCTAAAAGTGACTCCAAAAATGCAATGCGATTGGTCGGATTTGTATTAAACATTCACAGTTCTCGATTTTCCTTCTTCGTAAAACTTTTGAGAACGAACCCATATAATTTGTGTCACACCCCGCCTGAACGAGCCTAAACTGGCGGAACAATCACAGGCGGGGCACGAATGCATTAAAACAGTTACCGCGTGCGCAAGTACACAATTGGAGTACAAATCTGATTTTATTAATTTCAGAATATATTTTTTGTACAAAATGTAATTAAGGGAACACCCTCCCAAAATCTCTCTAATAAATAAGCAAGGCGTACAAAATGAGGGCCCAAACACCTCTAATCAATCCACCCTAGACTCCTGTAAAAATGGTTAACAACGGAATGAGCTATTGCCCAGTGGGTAAAATAGTTCGTGAATATGAAAATTAATAAAGAAAACTTCATAATCAAACATCACATATACACAACATAGCATCATAAACAGTACAACGTGACTTATCAAGAATGTATGCATGACACCGTCTCGTAATGGTTCTGTGATCGTTAATTGCCCTGGGTTCATGTACATATGTCCATCCCATGTAATCTTGGGTTCACATTGTACATCCCTCCCTAAGGAAAACATCAATAATAGTGAGCATTGCTCCAATAACTATTCCATAGATCGCAAACCACTTACGTCCCTAGGTGGTTCTTATTTGATGTATGATGACAATACATGTGCAGGTCTAGTCTTTACTAATATCAGACAAGATTTAGCAATGTCTGGTGATCCATATCAAGGTCGGCAGCACCACGTGCGTTGTTAGGATGTCCAGTATCACTTGTACAAGCAGATAGCTTTCAAATAGAACTAACCAGATCAGTTTCCATGTCGAGAGGTAGAAACACAAGGTCGCGCTTAAATACCAAGTCTTCTAGAGCAGCAAGCTGCCTCCCGTTCACTATTCAAAGTTACTTGGGACAAGACTAAGTCTGGTTGAGTCAAATTGACGACTAATCTGGCGTAGTTACAGTGTAAAAGATAGACTCCAAATATTAAGGCATAACTACGACATGTATGAACATTATACGCAATAATGCAGTGTAAATGAATAATAGACAATGATAAATGAATGAAAACTTTAATAAAAGTCATAAGACACGCAAACCTATGTTTTGTTCCCCACCTTTAGATGACACTTCTTTCCAAAACTGGCACTTTCTCCAAGTAGAACTGCTTCGCACTGCAAAGAGAGTCTCTAAGAGAGAGTCTAAAAAAGAGAGGGAGAGAGTCTTAAAAGATAGAAAGAGAGTTTCTAGAAGAGAGAGAGAGTGAGGAGGAGTGGTGAGAGAAATGAGGGGGGAGGGGGTCCTTTTTATAGAAAGAGACATGCCCAAAGGTTCGGGTATGTCGCCAGAAGTTTGTGATTTTTTTTTCGTGTAAACCAGGGGTATTACACTCTACCCCCCTTAAAAGAATTTTGCCCTCGAAATTTTAGTCCATGTAGTGATGATTGTTGTCGTCGTGAGATTCACCGCCTTCGTCATCATTCCCAAGATCAGGGTATTGTTGGTAAGGTCCCTGAATTATACTGTGGCCGGTGGTATCCTCGACGTCATCAAACAATGGAGAGCAAATGGAATCGAATTCGTCCGTAGAAGATTCTGGCATTTGCATGACAGATGGTGGTGTAAGGCACTGCAAGTTGCAGCGTTTCAGGGGAGGTAGGTTGAGTGATGAAATGTTTTTTAGTGCAATTGCCCGAATTTGGCCTCCTGAAAATTTTGGTAGGAGATCTTACCAGGATGAGGGCATTGGATTGCTTCAGGCAATTTTGTTACGATATAACTATACACGTTCTGGTGATAGGGATCATTGCCGCTGAGGCGATGAAGTTGGTGATGCAAAAAAGTTGTGGTTTGTTTCAGCGCTTGAAGGAGTTTCCACTGGTTGCCAAGCAGGCCATGGCGTGTGTGGTTCATTACTCCCATTAGTGTTGTTTTCAGACATCTGCATGGTTATTTAAATGAAACAATATATTAAGATATTGTAAAGGAAGTTTCATAATTTCATTGATTAGAGAAATAGTTCAATGTATCACATCATCAATAATTACTAGAAAACAATTCGGGGTATTTTAGTTTAATTGTTTCTTCTAGTTCCCAAGTTGCTTCCTCTACTCTGTGGTGATTCCAGAGTACTTTTACAAGTGGTATGCTACATCGCCTTAGTTCTTGAATTTTTCTATCCGGAATTTGTATCGTTCTCTCCTGATATTTGTTTCCTTCTTCAACCTGAACTTCGACCAGAGGGATGATATGTGAAGGATCAGGACGATACTTTCGAAGCATGGATACATGAAAAATGTCATGAAATTTAGACATGGATGAGGGAAGAGATAGTCGATAGGCTAGTTCGCCAATACGTTCAACGATCTGAAATTGACCGATATATCGTGAGGAGAACTTTCCTTTGATCCCGAAGCGTTTGACACCTCTTGTAGGCTGAACTTTTAGAAAAAACCAAGTCCCCTTGTCAAATTCTAGAGGTTGTATCCGCTTGTCGGCATAGCTCTTCTGTCGACTTTGTGCTACACGAAGTCACTCTTTTACTAGTCTGATCTTCTCAGAAGTCTATTGAACTAGTTCTGACCCCAATTGTGGTCGATCGGCCATGTCCAACCAACATACCAAAGATCTACAAGGGCAACCATAGAGAGCCTCGTATGGTGCCATGCCGATACTTGATTGGTAGCTGTTGTTATATGCAAACTCAGCCAAATATAAGTGTTTTTCCCATCCGTCATGAAAGTCCAATATGCAACATCGTAACATGTCCTCCAAGGGATTAAACGCTTTGACTGCCTGTTAGTCTGTGGATGAAAAACTATGCTCATGGTAATCCTAGAGCCCATTCTACTCTGGAAGCTTTGCCAAAATTTTATGTGAATTGAGGGTCTCAATCAGAGACGATCTTGAGTGGTATGCCATGGAGGCATACAATATCTCTTTCATACAATTCGGCTAGCTTGGTGAGGTTATCCGTGAACTTTATTGGTAAAAAGTGTGCAGACTTTGTAAGTCTGTCAATGATAACCCATATTGCATCTTGCCCTTTATTATTTCGGTGTAAGGTCGTAACAAAATCCATTGCTATGTTCTCCCACTTCCATTATCCAATAAGTAAAGGTTGGAGAAGTCTGGAAGGATGTCTGCGTTCTGCCTTTACTTATTGGAAAACGAGACATCGAGCAACAAAGTCTGCAATAGCCTTTTTCATTCCAGAGAACCAAAATTTTCGCTTGACGTCCTTGTACATTTTGTCTCCCCCAGGATGCATAACAAACCTCGAGCAATGCATTTTAGTGAGCACTTATTTTCAAACCTCAGGATCGTTCGACAGGCAGAGACGTTTTTTTGTAGAAAACTGCCCCGTCATGGAGAAGTTCTCTTTTCTCCATTAACATGGGCTTGAGCAGCTGAAATTTTTTGAATAAGCTCTGAGTTGGCTGATAATTGAGAGAGTCGTGATCTTCCGCCCTCCTCAATGAGCTGTAAGTTAAAATTTTTCATCTCCGTAGCCAACTTCCCCATTTCAAAGTTAAGAGTATAAGCAACAACATAAGATTTTCTACTAAGGGCATCAGCCACAACGTTGGCTTTTCCCGGATGGTATTGGAGTTGAAAGTCATAATCTTTCAAAAATTCCAACCATCGTCTTTGGCGGAGGTTTAAGTCTCTCTGAGTGTAGATGTACTTGAGGCTTTTGTGATTCGAGAAGACCTCAAACCGTTCACCATATAGGTAATAATGCAATAACTTTAGTGCGAATATGACAGTTGCAAGTTTCGAGTCATGTGTTGGGTAATTACCCTCATGAATCTTTAATTGCCTAGAAGCATATTCAATAACTTGGCTTTCTTGCATTAGTACTGCACCTAAGCCTTTGAGAAAGGCATCGGTGTATAGTGAGGCATTTTTTCAATTCCTGAAATGACGATTCACAGGCAGTGTTCCAGATGAATCGTATGTCTTTTCGAGTGAGCTTGGTCATAGGTTCAACAATCTTGGAGAAGTCCTTGATGAAGCGTCTGTAGTAGCCAACCAAACCAAGAAAACTCCGGATTTGAGTAACTGTGGTAGGCTGCTTCCAGTTTAATACCGCTTCAACCTTTGAAGGATCCACTTCAATGCCATTGCCTGAAACCACATGACCTAGGAATTGAACTCTCTTCGCCCAAAATTCTCACTTACTCAACTTTGCATATAACTGATGGCTTCTTAAGGTCTAGAAAACAATCCTCAGATGTGTCTTATGGTCTTCCTCAATTGAAGAATATATCAAGATATCATCTACAAAGACCACCACGAATCAGTCTAAATATGGTCTGAAGAGGCAGTTCATCAAATCCATGAACGTTGTACGTGCATTTGTTAGACTAAACGACATGACTAAGAACTCGTAATGACCGTACCGAGTTCTGAAAGTGGTATTATTATGTCCAACTCTATGATCCAAAGTTGATGATAGATCCAAAGGTAACGATAGCCAGATTGTAAATCAATCTTAGAGAAGTATTTGACATCTCAAAGTTGGTCGAACAAGTCATCGATCTTGGGCAATGGGTATCTGTTCTTGATGGTGACGTTATTCAATTTGTGATAGTCAATGCAAAGTCGTAATGAACTATCCTTTTTGCGAACAAACAGAACTGGAGCGCCCCATGGTGATGAACTTTTTCTGATGAAGCCAGAACTCTCCAATTCTTTTAGTTGTGTGTCCAACTCTACGAGCTCGAAATTGGAAATTTTGTATGGTGGAATTGAGATGGGTCCAGTCCCTGGTATGAGTTTGATCTCAAAATCGAATTCCCGAACTGGAGGTAGACCAGGAAGGTCATTTAGAAATACCGTTGGGAATTCAGATATGACCGGGATATCGTGTACTTCAAGAGGGTATAGTGATGATGATTCGTTGTCATCACCAAGGGATAGGGCTTGGAGCTGTGCCTTGAGGAGTGCGATAGTCGAGTTGTGTATCCATTTCCTCATTTCCTGAATTTTGAAAAACTCCCCAGCGGGCAAGGTTAACTAAACTTGCTTCTTCAAACAATCGATATTCGTATTCAGTGGTGCAAGCCAATCCATGCCGAGGATGACGTCGAAGTCTTCAATGTCCATCACTACGAGATCTGCATAAATTATCTGTTCTGACATTCGAAGTTTACATCTAGAACACTTCAATTTCATGTTAGTACGAGACCCTAATGGTGTTGTGACATAGATTGTGATGTCTGTGGGTTCAGGTTGCAACCCCAAATGCTTTACCAATGCAGAAGATATAAAGGAGTACGTAGCACCCGAATCAAACAAGACATGCACCATTGTATTAAACAAAAGAAATGTACCTTCGACTACATTGAGTCTGGAAGGGGTTATTGAGTGACGGCATACGCTCTGCCCTGTTGCCTTTTCCCCTAGTTTTGCTAGTTCTGCTTAGGCTGGGCGTTAGAAGCAACTGGGGCTTGTTGGACTGGGACCGCAGGAACTGGCTGCCGACGTTGTAGAGGGTGGGGACAGAGACTTTTTACATAGCCCTACTAGTCGTAGTTGTAACAAGTTAGCCTCTGATGTTGAGGTGCTTGTTGTTGGTTCTGATGGCCGTGCTGATTGTGATGTTGTTGGCCACCACCTCTGCCATTGCCATTGCAACGACTACCCCTGCCATTGCGGCCTCTTTGGTTATGATTATGAAAACCATGATGGTCAGGGTTAGAAGTCTTAGCCGCAGATGTGATGGCCTCATGTTTTTGCACGGGGGCTGGGAGGGCTGGGTTTTGATTAAAATAGGGCTTCTTCTTGTTGCCCTGTTGGGAAAAAGTTGCAGGCCGTTTTCCCTTTTTTTCCTCTGTTCTTGCTCAGTTTTCTCCTGCTCAAAGTTCATGGCCATATTGATGAGCTCCCTGAAATTCTTGAGATCCAAGATTCACAGGGCCTATCGAATATCTGGATGAAGGCCATTATAGAATTTCTCAGCCTTATCTCGCTTCGTTAAAATGGTGGAGAGAGAGAAAATCAATAATTCATTGAACCTGACAGCACATTCTGGGACTGCCATGCTGCCCTGGTAGAGCCTGGCAAACTCCTGGCGTCTTTGCCTATTCACTGAGCCTGGGAAGTACTCATCAATGAACAATGACTCAAACTCCAGCCAAGTTATGTTTGTTACATTGACCCTTGGGTCTTCCTTCACCATTATTCACTAAGTGTTAGCTCTACCAACAAGTTTGTAGGAAGCTAGTGGAATTTTTTGACCCTTGTCGACTCCCATAGCCTCAAGAGCCTTCTTCGACTCATCAAGCCATATTTGCGCTTCATCCGCATCAATGGTGCCAGCAAAGGTAAGGGGTTGTAGCCTCTTATACTTCATGATCTGTCGGTTTGGCTCTCCAACCCAGATCGAACAGGTGCCTGTACGGTGATCACCTGATTGGCCACAGTCTCACGGACGACCATTTGTACTGTCACTTTCATCGCCTCAATGAATCCGGCAAAAAAGTGTTCCACGCCTAGAGGCACGATGAAGGGTACGGGTTGAGGTAACACTGCTGTTTAGAAGTAGTGGCAGTGTCGTGTGTGGCTTACTCTGTCCTCGGAGGCGGCGGTTCCTGATTTTGTGTCTCATGAGGTGCCTCCTTTGTTGGACGGATTGTGTGCGGCCTTCCTCTTTTTTTGGGTTGCATTTTTCTCACTGGCAAAGAGAAAAATAGAACTCTGCTTTAGGAATCGTAGCCAAGTATAGTGATATGATATTCTCAGCAATAAGTTTGAGAGTTCTGCAATTGTAAAACCACCTATTTTTTTAGGTATGGTGTAAGGTTTTGGTGAGGAATCAAAGAATCTTATGTGCCTCGTATGCTTGGTCGTGGAATAAAACAAGTTAGAGTGTTTATATAATAAGTATAAGTTTTTGAAAGTATTTCAAATGTTTTGCTTCTGGTTTTTGTGAACATACTTACTTTTAGAAAATCCATACGAGTCATAGAGATTTTAAGATTGACCTTGGTAAATATCCTGCTCTAATGTCGTATCGCGTTCTTATGTGTTCAAACTCTTTTCCTTAGTCTTTTCTACTATTATCTAAATTCGTGTCCCATACCACATGAATTTGGTAATAAGGGTTTCAACCAAGTTAAGTCGCATGAACACGGTCTCTACAAAACATCGGCTGAAGAGGAGTTCACTAATAGTATCGTCCAAGTTTACTCGCCCCATACCGTGTAAACTTAGTGATTGTGTTAGTAATTCAACTTTCCCTAGATGTTTTTCCACAGAAAGTCGTGAGTTTTCTTACTTTCACATTTTATTTGGTATCTTCCAATTCTGGTGTGTCCCATACCACTCCAAAGTTAGTGATACAAAAGAAAAAAATGGTTGTAAGTCGGCCCACCAAACATAGTCTCAAACAAAACATTTCATTCATAGAAAGAAAATATTTACAATGCCAGTAATTTTCCTAATTACTCTGTCTACCGTTCTTACTAGTTGCAGAGTGACTACTAGAAGAAGGCTGAGGGGCGTTTTGCCGTTCTTCCATGATTTGCAAATGATTCATCAAAACTTTATGGTCCTCACGCATTGCAACAACACTAAACACCAAAAACTGTAACTGGTTAAATTGGTTAGTTGGTTGTCCTCTTGGGTGGGGGAGGGGGGAGGGGGAGGGTGGGCAGGTTGTCCCACAGACAAATGGTAGGTCGGTTGTTCCATCGACGGATGGTTGGCCGACTGTCTCATAGGTGGAGGGTAGGCTGTAGGCATTGTTGAAAAATGTTGGCTAGATGGTTGACCCATTGGTGGAGGGTAGGTTGTTTGATTATATTAGGATTCCCTAACTGGGACTTTTTGGAAGGTTGTATATGTTTTAGTCGGAAAGTTTTAACAAAGTGGACTCATTGAGATATCCTGTCTTTCGAAGTTTGGTACCGCCTAATTTTGAGATGGTTGGTTCACTGAAAATTTTGGAGTCGGCTTGTAGGGTACCTTGATTTGGTTGGGGTTGCTCAAAGTTTCCTTTTTGGATTCCAAAGAGTTCTTCCTCCGTGAAATAATGATGATTGGGTTGTTCATTATTTAGGGTTGGGTTCGTTTCAGTGTTATGGCTGCTTCATTATTTGGCGTTTCCCTATTAGGATTCTTGGGCCGACTTTTTCGTCGACTACACTCTGTGTCACCACTAGCCCTTATGTTATTTTCCTCTGAAGTAGCGCCAAATAATTCCTCATCGATTACCCCTCCTTTTGTGTTGAAGGTTTTAAAATAGGAGGATAGTGCACCTTCTTTAGTAATCGGTACGGATGATTCATCAAAGGTATTAATGTTTGCCTCGGTCAGTATCATCGTGATTAAAGTTCCATAGTCGAGGTATTCCTTCTTTGTGGGGTTTTGGGTTATTCTTGTCATTTGCTAGACGATGATGTGAGGTAGGGAGATTGAAATTCCTTTTTCAAAGCAGTATAGGACAAATAGTTGAGCTCTTGACATTGAACCTTTAGTCACCACTTCAGGCAAGATGTTATCGACTAGAATCTTCCCAAGGCCTACAATCTTCATAAGTTTTATCTTCCTTGTCAATGTATGGATCTTGAGTGAGGGAGTTGAATAGATGTTCCTTCGATTCAACGATCTTTACGACGACCTGGGTTCCATGTGGGTCAATAATCTTGTTTCCAATTAAAATTCCTATTAGTCGAGAAATAGATTCGACGCTGATAGAAATTTTAACTCCCCTGATCATTGTTTCCAAGAGAGGGCTGATTCCTTCCTCTTGGAGTCCCACAATGCTCATGTTGTCGTAAAGCGCCGTTTCCAAGTTGAGGGAGACAAAACCCTCAACATTAGTTATATTTAGCCACCCTAGCTATGTGAGTTTGATGTGAAGGAAAGGACGGAGACGAGGATTCTTAAGGTAGATACTCCTCATTAAGACAATTCTCTGTTTGTAAAGTTCTGTAAGACTTGTGGAAACTTGTTCCCGACTACTGAAAGTCGTTCCTTCACTAGAGGCCATTATCTTGCTAAAAGGAAGATAAAACTTATGAAGTACACAAAACTATATTCCTAACATTTTTAAGTTTTATGCCTTGTTCGTTGGACAATATTTTCTATTTTCCTTTTGATGTTTGTGCCATCATTTCATCTAAATTTTTCATTAGCAACAGATTATATATATATATATATATATATATATATATATATATAGATATAGTTATAAAGATATATATATCTAATATGAATTTCTTCTCCTACGTGGTGGATTTGGGCAAACCGAGGACCTTTCGCTTTGATACCATTAAATGTCACACCCCACCCGGACTCGCCTAAATCGGCGGAACACTCACAGGCGGGCGTGAATGCATTATAACTGTTACCAAGTGCGCAGGTACACAATTGGAGTACAAATATGATTTCATTAATTTCAGAATATATTTTTTTTGTAAAAAATATAATTGAGAGAACATCCTCTCAAAATCTCCCTAATAAATAAGCAAGGGGTACAAAATGAGGGCCCAAACACCTCCACCCAATCCACACTAGACTCCTGTAAAAATGGTTAACAACGGGGTGAGCTATTGCCCAGTGGGTAAAATAGTTCGTGAATATGAAAATTAATTTAGAAAACTTCATAATCAAACATCACATATACAAAACATAACATCATAAACAGTACAACGTAACTTAACAAGAATGTATGCATGACACCTTCTCGTAATGGTTCTGTGATCGTTAATCGCCCTGGGTTCACGTACAAATGTCCATCGCCACATAATCCTGGGTTCACATTGTACATCCCTCCTCAGGGGAAACATCGATAATAGTGAGCATTTCTCCAATAACTATTTCATAGATCACAAACCACTTACGTCCCCCTAAGTGGTTCTTATTTCATGTATGATGACTATGCATGTGCAGGTCTGGTCTTTAGTAATATCAGATAGGATTTAGCAACGTCTGGTGATCCATATCAGGGTCGGCATCATCACGTGCGTTGTTAGGATGTCCAGTATCACTTATACATGCAAATAGCTTTCAAATAGAACTAACCAGACCAGTCTCCAGGTCGAGAGGTGGGAACACAAGGTCCCGCATAAATACCAAGTCTTCTAGAGCAACAAGTTGCCTCCTGTTCACTATTCAAAGTTATTGGGGACAAGACTAAGTCTGGTTGAGTCAAATTGACCACTAATCTGGCATAGTAATTGTGTAATACAAAAAATCCAAATATTAAGGCATAATTAGAACATGTATGAACATTATACGCAATAATGCAGTGTAAATGAATAATAGACATAATGATAAATGAATGAAAACTTTAATAAAATTCATAAGACACGCAAACCTATGTTTCGTTCCCCACCTTCAGATGAACTTCTTTCCAAAACTGGCGCTTCCTCTAAGCAGAACCGTTTCACACAACAAAAAGAGTTTCAAAAGAGAGAGAGTGTGTGTGTCGCACCCCGCGGATGTGATGAGTACCCCCTCAGGGCATACTTATAGTGTGGACAAATGATCCTGGGGGTACTGGACACTGTTGAGTGGGCTGTGTACTAGGATGGGACAATATTATGGTTCCATAATGGCTTTTTGAGAAGTAAAAGCAAGCACACACTTTATCCACTAAAAAAAATCATATTATTTTTAGACACAAATATGATTTTGTAAACAAATAACATAACTGAAATGTGACATCGTGGAAACAAATATTTTCCTTTTTTTTTTTCATTCAACTTCTTCACCCTCTCACTGCATTATCCCATTCAAAACATACTAAAAATCTCCAGTCACCAAAATATAAAGCTTTACTAAGCTTTCACTCTTGCCAATGCATCAAAGTTAATTGAAATTCTATTTATCAACCACCAGGAGAGCACCAAAAGATATCATTTTCAATAACACATATAGGTTGATTCTAGTGCAGTACTTGGGTTAGCAAAGCTACCTTAAGATGAAAATCAAGCATAAAAAATCAACCTACAAAAAAAAAACTATTTTTATTCCTCTTTTTTATTTGTAAAAGATTCATATAAACATAGATAACCAAGCAATGATTTGACGAGGAAGAAATCCCTAAATTCCTAATTTGCTTAGAAAAAAAATGAAAAAAAAAGCCCTAAATCTGTAAAAATTGGGGAAGATGATAGTTATGAGTAGTTGTGTGGGTAGGTGTCTTGGGTAGGGAAGATAGCAAACCATTCACTTTCAACAACCGAAGAAATTAATTTCATCAATCTTACAACTTCTCATAAAGGAATCATCCCCTAAATAAGCATAAACCAAAAATTTGGAAGAAATTAAGCAACATCAAGTAAATGAAATTGATTTACAAAACCATTACGGTAATAAGAAAATTTCTTTAGAGAACACGCTGCAAAAACCTAGAAAAAAATCTAACACTTTGGGGCTTTGTCTCTATACTTCAATAATAGTGTGAATCAACAAAAGAAGATAGTTAAAATTACCTTTCAAGGAGTCGCCAAGAAAAGTTGCATATGCTCTTGATCGCAAAAGCCCTTAATCAAAAGCCCTCTGCGAAGAACCATGGAAATGCAAAGACGTTGAAGAAAAGAGTTGAAGAGGTGTGGAGATGCAAAGACATTGAAGATAAGAGTTGTAGTTGTGAAACTTTCCATTTTTGGAAAAACCATGGAGAAGTTCGGAGATTGGAAGAGGGGCAACTTTGGGTTTTGAAAAAAAATCAACGATTCTTTCCTCTACCAGCAGTAGAGGATAAACCTCTAATTTTTGTTATCATCTAATTCTTGTAGAGGTTACCCAAAAGTTACCAAACATTCTAAATTTCATTATCCTCTACTTTATTTAGACCTAAAAAGAATGAAAGGCTACAATTTGAGTTCCCAAACACCACCTTACTAAAGAGAACACTGACTAAAGTTGCTAATCATCCTTGATATAGTTCGATTTTATCTCTTGAAGACAATTTCTTCATGCACTGGTTTTCGCAGATTACTGATGATCATCTCCTAACATACAATGAGCTCTACTAATAAATGCAATGCTTCAATTTACTAAATAACAATCGATTCTCTTTGAGACGAAGAAATGAATAGTGAGAATAGATATAAATGAAAGATGACAAAATTTTGAGAACACTATTTTTTGGGTGTTTTAAACTAAGGTCTAGATATCTATTTATAGACATTTCGGTGTTTGTTGGTGATGCCCATTTATACACCATCGGATGACACTCGATTGTAATAGATGCGATCTAATATGATCAATGCACCCAATCATGCACAGTTGGATTGTGTTCATTTGTTGAAAGTGTAATCTAACGGCTCTGATCAACATACCTGATTGTGCATAGTTAGATCTCACCTAATCACAACTATTTGATTGTAGGATCAAATACATTGTATTTGGATTATCCAACCATTTGACATCAATGGTCAAGATCCCACAATGTCAAGCGAATCTCATCCATCTAATGGTCTTGATTTTTAGAAAACCAAATGCTTCTCAGCTTCTCACAACAACGCATACATGCCGAGTGCAAACTATGCCACTAAAGCGCCCAATACGCCCTAAGTCATCTAATCACACACGCATCCACACATGCGTTCATCCAAAAACTTTTATGTATCTCTAAGAATGTTAAGTCATATAAACTTTTTTAGTTATTTCTTATAAAGAGAAATCTTCATTTTTATTTTTTTTTGTATGGGACTAAATTGTTTTTACAAACTTTACGCTTATTAACAAGGCTTCTTTAATTTCAATTTCTCATTCTTATAAAAATGAATATAACCAATTAATTATATATTCTTAATTCCCGTATAAAGGACATTAATTGTGGGTCCCACTTAAAAATTAGACTCGGAGTTGGTTAAAACCTAACTTTGCAAACCCATTTTTCCAACAACAATGATGATGAAGCTTCAAATCTTAACAAATCCCAAACCACTTCTAAAGTGTTGTAGTGATCTCGAAATGTCTTTTGATTCCTTTCCAGCCAAACTTTCAAAACTGAAGTGAATATAGAGTACTGCCAAACCTTATTTTTAAAGCTTAAAAGACCAACTAGAAATTCCTTTCTCAAAACTTCATTGCAAAAGCGAGGACTCAAAAAAACCCAATTAACCTCCTACATGAACCTATGCCAAATATTCATAGTAAATGTGTAGTGTAAATAGGGGTGATCTAAGGATTTACCATCGTGTCTACACAACATACACCAATTAGGCGAGACAAACATATGCCACAATCTTTTTTGAAGAATATCAAAAACATTTATTTTCTTAAGAGCAAGTAACCAACAAAAAATCTTGATTTTCACTAGGATTGTTTTCCAAATAAAATTGTAAGTTTCATGGAAGATTATGCTAGTCCGTGAGGATGTTGAAGAAATATTTGCAAGTTAAAAGCTTACAGTTTGTCAGAGGGCTAGATCATCATCACATCCATTAAGTCTTAGCGTAATACCATAAAATGAACAATAAGTTTCCTAGGTCATTGATTTCGTTGTCAGAAAGCTTTCTATGAAAAATAAAAAGGTCAGGCAACTAAGGAAGAATTAGAACTAAGTGTTGGTTTGATGACCTTCATCATATGGATTTTGATGACAAGTGTTTCAATGTTTACATAATTTCAAGTACATCTCAAGGTTCATATCACTTGGGTTATCAAGCAAATGAAGTTCCAAGATATATTTGTATATGTAATTGCTTAACTCTTGTTAGGATTGTAAAATCCCTTCTAGGTTATTTATCCAAGGATCCATTCATGCATGCATTTAAGTTTTCAAATTGGTTTTTGATACCCAACTTTTACGAAATTGCATGGAAAATTATTTCAATAGATTTCACTCAATGATGTTAATCAAAATGGTTTTGAGTGTTAAAATCTTAAAAGAAATGCTTTCTAGGATCTAAGTTTGAAGAAGTGTAATAATCCTCATTTTCATGAAACTGGATACCCAAATCGTTGTAAGACATTGACCTTAGCCTGAATCATTGCATGATATTTTGTATGTGTGGATAGGTGTCTTAGATGTATATTAAGTTTGTGTGTATGCATGTACGAGTATAAGTAACTATAACATACTTTTATACGTATAAAAGTTGACATGTCGATGAACTCAAAATTGGCACGTTAAAAATGGTTAATTATGTCATAAATGAGTGCAGAGTGTGCCTTTACATACATTTTGATATATAATACATATATGTTTCACGTTCGGTTGGTCGTTGAACTGATGGAGAAAGAATAGATGAAAGGTTTTAAATTGTTGTCTTTCATTGTAAAATGATATTCGAAATGTTTCGAAGGAGTATTTGAAGATTTTCACATATGAATGAGGCCAAATAGAGTTAGTAGAGTATTTTTTAGCTTGTATATGTACATGGTGTGTTATATGGAACATAACTTGATGAATTATGAATAAATGAATTATGCAGGTGATATTAGAGGGTTGTGATACACTTGGTTGAGAGTGTGGAGTTCAGCTTCTGGCGGTTGTTGTGAGTAGAATTTTAGTTATACTATTATTTATTTAATCCTATTATATTTGAATGCTTGTTCATGTATGCTTATGAAAAATGGCATGGTGTGATTTAAATGGGGAAAAACCCTTTAATTCATGTGAATTGATACTAAACATGAATTAAAGGAGAGTTTTATAAATCTTCAGTTGGTCATATAGAGGGGGTATTATTTATTATTTGGCGGGGTCACATGATCAGTATTGAGTTTATTCTTCGAAAGATGCGGAGATAGACTTTTAACAATGTCGTGGAGAACTCACGCTGGGGTGTTAGGTGGACTCCATAGTAATGACCACTGATGGTAGTTATTCTAAATAATTTTAAATTGTGACATAAGGCTGAGGTTGAGGTTGAGGTTGAAAGGTGTTCCCATGAGTTATATGCCTAATGTAAACTTTGGGACACTCATCACATCACTGGAATAAAGACGAATAAAGTGTTATTTTAAGTTGCATTGATTATATGATAACTTGAATTTCTTATATATTGTTATGCATTGTTTTATTTCATATCAAGGAGCATGTATGCATATATGGGACGTTAGGTATATAAATGATGATATAATTAAATTATATTCACTGGGCATCATTGGCTTGCCCCTTTCACATTTTTCAGCCCCTTTAGGAGTGGATGATAAGGGCAAAGGTGTAACCAATCAGTAGGAACCGAAGCCTTGCCAAAAGATTCCATTTTGATGTAGATGACTGATACAAGATGTATATATTTATTTTTGTTACTTTGTATTATGTAAATATATATATTACCCCACACTTGTAATATAAATAGATGTATGATCGATCTTGGCATGCAGTTCATGTTAGGTAGAGGTATTATTTGACATGGAAGGTTATGACAGGTGTTTAGTACTTTGTGGTATAAATGGAATTATGATAGAATATGGATGATGTTGATTTTGAATTGTGATATTGGTGGATAATGGTATTGTCTATCAGGTTGAGGATGTGATAGACGGTTTATTTATAGGGAAGACTTTGTCCAAGTCTGGTTGAGGCTTAACAGGGGTCTAATGGTCTTATGGTGGATAGGATGGTTAGATTCCTGTGCCGGTCAGGACACTTTTGGTGGGGCATAAGAAGGGGGGTCTTGACAGTGTTGGTATCCGAGTGACCTAGGTTATGAAAGACTTAAGAATTTAAAAGCTTTAAGATAATGAATAAGCCTTACTATATTATTTTATGTGTGTATTAATATATTAGGGGTAGATATGATACTAGATGATCTGTTTTGCTTCCTTATATGTGATGGTCACCTCAATTTGATGTTTCAGATCAGGATGAGCAGGAGGGGTAGACCAAAGGCTACATATATGGAACACCAAGAGCAAAAACATTGGAAAGGGTTAAAAGGTTAGAGGATCTAGTAGAGGCACATGGTCGGTTGTTAGCGCCCAACACACTCAAATGCAGGAGTGGATGGTTAGGAGAGAGACTGGTGAGCAACAACCAGCTCCCACAGTGCCTCACACAATAGATCCTGGTAGAGTAGAGGCGAGTACCAGTAGAGCAGAGATTGCAACAGAGCCTGCTGCAGCAATACCACAACCATCTCCTTCACCCACATCTGAGAGGGACGTGATGTTGTATCAGTCTGAATTAATGTAGAAGTTTATAAGAATGAAACTTATGTCATTTAGGGGTGGTGTGAACCTCAAACAAGCAGAGGACTGGATTTTTAACATGGAGAAGATAGTCAGATCCTTAAAGTTGGATGATAAAACTCGGGTACTTTTTGCTGCACACACGTTGGAGAGTGATGTAGGGCATTGGTGGGTATCAGTACTAAATACTGAAGGCCACATAAAAACTGGGCCAACGTTTAAGGAACTATTTTCGGATGTATATGTTCCTGTTACAGAGAGAGATAAAGAAGTTTGAGCTCCTTAATCTCAAGCAAGGTGACATGACGATGAGAGAATATGAGTTTAAATTTACTCAGTTATCTGCCTATTCACCAAAATTAGTGAAGGATGAGGATGACAAGATTTAGTTATTTTGTGGAGGGTTGAGGCCAACCATCAAGCAGGCTTTGTCAGTAACAAGTGTAGATCAGTATAAACATGCTTTTAACAGAGCATTGTAGTATGAGTTGGCTGTGCAGAGAGATAGTCTGGTGGTGCAGGCGACTCAGAGTGTGACACCTCAGACACAAGCAGTATTAGGCAGTCAAGTACAATTTTCATGGTCTGGGAAGAAATGGGGTAAGAAGCGGAAGTTTAACAAGGAGGCACAGGTTGTTGGTGCGCCGAGTAAGGCATCCATTGTTTAGGAAGGAGCAGTGATTGCACCAGTCCTTACTTCTACTCTGTCATCAGCTGTCCAGATACAAAGTACAACGAGGTCACCTGTACCACAGACGGGAGGTAGAGGCAGAGGAAGTGGAGGACAGGGTTTTAGGGTGTCTGACACCAGTTCACAGGTGGATCTACTACACCGAAGCTCCGTATATATGCTATCAGTGTGAGCAGGCAGGACACCGGAGGTTTGAGTGTCCAAATCCACCTATGAAAACTCCAGTTAGCACTCCTCAGCCTGTCAGTAAAAAGAAAACCAAAGCAGTAATTGAACCTGATCTAGAGGCATCTAAGATACTGATGAAAGGTATGATCACTATCTGTGATGTGCCTATGTATGTTCTTATTGATGCTGGATCTACACTTTCTTTTATATCTAGAAAAATTATAGATAGATTGAAATTTACTCTTGTTAGAGCTAGTACATGGTTGATGTTGAGTACTATAGTAGGGGAGAAGATCTACCCTAATATGATTAGTGAACATTGTGTGGTTAAATTAGGTGATTATAAGATGCATGTGAACCTTAGAGTTCTAGAATTTTTAGAGTTTAATGTTATCCTGGGAATTAACTGGCTAGCAGCCTATTATGCATATGTAGACTGTTTTGCTAAGAAAATTATTTTCCAAATTCCTAGATATCCTACCTTTGAGTATCAAGGTGGAACATCAGATAAACCAATTACCAAGGGTAAATTGATTACAAATGAGGAGACTGAGGTATTAGTTGGTTTGATACCAGAGTATGGGAAGACCAGTGGGGTCAAGCTCAATGTTATTCCTGTTGTGAGAAAGTTCCCAGGGGTGTTTCCTGATGATCTGCCTTGGTTACCTCCAAAGAGGGAGATTGATTTCATTATCGAGTTGATTCCTGGTACAAAACTTATTTCTATGGCATCATATAGAATGGCACCTAAGGAATTACAAGAGTTGAAATTACAGTTGGAAGAACTGTTGGCTAAGGGTTTTATAACCCCAAGTGTGTCACCATGGGAAGCTCTAGTCTTGTTTGTGAAAAAGAAAGATGAGAGCTTGAGACTGTGCATTGATTATAAACAGTTGAACCTGGTGACAGTGAAGAATAGGTACCCTCTTCCACATATAGATGACTTGTTTGATCAACTGGAGGGAGCCAAACTTTTCTCCAAGATTGACTTGAAATCAGGTTACCATCAGCTGAGGATTAGGGAGAAGGATGTACTTAAGACTACTTTCAAAACTAGATATGGGCACTATGAGTTTCTGGTGATACCATTTGGTATAACCAATGCACCAGCCATGTTTATTGATCTGATGCAGACGGTGTTTAAACTATATCTAGATCAGTTCATCATAATTTTTATTGATGATATCCTAGTGTATTCTAAAACTCATAAGAAGCATGAAGAACACCTCAAGATGACCTTGCAAACATTGAAGGATCATAGGATGTATGCTAAGTTTAACAAATGTGAGCTTTAGATTTCAGAGGTGAAATTTCTTGGTCATGTGGTAAGCTTGAAGGGGATTTCAGTTGATCCTACTAAGGTTGAGGCTATTATCAGTTGGCCGAGACCTATCACAGTGACAGAGATTAGAAGTTTTTTGGGATTGGCAGGTTATTGTTGGCCCAGGTGTAATACCCCAGGTTTGGTTAGAAATTAACCCTAGTTAATGAACTATGGTTAAATCACATATTACAATATAATATTATTTGACTATGTTTTGGATTATATATACTGTATTGTGATGTGTAATTAAGTGTTATTAATATAGCTAAGGTAATAATAATAATCAATTAATAATATTCATAGGTACATTAAGCCATAAGAACCTTATTACATGAATAAGGATAATTTATGGAGAAAATAGCCTTATTGGGTAAATAAGGTGGATTAAATTGAGGAAATGATCTTATTATATTAATAAGGAAAATAACAAGTGATTATAGGAATAAAGTGAATCAAATTGAGATTAATAAGAGAAATAATAAGGGGTAATAACTTTATTATGTTGATAAGGGAACTAATAACCTTATTAGACAAATAAGATTAATAAAATGGGAATAATACCCAGGAAATAAGGTGAATTAATTGAATTATGAGTTATTAAACGCCGTGAGAGATATGAATTAATCCATTAAGATCCTAATTAAATTATATAGGTAAATTGTGCTTGATTGATCATATATAACTATGGACATACATTGATTAATATATATCAATAAGGCATGTATAGATTTATAAACTACGTATTATATTGAAAAGGTGAAGTAACCCATTGAGATCATAATTGGGTTATAGTGAGATTATATTAGATTAGTAATATTGACCATGGGGGTGCACTAATATGAGAACATTGAATCATATATATTGAATTAGTAATTATGATTGGATTATGATCAAATAATGTGGAACATGTTTAATTGGTACACACTATATTTTCATAATTAGACATGTGAATGTCATAATTGGTGATATTAAATATACACACGCATGGACACCCATTGAGTAATATATAGGTCAATATATGAGATATATATAAGTGTATATTTGAATAAATGAAGTATTATTTTATAATATTATAAAATAATAATATTTTCTTGCTTGGGAAAGCAAGAAACGTCTCTTGCTTCCCAAGCGCGCCGACCTTATAATGCCTATTTAAAGCTCATTTGAGAGCTTTGAAGCTCATTTTTCATCTTAAGCTTCATCTCGCAAAAAAGGAGCCGCAAGCCGCGGGCTTATAATAATAAAAAAAAAAAAAAGAGAGAGAGAGCGTAAGGAAACAGAGAGAAGGGAAAGAGGGGAAAAAGAGAAGAGAGGAAGGGGAAAGAAGTTGGTGGTGTTTGCGAACTTGATCTTGGTGTTGAAGCATCACGATCCTCGTGTACAGAAGAAGAAAAGAAATGTAAAAGGTGAGATGATTCCTAAAGTTTGTTCGTATTACTCATTTTTATAGTGTTGCATTCATCCTACATCATGTACTCACTTTTGCATATGAATTTAGGTGTAATTAGCCCATATTATGTGCTAAATACAATCTTTTGGTGCGATTGACCCATGCAATATGATAAATGCAATCCTTGAGTTTGATTTACCTTACTTAGTGCAAAAGAAATCATTAATGCAATGCATTCTATATGTATTTTCGTGCCCGTGCACTTTATATATGTTGATTTTGACGCTATGGTTGTTGCATTTGTGATGCATGTGTTATTATGGTTGAATTATATTCCCGTGCACGTGCTCTTCATATATGTTGATTTTGATGCTACGACTGTTGCAGTTGTTATGGTTAAATTATATACTCTCGTTAGGTTTAATACGTGAGAATTATTGGGTCTGACCACTGAGCTTTTAGCTCACATTTTTATATTTTTCAGGACATAGAAATGATATGTAGGTTTCGTGCATGTGGAGCAGACATCAACTTAGATCTAGAAGATTGTGTGTAGGTTTCGCTGCAAAAATATGTGTAAACTATATTGTATATATTTTTATAATTACTTTAGTAAATTTTAAATACTATGTAAAGATCAAAGTTGATGTCTAAATTATGTAACACTTACATTTTGTGGTTTGATGAAAATTGCGGTGTTACACTAGGTATGTCCAAGAGGGGGGGTGAATCAAACACTATGATCAATTTAAAGCTTAGATAAAAACTTGCAATGTAACGGTAAAAGTTAATACTGTAAGTGTGGCGACCCATACCCTAAACCGCCATCCCTCATGGATCGGCGTGCAGAAGTGTCGGGGTGAGACGTCCGACGTAGACATCCACAACCACCTCAAATCAGCCCATGAGATGATCGGGACCCTACAAGTCTTAACCAGACTCTCCTTAGAGTCCCCAATTTTATTTTTTTTGAAACCACTTCAACCTAATAGACTTAGCAATTCTAATATCATAACATGTACGTCCACATGAATCAACAAGATATAATCTCCCGATGAACAAGGCAATAATCATAAAGATCATGTTAGTCCCCAAATGAACATAAGACAATAATCCTTAAATAAAACATACAACCATGATCACAAAAGTCCTCAATTAAACCCAAAATAGATCACAAAAGTCCTCAATTAAACCCAAAATAGTCTAAGGCAACATGCCTAGACCCATCATCAAGTCCAAGTCCAAGGCATATAGTCAAATACATCAAAATCAAGGCCACAAGGCCAATATACATCAACAAACCATAATCCCTCTCACCATCTAGGTTTAACAAATGTTATAGATTACATATATATCAAAATAAACAAAACAATATACATATGTAAATAAAGCACATCCATCCATACACATCAAACATAGACTCACGTCAGAATGTCCCTAACTGTTGTAGTGGCAAGCTCTCAAGCGTATGTTATGCCCTTGCCCCTACCCTTATCAATAAAACCTAAAAAAAGAGTGAGAGTGTGAGCCAACGATGCCCAGTGAATAGTGTTCAATCATGCCATCAATTATACATCAATAAAGTCATATATGCACATGCATGAAATTATGCTCATAAGTATGTGAAACATAAAACACATAATAAAATAAGCATCAACCATTTTTATGCACATTTAAAAACTCCACCGATCCTTAGTTATATTTACAGACCGTAGGTCGGTCCTCCATCTTGGATAGCTTGCATCCCAGGGTCGTCTCATTATGATCATTTCACTTTCAACCTAAGTGAAATGATCCTACTAGCAGGGTATTACATACACAATCGCCATGGGTCATCTTATCCTGATCGTTCACTTCCAACCTAAGTGGAATGATCCAGCCGGCGGGGTATTACATACACAACCGCCATTGGTCATCTCATCCTAATCATCCACTTTCAGCCTCAGTGACATGATCCTACCAGCGGGGTATTAAATACTCAACCGCCATTGGGGTATGTTGGTCTCATACCCCTAACCTTCATTTATAGAAGATTCTACCTCAACCCTCTAGAAAAGTTAGCTTGGCAACATGCACAAGCTTCCAAAGAACACCTAGGGAACTTAGCTTGGAACACCAACCTTCTAGAGTTTCAATGCATGCCATTTTAAAACATATTAAACACATGCATTTCTCAATGATATTTCATGACATTCAACATACAAGTATAATTTAATATGATGACACAAGTGATAAACAAAATGAACAACTACTCACAACCAATGCCACGCAAGCAAAGCTATCCACACACGGTCTACACGAATCCCAATGCAAAACAAGATCCTGTAAACCATAGATTTATGCACATGTATCAATTATCATGACCATCCATACATAGACACACTAATCATGATCAATTCCTAATCCAACAAGTTCATGTGCATCTAATTCTCATCATGAGTTTCCCATTTCATGATCAACCTTGGCATCCGTGTCAAGCCACGGATAAGGCTAATTTCCAAAACTAAGACAATCACTTAGTCTAGGTCATTCAATCCTAACACAAGCCCAAACCATTTAAAATCACGCAAGATTGATCATAATCAAGTCAATTCCTCAATTCAAATCAATACATGGCATATGACCCAATTTGAGAAAAATCTCTACAATAGGCATAAAGCCAAATTACACTAAGTCATACAAAATTAACATAAGTTCAAACATTCTAAACCCATGATTCCACTCAATTTAGGTACAATTAGATAATCCTCAAGTCAATTTGATCAATTGACTTGGTTTAGGTCAAAAGTCCCAATTTGGGCAAAATTCTCAAGATCAAGCCCTATGTCAATTTTACACTACAATTAGGGTTTTCGATGGATAAAAATACTGAACACCACCATTAATCAACTAGAATCAGTCATTTATTCAACATAGTTGACATACAAGTCCAAACGAAATTCCTAAGTTTGATTTCTAGGGTTTCAAATCCACCAAGGAACCCAAATTTATGCCATACACCACAGCCCTAAGGGTTTAACACGAAACCCTAGCTCTTTACACCATAAAAAATGAGGTGAAGTTCATGCAAAATTTAATCCAAGTGTAGATCTAGGTCAAGGAAGGTTGCTTCTATCATGAACAAGCTCAAAAGAGCAAAAATCAGCCAACCTTAGGTTAGGGAACACCCAAAACCGTGACCCATGGAGAAAACTACACCATTTGAAAGCTTACTCTCACCTTCAATGGTGATTTCATGGAGAAAAATGGAGAAAAACACTTACTTTGGGGTGTAAATGGTGAAGATTTCCCTTTGAAAACCCTACCTTTCCTCCCTCCTTCCTTCTCCAATTCGTTCTTGGCACATATGGAAAGAGTAGCAACCTTTCCCCTCTTTTTATACACTGAAAATGGCCACTTATGACCAAAAAACGTGCCCAGTAAATGGATCAGCGCCCTCCTGATCAGTGCAGGAACGTCCTCCCTTTCGCTCAAAACACTCATTTTTCATTTCGCTACTACGCGCTCAATACACATCAAAATTTTGCGTATGACCACTCGTTTTCTATATAAAGATGCGTTCCAGACTCATTTCTAATATCTTCAGGTTCAATTGACGCACCAATAATTAATTATCATTTGATCAACACATATACACTACATATTCCATTGTAAATGTCATATTTACCATGTGTTGAAGTACAACCTTCCCATAAATCAAAGGTGCATTAAATGAGGACATTTAATGGAGTCTTTTCAACAAGTTACTTATGTGAAACTTCTCCAACAAGCCACTCACAATAGTAATTGTCACGACGCCTCTGACGTAGGCTGACGTCATGACCGGCATAGTGTATTATACACTGTACATACCCATATACAGTATATAATACATTGTCAGCCTCAACGAACATTCATAATGATTCCCAAAATTTACAGAAATTTTGACAACACCCCCCCATAAAATGGACAATTCACAATTTTTTCCTAATATCCCACAAATTAAATCAAAGAGATATATATAAATAATCATTCCACCATTCATTCCATTCATTCACACATCAAATTCTCACCTGATCAATATATCTGATCATCTCATTTCATTATCACGAGCATAGTATAACATTACCCCACAACCCATCTAGGTGATGTTATATATATAGTATGTGATAATTCTACATATCAAAATGGCAAAAATATAACCCATATCCTCCAATGCATCCATATACATACCAGACGAAGGCTCACGTGATTATCACTCACGGATTTTTCATTTTTCCTTTGACTCAATACCTGAAATATTGGAGGAAATGGAGTGAGCAATCAACAGCTCAGTGAATATATTTCTTGATATGGAAATTATATGCATTTAGGAAAATATGACATTTAAAATCATTTCAAACAAGTATTAAACAAATGCATCATTCAACAAATATATTATACATGTCAACAACATAATTTCATGGGTTTTGAAAAAAACAATGCATTCTTTTTTTTCCACAAAATCCACAATCTCCCTCCTTCAAGGCAAGAGAGCGGGTCTAACCCTTGTATGGCCGTTACAAGGTAGCCACAGCCTCTCATTACCCAATTCACAGTCATTTCAAGGATCTCCAATCCTTGTTAGGGCAGGCCTACTGACAATGAGGTTAAGCATAACACTCATCCGGGTCTAATTCCTAACGAAATGACACCAACTTGCCTTTGCAAGTCTCACATGCTCCAATGCTCAAAAGAAATCATTTATGAATGCAAATTAAAACACAATGTAATAAAATATGCATAGCATATTTACATTCAAACATTTCATATATTTAAAATGCCATACAAGAACCAAAATCAAGAAAATATACTCACAGTACATGACTTTTCAACTTAAATACCATCACCGTCACTTTCGAGTCCAGCTCCAAATTAAATCCATAAATCCAACTAATAATAAAGATCCACCTGAAAAATATTATATTTGTGAATTTAGATTCCAACTCCATTTATGACTCATAAGCAGTTGAAGAAACTACTATCTCGTTTCTGTGGTCAATCTAGATATTTCCACAAGAAAGAACAGTGAAAATAGAGTTCCAATTTATATTTTCACTAATTCTCAGTTTATTTTTCTACTAGAACATATATCGATTTTATTAAAAATCTAGAACATTCCTAAAATTATTCTGTCCACATCGACACGTGTAAAATCACTCATTCTATCATTCTACTACCTTCAACAGGTATTTTATTGAGATTTTACACGTTCGCGAAGGTCACGACAGTGAATTTTACTCACCAAAACCATATATTTAGTTACTAAAAATATCAAATCATATTCAAAAATCATGATCTTAGTATCGAAACGTCCGGAATTCAGTTCTCTATGAAATCCAAATGACATTTTCTCAACATCAATATATAGAAACTATTACGGACACCTATCACCTGTGACAGTAGAGCAAATCGGTAAGCCAATGGACCTACCCTCTTAACAATCTCAAATGGTCCAATAGATTGTGGTGCACGCTTTTCTTTTATCCCAAATCTCATTTGGCTTTTCTGTGGTAAGACCCTTAGCAAAACTGAGTCAGCCACATTAAATTTCAAGGCCTATATACCAACCCTGTGTATTTAATAATATCTTGTGGCACCAATAACAATAACTCCGTACTTTCAAATCAACAAGTTGGAGATATATAAGGCTTACTATCAAACCTTTAGAGTGCCATCATTATGCTATTATAATAGCTATTTATACACACAAGTTTACACACATAAAATATTCTTTCCAACTTCCACCAAAATTCAAGTATACCAAACCCGAGCATGCTCGCAAGCATTAAAGTCACTCTCTCAGTCTGTCAACCAGTCTGAGAGTAAAATATCAAACTGAGAAGGATATGAGTACCAAATCGAGTCTGCATCATATATTAGATCTCGACAAAATCTTCAGATCTTAATCCGACATGACAAATATCTGAGTACTCCCATAAAATCTCCCTATCTCACACATATACAATATGCTCAGTCTATCAATAGAATTCTGGTGTTTGTTGGAAGAATACATAGACTTATCAGTCCATTAATGGTTATCCAAATGGTATCATTTCTACCCATAACCCCTAAGATACCATTTGAATCCCATCTTTAATTAATACAATCCATATTACCAATTCCATAATCTTTCATACTGATATCATACTCGTCTCATCATAACTCTTACTCTCTGAATATGAGTATCAATCAGCTGAACATGCATTCGAGCACAAATATCAACACATGGAGTAATAGAGAGTACACTCAAAACTGTAACTCTCACTCACAAACAATCTCCATTTATGGCTAACTGATAGTTACTACTCCAGTTTCAGCCTGTTTCCTGCTCAATGTTTCAGCAACATATTGGCCTTTCCCAGGATAATAAAATCAAATCTTTCGGGAATTCTTTCCACATTTATTACCTCATATTCAGTTTCTTTTCGTTCAAATAATTACTTCAGACTCTTAAAATCTGAAGATAATGTAACCTTTTTATTATAGAGGCAATGCTCTCATGATTTCAAAATAATTAGCAACTGATTTCTATTCACTCTCAGGATAGTTATTCTTATGTACTACCAAATATCTGGAGACACAAGTAATTAACCTATCCTTTTGTATCAATGCAAAATCCAGATCTGAACGTGATATTCATCAATATCAATTACTTTCAGGTTCTGGAAATAGTAATAAAATTTAATACCGTGAGAGCTTCCCCATGCACAACGGTCCACACGTTATATAACATTCGTCTGGTTTAGTTTCGTGAGTGGAACAGATAGCTTCAAGGATCTTTCCACGCACTTTCTATAACATGCCAGTAATACCAGAGAACTTCTGATTTCCATCATTGAAATCAGTTTTAACAATACTATGATCACTTTGACCTGCACAACATCCTTAAAGATACTATTTAAACTAGCCATGTGATCCAAAAATTCTCATCTTAATTATATTCAAAACTCATATTCACCGAGCTTGGCACTCAATCGGTGCTCTCTCAGTGACTACAAGATAATTCCGAGGTGCAATTCATGCTCCTCTCATTTCTTTGGACAATTGCATATATCATCATTGAAGACTATGTGATAATCAAGATATGGTTCATATACCCACTGTATCAATCCTATAAACGTGATTGACACATTAATCAAGGTTACCAAAATTTCATAATATCCATATCTTGTCTTAAAATAGTTTGCATTACATCATTTTCTCGAATTCTTACCCGATGGTGCCTAGATCTCAAAATGATCTTAAAGAAAATTTGGCTCCATTTAGTTAATCGAATTTGACCATCTATCCATAGTAAAGGATATTCCTTATTTATTATTACCCTGCTCAGTTAACAGTAATTCATACTTAAACATATTTCACTATACCTTCTTTCCATCTTATCACAAATGCTCTCCAAGGTGGCATATCAAGGATAATAAATCTTTTGCTCATTAACACATTTACCTACACCTTAAATCCTCACAATTCCTCAGGTACTCTTTATATGAAGGAATGGAGATACATGTTATACTAGCATCAGTTTTATATGCTATCAATCTCCTGTCCAGGTGGCAATTTTAATAATTCATCAGAGAATACTCCAATATACCAGCTCACCACAGGAATTTGAATCAATTGCATACCTTATTACGTTATTCTAAATGGCTTTGTACTAAGCATATTCTCCATGTCCTCGTCAATAACTATCTTTTCTTAGATAGAAGATTTTGAGGGTATAAATTTCTCGAGATTCAAAATGAGAATTTTCCACTTATTCAGAATATTACTTCTTTTCGGATAGACGCTCCACCTTGCATGAGAGGTATCCAGCCAATCATACCCAACAAAGCATCCAATTCCAAAAAATTTCATATTTTAAAGTCTATAAGTACTTGATGACCCTCATATTTATTCCACATATTATTTGCTAACCATATCAAGGTAGATTCTTTCTCCTGTAGGCATACTCACAATCAATGATGCATTATTATAACAAAAGATAATACAATCTGCCTACCATATCACCAGAGATAAAGGACCAGGTAGATCCAACAATACATCAGAATATACACAATAACAAAATGTTGATCATACCTGTTATCAACGTCTTACTAATCTTTGGATCTGGTCTTGTATTTACTTTAATTTATTCTCTAAAATTTGGTGGAGTCACATTGATAAAAATCTTGGGGCATTCCATATCGACTAACTGGAGATTAACACATCCCGTGTCTCTTTTTTTATTTTATTTTTTTTAGATTGATAATAGACAATTATTGATTGGTCGAGATACAATGTACGCAGTCTGTGACTCCTGCTCAGGCAATGAAAACCACTTCTGGTTTTCATAATTCGTTAACATCACTTCTCTTTTTCTCATTTTTATTGGGTCAGGTACTAACAAAATTAGAGTCACTAATACTGCCAAAATCTCAACCTTACTCAATGTTCCTCTTATCTTGAATTTCATATTATTGCCCCAACATTTCCTTACGTTATTTATTTCTCCTTTTACCTAGAACTGGTGTTGATGACTCGGCTTCTAACGGCGGTACAAGCAATATCACTAATATTGCTGGGGTTAACAATTTCACTGCAGCTTTGGCTGACCCGAAATTTATAGTCTACCTAACAACCTGCGCATATATTTATAACCCAACAATTATCAAACCTGCCGTATAGGATCCCAAAATTTATTCTAGATCCTTATCATTCGTAGAGTATCCATAGTGATCAGTCCAAAAATAAACTATACCAGTCTATTTAATTCATGTATGTATTTATGGTTAGGCATGTCACTACATTGTAACAAGATAAACTTTTTCATGCCTTAAATCAATTTCACCATGATGATAGAAGCTCTCATAAAATAGCTTCTTTAATTAACCGCATGCCTTAATCATCGTAGGAGTCCTTAACCCAATTTTCTATTATCTCTTATCATCAGTAAGCTTAAACTTAGCTAACTTGCTTTTTAGAGATTTAATCATTCTCTAAGATGGTCTCCACTCAGAGTCGCAAATTCTTTACTACGTCTACTATCATACTGCCAGTTAAGATAGGAGAGTCTCTTCTCCTGAAAGTTTCCATAACTTTCACATATCTTTTCATTTCATCTAGCTTATCATTGAGACCTTCTATTTATTTTATTTTTTACTTCAGTCTTAACTATATATGTTTTTACATAAGTACTCACACCATTAGCACCCACAACTGGAGCTATCAATGGTTCAAGCCAATGTCTTTCTCACATTGCAATTTTGCCACAAGCTCATAAGCTGTGCATTTCGTTGTTGTTGCGTAGTTACTAGTCATATATTTATTATCACTGGATTACGTCCAGTTCTTTTTCTTTTAGCCTTCTGATCCTTTCTTGATCAGCAATTTCCATTGTTAACCTTGACTGATCTTTTCCAAATCTGGAATTCACCAACACAGGTGATTCTCAGTCAAGATAACATATTGGATTAGGCTCAACAGAATAGGACTACCCATATATATATACCCATACAATCAATCATAATATCATAAAGCTTTTACCTTTTTAAGAATTTTAAACCTAAGCTCTGATACCAATATTGTCACGACGCCTCTAACATAGGCTAACGTCATGACCGGCACAGTGTATTATACACTGTACATACCCATATATAGTATATAATACATTGTCAGCCTCAACGAACATTCACAATCATTCCCAAAATTTACAGAAATTTTGACAACACCTCCCCATAAAATGGACAATTCACAATTTTTTCCTAATATACAACAAATCAAATCGAAGAGATATATATAAATAATCATTCCACCATTCATTCCATTCATTCACACATCAAATTCTCACCTGATCAATATATCTGATCATCTCATTTCATTATCACAAGCATAGTATAACATTACCCCACAACCCATCTAGGTGATGTTATATATATAGTATGTGATAATTCTACATATCAAAATAACAAAAATATAACCCATATCCTCCAATGCATTCATATACATGCCAGACGAAGGCTCATGTGATTATCACTCACAGATTTTTTAGTTTTCCTTGGACTCAACACCTGAAAATATTGGAGGAAATGGAGTGAGCAATCAACAGCTCAGTGAATATATTTCTTGATATGACAATTATATGCATTTAGGAAAATATGACATTTAAAATCATTTCAAACAAGTATTAAACACATGCATCATTCAACAAATATATTATACATGTCAACAACATAATTTCATGGGTTTTGAAGAAAACAATGCATTCTTTTTTTTTCCACAAAATCCACAATCTCCCTCCTTCAAGGCAAGAGAGCGAGTCTAACCCTTGTATGGTCGTTACAAGGTAGCCAAAGCCTCTCATTACCCAATTCACAGTCATTTCAAGGATCTCCAATCCTTGTTAGGACAGGCCTACTGACAATGAGGTTACGCATAACACTCATCAGGGTCTAATTCCTAACGAAATGACACCAACTTGCCTTTGCAAGTCTCACATGCTCCAATGCTCAAAAGAAATCATTTATGAATGCAAATTAAAACACAATGCAACAATATATGCATAGCATATTTACATTCAAACATTTCATATATTTAAAATGCCATACAAGAACCAAAATCAAGAAAATATACTCACAGTACATGACTTTTCAACTTAAATACCATCACTGTCACTTTTGAGTCCAGCTCCAATTTAAATCCATAAATCCAACTAATAATAAAGATCCACCTGAAAAATATTATATCTGTGAATTTAGATTCCAACTCCATTTATGACTCATAAGCAGTTGAAGAAACTATTATCTCGTTTCTGTGGTCAATCTAGATATTTCCACAAGAAAGAACAGTGAAAATAGAGTTCCAATTTATATTTTCACTAATTCTCAGTTTATTTTTCTACTAGAACATATATCGATTTTATTAAAAATCTAGAACATTCCTAAAATTATTCTGTCCACATCGACACGTGTAAAATCACTCATTCTATCATTCTACTACCGTCAACAGGTATTTTATTGAGGTTTTACACGTTCGCGAAGGTCACGACAGTGAATTTTACTCACCAAAACCATATATTTAGTTACTAAAAATATCAAATCATATCCAAAAATCATGATCTTAGTATCGAAACGTCCGGAATTCAGTTCTCTACGATTCTATGATCTCAAACCGAAGTTTCACTGGATTCCAATTCCATTTTATTCACTAGATATGATTATAATACTATTCACGTCACTGTTCACGTCGTCGCTATTCATTGGAAACATGTAAATTTTTGCTAAGATTGTCAAACGGTCTCCAAAAATTATGAACTTAGCATCGATGGACTCGCAACAGTTCATTCTACCATTCTATAGCCTTAAACTGGAGTTTCATTGGGTTTTAAATGATTCAAATGGTCTTTAATCGAAACTCTAACTTCCAACAAACTTCCAATGGCTATAAAAATTCAAAATGAACACATAAATTCAATCTAACCATATATTTAAGGTTCCTACAGCCTAGGAAGTGTTTTCCAACCTTCCTAAAGGATTTTCATTCACGTTGGGTCAAAATCTCAATTTTTGAAATCGTAAAACGGCTCCTACAACAAAAAATATTCCGAAAGAAATGTTACATCTAGCTTAGATATCAAGTTCACGAAGAAATAGAGTGAAAATCACTTACCGTGGGTCTCGATTTCGCGTGAATTCCGCGTTTCTCCCTTCCGTTCTTCTTCTCTTTCTCTCGTTCGCTCGTTCTTTCTCGTCTGCACTTCTTTTCCTTTTATTTTATTTTTACATGTTCTCTCTCTTTTTCTTCTCTCCTTTCGTTCTCCTTCTAGCAACTTCTTTCTCTTTTAATTTTAATTTTAATTTTTTTTTATTGTTTTATTTTTTGTTTAATGTTGGAGAGAGCTCTATCTTGGAAATGAGTTAGATAGATAGTAAAAGATAGAGAATTTATTTTATTTTATTTTTTTTATCCCATGCTCCTCATGCAACTATTCATTCAACTATTCAATTCCTTTACCAACTATTCATTCACTTCACAACCTCATTTAATTATTTAATCAACTCGATTTACATATTTAATTAATCAATCCCATAAATTAATCACTTTAATTCAACTCATAACACTTATATTATTCATTTAATCATTTGATTTATTTGCTCATACTCCTTAAATATAGCATGTATTTTTATACACGCGTATATTTGACTTCTATGTATAAAATATGTGTATCATATATTTTGATATACGCGTACTTCAACGTATATATTTAATTAAAATTACGGGGTGTTACAGTATTAATACGGAAAATGATATTAATAACAATAATAACACCACCGCCACTAATAATACTTTCTTTTATATAAGCAATAATCACACATCAAACATACAAACATACATACCAAGGCGAGCATATAGAGTTTGGGCAAAAATGCAAATGGGTCATAGCTAGATGAAATGATTTCTAGGGCACTACAGTAAGTAAATAAGTATTGCACAAATGATTTATAGTGGTTCGACTATATGCCTACGTCCACTCCCTAACCTCCTCAGTTAGGATTTCCAACTTCACTAAACAATCCTCTTACGGGTGAGAACAAAATCGTTGCTACTTTTTTAGCTTCATGGGTGTGAAAACTGTTGGCCCAGATATATCCGAGAGGGGAGTGAATTGGACACTAAGCAGGTCTATACCTTTCTTTTAAAGCAATAATGAAATGAAAACATGTTTAGCAAGATATGACAAAGATAACACAGTAACAATAATGAAGGCAACTAAATAACAATGCACACAAGATTTATAGTAGTTTGGTTGCGCCTACATTTACTACCTAACCTCCTCAGGTAGGATTTTGTCCAAACTCCACTAACGAATCTTCTTACTGGTGAAGATCAAATCGTTACACCTTTTCAATTTTACAGGCTTGAGAACAACCTTGACAGATCAAGCAACACTTGCTTTATTCCAGTGACTAACCAAGAACCAATCACCAATAACGAAAATACAAGATTGAGATATGATTTCCTTTACTCAGAGTCAAAGGGATACTTACAAAGCTTTCAGATTGAACCTTCTATTACCAAATATTCAGCAAAGTATATATGATGAAGTGCAGCTTGAATGAAAGGTTCGAAAAGCTTCCTTCTTCTTCAATGGATTTTAAGAAGATATTGAATGAAGATCGACAAATGCAGAAGATTTCAAATATTTCAAAGTATCAAGAGTTTATGCAGCGAATAGAAGTATAACTTTC
The DNA here is from genome assembly GCA_035771175.1 of Paratinospora sagittata. Classification (NCBI taxonomy): domain Eukaryota; kingdom Viridiplantae; phylum Streptophyta; class Magnoliopsida; order Ranunculales; family Menispermaceae; genus Paratinospora; species Paratinospora sagittata. The sequence continues at coordinate 29,350,037 of CM069610.1, forward strand.
AACAATATTTGCACAAGTGAAAACTGTTAAAGATTTTGAAAACAGATTTACAGTTTTCTCATTTTTGTTATATGTATTCAACTGCTCTAAAACAACATATATATAGAGATATAACAATGGCACTTGAAGTTGAACTTTTAAAAGAATGATTTTGGCACACAAAGTTATTTCAAATCAAAGGATACATCTTTCTCAAAAATGATTGATTCAGTCTGTGCAATCACGGCAACAATACCTGAATCTTTTGAGTATTCATGAGAATAGAATGTTCTGATAAAGTTTTAAAAAGTTTTCAAAAGGTTTGAAAAGTTTTGAAAAAGTTAAACTGGAAAGGTGTACAGTTAACAGCTTTTTGACAGTGTTAGATTAGCGTCCTGATAGTCAATCAACGTCCCGACGCGTAAAGCCAACTTTTGTCATTTTGTTCCTTGAGAGCACTCTTACAACGTGAGCATCATACTGAACTGTGAAGTGAAGGCACTTCTGAAAGTAAGCGTTTTGACTTACTTAGGACTTTTAGAACCATAAAGACGCTACTGGAGCGTAAGCGTCCTAATTTTAAAAAGAGTTAAAATATAAGAAAATAATGAACGAGTTGATAATCAATCAACGTCCTGATATGTTTAAAAACATTTAGAACTTAGAAAGTGACCAACGTGCTGATGGTTTTTAAAACAAAATATCATAAGGGTGTTAATATACCGTAAGCTTCCTGATGGTCAAAACATCTAAGTTCAATTAGCGTGCTGATAAGTTCATTTGGTTGAATCAATGAGGGCGCTACTGAAGACGTAAGAATCCTGATAGATATGAGCATTTTCAACCTAGAACCTTATGAGCGTCCTAATGTGTCATCAGCGTCTTGACTTATCAAGTACAGGAAGGCGTTGTTGAGACATTGGCGTCCTGATTAATGTATCAGCGTCCTAATGGACATTTAAAATAGTTTTGATACTTTTCAACTTTTAAAGCTCGATTAAATAGGATTAAACACTCGGTATTTTTTAATCAAATCAATCATTGAAAATTCATTGTGAGTGATTGATAAAATCAACAAAAAATATTTCGAAATCAAATCGACTAAACCATGCAATCGTGCATATTTGCTAAATCATATGATAACAGAGATTCTACAACCTAAACACAATCTAATAACTCAAAGATATGTCTTCAAACAATCATGGTCTTCAGTTTGATCTTGATAGCTTTTTCACCATGCATTATCAAGTCTTTGGGTGAATCTTCATGTAAGATTAGATGTGTAATGCATATAATATAATCATAATCATAATGTGGTTTGTAATCATCAAAATATTTTTTCTCATTCAGATCATGAGGGCAATTAGATTAACAAAAATAACCTTATAAATCTCAAGTTACAGGTGTAAGACCTACCTACACTCTTGACTTTATAGGTGCAAGACAACCTACACTCTTGGCTTCACAAGTGCAAGACAACCTACACACTCAACCTCATGAGTATCAGTAAACCACTACATATTCAAACTTAAAAAAATAACTTTAAGCAACTGATACAATTGCAGCAATACAACTCGATACAGATAAAAATATACAATTCAATACAACTGTATCCTATGAACCTTTTACTCGAATGAACTCCTTTAGTAATAAAAGTATAAGTTTAAAGCAACTGGAAAATCGAATAAAATATGGTTTTCTTTCACTAATTTTTCAGAGATAAGATATAAAATGGAAGGACACAATGAAAAACTTCGTGTAGAAGAAAATTTGTTTTCAAAATAGATTTTGTAAACTTGCAGAGTTTTTGAGATTGAAAGTTCGACTAACTTTCAAAACGTTTTTAGCACAAATGATTACTTTTTGGTATGAACCAACTTTGATTCTAAGAATCTCTTTTATAGACGTTTTGTACGCCAAAGCCGTTTCATTTGAATTTGAAATAAGTTTTGAACGTTGAGTCAAAACGACTTGATTCTTTCATAAAAATGGTAAGTTTAGTATTTGTGAAAATGTTCTGGCTCAATTCACTTATCATGAGAATGGAAATGACAAGAAATCCACTGTTCACGCAACTGAATTGTCAATAGTCATGTGGCAGTTACTTTTCAATTTTTTGACAGAGTTCTATCAGCGTCCTGAAGTAAATTGTTCTAAAAATGCAATTTTTACTAACTTTATCAGGGAGGGTGCTAATACCACGTTAGCGTCCTGATGAGTGAAATTTTCAGAAACCTAGAAACTCAAGGAGGGCGCTAATACCACATTAGCATCCTGATGGCAACTACTATTTTTCTAGGTTGATTTGATGAGGGTGCTAATACTCGATCAACGTCCTGCTTTGAATGACAAGCATTCAAACCCAGAAATCATCAGTGTCTTGCAGTGTTGGCTCGATATTAAGTAACTAACCACTGCATCCACGCGTTGATGACCCATCAACAAGTGAAAGCTGAACATCAGAAACCTGGAGGGCAAATGTAACCACTATTCATTTCGGAGTGGAAGTGAGAACATATTACCATGGATTTTGTAGTAGGACTTCCTAGATTATAGCGGAGTCATGACGCCATCTGGGTCATAGTTGATAGGTTGACAAAATCTGCCCATTTTCTTCCAATGAACACCAGAGATTTTGTAGATAGATTGACCCGGTTGTATGTACGTGAGATTGTTCGTTTACATGGAGTCCCAATGTCCATAGTATCAGATAGAGATCCGAGATTTACTTCCCAGCTCTGGCAGGGGTTGCAAGGACAGTTGGGTAATTGACTGAAAATCAATATAGCTTTTCATCCCCAATCTGATGGTCAGACAGAGAGACTGATATAGATATTGGAGGATATGCACAGAGCCTACATTTTAGAATTTGGTAGGAATTCGGAGGATTACATCCATCTGTGTGAGTTTGCCTATAATAATAGTTATCAGTCCAACATCGGTATGGCTCTATATGAGGCGTTATATGGGAGGTCATGTAGATCTCCAATTTGTTGGACTGAGGTGGGGGATAACTGTTTTGCCTGTTTTTGTGCAATAACACACAGAGAAGATAAAACAGATTAGACAGAATATGAAAGCAATCCAAGACAGGTAAAAGTGTTATATGGATAGCAAGAGGAAGGCCCTAGAGCTTGAAATGGGAGACCATGTATTGTTGAAGGTCTCACCACAAAAAGAGCATACTAGATTTGGGGTAAAGGGGAAATTAGCTCCTAGATTTATTAGACCATTTGAGATCCTTGAGAGGATTGGTCTTGTTGCTTACATGTTAGCCTTACCACCTTAGCTGGTAGCAGCTCATAACGTATTTCATGTTTCGATGATGAGGAAGTAATATCCAGATCCTTCTCATGCGTTAGACTAGTAGCATCTAGAGTTGTGTAACGCCTCATAAATTGGTTAATAGGATATGTTGACTTGTACGTATAGTAAGATGAATTTATACGCGTATATGTACAAGTATTGGATTTAGAATAGTGAAAATACAAGTATGATAGGTGGTTGGTACACTAGGATGCTAGTGGTACAACCCATACTTAGTGAAATTTCAAATCTAGAAGTGCGCTCCAGTGGTGAAACTCGAGAGCACTGTTTTTCAAAACTTTCAGAGAAGTACGTTCCTAAGGGGGAGAAGCGCGCTTCTCACTAGAAAATAGAGAAAAAGTACTTTCTGGGAGCGCAGAAGCGTGCTCCTCATGACCTGACAGTTTTTTAAAAAAAATGGACGGTGAGGTGGTTTCGCAAGTTTTAAAACACAATTTTTGTCATTTTTCAACTATTCTGAGCTGAGAAGAGAGATAAATGAAGGAAAAGGAAGAACGGAACCAGGGTTTGCTAATCTAAGGTGAGTTTTGGTCCTTTTTCAATGAAATTTGCGTAGTTTTATTCCTTGCAAAAAGTTATTCAACATATGTCATTTTTGTAGAGTTTCAATAATTGAATTTGTGGATTTGGGAAACATGAATTGAGTTTGGCAGTGTGGATTTTCGTGGGAAATTGATAGGAAAATGTTCTTGTTGTTCTTGTTTTCAAATTGGTGCGAAAAGAAGGGATTTTCATGAAGGAAAACCCCATTTCTGCAGTTACAAGCAGCTGAGGGTTTGGAAAATATTTTCTAGGTATTTGATGTGTGTTTGAACTGGAAATGATTGGTTGTTGTTTATGTGTGATTTATAGCAAGAATTAAGGGTTAGATTGGTGAATTGAGCAAGTTGGGAGTGAGCAGCTAGTGTATTAACCAATAGACATTTCGTTGTCCGTGAGTATTTCTTAACTTTGGTTCCTTATATATGGCATTGTATAATAGAAATTGTGTTATAAATCATGAATATGTATATGCATATGCATTGCTTTTAATTTACGAAAAATGTTTGACATAGGAGCATGTTTTAGACTTGCTAGAACAAGTTAAAACATAAGATCATTTTCGGAAGTCAGTCTCGCATGAGTATTGATTGAACTCATGAACCGAGTGATGTTTTCTTAATGGAATTAGGAATAAGCCCTAATTTGAAATGATCTATAACAGAAAATTGGGTAATAAGAGGTTTATTACATAGACTCCTTAGAAATGCATAATAAGGAGTGTGTACCAGCTTTATTACCAGCACGAGGGAAATGGATATGTTCTTGTTGAAAATGTGCATTGATTTAGAAAGATATTGCATATAAAATACTTTATAAGCATGTATGTATTGTGAAAGATTGCTTACATGTTTTGAATGAGATTTGAATGTGTTTAATCCACATGTTTCTTTTAAATGCATATATGATGTCATAGTTAGGAATATTCACTGAGCTGTGGTTGCTCACCCTATTCTCAAACATTTCAGGTTCAGATCGCAAAGGCAAAGAAAGGTGTGTGAAGGATAGAGAATCCTTCTTTTTTTTGCAATTTATATAAATGGTTTGAGAGTATTTTAAATATTATTTTGAGTAGTAGTTATGTAAATAACATTGTCTATAGTATATGTATCACATAGTTGAGAATGTGAGGGCATGGATAATTGTTTATGGAATGTATATGTGAGTTTTTGAGGTTTATATGGGTGAATGGAAATGGAATGATTTTATTTATATTGTGATTTGTTTGGTTGTGAGAAAATTAGGTTGTGATATCATGAATAAATAAAGGAGACTCTGTCAAAATTTCAAGAAAAAGTTTTGGGTGTAATTATGAGGTCAGGCTGACAGGGTACTATGTATGTCGTCATATGACATATATAATATTCTATGTCAGTCATGACGTCACTCATACGGAGTGGGTCACGACAAATTGAGAAGGGATTGGACATATGATGAAATGCCAACAGTGGTCCTTAACAGGAAGGTGTAGAAACTTAGGAATAAAGAAATTCCTATGGTTGAGGTCAAGTGGCAATTTCATGGTGAGGAAGAGTATACTTGGGAGCGTGGAGATTACATGAAAGGAGCATCTCTCAGACTTTATGAAATGAGGTATGTTCTCTACTTTTAAATTTTGAGGATGAAATTTCTTTTAAGGTGGGGAGACTGTAACAACCCTCATTTTCATGAAATTGGATACCCAAATCGGTGTAAGACATTGACCTTAGTGTGAGTCATTGCATGGTGTTTTGTATGTGTAAATAGGTGTCTTAGATGTATATTATGTTTGTGTATATGCATGTACGAGTATAAGTAACTATAACTTACTTTTACGTGTATAAAAGTTGACAGGTGGGTTAACTCAAAATTGGCATGTTAAAAATGGTTAATTATATCACAAATAAGTGCAGAGTTTGCCTTTACATACATTTTGATATAGAATACATGTATGTTTCGCGTTTGGTTGGTAGTTGAACTGACAGAGAAAGAATAGGAAAAACAATCGAACCAGTTGACTAGATTTGAGCAGTTGGGCCCCACCTCTTGGGTGAGGCGGTGGCTCGCATTTTTAATCGATTTTAATCGACTTTTTCTGCCGTTTTAGTCCATAATAGACCAAAAAACGCAGAGAAGGAAGGGGAAAGGGGTTTTTGATCAAATCTTGGCCAAATTCACACTTTGGTAAGTGTTTTTCATCCAATTTCTTCTTGAAAATGATGTTTAAGCCAAATGTAACATTTCCTTCGGACTAATTTTGTTGTGGAAATTGTTTTATGGTGTTTCCAGAAATGGGGTTTTGACCCAAATGGACTGAAAATTAGTTAGAAGTGTTGATTAACACTCCCTAGGTTGTAGAAACACTAAATCTAAGATTCTTATGTGTTGGATCATAGTTTCGGTGCCAGCATAGTTGTCAGAAGCCAAATTTGACACAGGTGACCTTTAGAACCTTGTTAAACCCCAATGGAAATACAATTTGAGACCATTTATTTGTAGAGGGATCAATTTCGAACATTTCGATATCAAAACCATGATTTTTGGATATCGATTACTATTTTTAAGAATTTGTTGAATGATTCTGGTGTACACATTGGAATTTGAAATTAGTGAAATAATAGATGAAAGGTTTTAAATTTTTATACTTCATTGTAAAATGATATTTGAAATGTTTCAAAGGAGTATTTGGAGACTTTCATGAGACCAAATAGTGTTAGTTGAGTATTTTTGAGCTTGTATATGCACATGGTGTGTTATATGAAATATAACTTGATGAATTATGAATAAATGAATCATGCAGGTGATATTAGAGGGTTGTGATACACTTGGTTGAGAGTGTGGAGTTTAGCTTATGGCGGTTGTTGTGAGTAGAATTTCAGTTATATTGTTATTTATGTCATCCTATTATATTTGAATGCTTGTTCATGCATGCTTATGAAAAATGGCATGGTGTGATTTAAATAGGGAAAAACCCTTTAATTCATGTGAATTAATACTAAACATGAATTAAAGAAGAGTTTTATAAATCTTCAATGTTGGTCATATGGAAGGGGTGTTATTTATTATTTGGCAGGGTCACCTGATCAGTATTGGGTTTATTCTTCGAAAGGTGCGGAGATAGACTTTTAACAATGTCATGGAGAACTCACGCTAGGGTATTAGGTGGACTCCATATTAATGACCACCGATGGTAGTTATTCCAGTTAATAATTTAAAATGTGACACAAGGTTGAGGTTGAGGTTGAAAGGTGTTCCCATGGGTTATATGCCTAATGAAACTTTGGGACACTCTTCACATTACTGGAATAAAGGCGATTAAGGTGTTATTTTAAGTTGCATTGATTATATGATAACTTGAATTTGTTATATATTGTTATGCATTGTTATATTTCATATCAAGGAGCATGCATGCATACATGGGATGTTAGGTGTATAAATGATGATATAATTAAATTCTATTCACTCGGCATCGTTTGTTCAACCTTTTCACATTTTTCAGGTCCTTCAGGAGTTGATAAGGGCAAGGGTGTAGCCTATCAGTAGGAACTGAAGCCTTGCCAGAAGATTCCATTTTGATGTAGGTGACTGATACAGGATATATATATTTATTTTTGTTACTTTGTATTATGTAAATATATATATCACCCCACACTTATAATATAAATAGATGTATGATCTTGGTATGGAGTTCATGTTAGGTAAAGGCATTATTTGACATGGATGGTTATGACAGGTGTTTAGTATTTTGTGGTATGAATGGAATTATGATAGAATATGGATGATGTTGATTTTGAATTGTGATATTGGTGGATAATGGTATTGTTTATTGGGTTGATGATGTGATAGATGATCTATTTACAGGGAAGACTCTATCTGAGTCTGGTTGAGGCTTAACAGGGATCTAATGGTTCTATGGTGGACAGGATGGTTAGATTCTTGTGCCGATCAGGTCACGGACATCACCTAAAGAGGAGTTGAATTAGGTATTTTGATCAATTAAGTCAATTTTAAATTATCTTATGTTAATTTTGTGTGATCCTTAAATTTGTTGAGACATTTAATCAAATAGATCATGTACAATGGTAAAGTGCAAAAACCAAGATTTTTACGTGGTTCGAAAATATAATTTCCTACGTCCACGCTTAGAGAAAATCTCTCTAGGATTTTGCTATCTCAGATTTACTTATCGGGTGTGAATCAAACCGTTACAATTGTCTTTTTACAGGTTCAAGACAAACATATCCTTTTACAGGCTAAGAATGAACCGTCTACTTCTTTTTGCGGGATAAAAAGAACCTAAAATATCTTTTTGTGAGATAAAAATGAACCTACAATATCCTTTTCTGGGATAAAAATGAACTTAACTTTGATTCCAACCTTGGAATCTTAAGTGAATCAAGTTCATTTGACTTGATTGTTTCAATCTTGAAACAAACCAAAACTCTAATTACAATTATTACAATAAAGCTCAAGATATAACAATTTCAATCACTACAAAATATGAAATTAAAGCTCATGGATTGAGAAAACTTACAACCATATACCTTTCATGTATCTTATTGCCCATTTGAATGATGTTGGCAAAATGTGCATGATTGATGCAAAAGTTGAAGCTCCAAAATCACCAAGATGATTTTTCATTCAAATGCTCTCTTTAGGTGTTTTGAAAATGAGAAGAGATAAAAGACAGAGTTTAAAGTTCATTATCTCGTTTTCTCACAAAAACACTTAAACTTAGAAAATTCTAGATTTAGAAATCAAGCACTAATTTCCCTAAGAGTCTAAGAGGTTTCTCTCAAAAGAAAATTTCAAATTGAAGCTTGAAGAGAAATCCAAAAAAGAGAGATACTAAAATGTTTGTAAAAACATTTGAACACTTGTTGAAAACAATTTTGACACTTGAATGATTTTTCTCAAAACCAAGTTAAAAAGATTTTGTAAAAACTTGAATTTTCTTTTTGAAAATAAGGAGAACAAAAACATTAACACAAGTTTCAAAAACATCAAGTGCTTAAAATCTCTCAAAATGATCTTCTCAAAAATTGAAGATTAAAGCCCATGAGATTTCTTTAATGTAAGAGAAACTTCAAAGATTACTTGAAGGATGATGAACACTTAAAAATCAAAACATTTTTCTCTCAAATCAACAAAACACATGAACTTGTGAAAACTTGTTTGATTTTGATAAACAAGAGAACACACAAATGCACAAGTTTCTAAAGATTTTGCAAAAGTTGCTCACAATGAGCTAAGGCACATATTTATAGATATCCCCGAAAAAGTAGGAAATGCATTTCCCTAGAAGGAACCACGTTTCTATTGGAAATGACTTAAAAATAGCTTTCTTGTTTCACAAGGACTGGAAATATAGGAAACGCGTTTTTATTCAAGAAAACGCATTTTTGTATGTCCAATTGAGAAACTTATCTCTGGACAGCAAAGAAACGTGTTTCTTAAGGAAGAAATGTGTTTTTGCTTACACAAAAACTGATTTTTGAGTTGTTTGAATTTTTTTAAGTTCAAAACATGTTTTATCGATTAAACAAGTTCAAAAATACTTAGAAACACAAAATACTTGAAACAATTTTGATGAAAGTCAAAAGTTTGACTAATATGAAAACTGGTTTAACTAAACAAAACAATGATGATTTGGAAAACATTTTGATAAAATAGAATTATGAATGCATGCATGGAATGGTTTGAAAATAAATGAGCAATATAGAGACAAGAAATATTACAACCTAGTTCTAAGTACACTTGTAAGCTCTCATCCTTTTGTCTTAAAGTCAACACGTCCAATGTTTTGCTTTTGACTTTGTTTGATCTACTAGAGTTGACTTGAGATCACTTGAATATTGTATTGACCTTTTATCTTTGATCTTTGGTGCTGAAACATACTCAATTAAACCATTAGCACCACAGTTATATTATTTGTTAACATTAAAATACTTAAGAGAATTCTAAGTGAAAAATAACTTAGGTCAACAAGACACTCCTGGTGGGGCATAGGAAGGGGGTCCTAACTAAAAACGTGCTATAACAGTCAATAGTGCACTACTATGAACCCTCGCAACAGGGGTCCCTTTGGGAAGTCGAGAGGTGCGTTATTACAAAGAATAACACACTAGACAAAACCAAGATTTTCTGAGCTGTCTCAATCTTTCCAGAAGTGTGCAAGTACAATGAACAACGAGCTATTAGTTGTCTAAAATTCTGAACGCTCTTGGTCTTTTGAGTAGTGTTGTTACAATCGACTAGCATTCTAGTCCAATGTCTAAGCACACTAACATTTCTGTGCGAAGAAAGTGACGTTTTAAGTAAAACTTCCTCTTTTCGTATCAAGTCAACCTTCCACACTTTATCGGGTTTTTTGTCCCTCTCTTAAATCAAAACCCCAATCATATATAAGGTTTGGTTAAAGCCATTAGAGACAACTAACACACACCATTTGCAAGTTCTCCAAATTAATTTAAGTGTTTTAAGCTTTCAACTATGCTAAACATTTTGCAACATCACTCAACTGATTTCTAGCTCTTTGGATTTGAGCTTCGACAATCATTTTCTAGCAATCCAAAGCACAGGGCCCTCCATTTCAACTGTGTATATTCAGTTAATTTGTAATTATTTCAAAATTTGTTTGGTAAGAATAACCTCAAAATCTTAATATCTTGTATTTAAATGGCTGGTTAGCCATTAGGAAGTTCCTTAATCAGGAAACAGTGTTTTTAATGGATTCTTCCCTCCTATTAGAGGTTGTGTATTGGTTTAATCTTTACTCTTAAAGTAAGATTTGTAATAGATTTAGAAAAAATCTTAAATGGGGAGTTCAAAATTGGACATAGGCTTTAAGAACCGAACCACGTAAAATCTTTGTACTTACTTGCATTTAGATTTATGCACTTTCATTTTTATTTGTGAGAAAGGTTTTAAAATCTTGTGACAAAGTTTAATTCAATCTCTTCTTGGATTCTAATTTGGCCATCACTAACCAAAAATGAAGAAATTAGGCCATTATGATTGGAGGAAAGCAAATAAAGAGAAAGAAAGGATATGCTAAGTGGTTCATTCTCATACCAAGCGTCCTCTCAGAAGCAAACGAAATAACCATTACCGATCTTGTATCTCATATGCTTCGAAAAAGTAGGGAAAGGGTCAAGCAATAAACTTCCAATGACTTTGAATATTTAAGAGCTCGCTTTTTCTACAATCCACCCATTTTCCAACAAACTTGTACTTGCTTTTGATTACTCTAGTCCTAAGAGTATGTAGCTCGTTCAGGAACTACCATAACCACTTAGATACCTATGACTTATTTTTCAAAACCAGGTTACCAGCCCCCAAACCCATTTTTTTTCTCTTGGCCTACACATTACCTCCCAATAAACCAAATGCTTACGAGAGCCCTCACCCAAACCTTCTCAGAAGAAGTCTCTCATCAAGCCCTTTAGCCTTATTGCAATTGTCGCGACCCCTCCTACTCCTAACTGGGTGACGTCACCACCGGCCCAGAATCTCAGGTAATGCCACTCCAGGACAAAACCTGAGGCCCTGCTAAGCCTCTACTATATGTGTCGTCAAAATACCTATACAATAATTACAACCTGTATATGACATCATAATTGAACCATAATATTTTTTTCACATTTCATCCACAAACAAATATATTATCCCTGTACGTTCATATGGTTCAACATATATAAGATCACCTGTACAACACAAATATCTACAACCTCAAAACATGTCATATACATACCTCACATCCACAATTCATCTATATGATAATCTATATATAATGTGATAGTTATATACATAACCCAAAATAACAAAAGAAACAAGATGTCCCAAAACCCCTGTCACATATAAATCCAAAAGATGGAAGGCTGCAAATCTGCGATCTAAACTTTGCCCTTCCCTTTTGAATCTGAACCTGAGAAAATAGGAAAAAAGGGAGTGAGAAAACAACTAGCTCAGTGAATAATTCTCATAAATAATTTCCATAAATGCACTTATAAAGTGTGAATGCCATTGAATAACAATTCTCAAATTCAAATGCATTAGTATAAAGATAGCATATACATGTTTCAAACTAATACACATAAACCATGCACCAAGTTTGGAAAATTATGCAAACACCTAAACTGAGGTCACCAAAGGATCATTCAGTCTACATACTCATCTGTTTCGCGACAACAGAAGATAGTTAGAACAGAACATCCAATTTAATCATTCTACCCTTACATTCTTAAGTAACGGAAAGTCTTTTCCACGGTGTACTACCCAAGTAACCCCGGCGACACGTTTCCTCAAAGAACAAGCAAATAGAAAGACAATACACACCACAATATTTAATCCAAAATACCAAGGCAATTCAATGCATAAAACCATTTCATGATCATAAACACGATGCACATATATCATAGATGCACACATTTAAACAAGTCAATTTTATATATATAATACCATAAATGGAAAGTAAAAGTGAGAAATACTCACAACCAATACCATGTGAGTCTTTGCCAATCACACACAAAACCAACCAAGATCACTATCTATTAAGATCCTGTAATGTCAGAATCATTCACACTTCATCAATATATATATATATATATATATATATATTCACATATATAAGAAGATATAAGTATCCAATATCCAATATCAATTTCTAGCTTAAGTCTTGCACTTAATCTTAAGCTATTACATTAATTTCAATACAATTCACATGGAAATGTTGTACTCCATAATTTCCAATTCCACATAACATAATCCATTCTCTTTCCAATGTACTCATACTATGTGTATTCCATTAATTTAAGCACATGCTCATCGTCTCCATCATATTAGGATCATCATAATCATAGTAGAATTATCATAATTTAGCACATATGAAAACATTAATTAGCCCAATTCATACTTAATTACATCAATTAGGTCTAACTCAAACAACTTGATGCCTTAATTGGATACAATTCATCTCAATTTGGGTCCAATATATCAATTCTCAAGTCAATTACATCAATTGACTTTAACCGGAGCAAAGCCTCAAATGTATGCATAACCCATATTATACTACACATGGGTTACCAACATGTACATTTACTAATTAACATCATAATTTGCTTCTAATTACCCACTTATTTAATATATATGGCATGCATATAAACCTGAAAATTCTAGACCAAGTTTTTAAACTGAGGTTATTTACAAAGAATTCACCCAAGTCCTTACAAGAGATGGGAAATTTTACCATCGATATACTCCAAATCACATCTAGATTCACATATAAAACATGCAAGCTTCAATTCAAACATTCATTCCTCCACCACTCCATCAATTTCCCAAATTGATGCAACCAATAGCTTAGAACCGTAAGAATAAGAGGAATTATAGAAAAAAAAAATCAAGGTTTTATACCTCAATTGATGGACTTTTGATGCAAGTAAGCCCTAGGCTCCAACAGCTCCCAACTTTCTTCCCTTCTTCTCTTTTTTTTTTCTTTCTCAATTCACAAACTCTCAAATGTCCAGCAAAAAAGAAATGAGCTTACATGCACTCTTCGTACCAAGTACATGGTTAAGGGCTCATTTATTAGCCACATGGCCTCTACCCAATCACAACCTCACATGTAATCTAACCTCCAATCATCAAGCAACAACCCATTTCTTATTTATTTATTTATTTATTATTATCTTTTTTATTTTTTATCAAGTCATCTCATGGCCCAATAGCCCATGCTTAAGTAATATGATATTCATATTAATGTGCTTAAATGTGTAATATGATATTCATTATTCTAATATGTTGCCCACATGAAATTCCTAATGCACATGTATATATTAAGATGGCCCATACATAATTTACAATATATACATATACACATTTATATTACTATGATCCATATGAAATGAATAGTACACACATTATTACTAATGTATTAGTATGCCACTATTAATGTCTTACTTTTAATAATGTGCATTATTATCACTATTAATGTTATTGACACCAAAAATAAAAATGTTAATAATGATAATTAAAATAGTGTGCATTGATAATCTATTATGGGCACGTAGAGTCGGGCATACACGTCATCATGACGTCAAGTAAGAGAATGGGTCGTTACAGCAATCGTCACTAGAATGTGAAGGATAGACATAAGAGCACTAAATGAATCGAGATAAGCCTCCTTCCTCTTAACAAAAAGCCCTACTTCCACCCATCCAACCACTTGGCGACCTATCTAACAACTAGTCCCAAACCCAACACTAAAAGGATTATCCCTTACAGGAAGATCCAAAAAGTTCATTGGCCAAGCCCTCGATGCACACTCTTAACACATTGGCAATTGTTTTAAGTTTCTGGCAATTCACATTTATTCTTAACAACTCTTTCCTTTGTTGATTTTAGGGCCTGAAATCAGACCAAAGCATGTCATAATCTTCATAGTAGTAGTCGCATTCTGTATCGAGGCATCCATCAAAAGAAGAATGTCACCCATAATTAGCTTTTGCTTCCTTCACAATCAAGGCTAAATCAATAATTTGTCCACCATGAACAAAAACACCTGATTATGGGAAACAATAGACCCTATCACTTGCCTTAATTTTATTGAAGAACCATAGTGATAATCTCCTAAAGATTGGTGACAAGACTAATTGGCCTAAAATCTCCAATATATTCAAATAGACCCCTTTCGAAGCAAGGCAAATATTCATTTCATTTGTGACTACATTGATCTCCCTATTCCTGAGAAATTCTATAAACACCTTCATGATCAAATCCCCTTTAATAGTAGTCCAACAAGTTTGGAAAAAGGTCATGGTAAAGTTTTCAACTTTGACACTTTTGACCTTTCACACTTAAAGACCGTGGCTTCACCTCATTTTCGTCAAAAGGTCGATCCGGCCAGTCCTTTTTTAACCTTTCTATGGGGTTGTAATTGATTCCAACACTTGTTTTCCCTTTTACCAGAGTAAAGATTGTAAAAAAACTCGACAATTTTCGCCGAAGTGTCATCCAAGTTTTCTGTGAAATCTCCATTAGCCCTTTCAATCTTTATAATGTTATTCTTACATCTTCTGACTCTTAAGGATATCGTAAAAAATTGTGTTTGCATCTCCCTCTTTTAAGTTTTAACCACTGAATCTTACTCTTTTGACCAATCATCCGCTCTTCATGAAGGAGCACTTCTTGGAGTTCCCTCCTCACTTCTTTTCTAGTTTTCACTATATCCATGTTCTAATGTTCTCCTGAGTCTTCGAGATCAAGCTTTTCAATTAAGCCCATTAGAGTCCCCTTCTTGATATTCAAACGACTAAAAACTTCCTTATTCTAATCCTTTAACTACTCCTTTAAGGCCTTCAACTTCCTCATCATGAATTTATAATCCTCGCCTCTACCCCAAAGCCCTCCAACTCACTCCACCACCCTTGGAAGGTTTGCAAGAAATTCAGGTGCTTAAGCCAAGTATTCACAAATTGAAATGGCGAAGAACCCCAACTAACCATATGGGGAAAATGATCCGAAATTGTCCTGGTACCCACTGTCTGAGCAAGATTAGAAAAATCAGTCTTCCAATCATAAGTTAATATGAACTTGTTCAATCTACAACAAACCGAGGCTTCTCTCATGTTAGACCAAAGGTTCATTGCATTCCTTAACTAGGGGATCTCTCAAACTTATCTCCTTTATAGAGAATCATACTTCTACATACTCTGATTTGAGTTGGAATTGTTAGATTTCTTTAACAAATTTAACCACATTAAAATCAATACCAAAGCAACATTTCGAAGCGCATATGACGCTTAACCCCGCAAGGACCATACACATCGATGAATCACAAATCTGCCTCATCCTTCTCCTTGATCTATACAGACACTGAGAACTCTCCTACAAGACTATTATAGACATTTAAGCTTCTGAGATCTCCAAATTAAGACAATGCTCCTTGATCTCCTTAACATTGGCAAAACCACCAATTTCTTGAACTTGGAGCAGCTCCAAATACTACTAATTAGGTTGCGAGTACAATCCATCAACTTTATTTTTGTAACATCACCAAATTTAGGTTTCCTTATGCAAAACTTTCTTAATAGATATCTTCTTAACTAAAGAACGACAACCACAGAGGTTTCAGGACATGGATTTCATCGAAACTCCTTAACCCCCTTTGTTTTGCACTTTTTCCATAGTTTATGTCAAAGTGTAGATTGTTCAATTCCCTTGTAGTGTCTTTCTTCCTTGAACTTTTACCCTCATATTTCCTCTTAAACATGAGAAATTTAACATTTCTATCCTGTTTTTTCCATCCTCATTCCAATCGTCAACAGCTTATAGCACGTCATTGAAATATTTTTGTTTCTTCTCGAAACAAAGAAAGCACTTGTTTTCTCCATTACTTTATCATCTGCCCATCAACACTTAAATAGGAAAAGCCCGTTCGCAGACCCCTATTCCTTTACTTCCCTTTTGAGACACTAGAAGATCAGTGATTTGGTTGAAAAATCTCTGTTGGAGATGATGTTGAAACTGACGAAAATCAGAGATGTTGAGAAGGAAAAAGTTAGGGAGACTTAAATGAATATCAAGTTTTTGGATACTTACTTGATTGGACGTGCCCTGATAATCCTCAAAAAAATTTGTTAATGCAATTTTTCCATAATATCAAGTTGAATGTTTCTTGTAGGCTCGTGCTCCTTATTGCTCATATCATCCGCAGGTCTGTGAAAATTGTTATGCGAAAGCATGAAAGAAAAACACGACAACAATATTTAACGTGGTTCGGCAAATTACTTATGTCCACGGGAGGCAACAATTGTATTCACAGGGATGATTTTGCAGTTGTAAATGAGCTATATTTATAGCCATTTACAACAATGTGAAATGAGCCAAATTCAAACAAAGCTGCAGCTTTGTTTTCAAACAAAGTTGCAGCACCTTTCAACAAAATTCAAACAAAGCTGCAAGCTGCAGCTTTATTTGACAAAAAACAGAGCAACCTCTTTTTTTGACAAAACAGAGCAACAATCTCCACCTTGGCGAGTTTCCTTCAAAAAATCGGTTGTTGCCTCCATTAGTGCCCTTAGGCACTCCGAGCTTGTGAAATGTTGATCAAGTCCAAACAATGTTGGAACTTGATCCCTGTAACCACCTTTGTAAGCATATCTGCGGGGTTATCTGCAGTTCTGATCTTTTGCAGAAGAATACTCCCTTCTTCTACTATTTCTCGAACAAAATGAAAACGAACATCAATATGCTTCGTTCGACTGTGATGAACTTGATTCTTTGCCAAACAAATGGCACTTTGGCTGTCGCAGAAAACTTCAACATTCTTCTGCACAATTCTCAAGTCTTTAGTCAATCCATGAAGCCAGATTGCTTCCTTGAAAGCTTCCGTTACTGCCATGTACTGTCTCTGTAGTAGACAAAGCAACTGTTGACTGTAGTGTTGATCTCCAACTCACTGGTCCTCCTGCCATAGTGAAAACATAACCAGTGGTAGATCTGCATTTGTCAAGATCTCCAGCATAGTCTGAATCCACATATCCGACTAGATGCTTACAGCTTTTCTTATCTCTCTCGAACTTTAAACCAATATCCACAGTACCATGAATATACAGTAGAATCCACTTCACTGCTTTCCAGTGGCCTTTACCGGGGTTGTGCATGTAACGACTTACCATACTTACAGCATGTGAAATGTCAGATCTGGTACACACCATAGCATACATCAAGGCACCAACTGCATTTGCATATGGAATGTTCTCCATTTGCTTCGTCTGATCCTCTGAATTTGGTGACATGGATGTACTTAGCTTGAAATGTGGTGCCAATGGTGTGCTCACAGGTTTTATGTCATTTCCAATGCCGAAAGTTTGAAGAACTTTCTGCAAATACTGAGTCTGAGTCAAACAGATTGTGCTTTTGGCCCTGTCTCGAGTTATCTCCATCCCGAGAATTTTTCTGGCCTCTCCAAGATCCTTTATTTCAAACTCTGAGCTCAATTGAGCCTTCAGTTTGTTGATCTCCACCGTACTTTTAGATGCGATTAACATATCATCTACATATAAAAGCAAGTATATAAATGTACCATCTTGAAGTTTGCGATAGTAGACACGATGATCAAACTGACTTTGGGTATATTCCTGTCCTTGAATGAAGCTGTCAAATCGCTTGTACCACTGTCTCGGTGACTGCTTCAGGCCATACAATGACTTGCGCAACTTGCAAGCCCAATTCTCTCTTCCTGGTACTTTGAATCCTTCTGGTTGAGACATATATATCTCCTCTTCCAAATTACCATGCAGAAAAGCAGTTTTGACATCGAGTTGGGCTAACTCGAGATCAAACTGTGCAACCAAAGCCAATAATATTCGAATTGACGAATGCTTAACAACAGGTGAGAATACCTCATTGTAGTCAATTCCTTTCCTTTGAGCGTAGCCTTTTGCTACTAGTCTGGTTTTGTATCGGATACCATCTGTGCTGGGAGAGCCTTCCTTCTTAGCGAAAACCCATTTACAGCCAATTGGTTTCTTTCCTTTCGGAAGTGGAACCAACTTCCAAGTCTGATTCTGATTGAGTGATTTCATCTCCTCATGCATTGCCATTTTCCACGTATCACTTTCCATACTCTGAATAGCATCTTTGTAATTATATGGAATATCATTTTCGGTGACTGGTAATGCATATGCAACCATGTCAGTGTACCGAGCAGGTTTGCGAATTTCTCTTCGTGGTCGACTGGTGGCAATTGATTCTGGTTGTTGACTGATGTCTGGTCCTGGAGCCTCCACCTCAACTGAGATTCCCTCCTCGTCTTCTTCAGGATGGTTGGATATCTCTGCTGACTTTTCAGGAGTTACTGGAATATCTAACTCCACCTGCTGAGGTAAATCTGGATCTCGATTTTCTTTATCAGAAACTGTATGCTTTAACATCACAGATTCGTCAAAAGTTACATCTCGACTTTGTATAATCTTCTTTGACTCAGGGTTCCATAGTCGAAAAGCCTTAACTCCTTCACTAAAGCCCATGAAAATCATTTTCTTGGACCTAGGATCCAGTTTGGATTCCTTCACATGGAAATATGCAGTGCATCCAAAAATGCGCAGAGAATTATAATCTGAAACGGGTTGTCCAGACCATACCTACTTGGGAGTTTTGCCATCTAGTGCTGTTGCAGGAAGTCTATTGATGATATGAGAGGCATATGACAAAGCTTCAGCCCAAAATGTCTTGCTCAGTCCAGAATGAGATAACATGCAGCGAACTTTATCTACCAAAGTACGATTCATGCGTTCAGCAACACCGTTTTGTTATGGCGTGCCTGGAACTGTGAAATGTCTGACAATCCCTTCATTCTCACAAATTTTCTGAAATGGGTCTGACTTGTATTCACCTCCATTATCAGATCTGAGCCTCTTAATCTTCCTTCCCGTTTGGGTTTCTACCATTTTCTTCCATCGAAGAAAGATATCTAGCACTTCATCTTTATGTTTCATGGTATAAACCCAAACATAGCGTGAGAAA
Organism: Paratinospora sagittata; assembly: GCA_035771175.1. Lineage (NCBI taxonomy): Eukaryota > Viridiplantae > Streptophyta > Magnoliopsida > Ranunculales > Menispermaceae > Paratinospora > Paratinospora sagittata. The sequence continues at coordinate 29,369,390 of CM069610.1, forward strand.
TCATCAATTAAAGTAACAAACTAACGTTTACCTCCCAATGAAGCATTTTGAGAGGGTCCCCAAACGTCGGTATGAACATAATCCAATGTTCCTTTTGTGCGGTGGATGGCAGTTCCAAACTTGACTCTCGTCTGCTTGCCTAAGATACAGTGCTCGCAGAAGTCAAGTTTCCCGGTCTTTGTACCTTTCAGAGAACCTTGTTTTATCAACGTTTGAAGAGCCTTATCTCCAACATGTCCGAGCCGCATGTGCCAATGTTGGGAAGTGTCTGATGAAACATCATTAGAACTGGTGCAAGCTGAGACACTTTCGATTACTGTGTGTCCATCAAGGAAATAGAGATTTCCTTTCTGAGTACCCTTCATGGCCAAGAGTGCTCCACGTACAACCTTCAGAACTCCACCTTCAATGGTTACCTTGTAACCGCTAGAATCAAGGACTCCTAGTGAAATCAGATTTTTCTTTAGATCTGGGACATATCTGAGTTCCGTGAGCCGTCTTGTCGTACCGTCATGCATCTTTAGGCGTATAGTTCCAATACCCTTTGTTTGGCAGGTATTGTTGTTGCCCATGACCACGACTCCTCCATCGAACTCATCCAATTTTGAGAACCAATGTCGATTCGGACACATATGATAGGAACAGCCAGAATCTAATATCCATCTATCAGACTGATTGTCTATAGATGAAACGGAGAATGCAAAATTTTCTTCAGCCTTCTGTGCCACATTTGCATCTGTCTTGCCCTTATTTGGACAATCTTTTTTCCAGTGCCCTTTTGGTGACAATAGGCACATTCATCCTTTGCAAGACGTTGACGTGATGAAGGTCCTTTTGACTTTGAGCGAGATCGGCCTCCCCCACTGGATCTATCAGATCCGTTGTTAGCCCTGCCTCTGGATACCGTCAAGGCTTCTGGTGATGCTTCCTTGTTATCGCGCTGGTCCTTCCTTCGATACTCGTTGTTCACCAAAGCATTTGAAACATCACTGAATTTAACCTCATGTTTACCATATAGCAAAGTTGTTGTTAAATGTTCATAACTTTCAGGCAAAGAGTATAACAACAATAGTGCCTTATCCTCATCAAGAGGTTCAACATCAAGATTTAGTAGATCAGCGGGAATCTTGTTGAAATTATCAAGATGCTCGATCATGGGAGTACCTTGCTTGTACTGAAAACGAAAGAGTTTCTTCTTCAGGTAGAGTCGGTTCTCTATGCTTTTTGTCATGTACTTGTCCTCCAGTTTCTTCCAGAGACTTGTTGTCATAGTCTCTTTCATGACAAAGTACTTCTGATCCTTCGCCAAACAGAGTCGGATTGTTCCACAAGCTTGACGATTTACAAAATTCCAATCATCACCGGACATATCCTTGGGCTTGGTTTCCAAGGCGATATGTGATCCTTCCCGGAATAAGAGATCTTGAACTTCGCATTTCCACATGCCAAAGTTGTTGGTGCCGTTGAATTTCTCCACCTCGAACTTTGCGTTAGACATCGAACTTCTTTGCCAAGGCCTGCTTGTGGTTGGGATTTCCTCCGCCATTAAGATCGAAGATATGTATGACGCCGAAAAGTATTTTAAAAAATGAGAAACGACTCCAACTAAGCTATATCAATAAGTTAGGAGCTGAATCCACAGAAACTGATTGCATGGTTGCGTCCGGAACGGTCGAAAATGGTGGAAACGAGTCTGACTATGCTGAAATCAGACGAAAAAAGGAACCGGATATGGTTGGTCAACCGAAAATGGATTCAGTCAACTGCAGGCCGGATAAACAGTATCGGGCCGGGATAAACAGTATCGGGGTCGGGATGAACAGTATCAGGCCGGATAAACAGTATCAGGCTTGATAAACAGTAACGGGTTGGGATGAACAGAAACGGGCTGGATGAACAGTGTCAGACTATGATAAACGGTGTCGGACTGTGATGAACAGTATCGGACTGTGATGAACAGTGTCGGACTGTGATGAACAGTGTCGAACTGGACCGGGTCTGGGTCGTGGGTCAGATCCGTCTTCTTCACCCGCCTTCTTCTTCCCTAGGCTGTAAAAAAAAATTTGCAGAGAAATTCCTGTAAACTTTGATCGACTCTTGGGAACTCGTTTCTTGTCTGTTTTTCTCGTCATTTATTGCGTTGGATTCCTGGAAACGAGAGCTACCTCCATGGGTGATCAGAAAACAGTTCTGATCACTGTTACAGAATCTCGAAATTTCGACGAAATCTCAAAAAATTCGACCGAGGGTCTGTTTTCTTCCAAAGCTTCACCTAAGCTCTGATGCCAATTTGTTATGCGAAAGCATGAAAGAAAAACACGACAACAATATTTAACGTGGTTCGGCAAATTACCTACGTCCACGGGAGGCAACAATTGTATTCACAGGGATGATTTTGGAGTTGTAAATGAGCTATATTTATAGCCATTTACAACAATGTGAAATGAGCCAAATTCAAACAAAGCTGCAGCTTTGTTTGAAGCTTTGTTTTCAAACAAAGTTGCAGCGCCTTTCAACAAAAATCACTGTTGTAGCCTAGGTTCTCTGATTCCTTAATGAAACTGCCACTATTGCTAGAACTCCTACCTCACCATTGGCTTTTGTGCAAACTTCTTGAGGCAAGAAAAAATGATTTGTTTAGCTTTGCCTTCGTGGTCGAAGAACACACGTTGGAATCATACCTCAAGATCACCTTTTCAAAGTCTCTCTTATAAAAGCTTTAATGGCATGTGACCATGAATGAAGCCTATAGAAAATACCTTTCGAATCCTTGAAGAGTTGTACCTTATTGGACTTTTTTGTGGTTCAAAATAGTTTCTTGGGCCACCCCTTATCATGTAGTCGCAAACCTTAACCCCATTTCCTCCTAGGTCATGGGCCTCATTAATCTCCATTTGGACCTCCTAAAAACTCTATTCTCCAAGTCCAAGAAAGGCCTATCATGCTCTACATTAAATGTTCCCTATTCTGCTAACACGCCTGACACTTTTTTTTTAACTGCATACCTTGGTTGCCCCCCATTTCTTCGTACGTTGTATTATCATTTTCACAACCATGATTCATTGTCAGAATCTTTTGAAAACATGCACAATTTTTGGTAAAATAGTTAGAAAAAGAGTTGCTCTCCGACATCTTATTTCAACAACCCTCACGCCCCGTATAAGAAAAAATATTTTGATGATTACAAATTACATTCTTATGTATTTTGTATACATGATGATGTGTATGAATAATTTACTCAAAAGCATAGTAGAAATGAAGTCAAGTTTGTGATCAAAATAAAGACCATGTTTATTTAGAAATATATTTTTATGTTACTAGAATGATTTAGAATTGTAGAATGCCAGTCATCATCTGATTCAGCAAATCATTCACTTCATGAATTTCTCATGATCTTTCATAAGTTTTCAAAAACCTTTTGATCTTAAAGAAAATGATTTTAATTGATTTAATTCGAAGGTTTTTCAACTTATTTTTGGACCATTTGCATGATTTCAAAATATTTGATTTGATCCAAAAACAACTCAAGTGTTGATTTGATTTAATCGAGTATTGAAAAACCAAATTTATAGAAAAACTATTTTTCAGTGTCTTTCAAGACGTTGATGGGTCATTAGGGCGCTAATGCGGTAGCTAGCCACTTAATATCGAGCCAAGACCCTAATGGACCATCAGGGCTCTGATCAAATCAACCTGAAAAAACCAGCAGCTGCCTTCAGGACTCCAATGCAATATTAGCACCCTCCCTGAGTTTTTAGGTTTCAGAAAAATAAGTCCATCAGGATGCTAACGTAGTATTAGCGCCCTTCTTGAATAAGTTGACAAAAAGTCGATTTTTCAAAACAGTGTATTTCAAGACACTAATGCTCCTTCAGGACGCTAATGCGACACTTTCAGAGTTTTTGGAAAAGACTATCAACCACTGCACTTTCTGAATCTTTATATTTTCGTGATTGCACAGAGATCTCAGGTTTCTTGAACAGTCTGAACATATACTCTTTTGTAAAACATTTTGACCGTTGATTTTGAAATTCAAATCAAGCGCCAAATCTTTCTGAAAAGCAAAATCAAATGCATTCTCTATAAATGTATTACTTTGAGTCGTTGAAAAATATACACAGAAAGAACGAGACTGAAAAATCTTTTGCGCAAACTTTATGAAAGTTAGTCTGTTATTTTGTTGCAAAAAATACTTTGAAAATACTCTGATAAATACTTACCTTTCAGATTTATTGATTCAACTTCATACTTTTTCACAAATCCATTGAAGGAAAGAGGAGCAATTTACCTCTCACTTTCAGCCAAGCTTCATCATATATTTATTGTTGAATTAGTGATGGTTTGAGGTTCATTCGTTGCTCTGTAAGTATTTCTTTGATTCTTGGTAAGAGAATCAAACTTTCAAACTTGTATTTGGTTTGTACAAGTGATTGTGTATGTCACTTTGTTTGAGCAAATGTTGCTCAAGCGTATAACAGTTATTCTCACACCCATGAAGTTGAAAAAGGTGTAACGGTTTGATCCTCACCTGTAAGAGGATTCGATAGAGTTTAGACAAAATTCTAAACGAGGAGATTAGGTAATGGAGGTAAGCAGGAGCCGAACTACTCTAAATCTATGTGCACTGTGTTATTTAATTGTTAGTTTTTGTCTTTGTTCATTAACTGTTATCACTTTGTTTTATCTGTAAATCAATTTTATTAAAAAGGTTAAACCTGCTTCGTTGTGCAATTCACCCCCCTTTTGGATATTCCTTGGCCAACAATTGGTATCAGAGCAGGTTACCCATCAAAAAATCTAACAATCTTTCATTATCTATGGTAGGCCAAAATCATAAAGACATTATTCTCGGTGAAGGAAACTCCACCAATAGACCACCTCTCTTCAAAGAGGATAACTACCTTCATTGAAAAATTAGGATTAGATTTTACCTTAGAGCCCAAGACCTAGAAATGTGGGATGTTGTGATGAAAGATTTTCCAACACCTACTAAAACAGTTGACGGTGTCACTGCCCCTAAGGAACTAGAAGAGTGGACAGCAAAGGAAAATAAAATAGAGTTGCTTAACAATCATGCTGTGAACATACTCTTTTGTAGTTTATCTTGTGATGAATTCAATAGGGTTAGCGCGTGTGAAACAACTAAGGAGATTTGAAAAGATTAGAAGTAACCCATTAAGGAACTTTGCAAGTTAAAAGGCAAAGCTCCAAATGTTAGTTGAAGTTTATAAAACCTATAAAATGGATGAAACTGAAAATATAGTAGAAGCTATTGCACGATTCACCAAAAATCTGAATGAGAGGAAGACTTTAAGAGGGAGTTATGATCAAGAAGAAATAGTTAGGAAATTCCTTAGAGGATTACCTAGAGTGTGGGAACTTAAAGCCACGACCATTGAGGAAGCTAAGAATCTAGCCGAGTATACTTTCGATGAACTATGTGGTTCATTGATGGTTCATGAGAATAAACTGAAAAATAACAAAGTCCAAACCAAAGTTGAGGATAAGGAAAAGAAAACCATAGCATTGAATGTAGAAACCGAATCTAAAACTACTTCAGAAATTGAGTGTACGGATGAGGATATAGCTATGTTGTCTAGGAAGTTCAATAAGTTAATCAAGTATTGATTTCCATAAAGGAAAGAAGTTTGGAGCTAAACCCACTAAATTTATTTGTTTTGGTTACAATAAACCAGGCCACGTTAAAAGTGATTGTCCTAACAAGTATAAAAAGAATTTCAGCTCAAAGAGGAAGGACAAGAAAGTGTTGAAAGCTACATGGGATGACACAAGCTCGAGTAAGAGTGATTCGGATTCAGACCACAAAGTTGCAATTTGTCTTATGGCAAGCACCGAGGTAAAATCTGAATCATTTGTTGAAAGTATTGATGTTCTTAAATCTCGTGCTAGTGATATAATAAAAACCAAATTAAGTAGAGAAATTAAGAAGAACGAGAAGCTCAAGAAAAACTTAGAATAAGCTCTTGAAGAGATTGAGTCTCAACAGAAGGATCTTGATGAGCTATCCTATAACGCCCGTACCTTAGGATGACGTCATTTTGACCCATAGAGTACCCATATACGTATGCGTATACGTATTTGATGCTCGACACGTGTTGGTTCGAGTGTCTTTGCATGCTTTTAATTTGTTTAATGCATGCGTAAAGTTTCAGAATGATGTCGAAACATGTCGAAAACGGTGTTTTGGAACAGTGGAGCTCGCTACATGGAGGAAGAAATTTCTGTCACCGATTACATCAATGACAAGATCTCCTAGATTCGTAGTCATATTGAGCTGAAATTTTGTCGGCTTATTCTTCTCTGATAGATCTTCATTAGCAACGGTGAAGATCTTGATCGGAGTTATCTACTGTGAGTTATAAGACTCCAAACACTATTTAACGGATTTGCAGATTTTCTTGCACATTTTTTATGTTGAACGGTTAAGATGTTAAATTGGTGAGTTGTTTGCAAGAAATTAATTATCTAATTGCAAGTAATTGCAGTAGAAAAAATTGTTCCTTTTTATTTAAGTGTATTTTCCATGTGGGCCCAAACTTTTTTTATAAAAGCAACCAACTCATTTTTTTTAGCTCACTTGCTCATTTTTTCACATTGAAAAAAGGGAAAGGAGCTTGGAGGAAGGAACCATGTTTTGAGCATACTTTTGACTGATTTTAGTATTGTATGAACCATGTTTCGTGTAGAGGTTGTGGTGGATCTAAGTAACCTGAATAGGCCAATTGGGGATTGAAGTACTTGGGGTGATTTTGTGGCTTTCTAGTGCTTCTTGGATTGGAATTGAATTGGCTAGGTCTAACCAATCAAGTGTGAGTGTTTCTTTTACTTGTGAATTCTATATGTGGCATTGTAGTATAAAATGTTTTAAATGCTTGTATAATGTAGTTTGCATGATTTATTGAATTCATGAACTATATTTGAGCATAGTCAGTTGGGAAAGCAGTTGAGTTATGTGCATTCCCTAAGCTTGGGATTTCTTATGGAATCCCATTAAGCCGACCGAAAATCCTCAATTGTGAACCTTGCAGAGGTTTTCTATGGGTTGTGTATGTTAGGATTCGCCTAGGCATGGTACTTGCCCTGGTGGGCGAATCCTATAGTTCATGCAATCCTAGGAATCCTAATATATACGGGTAAGAAATAGGTCGGGCATGGGTTTCGCACACACATGGCCCTTGTACTGATTCTTACTCAGGAGGTGTTTAGGTTGCATATGCATGTTTATAAATGGTATGCATTGTCTTGTTTATGACATGATACATTAAATTGACATGTATGTAATCTTGTTTACTCTCATGATTATTTAAATGGTTTTAATGATCTTTCAATGTTTTAATTAAATGCATATATATGTTGTCACTTGTATAGAAAATTCACTGAGCTTGTTGTAGCTCACCCTTATCCTTATCTTTTCAGGACCTGATAAGAAGGGAAAGGGGAAAGCTTATTTACGAAGCGTCCCCATACTTTTATTGAGGTAGGTGTTAGTACTTTTTCGCGTTTATTTTGATAAATTGTACTATGTAACACCTAATACTTGTGCTTAACATTTAGATGGGTTTGTACTTATGGTTAAGTATATTTTGTACTTTTGAACACTATGGACTTGGAAAAAAAAAATTCTGGTTGTCATTTTGGTATGTTTTTTTGATGATCTTATTTTATGTCTATGTGTTTATTGTTATGTATTTGGGATTATGGTGTGTTCTAAAAGGCTTATCAGGATATCGTGTATGTCGAGAGAGAATATATAAGGGGTTCCGTGCCGGTCATGACGTCACAGCTCGTGGGTCGTGACATATCCTTAGATAATAAAGAACTCAAACGAATGCTTAAAAAATTGGAAAATGAAAATAAGTTGCTTAGAAAGAAAATTTAAGACTTAAACAATATAGTGCTTAAATTTACAAATAGACAACAATTATTTGATATGATGCTAGGATCTCAGAGATGTGCATTTGATAGAACAGGAATAGGTCATACTCAAGGGTCAAAGCAAAAAGATTGTAACACTTTGTTGACCAAGAGACCTAAATGTCATAACTATAATATAGAAGGTTATATTGTATTAAGATGCAATATTTTAAACACAAAGAAGAGAAAACTTGCATGGATTGAAAAGAGTACTCTTGTTGATGCTAACATGCATGGACCCGGAGCAATATGGGTACCAAAGTCAAAAGTATTTTATGTCGTGTAGATGAACAAGAATAAAGATATATGGTATCTAGACAATGGATGCTCAAGACATATGACTAGTGATTAGTCAAAGTTTTTGTGCATGGAAAAGAAGAAAGGAGGGAATGTGACATTCAGGAACAACAACAAAGGTGAAATTGCAGGCATTGGAACCATTGGTAACGATTCTCTTTCTATCTCTGATGTATTGTATATTAAAGGTCTAAAACATAATCTCTTGAGCATAAGTCAATTATGTGACAAGGGTTATGGAATTTCTTTTGAAGCAAATAGGTGCATAATTAGGCATTTTGATAGTTCAATTGCATTTATAGCATCTAGACATAAAAACGTATATTGCACTGATCTTGTTGATATGGAAAAACAAAATATTACATGTTTGAATGTTATATCTTGTGATAATGCATGGCTTTGGCATAAAATGTTGGCCCAGATATGTCCAAGATGGGGGTGAATTTGACACTTAACAGATTTTAACCTTTCTTTTAAATGTAAGAAATATCAAAAGCAGATTAAATAGAGTATAGCAAATAAACACAATGAAAGTAAAAGAGAGGGTCCAAACAAGATTTATAGTGGTTCGTCCTCGCCTACATCCACTGCCTAACCTCCTCAGTTAGGATTTGTACAAACTCCACTAAGGATCTTCTTACGGGTGAAGACCAAACCGGTACACTTTCTCAACTTACTGGTGTGAGAAGAACCATTATACTTTCTCAACGTACGGGTGTGAGAAAAACCTTTTCTCAACTTCCGGGTGTGAGAAAAACCTTTTCTCAACTTCCGGGCGTGAGAAAAACCGTTACAACTTTGAGCAACACTTGTTCTAGCCCAGTGACTAACCAGTCACTAATATCTGAATGCAAGATGAGATATGATTCTTTTTACTTAGAATTAAGGTAATACTTACAAAGCTTTGGATTGAACCTTTTATTACCGCAGATTCAGCAAAATATGTATGATGAAGTTTCGGCTGAAAATTGGTACAAAAAAAAATTTGTCTTCTTCAATGGATTTTTGAAATGATATAGATGAAGATCAACTAATCCAAAAGACTTAATGTATATCAAAATATCGCGAGTTCAAAAGCAAAGAGTAGAAGACTAACTTCCAAAAGTTTTTGCACAAGTGAAAATTTTTAATACGTTTTGAATAGATTTCAGTTTTCGTATTGATAGATCGATTTTTTATCTGCTCTAAGGCAGCATATATATAGAAATAACAGTGGCGCAAAGGACTTGGTGATTTTGGCCCACAAAGTCATTTCAAAAACAACGAATACATTCTTTCCCGAAACAGATTGATTCAGCTCTGTGCAATTTATGGCGATAGCACCTGAATCTTCTAATTTTTCACGAAACAGGAATGTTCTGATGAAGTATTATAACGTTCTAAGAAGATTCAAAAAGTTCTGAAAAAGTGTAAGTGTCAGAACAATGACTGTGTTGAATTAGCGTCCAGATTGGTTAATCAGCGTCCAAACGCGTAACAACAACTTTGTCATTTTGTTCCTTGAGGGTGCTCATGAACTATAAGCGTCCTGCTAAACTGTGAAGTGAGGGCGCTACTTACTCGCAAGCGTCCTAACTTACTTTGTCTATTAAAACGACTAAACTTCGTGAGGGAGTTAGCGTCCTGCCTTGTTTAAAAGTATTTAAAGTTATGAGGGCTCTACTAACAAGTAAGCGTCCTAATAGTTAAAATATTTAAAACTATGAAAACAATCAGCGAGCTGATTCTGAATCAACATCCTGACAAGTTCACAGGTTGACTTAAATGAGGCCGCTACTGATAAAGTGAGTCCTGATAAATAAGTACAATCAACCTTGGATATTATCAGCGTCCTAATGTATTATCAACGTCCTGACTCACCAAGTCCAGGAGGGCGCTGCTAAGACATTAGCGTCCTGATAAGACTTAAAAATAGTTTTGCTAAATACGATTTAAAACTCGATAAATACGATTAAAATCTAGGTATTTTTGGATCAAAGCAAACATAAAAAATTTAATGCAAATGATCGAAAATCAACTTGACTAAATCATGTAATCATGCATATTGTTGAATCATGTGACAATAAAGATTCTACAACCTAAACACAATCTAATCATACAATTACATATATTTTCAAGTGATCATGGTCTTCAAGTATATCTTGATAATACGTCCACCATGCATCATTGAATCTTTGAAACCTTCAAGTAGGATTAGATATGCCATCTATGCAGTATTATCATAAACAGAATGTAGTTTGTAATCATCAAAATATTTTTCACGGAAGGGACATACTCTTGTAAGGGATATGAGGATAATTGGTTCAAGATAGAAGACTATCACATGTTAGTATACTTAAAGGAATTCCAAAAGGAGTATACTTAAAGGACAAAGACCATGTCAATTGGGCAAGCATACCAAATCATCATTTAAGAGCAAGAAATAATTGTCTACTACTAGAGCTCTTGAATTAATTCACATGGATCTGTTTAGACCAACCAAAACACAAAGCTTAGGTAGCAAACTACTTTTGGGCAGAAGCAATTAATACAGTGTGTCATGTAATGAATAGAACAATGATTAGGAAAACTATGAACAAAACTTCATATGAATTATAGAAGGGTAGAGCACCTAACATAAGTTATTTTAGAGTATTTGGATGTAAGTGTTTCATTCTGAATGACAAAGATAATCTTGATAAGTTTGAACCTAAATCAGATATAGGAATATTTCTAGGATATTCTTCTCATAGTAGAGAATATAGAGTGTTTAACAGGATTACTAAACTGTAGAAGAATCAGTTCATATAAACTTTAATGAGTGTGAAGCCAAAATAAATCTTAGAGATGAAATTAAACAAATAAATCTCAATGATGATGATGATGACCCCAAGATAGTTCGAACCTTAGAAATTGTCAATGAGACACCTTTAGAAGTTTCAAAAAACTCTAGAATACTTCTAAGTCACCCCAAAGATCAAATATTGGGTGATCCATCAAGAGATGTATCCACTAGATCTTCAATTCATAAAGATCAAGAGTTTGTTGCTTTTGTATCTCAAATTGAATCAACAAAAGTGGAAGACGCATTGAAGGATGAGAACTGAATTCTTGCTATGCAAGAAAAACTAGAACACTTTTTCAGAAACAAAGTATGGAAATTAATTCCTAGACCATCGCATCAATCAATTATAGGAACCAAATGAGTATTTAGAAACAAAAAGGATGAACAAGGAATCATAGTCCGAAATAAAGCTAGATTGGTTGCACAAGGGTACAATCAAGAAGAAGGCATAGACTTCGAAGAAGCCTTTGCTCTTGTAGCAAGAATAGAGGCAATCAGAATGTTACTTGCCTATGCTTGTTACAAAATTTTTTCCTTATACTAAATGGATGTAAAAAACACATTTCTAAATAGTTACATTAATAAAGAGGTACGTGTGGAACAACCTCCAGGTTTTGAGGATGCTCATAACCCGGAACATGTGTTCAAACTCCACAAGGCTTTATATGGACTCAGACAAGCTCTTAGAGCTTGGTATGATAGACTTAGTTCATCTCTTTTATATCACCATTTTCAGAAAGGAAAATTTGATCCAACTTTGTCTATCAAACACCAGAATGATGATATGCTCATTATTCAAATATATATGGATGATATTATATTTGGTGCATCAAAAAAAGATTTATGTAGAGTGTTTTCTAAGCTAATGCAAGATGAATTCGAAATGAGTATGATGAGAGAACTTACATACTTTCTTGGTTTGCAAATCAAACAAATGTCTGATGAAACCTTTATAAGCCAATCATCAAAGTATGTTAAGGAAATGGATAAAAAGTTTCAGATGAACAATTTAAAATCTATAGACATTCCTTGTTGTTCAACAATTAAGTTAGATAAGGATGATAAAGGAAAACCTATAGATCCAAAATTATACAGAAATATGATTGGAAGCTTACTCTATTTCATAGCAAACAGACCTGACATCATGTTCAGTGTTTGTGTATGTGCAAGATTTCAGTCCAATCCAAACGAATCACATTTAAAATGTGTCAAGTGAATATTTAGATACATAAATGGCACAACAGATCTTGGAATTTGGTATTACAAAGGTACATCATTTGAACTAAAAAAACTATGTAGACTCTGATTATGCTGGGAGTCTTACCGATAGAGAAATTACCTCTAATTTCTATCATGTCCTAGGAAATTCTTAAATTTCTTAGTTTTGTAAAAAAACAACATTCAGTTGCATTATCCACAATTGACGTTGAATATGTTGCAGCTAGTAATTGTTGTTCTCAAGTTTTATACATGAAACAACAACTTCAAGATTACGAAATTCATGTTAGTTGCACTAAAATATTGTGTGATAATACAAGTACTATCAATATATCCAAAAATCCCGTGTTGCACTCCCGAACTAAACATATGCAAATTCGACATCATTTCTTAAGGGATCACGTGCAAAACGGTGATGTGAAGCTTATTCACATTAGAACTAAAAATTAACTGGCATATATTTTCACTAAAGATTTACCAAAAGAGCAATTTATTTTTATCAGACGAGAATTAGGAACGTTCTCTAAATCAAACTTATCAACTATGTGATATTTTGATGCTTACACTACCTGCAAACAATTATTTTCATACATTGTAGGACTCATGCATTCGTATTAATTCATATGCTTCAAGGCCTACAATAATGTGTTTATAATCATCAAAAAGTGGGAGATTGTTGTTTCAATAACCCTCATATCTCGTATGAGAAAAGATATTTTGATGATTACAAACCACATTCCTATGTATATTGTATACATGATGATGCATGGATAATTTACTCTAAAGCATCGTGGAAAGGAAGTCAAGTTCGTGATCAAAATGAAGACCATGTCTATTCAGGAATCTATTTTTGTGTTACTAGAATGATTTAGGATTGTATAATGTTAGCCATCATTTGATTCAGGAAATTATTCACCTCATGAATTTCTCATGATTTTTCATAAGTTTTCAAAAACCTTTCGATCTTGAAGAAAATGATTTTAATCGATTTAATTCAAAGGTTTTTCGACTTATCTTTGGACCATTTGCATGATTTCAAAATGTTTGATTTGATTCAAAAAAAACTCAAGTGTTGATTTAATTTAATCGAGTATTGAAATATCAAATTTCTAGAAAAATTGTTTTTCAGTGTCTTTTAGGACGCTGATGGGCCATCAAGGCGCTAATGCAGTGGCTAGTCACTTAATATCGAGGCAGGACGCTAATGGACCATCAGGGCGCTAATGGTTTTTGGGTTTGAATGCTTGTCGTTCAAAGTAGGACGTTGATCAAGTATTAGCACCTTTATCGAATCAACTTGGAAAAACCAGCAGCTGCCTTCAGGACGCTAATGCGATATTAGCGCCCTCCCTGAGTTTCTGGGTTTTGAAAAAATAATCCCATCAGAACGCTAATGTAGCATTAGCGCCCTCCCTGAATAAGTTGAAAAAAAGTCGATTTTTCATAACAATGTATTTTAGGACGCTAATGCGTCACTATCAGAGTTTTTGAAAAATACTATTAACCACTGCACTTTCTGAATCTTTATATTTTCGTGATTGCACAAAGATCTCTGGTTTCTTGGATAGTCTAAACATATACTCTTTTGTAAAACATTTTGACCGTTGATTTTGAAATTCAAATCAAGCGTCAAATCTTTCTAAAAAGAAAAATTAAACGCATTCCCTATAAATGTATTATTTTGAATCGTTGAAAAATATACACAGAAAGAACAAGATTGAAAAATCTTTTGCGCAAACTCTTTGAAAGTAAGTCTGTTATTTTGTTGCGGAAAATACCGTGAAAATACTCTGATACATACTTACCTTCTGGATTTATTGATTCAACTTCATACTTACCTCTCACTTTCAGCCAAGCTTCATCATACATTTATTATTGAATTAGTGATGGTTTGAGGTTCATTCAATGCTCTATAAATATTTATTTGATTCTTGGTAAGAGAATCAAACTTTTAAACTTGTATTTGATTTGTACAAGTGATTGTGTATGTCACTGTGTTGTGTATGTCACTGTGCTTGAGCAAATGTTGCTCAAGCGTATAACAGTTATTCTCACACCCGTGAAGTTAAGAAAGGTGTAACGGTTTGATCCTCACTTGTAAGAGGATTCGATAGTGAAGTTTAGACAAAGTTCTACACGAGGAGATTAGGTAATAGAAGTAGGCAGGGGTCGAACTACTCTAAATTTGTGTGCACTGTGTTATTTGACTGTTCGTTTATGTCTTTGTTCATTAACTATTATCACTTTATTTTATCTGTAAGTCATTTTTATTAAAAAGGTTAAACCTGCTTTGCTGTCCAATTCACCACCCTCTTGGAAATTCCTGGGCCAACAAAATCTTCTTCCTCAATCTTCCTTTTTCCAGGACCTTCATTAGATCTTGCTTCCCAACCAACAACCTATTCATGGTTATATTTAACCCAAGCGTCCTTTATTCATCCGAACACATGATTTCAATACTTTTTAAACCATTACTCGATTGCATGATTCAAGTTCAACAATTGCTCAATTCCTTCATCAAACTTGAAAGCCCTCCCAGTTTGGCCACAGTGACTCTGAAAATATGGATATTCCACATGTTCAATGGTAAACCTTCGATCTTCACCCACCATGTTTTGTTCTTGAACTAAGTGTGCTCCAAGTGAGACTCCTACTTCCATTCCTAGATATTAAGAAGCATTTGCAAGCTTGTTTTCCCTCCTATATAAGCCACCACTTCTCTTTTAAGGGTGGCAAAAAAATTTCAGACTTGGATGTCTGGTTTGCTCGGCTCAAAATAAAGTAGATTCGATCATAATTATTAAATAACCAGGCTAGGTTTGGACAAAGGTTTTACAACTGGATTTAAATTTGGATCAGGTCCAGACAAAGCAATCGAGACATTTAAAAATTTCTCGTCTAAATTTTATCGTAAAGATTAAACTATTTCACATTTATTCATTTAAAATTGGACTTGTTTAAAGTTTGTAATCATAAACAATTAGAATTTTTAATTTTGATAGTTGTATAAAAGTACATATAAGAGAAATTTAAGAAGGAACTATATATCGTTATCAGTAACAAAATAACTCAAAATTGTATATACATACAGAATGTGCACGTTATCGTTATTAAATTTAATTTAGTTGATAAATTATGCTACAATTATAAATATAATAAAACTAAAAGGCTTATAATTCGGATAAAACTGCAGCCCAGTTATCAAACCGAGTCAAACCTAGACACAATTTATATGTTTGAATATAAAACTGGGCGGGATCTCGACACACTTTAAAGTGGTTAATATAGAGTGGTATCCAGACTTAGTTTTGAATGTACCCGAAGTTTTTCCACGCCTATCCTCTTTTTTGTTCCAAAACAACACTACTGCTTCATCTGCAAACATTTGATAAATCGTCACATTATACCCTAAGGTTTAGGAAAAAAACACTCTAGCCAATACCATTTTGGTCTCCTGAAATGATAAAATTTTTCGAGCGCCTACTTGATTTTTCCATGATTCTAACAAGATGGCTTTGATCATTTTCTAATTGTTCAGTTAAAATTGTGGAGTTTGTATTAGTCCCTTTGTATTTTTTTCTCATTCGCCTTCTTGTATTTGGCCAAGATGCATGAATAAGAGTTAATTAGCACCTGTAGGTCAATATCTAATGTAAACAATGTTCACCAATTTGATTCATAGATGTGTATTACACTACTCAATCCCTTTAACATAAGATGATGTTGATAACCTGAGTTAATTATCATGTTTACCAGTGTGGCGACCCCGGGCCCCGGACCACCAACCCTTCAGGGAATGGCGTGCGGAATGCCGGGACGGGACGCCCGGCGTAGGCATCTCCGACCACTCCTCAACTCCCGTGAGGTGGTTGAGACCTTACGAGCCTTATCTCAAGCAACGACATAATATCAAAAGGTACTAAACAAAACTACCCACCGTATTAATCATCCAAGACAAGAGATAGTCCATAAAAATGAACCATAAATAAAATCATAATCCCTACAGTCCATTAAAATTGACATACACATAAAGTCCAAAATTGTGGGTACAAATAAAAACCGTCATATGCCCACATGGTCTATCCAACAAGTCCCAACTCACCCATACTACAATGTGGTAAGTATTATAATTACATAATCCAAAATATAATACTTCATAATTTAAAACACAATTCAATCAAAATGCCTCTCAACCCACATCGAGGCTTTGGATTCTCTCGCAGGCAAGGCCCTCAAGATATAACTACTCCTTTGCCCTTATTCGGGACAGAAGGACCTGAAAGAGGAAAATGAGGGTGAGCCAACGGTGCCCAGTGAATAGAATTCAAATATGCTATCAATACTCATCAATAAATATCATGTATGCATGTCAATGTGTAGCATGATTAAAAGCTCATAATATATAGATATCAAGCATTTATAATAAGTTCGATGCAAGTAAAAGCTTATCAATTTCGATCCACATTCCACATGCATTGGGTTACTAGTGCACGACTATTTCACCGTACCGTTGATCCCAATCATGTTTATTTTGGGTTGCTAGTGCACGTCTATTTCACCGTATCGTTGACCCCAATCTCTTCCTTTCCTAAAACCCTCCTATGACAAGGTTAAGTCCCCCTATTAGCCAGATAGATGGGCCCAACCAAAGTCATAAGGTTTTCTCAAATCAATGCATCATTCAAAACATTAAAACACATTCATGCTTTCAACATACAATATATAAGTGATATGATGACATAAAAGATATAATCATAAATGAAGTCTACTCACAACCAAGCCTCGCGAGAGTATTTAACCACACACGACCACCAAACCGAATCAACCCAATCAAGATCCTGAAACATACATCAATATCCTACCATACATCAATTTTTATGCTCAATCACATAAACATTACACATCATCCCTAAATCAACCCACATATAAACAATAGGCCTAAATCCCATCTAATCTCATCATTCAACTCAAATCACATGACTTAGGCCTCTAATGCATAGTTCTCATTCATAAACCATTCTATTAATCAAAAATACTGATTTTCAATTTCTTAGGCATAAACATGTCCAAATTGGGCCACTTGATCACAAGTAGGCCTAACTCATAATATGGTCACAACCACCAAATCAGTAGCATAATCAACCCTAATCATGCTTAATTAAACATAAGTTGCATCAATTCAATGATTCTAGGCCAAAAGCATCAAAAGCCCTAAAATATGAAAATTTTCATACTTAGGCCATATTGCCGATTTACACTAGGTCACCATGTTCAGCCATGTATATCACTAATTTTGCATCATGGGTTCATCAACAATGGCAACTAGGTCAACATAGTTGACATGCAAGCTATTTATAAAGGTCTAAGTTCATATTCTAAATTTAGGTCTAATACTAGCAACCCTACCAATTCTCCATTTACTATTCTGTCCAGATGTATCAATATACCAACAGAAATATGTAATCACAAAGTCAACCGTACAGATTGAATTATATGAAGAAACAAACCTTCTGTCCAAATATCAGCCCAATCCAACGGTGGACCGAAAAGGTAAGTATATTTGATGAACAAGTCTCTAATCAGACAATTTCTCCTTTCTTGCTGCAAATACTCAAACTCAGATGACTATATCACACAAAATACTAGACGCATAAACATCACCACCGTCCAGAATACATACCCAAATTTGATACCCATCCAACGGTAGATTAAAGATATATACAAGTTTGACCGAAACGGCACGAGAAATCTAGACTTTCCGACCAGCTTTGTTTCAGAGGTTAGATCTCTCAGAAAAGACCTCTAATCAAGATCTCCACCGCTCAGAATGCAGAAATATAATTTGTACACTACGTACCCAAATTTTATGTCCATCCAACGGTAGATTAATGAGATCTATAAGTTTGAGCGAAACCTCTGATCAAGATCTCCATCGACCAGAATGAATAACCATAAGCTACGAACTTGCTGAAAAATTTTTAGTTCAATCTGACCATATATCCCAAAGATCCAGCTCTTTGATGAAAATATCGCAGAGATCTTCCTCCTGCAACTCCCTCCTTCTTTCTCTTCTTCTTTCCTTTCTCTTCTTTTCTTTCTCTTCTTTTTTCCTTTCTCTCCACTCACCTCTTTCTAGCACTTCCTTGATTCTCTCCTTGATTTCCTCCTTGATTCTCTCCTTGATTTCCTCCACTCATTCTAGCACTTCCTTGAGGGCATGGGACACTTGTCCACTTTAATGCACCAACCTTCACATGTGTTGGTCTCATACTACCCATACCAACCACATGTACTTTAACCAATTTCATTCTTCCATGTATTTTAGATGTCCAATCCATTTAATACACCAAATTTTCATTCTCATTTATCCTTTTATTCAATCAATCCTAACTCATATCAATTCATGGTTTAATGGGCCCATGCATAAATAATAACATATGCATTATAATTTAATTTAACATGACCCATATACAATTTATGATATACATATTTATATACATTATCAAGCATCAACTATACAAACATTAAACAACCATCAAACAAACACCAAACATATCAAGGCAACGCATAGAATTTGGGCAAAGTGCAATTGGGTTATGGGCTAGATGAAATAATTTTCGGGGCGTCACAACCAGAGTTAAGCTTGGGTAGTTTGTTCCCTATCCAGATCCAGATCAACCTATTATGGCCTGCCATGTGTAATAGTTTGTTACAAGTCACTATATATGTAAAGTGTTACTTTAACAGTTCACTGAGAATATTCAATAACAACATATTTATATTATCTTCTTCTTCTTCTCTGCTTCGTCTTCTTCTTCCCTCTCTGTTTCATTCTCTTTAGTTGGATTATATTTCGTTCATGGTATCAGAGCCATAAAAGGAAGAACTTTCTTCAATCCAAAGATAGAACTGCCTAATAAATCTCCCATCTCTATTTCTGCTTCTTCTGGAACTGCAAATCAACCAATGCCACCTCTTATGAGTATGAAACTCCCAAATCTCAACCAGCCCCTTACTATAAAGCTTAATAGAAACAATTATCTCTTGTGGAAAAATCAGTTGTTGAATGTTATTATAGCAAATGGTTTGGAAGATTCTATTGATCCATTGAAGTCGTGCCCACCAAGATTTCTTGATTCTTTGCACCTTGAGGTGAATCCCCAGTATACCTCATGGCATCGTTATAATCGATTAGTAATGAGTTGGCTCTATGCCTCTCTTTCGGACTCTATGGTCAGACAAATTGTTGGTTACTCCACTGCTTCTGAACTATGAAAATCGTTGGAACGGTCTTAAGCTGTTGTGTTTAATTCCAAACTTCTTGAACTCAGATCTGAGATTCAATTGATCAAGAAGGGAGGTCTCTCATCTGATGAGTATGTATTCAAACTAAAATCCCTAATCGATCATCTCACTTCTACTGGTGAACCCATGTCAGATCATGATCAGATTATCTATCTATTCCAAGGACTTGGATCAGAGTACAATGTTTTTATAACTTCGATTAATTCCCAGCCATTGTTACCGAGTTTAAAAAAAGTTCATAGCCTTCTTCTAAGTTATGATCTGAGATTGAAATGCCAAAATATTGTTGATACTCTCACAGTTCCTCAAGCAAATCTAGCTACCAACAATGGTTATAAGTTGTTTATGCAGCAGAGACCTCAACAATTCCAACCTTGACCACCACCATTTTTCTTTATGTCGCAGCTATCACACCCCGCCCGGACGCGCATAAACCGGCGGTATACTCGCGGACGGGGAGCGCATTTAAAATAATAACAATGGTAACAATAGAGTGCGCAGCGGAAAATATAATATACAGTACAAATCTGATTTCATTTAATTCAGAATATTTTTGTACATAAAATGGTCAAGGGAACATACTCCCCAAAATCCCCAATGAATAATACCAAGGGTACAAAATGTGGGCCCCATAACCTGCACCCAATCCACCCTAATTTCCTGTGAAAATTTGGATAATAATGGAGTGAGCTTAACGCGCTCAGTGGGTAAAATAGTTCGTGAGTATAACAATTAATAAAGTATACTTCAATATCAAATATCTTAAATACACATTAGAGCATCATAATCAACCAATATGTATGTATGCATGACACCGTCTCGTATTGGTTTGATGAACGTACATCGCCTGAGTTCACGTACAACTGTCCGTCCGGAAGTTCTCCCCTGGCGTAGCCAGGTTCTATTGTACGTCCCTCCTCAAGATCGATGCTTTGGATTCACGTACTGATGTCCCTCCCCAGGCATAGCCAGGTTCTCATTGTACGTCCCCCTCTAGAGAAATATAATGAATAGCGAGCAATGCTCCT
The DNA here is from genome assembly GCA_035771175.1 of Paratinospora sagittata. Taxonomy (NCBI): domain Eukaryota; kingdom Viridiplantae; phylum Streptophyta; class Magnoliopsida; order Ranunculales; family Menispermaceae; genus Paratinospora; species Paratinospora sagittata. The sequence goes on from CM069610.1 coordinate 29,389,997, forward strand.
AACTATTCTATGAATCATAAACCACATACGTCCCTAGGTGGTGATGTGTATGATGCCAATGCATGAACTGGTCTAGTTTACTGGTCTGGTCTTTTCTTGACATTTAGAATGACTTTGGCAACGTCTGGTGATCCTTATCAGGGTCGGTATCACGACGTGCAAGGTTAGGACATTCAGTATTACTTGTATAAGCTGATAGTTTTCAATAAGACCAACTATATCAGTAGGAGGGCGCACCCCCTCGGGGCGAACGCCAGCCATTATGGATCCATAATATTGTCCCATCCCGGTACGGCCACCGTCACACAAGGACGTCTCTTTTACACGGGATCATTTGTCCCCACTATTCACTGATAAATAGTGCAGGGCCTCCCTAGGAATCGAACTCGAGACCTCCCTTAAGGAGTCTGATTTTGCATTCCTAGTAACCACTGAGCCAAATCAGACTCCTTAAGGGAGGTCTCGAGTTCGATTCCTAGGGAGGCCCTATACTATTCATGATGAATAGTGGGGACAAATGATCCCGTGTACAAGAGACGTCCTTGTGTGGCGGTGGCTATACCGGGATGGGACAATATTATGGATCCATAATGGCTGGCGTTCGCCCCAAGGGGGTGCGCCCAATCCTAGGTAGGGGCACGCTGTGCAACCCAGGGTGTCACCAGGTGTGGGCGCACCCCCTCGGGGCGAACGCCAGCCATTATGGATCCATAATATTAGTGGCTACTAGGAATGCGAAATCAAACTCCTTAAGGGAGGTCTCGAGTTCGATTCCTAGGGAGGCCCTGCACTATTCATGATGAATAGGGGGGACAAATGATCCTGTGTACAAGAGACGTCCTTGTGTGGCGGTGGCTGTACCGGGATGGGACAATATTATGGATCCATAATGGTTGACGTTCGCCCCGAGGGGGTGCGCCCACACCTGGGTAGGGGGCACGCTGTGCAACCCAGGGTGTGACAAAAAGGCCTTGGTTCAGTGGCTACTAGGAATGCGAAATCAAACTCCTTAAGGGAGGTCTCGAGTTCGATTCCTAGGGAGGCCCTACACTATTCATGATGAATAGTGGGGACAAATGATCCCGTGTACAAGAGACGTCCTTGTGTGGCGGTGGCTGTACCGGGATGGGACGATATTATGGATTCATAATGGTTGGCGTTCCCCCCGAGGGGGTGCGCCCACACCTGGGTAGGGGGCACGCTATGCAACCTAGGGTGTCACCAGGTGTGGTATAACTTAGCGAATTACTGGCGCTTCTGTCTCTTCACAGCGCCGGGAAAATACTCATCAATAAACATTGACTCGAACTATTGCCAAGTCATATCTGCTGTGTTGACCCTTGGGTCCTCTTTCACTGTTATCCACCATGTGTTTGCCCCACCAACAAGTTGGTAGGTCGCTAGTGGAATTTCTCGAGTCTCATCGACTCTCATTGCATCAAGAGCTTTATTTGACTCATCCAACCACTTTTGCACCTCATTAGCATCAATGGTGCCAGCAAAAGTAAGAGGTTGTAGCCTCTTGTACTTGGTAATCTGATCGGTTTGAGATTCCGATCCAAATCTTACAGGTGCCTGAATCGTGGCAACCTGACTGGTTGCGGTCTCACGAATAGTCGTTTGAACAGTGGCTTTCATCGCCTCAATAAATCCGGCGAAGAAGGTTTCCAAGCTTGAAGGCATGGCAAAGGGTGCTGGTGGGGGTGGTATTTCCTGCCCAGATGTAGTGGCAATGTCGGGTGTAACTCGTGCTGTCGTCGGAGGTTTCATCAGAGAATGCTAAGGGGGAGCTAGAGGCTTAGATTTTTACCAAAGTTTGATCAAAGTAAGTAGGTTTCATGTTGTTTTCACTTAATCTTTGTAAATTATAGCAGTTTGAATAGATTGCTTCGCATGTAGGTTGAATCGAGTTGTAGAATTATGGAAATCATATGTGAAGGTGGATATTAAGCTTGGAAACTGAGATTGAAGGCTAAGGTTAATAGATTTCAGATTGAAAAATAGAATTTGATTCTTTGGTGTAATTTGTTCAACATACTTGATGCTTGGCTGAAATTATAAGAACGATAAATTTTGATTTGGACTTGATGTAGTTAGGATCTTAATTTATTCGTAGCATGTTTCAATGAAGTCTCATGGTGAAATTTGTGAATTTTCATTGTAATAGGATCATATATATGTAATGGTAGTAGCTTGATTTTGTGATATAAGATGGGTTATGTTACTTAAAAACGGACCCAGATGAATTGGTAATGATCTTAAATCTGGAACTAATTTAGATGAAGGGAAATTTGTTTGAGGTCAGTCCCTTTGTTTATTATATGACTTGAAAATGATAAGAATTGGGATTATGATTGAATACACTCGTTGTAAACAGGGTATTCCAAGTAGATTATTGGGGATTTTAGCTAGGTTGAAGGAAACACACATGATGCAACAACAACTAGGAGTTTTGACTTGATGTTAGTCTTTACTTCCCATGTTTTTTAAGGTTTCCATATGGGTTACACATTGTAAGGCAACACCTACAGCCCATGTCATGATTGTAGGAGTCTTTTTTAAGACGTATGTGTTGGTTAGGTTGTATATTAAATTGAGTTTGTAATCTAGAAGTAGTGAAATGACTTATGAGTTTGTGAATTGAGTTTGAAAGCGAAGTTGATGTGATGGAATATTCATGAAGTATCTTGGTTTCAAAACAGGTTGAAGGAAGCTTGTTTTGATGAATTTTGTTAGTTTGATGAAGTGATAGGATTGCCTTGATTATATTGTCAGTATTTCTTACCCTTTATGTCACTATGAATTGTTTTGAAATTATAAGCCTGTTAGATAATATATGCATTGATGTTTTAAAGTCATGAAATGAATTTTGAAATGGAACATGTCAATAACCTTTCCTAAGTGAGGTTAACAACATGAGTAACCATCTGATTGGTTATGTTCTATGGGAACAGATTCAATGGAGTTGTCGATGAGCACTCTGTTGATGTAACGACTCCCACCCAGTTTTGTTTTGATGATTACAAACAATATACTTGTAATCACTAATCTCTTTAACATAGTTGTTTCAGTACTAACTAGTTATATCAGATGAATTCAACTATATTGTTGAAGCATGTTGTAGAATAATTCTTGCTCGTTCCAACCACAATATAATTTGCATATTTTGAAAATCATGCATATAGGTTATCATACTCATACATATATACTATTATTATATTGATCATGTATGCATGCACACACACAATCATGGTTATTATGCAATTATATAGTTAAAATTGTTTATCATGCACATATATATATATCATTGATTATCATGCACTCGTATTACCAACTTTGCATGGTTTTAACGTTTTACGTGTATCATATTGAATGTATTGATCATCTATTTTAATCGATTGTTTTACACGTGTATATCTTTGTCAATGGTATTTCAATCTTGTTAAAAATGCTTTGAAAGTTAGTTTATATGTTTGACAATGTCTTAAACTCTTTTTGATAAAAAAAAAATCGAGTTTTTATCACTTCAACATGAAGGAATGCGCTTCTCTTTCAAGGAACATGCTCCTGTGCATTTTCCTGAGACTCAGATTTTTCTTATCAGAGTTTAAGGAACACTCTTCTTAAGAAAGGAGCACACTCCTGCCCAACGGACATATTAAGGAATGAGCTTCTCATATAAGGAACACGCTCCTTGATTGGAGGAAAATTTGAAAAGTTTCAGATTTCAAAACAGAAGTGTGCTCTTTCATTAAGGAACCCGTGCCTGTGCCTCGATCTAGTTTTTTTCTATAAATACCACACTTGCTCATTTGAAAAACAAATTTTGTAAAATTTGAGAACTTGTGTCGTTTTTCATACTATCATTTCTACAAGTCTAAAGCAAGTTCTTGAGTGATTTTAAACATCTTTCAAAGCAAAAGTTCACCTACATTTATATCTTTAATTCATATTTTCATATGGTTTGCCTAATCTTTTAAACTCTTTGAGAAACTTGTGTGTTTCTCTTGAGCAATCGATCAAGACATTTTTTAGTGAGTTCTTCACATCTTGTTGATTCTTGATCATCATTGAACGAGGAATTTCTCAACCATCATCACACATGAAAAATCTCTAAGCTTCATCCTTACCTAAGTTGGATAAAATCTTTCCATTAAGATTCTTGTGATTTTGTTTGAGTAAATCGATTTTGTGCTTGATTTGATATCTAAAAAATCGTTTTTGATTTGAGTACTACTTCTGAAACCATATTTGATCTTTATATTACATTATCTTGTTTAGTGATTTCATACATATCATGTGGTATCGATTCATGTGCTAAACTTACATCATTTTGAATTGATTTTCATTGATCATTACTTGAGTACTTTGATTCTTGATCTTAACCATTTGTACATTTAGAATCAACAAGTCTTGATCATTCTTGCATATTGATTCTATGTTTTATACATATTATTGTTGGAATCAATATTTGAATACATGTGCCTATTCGATTCTTGATTTCATATCATTAATATTTGAATCGATTGCATGTATTTGAAATCATCTATAACACTTCACATCATTTAAAATATTGTGGTTGGAATAGTAGTGACTATTCATTCAAGATTGTACGCTTAATATTGTTGAGAGTGTTTTAGAATCTCTCTCTTTATCATTTGTAATCTTGATGTATTGTTCGTGTGTTAGTCAACCGGGACTATATCATATACTTGTACAGCTCGTAACCACGTCCATCAGTTGATTACAGTACGAATTTTTAGCCAAGCCCTTGTGTTGGTTAATGTATCGACTTCTAGTCACGCCCGTAAGTTGATTAGCTAATATCGTATTGGAAAATCTTGATCGTGGTGATCGGGTAGTGGACGTAGGTTCAAGGGGAACCGAACCACTCTAAATCACTGTGTCCATCTATTTTTCCTACACTTCATTATATTGATTGTTACCTACTATGCACTTTATTTGTTTAATTATTTTAACCGAAAGGTATCGCGAAAATCTATCAAGTCCAATTCCACCCCCCTCTTAGACTATAATATTGGGCCAACATACTCCATGGTTGGTTCATTTCGTTAAGGAGGCATAGTTACAAGAAAGGTTTGGATTGATGAATGAGTAATTCGAGGCTGGTTCACTCCTTATATATGCATAATAAGGAACAAATTTACTCGATTACTTATAAGTTGGGAGATGAAATAAATAGGTTTATGGAAAGTTGCATTGTCTTATATTTGAGAATGATCTACTTACGTCATGTATGCTATTTGTTTCAGTTTATACATCATGCTATTTGAAATGCTTATAAATGTCATGTTTTATGTATTTGGAAGAATATTCACTGAGCTAGTTGAAGCTCACCCCAATTTCTCTATTGTCTAAGTTCAAATAAGAAAGCGAAAGGGAAAACAAAGGCTTGCGAGGCGTAGCTGAGTCCTTTCATTCAAACGTATGTGTAGAGATTTTGGTGTTTATAAACTTTTGAACTTTTGTATTGTATATAATGCTAACCTATACGGTTCATCACTTAGCTCGTCCCTAAATATACTGTGATAAAGTATATTTTGATGATCACAAACAAAGTAATTTTCAGTGCTAAACGAGCGTTTATCAAGAACTTATCTCAACACCTAAGGAAAAGCAAAAAGCCAAGGAACGACTCAATCAAGGAACTCAAGATCACACCCAGCGGTAAAGTTCGTTTCAATGAAAATGACTTCAACGTTCACATCCTAATTTCAAGATCACTTCACTCGAACGATTCGATCAAGCTTCAAGTTTTCATCCCTCGATCAACGTTCAAGAAATTCAACTATAGCGAACTGTCAACATTGAAGATCTCATAATAAAGAGTTAGATTTAAAGATTATAAGAAAATAAGAAATACACGGTATTTAAAGTATATCTTTCTCTAATCATTATTGCTCAAACGTTTTTCAAAACCATGCACAAACCACTTGCATACTTGCGTGTTTTGATTATACGTTTAATGGTATTTCAAATGATTTAATTTAAAATTTATCGAGTTTTTATTCGCATTTATCGATTATTTAATCGCTAGTCAAAATTATTTTTAAAGAGTCTTTCAAGACTCTAACGAGATAGCAGCACTCTCCTGAACTTGATAAGTCAGGACGCTAATAGTTCATTAGGACGTTGATAACGTTCATGGTTGAATTGAATTGATTTGATTTATTAGGACGCTTACTTGTATAGTAGCGGCCTCTTTTATTAGTCAACCTCTGAACTTATCAGGACGCTGACTCAACATTAGCTCACTGAAAGATTTATTAAGTTTTTCAAAAAATATATCTTTGAGGACGCTGATAGTTGTAAGTTGATTAAACTATCAAGACACTACCTGGATAGGAGCGCCCTCACCTTTGAGAATCAACTTAGTAACTTTCATAACATTGATTGTCCTTCAGCGTGCTTGTGTTTGGTTTCAAATGTTTTAAATATGCAGTAGGACGCTTACAGAGTTGTAGCGCCCTCATGTTTTGTTTTATATTTTAAAAGGTAGGACGCTTACTCGGAAAGTAGCGCCCTCATGCACTTAATTGTTTTAAAACATAGTAGGACGCTAATTGTGCATTAGTGCCCTCAGGGTTAAGTCATTTATAGTGTCAAAGTAAGTCAGGACACTTACAAGTTAGTAGCGCCCTCACTTAAGTGTTTTGCAGGACGCTTATACGTAATGAGCGCCCTCAAGGAACAAAATGACAAAGTTGATATTGTGCGTCATGACACTGATTACGAAATCAGGACGCGAATTCAATAACCGTCACTGTTCCAATAAGTACACTGTATCAGTCTACTTTTTCAGAACGGACCTCTGCACAAAGTCCTTTTTAGACTTATCAGAGATCTTCTCTAATATATGAATTAAGTTTTTTTAAAACTTTCTTCTTTCATGAAATCTAAAAGAACCAGAGTGTTAGTGAAAATTGCAGTTGCCATTTTCATAAAACATTCTAGCCATTGTGTGTAAACGTTCATATTATTTGAACTTCAAATGTCTAACAGCTATGTCCCACTAAGTCTATCAATACCAGCACTTAGGATCAAACAACTTACCAATCATTTTGTATTGTGTTGATATTTTTTGAAAGTTAGTCTGTGTCAAAATGTTTTTCATTTATCTAAACTTTCAAAGTATTTTTCACTGATACCTTTGCAATTACAAAAGATTTTCATATTGAGCTTCAATTATACTTCATTTTTGAAAATCTATTTTTACTGGTATTTACTCAAATTCTCAACACTGATTCACACTTAGTATCATTCTTGCTGAAGATAGAATTTGAGAAATAGTTCAAGATATACAGTTGTACTTGATTTCAGATATTAAGTATTGTATTGAACTATATCAGTGGTTATGTTAACTACCGATTACTGAAACAAAAGTTTTCATACTTATATTCTATCTATTTTGAAAATTGTTTGTGTCTTTGATTTACATTGATCCTTTCATTTTCCAAGTCAATGTTTTATTTGGTATCATATTATTTTCGAAGAAGCACTGATTTTCATAACACATCATTCATGCTTTTCGAAACTGCACTTGAGCAATACCGAACATTGAAAGGTAAGGACTGTAAGTGTATTTCCACTTAGCATTACTTATTTCAATTTATACATCTTTATAATGCTATGCACTAAGCTTAATTGTAAAGTGTTCTACTCTGTTAGAACCAACATTATCTTGTGTTGTAATGCTGGTGTGTTTCTGGACTAAAACAACCAGGACAAGTGAAGGTAGTTCACTTAATGATTACAGGGTTGAAATCATGTCAAGGTTATCTCTGAACCTATAAAAGAGAAATCGGTTCTTCCTTATCCTGCAAAAGGAAAACGGTTCTTCCTTATCCCATAAAAGGAAGATGGTTCTTCCTTATCCCATAAAAGAAACATGGATTTTCCCTAATCCTGAAAAAAGGAAAAAGGTTCATCCTTAACACGTAAAAGGATAGGTTTGCCATTAACCTGCAAAATGACAGTTGTAACGGTTTGGTTCTCACCCATAAGAGAATCATTTAGTGGATTGAGAAAACCCTAATCGGGAGATTAGGTAGTGGACGTAGGTTTAGTCGAACCACTATAAATCTTGTGTGTCTCACGTTTGCAATTTAGTCTGAGTTCTAATTTTCCAATCAATTCTAATACATTTATGTACATCACTAAGTTATTGGAAGAGAAGTTTAAAATTGACTACCCCACCCAATTCACCCTCCTCTTGGGTGGACCAACATATAAATATCACCTTTTTATATATATATCACATAGATGTGTATATTGGATATGTCAAGTATATGGAAACGATGATGATGGTATGAAAATGATTTTGATATTCATGGATAGTATGGTTGTTTTTTAAAAAAAAAAAAATTATGGATAATTGTATGGATCGGAAGGGTATGTACAGGTTGAGTAAATTTACAAGTTGATATACTGAGGATTTAGGTGAGGCTGAGCAGGATTACAAGTGTGTTAAGGTATTACATACTTGAGATTTTGTGTCGGTCGTGACGACACCCAGACAAGGTCGCAATAATGTTGGTATCAAAGCATTAGGTTTAAAAGCCTTATGATATTGTATTTAATTGTTATGGGTATAGTATGGGTAGTTATATCATAATTAATGTCGTTCATTATATGCTACCTTGACTAATGATCTCTTGCCCCTGTGAATTTCAGATTTTAAAAAGGGCAGTCAGGGTGAGCAATGAAACCAACTGATCAGGAAAGGGTCAAATGACTAGAAAAAATAGTGGCAACCCAGTAGTAGTAAAATGCTTAACTCGAGTTAAATACTAAGCTGCAAGGGGGTAGACCGCAACCTAAGGCACACCAGGGGTTGGCACTAGTAGTGTCGGTGCAGTTGCAAGATCACATGCTAGAAAGGCAGGGGTACCAGTTCTCGAATCCAGAGAGCATGTGGAAGAAAATGAAAAATATGAGGTGGTGATGAAAACCTTCAAAAGGTGAGAACCTCCTGCATGTTAACCTAAGTGGTTTTTCACTTAGATTTCTCCTAAGTATTTTGATGCTAACAAACAATATAACTTTTGGGTGCTAATGTTTTTATCTAGTATATTTCAGCACCTAAAGTGAAGAAAAGCCAATACAATATCAAAACACTTCAAGATCAAGAAGTCCCTCAAGCAAAGGATCAAAGGAAATGATCAAGTACACTCAAAGCTTGGACAATTGGACATCTTGAAGGAAATAATAGAAGAGGATGAGAGCTCATATTTAGGAATTGGCCTCTAGCAATTGTGGAAGGCAAGGAATAAGGTATTTCATGGTATAATGATCTCTCCTATGAAAGTTATTAACATGTCTAATTTACAATTCTAGGAGTACATGAGAAGAGAAATGCTTAAAAAACACACCTTTTTGACACACTTTTTTGACATTGTACTTGAGAATTGTTGGATTGCCTCGAATCACGCATTAATTGCGTGATTCGAGACAATTAATACGTGATTCAAGAAAATCCAACATCTTTATGTACAATGTCAAAAAAGTGTCTCTCAAGCATTACTCATATGAGAATTATCAACCCTACTGACATGCTTTTAGGTACTCATAGAGTTGTGCAGTTAGACAACATCATGGATAGGGATGGAAATTCTATTGTGATGCGGCTTGGAATCGAAACTCTTTTCTTATAGGGCTAGGATGGGTTCTCATTGATGGGTGGGATCAAGTTCGAAAAGATGAAAGTTGGGTTGAAGGAGGATTAATTTCAGTGGAAGATGCAAAGGCTAAGGAAATTTTAAGAGGATTACTATCTTCTTTGGATTGCGACATACAAGCATTACAGGTCTTCACTAATTATCTATTGGTGGCTCAGGAATTATCTTCTAGGAAGAGAGGGCTAGCGCATGTGGTGTCAATCTTGCAGGATATGTGTCGCGACCCTTATCCGGGTGACGTCACAACCTGCACAAAACCCTAAGTATTGTCACTCTAGGAAAATACCCGAAGCCATGCTCAGCCTCAACCTAATACACAACCAATAACCTGTACATACAACTTAACCTATATATGACAATTTATAAATTGATCCATAATTCTCCAAGTCATCAAAATATAAATTCCTAATCATGTCCATCAAAATATAAAGTCCATTCCCATATGTATAGATATATACTAGGACAAGTATGCATCTCCCAATATAAAGTCCTGTACATTTCATCATCACTTACATCAACAATATATTTATGTGATATATAGATTTTATAGTGTGATAGTCATATACATATCCAAAATATATATATTAAAAATAAAAATAAAAAGATTATCCCAGATCCCATCAACACGTACAACCAAAAAGAAGTAGGCTCGACTGTGCGACCTAAGCTTTGCACTTTCCTTTTGGATCTGAACTGTCGCAACCCCCTCCGTAGGGTATGTCATGATCGACACATAATACCATATATGTCATACATAGACGTATATGATACCCTGTCAACCTTCGTTCTTAACAACATACACAAAAATCACTAAAAATTTTGACAGAACCACCCCATAAATATGAGGTTTCCAAAAATCCTGATAATCCACATATATTTAATTCACAAATCCAGACACATGAATCAAATCATAACCATGTACAACATATCCATTCGTCTCACATGTCTATACATTCCATTATCATGAACAAGTTCCAAACACCATGAATCACGTGTCCCACATTCACATATACATAAACCATATATACAACCCACTACCATTTTATGCATATCGTAAGTAGTGTTATATATATACATAACCAAAATAAAGAACACAAACCCATTTCCCTGCACACACACTCACATTAGCAATCAGACAAGCTCATATCAACTCTTTAGAGCCTTGCCTTTACCTTTGTAATCAACACCTGTAAATATAGAAAAATTTGGGTGAGCTACAACAAACTCAGTGAGTAATCTATCTATAACATTACATATGGATCCATAATAAAACATAGAATGTAAAACAACATTATAAACCATATGCAAGCCAATATGAAATAACAATACATGATCAAGATAATTCATGTCATTTTTTACAATTTAAAACAATGCATATCTTCATAAAACATATGCCCACGATCCTGGTGTATGGGTTGAGTCTGTATCCTTCTTATACGTCTATAAGAGGAGAACCGGACCTCATCTTACCAAATCAATGTTATCCGGCAATGAGCGAGTCTATATCCCTACATGCATTCATAAGGAGAACCCGACCTCATCTACCGTCCAATCCGATAATTCCCAATATCATAGAAGGAATCATCTCATACCTTACTTCGATAAGCCTCGGTATTATCAATGCTCAATTTTCGTGCATTCAATCCACAATGCAATAATTCATAATATGCTTACATTCATAAAACAAGGTTTATATATTACAATGTCATACATAGAAACCAAGATAGAAATACTCACAAACTAAAATTGTTTAGGTTCACACACTTTTACACATGCAACTCAATAGCCTACTTTTACAGCACAAACACCTCAATTGTGTGTATCACCCAATCATCCATTCACCAAATTATTTCCTCCAATCTCTCCAATTACCATTTCTAAACCATAATTAATTGCAATCATACTTTAATTCACACTAAAATACAACAATTCATCACTTAAATGGGTTCCCAAACCCACAACTATTTTTGCACAGCTGGGTTGGTAGAAACTCACATTTCAACCATCAAATTTCCAAAATTTAGCCATCAACCTTAGAAATGATCAAGAGAACAATTGCACTTCAATTGCTCTAGTTTTCCAACTCAAAACCCACTTTTCAAACTCTCAAACTAACCATGGAAAACATGCAATTTTTCACATATGTGCAACAACTTGAAGAGAGAAATTCAAATCCATGAATTTTAGCTAGAAATGTGCAATCCTTACTTTAGATTCACCAGCCCTAGCCTTCCTCTTTCGTTCCTTTTCGTTTTCTCCAGTTTCAACAAGCGTAAATATGCTAGAATGGTCAAGAAATTGCGTTAAAAACCATTGCAAACCGCCACACAGACCAGTTAAAAAAATAGTCAGGCCCACAGAGAAACGTGCTTTTCCTAAAGGGAACGCATTTCTTTGTGCCCAAAAGTCGGAATTCCTTTGGGAATTTCATAAGAAGCACGCTTCTCCTAAAGAAGCGTGTTTCTCTAAGAATTTCCAAAATTTCATGCTCTCGGGTTTTTCTTACAGAAACGCGCTTCTCCTTAAGAAATGCGTTTCTCCGAGAATTTTTTGAAAATCCACCTTCTCAAGTTTTCATTACAGAAATGCATTTCTCTTTCTCAATTGTCCAGGTGAAATTTCACTAAGTGTTGGTCTTTTCATGCTATGTGTTGGGTCCAGGTATAAATACCACCCTATTATACACACATTCACCCTATTCTAAGGCCATACACATACGTATACACGTATAAATATGTCTGATAATACGTATAAGTCAACGTACGGGTTTGACACATACATATGGGGCGTTACATGAACTAACTTGAGAAAATAAGGAAAATGAGACAAGCTTCAACCAGCTCAGTGAAATATTCTCATAAATATAACCATCAACGCATTTAAGAAAAACATGTATGACATAGGAAATCAAATTTGCAAATACAAGTGCATAATTCAATTATCATACATTGAACAAACTATAACACGATTAACATGTAAAGCCATGCATAAGTTTCATCAAAAGCATGCATTCACCTCCTTTGAGATCTGACAATATAATTTTGTCTATACTTTCCCCTATTTCATGTTATAAGGGATGACTAAGATAAATTTATCATTTTCCCTACCATTCTACCCTTATGTTCAACACAATAAGGAATGTCACAGCTGGCAACGCCAATCCAAGTAGAATCGGCAAAACTTTTCTGAAGAACAAGTAATAGAATGGTAATTTACTCCGTTAAGCACTTTGCCCAAGTTGCCTAGAACATCTCCGAAGTCAAAATCATTTCATAAATGTAAATACAATGCACATATATCATTAAATGCTTATGATTTGATAATTCAAGTTTATATATATAGAATGTCGTAAATGAAAAATAAAAGTGAGGAATACTCACAATCAAACCAAATGTCCAAGCAAATATGCTCTCAAACGATCAACCAATTTCAATGTCATGCAACCAACATGAGTATACATATCTAGATCAATTTGAAGCCCAAACATACACATTTACGTAATATCATTATAAACCCGTACTCTCTTCTTCAAATAGAAACTCACGCTCCCATCCAATGGCCTTCAAATCACATTGAAACTATCAAAAATTCAACTAAAATCATCAAGTGAACTTCCAACACTTTAGGGTTTCCACCAAAACCCACATGCACATCAAATTCTTAGCAACAATGTTAATACCTTGAAATTCCATGAAAAATCATCACAAAAGCATGTAAAACATCACCCAAACATGGAAACCCAACCTAAATTCTCACCTCGAAACCCTAACTCAATTTCCATTTTTAGCACATGAAATCCTGCCAATTTACATCCTCTAGCTAGAAATCATCAATAGAAGCTAGAATTTGAAGAATCTAAGGCAAAATCCATACCTTTGAAGCTAAATCCCCAAGCCCTATCTCAAATCTCCAAATCCCTTTCCTTTGTCTTGTTCTCCCTCTTTCTCAGCTCAAATTGGGGCAAATGAGTGAAAAATGAGATAAATTTTCCTTTATACTAGAGTTGGGTCCCATATTTTTATTTTTTTTAAAAAAACGCAGTCTAAACGCAAGGAACGCGCTTCTCTCCATTTCCTGCTAAATTCCAACTCTTAGTGTTTACTCAAAGAGCGCATTTCTCAAGACTATACTAATTTTTTGGTTTCTGTCCACACAAGGAGCGTGCTTCTCTGGACATTTTCCAGAATTTCACATTTAACACTCAACATTCTAAACCAATACAACCATACAATGTACCATACATAGAAATATGCTCGAATACTTTTGTATATGAAACAAAATACATATACAATATACGCCAAATGCATACACAAGCATTTAGAGTAGGAAAAATTTACGTCAGCATGACATCGAGTGAAAACTAGGGTTGTTACAACCAGGGGTGGAACCTCATTACCGCTACCTTGGCCCCCCCCCCCTTTATATATATGTATATATTAATATAAAGGATAATTACTAAATATAAAGAATAATTAATATTTTATTAAATATAAATTACTAAGTATTAATTTATTTTTATTTTTAGAAAAAATAATGTTTGTATCCATGTTAGTGTTAGTAATACATTCATATTCCAAACTAATTAGTGGTGAGATTAAATATTAATATATCAAATTATATAAGAAATTAAAATAATCTAATTAAATAAAAGAAAATTATTAAAAATATTATTTTATCAAAAACTAATATTTAAAAAATTATAATCACAATCAAACAAAAATTTTATATATAAACACTTAAAAACACGCTCTTTTGAATTTGCCACTTAAGCGTCGATTAACAACGTTAAAAATAAGGCTGTCAAATAATTTTAAAAAAGTTTAGCTGGACCCTTTTTTTATCATAATGTTTAGCTTGATTCAAAATAACTACATATGTCTATTAAATGATTCAATGGATACACGTGCATAGTTATACATGTAGTTGTAAATTTTTGCAGTTAAATTAATATTTTTCTTACTGAAAAAGAAATAATAATAATCTAACTGTAAAAAATGTAACTATATGTGTGACTATACATATTTGTTCTTTGAATATTAGTGATTTACATATTTTAATCAATAAATTTTCTTTGTACCATCAAGATTTTCTAAAAAAATCTTTTAGCCCACCTTAAATAATTTTTTTAGCTACGTTATAATATATACCATTTTGCTAGGATTCACTCTTAATAATGTTTCTTTTTTCTGATGTGTATAGGAAAGATAATATTATAGCTCATAATTTAGCCTGGTTAGTTGTTGTGGATGGTTTTTCATCTCTTTGGGAGCATTTCTTGGTACAAGGTATGTCAAAAGACTTTTTCTTGTCGTTAATCAATATATAATAGTTATCTTTTGGCAGAAAAAAAAAAGTCTTTCATTTATTTTTATTTTTTTAATGATAAAAACAAAGATCTTTCCTGTATTTTGAATTTATGGGTGTGTTTGATAAGGGAAAAAATATTTTCTCAAAAAATAATAATTAAAAAAAAATATATATATATTTTTAATATTTAATTGACAAAAAAAAAAATTATTGAAAAAAAGACAACATGAAGGTTGCAGTGGAACAAACAATGGTGCCACGTGGTAAGAAATCATATCATGTCCGCGATTGTTACGTGTCAATGGATATTGAAAACAATTGACGTGGTCCTGAGGAAGATGTATTCCCTACATTTAAATCAGACCGATGTACATATATAATGATTTTATTACTTTATAAATGAGATATTAAATCAGATTATATTGATTCAACGGCTACAGCCTGTAGTTGAGACTGTAGTGAAAATAAATAATAATAATTAGTGCCAACTAATTACAAACATAAGGAAAGATCAAAGACGCCTTAAAAGAGAGCTTCTGGTGTAATACTTCCTCTACTAAAACTAATAATTATTTAGAACAAGGAAGAAAGGAGGAAGAAGAAGAAGATGAGCGAAGAAGATAAGAAGCATTACGGGACATTTCATGGGGAGAATCTTAGCCATCCTCAGCAGCCCTCGATCGGATTTCCTCAACCGATTCCACCACCAGGAGCCTCTCCTCCTTTCGCTCCTCCCTATTACTCCTCTAATGCCTATCAACCTGTTCCTGGTAATCTCTTTCTTTCTCTATCTTCTCCCTTTTTGTTTGTTTGTTTGATTGATAGATTGATTCAGTTGTTTTGTTGATTGTAGGAATTGAAACCCTTTTCTTATTGGTTCTATTGCTCTCTTGATCCGAGCAATTTCAACCCTTTTCTGCTTTTCACACTTTTTTTGTCAATTTTTTTTCAATTTCTTTCTGGGTGCTCTCTTTAAGGTTTAATTAGAGTTTCCAAGCATCCTGAATGGTTTGATCTTTCCCATGAATTGCTTGCCAAAGAACAAGTTTTGAAGTTCACTAGGTTTTGTATCTGATCACAACAGTTGTTGTGTAGGATTAGGGTATCTTGATTTTCATTTGTAATTCCCATATTCGGCTCGTGGAAAACTTTCTTTTTCCTGCAAGTATTACATTGATTCAGCTTTATTTTTAGTGGTTGGATGATCCCTTCGAAGGATTGAAAATTTGATTTCGACTTGACTTCGGTCACCTAAAAATTGAAATTAATTCGGAAAAGTTTAATTCGAAATGGAGAATTTTTGTAAAACTTCGCTTAATTAGAGAAGTTTAGAGAATTTTTGCATATATATTTAAATATCTAGATTTATTGTAGTATAAGCTAAAAACTAATATAAATAGACACTTTTAATACATAAGAATACCAATAAGTGACCTAACAAAATCAGTCTTGTTAAGTGGGTTGATGAATTTGAAATGGTGACTTCTGGTCTTAATTCATTTTCTTTGTTTTGATATTTAATTTTGTGGTGGCTTGCTTCTATGCTTAATTTAATTCAACCATATACGACCATTTAACTTTGTTTTGATATTTAATTCGACCATATACTTTGCTAAATTGAATTTCACCATGCTTAATTTATTAGTTTATTATTTAAATGTATTATTTTTTAATCTTCTTTTATAAGAGTTAACTAAAAGAAGATGGTTTTGGAACTCTTTTAATTTATTTTTATGTTTTTATCTTATTTCAACTTTCTTTTTTTCTTTATTTATTATTATTTTTATTTTTATTTTTATTTTTTTTGGCTTCTTTTCTTCTTTTTTTAGTTAAGCATATCCCATAAACTACATAATTTGTTAGCTTGTTAAATTATTTTTTAAAATTTATATTGCTATATTAGTTGATGAAGTTGAAAATAATACATAATTATTGGTATCTTTTGTTTTCTATTGATGAAATAACATTTTTTTACTTTTCTGTCAAATTTCATTAAATTTTGTCGAATTTATCAAATTTTGCGAATTTTTGCATTTAAGATAGAAATTTTATCGAAGTTTATCGAATTTGGTCGAATTTTATCGAATTATTTTGGTGAATTTTTGCATTTTTTATTTTACATCTACTTTGCACTTTGGTGGTTAGAAAAAGGGAAAAATTCATGGAATTTCGGGGAATTTTTTAACCATGAGCCCTTCTTCTAGTGTGCTTACCATGTTGTTAATCCTCATAGCATTGTTTTTTGATGATGATAATTGATTTGATTCAGCTGGGAATTTTGGCTTTTATTGTAGATATGTTTTTTCTTTTCACTTATGAACACTGTAGTTGGATAGTTCTAGTAGTAAATTCAAATATGCTTGCTAATCTCCATGAAAAATCTATGGTTGGGCTGGTGAACAAGTCTTCAGGAACTAGGTTTGGTCTTTTGATCCATGGTGGTTGACTTTTGTCTCCTTCAAATAAACAGAGAGAAATGTCATTTTATTCATAAGAATTTTTAACTGTAGAGTGCTGAACATTCTTCTTCGGTAGTAACATTTGTGTCCATACATGAAAATTTTCATTTTGGTTAGATAAAGAATGAGGGACATGGATGTGCTTTAGTCGTTTATTGGAAAAAGCATAATATTTTGTTAACCTTTGTTAGTGTCAAAATTCACAACAAGAGGGGTTGTTGAAGCTTATTGATGATTTCTAGCTTCTCAATTCAAAAAATGAGAGATCCTAACAAAACGGTTTCTCTTAAAAGCTGGCGTACTACAACCAGAACCAGGAATTCCAAATGGAGTACAATTCTATTCAACTCAACGAAGCCTTTTCTCAACTACAAATCGACTTCCATAAGTGGAGTCCAATTGATTGGATAAATTAACATGCTATTGGCTCAATTCATCTAGGAATTCCAATTGGGACACAATTGATTGGATAGATTACATAATTCACACCATTCTTTCGATGACAGATCTCTGCCGCAGATTTCTTCAGTGGTTGTCAAAACTTTGTCGGTTTTCAAATTAAAGATGTTGAAGGTGGAAAAAGAACAAGAAAGAAAAAGAAGGGCTCATATTGTGAGAATGGTTAACATACCAGTTTCACCAGTCATTTTTGCGTTATGATGGCTATGGTGTGGATGGTGCATTTTTTAATTTGTCAAGATACAGAAGTAAGCATACACAAATAGCAAACAATGATAATAAAGCTAGACATGATGCACAAAATGGGTTATTTCCAAACCACACAATGGTAATGAACAAATAAAAAGCCAATAAATTGAATAGGATCAACAAATAGTGGAACTCAATGATAGAAAAAGATCAAGAACAGTAGAATATTGTATTGGTCTTGTTGAAGTTGATATTTCATTGTGAACACATGTCAAGCTGGGCTAGTGTTTATGCATTTAATTTTCACAAAGGGGACTTCTATTTGCCTAAGTCATAGGTTTGTCTCAGTTTGACCAATTTCCAAGATTTTGTTGAGCTATGAAGAATGTATTTTTGGAGAGGGTGAGCTGTCTCCAAGTAGAGATAGATAAATAGGTGAAATAGATAGAATGTTGGTGGAAAATGTACAAGCTCTTGCTCATTGTCTTTATTGGTACCTAGGAATTGGAATCTTTTAGAAGCATTTGTTATTCTATTGGTCTTAAAATTTTCAATTGTTACCTTAGGTAAGTTCTTTGGTGAAACATCATTTATTGTTTTTTTTTTTAATATTTTTCCATTTGGTCATCATTTTCTTATATGTTCTCTCAATGGTATTCAAGGCTATGCGGTTGTTGAAGGAAGACCTATAAGAGAGCGTCGTCTTCCGTGCTGTGGCATTGGCATTGGCTGGGTTTTGTAAGTTGACATCATTATGGTTTTCCATAAATTTTTGTCATCGCTTTAAAGGATACAAGTTTGTTTGTTAAGTTTTCTATCAAGACTGAAGCTTCTTCAATCTCTTAAGCCATGAAACTTGGTTAAGTTTAGATACGGCTTCTAGAAACTTTTAGAGTTCACATGAACATTAATTGCAACCTTTGGCAAGCACAAATATAAATGTGTAGTTTGCTTTAGTTTTAAGGCCAAGATCCTCCACTTGATAAATTACAATGAGATTTGATTTTGTTGCTTGCAAGATTAGTTATGAATAATGTATATTTATTTAGAACTCTTAATGTAAAGAATTATTTCATTTTGTGCACAACATGTTGGCTATATATTTACATGTATATATTTCACTCATTATAAGTGTTAAACCTTGTATAAAAGATGAAACCATATTCCACATCCTTCAATTTCATGTCCATAGAATTAAAAATGAAAAACATATTAAAAAATAAGAACAAGAAGTTGACAGTCTGTCACCGAATAACATTATAATAATTTAAGAGCCATGTTGGATATAATGCTTAAGATAGTAAAGAAAATATTTTCAACGATATAAAGGAATTTAAATAGAAAATTAGTAGTAGACAAAAAAGGTTGAACTTAAAAAATGCATTGCTTGTGTTGCAAAGTTCTACTATTGACACGTTGAATGAGTTGTCGATGTCATTGGAGTTGATCATTACCGAACGCAATCAACATTTGCATTGAAAGGCATCATTATTAGGTACAATGTCTTAGAGTTTTCTGGGTGTTCTTCAAGAACAAAGATGGTTAGAGTCAAGATTGGGGTTTGAGTATAAGACTACCGCCTGCCTTATCTAGTATCTAGGCGACGGAGTAGTAATTACCTAGGTAGTGCCTTCACAATACTAATGTCAAATTGTCTCATCATTTCCTATACCATGGTGATAAGAGCAACACACATGTACTTGGGTTGGCCTTTTTGTTGGCCCAAGTGTGTCCAAGAGGGGGGGTGAATTGGACACTATGATTAATTTAAAGTTTAAATAAAAACTTGCAATGTAATGGCAAACAATTAATACTGAAAGTAAATAAGTATTGCACAGATGATTTAAAGTAGTTCGGCCATATGCCTACCTCCACTACCCAACCTCCTCAATCAGGATTTCTAACTTCACTAAACAATCCTCTTATGGGTGAGGACCAAATCGTTACAACTTTCTCAGCTTCACCGGTGTGAGAATAACCTTACAACTCTCAACTTAAAGGAGTGAGACTTACCTACACTCTTGGCTTCTCAGGTGCAAGACAACCTACACACTCAACTTCACGGGTATGAGCACACCACTACCTATCCAAACTTAACAGGATAACTTTATGCAACTAATACAATTGCAGTAATACAACTCGATACATATAAAGATATACAATTCAATACAACTATATCCTATGAACTTTTTACTTGAATGAACTCTTTCAGCAATAAGAGTATAAGTTTGAAGTAGCTAAAAAATCGAGTAAAAATTTCGTTTTCTTTCACTGAGTTTTTCAGAGATATAATATATAAAATGTAAGCACACAATGAAAAACTTCTTGTAAAAGAAAATCCTCTTTCAAAATAGATTTTGCAAACTTGCAGATTTTGAGAGATTAAAAGTTCGACTAACTTTCAAAACGTTTGAGCACAAATGATTTTTCCAGTATGTTTCAATTTGATTATGAAATTCTCTTTTATACACTTTGTACGCCAAAGCCGTTTCATTTGAATTTGAAATAAATTTTGAATGTTGAGTCAAAACGACTTGATTCTTTCATAGAAATGGTAAGTTTAGTTTTTGTGAAAATGTTCTGGTTCGATTCAGTTATCATAAGAATAGAAATTATCAGAAATCCATTGTTCACGTAACTGAATTGTCAGTAGTCAGGTGACAATTATTTTTCAGTTTTCCGACAGAGTTCTATCAGTGGCCTGATAGTGTATCAACGTCCTGAAGTAAACTGTTCTAAAATGCAATATTTACTGACTTGCTCAGGGAGGGCACTAATACCACATTAGCGTCCCAATAGGCATTTGCTGGTTTTTCCAGGTTGGTTCGATGAGGGCGCTAATACTCAATCAACGTCCTGCTTTGAACGATAAGCATTCAAACCAAGAAACCATCACCGCCATGATGGTCCATTAGCGTCCTACAGTGTTGGCTTGATATTAAGTGACTAGCCACTGTATCAGCGCCCTGATGGCCTATCAACGACTTGAAAAACAAATTTTCTAGAAATTTGATTTTCCAACATATGATTAAATCAAATCAATACTTGAGCTTTTTGGATCAAATCAAACATTGAGAAATCATGCAAATGGTTCAAAGATCAATTTGAAAAACCTTTGAATTAAATCGATTGAGATCATTTTCTTCAAAATCCAAAGCCTTTTAAAAAAAAGTTATATATATTTACTGAAAAAGGTTTCGAGTAAAGTTCTACATTTTAACATTTAACCTTTTTGATCTTGATCTTGATAACTTGACTTGCCATAGATTCATTTAATTGAGTTATCCTTGAGACTTGATTTTCTTCCAAACTGATTTGTTGAAACACTTCAACAAAATCATTAGATCACAAGATTGAGTGATTTGGAATCATCAAAACATTCTTTCATGGGGTTCCTCTTGAGATAACACGTTCATCAATCAACATAAAGTGGTGCTTACTTAACCTTATCAATTTAAATGTTATCTATTTTTCATAGTAAAATTAGTTTTCTCTTTTTGTATAATATTATTACCTATCAAAAGAAAAACATCATCTACATGATAACAAAATGTAAATTCATAAGAAAAAAGAACAACTCCACCGTAGTTGTTAGAATCCTGATTCAAATCCTTAACATGAATCTTAACAATTTGCGATTTGCAATTCGTGATTCGAGTCTTACAACTCAAGCAATTCATTACACACACACACACACACACACGTGCTATATGCATATATACTTAAGTATGCTATGTCAGTTTAAGAAATATGTAAGTACATATAAGACTTTAAGGAATGTTTTTTAACTATTTAAAGGCGCAATAATTGAGGTTGCTCCATTGTTACCTAGAGGTCACAGGTTTGAATTCGAAAACTTATCTAATGTGAAGGTAAGGCTCCATACATCCTCCCTTCCCTAGACCCTGCAATAGCGGGAGCTTCATTTACTAGGTACACCATGCTTATCAAAATCTTAGTAGTTTTTGTAAGAATAAACACCTTAGTGTAAGGATCATTGATCATTTTTAACATTTAACAAAATATTAGTTTATTTCAACTCTTCAATTAGGACTAGAATGACTAGTAAAAAAGTGCAGCCCAATGCATGAACCTCCTGCCTATACGAGGTCCTGGGAAAGGGTCGGACAACATTGGGTTTATTTTATGTAGCCTTAGGCATCACAAGAGGCTATTTGCACTACTCAAACCTATGACCACCTGGTTACATAGCAACAATTCTTATCGTTGTGCAAAGACTTCCCTTCGCTAAAATGACTAGGGAACATAACTATAGATTAAATCTCATATGTTTATAACTTTATAGAAATTGGGTTATATATGTGTTTTTAGACGCAATTCGTATAATGCACATGAAAATTACGATTCATCAATTTGAAAACCGATTATGTTAACCAAATTCTCAAATGATGCGATACTGATTCGTAATTTGGACAACTATGAACAACACGAAGGACAAGAGTTCATTGAATCCTTTGAGTGGGAATCAAAACCATTTTAGGGCATGCTATCTAGTAGATGGCTTATTATACAGGGCAATGTGTGATGCATCCCAAGAGGCATTAAGGATCTACTTTATCCATCCCTTTATTGTCAAGATATTTGTGAATAGTCCAATAGAGTTATTTGTGGTTTGATGTAATCAAAGCCTAAAAGTTAAACACCAAGCAAAAATTGAAAGGGATGTTTAGAGATTTGGTCTTTTGACTTTGTGAAATAAGAGCAGTGATTTCCATCTTTTATAAATTAGGAAACAACTCCTAAAATACTTTTTCATCTTGTCTCGTAGAAAAGAACAAAAGTTTGCCCTTAAACATGTTATTTAGAATTTTACAGCTACTTGACCAGTAACCAATGATTAGAAATTGATTGATGATATTGGGTTGTATGGATCTTTCATTCATCTTTCCAACGCCTTTTAAATTACTCAAGTCGGATTCCGAATAAAAAAGGTTATACCCATTTAAAGTTATAGGTCATTTACTTGATCAATAGTCATTCATTTCATTAATCAGTCAATTATAGATCATTTAATTGGTCATTTTTGTAATTAAGACAATTAATCAATCAACTCTTGCCATTGCCTCACCCTAGGGAGTGAGGGAGATTAAAAGGTCAGGAACGGGCCTGATATCTCCTCGAGAGTACGGTCTAGCTATATTACTTGGACTCGGGTATGGGTGCCGGATACGGGTACATATCTAGAGTCCGACTTGTTCATTTTAAAACTCTGGGATATGGAGACTTGGCTAAAAAGTGTCTCGAAATTTGGATTTGGATACTTGGACAATGTTATGTTCACTATGAAGCCTATATTACATGTGGTTCTATCCTTTTTTCTTCTTTTCATTTGTTTATTGTTATTTTTGTTCCCTCATTCTTTCACAATAGTAATATTCCAAAATCTAAAGTGTCGGACACATATCCCATATCCATGTCGTATCATGAAGTGTTGGACACGGGTGCATTGGGCTAAAGTAAATAATTCGAGTAACATAGCAGTCTAGTAATAGAGTCGGTTATACAACTAACTACTAACATTGCATCTTCTTAAAAATAAAAAAAATCAATCAATCAATTATTTGACCAATAGGTTACGTGTTGACCATTCGATCAATTTTGTAATCAATTGACCAACAAATTGATTACTTAGATAATTTATAATTGATTGATTGATCAATTAATTGACCCTAAACCCTAAACCCTAAACCCTAGACCTATCAATTAATTAAATGTTCTTATAACTTCATATTTAATTGACCTATCAATTAAGTAAATGACTTATCACTCAAATTGCCATAATTTTAATTTTTTTCATTCGAACTTTAGTTTGAATGATTAAAAAGGCATTGTAAAAAGGAATGAAAGATTTACACAACCCAATAATACTAATCAATTTACAATTATCAATTAGTGGTTTGGTGGTTGTCGAGTATTAAATAACAAGTTTAAGGGAAAACTTGTCTTTTTTCCTAGGAGACAAGATGGAAAAGTGTACTTTAGGATATGTTTATAATTTATAAAAGACGGGAACCACTGCTCTTATTTCAGAAAGTTTAAAAAAAAACCATAGCACTAAAAATCCCTAACAAAGAAGAGCTTTTAATCCATAAAAAAAGAAGTTTTGGTTTGTAGTGGAGATAATTGTTCTTAACAAGGAAATTGAGTTATATAAGATACCTGCAAACATTGTCATTAGGTCACCTTGCGAATAGAAGCATTTAACCTAAATACACATGCTCAAGTTACTATATTGTATTCTTGACTATGTTTTGCCCCAAGAAACTTATAAGAGCAGTGAAGATTTGTGATCTTAGATCTTGCTCTGTTACTCATTCCCTTCACAAACTCATATCCTAAAGGCTCTGTTTGGAAACTACAAATGGCAACACCTCCTTAGCGTATTCCCTTAGATGCTCTTGATTTTGTCTTTGGCTGTAATTGTGGTCTCTTTAATGTAAATTGTTTCTCAAAAGGAATAAATAAATAAAAAGAGGATGAGTGGCAAATCAAATGCATGCAAGGGAACACTAAATTCCATTACAATTTGAAAAGTTGAAAACAAATAAAAGTTGTTTAAGGGATGCTTACTACACTTAAACCGGCATCCAATGTTTTAAACAATGTTGTCATGACATCGCCTAAGCAGCACTCAAGTTGTCACTAAATTTAAAGTGGTGTAGGTGGTATGTCTTTTGAGTTACTTAGGCTCATTTAAATTTCCTCAAAAGATTAATATAATTTAAAATAAGTTCTAGATGGGATATGAAAGAGGGCCTTGATCCCATCCATTCATTTCTTCATGTTCGTCTCTTCCTCTTAAACTTCAATTCAAAAAACCCCAGTAACTTATATAAAGCAAAAATGATTTGTACGATTAGAATGTTTAAAGAACTTCATCATATGCAGCTGGTGTTACATTTATTGACTTTATCTTTGTTTCTCAAATCTTTTTATTCGTTTCTAAAGGCTTATTATGCTGTTGGTTTGAGAAAATAGTTAAGCAGCAGTTATTAACTTGTTGTATAGTTTACATTTTGTGATATAAACATAAGCGAGGTCACCATATTTTTTCTTCACTGAAAGATAATGCAATGGATTCACATGCTTTGATTCATTAATTTATTTTGATCCAAAAGCAATACCAAAGTGTTTCAAAGAAGAGTTACCTTGATGTAGGTATGCTACGGTCTAGATCAGCCTAAGTGAAATGGAGTTTCTATCGCTCTGCCCAAAGCGGGGCAAATATGAAACTTCATACACCTTAAAATTCATAGGACGAAAAGAGATTTTTTTTTGAGTTCCTTGTACTCATTTTGCCTAGCAATGAATCAACTGGGTATTCTCCTTATCAATTAGCAAATCACTGTTGGGTTCTATTTGGCACTTAAAGAAATTGGCAACCAAATTGGACCAATCAAATATTTTATAAACATAAATTTGCCTGAAACCTTTTAATATTGTGCCTGCATTTGTAACATAGTATGATTGGTGATAATGAGTCATCAATTATAATTTCATCATGACAAGCACTAGGTCACTATGGTTATTGAATTCTTGTTTATGAATTATGTTATTATTGTTCATGAGTACTATGTCTATGGATATAATTATTTATTAACTCATATGGCGACCTATAATTATTATTTCTTTATTGCCTCACAAAGGGAAATCGCCTCGCGTACGCTTCATGAGTTTCAAAACCTTACTTCATGATGAGAATTATGCCACTAGGGTGAAGTCATGCAAAGAACACAACTCTGGAGAAAATTTTAGGAAAAAAAAGTGAAAAATGGAATTGTTACTTGAAGGTTTGTTTGGAAAAATTTCTGTCGGAGCATTCCTCGGAGGCCGTTCCCTTGGCTAACTTAATTTGGCCTATAAAAACAATTTATGGCTAGTCCCTAGGTTATGATATCCTAAATGTTTTCCTGGGGTACATGGCACAATCTTTTTTCTCTTTCTTGTTTGCCTTTCCTCATCATGACATGGTACAACATTTATGAGGGATTTGACTAGTGACTAACAAGGGAAAGGAGACTCATTATTTTTTTAACCCTCTCTCTCTCTCTCTCAATAAATTTGAATCCATTGTTTTAAAAAGTGTACGCGGTTTATGCCTTGAGGCTATTGAAAATAAGCCTCAAGGTTCCCTATGAAGCTTACTCCTCAAGGCTACATAAGGGTTAAGCCTCTTTGTATATGAACATAAGGCTCAACCAAAGCACTTTTTTTTCTATTTTTCCCAAAACACTTCCACTTGATTTTAAAGTAACTAGTTTTCTTTGTTTCTTAAAGTTCTAATCTTAATTCTTTAGGAGAGATCCAATTTTTGAAACTACAAAATTAAACTAAACTCTGGTCATTTTTTCTGTTTACATTTTCCTATTCTTCTCACAACACTCCAACTGATATTAGGAGGGATCCAAGTTTCAAACTTCAATTCTATACTTCTTTTATATTAAATACAGATTATTTGGTGGTGGAACTTCAATGTCAATTGTTTCTATGAGTTAATTGCAAGGGATGATCATCAAATGTGATAAAAGAAAAGTTTAAAACTTAAAAAGTTACAAGAGATTGTGACTACTTAGAAGTGGCAATACCTAATATTGTCGCATTTTATTTGCTAAATTTATTTTTTGATAAATATAACGTAGAAGATCTTGACTTATAACATGTGCTTATTAAGTTTTTAGTAATGTGCATTATAGCTGAAGCGTTTGATAAGTCAAGTTTGTGTTTTGAGTGCTTGAAATTGTTTATATGACAAGGTAAACATACATAAAAATAGTTCAAGTACGCTAACATTTCATATTTCTCTTTTTGTGAATGATATTTGCCTCTTTAAAGTCTTTAAAAAAAAATTACGTATTATTTTTAAAAAATTAAGGCTTACACCTCGTACCACTTCAGGACTTACGCCTCACCCCACTAATGAAAATCTCCTCAATTACACCTCTCGAGTTTCAACACCTTGTTTGTAACAAGCAAGAAATTGTCTTTTCTTTGACTTTTTGGGGTCCATGAATTTGCTTCATCCACTTCGCTCCACTAAGGGCTAAGTCAGCATCATAGCGCTTCGTGTAGTCCAATTCAGTAGGCTTATGTCATAGTTGATCTGATAAAGTTTTACATTAGTTGTCAACTACCTAACACAACCCTCCTCCTTTATTTGGTCTTTGGACCGGTTGTGTTTAAAAACCTCCTTTATTAGGACTAAGACTGAATATATTAAATGTAATTTCAATGGAAGTAGAAACACTGATGAAGTAGTGAAGATTGAAAGCTAAGAGATACCAAGGAGTGAAAAATTTAGGTGTTTGGGATCCATTTTTCATCTAGAAAGAGAAATAAGTGAGGCTGAAAGCCATATAGTTAAAGTGGGATGGGTTAAGTGGAGAAATGTTGTTGGAGTATTATACGATCAATACATCCCATTGACGTTGCAAGGAAAATTTTATAAAATTGCTATAGGCTAGACATGCTCTTGGAATAGGATGTTAAGCAAAGTAACAACACGTTAATAAATTTAGTGAAGATATGAAGTTAAAGATGGATATGTGGTAAAATATCGAAAGATAAAATTAAAAATGAGCATATTCAAGAAATGGTAGTAACCTCAATTGAAGATAAAATGAGGGAAAACTGATTAAGGTGATTTGGCCACGTACAACAAAGACCTTTGGATGAGCTAATTAGGAAAATTGACCTATTAACAAGCAATGGTAACAATAGAGGTACAGGAAGACCTAAAATAACACGGATATCGATAATTAAGAAAGATATGACTACTTGTAATTAAAATGCCAACTTATCCCTTGATAGAGCAGAATGAAGTAAGCAAATTAATGTAGCTGACCCCATCTAGTTGGGAAAAGGCACAGAGTTGACTTGTTCACTTTAGAAGTTTCTAGACATGTTTGTGAGTTGATATGGTCTCTATGATACCTAGTACTAGAAGTTTGTTTGTAGGCTTTGTTAATATTGGTCAATTTTCTTATGGTTTTTATCTTACTAGTTTAATTGTTGTTTTCTATAACCCGATGCCTCTCTGTTATAATTTTTCTAACTGGACATTTAGATTTTTCTGTAGGTAGTTTAATGGTAGTCATTTTCCATATCCATCTTTCTTTTCTTTTGAGACTTTGTTTCTACATATATGCTTGTGTTGACTTTTTTTTATGATTACACAGTGCTTGATGGTATGTTGATTATGTTTTGAAGGTTTATAATTGGCTTCTTTCTTGCTGGCATCCCGTGGTATGCTGGAGCTATAATCCTACTTTGTGCAAGAGTAGATTACCGAGAGAGACCTGCTTATGTAGCATGCACCATTGCTGTAAGTCATTCTTTTACAATTTCATTATGATTTGTGAGTTTCTGCTCTTATTCTTTTCTTCTTCTTTATTTATTTATTTTTATTTGGTATTCTAATTCCACAACCATGGATAGCTATAGCAAAGAAAGGTGTTCAAATAGACAATGGAAAACAAAGGAAAGAAAACTATTAGATATGAGCATATCCAAGACAATCTATAACTATTCTCAATAGCAGTAGCAAAAGGAAAGTCAACGAAGATAATCTAAAAATATAACTCAATTGGCCCAACCAAAAGTCAAGGGTTGCGTTGCAAGTTTATCCTCCCATTGGCTGGTGGCAGGGCCAGTCCTGACTATTTGGGGGCCCAGGGAAAAGTACATAAAATGGGCCCTTTTATACATTAATAAACAATTTTTTTATAAATATCGTGCATACATTACAAATGCACAGTTTTATAAATAACACATTAAAAATATATCCAAAATATCAAAATAACCTATTACAAAAATAAAATAAAATAAAAAAATCAAATACATTTACAAAGGTTTCATAAATCAAACATTACAACAAATTGCAAATACCCAAATACAAAATTATACAAATTGTTATACATGATCCAAATATAAAATTATACAAATGTAAGCATAACAAAAAAAAATTATGATTGAATTTTAGTAGTAAAAAAAAGAAAAAAAAAAAAAAAGATGGCTGGCGGATTGAATTTTAGCAGTAAAAAAAAGATGGTTGGTGGAGTAGCGAGGGAGAGGGAAGTGACGTTCAAAAACAATTAAAAAAAAGTAGAAAGAAGAAGAGAGGAGGAGGAGGAGGACCGCTCTGGCGCCAGTAGAAATAAAAGAAGAAGAAGAAGACGACGACACTTCGACGTTGTCGGAAATTGAAGAAGAAGATGTTAGATGACGACTAACGCTGGATGGCGGGCAAACAACGGACGACAGACGCCAGGAATACGGATAGGTGCGATAAACTAGTTTCATAGTTTGGAAAGTGCAGTGCCATAAAGATTTTTGGGCAAATGAACAGTGAATCAAAAATAATTTAATTAAAAAAGTTTAAAAATAATTAAAAATAATGTTTAAAAAATTAAATATATATAAAAAAAATTAAATATAGAAATAACTTGGACCTAAAATTTGGGAGCCCGGAGCGGTCGCCTTGTGGGCCTGCCCCAAGGTCGGCCCTAGCGGGTGGGTTGAGGCCAAAATATAAAACCCAAAAAGTTGGGTGAAAAATTTTCACCCAACTTTTACCTAGCCTGCCTGAAATTTATTTAAAATAGTATAAACAAAATATATAACACATTAATGTATAACCTAAAATCTGTGAAAGGAAATATTAAAAAAAAATAAAAAAATCCTGAAGGGCCTCCTCTCTTAGGTGAGGAAGCCCCAAGCTAAAAGGAGAGAATGGATATTGAGGAAGTCAGGTTGGGTGGGGGGTGCGGTATTCATAGAGTCGAGAGCTCTACCCCCATTCCCACAATCGATGTGGAACTAAAGGGGATCCCCTTTTGTCCCAAGAAGAGGAGAAAGCTTCCCCTCTCCTTTTCCCACATTGGGTTGGAGTAGGGAGGGTGGCCTCTCCTCCCCTAAAAAAGCCATCCAACCCCCCTCCCTCTTTCCATCTCCCCAACTCCTACGTAGCTTCTGTTTGGAGCCCAAGAGGATTCATGTGGTCTTTCTTGGGCACTTTGTAGTCCCATTTTAAAAATGTGTTGTCTCTAGGCACTTGGGATTTTTTCTTCTCTTGATTATGCTCTATGTTGGGCACTTAATTTTATTTTTGTTTAGATCTTGTTGGGTTAGTTTATATGCATGCTTACCTCAAAATCTGATCGATTTGACCTGATGATCAGTTCAGTTGGGTATATGCATAGTATTTTTGTGGCAGATCAATGTCAAGTGAAGTGTTACTTTACCTGATATTGTCGGGTCGGTTTAATTACAAGGTTAGTGCACACTATTAGTGATAACAAGTGGTTGCACCTGTGTCAAGGAAAAGTTTGGTGGGGGTCGTAGATTAAAGTGGCAGGAAGAAGGTTAGAGTGCGGTGGATTAAGATAGAAAATTTTTTAAATGGGATTATAGCTGTTGACTCCACATTGTTGTCCTTTACTTTCATTGGATTTGGTAATTATAGCATTATTGGGCTATAAAATGAAAATCATGAGGATAGTAACTGACTCAGAATGATATTAGGGAAAGGAAGGAATTATAGAATTATTCCTTGCATAGAAATCATCTATAACAGCATTACCTCAAACATATGTAAAACAATATTGCATTACTTCAAGCAATATTGTTTTAAGTGATGGTACAAGATGTTAACAAGGTGGTTGTCTCAATAGTGGAAGTTGCAAGGTATGTGGGTGCAATGGTTGATAAGGTTGATTTGTATTGAGACTATCAATTAGTTAGATGAGTGAGACATTCTCAACTAAATTTTCTTTAAATATAAATTATAACTGTAAATCATTTGATCTTGTTTGATATCTTTTATACAAACCAAGTGTGCAACATGATTTAGAGGGTTTCTCATGTGAGTGTAAAAAGAAGGGTGAGTAGTCAATGATATAGTTGGAATTGCTACTCAGTGGAATACACCTATTATTGAGCTTTACAACTATAACACATAGTCGTTAACGAAGATGGTGGACACAAATATATGACGATCATAGGCGTATGATGGACTCAAATGGTACCATCTTCCGCTATTCACCAATTTTTCCCAACTTTAAGATATGTTAGTTTCCTTTGGGCATAGGGGTTGTGCTCTCTGGGCCCCAACAAACTTGATATCTAGTAGTTGGGAATCCTTTTTCTATTCCTAAAATGGCCAGGTTAATATTGTTATTTCATCCTTAATGTGCATGCTTTCTAGAAATTAAAGTGCTGCAACAATGATCTCTTTGACTAAACCATGCAAGAATGTACATAAAGCCATATCCTAGACATAAAGTAGATCATGCAACAAAGTAGGGTGTAACCACAAAAAGTCTTTTAGTAAATGCATAAAATGATAAAACTTGGAGAATCCATGTTTTTCAAACCTTGAGGATTGGTCTAGATGTACTAGAAACAAGTTTGTTCATATTACATGAAACAAAAGAGAAGTGGAATGGTAGTATGAAAAATGAAGTACACTATCAAAAATAACCTTGAACGTATGAGGGAACTAAAGAGTGTTAAATGATGGAATGATAGAAAATGTGGTGGAAATGAAGTGATATGTGATGGAATGCTGGTATAAATTATGTATATAAATATGTAAATATATGAGAAAACAAGTAAATATAAAATAGAAAAACTAGTGCGAGAACCAAGATGTAAGGGAAATCACTATGAGATGGGAAGAGCTAGGGCATTAGAGTTGATCTAATCCTTCTCTTTCTTAGTCCTTTAAGTGCAAATTACTCGCGATGAGAATAATTAAAACAGATTTCCTACCTAAAAGAAAAATCTTTGATATGAACCCATTTTCTGTAAACTGAAAAACATAAAATAAACAGAAATGAGCGAGAAAATTGTTTCATTCGAGGGAACCAAAACGTCCATAGGTTCTTCAAGGGTACCCAATCTCCCGATTGATCAAACCTTGATTTTGTAAGTATTCTTCTCCCAGATTGTCATTCATTTTTTTCCCTGAAATAGAAAATTGCAGCACCTTAAATCTTATAAACTAGTTACACGCACAACCCATGTTCTAAAAAGTGGTCATGGTGGGGAAAATCTTTTTTTTTTAGTAGAAACAATTGTAATTATTTTAATTCACAAAAAGAGCAAATACATCAAACAGTTATCACAAGGTGATAGAAGAAAGATGTCCCCAACCCTTATACACAAAAATCCCCAAAGCAGCTAGCCAACAATGTAAAACACCCACACCCTGACTACTCTCAAATATCTTAACCTCTACCCAGGTACATGCAATTATTCCAACTTAGCAACTAATCTGAAACTGAAAAATCATTAGCTAAAGGCGAGGCAAAAACCCAAGTGCTTGCCTTGAGCTTAATATCCTCCCATAATTGCATGTCAGACTTAGCTGAATTATGGAATATTTTGTTATTACGTTCGGGCCAAATCATCCAAAGTGACACATAAAATGCAATCACACCCACGCCGCTCTCTACTTGAGTAGAGGTTAAGATATTTGAGAGTAGTCGGGGTGTGGGTGTTTTACATTGCTAGCCAGCTGCTTTGGGGATTTTTGTGTATAAAGGTAGGACATCTTTCTTCTATCACACCTTTGATGTATTTGCTTTTCTTGTGAATTAATATAATTACAATTGTTTCTGCTAAAAAAAAAGATTTCGCCCACCATGACCACTTTGTAGAACATGAGTTGTGACTTGTGCGTGTAACTAGTTTATAGGATTTAAGGTGCTGGAATTTTCTATTTAAGGGAAAAAATGAATGAAAATCGGGGAGAAGAATACTTACAAAATTAAGGTTTGATCTATCTAGAGATTGGGTTCTCTTGAAGAACCTATGGAGGTTTTGGTTCCCTTGAATGAAACGATTTTCTTGCTCATTTCTCTTTATTTTATGTTTTTCAGTTTACAGAAAATGGGTTCATATCAAAGATTTTTCTTTTAGGTAAAATCACCATAACTACTTTTTCCTATTCCAAGTTTTTCGTTAACAATTTATGTTTTTTAATTTTTACTCAGCCAATACAAATGCTAATTTGACTTATATGTATCTAATGATATAAACCGGAGTGTTACCACGATGTTAATTTATCTTGCTATTGATGTGGTTCATATGTAAGTCAAGTGCCAAAGTCAGGCATTTCATTTACTTCTAAGTAACTTGTTCTCCATCATCACTCTTTTTCTCATTTCATCAATGGGTGCTGATGGTTTCTTCTGAAACCCTTTTAAACTGATAGTATATTCCCATTATTCACTTACGAACAGAGTTTGAGTTCTCAATAAAAGTGATGAACAAGCAGTTCTTTATATTTTTATTTTTTTTATTAATGCTCATTTAGAGATGCTGTGTTTGCTTTTGCACAGGCTGTCATTGCTGTAACTGCGATTATTCTTGGTGTAACAAAGGGGACTCATTCATGGTGATCTTCCCATCAGACTCTTGTATCTGACTTTCAGACAGAATTTGATGTATATATATATATATGCACGTTTGCTTCTCTTAATTATCTGCAGGGTGTTATTATTAATTACTGTAATATGACCTTTGTGCTAGTTTATTTTTACTTGGGTGATTGTAAACATGTGTAAAGGTATTTATGAAGAAGCTCTTATACCTGTGTTCAAAATTATTGGTATTTATGAAATAAGAAGAAGATACTTTGATTTTCAATAAAGCATAGGGGCATACATTTTTTATTTTTTATTTTCTTTGAAAGCATCAAAACACAATTTCATTAAGAAGAAAAAGAGAGAGGAGGTGCTTCCTTAATTATAAGGTCTGCAGTTAGAGGTGAAATTTCTTCTATCCAAATTTGGGGACTATGTAGGCATAGTCGTAATTTACTTAGTCTATCAGCCACTCTATTACATTTCTTGGGGCTGCTTGGATTACTAAATGTGGCCAATCTATGACTTAAAAAGTCCACAATTTTCAATCACTTCTCCAATCTCAGTAAAGTTTTTGTCCTTTTTCAGCTCATTAATCACCCCAACTGAGTCTCGTTCCAGCATATCTATAGGAAGACTAATTTTTGTAGCGAATTCAAAACCTGTACTTACTGCAAAATATTCAGCCACTTCTGCTTGTAAGCCTTAATAACCTGGACCATGATGATCTCTAGCAATGATGCCTATACGCACTCCTTTTCCATTTCAGACTAGCAATCAATGTTTATCTTCAATTAGTATTACTCGTACAACCCTACATATAATTATATTCATATACTATAGCATAGAAGTCAAATCATGTCAAACAAAAAAAAAACGATCGACCATATTTTATTCTTTTGGCTTGAATTCTTGGGATCAAAGGCAATTTATGAACAAGCAAAATTTATGTCTATTCCTAAAATATACTTATAGGACCAAGCAAAGACATCTCTGTATGCTTGAATGAACTCAATTAGGCTTTTTCAGTATATGTAACTATATTTTACCCAATGATGGGTAGCTAAGTTGGTCCACTAAGCTGAATGCACAGGGGTTGAGGGACCCGTCAGGTCGCGAGTTTGATTCAAACTGCGGCCGGGTTCGTGCCCCCTGTGTTCCACGCTCATCCTGAGGAGGGACGCCCTTGTCGCTGCACACTCCCGAGTTCATGTGAATTAGTCTCGTCGTAAAGCGGAGGAGGACACAGTGATCCAGTCTCTTTATGGGCTCGAGTGGTTGCTAGTAGACATGGAAGGATCAGCTTCGATGGTTCAAGGAGAAGGGGGATTTCTACATACAAATGTTCGTGGAAGTTCATTTCCTTATTAATACCGCAATTTACATCACATTCGACTTTTAGTGTTGGGAATGGACAGACATTCAAATTTGGGAGGATAGGTGGTTGAACAACTCCACACTGACTAACACGTTCCCCCATCTTTACCTATTATCCACCTTCCACAATCAACCTATTGCATCATTCCTTAACACCTCATTACCCATACCCTCACACTATGGCTCTTGGAACTTTCACTTCCCTAGAGCTTTAACAGGCCGAGAGTTTGTAGAAATAGGATCTCTCCTTCAATTACTCCAAAATGCTTCAATATCCCCAAAACCCGATAGGCTTATTTGGCTCCTTGACTCATTTAAGTCATATTCTTACAAGTCTTATTTTTCATGTCTCATTGACTCACCTCAAATCCCATTTTTTCCCTGCTTTAACCACATTTGGCAGGCACATGTCCCATTCAAGGTAAGAATATTTGGGTGGACTTGGCCCATAAGCGTATTAATACTATTGACATGTTACAACGCAGGCTTCCCACTACTTGTTTATCACCTAACTGCTGTGGGCTTTGTAAATAGGATGGAGAGAGCATTGATCATATTTTCCTTCATTGTGCTTATTCAAAATCACTATAGGGGAAATGGTTTAACTTTTCTAGTACCAAGTTTCTAGTTCCTCAACAAATGGAGGAGGCTTTAACTTTATGTCACATTCCTTCCCTATCGGCTGAGGAAAAAGGATTAGGTTTGATTGCCTTTTATGCAACCCTATGGCTGATTTGGATAGAGCGAAATAATAAGATATTTTACAATTTGGTTAAGTCAGAGTCACAACTATGGGAAGAAATTAAACTTAGGGCCAGCACATGGGTTTATGCTTCTTTTAGGGCTAAGGGCTTATCAATTGGGTACTGAATTTGGGCAATTGTATCTATGTGGGTAGGGACTATCTTCATTAAAGGGGATGAGGAGTTATGGATGGATGGACGATATTTTTGTTTTAAGAACTATGCAGAAGTAGGGCCTATACTTTTCATCTATGGTGAAAAGGATTGTATATTGATTTCTTACAAGATTCAATACAAAGTTTGTAACATCCCGTAATTTTAATTAACTACGTACGTTGAAATATGCGTATATCAAAATGTATAATACACGTATAAGTACCTTTAAAGTCATGTGTACATGTGACAAAGGAACTTGAAACTGTCAAAAGTGAGTTCGGAATGTATTTTAAATAGAACTCGATTTACAACACGTGTATGTCTCATGTGAATTGAGTGTATAGAAGAAGAGGAATGAAGTAAAAAAAAATTAAATAAAAATATCTTACTGTTCACTTGTGGGTACTGTTCACCAAATAGTACTGTGAACAGTACTTATATGGAAAGAAAAAAAAAATTAAACGAACTAAAGTTGCAAAGACGGAAGAACCGAGAAGAAGGAGAAGAAGAAAAAAGGAAAAAGTGGGATTCGCGCGAAATCGGGACCTGCGGTAAGTGATTTTCACTCTCTTTCTTCGTGAAATTACTATCTAAGCTAGATGTAACGAGTCTAGCGGAGTAATTTTAGCTGTGGGAGTCGTTTTACGGCGTTTTCACCAATTAGGGTTTTGACCCAACGTGAATGAAAATCCGCTAGGAAGGTAGAAAAACACTTCCGAGGTTGTAGGAACCTCGAATATGTGGTTAGATTGAATTTGTGTGTTCATTCGGAATTTTTATAGTCGTTTGAAGTTTGTTGGAAGTTAGAGTGTAGATTGGAGACCATTCCCGATAAAACTCCAGTTTAAGGCTATAGAATGGTAGCGTGGACTGTTGCGAGTGCATCGATGCTAAGTTCATGATTTTTGGAGACCATTTGACATTTTAGTACAATGTACATATTTCGAATGAATAGTGACGACGTGAACAGTGATGTGAATAGTGAATAGTGAACAGATATATGAATAAAATGGAATTAGAATCCAATGAAACTCCGGTTTGAAATCATAGCATCGTAGAGAACTGAATTCCGGACGTTTCGATGTTAAGAACATAAAATAACCCCATCTTAGCTGTTGAACTAACTAGGAAATTTGAGTATTAGTAATGGTGTTTTGGTGAGTTTAAATGGTGATAAGTTATGGTTCATTTCAATGTTTAAATTGAGAGCTCAAGTGCATGGATAAATTGTTGCTCGGATATATTGGCTTAGAAATCCCGTGTAACTACTGTGAGTATAGTTTTCTTGATTTGGTTCTTGTATGGCATTGTACACATATAAATTGGTTGATTGTATGCATGTTTATGTAATGCATTGAGTTTTAGTGATCATGCAAACTGATTTTAGAAATTGGAGCTTATAATAATGTCATTTCGTTAGGAATTAGACCCGGATGAGGTTTTGCGAGTCCTCATTGTCAGTAGGTCTGTCCTAACAAGGGTTGCGATCCTTGAAATGATTGTGAATTGGGTAATGAGAGGGAGATGGTAAAATATTTATGAATGAGCATCAACTATATATTGTGTGCACGTATATTATTTTGATGAATGGTGCATATGTGCTTTTGAAATGTTTTAAATCGATTTGATATGCCATGTTTCCTAAAATGCATGCGATTGACATGTCAAGAACTATATTCACTGAGCTGTTGTTTGCTCACCCCATTTCCTCCAATCTTTCAAGTATTGAGTCGAAGGGAAAAGGAAAAATCCGTAAGTGATAATCACGTGAGCCTTCGTCTGGTATGCGTATGTATGCTTGGAGGAAATAGGTTATATTTTGTTATTTTGAGATGTATAAACATATTATATATATATGTATTATCATCTAGATGGGATGTGTGAGCATATATATAGCTTAATATATTGGATGATGACATGAGAATTTGATGTGTGAATGAATGGAATGATTATTGGATTTGATTTGTGGTATATTGGAGATTTTTGTGAATGTCTGTTGAGGCTGACAGTGTATTGTATATTGTATATGGGTATGTACAGTGTATAATACACTGTGCCGGTCATGATGTCAGCCTACGTCAGGGGCGTCGTGACAAAGTTTCATTTGTTCCCTCTTAAAAAAAAAGCGGAGGACACCACCTGGGTGTCGAAAAATCAATTAACAATAAATATATATATATATATATATATATATATATATATATATATATATATATTAAAATAAATATATTATTTTTATTTGAAAATTTATTTTAATTTAAGAAATAGAGAGATGGGGAGAAAATCAAAAAGATAAAAATTATAAATCTAATAAAAAATTGATGAAAGTTAAAAATAGTTTAAAAAAATTAACTAGTTTTAGTTATGGTGATGTGAAGAATATTTTAAGTAAGAAGTTTCAAATATATTATAATACATTAAATATTAATGTGACATTTTTATTTATTTTATTGTAATCTTTTAGAAACTAAGGTTGAAAGCAGCTAAATGAACCTCAGTTATAGACTATTTACACCCCACCCATTAGCAGAACCCCACCCTAACCTACATATCCTCTTCCCACCCCAGCCAAAAAACCCATAATCCCTAATCTACCCTTCCCTCAACGTACCTCACCCCCAAGAACGCCAAAATTCCTCCAAAACCTTTCTCTTTTCATCTTCTTCTCCACCATTTCTTCTTCTCCAAAACTTTTCCAAAACCCTAGCCTCTAACTTCAAAGCCCACTATTTCTATTTTTTTATCTTAGTTGGAAGAATATTGGAGGTAGGGGAGCATCGTTTGGATCCCATTTGGAGCGAATCGCCACTCGTTGTCTTCGAAGATTTTGCAACCTTCGATCCTTTAAATCGGTAAGAAATGCATGTTTTAAAGTTCTTTTTTTTTTGTTTCTATGCACCTTTATTCATGGAATGGAGTATTTTTGTGTGTTTTTGGATGTGTTTTGTGTGGAAAATAGACAAGAACAAGCACTTCGTTTTAGAGTCGACCACGCAGGGCCGACGTGCAAAACAGGGTCGGCTCTTCGTGACCGACCCTAATGTGTACAAGTCGGTTCTTAGTGGCCGACCTTACTCTATACAGGTCGGCGTGCAAAAACCAATTTACTAGCCATCGCCGATGTTGCAGAAGAAGAACAAGAAGTACAACAAGAAGAGGAAGAAGTAGAAGAGATAACCACGCAACACACTGGCCAGGACAGCCAGTGCACTAAAGAAGATGATAGTGCCACTGTCTCATTTCCGGGAGGCCCAACCGATCCCTCTATCCTTACTAGTTTCAAGAATCATATTGCTGCAAAAATATGGGTTGGTAACGTAAGTATTCATCCTTAGTGTATAGTAAATCTGTTGTTGACGGTTATTTCTTGTTAATATTGACCATTCATATTTGTTTTGGTTTTCCTTTTTGTTTATAGCATCAACTCCTACTTAGGTGTATAAATCATGGAGCACAGGTGGGTGAGTGGAGCACAGGTGTATAGTAAATCTGTTGGTGACTGTTATTTCTTAGTAATATTGACCATTCATATTTGTTTTGGTTTTCTTTTTTGTTTACAACATCGACCCCTACTTACTTATATAAATCATGGAGCACAGGTGGGTGAGTGGGATCTAAAATGTCACCCCGAGCAAGAAAGGCTTCAAGAAATCGTAGAAGGATTTGGGTTAAGTCCCTTGATTGGTTGCTCGTACACGCACAACAACAAGACACAGATTTCTGCATTTGTGGAGAGATAGAAACCAGAGACTAACACATTTCACCTTCCTTTTGGTGAAATGACAATTACCCTTGACGATGTTGCGTTACTTTTCAACATTCCTGTCACAGGCAGAGCAGTCTCAGCCATAGCAATGGACAACAACGATGCAGCCGAATTACTAGTGGCTGGGAGTTTCATTCGGTGATCCTCAGCCGAATTACTCGTCGTCCCCTACCCCCAACTGGAGTGCACGACGAGGGCATTTTTATTATTCTTGCTAAACTGCACACTATTATGCAACAAGACATCAACAAGGGTCCCCGTCGCTTATCTTCAATTGCTCATGCTGGTGCACATGATTCATACGTACTCATGGGGTGTCACATGTCTTCCCTATTTGCATCATCAGCTTGGATGTGCGACGAGGGCCTCGGTTTGTCAGATTGCTAGGTATCTCACCTTGCTTGAGGTATATATGTGTCATTTTACACTTAATGTTTGTTCTATATCAATTAATATCAAGATGTTTTGATAATGATTTTAATACAAAATGTGTATGATAGGGTTGGTTGTATGACCATTTTCCTTTAATTCGTCCTTGTGTCAACCCTTCATATGAAAA
Source organism: Paratinospora sagittata (assembly GCA_035771175.1). Classification (NCBI taxonomy): domain Eukaryota; kingdom Viridiplantae; phylum Streptophyta; class Magnoliopsida; order Ranunculales; family Menispermaceae; genus Paratinospora; species Paratinospora sagittata. The sequence continues at coordinate 29,430,096 of CM069610.1, forward strand.
TAATCTACTATGGACACAACTGTGGACCCCTAAAAAAATATGGGATTAGCTGAGGATCACATGATAACACTGTGTAAGGCACTCGACATGTTACGTTCTCACGAGGTCAGTGAAAAAGTTCAGGAATTTAATGCAGTTTTATTTATAACTATGACTTTGAGTAACATTGTGTTGTTGGTGTAATTATTTATATTGAATTTGTTCAGGTTTATTAGGACTCGTACTTTGATTTGAGAGAGACTCGGCCAATCTCAGAGTTTGCTTTTTTTTTTTATGGTTGTATAAAAGGCATGGACATTGTGGAGCCCTACCATCCTGATAGGGTTCTTCACCAGTTAGGCCATGTATAGAAAATTCCTCCATGGCCCCTTCATCCATTATGAGCAAGTCGGAGTTCATCAGCTGGTCAATACCAAGTGAAGTATTACTATGATCAGATATGAGAGAGAAGGGATAATGGTGTACTTTCTGCTCTAGCACGTTGTGAGTGTCTAAGCAATACATGCCAAGTGAAGTATTACTATGATCAGATATGAGAGAGAAGGGATAATGGCGTACTTTCTGCTCGAGCACGTTGTGAGTGTCTAAGCCATACATGGGATGCAGCTCCGGGCTACCTCGAGTGGTTTACATCTATATCTCACTCGGTCATTGAAAACCCAGTACACCAGGATCCTGCCAACACTCAACAAAGATATATGTTTGATGATGATGCCACCCAGGTAATAAAGTTTGCATTTCTTTTTCTTTTTTTATATTGAATTGGATTTATCTATTATTCACATGTAATTGTTGATTTGCATTGGGATATATACAACAGTGAAATAGACGAGCCCTGGACATCACATTACAATGGATGTCCATGCCTAAATCAGAAGTAACAGTTTGCAGTGCGAAAATCGCCATGAAGTCAATTGTTGGTGTTTTGTCTAGACCGAACATCCGTGATGAAGCTAGGTTTTCCTCTATAATGAAAGAAGAGCAGGGGCTATCAATCCCAAGAAGTGATGAAGCGGGTCCATCAGGGATTCAAGCATATTCACGCAAGCGGAGAGGACAATAGCTTCATTAGTGTGTTTATTGGTATTTTTTTTGGATTTCTTTGTTGATACTATTCTGAAGAAACTTGACGAACATGTATCTTGATACATTTTTTAAAATTTGGTGAATGAAATTTCTTATATATTGATATTATTATGTATGTATTGGCTATTATATTTTACCTCGGAACGTTGTTTTTATGGGCCTATGAATATGTCTATCAACATTCAAACCTTATTTGGGCGGTGGGGTGTCATACTCCACCCGCACCCCATATGATACAAACGAGTGGGGATGATACCCCACCACTCAAACTAACCCGAAATGGTTGTAAATATGTCAAAAATGTCATGGAATGCAGCCCAATGCAGTGTGAAATGTTGAAATGCAAAAAAATCCTAGAAATAGGAGGGTCAGTCATGTCTGGACAACCAATACCTCTTTATTCGGTCATTGAAAACCGACCAATATCTGTTTGTTCGATTTTGGATGACCGACCCTATTATTTACGCCGACCCTCTTATTTCTCGAGTTTTTGTGCATTTCTACATTCTACACTGCATTGGGATGTATTCCATCACATTTTTGACATGCTCACAACCACTCCAGGTTATTTTGGGCTGCAGGGTACCTTTTCCACCTCTAAACTCTAATGTGGGGTACGGATAGAGAACAATATCCCACCGCCCAAAATAACCCGAAATGATTGTGAACATGTCAAAAATGTCATGGAATGCATCCTAATGCAATGTGAAATGTGAAAAATGCAAAAAAAAAAAGTCGTGAAATAAGAGCGTTAGCCATGTCTAGTCAACCCTTACACAATAGGGTCGATTTTTTCCCACCGAACAGAGCGATATTGGTCGATTTTTTATGACTGACCCTACTGTGTAAGGGTCTGCCAGGCATGGCCGACCCTATTATTTTACTTTTTTTGTACATTTGCACATTCTATACTTCATTGGGATGCATTCCACCACATTCTTGACATCTTCACAACCAATCTGGGTTATTTTGAGCGGTGGTGTACCCTTTCCACCTCTAAGCTCTAATGTGGGGTACGGGTGGGGAACAATACACCACCGCCCAAACTAACCCAGAATGGTTGTGAACATGTCAAGAATGTGGTGGAATGCAGCCCAATGCAATGTGGTATATGAAAATGCAAAAAAATCAGTGAAATAAGTCGGTCATTTCTAGCCGACCTTTACACAGCAGGGTCGGTCATCCAAAATCGACCAATATCGCTCTGTTCGGTGGGAAAAAATCAACCCTACTGTGTAAGGGTCAGCTAGACATGACCGACTCTCTTATTTCACGGGTTTTTTTTTGTATTTTCACATTCCACACTACATTGGGCTGCATTCCATGACATTTTTTATATGTTCACAACCATTTCGGGTTAGTTTGGGCGGTGGTGTATTATTCCCCACCCGTACCTCACATTAGAGTTTAAAGGTAGAAACGGTACCCCACAGCCCAAAATAACTCGGAATGGTTGTGAACATGTCAAGAATATGCTGGAATACATCCCAATGTAGTGTGGAATGTAAAAATGCACAAAAATTTGAGAAATAAGAAGGTCGGTCAGGCATGGTCGACCCGTAAATAGTAGGGTCAGTCATCCAAAACCGAACAGAAAGATTAGTCAGTTTTTAATGACCGAACAGAGAAATATTGGTCAGCCATGTCTGGCTAAACATGTCAACATTTCTAAAAAAACATGTTGGCATCCCCGTACATATCAACATATCCACATCTCCCTGTACAATTCAACATTTTCAAAAATAAAATAAGTCTAAACATGTCAAAATTTCCAAAAAAAACATGTTGACATCCCCTATATATCAACATTTTCAAAATAACTAGTCATCATGTAAGTCAACTACTACATCTTGTCTATTATTCACATTGTTTTTCACTCTGCTACCATCGACATTGAAAATAAAATAAGGGGTTTCCCATCCATGTGCCTGTCGTAATCAGAATCTATGTCAATCTGGCGATGTGAGAGGTATCGGTGATGCAAGGGCAAACGTAACATGTTGAAAGTACAACATTGCAATCATTATTTCTATTATTCTATAAATTACATTGAAACAAAATACAAAAAGAAAACAGTTTTTACGGGCACAAAGTGGTTATCAGTAACGTAACTAATGTCAATCACTCGCCTCAATGGGATTGGTGAACGTTCGGTTCTGAGGGGCAAAAATGTAAAACATTGTTGCATAAATAAAAGCACCAACATGACACTGTATGTTGATGCTATCAACAACCCCATATCTGGGAAAGTCATCCACTTCTCTAGGGGTGCCACAGGGTCCCTACACTGTAAATAACTTATAATCTCTTGAACCCTCTCACCACTACCAAAAAGCATTGTGTAATGTGCCTCAAACCTTTGTACCTCTCTCAGTAAGTCCGTCACTGCAACCGTTTGTTTCCATACCAATGGACTCAGCGATGACTCGGTACCCATAATGTTCATTGGCCATAACATATCTGACATGGGCTATGTACTGATGCCAGCCAGGAGGGAGTTGATCTAGATATCCATGTGATCCATGAGACATTTGCAAGCGTGTTTTTTGGACCTTCCTTGGTTCATCATTTTTCGATTTGGTCTTTTGCAATGATGAGATTGATGAACGAGTGGAGTACGTAGACAAAACATGCTCAAACGACGAGGGATCTCGTTTTGTAGAGCGATCACTCTTCCTAGTCGGCTGCCCTTTTGTTTTCTTCTTCTCTACGAGCACAGTGATAGAAGAGGTCAATGGAGCAACTATCTCTCTGATTTTCTGTACAATTCTAGCTCTTCCAAAGGCATCAGAACTATTAAATTTATCTTCAAGTAAACCTAACTCAGCCCTAAAATTGAAATCCATCTCGTTTTTCTCTATTTTCACAGGAGTAAGATCTAGTTTTTTCCAATGGGCATCCACATCAACTAGAGGTATGGGCATGCCAAATTGCTTACACAAAGCAAGCTCGTGGGTGCATGGCAATCCATGCGTTCTGTGTACCATACATCCAAATAAATTTTGGTTCAACCCAACCCTCTCAACACGAGCTAACTCCTCTCATATTTTTTCCAGTGCAACTCTAGAAATGAATTCACGCAAATGCATGAATGTAGAATCTTGAAAGTGATAATGAACAGTATTCAGACTTTTCTCAAATGATGACTTGATCTTTGTGTGTGGCAAAGCCAACTTTGTATTGATTGCAGTCCATGATGTTTTAAAGTTTCCTTGAGAAGACCCTAAAGTTTTCTTCAGCTTGGAATGTGCACTCTCCACCCTATTGGTTGTAGTATTGTCAAAGTGTATAAATCTATCCGTCCATGCCTTCACAAATCTTTTCCTATGAGGTACCAACCATGTCGTATCGATGCACGTAATCACATCAGGGTACTCAGTATACTCTCGAGACAATACATTTTTTTGATGATTGCATTCCTCCAGTCTATCAGAAAGAACCAATTCATTTCACTTTCTTATAAAAGTTTCAAAGTCCTCATTCTTTACAAACTTGCCCTTTAAGTTGGCCAACACGTTCTTGTTTATGTGCCATGTACAGAAAAAATTCATTATTTCAGGGAACACACATGAAACAACATTCATCAAGGCCAAGTATCTGTCTGTTACAATTATCTTGGGAAGAGACCACCCATCGAACAACTCACTCAATTTTTATAGTGCCTACATGTAATTATCTTTGTTTTTAGATGCCATATACACAAATGCCACTGAAAATGTCATATCTGTCAATGTGACACCAACAATCTCTAGTAATGAAAATTTGTACTTGTTCGTTTTGTATGTACAGTCCATCAGAAGTACATATGAGAAACATCTCAGAAAATCCACTGAAACAGGATGAGCCCAAAATATGTCTTGAACAACATCGGTACCTTTTTTCGCACCTGTGCCACTCAACGTACTTCTCTTCTTCTAACTTGTGCAAGAGTTGTTGCATCTGAGATCTATCTCCATATTTCAACAACCTATGCTTATATTTGGCATTGTATATTGCTTTTAGCGTCGATGCATTACTAGCAGTACTTTCCTTTAAAGTCATCAATATGTCTTTTGGCTGGGCATTACTCTTTGACATTTGTACCATGACTTCTACTACATCATTATTCAACCTTCCGACATATGAGTGGCCTTCAAAGTACTTCGCAGCGAGGTGGTTATGGGTGCGACATGTAACTTTTAACGTCTATTCACTGTCCCGAGGGTTCTTGCCATTTTCGTGTCAGTTTGACTTCTCTTCCCCTTCTTAGCAGGAGTAGATTGTTGAGTAGTGGTTTTACCCCTCCCATATCTCTCACAAGCAAAATTCACCCGCGCTCACTTACCATTACCCCCAGCAACTGAGTTTCAAATTATGATCATTAATCCATTACTTCTACCAACCTCTTCGACCCAAGAAACAAGTTCCTCCCTTGTACTGAAGTCCCTGTCGGGGGTGAACTGTTTCGTGTAATCAATGACCATTGCAAGTTCTTCACCCTAAAATTATGAAAAATCTTATAATTAGACAATCAATCACCAAAAATTGTCATTAACGACATCAAATACGCCCAAATGCATAAGATAACAATTGCATGCACAAAAATTTGGATAAGTATAATAAATGGAATGGTCGGCCTATTAAGGTCGACCATTGTACAAGACGGTCGGCTAATCATGACCGAAGTTCAGAAATGAAGGTCGACCCTCTATGGCCGACTCTACTGTATAACGGTCAGCCTTGCAGGGCCGACCTTCAACCCGATTTTTTAAAAACAAAACTTGTTATTTTCATTCGCACATAACTAAAACTTACCTCTCCTTGATGTACGTTGTCACGAGAACAATCTCCTTTGGCCATATTGATTGAAATGTGTGTTTATGGTATTATTTTTTGAATGATTTTGTAACACCCTATAATTTTAATCAAATATCTACGTTAACTTATACGCATATCAAGATATATAATATGTGTATTTTATATGTAAGAGGCAAATGTATGCGTGTATGAAAGTACATGCTATATGTAAGGGATATTAGAAAATAAATTAAATTGTTAAATACATAATATAAAGCTCAATTAGGTGAATGAGGATTGGTTAATTAAATATGTAAATTGCGTTGATGATTAATAATTTAATCAATAGTACGATTTAATGAATTAATGAAAAGTATGAATTAAAGGTAAATGAATGATATTAATTAAGATAAGGAAGTTGGGTTGTTATATTAGTTAGGGAGCATGGAATCAAAAAAAAAAATCAAAGTTTAATGCTTATCTCATTCTCTCTCTTTCTCCAACGTTGCAAAGGAAGAAAAAAAAAAAAAAGAGAAAAGAAGAAGCAACGACATGAAGGAGGAGAAAAAGGGAAGAACGCCGGATTTGCGCCAAATTGAGACCCGCGGTAAGTGATTTTTACTTTAGTTCTTCGTGAAATTGATATTTAAGTTAGATGTAACGACTCTCTCAGAGTAATTTTTGCTATGGGAGCCGTTTTATAATGTTTTTGAAATTAGAGTTTTGACCCGACTTGAATGAAAATTTATTCGAAAGGTTAAAAAATACTTCCTAAACTGTAGGAATGTGTGGTTAAATTTCATTTATTTGTTCATATAGAATTTTTATGGCTGTTGGAAGTTAGATTTGATATTGGAGACCTTTTGAACCCTATTAAAACCCGATGAAACTCCGGTTTGAGGCTGTAGAAAGATAAATCTATCAATTCCGGACATTTCGATGTTAAGATCATGATTTTTGGATATGATTTGATATTTTTAATAACTAAATATATAATTTTTGTAAGTAAAATTGACTTTGATACCTCCGCGAACAAGTAAAACCTCAGTGAAATACCTGTTGAAGGTGGTAGAATGATAGTCTGACTAATTTTGCACGTGTCGATGTGGACAAAATAATTTTAGGAATATTCTATATTTTTAATAAAATTGATATATGTTTTCAGTAGAAAAATAAAATTGAGAACTAATGAAATAATGATTTGGAAATCTATTTTCACTGTTTCTTCTTGTGAAAATATCTAGATTGACTACAGAAATGATATAATAGCGTCTTCAATTGCTTATGAGTCCTAAATTGGGTTGAAATTTAAATTCATGAAATGTGTATGATATTTTTTAGGTTACTAAAGCAAGAACTAGTGATGAATGAACAAGATTTGGACCAAGTGAAGTGCATTGAATAAATAATACTAGTGAGTATGATTACGTATGATATAGATTAGATTTTTAAATGAATTGAAAATTATTTATTGGTGATTGAAAGTGAGCTGAAAAATTAAAATGAATTGAAATTGAGTATTTACGCGTGAAATAGATATGAATAAATGAAATTGAATTATAAAATGATTATGACAGGTTGAGTTAGTTGGATTTCAATTGAAATTGGACTCGAAAACGGTGGTGTTTGTATTTAAGTTAGAAAGTCTTGTACTATAATTATATTTCTTGATTATGGTTCTTGTATGACATTGTATTATATAAAATGTTTAACTGTAAGCATGTCATATACGTAAATGCATTGTATTTTATTGATCATTCAAAATGATTTTGGTATTTGGAGCATGTGAGACTTGCGAAGGCAGGTCGCATATGATGTCATTTCGTTAGGAATTAGCCTCGAATGAGTGTTTTGCGTAACCTTATTGCCTGTAGGACTGTCTTATCAAGAATTGGAGATCCTTAAAATGACTATGAATTGAGTAATGTGAGGTCCGAGCGTAAGCTCCTTATCGGTGTATAATAAGGAGTTCGTACCCGCTTCATTACGAGAAGGAGAGAGATTGTGGTTTTAGTTAAAAATGAGCATTGTTTTCCTGAAAAATCAGGAAATTTATGTTGTTGACATGTATGATATATTCGTTGAATAATGCATGTGTTTAATAATTGTTTTAAATGATTTTATATGTCATGTTTCCCTAAATGCATATGATTGTCATATTAAGATATATATTCACTGAGATGTTGTTTGCTCACTCTATTTCTTTCAATATTTCAGGTACATAATTAAAGGGAAAAGGAAAAGCACGAGAGTAGATACGTGATCTACATTCCTACCTTGTTCATGTACGTAGATGTAAAGGAAATGAATTATATTTTTTTTTATTTTCATATTATATATATTACATCTTACATATATATATTATCACATAGATGGGCTGTATGGTAATATGAATTTTGGTTTGATATTTTGGATTATGAAATGCTTAATGATGATGTATATGATTATATGAGCATGGTGGATGAAATGGCTTGAGAAATGAATGGTATTTGAATATTTTGGGTTATGACATGCTTGTGATATTGGGAGAATTATTTATTGTGGAATGAATGGCATGAATGGATATTGTGGATGAGTATATATATGATTTAATTTGTAGTATATCAGAAAAATTATAAAATGTCTAATATATGGGGATATGCTGTCAAAAATCTTGAAAATTTTAGGAATTATTATGAATGTATGTTGAGGCTGATAGTGTATTATATACTGTACTCAAAAATGTACAGCATATAGTACTATGGGTGGGTCATGATGTCAGCCTACGTCAGGGGCGTCATTACAGATTTAACCTAGAAAATAACAAATTATCCAAAAAAATCTTTGAACATTGAAAAAAAAAATCCTAATAATGGTGAAATAGTGTACTTACAACGATTATGACGTATAAGGCACTCGAAACCGTCTAAAGAAATGCAATGACGTTACTGGGGCGTTCTTGGGTGTTGGAGAGAAGAAGACGGGGTGCGTTGGGTGTAGGGTGAAAATAGAGTATTAAATTTTTTTATAAAGGTTAGTTTAATAATTTTGAGTGAGAATATTTTAAGGATTACAAAAAAAAAAAAAAAAAGTAGGCGGGAGTGTAAATAGTCTAGGTGCTCTCCTAAGGGTTATAGGCAAAGAATTAAATGAAATATATTAATAAGAAGAGACATGACATGTCGATGTGACATTAACAATTTTTCATTTAATTCACTATGAAACTCAGTTGCTTAAGCATAAGTTGAAAGAAGGTAAAATAGTATATAACCTATTCGTTGTCACATCACATGTCATCTTCTTAATATTGATTATGATTTTATTTAATGAGTCAACTTATAGTCAGTCCATCAACATTTACTTGTGAAACAATCATAATCAATACCAACTGATTAAACCTTCTCATTATTTTTATTTTTTTTCTTTTTGTCAAAATACAACTTAGCAAATATAAATACCATATAATACTTCAATTCATTTGAGATTTGTATCAATCTTTTTGCTTGATATGAACCTTTTGCCAACTCCAACACTCAATATTTAAAATTCGTTGTCTTTGCATTGATATTGTCTACTTGGACGTAACAATAACTAACCAATTAAACATGAATTGCTTAGTAAGTCAAATATGAGCAAATTAGGGTTCAGTTCCCAGTCAAGTTTGATTAAGATATTTATATATGAGCCATTATCTAATACATTTCCATGTTATAGAAATATATTTCTACATTATATAGATAAAGTCATTTTAACGTTTCACACGAAGTCCTTTTTTTTTGTAATTTTAAAATTATCCTTTAAAAATTTATTTTATAAAATAATAAGATTAACTTATTTTTTTACGTTTTTAAAGTTCTGACTTTTTGTCTTGACCTTGTTTTTATTTTTAGTTATTTGGTATGACTATACTCTTTTATTTAATCATCATGTGAAATGCACATGAATAAGCACTAGTTATTTTGGGATTAAGTGGTCGCAACCCACCACAAATGCCAAAAAAATGCCATAGACGTTGATGCCAACACTTTGATTGTTAAGAGCGAAACTCCAACTTACGTTCAATTATGAGATTATGTTCCGAACAACCACTCTCCCAATCTAATGTTGATGAATAAAATGAATAATAAATTTTTGAGCTTGAGTTGATAGGTTTAATTTAATAAATTATTTTAATTTTTAGTTATCTATAATGGCTTTTAAACAAACTAGTGTGCTTTATTTATATTAATTGCAAGAAAATTAAAAAAAATTAGTGAATAATTTTATAGTATTTTGGAGATAAATTATGTTTTAAGGAAAAACATATATATACACTTTTAATAATGGGAAAGGAAATGTTAAAGATGTCCATCTCAGATGAAAATAGGGCAAGGGTTGCGATCATGACAAAGTTGGTCGCACAAAATAGGACGATTTAGCTAATTAAGCTTTTCTTCTTTCCCTCCCAAAAGAACAAGCTATAAAAGAAAATTATATATATAAAGGAAGACACTACCCCAAGGACAAAGGAAAAGAGGCCATGGGATGTTTTCATACATGCCTTGCAATATCTTAAACTACACAAACAAGCCTAATTCACTGAAATTAACATGAAGGGGGTGCTTTCCACGATGGCCTTCCCACCTTGTTCGGAAAAAGTGAAAGGAAATAACAAACTCTAAACTAAATACCAAGTAGCAGTTTACCCATAAGGGTAATGGCTCAATTGTAGGAAAAGGAGGGAAAGCAAATTCCTATCCGGATGGGTGCAACTTCGAATCCTCCTAACACATCAATTCTGAAATTTAGTATCAGGTGGCGTGGTGGGTCCTCTTGCCTTGGGTCTCCCGGTCCGTGGCCCGTGGCCTTGTGGGTGGGTGGCGGCCCCGTAAATTAGTCGGAATGCTGAATCTATAGTTACAAAAACAAAATACCAACTAGCAGTTTATCCACCGCCGAACATAGACTCATTTTGACAATGCCATGGTCAAGTAAGAAGGAAGACTCATTCACCTCAAAAGAAAAATATCATGTATATATGTATGTATGTATGTATAACACCGGCCACATATATATATATATATATAACTAACTAACTAAATTCTCCAGCAGCTGAATTTTTTTGCCAACAACAGGAAGGAGAATAAATAATACTCAGTTGATTTTTTTACACAAGAAAGATTATTTTTCTTTCAAAAACATCAGCAAAATTCGCTGTCCACCGGAGCCAAGCCCATAGGCATGATAAAAGGAAAAATTCAGAATGTTAGTTGTAAAAAGATCATAAAAGGAATAGCTAAATAATTTTCCAAGAAGAAAAGGAGTAAGATCAGGTAACAAACCATTATCAGATCCCAACCGCAACATCTAGATGGTCCCATGCATCTTTATATGTCTTGGTCAGGCAAATTATCAATCACCAATTAACTCCTACTTTAAATGACAAACTTTCATTCAAAAACAGAAGGCAATATGATTGTAACAATCCCAATTCAAATGTATGAATCATACAGTTCAAGATTCTGTTCAAGAAAAAACAATTCAAATCCATAATATGAATTCCAATGCTTCAAACTCCCATAGTAATCTAGAAAATGGTTAGAATCACAATTCACATTTCAAGTCTAAATGATTTGCAGGATTTAGATTTCAAGTATCATTTATTTTAGGTTTCTAATGTCAATCTGAAACTTCACCTATGCCAAGCTTATTTGCATTTGACTATTAGGCCAACATTCTTTGTGCCTTATGGAATAGAATGTTTGGCAATAAAGAAACAAGATAATAATTTAAGTTTAGCAAAGCATGAGTATTAAGATGTATATGTGGTAAACTATTGAATGATTGAATTAAATGAACACATTTGAAAAAATATGAGAGCACCAAATTGTTTATGCGGTTGTAACAACTAAAAATGTCTGATAATTGCAATAGAAACATCTTAATAACCATATATAATAATAAATGAGATATTTAAAATTACATAAATTATAGAGGGAACAAATTGACGAGTCATATAATGAAATTGTGGAAGAGAGTAAAAGAAAAATCGAGGAAGGGTTGAAACCTTAGTTTGGAACAATCAATTTGAATTTATGATTTGGAAGATCAATCATGGAAGCTATATATATATTAAGGATATTGATGGAGAGGTATAAGGAGAAGAAGAAATAACTTCACATTGTCTTTATTGATTTAGAGAAAGTCTACGATAAAGTATCCAAAAAAGTAATATAGTAGATTTTAGGGAAAAAAAAAACAAGTTATCAATAGACACGCTAACCTAATAAAAGATATGTATGATGGAGCAATAACCATTGCCAAAAGCAATGGTAGAAGAAACTAGTGAGTTCTCAATTCTTGTAGGTTTACACCAAGGATCTACCTAAAATCAAATTTTCACGTTAATTATGGTTGAATTGACTAAACATATTCAAAAAGATATTTCATGGTGTATGTTATTTACTAATGATATAATGCTAATTCACAAAACTAAATTCAAAGAAAAATGCTAAACTGAAAGTTTGGAAAGCCTCTAGAATATAAAGGGTTCAAGATTACTAGGACGAAGACTAAATACATTAAATGTAATTTTAATGGAAGCGGAGATACAAATAGATGAGGATGTGAACCATAGAGTTAAGGTAATAGAAAAGAAGATGAAATCCTTTTTCTGGAAGGGGAAGAATGGGAAGCGGCCAAGGAGTCTAGTGAAGTGGGAGACTGTGCAGAAATCAGTAGAGGAAGGTGGACTTGGGATAGGCAATATATTAGCACGGAACAAGGCTTTGTGTAGGAAGTGGATACGGAGACTTTTACTTGACCAGAGCTCACTGTGGCCAAAGATAATTATTAGTAGATATGAAAGACTCCACTTTCAAGGCATGAGGTGGGTCCAAGGCCAAGAAGGATCACTTACAGAAGCCCATGGTAATTTATAGCATCTCTGACAACCAAAGTGTTAGAGAATTGTAAACCTGAAGTTGGAGTTAGACATACATTTTGCTTTTGGGAGGATAGATGGATGGGAGATAGACCTTTTCCCAAACTTATATAGACTATCTTCCTTGCATAACCAACCCATTTCCTTGTATACATTATATGTCCTATCACCTATTTCCCATTTTCTTTCATGGAACTTACACTTACCTAGAGCCAAGGTCCGTAAATTTGGCAAATTTTGTCGAAATTCGACGAAAAAATTTGGATTTTAAACCAACGAACTCTAGTGTCGCAGGTAGAAACAAAACTACAAAAAATCGTTGAAAATTTGCAAAAATTGGTGAAATTCGTGAAAAGATGAAAACTTCAGTGAAATTCGAGGAAAGCGTGCTTTTTAGGTCAAAAAGTTGTCAAAAATGTTCACGAGACCCACAGAGATTCTCCGCGTGAGATTTTTAACAAAAAGACAGAAAAAAAAAATGACACATCTCAACTCTAAAAATATCATTATAAAAGAAGAAGAAGAAGAAGAAGAAGAAGAAGAAGAGATTTTGGAAGGAGTGGAGTGGAAAGAATACCTCCATTTTGTGCTGTGAACGACAAACTGTGACCTTCCGGCAAACTTCAACCTTCAATCGTCGATCTTTCGTCGACGTTTCGAGCGTTGGTGGCGAATGAATATGATGAGACAAGACTTTGGTTCATCATTTCAAGAGGTAGGAGGTAGTTCATCTCGACGTGATAATATCAGACAAGACCCACAAGGGCAACAAAAACATGGGGGTGGCCTTTTGCTCACAACAAGTGCAAGGCATTCGTGTCCTCCGCCAGACCTTATTTTGTTTTCTAGATCTAGTTCTAGACAAAAGAAGCTTAAAGAAGCTTTCGGGGGTGGAAGTGTGAGAAAAATTTTAAACAAAATTATATCCAATTTTTTTTCTATAGCAGTATCCCAGCAAATGTTGTCATTGACAATCCATATTACCAACCAGCCATCAATGAAATTGCAAGGTGTGGACCAGGTTTCAAGGAGCCTTCAGCATATGAGCTTATGCATGGATTACTTGACGAGGAGTATAATGAAATACAAAACTACATTAAAACTTTGAAGAAGTGTTGGTCACTATATGGTGTGACAGTAATGTGCGATGGTTGGACTGGGCAAACTATATTGTCAATAATAAATTTTATGGTATATTGTGATGGAAAATCAATTTTTCATAAATTTGTTGATGTCTCAGCAAAGAAAAAAGATGCAAAATTCATTTATCAATTGATGAATAATGTTGTAAAGAACATAGGAAAGGAATACATTGTCCAAATAGTCATAGATAATGGATCTGTATTCGTGAAGGCGGGAAAGAAAATGATAGAGAGATACAATCTCTTTTGGACACCTTGTGCTGCACATTGCATCGATATGATGTTAAAAGATATTGAAAATCATCAATTAATTAAAAAAGTTGTTGATCAAGCCAGGAAAATCACAAATTATATTTATAGTCACCATTGGGTGTTGGCCTTGATGAGAGAAAAATGCGGTGGTGACATAATTCGTGCAAGGATCACTCGATTTGCCACCAACTACATTGCCTTAAGATGCATTCTTGAAAAAAAAAACAACGTTTAAAAGAAATGTTTGCATCAAGAAAATAGACAAACTATGTCCATAATAGAACTCCACAAGCAAGAGAGGTTGAAGAAATAGTGGGCAAGTTTTTGGGATGATGCAAGGTATGTAGTGAACTCTTTAGATCCTATTGCAAAAGTGTTGCGGATGGTAGATGGAGATAAAAAACTGACAATGGGATCATTATATGAAACCATAAGGTTAATAAAAGAAACAATTAAAGCTGCGACTCCTCATTCGTATAAATGGATTTTAAAAATTGTTGATAGAAGATGGACAAGCCAACTTTGTCACCCACTCCACCAAGCAGATATATTTTTGAAAAAAAGTTTAAAACATTTTAATTTTTTTGTGTTATACTAATGCAATTAACAATATTTGTTAATACTTTCAACATATTTTTTGAACCCTTTGTACTAATATAAGCATAAGCTTGGAACGAGTTCAGATTTGATGGATGCATCAAATCAAGTTATTGAAAAATTAGTGCCCGAAGGTGATAAACAAGCGCACACATTGAGTGAAGTAAGATATGATTAAAATTAAAATTTTATAACTATATAGTACGTCATCAATATTTTTAATGAGGTTTATATTGTGCATATTTATTTTTTGTAGTTAAAATACTTTCGAGATGTTGTAGGATCATTTGAGTCTCCAACAGCTCAAAGTAGAATGAAAAACATGCATCCAGGTGATAAATCATATTATATGTCTAAATACCATAATTTTTTTAATTGTAATATTACTATTATTATTTTTTCTGCAGCTGAATGGTGGAATTTATATGGGAGCTCCGCTCCTAATTTAAGGGTGCTTGCTGTAAAAATATTGTCACAAACTGCATCTTCTTCAGGGTGTAAAAAAAATTGGAGTACTTTTGGGTTGATTCACACCAAACAAAGAAATAGGTTGGGGCACGAAAAGTTGCAAAAGTTGCAAAAGTTGGTATTTGTTTATTATAACATGAGACTTCGTGCAAAAAATATAAGGGAAAATACAGAACTTGGTATCTCTCAAGATCCTATTGATTTGACAGAAATCTTTTTGGAGGAAGGGATGAGAATCCCTTGGATGAGTGGGTTAAAGATGCAAATCAACCTTTGATGGACGAACGAGGTGGTAGACCAAGTTTATACATTGCAACAGATATGGGGGTTGATGTTGATGAATTTATGGCCACAGAAGTTAATGTCCCAACAACAGGGTATTCAATATCGTCAATTAGTGATAGTGATGCTGATGGAGATGATGACAATGATGATAATGATAATGACGGTGATGACAATAACAATGGTGGCCATGATGATGACTTAACACAAGCACCAGATGACGATAACGATGACGACGGCGACGACGGTAATGTGGGTGGTGGAGGATCACAACAATGGAGTCAGGGTCAGGGGCAACAACAAAGTGAAAGGCATACACAAAGCCAGGTGCAAATGAGTTCATTTACTGGAGAGAGTCAATATGATCATTCTACTCAGCATGCTGACCATGGATCTTGGCCATCATTAATGCATAGACAAAAATATGGACGTAAAAAGCATGGTCATACATCTAGATCAAAACATACTAATATTCATGCTATTGAATTGGCTATGGGAAACATGAGTGTTAAAGATGACATTGAAGCCATATCATCATCATGATCATTATAATATTGCTACCCAAGATATCAACAACAAGAATATGATAATGAAGTCATGTCATCTCAAGGGAGCTACAGTTGGAGCCAACAAGAAAATATTAGTGTAAAGCCAACAGGGTAAATAATGTCAAATGAATATCAAGGTAACATTTCTTCTGAAAGTACATCCATCTCACATGGTGTAAGACCAATTGGATTGGTCTTGACCCCTGAGTATCAAAGTGATTATTCTCGCGATCACACCTATGGTGGCATAAAGCCTATTGGATGGACTGAGTATCAAAATGATGGTTCATCAGACTCTTCATCTATTCACTCACTTAACCCACAACCGTATACATATTCCCACGGAAGAGATTTTCAATTTGATCCTGCTTATCCACGCTTAGGAGTATTAACTAAAGTTGAGACACAAATGTACGAAAAGTTTGTTGAGGATTACAAAAATTATTATTGTAGCATGATGTCATAGCATCAATACTGTAATTATATTAAACGTCAATATTTCCAAGGGGGTTCAATTGAAAGTCAAGATGAAGGACGCCGATCAATGTGGATATAATTCTGTATTTGTAAAAGACTTGTCAAGTCTTTTGTAACATTTTAATGATATTTTGTCTTAACAATAAAAATGTATTATGTTTCAACTCATTTTAGTCAATTAACTTGCATTCAATTTCTTCAATAACATATAATAGTATAATAACAATACAAAAAAACTACATTTAAATTTCAAATGTATAGAATTAATGGACAATTAATCAAAATATGCATGAAATCTTTCATATTAAAAAAAAAGTTATTCATTGAAAACAAATAAATCTTAATTTTAAACAATATACAAATATTTAGATTACAACTTAAATAAGTCTATGAGAGCTACTAACTATACTAACAATACTAGTTAAATTTCAAAAATGCTGCTTCATCCTTTTAAGAAATGGTCAATCAAGTCTCAACACTCTGGAATTGAAGCATATTGAATTCAATTTAAATCTTTCATAAATCTTTTGACCTGAAAAAAGAAAGAAATTGTTAGATACAAGTAAATAATATAAAATTCATAGTATGTGCGATGCGCATAAACATTGTTAATGTAAAAACACATGTTTCAAACGATTATATTTATACTTTTATATGTCTTGTTTCCATCATTTCTAATAGTAATTATGCATATTTTAGCATTTATATACAAATTCGTTAAACTTCTCTAAGTTGGCAAATTTTTACAAAAATTTTCCACGTCGAATTAAACTTTTTCGAATTAATTCTAATTTTTGAAGGTCGAAGTTTAGGGTGAAATCGAAGTTTCGAACCTTGCCTAGAGCCCTAACCTTTAGGGAACAAGAGGAAGCATCATCACTCATATCCAGTCTAGCAAACCTTAACATTTCTAATTCACCAGACCATATAGTTTGGACCTTTGACCCGTCAGGACAATATACTTGCAAATCTCTTGTCAACTCTTTGTCTGTCAATCTACATAACCCAACATTCTACATAACCCACATATATATATGGAAGGTTCAAGTCCTATCTAAAGTTAAGGAATTTGGATGGCTTTTGGCCCATAGGAGGATAAACATATTCAACATTCTTCAAGGAGACTGCCTAACTTATATATTTCCCCCAATTGGTTCTCTTTATGTGGTCAGGGTGGAGAGAGTATAGACCATATCCTTTTTTCATGTACTTATGCAGGCCGAATGTGGAGTTTTTGGAATGCTTTTACAGGGGGAAGATTCACTCGCCTGAACACTATCATAGAAGGTTTATCATTGTCACATATGACCAATACATCTAGTCGCATGAAAGGAGTGGGCCTAATTGCTACATATGCAACTATGTGGTCTTTATGGTTGGAACGTAATAATAAAATCTTTAAAGATCAAGTTAGGGGAGAGAATCAATTGTGGGAGTCCATAAAGCTCGTAGCCAGCTCTTGGGTGCTAGTTTCAGAATGGCATTCAAGTTTTTCCCTGTCGGATTGAATTTTGGGTTGGGATAGATGTTTACATTAACAGGTTGAAATGTAATTTATTTAATATGTAGGAGAGGGATTATTGGGTTTGTTAAAGTTGTTAGAGTTATGTACTCTTGGTGCATACACTCATAAAAGGGTTTGTCAAAATGTATTCGGAGAACACTCTATTCTCTGGTCGGTAAGATGTATATCTTTACATATTCATATTAATACAAAACTCTGTTTCTTTCTCAAAAACAAAAAACAAAAAAAAGAGTTAAAGCAACATGGGTTAGTTAAGTAGAAGAGTGCTTTCGAAGTATTATATCATTGACACATGCCATTAAAGTTGAAAGAAAAATTGCATAAAACCGCTACTAGGCCAACCACACTCTATGGAAGAAAATGTTTGGCAATAAAGAAACAACACATAACAAACTACTGCAACAAAAATTTGAACGTCAAGATGTACATGTAAAAAGCATTAAAAAATAAAATAAAAAATGAACATATTCCAAAAAAATGCTAAAGTAGTTCAATTGAAGATATATATTATCAGAAACAAAGGTGTATATTAATTAAAATGAATAAGTGTTACAAATGGGGGTGCACCAGTAGTGCAACAGATTCCTCAAAGTTACAGCTACTGTCACTACCTGGGAAGAATAAATTGCCACACACTATACTCAACCCCTATGACTCGTGACATTTTGATCCTTACACTAACACATGTTATCATACCCTATACAGACAGTTATTCCAACTTAGACACCAATCCAACAGTGAAAACACGAAGAACTAGAGAGGGCATGGACCCATGAACTTGCAGAAAACTTGGTGTCTTCCCAAACCTTGGAATCTTCATTGAATACATTGTTACAAACTCTCCTGTTACGTTCAAGCCAAGCTCATCATAATGTGGCAAATGAAGCGATGAGCCTCAATTGAAGATAAAAATGAAAGAACCAACGCTTGGTTGGCTGAGTGGCTCAGGGCTCTCGTATCATGAAACGAGGTCACGAGTTCGACTCCCGCCTTATCCGTGTTGGCCACTGGGGTTGTCTCCCTCTCGATTTTGCGAGGGGGATTGGTGGATTAGTCGGACCGAAGGTCCGAATACCACTAAGTTGTCAAAGAAAAAAAAAAGATAAAAATAAAAGAAATTTGATTAAGGTGGTTTAGATACATACAACGACGACCTTTAAATGCACCACCTAGGAAGAGTGATATATTAACAATCTACAGTAATATAGAGATGAAGTAGGACCTAAAATAACAAGAAACAGATTCATATAACCGACCCCAAATAGTTTTATTTTTTTTCATAAGAAAAAAAGAAACAAGAATTATTATAGAAGGAAGAAAGGCTACAAGGCGCTCATTCAGGAGATGAGACACGGTAAGAAGACATAGTAAGGATGACAAGTCCTAGCCCCTTACCCAAGCTAATAAAGAATAACCTTTCCCAAGTTTGGAAAAAGTGAACTTACTACAGGGTCATTGCAAGGTGAGAAAAACAGTGTTACGTCGCACTATGAGCGCACTCCAAAAGACAACCAAAAGGATCACCATTAACAATAGGCTTGAAAAGATGGATGTAGTTGATAAACCTCCGGTGCATTTCACTTATGCTAGGCGGAAGGACATTCAAAAGGAAGATGCGGCAAAGGCTTCAAGTGTTAAAGTGATGAGAACAACGCACATGTGCCAATTAGTGGAGGACTAGATGGTATAAATAAGGATGGCTCGTAAGAGCAAGGTTGTGATGTATTTTCTTTTGTTAGGAGTGGCAGAGCACTCGAAGTCTTTGTATCTTGTATCATTGTATTCTTGCATTCTTGTATTCTTGCATTCTTGAACTCTTGGAAGTAAAATTCATCAATCAATCTCTGTTTCCTTTTCTTACAAATTACATTTCAGTAAATCTGGGTTCTAACAATCTTGGAAATGGCTGGAAAAAAAAAAAAGATTCAAGAATGGAACCCATGGACGAAAGAATTGAATCTACTAGAGAAGATTTTCACAAGGAAATTGAACGTTTCAATGAGGGTTTCGAGAAAATTCCTATGTTGGAGAAAAGTATAGAGATGATCATGGTAAAACTTGATCAATTGATTCATCCACAGCCTGATCCTGGATCTACTCATAATTCCAGAATGGATGAACCAAATCCTCGCCACGCGACGGATCCCTCTCACAGGGTAATTCTGACCCTATTTTTTATTAGAATGTTCATCAATTCACTGATCGAATTAGGAAATTAGATCTTCCTATTTTCAATGGCGAAAATCCAGACGGTTGGTTGTTTCGGGCAGAATGATACTTTTCGATTAACAAGATAAGTGAGGGAGAGAAATTGGAAGAAGCGATTGTGTATGGAAGGTGAAGCTTTAGCATGGATGCAATGGGAGGAAGGGCAACGAGTGATTCGTCATTGGGCAGAGTTTCGTGACATGTTGCTCCATCGTTTTAGATCAGCTCAATCGGGCAACCTTTATGAACAATTTTTGGCCATTCGCCAAGATAGATCTGTTCGAGATTTTCGGCAGAGATTCGAAGAACTTGCAGCACCCTTAATTGGGGTAAGCGATCAGGTGTTGGAGAGCACTTTCACTAACAGATTGAAACCAGAAATTCGTGCAGGGGTTCGCCTGCTCAAACCCAAGGGTTTGTTGCAGATCATGGATATCGCGCAACAAATCGAAGATAAAAATCATGCCCTTTGTCCTCCTTCCTCAAGGACCATTAATGGTGGCAAAGGGGTTGTTCAGGGTTTTGGATCGTGGAACCCTAATTTACCACACTCTGCTTCATCTTTCCAGTGCACCTCCTTACTGCCGACGATAATGGAAGAATCAAATCGCGGTCCACCGTCGCAACCCCAGTTCAAGCGATTGTCAGACGCTGAGATGCAGCAGCGCCGTGAGCGTGGACTTTGTTTCCGTTGTGAAGAAAAGTTTTCTCCAAGCCATCGTTGCAAAAAGGAGTTGCAGGTTTTATTGTTAGGAGATGGAATGGATGACGTTGTTGCTGGTGAAGAAGAGACGTCAATGCTTGATGATGATTTTGGGGTAGAGGTTACATTGAACTCGGTGGTAGGGCTTACAACACCGAGAACGATGAAGTTGAAAGTCTCCATTGGTTCACAAGAGGTGGTGGTGTTGGTCGACAGTGGGTCGACTCACAATTTTATCTCTGAAACTTTGGTGCAGCGGCTGAAACTTCCATTAACAAAAACGACGAGTTATGCTGTGGATCATGAGTTGCGCGATAGGGATACTGTTTTAGCAGACCTTAAGGCTAATTTATCTCGTGCACAGCAACTTATGAAATCTCGTGCTGATGGTAAACGTCAGGATATTCCTTTTGTGTCAGGTGAGTTTGTGTTTTTAAAACTGTCCTTTCGTCACCAATCCTTGGCTCGTCGTAGGAATGAAAAGTTGGCACCTCGATTCTATGGTCCCTATGAGGTTTTGGAAAAGGTTGGTGAGGTAGCATACCGATTTCGCTTGCCTGCTACTTCTTCCCTTCATTCGATTTTTCACGTATCTCAATTACGACATGTGATTGGGTCATCCCATATACCTTAGTCTTCACCACCAACTCTTAAGGATACATTGGAACTTCAGGTGGTACCGGAGGCAGTCATTGGTGTGCGTCCACAATTTGCAGCCTCTTCGTCTACAAGTCCTGATGTTCTTATTCATTGACGTGGCCTTCCAAGTTCGGATGCTACTTGGGAGACTTTTGACGCCATTCGATTTCAATTTCCTGATTTTCACCTTGAGGACAAGGTGCGACTTTGGGCGGGGGGTATTGATAAACCCCCAGTGCATTTCACTTATGCTAGGCGGAAGGACATTCGAAAAGAAGATGCGGCAAAGGCTTTAAGTATTAAAGTGATGAGAAGAACGCACATGTGCCAATTAGTGCAGGACTAGATGGTAAAAATAAGGATGGCTTGTAGGAGGAAGGTTGTGATGTATTTTCTTTTGTTAGGAGTGGCAGAGTACTCGGAGTCTCTGTATCTTGTATCATTGTATACGTGTATTCTTGTATTCTTGTATTCTTTCCTTCTTGAACTCTTGGAAGTAAAATTCATCAATCAATCTTTGTTTCTTTTTCTTACAAATTACATTTCAGTAAATCCAGGTTCTAACAGAAGTTTAGAGGAAGATAGTCAAGGTTGGACAAAATAAAGTTTGTCCATTTCTCCCAAGTAGTCTCAATGGAAGGACACCTAAGGAAAATGTGCTCCGTTGTTTCTCCATCTTGTCTGCATAAAAAGACCAATTTGGGGAGATACCACGTGAGGAAATAGAACATGAAGCAGTGTTGTCAAGACGGAAAGGCGGTGGTAGGCGGTAAACCTTAACTAGGTGAGGCGGGGCCTAGGCGGGATATAAAATATTTATTTAGAGGTCCTTGAAAAATTTATTTATTTATTCATTGGTCTCTCACTCTATATATATATATATGTAATTATTAATTTAATTTATATATTAAATTATATGTAATTATTAATTTAATTCAGAAGTCGAAGTGGAAGAAGGGAGAGGATTTCACAGGTTTTAACAAAAAAAAAAAATTCAAAAAAAATCTTTTAAAAAAATATTTGCTTAGACATCCCCAAACCGCCTAGACGGTGGTCTAGGCGATGTCGCCTTGACGACACTAACATGAAGAACATCTGTCGTGTTAAGTTTGTCGTGGCTAATAAATCAACTAAACACTTTGACCTTAAAAGGCCCAAGGCTTTTCATACAAAAATGAAAGACATGAAGGACAATCAAAGAGGAGAAGAAAGAGTTAGTAGAACATCTCTAGAAGACAATTGAATGTTTTCAAGAATGGAAAACCAAGTTATTGCCTTAGTTTCTTCTCTGATGGTTAGGCTCCTACACATGTAAAGATTCTAGAAATGCAAACCTCCTTCCAAAATAGTAACTAACGAAGAGATGGTAGCAAGAGGGATGCTAGTCAACCTAAAGAGATTGGGAAATAAGGCCTGGAAGCTAGAAGTTTCACCACTTGTCCTCCCAAAAAGGAAAAAGTTTTGCCATTACCCACGTTGAAGTTAATATGACTATCAAAGAAATGAAGAGAAGAATGGATAGATTTCCATGGGCTATGGTAGGTGGATCGTTGGGGCAGTAGTAGCGTCCCAATCAGCTCGATAAGTTGACTCTTAGACATAACTTTGCGCCCTGTGAGCCAACATAAACTTTTAAGAACCTGATAGGCATAGAACAGGCTAAGATCATCATGATTCAACAGGAAAATTGTGTCATTCACAAACTGAAGATGCAAGACCTCAACAACCTTGTCTTTTCCCACCAAGGAGCCATGAATCAAGCTCGCCTCCCTAGCTTTATACATCATACTGCCTAATTCATTACCATCTAAGGTGAACAGGAAAGGGAATACATGGTCACCCTGACGCAACCCCTCTCAATCGTCACTCTTCCTTACAACCTCCCATTAACAAAGATGGAGTGGTCATATTACGAAAACAACTAGAAATCTAAGCTCGCCATTTCACCCTGAACTCTTTGCTTTAACACATCGTCAAGAAAGTCCAAGCCCCTAGCCAACCATATGCTAGGCTTTAGCAGAATCCACTTTGGAAATAACCCCCTCCTTATGATTACTTCTATAGTCTTCTATTGCTTCATTGGCCACTAGACTGCATCAAGGATTTGTCTTCCTTGGATGAAATCCATTTGAGAGACAAAAACAGCATGGTGCAGGATGTTCCTCAATCTCATGGTCAAGATTTTAGCAATAACATTTACAAGATCGTGGTGACACTTATGAGTCTAAAATCAGTCACCTTCCTCAAGTTTATATTTCTAAAGACATTCCTCAAGTTTGTTTTTCTAAGGATGAAACAAATGTCGGTCTCGTTCGGATGGATAGTTGGAAAAAGGCTTTGTTGAGTTGAGTGTCAGAACTATTTTGGTGCATGATATGATTTGATCTGTGGACATAGATTAACAAGAACTATTTCTTTGGTGGTCTATTTCCTATCTACTCTATGGTTCTATAATTTGATTGTGCATTGTAATCAATGATAATGCATTACTGACCTTCAGTTCGTCACGCCCTAAGCCCAAACTCGTAAGTTTTTCATACAGGTTTTGAATTTTGGAAGTTTGAAAAATGTATTTGCTCATTATAATTATAGCAATACTGGATGTGAGAAATGGGATCATTTCACTTTCTCTATTTTACTGAAATGTTTTGATAACTTGAAACATAAAATTGGATCAAACCTTTCAATGCAATATTCAATTTGAATCCCAAGTCTAGAACTTTACAATCTGATTTATCTGACTGCACAAGCTTTGCTCCATTCCATATGAAAATGCTATAATGCTAAAAATAACGACTCGTGCTCTTTGATAGCATCATTCAACAGATATAAGCTGACGATTTCTAGATCTGTTAAATGGAAGCTAGGCAAAAACCATAGCTTCTGAACTCTAACACTGTACACTTGTTGAAAGGAGAAGGTGCCTCACTGTCTAAGTTAAGTGGATGTTCATAAATGTGAAGGGAGCAATTTAGGCACTTGTTTTAAGAGCAATAAAAACATCACCGGGCCTGAAGATGTATAATAAGCATGGTATCAATATGTGGACAAAGATTACCCTTTCAACCTTTCTTTAATAAGAGATTAACTACCTAACCTGGTGTACATGGAAGTAAAGTATATGCGTTTGAGTGCCATAAAAACATTTCTAGTTCTATCTTCTATGCGCTAGTTGACTTGCAGGAGCCTGAAAGCAACCAAAAAGGTAATAAAATTATAACCACTGTTCTTTTGGTACTGCAAGCACAGCCTAGCTAAGAAGTTATTGATCATTTATCATATTATCTTATGACCAACACTCAATAACAATGATTTACTGACAAGTTTGTGGCTCCATATTCCCTCGAGACGATATTATCCAGATTTTATAAGTGAAATTGGAGAATGTCATGAGAAAAAGAAGAATATCAAATAAAAGGCAAGAGAGCACATCAAAATTGAAAATAAACAGTTCAAAAGCCAGATACATACCTAAAAGATATAATCATAAGTTCATAACCACACGCCTTGTTGCAATGAGCCAAAGCCTTTTGGTGGCCATATCTAGAGACACAAGCAAGTCAATCAGTTAAAAGTTGTATTCCCAATAACACAATCATCAATTTATAATTCTCTGTGCAGATCAATCATAAGATAGCATGGCAACATTTTGCTATAAGTAATTATGAAAAAGTGAACAGAAAAGTTCCCCTCACTAAGAGAAAGGACTCATTTGAACATCATAAATAATGTAGTACCTCAAGTCCTAAGAAATATAAATTTGATTTTTTTGACTAATGTCAAAAATGTCAGTTTGCCCACAAGTCTAGAAAATGGGTCAAATAGAATGAAATGGATAACTGAGTGCAAAAATGAGCTCCATGGGTCCAAATTAGCATAAGGACCAAAATTCAAGTTTTTTGTAAAGGTATAAATAACAATTTGAAACAAATTTAGTTTGACCTATAATTTAGTAAATATAAAAAAGGCTCAATGTGCTAGAACTTAATAAATTGAAACTTTGGCTATGTTTTGACTTATAATTTTCATTACTTTCATGTAAATACAAGTGTTAGTGCCTATGCTCATGCAAGGAGGAAGTTTTTGTTTTCAATAGCTTAACGATTTTACAAATGTAATAAGCCAGAGTTGTCTTCTTAGGAGAAGTCCTGGTGTCCTTTTGATATAGGTGTTGAGCTGTATGTTTCAGTAGTGATTGAATTTTAATGTAATTGTACTTGACCTGAACCACTTGCTTATGCTTTTATGAAGTTTATTAGTGTCTCCTTACCCAATTACTTGTGGTATAACTTTTTATAATTCAAGTTTTCAGAATGAGGTAGGCGATGTGTTCTTCCGATACCACCCAAATCCTATGTTATGATGTAGTAGAAGGCAAAGCATACTGAAGGTCAGGGTGTCACAAATAACATAAAACTCAATCAGTACTTCTTTTAACTACACAAAAAGACATCTTAAAAGTTCAAGAAATCATATGACATACATTTGTCATACAAACAATATAAAGAAAAAACAACTGATAATAATAATAGATTCACTCCACCTAAGTGGTTACCATTGTCAAGCTCGAAACCAAATATCAATGTATATTGTATAATAACAAAGATTCACCCAAAAAGAAAAAGAAAAAAAAAGAGGCTCAAGTAGACAATTCACAAAACCTTGGTCCTTAGACAATAACAGAGAGGGTTAGCATTCTAGAGAAAGAAATAAAATTTTCAGAAAGGAAAACGACCTCTTTAGCGTTCGGAAGCCCTCTCAACATGGAGAACTAAGGCTTTAGCCTCACATGCATCCCCTAAGCTGTAATTCTTGAGACTTATACCTCAATGGACTGAGGTTTAAGCCTCGGCAACTCCAATTGATGCTTATCTCTTATGGCTTATCATAGGTTCATACTACTCAAAGATTTCCAAGTTCTGAGAGGTTCTAATGTTGCCAAACAAACAGCGAATGAAGCAAAGATAACAGTAGAGAATGATACACAGGATGAGATTTCATTTTAGAATAGTTAGATGGGCATAGCACTTTTGATCTTTCCAGAAGGTGTAGAGGCACCCAATCAATGACTCTAAAGATTCTAAGAAAAGATTGAAGGATTATAATAGGAATAAAAGGTAGTCTAACAGATGGTGAGCTCTAGGTTTAGGAGACTCCGTTATATAGGCTTAAGGGGCTGAAAGGAAGGCTTTCTAGGATGACTTCGGGGAACTAAGAATTTGTTGAAATTGTTCGTTTGGAAATTCCCAAAAAGCTAATCATAAGTTCTTCTCTCCATTGAAACCATAGGGCCAGTAGTCGTTGACGTTTTCCCAGAATTTTCCGTAGACCTCTCAGAGATAAATAGTTTTTTTTGTGCACTTCCAAATGTGAAGCAAGTCTTCACATATTATTAGTGAAACTAAATACTTGAAATTCAATAGAAGCTGCAAGGGTAGAAATGACATAGTTTACTGCTGGGTAAATGCCTTACTGGGGGGGGTTGATCTCGAATTAAATTTCAAGAATTTTATTTTATTTTATCCAATTAGTTATATTTAAACAAATGTGAAAACTTGTCAATGCAGTGCTTCTATTTCTCCTCTAAAGTATGTAAAAGAGTAGTAGAAAGAAAGAAAAAAATTAATGAACTTAATACAACTATGAATGCAATGCCTGGAGATATTGATAATGTGAAGATGCATTATGATTTTGTTGTAGTCTCTACTTCAGTGGCAAAGCCTAACTTAGGTATATTTGTCAACCTATAGGGTCTTAAGTTTTCCATGGAAATCTCACACCATATTTTGGAAATTGAGATTTTTCAGGAGGGGAAATTATCTGAAGCAAATTAGCATTCAGAAGAAGAGGAAGAGTTGCACAAAAGAAGCTGCTACGTTTGACGAATAAGCAACGCATATTGGTAGGAGATAAGTAAAAGTGAAGAAATAAGATGGGGAGGTCCAAAACCATAAAAGTAATAGGAGGAAAGGGAATAATAGAGAGAAGAGAAAGAAAAATAATGTTGGCATAATGAACATAAACCAAATTTATCCAAATGCTCCCACAGAAGGGTCTACAATTCCAAAATTCTTTCAAAAATCTAATGAGGAGATAATAATCTTCATCCTTTTTGTTGTTTATACTAATGTTTTCATTTACAATGATCTCAATTGTAAAAGATCAGGACATGATCTTCAATATATTTGGAACAATCTCAAAAAACCTACCAAACACAGCCATTTAATTTTTATGCCAATAAACAATATTTCCATCCACAATCCCAAATCAAATAAACTATTGGAAAAATTCATAGACAATGAGGATTAGTGGCTCCTCCGTCATTTAAACAAAACAAACAACATTCAACACAATTGGGGAAAAAGAAAAGAAAAGAAAAACTCACTCTACAAAGCACTTTGCCTTGAAGAAGACCATAAGGAACGGGACCGAAATGGCGTGAATCTTTGGAAGCATAAATATTGTCCCCTTGGATCCAAACATGCCCCTTTGGCACCTAATAACACAATTCAATGAAACAAACAATTTCAAAGATTAAAAAATAAAAAATAAACGAAGTTTAAAGAATGTTGTGTTCTGTTGTGTTGTAAAGAGTGGAGTGGATACGTGTACAGTAGCACATCTTTCGGAGCGCGAAGGGTCGACGAGGAACGTGACACGATCGCCGTCCATACCCATAATCCTCTTCGTCACAATCTTCTTAGGGTTATCAGGGGCTCGTACCAGCACAACGTCGCCGTGAGCGACCGATCCCAACCGAGTCGATACGCGTTCCACGAGGACCACGTCGCCCTTGGGATTCAGAGTTGGGAACATGCTGGGACCGTAGACCTACGGTGATGGTGGTGAGGTTAGGGCATTTCGGAATCAAAAGCATTGTATTGTAACAAAGAGAGAGAGGGAGAGAGAGAGAGAGAGAGAGAGAGAGAGGAGAGATTAGTGAATAGTTACGAGAACAGAAGAGCAGAAGTAGGTGTCGATGACGTGAAGAACGCAGAGGAATTTGGCCATTATCAGCGTACGATCCCATGCTTCCTTCGCTATGCTCTTCCATTGCCCACCTCCTACAGCTCTCACTCCCATTTGTTTTTCCTTTTTCCCACCACCACCACCACAAATACAATTAGGTTCGTTATCAAAAAAAATGAAACAACGCAATCAGTTAAATTCTCCACCCGCCTCAGTTTCAGTTTCAGTTTCAGTTTCAGCTTCAGCGTCAAGGGTTGGGCTCATGCTCATGAGACACGGCACGTTAAACTCTCTCCCTCTCTACTTTCACAATACCAAACTTCAAGTTCAAATTTCCCTACTTGCCTCAAAAGAATAAGGGAGCAAGGAGTGGTGATAATATACCCTTATTAACGATTAGTTAGTGTACATGGTTTTTAATATTTTTTCAACACCCATTTTGTCTTAATCAGTGATTTGAACACATTTAAGGTCCTATATGGCACACCTATATATTTAGTCTGTGCGATGAACTTCTATTTGCATTGTAGATGTTTAAGCTCTAAAGGGAATAAAAAAAAAAAACACATGATTCACAAGACATGAATATGAGTCTCATTGCCACGTACGATGGATACATGGATTATATATAGGGACACTTGCACACTCATGGGAAAACACCACTCTCTCCCCTTATTATGGCTTGCCTATGAGAATTAGTCAATACAAGTTACCAAAAACAAAGCAAAAATAAAAATATTTATCTAAAAAAAATAGTTTTTGTATTATTCTCTACACTCTTTAGAGGTTGCAAGTAAATAACAAACATTGTCTAAGCTTGGTTGTGGCTTTGGGTCTAGCTTACCCTTTATTCTGGGGTTATCCTCTGTCATCTAGTTTTCTTTAAACTATGAGTCTTGGAATGATTTGTCTAATATATAGTTGCCATCTAATTTAAATATTATAGAATAGCAAAAACAAAAATCCAAATTTTTTCTTTTTATTTTTTTAATTAATGTAAAGGAACAAAGACAAAGACCTTGAGATGCCCAGTTAAGAAAAGTAGCCAATTAAGAATATATTGTAATGATAGGATATATGAATAAAAATAATTAAAAAATATATAATTACTAGTATTTTAAGAGTTGACTTATCTCTAAATTGAGCGCAAAAAAAAATTTATATATCAAATCCCATATAGTTGGAGATTCCGCATGGTCAAAAATTTATACAGACACAAAGGAGTTTGATAGGAAAGTCGTTTCGATCCAATCCATTCTTGGGGTCAGATAAAGACATTGAATATGTTAGTGACTTAGCATGACCAAGCACTTTCTCAGGGCATAAAATGTTTCATTTTTGGGTTAGAATCTCAACAATAATCTCTTTAGAAACATTTACAATTGAAGCAATTATTTTTTTTCTTTTCTTTCTTTTTTTTTGTATGTATTAAGCATGTTACATGTAATGATAAAATATGTTAATTTATACAATTTTTTTGACATGTGATCACATTCTTCTAAAATTCTCATTATTTAAAAACCTTAAAGATAAATTAAAATGATGAAACTATAATCTAAACAAGTTGGATTAAGCATTAAAACTGTGTTTTTGGACAAATTGCACACAGTAGTTAGCATATGTAATTATCATTACTTGTTAATTAACCAAATAATTTTTTATTTAACTTAAACCTTTTTATTGATTTATAATAATTATTATTTTTAAGAGATAAATTTAAATGAAAAATACGTATACCTTTTTTTGACCCTTTTTATTATAATAATAAGAATAAATTGACTACAATGGTTTAAACACAAGCAAGGAAAACATTTAGATATACAAGTTTAAAAAGAAGGTGATAGATTAACAATCCAAGATAATGAGGTAGAAAAAGACCTCACATAGCATAAATAGATATAATTAAAAAATATAATTACTTGTAATTTAAATGACTTTAAATATCAACCTAGCCCTTGACGCAAAGCAAAGGGAACATATTTATGTAGGTTTTTTTTTTTTTTTTCCACGTGGTGTCCCTGCTGTTCGGATGAAACTAATCTGCATTCAAACACTATAAGAGCATCGTGCAACTCTCCCTAAGTGAATTCAACTAAGATGGACACAAATTTCAATCTTGAAGCTTTCACCCACAACTTAACACAGACACAACCCACACGGGTAACCCCACAGATGACACACCGCAAATTTATGTAGCTTACTTTATTTACTTGAAAAGATGCTTTAGCTCAATCGAGTATGTTGTAAATATGTCAATGCACATTTGAAAAGAAAGACAAGACCCAACTAGTTTGACTCGCACCAAAGTTTAGATGAGAACGAGCATCTCATGAACAAAAGCTCCGCCATTTCTTCATCCTATAGACATAAAGGGCTATAATGTGGAAGGAGAGAAATATGAGGTAACCTTCTTTGAAGAACATCACCTATATCATCTTCTTTCTCTTTCCCTTTTTTAACTTGGTATTAGATCCACCACTTTGTGATGGCACCTCCACCAGTGAGCCATCTCTAGCAAGATTTTCAGCCATCTCTTGAGTGGCACATTCTAGACTATCTTTTCTGGCCTCCATCAACCTCTAACAGAAATATGACCGTCTCCAACAAATTTTCAGGGGAGGTTTTTCGCGTAAATATGAATCTTTACTTGTAAGGCCTGCACAAACTTTCTTGTCTTAAGACTTGCTAAATCACTTAAGACAACCCAAAACCAAAAGTCTCGTGCCTTCCCAACTCAACTCTATTGTAGATTAGCAATTTTCTTCTTGGTTGGTTTTTGAGTGTGCTTATAGCAAATTTTCCCTGAGTCATGATAAATAAAAAGCATGTTAAAGAAGATGATGAGTCCTATTTAACATGCTGAGTCTTATTTATCATCACTCAATATTATTTAATATGCTGGGACTTGTAAAGAAGACTCACATGTTAAAGAAGATGATTTCTGGCGAAAAAAGGAAGACGATATCCAAAAATCTGCCACTTCCAGAAAATAAAATGATGTTAATTATTAAGATTAGGCACATGCTATTATTTTATTTTTTTTTTGAGAACATCGGAAATTGAAATAATTACTAAGATCCCCAGACTGAAGGGCTACACAATAGAGAGATTGGATGTGTGAGGATTGTGTATGGAATGACAGTGGCATATTAGAAGTCCTAGATTGCCATTATGATCGTGTTATATGATTCTTCTACAAAGATCTGTAATTCTCTTGCACAGTTTTTCTATCAACAATTTCACATCTCTCAGGTTTTTGATTTATAGTTCAGAGCACCTTAAAACTTTGTGGGATTAGTTGCTCTAGGAACAAATCTGAAAAACAAAAGGCTCGTCAGGAGGATTTTTATGATTGCTTGCATCATCTGGATTAGATTCCAAACTTCATGGGTTTAACTACCAGATTACCATCTGTCGTTACAGCTAACTTGTGGCGACTGAAATCCAACCTTATGCCATAATGCCCCACTTAAACTTCATCATCAAACTCGCTGGGCTTACTTTCTACTAATGGTAATCATGGTAGTTCTCAAGGTGATTCTTGTGATGGTCGTGGCAGGTATGACTCTCAAGGAGAATTTCCTGGTGTTGGTCATACCAGCTGAGGTTGTGGCAATAGAAAATTCGATCAGTGTGGCCATAATACCAATGATTATTATTGGATAAACTTCGCAAAATCAATCTTCATACACCATGTGACTGATGTTGCTACAACATCCTCTTCCACTCCTTTTGCCTCAGAATTTGGGGCTTCCAAGTTCGTTTCTCAACAAGACCTCACTAACCAACTTGAGAAGTTTGCCCATCCTAATGTGCTCCTCTTCAATCATGTTATGCTATATTGCTACTCTAGCTACTATTGGAAACATTACATGTGCTGCTCAGTCATCTCCATCTTGGGTCATTGATTACAAATCTAGTTCACATGTGTCTACTACTATATTTTTTTTTTTTGAGATGACATTTTGAACATAACATTGTTTAGCGAATGGTTCTTCTAATCCTAATCTATGGATAGGTATGGGCAAAGAAATCTTATCGTTTAAAAGCAGGCCAAGTACTGACACATGGTGAGTTTGTGAAAATTAGGTGTTGTTCATACCCATTTTCGTTGACATCCACTCTTTTGCCACCCCCAAGGCCCAGGTGATAGACCTAAGGAACCATTAAAAGTTTCTGAACTAAAAGGCTTGCATACACTTGTCAACTAAACTCAACAAAGCCTTTTTTGAAACTTCCTGGGTTGGCTATAAATACATTTTGCTTCCTCCACTCCGCTCTATCTACAACTAACTCAAAAAATGTTATATCTTTCTTAATCATCAGTATCCATGTTATTTCAAGTCTTTACCTGCCTCTATGACCACTGCAAGTTGTCAAAAGGTCACTCTTTCTAGTTGGCACATTTAATAGTCTTCCTTACATATGTTCATAATGTTCATAGCATCTTAATCAATTCTCTCTCATTTTATCTTCAATTAGGCCTACTCATACTATTTCGCAAATTTTTCATATTTTATCACATTCATCTATCATTAGCATTTTCGCTAAACTTCATTTCTTAACATGTTTTTTATTGTCCAACACTCTATTCCACAAACCATGCCTTCCTACAGTGGTCATATAAAATTGCACTTCTGTTGGAATGTCAATTATGTAATACTTTAGAAGTACTCCTCCACTTAGTTCACACAACTTTAATTCTATGGTTCACATCATAAAATATTTCTCTTCCTAATGAAAAATTAAGCCTAGCAAAACCTCAATTACCAATACAACTACATCTTTCCTAATCTTAAAGAGAATAAAAAAAATAAAACAAAAATCAAAAACAAAAGAAAGATATGAAGCTAAATGCTTAGGCACCAAGCATTCAAAGCTACAATTTTCCAAAAACTCACATTTTTTCTACACCATTCAACAAAACATAAGACAAAGGAAAAGCAATTGCTTTATCCATCTTTTATTTATGAAATAAGCAAGTCACTTCAAGCAATCAAACTATTGGTAATGAGACAAATATTTCGCAAACCAACCTACACAAATAACCATCAAAGTTGCACCAAGGCCCCACAATAAATTAACTAGATCATGCCAAACGTTCAAACTATGAAAGATAATTGCCTTGAAAGCATACCTTCTCATCAGCTTCGTTTATGTCGAGTCCATTGCTTTGAACTGTTCTGTGTGAACTCTCCTCCTCTTCTTGAGAACCAACAGCTTGCTCTTTCTAAGATAAGGAAGGGTTGTAAACAGAGTATTATTGATCTCTCTGACAAATGAAAAACAAGAGAGAGAGAGAGAGAGAGAGAGAGAGAGAGAGAGAGAGAGGGCGGGGGGAACATGTATACAACATTCTTGAACTAAAACTACATGGGGTATAATTGATCTTAAAGACTAGATACAGTAGATTTTGAATTGTATAAATGAACAAGAGAAAAATACCCACATACAAAATCACAAAATCATAATAGTAAGGGAAACAATTGATGTTTATGAAATACATATAGGATTAACATGTTATTACCAGATAAAGCATCCTTAAACCCAAAATATAAGCCATGATTGATGTTGATAAATGGTAAATAACTCAATTTTATGTAGCTTGGTTAACTCTGGTTTAAAACATAGTACTAATTTTTCAGCTTTACTAACTTCAATAAAAGCTTATTCAAAAAGCTCAATTAAAAATATATTGTTTGTAATCCACAGTCCAACCTCGTATTGTAGTTCAATTTTAGAGGTAAATTGTTTGATATATAATATCCCTACTTCTTATTATAAGGGCACTTGATTTCCTTTATGAAAATGCTTTTACTTGTTTATATAAAGTTTATATACTAAATATTAATAACTAAAATTCAACCTGAAAAATTACTCATTTTAATAATATCCATTGAATAATTAATTTTACTTAAATATTACAATTTTTTTTATTAGTAATAACATTATACTTTTCATTCCATAAACACAAAAAAAAAATGAAAATATATTTATAGATATTTACTTGTTTATACAAAATTTATATACTAAATATTAACAATTAAAATTCAGCCTGAAAAATAATTATTTTATATATAATCTACATTGAATGATTAAATTTTCCTAAATATTAAAAAAATTATTCTTCATTAGTAATAACATTATACTTTTCATTCCATACACACACAAAAAATGAAAATAGATTTATCACATGTATAAATTATATATAAAATTTTATAAATATTAAAAACTAAAAATAGAGCCCCACAACCTGCCTCAAGTATGGCCTAGGGCATTTAGTTCCAAATGGCTTAAGCAATGGACTAGTAGTGGCCTAGAAAATAGACTAGTCGTGCCTAGGCGTGACCTCGAAAACACTGCTAAGCATTGCCAAGAGGCTTTTGCAACATTGACATTAGACCATAATCCAGACTTGATAGAGATCAATTTAGTCAGATGGTATCCAATTACACTCAAATTCAAAAATGCTTCACTTGAAGCACCATAATTTCATAAAGACAAAGAGAAGAATCCCATGAGAAAGGAGGCAAAGGAGCTGGAAGAGATCTCCATCAGGGAAACACCTAGCCACCCGAAAAGCTAAATTAATGTAGCTAAAGAAAGGGGATGCAAACACAAGCTTCTCCACTGAATCTAGTAAGCCAAAAGGATAGATGGAATGGAGGTGAAAGAAAAAGAAAATGAGATGATCCATTAATTCCAATCTATGTACCCCAAAAGAGATATTAGAGCATTTGAAATAGAGGGCATTGAACGGCATCCTATTCCTACAAAATGAAAGTGAATGGACGGGAGGACCTTTCAAGGAAGAGCAGGTTAAGAAGATCATTTCTAAGTGGGATGGCAGCAAAGCTCTTAACCCCCAAAAAGTCACTCTAGCCTTCTTCCAGGGCTTACAACATGCTAGGAAGTAGCTAAGAGAGATTTTATATAGTAGTTGTTGGAGGTTCATAATGGAGTTACCAACACATGTACTAGCGAGACCAACATTTATTTACTCCCACAGAAGCTCAACATATGGAAAGAGTTAGATTTTAGACCAATCAGCCCAGCATTCAACCTTTATAAGACCAATCAGCTGTTCTTAAAAAAAAAAGACCAATCAGCTCAACATATTGTGCGCTCTTATCACACCGTCTCCAATTATTAATTGGTTGTTGTTCATGGTAGATAAATCTTGGAAGGGGTTCTCGTCGCCAAAGAAGCGGTAAAACCGTAAAAGATTATAGAAGTTGCAAATACCAGGAGGGGAACGATGTTCAAGATTGACGTCTCATAGACTGATGACCATGTTGATTGGGACTTTTTAAACTTCATCTTGCAAAGGAAAAGCAGGAGCAATAGATGAGGAAGTGGATTAGGGAAGTCTGCGTTGTACCAGCTTCTTAATGGTGATCAATGGGGAAAAAAAGGCAAATTTACAAGGGGCAATTTAGGCTGGGAGATCCCTGAATCCTAGTATCCATTCCACTTTACACTTGTGCCAACTGTGTTTATCCAAGAGCTCTTAGTGGAGAAAGACATGGTTGAGGTCGCTCACACTTTATTCTTTTTGGAAAGAGTAGGTTCCGGAATCTTATTCACCATTGTCATTTTCTAACGTATTTTTGCTAGATGTCAAGATTAAGGGAGAGCATGGAAAAAAGTCAGCTTATAGGTTTTCTTTTTTCTTTCCTTTTTTTCTTTGAATAGAAACCAGAACACAACATTTGATTGGCAATCCAGCTCTATGGTTGGGATGCTAAACTCCATGAAGTATCTGAGTTTACCTTTAGGGACAACCCACCAAGTGAAAATCTCTAAGATCTATATGTCGCCAAGATTTTTAAGAGGTTGGATGGATGAAGAAGGGGTTTTTCTATCTCATGATAGAAAGTTATCTCCAATTCATTCAATTCTGGGAGCAGTTTCAACCTATTCCCTAGACAATTTTTAGGATCCTTGTACGGTTCTCTAAAGAGATGAAGTAGAGAATCGAGGACTTTAGGTGAAAAGGGGTAGTACATGGACGAAATAAGGTGAGTTGGCTATACCAAGCTTATGCAACTAAAATAAGGTTCTTCTAGCAAAGTGGTTGTGGAGATTCTCGAAGGAGAAAGACTCTACGTCGAGGACTAAAATTATTACCAGTAGGTACAAGGTCATGAAAATGAAGTAAAATGCAGATCAACAACCAGATCAAGCTTCAGAAGCCCACGAAAGTTTATTTAATCCATCCCCCCGTATTTTCTAAACATATTATCCTTACATTAGGAGATGGGAAAAATTAATTCTACGTGCATGTCTTGTGTGAAGACATCGCCTTGCTAAACCTTTCCCACATTGCACTAGCTATCCTCTCTTCTTGACAATCCATTTCCAATTTTATTTCATCCCCTAGGTCAATGATAGCCAATAGCCTTCCTCTTTCAAAGTAGTTTGAATGATAGAAAAAGTGAAGTCGGTGCTCTTTTCATGAAGCTAAAAGGCAGTAGGATATTGAATCTTGATCCCTCAAGAATTTCTTCCTGCAAATCCTTTTTTGGCCACCTCGTTGATGATCTTCCTGCCCTTTATTCCCTCCTCCATTCATTTGGAATCTTAGATTCCCAACAAATGAAGGTCTTTGGGTTGTTAGGTGCTCATTGTTGGGTCACGTGCTAAGCTACATGAAAAGGAGGTATGCACTATCCCCTTTTTTGGCCACCCCATTGATCCCTCCTCCCCTTTATTCCCTCCACCATTCATTTCAAATCTTAAGTTCCCTCCAAAGTCAAGGCGTTAGGACTGTTAGGTGCTCATTGTTGGGTCGATACGCTAGGCTACATGAGGGGGTACCCAATGCTGCGTGTCTT
Source organism: Paratinospora sagittata (assembly GCA_035771175.1). Lineage (NCBI taxonomy): Eukaryota > Viridiplantae > Streptophyta > Magnoliopsida > Ranunculales > Menispermaceae > Paratinospora > Paratinospora sagittata. The sequence goes on from CM069610.1 coordinate 29,467,506, forward strand.
CGTTTAGCAAAAATTAAGGAAAGGATGGTGGACAAATTAAGTCAACAAATTAATTTTCGAGAGGGGGGGGTGAGATCACTTGGTATAGGCATCCTCTCTAAAATTTTGTAGGACAACTCCTCATTCTCCCATTCCATTTACATACTTTTGGCTTTTAATAAAATATTCAGCTTCCTATCAAAAAGTAAAATCAAGTAAGGAATTGTAAAAAAGGATTAGGTGGAGTTATGAGACTTTATTGTTTTATTAGATAAATGAAAGAATGTGATGTTAGCTTGGTCGAACCAATGAGATATATTTCATTTATTATCAATTTATAGTAGACAAGGAAAACCATGAGCCAAAAGCAATGTCAAGTACCTACCTGTTCCACCAAACGCAAGGAATCCATATCACTGATGTTAGCATCGATGCGATCATCAGAAATGTATTCTTTATTCACAGTGTCTCCATCATCAGAACCAGCATCAGCCTCAGTTCCTCCTTCAACAAACTATATAACATAACTTTGTTAGAACTTCAAGAAACAACATGAAAAATTGTAACTAATTAAAAAAAGACACATGGACAATTGTAGCTGCACTGGAAATGCATTATATAGAAAATAGAAAGCAAAAACAAAGGAGGCAAACAAAATGAAATCCAGCAACTTCGTAATGGATATTGAACGTATATTGAATATTCCATTTTTAAGCGTAGAGTCACTTATTAGATATGTAGCTTATGAACGTAGGATAATGAGAGCATTAGGAACTACCCACCCATAATAGCTCAGCATTGACTTCCTTGATGGAATGAGATAATACATTTAGGATATAAAATGATTGAGGGTTCCTCACAAACCTGAATGTGATTGAAGTCTTTTCCATGTTTTTCCAATCAAGAGAGGCTATCAAGAGGCAATAGGCAAGAGGACCTGAAGCTTCGGTTCAAATTGCTTGAATGACCATGGCTGGAGGGTATTCACTATCTACTCTTTTACAATTATTTTGGATTGTTTATTTCCTATGGTATCAGTTCTCATGTTGTATGCATTTGTTTATATGAAAATGACTTATTTTTAATAAGAAACACAGTAACAAAAAATTAGGCAAGGAAAAAGTTATGGAGACCTGCAAAAATTGACAATGGACAACTAAGAGGAATGATGATCTCTGGCCAATATAGTGGCCACAGGAACCAAAACTAGCCATGACTTTTATTCAATTTAGCCTTGACTCACTGCTGCAGGTGAAACAGAAATGATTTAGAACAGTACAAGGCTGACCTAAATTCATTAAAGACCTAATCTCAGCCTGCTATGAGCTTAATCCAGAATTGCCCTCTGCATGAGCATGGCCTACTCTGGGTTGCCAGAGCATGAGAGATGAATAGTTTTCCTATGCCCAATGCTGACAGAATTAAGCTAATTTCATTCCACATTTATTGCACTGCATTTGGTACCAGTTTCAATAAGGAAAACACAGAATCATTCTCATATTTCTACAAAACATTTGATTGGTTTCTAAAGAGCCATCTGCATTTTAGCATTTTTAATCATTGAAGATGTAACTAGTTGACTGTTGAACCCTCAAGCTTGATTTCAAACAGCTGAGTGGTAAAAAAAAAGCATTGAGTTGTAGCTCTTAGGCGCACTAGCAATCCTATAAAATGAAGAAAAGTATGAATAGAGGCCTATGGGCTAGGTTGGGCAAAAGTTTCAAAAGTGCATTCAGATGAGAACCAACTTGTACACATGTGCATAGACACACACATACACACAAATAATACTGATACGAGTTCATTAGATACTTCTAAGTCTTTTTTCTTTTTTGTGAAAGTGAAAATAGATGCTTCTAAGTTAGACATAACCCTGAAAATATAATAAAACAAATGTTTACATCATAATAAAAATACATTTTGAGCACTAATAAGTAACAACTAAATATAAAAGATTAAGAGTGAACAACTTCCAAACTAGTGATCAGAGAGCACTAAAAAATAAAAACTCTTGTACAAAAGGTATAAGAAAAACAGAAGAGAAAAAAAGTATCATTGGCTTGTAACCAAATAAACAATTTACTGTTTTCACTTTTCACAGATGATAAGCAAGCCATGAGGAATCCCCACAACTTCCCTAAAAGAAAAAGTTAACTTCTTAAAAATAAAAAATAAATTAAAAAAACCTAGTTTAAAACAGAATAAACTATGAACTGCTTAACAAAGAAAACAAAACTAAAGAAAAAAAATACTCATGGTCCATGAGTAAAAAACAAAAATAGTTTAAAAAAGAACAGCCAAAGGAAGGAAAATAAAAAGAAGAAGAAACTCAAAGTTCATAATTAAACAGTTTTACTGGTGGAAATAATTCAGCTTGTACCCCCCAAACCTGCCAACCAATTCAGCTCATTAATAAAAATGTGTCAGGCAGTACACATATGAGATAGTATATCTCCTATCAGCTCCTTTGTTTCTGTTGAAGTTAGTTATCTCAGCTGTAGTTTATTTGTTTACTGTTGCTAGATAGATAATAAGAGATTAGATAGTCTGTTACTTAATCTCATTAGTTAGGAGTTAGCTCTATCTTTGTTAGGGAGATAATATTAGTTTCCTATTATTTAAATGTGGCTGTTACTATCCTGTATATATAAGACCAGCCTTCATTTCTTGAAGGAGAGGTATGAGAAATAAAATATTCTGAATCGGTTTTCTCCATTTCAATATGGTATCAGAGCCTTTTGAATCCTAAAACACCTAAATGACCAAGCACGGGATGGCATTACCAAGCTCCATCACTGACACCGGATCCACTTGAGATTCTACCAACCCCACTGGTGGTAATGGAGGTGATGGATCTGATGACACCCAATATCCCAATCTGCCCATTACTAGTCATAAACTAAATGGGCACAATTACCTACAGTGGCCCCAATCTGTTATGATGTTCGTCAAAGGAAAAGGAAAAGATGAATATCTCTCGGGCAAGGCTGTAGCTCCTAGTGAGACAGATCCAACATACAAACGGTGGCAGACAGACAATAACATGGTAATGTCATGGCTCATCAACTCGATGAACAATGACATTGGAGAGATTTTTCTTCTTTATGAGACAGCTGAACAGATTTGGGAGGTTGCAAAGGTAACTTATTCAAGTCATGACAACAATGTTGAGTTGTTTGGTGTAGAAAGTACCCTCCATGAGTTGCGGCAAGGAGATTTGACTGTAACTCAATATTACAACGCTCTTACTAGACACTGGCAACAACTGGATTTATTTGAAAAACATCAATGGAAGTGTGCAGACGATGGAGCAATATACAAGGAGATAGTGGAACAGAAGAGAGTGTTTAAATTCCTACAAGGTTTGAATCAAAATCTAGATGAAGTCAGAGGTAGGATTTTGGGTACCAAGCTTCTTCCAAAACTCAGAGAAGTTTTCTCAGAAGTTCGGAGAGAAGAAAGTCGAAAGAAGGTGATGTCAGGGGCTGTTGTGAAACCAGAAAACTCCCCTCCAATTGTTGACAGTTCTGCACTTTCAACTAGAGGGACTCAAAATCAGTCCAGTGACAACAAGACCCGAAGAGGTAGGCCATGGCATGACCACTGCAGAAGACCGGGGCACACCAAGGAAACATGCTGGAAATTACACTGGAAACCTGCAGACTGGAAACCAACAAGATTTACAAACAAGGAAGGTCGAGGAAATGCAGTAGTAGCAGGAGATCAACCAGAAACAACAGAAAATTCCCTTTTCAGCAAGGAACAAATGGAGGCGTTACAGAGGTTCTTCAACCTGTCAGCACAGAATCCTCAAACCTCTGTGATTGGAACGGGATCCTTTGCACACAAAGGTAATTTTTTAACTGCTTTAAAGATAAAAACAGAAAAGGGTAGTTCATGGATTGTAGACTCCGGTGCCTCGGATCACATGACTGGTGATGCTTCTCTATTCCACACGTTTTCTCCATATAGTGGTAATTTTTCAGTTAGAATTGCAGATGGATCATTATCAAAGGTAACAGGTACAGGGTAAATTTTGATATCACCAACCCTAACTCTGCATTCTGTGTTGTTAGTACCCACATTGGATTGTAATCTACTGTCAGTGAGTAAACTTACCCAAGATCTTAATTGTCTCACTAAATTTACATCTACCCATTGTAAATTTCAGGACTTGGACTCGAGGAAGATGATTGGCAATGCTAAAATGTGTGCCGGACTCTATATTCCACAAGATGAGGTTTCTTCTGGAATACAAACTCAGCCAAGAGAGTATGGGTCTTTTAAAAGTCAGGTCAATAAGCCTGTTATGTCACATAAAGATAGTACCATATTGTTATGGCACTATCGCTTAGGTCATCCAAATTTTTGGTACCATGAGAAAATGTTTCCAAAATTATTCATGAATAAAAGTGTCACTCAATTCCAATGTGAAGTTCGTCAGTTATCTAAGCATACTCACAGTACCTTCCCAACTCAACTCTACAGAACATCTTCACCCTTCTCTTTAATAGACAGTGATGTATGGGGACCATCTAGAATTCAGAATATAACAGGAGCTAAATGGTTTGTGTCATTTGTTGATGATCATACAAGAATTACTTGGGTATTCTTGATGAAAGAAAAATCTGAAGTACGTCAAATGTTCAAAAATTTTAACCGTATGATCAATACCCAATTTCAAACCAAAATTCGTGTGTTAAGAACCGATAATGCCAAGGAGTACTTTAGTTCAAACCTAAATGAGTACTTGTTATGAGAAGGCATTATCCATCAAAGCTCTTGTGTTGACACTCCACAACAAAATGGAGTCTCTGAGAGAAAAAACAGACATTTGTTAGAAGCGTCCAGGTCCCTAATGTTCTTTATGAACGTTCCTAAAAGTTTTTGGGGTGAAGCCGTGTTAAAAGCTGCATATTTGATCAATACGCTGTCGTCTAGAGTCCTGAATTATCAAACTCCTTTTCAAGCTCTGTCAACCTCTTATCCTCACAACAAAATCTTATCTCAGAGTCCCAGTAGAATTTTTGGGTGCACAGCTTTTGTCCATATTTATCATTGCAGTAAACTTGATCCCACATCCATCAAGTGCATGTTTCTAGGATATTCTCCTACACAAAAGGGATACAAGTGTTATTCAACTGTGACTAGAAGATTCTATGTTTCTATGGACGTAACCTTTATGGAAAACCAACCATATTTTACCCAAACTAAAATTCTGGGGGGGTGGGGGGGGGAGGGGAGGGAAGGAGGGATAAGAGTCAAGAATTTCAGTTTTGGGAAAATACACCTGCTGAATTTCAGAATTTCAGTTTTGAGTCTCCAAGTTTCACTCAAACTCCTCTTGAGTCTACAAGTTTCACTCAAACTCCTACTCCTCCTCTTGAGTCTACCAGTTTCACTCAAACTCCTCTTGAGCCTACTTATCCTGATCCTAACAGACCAAATTCTGACCATAACAGACCCGAACCATACACAATTCTTCCTATTGAACCAAACCATCAAAAATAAAGAACTTGAGTCAAACACAAACACTACACCAAAGTCACCCGAGTTGATTGTATATTCCAGAAGGAGGCAGATTCAACAAGAAGTGGAGTCCAAATCACCTTCCAGCAAAACCTAGAAACTGAACCGGGTCATCAAGTCCAGAGACATGAAGTTGATTCTAAAATCAATACAGAGTTTGACAGAAGAGAAAAAGGAGGAGATGAGGACCGGTTGAATGAAACTACAACTTCTGATCAACCAATTGCTGTAAGAAAAGGGTTCAGACAGTGTAGGGACCGGCCGCTATATCCTATAAGTAATTTCATCTCATACAATAAGTTGTCGCCTAGTTATCGTGCATTTGCTGTCAACTTGTCAAACATTCAGGTTCCGAACAATATACAAGAAGCTCTCAAAATACCCGAATGGAAGGAAGCAGTATGGGCAGAAATAAAAGCTTTGCAGAAGAATGGCACTTGGGAAATTTCAGATCTTCCAAATGGTAAAAATCCAGTAGGCTGCAAATGGATTTTTACCATCAAGCACAAGGTGGATGGCAGCGTTGAGAGGTTTAAAGCTCGACTGGTAGCGAAAGGGTTCACTCTATCATACGGGATTGATTATCAAGAGACTTTCGCACCGGTTGCCAAGCTAAATACCATTCGGGTTCTCCTTTCTCTAGCAGCAAACCTAGATTGGAAGCTTCATCAATTAGACATTAAGAATGCATTCTTAAATGGAGACTTAGAAGAAGAAGTGTATATGGTGATTCCACCGGGACTTGAAACACAAACCAATGTAAACAAGGTGTAGGCTTCAAAAAGCATTATACGGCCTCAAACAATCTCCATGAGCCTGGTTTGGGAGATTTACAGCTGTAAAGCAGTGCGGGTACACTCAATGTCAATGTGATCACACTTTGTTCATCAAGCATTCACAAGGAGAGAAAGTGACGGCCTTGATTGTATATGTTGATGACATCATTCTAACAGGAAATTGTGAAGAAGAAATTCAGAATTTGAAGTGCTTTCTAGCCAAAGAATTCGAGACTAAGGCACTTGGGTAGTTTGAAATATTTCTTGGGTATGGAAGTAGCACGATCAAGAAATATACACTGGATTTACTCAAGGAGACAGGAATGCTTGAGTGCAAACCAGCCAAGACCCCAATGGACTACACCACTAAAATCGGAATGATATAAGGGAGTGCACCAGTAGATAAGGGCAGGTTCCAGCAACTGGTAGGAAAGCTACTTTATCTGTCACATACCAGACCTGACATCAGTTATTCAGTAAGCATAGTTAGCCAATTTATGAACAATCCAAATGAAGAACGCATGCAAGCAGTCCTTCGGATATTAAGGAATCAAAAGATGACTCCGGGTAAGGGTTTATTGTTCACAAAGAACCCTAACAGGAAGCTAGAAGTGTACTCGGATGCAGATTGGGCTGGTTCAGTTAATGACAGAAGATCAACTTCAGGCTACTGCTCTTATGTGTGGGGAAATCTGGTAACATGGCGCAGCAAGAAACAATTTGTGGTATCCTGAAACAGTGCGGAAGCAGAGTTTAGGGCTATGGCACTCAGAATGTGTGAAGGCATATGGCTGAAAAGACTAGTAGCAGAAACTGGAGCACACATTGAAGGATCAATCAAGATAATGTGTGACAATCAAGCAGCCATAAGCATTGCCAAAGATCCTGTGTTTCATGACAGGACCAAGCATGTGGAGATAGACCGCCATTTTATTAAGGAGAAACTAGAAGAAGGAACCGTGACACTCATTTACACTCCAACAGCATCTCAAACAGTAGATATTTAAACCAAACCTCTACCTAGAATCAGCTTCGAAAACTTAACTCACAAGCTGGGCATGATCAATATCTATGACTCAGCTTGAGGGGGGTGTAGAAGTTGGTTATCTCAGCTGTAATTTATTTGTTTACTGTTGCTAGATAGATAATAAGAGATTAGATAGTCTGTTACTTAATCTCATTAGTTAGGAGTTAGCACTATCTTTGTTAAGGAGATAATAGTAGTTTCCTATTATTTAGGAGTGGCTGTTACCATCCTGTATATATAAGACCAACCTTCATTTCTTGAAGGAGAGGTGTGAGAAATAAAATATTCTGAACCAATTTTCTCCATTTCAATAGTTTCCTTCTTAACCTTTTACAAGCTCCTTTGTTTCCTTCTTAACCTTTTACAAATATTTGGGAAAAAAAAGACCTAAAGAAATTTCCTAAAAAATCCATTTTTTCCAAATTAAAATACCTATATAATATTAGTAGTAGTAGGGTGGTAGTGGCAGCAGTGGTGGTAGTCATAATCATAGCATGACAGAAGGTATGCTTCATCATTACCTTCAATAACCTTACAATATGCCTTTACCCTCACCATTTTCTGATATCTATCTACAGCCACCAAACTACTATCTGCCTGCAGTGTTTCATATATTGCAAACCCACTCTCTTCAAATCTAATGGGCAATTGGTAGACCACCTTTTTGTTATTATGTAACGTTCAGGATAAATGTGCTTCTTGCTTATTGGATGCCTTGTAAGGTAAAATAGGTGTGCTTCAAGTTAGGAGGCAACACTATTCGTAGCTGGGGATCCTTAGGCTTCCTCATCTAAATGGGAAAAAGTGGAGGCCTTTGCCATTCCTAATTCTCTGGTAATTTTAGTATAGACAAAAAGTAAAAATATATTCAAGAAGAAAGAGGCTGGGTCTGCACCTATGGTGAACCAAAATGTGAATTGTCAATGTGAAGAACAAAGGGTCTGTTTGATTAGAGAAAAAATTGTTATTTTCTCAAGAACATAAGAAAGTTGCGTGTATAGCTAATATTTTTCTCAAGAAAAATTTCTTAATCCCCCTACTTCTCACCCAAATTTTCACCTGTAGAGACAAGAAAAATTTTAATATTATTGATTGCGTTCATATATATCTTCAATGAAACTTCTTATTTTTTGTTCTCTACGTGCGCTGGCAGCTAGGATAGGATAGAAAATCTCATTTTTTTATCCCATTGTGCGAGGATAAAATAGAGAAGATTGAAACCATGGGATAAAGAAATCCTACTTCATTTTTTCTGGATCACTCTATTTTTAATCTTATCCTATATTGCACCAAACGTAGGATAACATTAAAATTAGTCCAATCTTATCATATCCAATCCAATCCCATCCCATAAAAATAACCTTATCATATCTCGCGCACCAAACGGACCCTATATATCATGTGACTTTGAGAAAATATTTTATCGTGTACAATCAAATAACCACGATAAAATACTCTTGAAAAATTTGCTTGAAAAATTATTTCTCAAGAAAACTATGGGTTCGTTTGGTTTGTAATTCGAACAAAGTTTTATACATCCGAAAATTTGAAAACACGAAAAATTTGTTTGGTTTGAGTGAAACGATTTTCAACTTATAAAGAAAACAAGTTGTTTTTCTGAAAACGATGAAAAGTCATTTTCTGAGTTTTCAATTTATGGATTGAATCCTTGTTTTCAGATCACCAACCACACACAGCCTACATTTTCAAAAGAAAATTTTTCTCAGCTACCAAATAAACCCAAAGTCTCTCCATGAAAAGTTGGAAAATTAAGGGCTTGTTTGGTATCATATTTTAAAACTAATTTTAAAATTGTGTTTTTAAAAAAAAAATTTAGAGTTTGATTTCAAAAAACAAGGAAAACAACAAAAAGTCGTTTTCTTGTTTTCTTCACAAATTTTAAAGGTGAATTAAAAAACAGTTTTTAAATTCTTGGAAAACATTCCAAGCAAACAAGTATTCAAGGAATCCTGATTTGAAAAGCAAAAAACAGTTTTTAAATTTGATGCCAAACAAGGCATAAATTTTCTCAAGAAAGTTACGTAATTTTTAGTGAAAACATTATATTTGTGAATGTGATTGCAGAATTTTTCTTAGGAAAAACTTTCTCACTCCTACCATTTTTCATCCAAATCCCAAGAATGTTTCCTTGGCTAAAAAGGTAGGTACATATATCATTGAGAAAATCTCAAGGTTACCAATTTTTACCGATTTTTCATCATCGACACTTGAACAATCTATCATCTTCATTTAAACTTTCAAGAGATGATAAAAACAGTTAGAAATAGAGTCAAGGTCTTGCTCCTGCTACATGATAATGAAGATTTTCTTAGAAAATCTTTTATGTATTTTTACTAACAAGCAAAATGAAATGCAAGAAATATTTTCTTATGTACTACCAAACAACATTGATATAATTTCCTCACTTGATAATATATATGTATGAATACACACACACACACACACACATATATATATATATGCCCTTAGAGTTCTTTCCTTTTTAACCTTTTTTTTGTTGTTTTTGTTTTGAGGGAGGGAAAAGATCGTGCTAGCCTCTAGTTTACACCCTTTGCTTTTCTTCTTTTTGTAAAACATCACACGCACACTTGGCTTATTCTACATCATCTTAACTATAATGCAATCCTAGCTTGTGAAAGTAACAAACAAATATGAAATAGAGAACCTGTGCCTCAGGCAAAAAAAAATCAGTAAGATGTATGCAAATTGAAATAGAAAACAGAATGAAAGTAGCAAGTAGCAACTTGCCTTCTCCGGCAACCAAAGGATTCTTCATTTAAACTTCCAAAGTCATGTTCCAAGAAGGGAATCATTTAAACATTGAAAACTCTTTAAAACCTTAACTCCTCACTTACATTTTAATTAATGTGGCACTCATTCTTGTCCTCTATTTTAGGGGTGAACTAAAACCCAACACCCCAAAAAACCAACCCAACCCAATCCAAATCGATTGGGTTCAAGTGGGTTCCCACCATATTGACGGGCAGGTCAAGTGATTCAAAAAAATCACTTCAAGGGTCAGGCCAAATTTCAAGTTTAATACATTAAACCCGCAATTCCCCTGACCCGCCCGACATATAATTATTTATTGCGCACACACACATATAAAGGTGCACAATATGTACTAAATATGTTTGCTTAATACATATAAAATATTTAGTTAAGGGGATTTCTCCCTAAGAGAGAACCCTAGATCCAATTCGTGGACTAAAGGAGGGAATCTCCCCGCCTTTAGTCCCATACCGATAGTGTGGGATAGGTGGGGGAACCCTCCTCCTATCAATTCCTCCCCCCGGGTTGTTTGGAGCCTCTTCAAAGCGACTCCTTCCAAGATTAATTTTATTATGGTCTTTTCAAGCCTTATGTGTTCTTTATTTTGTTATATAATATATACTTCATATTCTCAAGCTTTCGTGCTATTTAGCAAAGTCGGAGAACATAAATAAATTTTATGTTTGGTTTTATTTCAATTTTTCTTTCTTCCTGGTTTGGTTGGGTTTGGGGTTTGTGAAGACACAACCTCGACCACCTAGCCAATCCAATGGGTACCTCAGGTCGGTCGGGTTAGCGACAGTTTTTTTCTTTGTTGGGTTGATTTCGGTAATAAACAGTTTAACAGTATCACGAGAAAGTGTCAGGTCGGGTGGATTTTTAGGTCAACACCAACTTGGCCTCACCCTTTGACTCCCCTATCTATTATACATCCAGCATCAATGAGAGCTCTAATTTATGAAACAAAAAATGTGAAAGTTATGCGCATCATTCGATGTAAAATTGTAAATAAAAAATTTGAGAAAAAGAAAGTCAGCAAAATTTCTATGCAAGCATATCCTTGATCCTTACCTTGTCAAGTAACCTCAAAAACTTTCCAATATAGTACATAAAATTTAACTCAATCAAATTAATATCAAATGAATGACATTTTTTACTCTAAGCCACTTTCTACCAAGGCAACTGAATTTTTTTCTTTTTCCCTCATTGTTGAGGACCATATTAATGACAAAGTCGCATGTTTAATGTTGGCATCCATCCACGTCCTCAATGCACAAGTTGTCATTTTTTTATTTTTTTTATTTTTTGTGTGTGTGGTGGTTGGTGTGGGGAATTGACGGCAGAGGGGGGCATTAGAGGAATATCTACAGCAAGTAAATAATATGAATCACAACGGTGCCTTCTATAGCAAGTAATAATATGAATCATTAGAACCAAAAATATATATATATATATGAATCACATCCTCCAAATTATGAATAATGCACAACGGTACCTTCTCTATCTCATCCTGGTCCTTTCTTGTAAATCCACTAGCAGCAAGCTCCTTGTCTAGGAAACCAGTAGATTTTGATATTGAAGAAAAGCGAGGCCTTCCACTTTCATCCTCATCTGACTCTGACTGATCACATTCTTCCTTCTCTTCATAGAAAGAAAGGTTGAACCTGGAAAAAAGGAGAATGTCAAATTATAGAATGAAAAGAAAAAACTGTGAATAAGAAACTGTTCAATCATTGGCAGGAGTGACAATGTAGTATAAACATAGTGATTGCACGCAGTTGGACTATTAGTGTACTTATAAAGATACGATTAAAGACTAAGTTACATTTTTTGGGAAGAGAAAGTTGTTTAACATCATATGATAAAATGATATATAACAATACATTTAAATGAGATTTGAAGTAGATTCTAGGTTAATTAAGATTTGATTGTGAGAAAAATGGCTTGGGGAAAAAAGAAGTCTCTAGAAATCTTTAGAGAAAGGAATTAGAATAGAAAATCTTGGATCAAAGACGTCAACTCGGAGATACATCTCACTACTAGTTAATATGGAGATTTTAATTAAGTTTAAATAACAGAAGAAGTGTGGAAATTAACTTTACATGTTTAAATGTTTTTCTGCATGTGTGTTATATTCCAACAAGAAATCATGACAAAGGGAGGTGGACCGACAAGGGAGCCTCCTAAGACCACAATATAACATAAATTTTGTAAGGAAAAAGTGTATCAAATGCAAGAGGCCCCTGCCATTGCATGATCTGGGAAAGAGATGATGTACACAGCCTTATCTCCACATTTGGAGAGGCCGTTTCCAAAATCCAAATTCAAACCAGTGACCTCCAGGTTATAGGAGCAACCTCAAACATTCTGCCAAGGCTGCCCTTTATATGGCATTAATTTGTGGGGAAAAAAAAAAACTTTCCATTAAAGCAAATAAGACCTCAAAGAATTTCAGCAATTCAACCACTGACCTCTTTTTGAAAAACTTGAAAATGCATTCAACATCACGATCGAAGTACCTAAAAATAAGGACAACTTTTCAGAACTAGGCATGAGGATGCCAATTTTTCCTTATCATAAAGACTTGGTTGCATCTAGCAAAGGATTAATAAAAGAAAGGTATAAATGATTCTAGAGCAAAAAAAATAAAACTATCATTAATTTAAGAGTGTCAAAGTTAATAGGAATGACAGATTTACCCACATTTGTGCATTACGATGAGAAACCGAGACCATTTGAGGGAAATCAATCATTGTAACCTTCTCATTGTCATCAATCTACAACAAAATCCATCAGTTTACAACAAGAAATTTCCAAGACCACAAAGATAGAATGGAAATATTCCATATTTCCATGGTAAATAAGCTCTTAGAAGAAATTAAAGAGTCAAACAGGAATTATTGAAATGAAACACTTATCAACTAAATAGAATACTATGATATAGAAGGGCAGGCCTTGGGGCAATGGTTGAGGTCACTCCATTGTGACCTAGGATCACAAGTTCAAATCCGAAAAGGAAAATGCTAATCTAACTACAAAAAAAATGCAACTACAGCACAACTACGCATTCATGTTCATTGGATGTGTATGTTATACATATCTCGAGGTTTGTAATAAATGATTTAATGAATATGAATGTTTAGTTGCATTGTAATAGCATGTTTTTGTAGTTAGATTAGCATTCCCCATCCGAAAATAACCTCTCAATGTAGAGGTAAGGCTGTGTACCATCGTCCCTTCCCCGAATCCCAATGCCAGGACCGTTGTGCAATGGATACACCCTTTTTATAGAATAACATGATATACAATAGCTTTAGGTTGTTTAAGAAAAAATTGAAAATTAATGAGGTACCGGAGAAGTACAACAAATGCTGATAAAACATGACAAGAAAATGAAAATGAAAAAGAAAAAGAAAAAGAAAAAGATAGTATTGACCATAGTTGTTGAAATTTGGAATGAATTGTTATGGAGCTTTGAATCCAGTTAGGATGAATTGTAAGATTCGCGCTTAGATGATATTGACATTTGTTGAGAAAATAAAACAATGAAAGACACAAAGATGTAACGTGGTTCGGCTCTATGGCCTACATCCACGAAAGAAGAGAAAGGATATTGTCTTATTCTTATGTGATGTCTTAATGGAGGGACACCATATATATAGACATACAGGGCTATGTACACATATAGCTATAATTACAATTTTAGTAACTGCTAAATAAAATGACTACTAAAATTATCATCTTTTCTTAAAGGAAATAATCCTTAAAGGAAACAAATCTCACAGATTTTGCTCTTCTCCACAACAACATTCATTAATAATAGTAGTAATAATAATAAGTCTTAATCATTTGAGACCTTTACATTACCATATTACTAGGGACTATTAGGAAAACAAGTTTTTCTCATCATTGACAAGGCATTGAGGCAGTGCCTAAACAATTTATCTTTCTTAAGTAAGTTGGTGCTTTAGCATACCTTAAGCACAACATAGGCAAAGGAAATTAAATAAAATACAAGATATAATATGTTTATACACAATTACCGTCTACACATTGTATTTAAACAATTTGTATTTTGAGTTCGAAAAGGAGTTCTTTAAGACTTAAAATCTAACAAAATAATGGTCCCAACTTAAAAAAATATATATGTATCAATATATGCTAGTTTGAATGGTAAGTTTCTTTGAATTAAGAAAATATGTGATTCTCTTTAAAAAAAAAAATGTGATTCTTAAGATATGTATTGCTACACATTTGTATAACTGTGCATAAGAAATGAAGCAAAAAATATGAAGAGAAGGTCGGGATCTTTTCGTACCCCTTCAAAATATTATCACTAATTATTACAAAGCCCTTAAAATTTTTAAAAATCACAAAGCAGACGCTAATGCCTAACTAGAGAACCTCCTAGAGATCTGAGGTGATAATGCCAAGGTAATGGACCAATGACCAAGTTGATATTTAGGCCGCACCTCTCCAGCAATAAAGGAAAGGTAGCACACACAAAAGACAAAGATGCAACAATTGATTCACTTCAAAAGACAAATGTACCAAGGTAAGCTTTTTTCACATGTTTCTTGCTATCAACAATAGATGAGTAAATGGCGAAATATTTCTTATATAATAATATTTTTTGGGCATACAAGGGAAAATGTGAGCCTATCACCATGTCATTAGATTAGACTCATTACTAAAAGTATCTAATATGAAGATGTTTGTTAATAATAATTATTCATCATTTTAGGTATTTGACAAAACCAAGACATGGCCAGCAAAGGCCATTCATAAGCAATCCGCCATTTTTTTTACTATAACCAACCTCCTTATGCACACTATTTATTGGAGAAACAATGGTATTCAAATGAATGGTCAATGATGTTCTTCCATCCAACTTTATCTTGACCCACACCTATCCATCCTTTCTTATGACCTCGATACACATCATATCATGCCTCATGCCTTTGCCTCTTGAAAACTTCAACTTTGCATCAAGGCATTTGTATCAACAGAGATAAGACTGGCATTCATTGTATGCACACAGGCAATCAATAAACTTTTGTTATTTTTGTCTTCTAGGTAACATTCAGTAGTAGATATACTCATTCATGATCCTACCTACTTAATCTTATAAATCATCCATTGCACGTGCACAGGCAATCAATAAATTTTCGTTGCTTTTGTCTTCTAGGGCACATTCACTAGTAGATATACTCATTCATGATCCTAATTTATTTAATCATATCAATCATCTATTTCAAGTCCAAAATACTACTAATCATATGACAGCCCTTGACTATTTAACATGTTTACATTCTTGGAAGAACGTGAATATTTCAAATCCTAGGGGCCAAGCCACATTATTATCACACATCAGTAGCTATATGAAGCATGATGATCATGGTCTCATCAATGCAACTTGCACATAATACATCCCGGTGCTCTATCACAAGAAACCTCCAAGTTCATGACAAAAATTATAACAGCAGAACAATGACGAAATACAAGTCAAAAACCTAAGAAACGTAATGGTAAGATCAGAAAATACAATCAGACAAAGAAACATGAAAATGGAGTCATGTAGTGTCTCATATGCATAGAGCATACCATTATGTTGAACTCATTGAAATCGCAATGAATAAGACCGTGTTCTGCTAGACGAACGACTAGACCAATAATTGTCTCAAAAACCACATCTGGGTTCTCCAATTGCTTTATTTGCACACTGCACTTTAAAAAAAAAAGATCATTAGATAATTCTATTCCATAGATCATTGAAGTACCACTCAATTTCTTCAAGAAAGGTGCAGATAGTTTTCATATAGGATAGCCAAAAACAAAAAACAAAAAAAAAAACAGCTACAACCCACATATCTAGAATTCTGGGAATCATAAGTAACAAGACATAAAATAGGAAACTATTGAAGGAATTCTTACAATGGATAACCTTGAACAAGCGACATAATTACACAATGTCTATTGCAATCCACAGCTTTAGGGACAGGAAATCCATGTTCTTCCAAAGCCTGCAAAAGGATGTCATAATTTCATAAAAATCACCTGTATAAACCTAACAAGTAAATACAAAGACAAAAAAACAACACAATTAAAAGCAAGACCTTCATGAATGCAAATTCTTTGAGTGCAGCAAGTCGTGACAAGTAGAGCCAATTATAACTAGTACGGTGCATAAGATAGTCACGCTTAGATTTGACCGCCCTGAAAGAAATTCTACCCAATCTATGTAGTTTCATTGCTAAAATTGTTCCATCTTCAGTGGCAACCTCAAATATATCTTCAATAAAACATGTGTAAAGGTTAAAATTAGTAGCAAATACAAAAGTACAAAATAGTTTCACCATTTAAAAAAATGAAAGACCAATAGAATTTCTATCAATGAAGGTTTACCAGACTCCTTCCCTACACCAATTTGGCGACCCACGGCAGTAAATACACCTCGGTTAACCAAAGTCTTTATTGCAAGAAAATCATAACCAAGATAGGTAAGACGAAACCCATCATCTGCATGAAAAATGAAACAAAAATCAGAATCCATGTTTCAATTTGTAGAAATAAAAAAATTTATGCTCACTCACATTTTGAGGAGTCATGATGCAGAAGCTTATGCTTAAGCAAATTCTTCAACACCTTGTATGTACCCCCATGCCTATACAAGTAATTGATTCATTAATAGAATAGGTAGTTTCATAACAATGGAGGAAGAAAATGAGTAAATTTATTACTTGAGACCAGCAATTCGATCAACAAGCTCTGTTGGTACAATTTCGTGCTGAAAAAGTAAATCAAAGAATAAAAATGAATTAAATACGAGAAATAATGCCTTATAGTTACAAAAAAAAAAAAAGTTATGGTTCGAGAAGAGTATAGAGATTTACGTTTCTCATTCCCATCTCAACAGCAGTGAGAACCCTAAAATCATCTTTGGAGAGATATCTCAGTACGTTTACATCTAGCTTCATATTGCTTTTTGATGCTGCTACTGTTCAAGCAAATACTATCCTGCAGAAATCAAATTAACAGCAACAAAGATAAAGGAAACTTCAAGATGGGTGAAGTGAAAAAGTAACAAAGATAAACCAAAGACGCAGGTCTCGATTTAAAAGTCGCACGTTGTGCGATATGAATTGAGACGATTTTAATAACATATATATATATAAACAAAAAGTAACCAATGATCTACACCCTTTAGTCATATATATATAAACAAAAAGTAACCAATGATCTACACCCTTTAATAATAATATAAAGAAAACAATGGGAATAAACCAATGTTATTAGCTTTAAAACCTAAAACTCTTTACTTTAAAATTTATGATACAAGCATTCAACAAGAAGTCAGGATTTCTACTTCAACTTTTAGTAAACATCAATATTCAATCCATTCACAAAGAGAACAAAAAACAAAGTAGAGAATTAGAGATTGGGAGAGGAGGATTAGAGAAAATAAGAAGTAAGAAGAAAGTGTGGAAGACTGACCTGACCTGCCCTAGATCAGTGGCGAGAGGATTATTGCAGTTTGCAAGGTAACACAAAAAAATGGTTATCGTTTCTTCAATAGAGAAAAAGTTAAAAGCATTACTAAGAAAATTGCGTTACTGAATGGGGTAAGAACGGAATATATTATGCATCTAACTTGCGCGTAATGTTATGGAACATTAATCGCGTGATCTGGTTCGCTGATGACACTGATTGATCGTGGTCGTAGAAAAATTTAAGTTAGCAAGGGCAGCTATGTGAAAACGCGTGTTACGTAAATTGTGATTGAAAGAAAAATTACGAAAAGTCAAGGGTTTTTTTTTTTTTTTTTCTATTTAGTTGTGAATTGTGCTCAACATAGTGCATACATTTCCCTAATTAAATAACTTTTATTGCATTAATTATCTAAATAATCCATTTTAAAAGCTATCAATATTTCATCAAATACTCCGTGTATAGTTTTCCTATTTCATCGAAACGGCAACAGTGACGGCGATAACCCATACCCTTGCCAGAGAGGATTATTGCAGCAGCCGGCTTCAAAGGGTTTGGCGGTTTGCAAGGTAACACAAAAAAGTGGTTTCAAAGGTTTATCGTTTCTTCAATGGAGAAAAAGCTAAAAAGAGGGAGAAAGATATTGCATTACTAAGAAAATTGCGTTACTGAATGGGTAAGAACGGAATGTATTATATTATTATAATTTTTTTGTTCGATTGCATCTAACTTGCGCCAATGGCGTAATGTTATGGAACATTAATCGCGCGATCTGGTTCGATGATGAATACACCGATTGATCGTGGTCGTAGAAAGATTTAAGTTAGCAAGGGCAGCTAAGTGAAAACGCGGGTTACGTAAATTGTGATTGAAAGAAAAATTACGAAAAGTCAAGGGTTTTTTTTTTCTATTTAGTTGTGAATTGTGCTCAACATAGTGCATACATTCCCCTAATTAAATAACGTTCATTGCATTAATTATCTAAATAATCCATTTAAAAGCTATCAATATTTCATCAAATACTCCGTGTATGGTTTTCCTATTTCATCGAAACGGCAACGGTGACGGCGATAACCCTTACCCTTGCCAGAGACGATTATTGCAGCAGCCAGCTTCAAAGGGTTTGGCGGTTTGCAAGGTAACACAAAAAAGTGGTTTCAGAGGTTTATCGTTCCTTCAATGAAGAAAAAGCTAAAAAGAGGGAGAAAGATATTGCATTATTAAGAAAATTGCGTTACTGAATGGGTAAGAACGAAATGTATTATATTATTATTATTTTTTTGTTCGATTGCATCTAACTTGCGCCAATGGCGTAATGTTATGGAACATTAATCGCGCGATCTGGTTCGCTGATGAATACACCGATTGATCGTGGCTGTAGAAAGATTTAAGTTAGCAAGGGCAGCTAAGTGAAAACGCGGGTTACGTAAATTGTGATTGGAAGAAAAATTATGAAAAGTCAAGGGTTTTTTTTTTTCTATTTAGTTGTGAATTGTGCTCAACATAGTGCATACATTCCCCTAATTAAATAACGTTCATTGCATTAATTATCCAAATAATCCATTTTAAAAGCTATCAATATTTCATCAAATACTCCGTGTATGGTTTTCCTATTTCATCGAAACGGCAACGGTGACGGCGATAACAAAGATAAACCAAAGACGCAGGTCGCGATTTCGTCTTTTAAGTAAAAAAAAAACGAAAAGAAAAAAAAAATAAAAACAAAAAAAGACGCAGGTCTCGATTTAAAAGTCGCACGTTGTGCGATATGAATCGAATCGTGAGACGATTTTAATAACAGATATATATATATACATATAAACAAAAAGTAACCAATGATCTAAACCCTTTAGTAATAATATAAAGAAAACAATGGGAATAAACCAATGTTATTAGCTTTAAAACCTAAAACTCTTTACTTTGAAATTTATGGTACAAGCATTCAACAAGAAGTCAGGATTTATACTTCAACTTTTAGTAAACATCAATATTCAATCCATTCACAAAGAGAACAAAAAACAAAGTAGAGAATTAGAGATTGGGAGAGGAGGAATAGAGAAAAAAAGAAGCAAGAAGAAAGTGTGGAAAACTGACCTGACCTGACCTAGATCAGTGGCGAGCACGAAACGACAAGCTGAGGTGAGACCGGGAGAGAGAGAAGTTGTTGCGTTGAAACGGCGACGGTGACGGCGACAACCCTTACCCTTGCCAGAGAATTATTGCAGTTTGCAAGGTAACACAAAAAAGTGATTTCAGAGGTTTATCGTTTCTTCAATGGAGAAAAAGCTAAAAAGAGGGAGAAAGATATTGCATTACTAAGAAAATTGCGTTATTGAATGGGTAAGAACGGAATGTATTATATTATTATTATTTTTTTGTTCGATTGCATCTAACTTGCGCCAATGGCGTAATGTTATGGAACATTAATCGCGCGATCTGGTTCGCTGATGAATACACCGATTGATCGTGGTCGTAGAAAGATTTAAGTTAGCAAGGGCAGCTAAGTGAAAACACGGGTTATGATTGAAAGAAAAATTACGAAAAGTCAAGGGTTTTTTTTTTCTATTTAGTTGTGAATTGTGCTCAACATAGTGCATACATTTCCCTAATTAAATAACTTTCATTGCATTAATTACCTAAATAATTCATTTTAAAAGCTATCAATATTTCATCAAATACTCCGTGTATAGTTTTCCTATTTCATCGAAACGGCAACGGTGACGGTGATAACCCTTACCCTTGCCAGAGACGATTATTGCAGCAGCCAGCTTCAAAGGGTTTGGTGGTTTGCAAGGTAACACAAAAAAAATGGTTTCAGAGGTTTATCGTTACTTCAATGGAGAAAAAGCTAAAAAGAGGGAGAAAGATATTACATTACTAAGAAAATTGCGTTACTGAATGGGGTAAGAACGGAATGTATTATATTATTATTATTTTTTTGTTCGATTGCATCTAACTTACGCCAATGGCGTAATGTTATGGAACATTAATCGCGCGATCTGGTTCGCTGATGAATACACCGATTGATCGTGGCTATAGAAAGATTTAAGTTAGCAAGGGCAACTATGTGAAAACGCGGGTTACGTAAATTGTGATTGAAACAAAAATTACGAAAAGTCAAGGGTTTTTTTTTTTCTATTTAGTTGTGAATTGTGCTCAACATAGTGCATACATTCCCCTAATTAAATAACTTCCATTGCATTAATTATCTAAATAATCCATTTTAAAAGCTATCAATATTTCATCCGTGTATAGTTTTCCTATTTCATCGAAACGGCAACGGTGACGACGATAACCCTTACCCTTGCCAGAGAGGATTATTGCAGCAGCCAGCTTCAAAGGGTTTGGCAGTTTGCAAGGTAACACAAAAAAAGTGGTTTCAGAGGTTTATCGTTTCTTTAATGGAGAAAAAGCTAAAAAGAGGGAGAAAGATATTGCATTACTAAGAAAATTGCGTTACTGAATGGGTAAGAACGAAATGTATTATATTATTATTATTTTTTTGTTCGATTGCATCTAACTTGCGCCAATGGCGTAATGTTATGGAACATTAATCGCGCGATCTGGTTCGCTGATGAATACACCGATTGATCGTGGCCGTAGAAAGATTTAAGTTAGCAAGGGCAGCTATGTGAAAACACGGGTTACGTAAATTGTGATTGAGAGAAAAATTACGAAAAGTTAAGGGTTTTTTTTTTCTATTTAGTTGTGAATTGTGCTCAACATAGTGCATACATGCCCCTAATTAAATAACGTTCATTGCATTAATTATCTAAATAATCCATTTTAAAAGCTATCAATATTTCATCAAATACTCCGTGTATAGTTTTCCTGACGGCGATAACCCTTACCCTTGCCCGAGAGGATTATTGCAGCAGGCAGCTTCAAAGGGTTTGGCGGTTTGCAAGGTAACACAAAAAAAAGTGGTTTCAGAGGTTTATCGTTCCTTGGAGAAAAAGCTAAAAAGAGGGAGAAAGAAATTGCATTACCAAGGAAATTGCGTTACTGAATGGGGTAAGAACGGAATGTATTATATTATTATTATTTTTTTGTTCGATTGCATCTAACTTGCGCCAATGGCGTAATGTTATGGAACATTAATCGCGCGATGCACGATCTGGTTAGTTGATGAATACACCGATTGATCGTGGCTGTAGAAAGATTTAAGTTAGCAAGGGCAGCTATGTGAAAACGCGGGTTACGTAAATTGTGATTGAAAGAAAAATTACGAAAAGTCAAGGGTTTTTTTTTTTCTATTTAGTTGTGAATTGTGCTCAACATAGTGCATACATTCCCCTAATTAAATAACGTTCATTGCATTAATTATCTAAATAATCCATTTTAAAAGCTATCAATATTTCATCAAATACTCCGTGTATAGTTTTCCTATTTCATCGAAACGGCAACGGTGACGGCGATAACTCTTACCCTTGCCAGAGAGGATTATTGCAGCAGCCAGCTTCAAAGGGTTTGGCCGTTTGCAAGGTAACACAAAAAAAGTGGTTTCAGAGGTTTATCGAAAAAGCTAAAAAGAGGGAGAAAGAAATTGCATTACCAAGGAAATTGCGTTACTGAATGGGGTAAGAACGGAATGTATTATATTATTATTATTTTTTTGTTCGATTGCATCTAACTTGCGCCAATGGCGTAATGTTATGGAACATTAATCGCGCGATCTGGTTCGCTGATGAATACACCGATTGATCGTGGCCGTAGAAAGATTTAAGTTAGCAAGGGCAGCTATGTGAAAACACGGGTTACGTAAATTTTGATTGAAAGAAAAATTACGAAAAGTCAAGGGTTTTTTTTTTTTTTCCTATTTAGTTGTGAATTGTGCTCAACATAGTGCATACATTTCCCTAATTAAATAACTTTTATTGCATTAATTACCTAAATAATCCATTTTAAAAGCTATCAATATTTCATCAAATACTCTGTGTATAGTTTTCCTATTTGATCGAAACGGCAACGGTGACGGCGATAACCCTTACCCTTGCCAGAGAGGATTATTGCTGCAGCCGGCTCCAAAGGGTTTGGCGGTTTGGAAGGTAACACAAATAAAGTGGTTTCAGAGGTTTATCGTTCCTTCAATGGAGAAAAAGCTAAAAAGAGGGAGAAAGAAATTGCATTACCAAGAAAATTGCGTTACTGAATGGGGTAAGAACGGAATGTGTTATATTATTATTATTTTTTTGTTCGATTGCATCTATCTTGCGCCAATGGCATAATGTTATGGAACATTAATCGCGCGATCTGGTTCGCTGATGAATACACCGATTGATCGTGGCCGTAGAAAGATTTAAGTTAGCAAGGGCAGCTATGTGAAAACACGGGTTACGTAAATTTTGGTTGAAAGAAAAATTACGAAAAGTTAAGTGTTTTTTTTTTTTTTTTTTTTCTATTTAGTTGTGAATTGTGCTCAACATAGTGCATACATTCCCCTAATTAAATAACTTTCATTGCATTAATTACCTAAATAATCCATTTTAAAAGCTATCAATATTTCATCAAATACGCTGTGTATAGTTTTCCTATTTCATCGAAACGGTGACGGTGACGGCGATAACCCTTACCCTTGCCCGAGAGGATTATTTCAGCAGCCAGCTTCAAAGGGTTTGGCGGTTTGGCGGTTTGCAAGGTAACACAAAAAAAGTGGTTTTAGAGGTTTATCATTTCTTCAATGGAGAAAAAGCTAAAAAGAGGGAGAAAGAAATTGAATTACTAAGAAAATTGTGTAACTGAATGGGTAAGAACGAGATGTATTATATTATTATTATTTTTTTGTTCAATTGCATCTAACTTGCTCCAATGGCGTAATGTTATGGAACACTAATCGCGCGATCTGGTTCGCTGATGATCTGGTTCGCTGATGAATACACCGATTGATCGTGGCCGTAGAAAGATTTAAGTTAGCAAGGGCAGCTACTTGAAAATGCGGGTTACGTAAATTGTGATTGAAAGAAAAATTACGAAAAGTCAAGGTTTTTTTTTTTTTCTATTTAGTTGTGAATTGTGCTCAACATAGTGCATACATTCCCCGAATTAAATAACTTTCATTGCATTAATTATCTAAATAATCCATTTTAAAAGCTATCAATATTTCATCAAATACTCCGTGTATAGTTTTCCTATTTCATCAAATACTCCATGTATAGTTTTCCTATATTTTTAATTTTTTAACTATTATTTTAAAATTTTGTATCTAATAATAATAAGTAATTATTATAATATGCATTAAAAAAAGTAAATATTATTAATGAAAGATTTGACTAACACTAAATAGTAATAAATTGGAGGTGATGTGCTTAACTAAAACCTCTCAAATTGTTTGTTCGTCCTTTATATTTTTGTCTAATTTATAGTGTTTGGTAATACATATAGGAATCGATTGTACCAACGTATCTTATTTGAACATCTAGTATTACTTTCATAAAGTGAGCAGTTTTCAAAAAAATCAACCTGACTAGTTCTTAAGTTGAAAGGTGGGATCACAATAGACCCGCTTAAAATACAAGTCTTTTGAAGCGACAAGCTACTTCTCGTTCACGATTTTAAGTTACTAAGGACAAAACAGAGTCTGACTAATTAAATTAATTACTGATTCAGTTGAATATCAGTATAATATGTTAATTCATTGATAAAGTACACTCATGAATAGTAGTATATTGTGAATAGTTAATGTACGTCGATTCTACTATTTTACATAAATAGTACTATATATATGAATAGTATTGTATGCGTGAATAATATTGTACACGTGAACAATATCGTATTTTAGGAAAGACTTTTTTGATGTGATAGATCAGACAAGGTCACAACCATAAAGTATATTAGAATTTTCAAGAGATCTTAATACCACTTCTTTGAGGACGTATACAGTATTGTAAGATCTACGTCCACAGACAGAATGTAAAAATTTTACTAGAGACTGTAGATTACAACTTTTTTTTTACTCTCAAAGAAAAAACAATAAGACTCTTTTTCTCTTAAAAACTCAAATATACTTATCACCACTTATATATGAATAAACTAAATTAAATTGAACTCTGTTTATAAGAAAAAATTATGAATATTATTATTTTTTATATTTAAATGCCGAAAGATTTTTTGTTTTTATTGTTACAGGTCTCACATCCTATTTTTAAATCATCGGTGTTTTGCCGGGTGCTTCACGGGTTCAACAAATATTATAGTAACTAGAATATTGTTTTAAAAATATTCCTCTCTTTATATATATTAAATATAGTTTTATCGTTTAATATAAAACTATATATATATATATCATAAAATCAGTATTACTGTATAGTTATATATACACACTTCTCCCTCTATCTCTCTCTCTCTCTATATATATATATAGTTTTAAAAGTATGTAGTATTTAATGGTTTAATATTATAAAATCAATATTACTGTATAGTTATGTGTAGTAACATACTTCTTTTTTTGTTCAAAGTAATATATATCTATTAATATGATAGATTATAAAAATATATTAATATGTAAATACTAAGGATTTCTAAAGCAAAAAAACTAATGATTTCTAAATTATTTAAGTATATGCATATTAAAAATTAAAAATTAAAATTCACATGTAATATTAATGTAAATGATTTTTTTATTTATTGATGTTTTTCTTAGTCTAACATAGTTTTATATATAGGGTGGCACAACATGAAAAATAACAAGTATAATACATATTATATTATGTAATTTAATGCATACGATTATGTTTGTATATATGTAAGAATGATTTTTATTTTTTAAAAATATTTATTTTCAAGTAAAAAATACTTTTAATTATATTTTACTTATGTTGGTGCAGAATTTGACCAACACCAAATTGATAAATACGTAGAGGAAGTAAGCTAACCTAGAATCGCGAACCATCGGACTTCGACAGAAACTCGCTGGGGAGATCTAAAATCAAAAGAAATAAAAATGAGGCTATCGCAAGGAACACCGGTATGGTGCCAACCAAGGACCCTCTGATACATAAGTTAGAGCTTGTTTTAATACAAAAATCTTGCACTAACTTTTGTGGGTAGTTGATTGCATACCTTTGAAGAAAGAATAGTTGGTATATGTATAGAGGAGGTTTTCTGGTTAGAGTGGCTGCCCTATAGGCATGTGTCATTGATTCATGATTAGTTAATAGTAGATATGATGAGCTAACTAGCTCATATGCTCCGAGGTATTCGTTTTCCTTATCCTAGTCAAAATTGGCCTTATCATTCTTCATAGATTAAAACTTATCCCTGATTTGTCGGGGTAAGTATGGCTCCCAAATACGTTTCCATTCCGGATATTTCAGAATCCTCGTAGTGTTGTACTGAAATATGTCACCTCAGCAGATTGGTCTCGTCCTCATGTTTGTTCGAGCTCATCATGGTTCGAGCTATCGCTAAATAGAAATCATGAAACTTGTTATGGGTTAACCTGACGATAGCTCATCGTGGCCGAGCTATAATTCATGAGTTTTCCGAATTCTTTACGTCATGGGTCGAGCTGATGTCTATTCCTTTCCGACCTTATGGACGCCACCCGTTGCCAAGCTTCCATCGCCAGCTCAACACCTTTTCTACTTTATCATTTGGATCTACTTGACAGCTTAGCTAGGCCAAGTTGATGATCCAACAACTTATAACAAATATTTTATGAAAAATACAATACATATATTAAATTGATTGGCAAGGGGGCATTTGATATGGGGTAATATTGGGGATGAGAATGAAAATCTTGAAGATTCTCATGTTTATTTCATTATTTACCGATTCCCACCAACAATTGAAAAGTGACTACCATTGAGATAGGTGGTATTTACTTTATCGAAAAAGTGATTACCGTGGGAAAGTTTATATTTCTTTTAAACAAAAGAAAAAAAAATCACCCCATTATTTCACCTATATTAATATTTTTAATTAAATATGATAGCTTTTTATTAAAATTAATATTTTAATAAAATATTTGAAAATTATTTAAAATGCGTTATCCATTTGGATTTCAAATTGTGCTGATCTAAGGAAGAATGCGAACTTCTGAATACCAAATTTGACTGCAAGTATCTCTTTAATAGAGATATGATAATTTAACTGCTGAGAAAACACCACTCTGATAACCACAAATATTTAAACTTGTTCCCGCTTTTTTGAGGAGAACTGCTCCCCAGTAGGAGTCTGAGGCATCAGTCTGGAAAATGAGGATCCTGTGGTAGGAAAAACCAATGGTGGAGGGTTATGACAAGCTTCTTTTAGATGCTTTACAGCTTGAGGGTGGATATCTTGCCAATCAGGAGGCTTTTTCTTAAGCAAAGAAGATAACACAAAAGTATACTAAGATACTTTGGGCAAGAAAGAGCGTAAATAGTTAACAATGCCAAGAAACTGTTGTAACTCCTGTCTGGTAAAATGAGAATCTGTAAACTGCAATAGTTCAATGGCAATATGAGAACCAGGTTGATAAACTCCATTGTAGAATTTCATACCAAGAAAATCAATCTCGGAGGTATTGAGAATGCTTTTCTTTTCATATAGCATAATTCCTGTAGCTTCAGTAATATCAAGAAATTGATGAAGAAGATGTTCATGATCTGCAACATTCTTAGAGAATAAAATAATATCATCAATATAGATTAATGCTGTTGAAAATAAAGGAGCATAGATCTTAGTCATTGCTTTCTGAAATAACGATGAAGCAATTTTGAGGCCAAAAGGCATAACCGTCCATTGATAATGTGCATTGGGAATACAAAATGTGATTTTGGGACGATCATCAGGATGAACACCAAGTTGCCAAAATCCTGCTTTGAGATCAAACTTGCTGTAGATGGTGGATCCGGCAAGGAGAGAGAGTTGTGACGATATCTTTGGTAACGAAAATTTATCATCACGTAAGAAAGTGTTCAAAGGCTTATAATTAATCATAAGCCTTTTCTTACCCCGTCTTTGTTCAACTATTTTGTTGACGTAAAATGCCTGGCATGCCCAATCAGAATCTGTAGGTTCTATAAGACCTTGGGCAAGTAATTCTGCACACTCTTGACAAGCAAGAGTCAATTCATTAGGAGGCATCCCTGGATGTATGGCCTTGGTTGGATTGATATCTTCATTCAGTTTAAAAGGCAGATGGACATAAAATTGTGAATTCCTCCAGAGAGGATGAGGATTCGTAAAATCCCTGTGTGATTCAGTAAATGATCGTTTAAGCTTAGTTTGTAGATCATTCGTATCCTGGATTGTATAGAGCTTTGGCACACACGTATATGGAAGGAATTGCTGCTTATAGATAATACCATTGGGTAGTATTCTGAGCTTTGGTAGAGAGTAAATGTCCATACCAATTAAGATATCTTTATCAGAGAGATCACAACCAATTATATGAGTCCAAACAATGGAATCAGGGAAGAACTTAAAACATATCTCTTTGGCAGTGGTTAGATTTTTCCGAAAGACTTCATTGTTGACGGCTTTAAATAACTCTTTATGGAGCTTCCAACATTCTTTGGGTAGAATACGTGGATTCATCATACTCTTATGTGCACATGTATCAAAATAAGCAATCACCTTGACTAGCTGATCATATTTTGATTTAAGGAGAGAAATCTGAGCATAGGGCATCATATAAGTAAGAACCATTGGAAAAGAAGGAGAAACCATTCCCATAAAGCTATCATCATCAGAGAAAATTTCTAAATCAGCATCAGAGGAATCCAAAGAATAATCTTGATAAGCAAAGAGAGTTTCTTCGTCTGGAGATTCTTGTTCTGAGAAGACAGATTCAATATCATGTTCTGGAGCCAATGAATATGACTGTTGAATCTGATTAATGAGATGCTAACTTTTCTTCTTATCAGGACATTGTTTTGCATAGTGTCCTGATTTTATGCAGATATAACAACGAGCTTGTTTAGGAGAAGAAGATCGACGCTTGAAATAGCAAAGACGACGTTTCTTCTTGGTTGACCAAGGAAAACGTTTCTTTGAAAACTTAGAGCACTGTTTAGAAGTAAACAAGTGCTTCTGCTTCTTCTTCTTCTTGGAATATGGATATTTGCACGAACATTTCTTCTTGTGTTTACAACCAATTTCAAGAAATTTCTCGCGGCAAGCCTGATTATGATTTACAACAGGATTGGACATATCTTTGGTTGTCTTGCGGACTTCACATAACTTGTCCATATTTGTAATAAGAAATTGAAAAATTTCTGCAAATGAAATATGATCCATAGGTCTGCCAGTAGCTAGAATAAGTCAATTAATTTTTGCATGAGTTTCTTCTGGCAATGAGGCAATGAAGGTATATTTGAGATCTGGTTTGTTGATCCCGCCAAGTAAATGGAAACGAAGGATCATACGAGAGAAATGCTTCTGGAGATCTTTTTTATCCAAGGAATAACACTTCATTGTAAAGTACTCTTGTTTGTATTGTTTTTCAACAAGAGTAATGTCTCCAACAAATTCTTTGACCATTAGACGATATACTTCAAAGATAGTCATTTGCACCATTTGGAGAATTCGATATTCACCCATGCTTAGTAACTAATCACGGAGAAGTCCAGTACATCGAGAGAAGAAATCGTGAAGTACATCTTCAGAGGACTTACCAGTGAGCATTTGGTTTTCCATCCATGCACACCATGTAAAGAGCTTGATTCGCCATTTATCAATAGGAACATCATCAAGGGAGAACCAAAGACCATTGGTATTTCTGGTGGCAAATTGAGGAGTGTCGCGAGGACCAATAAAAGGAGCATCTTCAGTATCCTCATCAATAATTTCTGCAATTTCAGGTTCATTTCGAGAGGAGGAGGTGCCTTGAGTCATATGAATGTCTGCGACATTGAAAATATCCATAAGCTGAGGACCATCAAAGGACTGATTAGAAAGTTGTGCAGAATCATCAGCATAAGAGTCTTCAAGAGAATTTGAATCAGATGAAACAAATCCTTCTAGATCAGTAGCAGTAGGAGAATCCATAAAAGGAGCTGAATCAGTTGGAAAAGCTACATCATGTTGGGCAATCTTTTGATCTTGATGGATTAGGTGGTCAAGGAAATGGACAAAAGGTTCAATTGGATGGGATGAAGGTGGTTCAGGTTGGGTTGGTTGTGTAGGTTCAAGAACTGGTGGTTGTGGTTCTGGTGGTGGAACAGGACTATGAGATGAATACGTAGGTTGAAAAGTAGCATGGGTATATGATGGATCATAATACTCAGGTTCATGTTCCATTGGAGCTTTACCTTTTCTTGGAGAAAATATGGGTCTACCAAAACTAGGTCTAGGACCTTTAGGTGGAGGTGGTCTCTGAGGTGGTGTAGTTTAGGATTTACGGAAAATACTGAAAAACATGAATTGGATTGAGTCAACAGGAAGTTGTGGTATGGGTGTAGGCTGTGGGGAATTGAATATATAAGAATCCAAGATCGTTTGATAAGGATCTGGTGGAGGCTTCTTATACTTCTGAAAATCAGCCGTAACATAGGACAACTGTTGCTTTAAGTGACGTAATTCAGCTTCATATTGTTGAAATTCTGGTTCAGTACACCTTTGATCAAGGTAATACCGTAAAGTGGCTTCTAACTCCTGAATTTTGGATGTGAGTTCAATATAATGTTTCTGAGCTAGAGCCGCCTGAGCATCAGTCTTATGTGTAAAACTGGTTGTTGTAGAAGACAGAGTTGTCAACTGACTATCAATCTTCTGCAAATATTGATTTTGTACAAGAGCATTCTTTGTCTGCCAATTTAATACTTCTTCAGGTTGGGACTGAAAAAAGTTTCGCCGTTGTATGATGATGTGGATCAACAACTCTTGTAAGTGGAGGAAAATCCTGGTCATAGGGACCAATAGGAAAACATGGTTGAGCAATTGATGCTGCTGGAGGTACAAGAGGTTCATAATAAGTTCTTCGTGCTTCAGATCTTCAAGAAGACTTCTTTTTCTTTTTCTGTTTCGATTTGTACCTATCTAAATCATATTGACACGATCTATCCAACCAATCTTCTAGATCTTCATCACCATATGCATCTCTACAAGGACACATCAGATCACATATATCTGGATTACAGTCCCATATAAAGTGGCCGTTGATATGGAAATGATAATATGGAAAACCAGACGATTTAAAAGAATGAATCGAAGGATCATCTTTGTGATCTTTGTATGCAGGTTGGATCATCATTGAATGGTGCACGGGAAGATGTTCCTGTGGTTGATTCAGTTGTTCGAAACTGATCTTGACTGAACCATCAGATTGCTTCTTCATAAAAGAACATGAGTTGGTGGTAAGTGGTTTTGAACTTTTCAGAAATGGTTCATAATTGGTGAACCAGGTAGTAGGCATCATCTGATTAAGATCTTTGCCAGGGATCTGCTTCGAAATCTAGACAATAGTCGGAACTTCATTGTCGTTGACAAAAGCCATAACAGTGTCATGCGGCTTCTATGTTCTGAGGTGAATAGCATGATCCTGAAGACGAAATGTCATTTGATGTTGCAAAGTAGCGATGAAGCTATCAACACGGTGTTTCACACCTGAAAATTGGACTTGAACTTTGAAACGATTAGGCAAAGAAGGATCACTAAGACAAATGTTGAAATCTGGGGCTATGGTGAAGACCATAGAGCCATCACTGAGAGTAGTGATGACAGTGCTTATACATGCATGTTCATAGTCAAGTAAATTTGTATCTAACAAGGCAACACAGGCAAATAGAGGAACATCACCTCGGCCATGATAAGATAACACAATCCTTGTTGCGCCTAGATTAACATGGGTATAGCCATTAGCTAACCAGTGGCGTATGAAATCAGGGTCAAATTCAAGAGTATCATACTGCTCTTTATGTGTGGATTCAAGTTGGCAGTTGGTTAATGCAGTACTTTGGACATACTCCTTAATAGGATGAACTTTCCTAGAAATTAAAGTACGTATAGAGGAAGTAACAGATTGGCGTTTTTGCTTAAACAAGGAATAAGGATTTAACAACGAAGGAACAGTTTCATTGACTTTACTATCTTCTGGGATGTGTGTTATCTCTACAAGCAAGTCTATCTTTGAGGTTTTGTTTTTGAGACAGGGTTCAGGTAAGCTAGAAAAATTGAAAGACGAGGACTTTAGTATAGGGGTTGTAGTAGCTACAAAGGTAGAAGGTGTGTTGTCACCGAAAACATCCATAAGGATAAGGTATGCCAAATGTCTCTTACGCTTTGCGGCTCTCCTGGCCTAGCTGGACGGGGCCTCTTATATCCTTTGGACTTAGCTGGTGAAAAACAATGAACCTTGTTTATCTGTAGATATTACTAATCCACTACGAAAGTACCAGTCTAAGAATTTTCACTCAGCTCTGAATCACAAATCACACAAACAAAACAAACTCGACAGATGCAAACCATTAAGATGAAGAGAATAATTAACACAACAAGTAACCATACTGGAAGATGATTGATGATTGATGACGCCATGATGAAAACACTGTTCTGGTCAGACGTTTAACTAAACAAAGGAAGACATGCAAAAGTACACACACAAATGCAACTAGCATTAATATCGCAAATAACCCAAGTAGGGATATATGGCTAGACATTATATAGTACAAACTTAACATACATATACCCGGTCTACAAAGGAGAGAGGTATGGCTCTGATACCATTTGGGGTTATACTATCACAAACACACGATAGTATCTACTAGGACATATTTTAAACACCTAGGACTGAATACAATATCGACTCTAGAAACTCGATATGTAAATACATAAAGAAAACATAAACAACGGTGACTACAAATTTTAAGAAATGCAAGAGAAACATGGACAACTTGAAGAAAGCGTAAAACTTGAACTAGACTCTTGATAGAACGGTGCAAGACTCGATGCCTTCAACTGGAGAGAGGGCTTGCTATTTATAGGTGAATGGGCAAGAGGCGGACTTCAAATCATTTGGAATTCGTGGACAACTAGTGGATGAGCACTGAGAAAAGTGAGGCGTGCTGATGAACAGAAATGATTTTTGGCATCTTTTGTGAACAGTACTAGCTTTAGTCAAAAGGTGAATAATATCTTGTCGGTTACTATAGATGAATAGTATGTTATCTGACAAGATGCTCTTTGCTTTTCACTGTTCATTGATAGCTAGTCTTGGACTTATCTGAGCAGGCACACTCTGAGAAGATAAGGTGGAATCTTCCGTGCTGGCAAAAGAGACAAGAGTCGTGACCCTAGTGGAGACAGAAGCATGTGGAGCTAAGTCAGAAGGCACTCATGAAGATAACGATGAATCTTCATTGCTGGGGACAGTGACGGCAAAGGTTAATGTTGTCATGTTGGAAGGCAAAGGTACAGTTGATGCAGATGCTAAGGAAAACGCATACTGTGTTGAGGGAGACGTGGCATAAGACACAGATGCAGATGCATGCATTACTGGAGAAGACGTAGCCGGAGGAAGATATCGTGAGACGTGAAACGAATCATGATATACTCAAGCGATGCAGACATGGACGAACTGCAGGGAGTTCTGTATGAACTTGCAGAAGAGATGCTTGACGACGATGATGGCTGTACAGACAATAGTACATAGAACTTAGACGGAGACGAGGGTATGAATATCCTCGGATTAGACTAGGACGTTGACTATGGTGACCAGTTGAAGTTGATCGGCTCATGTGAGGGGGAAAGATTCTCTTCTTTATTTTCATTAAGGGGAGAAAGAGAATCCCAATAGTCCTAGGAGTCCTGGTAATATTCTGGAGGTGGTAGAGACGGACCAGGTTCACTATCAGCGGCTAGATCAGCTGCTGCTGCATAATGAAGTTCATACTCAGCAAGAAGTTCTTCTATGGTGAGGGGAGTATTATCCCTGTGCTGAGTTGGAGGAGGAGGACTATATGGAGCCAATGATTCAATCAGAGATGAAAGATGCTCTTCTGGGATGAATTCACAAGGACCTCTGATGAATGGTGGTGGCTGTGTGTCTGGCTGCTCATTGATGTCGTTGAGAAAACTGCAGACACCGGCTAGAATAGAGTCAGTAAGACGAACTGAGTAGGACTGGAATCTCTGAATGTAGTGCTCTGAGATCAAACCATGTTCTGAATCAGAGTATGGCTGATGGTAGATATATATAGCCGTTTTTAGAGAAGGATTCTGTAGGATTTGATTAATCTCTTGAATCCATGTTGACAGTGGAGCAAATAATTGCAGGCAGTCCTTGATTCGAGAAGGTTCAGGGTCTTGAATCCTCTGTAGCAGTGGACTTGGGAGTAAGGAAATGGCTATCTTGTATAAACAGGAAACACACCAGATATGCCAGTACAAATTCTCAGTGAGAATAATACGTAGATGTATAATGAACAAAATACGGACGTGTTTGCGAGAATAGAGGAGTTATCATATTTTTTATTCTAACTTTATATTAATAATAATATTTTTTATATTTTTATAAATTATTCATTTATTATTTTAAAATTTTTATTTTTTATTTTTTCATCACAACCACTTTTTATTATTTTTAATAAAAAACTAATTTTACTATTTTTATTTAAAGTAAAGTTTATTACTTTAATAAAAATACTTTATTATTTGAAAATTATTTTTTATTCTAACTTTATATTAATAATAATATTTTTTATATTTTTATGAAATATTCATTTTATTATTTTTTAAAAATAATTTTATTATTATTTTGTCATCACAACTAATTTTATTATTTTTATTAAAAACCAATTTTACTATTTTTAATTAAAATTAAGTTTATTATTTTAATAAAAATACTTTATTATTTGAAAATTATTTTTATTCTAACTTTATATTAATAGTAATAATTTTTATATATTTTTTAAAATGTTCATTTTATTATGTTTAAAAATAATACTATTAGTATTTTTCCATCACAACTAATCTTATTATTTTTAATAAAAAATAAATTTTATTATTTTTAATAAAAAATAAATTTTATTATTTTGAATAAAAATTACTTTATTATTTGAAAATTATTTTTTATTATGTTTAATAATACAATTTAATTATTTTTTATATTAATAAAAATTAATTTTATTGTTTTTAATAAAATTAATATTTTATAATAAAGATTATTTCATTATCTAACGCTATCAAACACAATAATGTGATATCCCTAGTAAGATTCTTATGCGTAACGAAACACAGTAATGTGATATTCTTAATAAAGTTGTAAAAGATTTTCATGCGTAATCAAATATAGTAATATAATATTTTCATTTTTAGATTCTCATCAATTACTTTTTCAGGAATATAATTCTCACTTCTATCTAAATATTCTCAAGTACCAAACGCAGCTAAATATTTGCTGTTGATGAACATAAATTGTTGGGCAAATTTTTTTTCATTATGATATAAGTTATGGTGTAATTTCATTAAAATGGCAGAACAGTAGACAAGATTAAGGCCTTACAACACAATGTTAAACACTTTTACATGTTGGTTTCATTGGAGATTTAGGAGGAAATTAACACAATAACAGTTGGTTGTTGGTGCCGAAGAAAGACCAACTTACACCTTGTAAGTTTGAATGTGTTAGTTTTTAGAGCAACTACTCTCTTTCTTTCTTTCTTTCTTTTTATTTTCAAGTAGTGTAAGATTTTGTTGCAACATGATCAGAACATTGCTCTTCTCATAAAAGGAGACCAAACTAATGTATCCATATAACTGGTCACTTGTGACCAAGTTTCCTTTCTTGTAAATGTAAGATAGCAAACATAATGGAATATTTCATTCCAAGATATATTTTTGGCTCAACTCTCTCTAGAAAATCACTCAACTCTCTCTAGAAAATCAGAGGAAATGAGACTCAATTAGTTTTCCTGATTCATTTTCATGAATATGAGATCAAAGTTTATGCTTTCTTTCCAGGTATATATGGGACACCATGATCATTGACTCTGCTTTGAAGAAATTTTATAATTCTGATGATACAAGCAATTTAAAGGAATATTTCGGTATGTATGCTGTGTCATTTATTAGCTTGAATTAATTTTGGGATTTCCTGGTTACTACAATATACTTTCTGCTGAAACTACTTTCTTTGCTGCTGATTATTTTCACATTTCCTTTGTCATCTCTTCCACTCCTACAAAAAGAAGATGTATGTGCTCTGTGCTTCTTGACATAGATATCTGTTCTATCTCCTGTTTCTTCAATAAGAATTTGTTGAAGTTGTGAAGAGAAGCAGTTTCAGATATCAAAGAAGAATTTATATTTCATTTTCCAAGGTTTGCGTGTCAGTTTGTCCAGATTTCAAATGAAAAATCATGGTGATGATCAGAGTGTACAATTCTTAAATGATATATACTAAAAAAATTTCCCTCCTTTTACTTTTTCTCTCTTTTATGTAGTCTCTGGTAATTGCATATGTAATTAATTCAGCTATTTGCTAAAACTACAGCAGTGATTCTCCTCTTTTATTAATGTCTTTCCTACAGGATGATTGGTCTACCAACATCTCATGCATCATGGGAAAATTGTGCATCAAATCACACAATTTGTCCACCTCCCTAAGTGTATATATATTTTTGCTTCTTTTTATTCTATTCGTTAGATATACTTTATTGCGCCTTTATCTATAACTTGTTGGCAACTTTCACATGTGAGACATTAATCTTGGCATATATTCAAAGGATTAAACGTACATTGCACTGTATAGAATTTGATATATACTTACCAGAAAGTTCTAAGAATAAGGAAATGGATTTAGAAAAATGAAATGTTGGGCATGACAAATATGAGAGACTAGAAATGCTTGCCATGTTCACGCATGCGCTATATGTTCATATATTTATTTATATATGTCATCCTAGCTACAATGCATGCTTTTATTTGATGATTAGTGCATATATAATAAGGTATATAGGAGCAAATGAGAATATTGCAAATTAACCTGTTGCACAGGCTCTTGTTTTTATCTTAAGAGGCATATATATATAGTCTTTCTTAACAACACATGGCGGTGTTGTTGAATTGGGATAGCTACGTACAGATGATCAATTGATTCATCTTAATTTGCAGGTATGCTTCAGAAACTAGTGTCAAATTGCCTTGCAAATATGCATACAGGAATGCCACGCCGGAAGCACTCTAACATGCATTCTAATACTTTAGGAAATGTTGATTAACATATCAATATCTGTAAACATCTACTACCTGACATTCCTACCAATATTAACAAATAAAATCTTGCCTAATTCCATAAAGCACCCTAAAGTTGCTAGATACCACAAAAGTACGGAGCTGAAAATCCTGAACTCAGAAGTCAGCAAGCTGAGTGTTACTTGCGTTTGTGATTGTTTTAGGGAACTGACTAAAGTTAACTGCTTGTGTGTCACGGATGATTATTTCAATTAAAGGATGATAGTTGTAGTCAAACGAATAGCGCAGAGTGGAGTTGTGACGCCCCAAAAATTATTTCATCTAGCTCATTGCCCAAATGCATTTTGTCCAAACTCTATGTGTTTGCCTTGATATGTTTGGTGTTTGTTTGATAGTTGTTTAATATTTGTATATTTGATACTTGATAATGTATATAAATGTGTGCATTATAAATTATATATGGGTCATGTTCCATTTCTCTTCTCCAACACATGTCAAGTTGGTGCATGGGAGTAGACAAGTGTCTCATGCCCCATTTCTCTTTTCCAACATATGTCAAGTTGGTGTATGAGAGTGGACACGTGTCCCATGCCCCATTTCTCTTCTCCAACACATGTCAAGTTGGTGCATGAGAGTGGACAAGTGTCTCATGCCCCACTTCTCTTCTCCAAGGAAGTCCTTGAGAGTGAGATGAGTAGAGGGAAAGGAAAGAAGAAGAGAAAGAAATAAGAAGTTGCTTTGAGGGAAGTCTAAACAATATTTTCATCAAAGAGCTGGATCTTCGTGATATATGGTCGGATTGAGCTCAAACTTTGTCAGCCAGTTTGTATTTTATGGTTCTTCATTCTGGTCGGTGAAGATCTTAATTAAAGTTTTCTTCTGAGAGGTATAACCTCCCAAACAAAGCTAGGCAGAAAGTCTGAATTTCTCGCGCAGTTTAGATCAAACTGATAGATCTCCTAAACCGACCGTTGGATGTATATGACATTTAATAGGATGGTTCACAACTAATATTTCGGCATTATGAACGGTTGAGATGTTTATTGGTCAAGTATTTTGTGTGATATAGTTATCTGAGTTC
Source organism: Paratinospora sagittata (assembly GCA_035771175.1). Lineage (NCBI taxonomy): Eukaryota > Viridiplantae > Streptophyta > Magnoliopsida > Ranunculales > Menispermaceae > Paratinospora > Paratinospora sagittata. The sequence continues at coordinate 29,505,295 of CM069610.1, forward strand.
AAGTATTTGCAGCAGGAAAGGAGTAATTATCTGATTAGATACTTGTTCATCAAAGAAGCCGATCTCTTTGGTCCACCGTTGGATTGAGCTGAGTTTTTGACAGAAGTTTTGCTTCTTAACATCCTTCAATATGTACAGTTGATTTTGTGATTAAATATTTCTTTTGGCAGCTTGATACATCTAAACAAAATATTTAATGAAAAATTGGTAGGGTTACTTGTATTAGACCTAAATTTAGAATATGAACTTAGACCTTTCCAAATAGCTTGTATGTTAACTATGTTGACCTAGTTTCCATTGTTGATGAACCCATAATGCAAAATCAGTGATATACATGGCTGAACATGGTGACCTAGTGTAAATCGACAATATGACCTAAGTATGAAAATTTTCATATTTTAGGGCTTTTGATGCTTTTGGCCTAGAATCATTGAATTGATGCAATTTATGTCTAATTAAGCATGATTAGGGTTGATTATGCTACTGATTAGGTGGTTGTGACCATATCATGGGTTAGGCCTACTTGTGATCAAATGGCCCAATTTGGGCATGTTTATGCCTAAGGAATTGAAAATCAGTATTTTTGATTAATTGTTTGGTTTATGAATGAAAATTATGCATTAGAGGCCTAAGTCAGGTGATTTGAGTTGAATGATGGGATTAGATGGGATTTAGGCCTATTGTCTATATGTGGGCTGATTTAAGGTTGATGTGTAATGTCTATGTGATTGAGCATAGGAATTGATGTATGGTTGGATATTGATGAATGTTTCAGGACCTTGATTGGGTTGATTCGATTTGGTGTCCGTGTGTGGTTAGATACTCTCGCGAGGCTTGATTGTGAGTAGACTTTATTTATGATTATATCTTTTATATCATCATATCACTTATATATATTGTATGTTGAAAGCATGAATGTGTTCTAATGTTTTGCATGATGCATTAATTTGAGAAAACCTTATGACTTTGGTTGGGCTCATCTATCTGGCTAATAGGGAGACTTAACCTTGTCATAGGAGAGTTTTAGAAAGGAAATATTTGGGGATGAGAACGGTACGGTTAAATAGACGTGCACTAGTAACCCCAATGCATGTGGAATGTGGATCCAAATTGATACGCTTTTACTTGCATCGAAGTTATTATAAATGCTTGATATCTATATGTTATGAGCTTTTAATCATGCTACACATTGACATGCATACATGATATTTATTGATGAGTATTGATAGCATATTTGAATTCTATTCACTAGGCGTCGTTGGCTCACCCTCATTTTCCTCTTTCAAGTCATTTTGTCCCAAATAAGGGCAAAGGAGTAGTCATATCTTGAGGGCCTTGCCGGCGAGAGAATCCAAGGCCTCATGTGAGTTGAGAGGCATTTTTATTGAACTGTGTTTTAAATTATGATGTATTATATTTTGAACTATGTAATTATAACACTTATCACATTGTAGTATGGGCGAGTTGAGACTTGTTAGATAGACCATGTGGGCATATGACAATTTTTTTTTGTACCCATAGTTTTGGACTTTATGTGTATGTCCATCTTGATGGACTGTAGGGATTATGATTTTATTTATGTTTCATTTTTATGGATTATCTCTTGTCTTGGATGATTAATACGGTTGGTAGTTTTGTTCAGTACCTTTTTATATTATGTCGTTGTTTGGGATAAGACTCGTAGGGTCTCAACCACCTCACGGGGGTTGAGGAGTGGTTGAAGATGCCTACGCCGAGCGTCCTACCCCGACATTCCGCACGCCATTCATTGCATGGTTGGTGGTCCGGGGTCGCCACAGATTGGTTCCTGGTTAGTCACTGGAATAGAACAAGTATTGCTCGATCTGTCAAGGTTGTTCTCAAGCTTGTAAAATTGAAAAGGTGTAACGGTTTGATCTTCACCCGTAAGAGGATTCATTAGTGGAGTTTGGACAAAATCCTAACTGAGGAGGTTAGGTAGTGGATGTAGGCACAATCGAACCACTATAAATCTTGTGTGCATTGTTATTTAGTTGCCTTCATTATTGTTACTGTGTTATCTCTGTCAAATCTTGCTAAACCTATAAATCTATTTTCACTGTTTCTTCTTGTGGAAATATCTAGATTGACTACAGAAATGATATAATAGCGTTTTCAATTGCTTATGAGTCCTGAATTGGGTTGAAATTTAAATTCATGAAATGTGTGATATTTTTTAGGTTACTAAAGCAAGAATTAGTGATGAATGAACAAGATTTGGATCAAGTGAAGTGCATTGAATAAATAATACTAGTGAGTATGATTACGTACGATATAGATTAGATTTTTAAATGAATTGAAAATTATTTATTGGTGATTGAAAGTGAGCTGAAAAATTAAAAAGAATTGAAATTGAGTATTTACGCGTGAAATAGATATGAATAAATGAAATTGAATTATAGAATAATTATGACAGGTTGAGTTAGTTGGATTTCAATTGAAACTGGACTCGAAAACAGTGGTGATTGTATTTAAATTGGAAAGTCTTGTACTGTGATTATATTTCTTGATTATAGTTCTTGTATGACATTGTATTATATAAAATGTTTAACTGTAAGCATGTCATATACGTAAATGTATTGTATTTTATTGATCATTCAAAATGATTTTGGTGTTTAGAGCATGTGAGACTTGCGAAGGCATGTCGCATATGATGTCATCTCGTTAGGAATTAGCCTCGAATGAGTGTTTTGCGTAACCTTATTGCCTGTAGGACTATCTTATCAAGAATTGGAGATCCTTAAAATGACTATGAATTGAGTAATGTGAAGTTCGAGCGTAAGCTCCTTATCGGTGTATAATAAGGAGTTCGTACCCGCTTCATTACGAGAAGGAGAGAGATTGTGGTATTAGTTAAAAATGAGCAAAATCAGGAAATTTATGTTGTTGACATGTATGATATATTCGTTGAATAATGCATGTGTTTAATAATTGTTTTAAATGATTTTAAATGTCATGTTCCCTAAATGCATATGATTGTCATATTAAGATATATATTCACTGAGTTGTTGTTTGCTCACTTTATTTCTTTCAATATTTCAGGTACATAATCAAAGGGAAAAGGAAAAGCACGAGAGTAGATACGTGATCTACATTCCTACCTTGTTCATGTACGTAGATGTGAAAGAAATAGATTATATATTTTTTATTTTCATATGTATATATATTACATCTTACATATATATATATATATATATATATATATTATCACATAGATGGGCTGTATGGTAATATGAATTTTGGTTTGATATTTTGGATTATGAAATGCTTAATGATGATGTATATGATTATATGAGCATGGTGGATGAAATGGCTTGAGAAATGAATGGTATTTGAATATTTTGGGTTATGACATGCTTGTGATATTGGGAGGATTATTTATTGTGGAATGAATGACATGAATGGATATTGTGGATGAGTATATATATGATTTAATTTATGGTATATCAGAAAAATTATAAAATGTCTAATATATGGGGATATGCTGTCAAAAATTTTGAAAATTTTAGGAATTATTATGAATGTATGTTGAGGCTGATAGTGTATTATATACTGTACTAAAAAATATACAGTATATAGTATCATGTGAGGGTCATGATGTCAGCCTACATCAGGGGCGCAGTGACAGATTTAACCTAGAAAATAACAAATTATCTAAAAAAATCTTTGAACATTGAAAAAAAAAATCCTAATAATGGTGAAATAGTGTACTTACAACGATTACGATGTATAAGGCACTCGAAACCGTCCAGAGAAATGCAATGACGTTGCTTGAGCGTTCTTGGGTGTTGGAGAGAAGAAGACGGGGTGTGTTGGGTGAAGGGTGAAAATAGAGTATTAAATTTTTTTTTATAAAGGTTAGTTTAGTAATTTTAAGTGAGAATATTTTAAGGATTACAAAAAAAAAAAAAAAAAGTAGGCGGGAGTGTAAATAGTATATAACCTATTCGTTGTCACATCACATGTCATCTTCTTAATATTGATTATGATTTTATTTAATGAGTCAACTTATAGTCAGTACATCAACATTTACTTGTGAAACAATCATAATCAATACCAATTGATTAAACCTTCTCATTATTATTATTTTTTTTTTTGTCAAAATACAACTTAGCAAATATAAATACCATATAATATCATAATAAACCTGAACAATAAGAATCAAAACTCACAACTAAATTATATTTACTCTCCTTTTAAGTGGGTAACCTCTCATTTGCTTTTGATCACTCAATTGATTTAATTTTCCTTTTTTTTTATGACGCAATATTTAATCTTCTTTTTTTAATCAATCAGAGGATGTCAATCAACTTTATTAATAATACTTCAATTCATTTGAGATTTGTATCAATCTTTTTGCTTGATATGAACCTTTTGCCAACTCCAACACTCAATATTTAAAATTCGTTGTCTTTGCATTGATATTGTCTACTTGGACGTAACAATAACTAACCAATTAAACATGAATTGCTTAGTAAGTCAAATATGAGCAAATTAGGGTTCAGTTCCCAGTCAAGTTTGATTAAGATATTTATATATGAGCCATTATCTAATACATTTCCATGTTATAGAAATATATTTCTACATTATATAGATAAAGTCATTTTAACGTTTCACATGAAGTCCTTTTTTTTGTAATTTTAAAATTATCCTTTAAAAATTTATTTTATAAAATAATAAGATTAACTTATTTTTTTACGTTTTCAAAGTTCTGACTTTTTGTCTTGACCTTGTTTTTATTTTTAGTTATTTGGTATGACTACTCTTTTATTTAATTATCAAGTGAAATGCACATGAATAAGCACTAGTTATTTTGGGATTAAGTGGTAGCAACCCACCACAAATGCCCAAAAAACGCCATAGACGTTGATGCCAACACTTTGATTGTTAAGAGCGAAACTCCAACTTACGTTCAATTATGAGATTATGTTCCGAACAACCACTCGCCCAATCTAATGTTGGTGAATAAACACTAATCATGAATAATAAATTTCTGAGCTTGAGTTGATAGGTTTAATTTAATAAATTATTTTAATTTTTAGTTATCTATAATGGCTTTTAAACAAACTAGTGTGCTTTATTTATATTAATTGCAAGAAAATTAAAAAAATTAGTGAATAATTTTATAGTATTTTGGAGATAAGTTATGTTTTAAGGAAAAACATATATATACACTTTTAGTAATGGGAAAGGAAATGTTAAATATGTCCATCTCAGATGAAAATAGGGCAAGGGTTGCGATCATGACAAAGTTGGTCGCACAAAATAGGACGATTTAGCTAATTAAGCTTTTCTTCTTTCCCTCCCAAAAGAACAAGCTATAAAAGAAAATTATATATATAAAGGAAGACACTACCCCAAGGACAAAGGAAAAGAAGAATTTCAAGAAACTTCCAGCACTGCTCAGCATGTTTGTTTGACATCCTATTCATGTTAAAAAGGCCAAGGGATGGTTTCATACATGCCTTGCAATATCTTAAACTACACAAACAAGCCTAATTCACTGAAATTAACATGAAGAGGGTGCTTTCCACGATGGCCTTCCCACCTTGTTCGGAAAAAGTGAAAGGAAATAACAAACTCTAAACTAAATACCAAGTAACAGTTTACCCATAAGGGTAATGGCTCAATTGTAGGAAAAAGAGGGGAAGCAAATTCCTATCCGGATGAGTGCAACTTCGAATCCCCCTAACGCATCAATTCTGAAATTTAGTATCAGGTGGCGTGGTGGGTCCTCTTACCTTGGGTCTCCCGGTCCGCGGCTCGTGGCCTTGTGGGTGGGTGGCGGCCCCGTAAATTAGTCGGAATGCTGAATCTATAGTTACAAAAACAAAATACCAACTAGCAGTTTATCCACCGCCGAACATAGACTCATTTTGACAATGTCATGGTCAAGAAAGAAGGAAGACCCATTCACCTCAAAAGAAAAATATCATGTATGTATGTATGTATGTATAACACCGGCTACATATATATATATATATATATATATATATATATATATAACTAACTAAATTCTCCAGCAGCTGATTTTTTTTTGCCAACAACAGGAAGGAGAATAAATAATACTCAGTTGATTTTTTTACACAAGAAAGATTATTTTTCTTTCAAAAATATCAGCAAAATTCGCTGTCCACCGGAGCCAAGCCCATAGGCATGATAAAAGGAAAAATTCAGAATGTTAGTTGTAAAAAGATCATAAAAGGAATAGCTAAATAATTGGTTTTTTTTTTTGTTAAAAAAAAGAAGATAAAGATAAAGAAATAACCTTTCCAAGAAGAAAAGGAGTAAGATCAGTTACCAAACCATTATCAGAGCCCAACCCCGGGTTTTTTACATGATTACCCTTCAAAAAAAGAATAATTTTACAAATGCCATCCTCTCAAAAATAATGTCACATTTGCCACATTTTACTGTTCACTGCACAGTCATCGCACAGTTAGCGCGCCAAACAAGCGCCACGTCGGCGCGGAGGTGGAATTTCTTTAAGTGGAAGGAAAAGCGTCTTTTCAAAAGACGCCTTCCCTTCCACTTAAAAAAAAATTATTGTGAAGGGAAGGCGTCTTTTGATTTTTTTTTTTTATTTTAAGGGAAGGCGTCTTTTCAAAAGACGCCTTCCCTTAAACCCTACAAATACCCCACCCGCGAGCAAACACTCCCACACTCGTCCCTCGCCCCCCTCCTCTGTCTGAAACTCTTCGGGCCGACCGTCGCAGTCGCCGTCGCTCCGTCGCCGTCCTCTCGCTTCGCACCGTGCCGTCGCCGTGATAGTAGTAAGTGATATTAGTAGTAGTGATAGTAGTTTAGTTCCCCAGTTGCAAATTTGTGGTTTTTTTGGTTTTGGAAATGATGAATTTTGGGTGTTTGAATGCTGAAATCTGGATGATCTGAATGTGGTAATGGGTCTTTAGTGGTCTGTAGATCTAAATATCTGTTTTTTTTTTTTTTTTTTTTATAAATTGATGTAGATCTTTATGGCTTTTAAGAAATTGTTTTTGGTATGAGAATGAAGATCAAATCTTGGGTTTGTTTTGTTTTTTGGTTTTGTATTGTTGGTGACTTCATTTTTGCCAACAAAAACTTCAGATTGGAGAAATTTGGTGATTGGGTAGAGGGTCTCTTTGGATCAGACTATTTGGCTTTGCATAAAAAAAAGCTTTAATATGAATATGTCAAGAAAGCTGGCCTGAATTTTATGTTGAAGAAATGGTTGTTTTTCTGATTGAAATTGCAATTTGTTTTAACCACATCAAAAGCTATTGAATTGCCATCTGTATTCTTGTGAAATTTTTGGCATGTCTTTGGGAAGGGTTTTTCGGATTTTCTTCCATATAAGTCTCTTAATTTTCTAGGAGTATTCAATTTTTTCAAATGACATTGAGAAGTATTCTTACCCAAATGCATGTGACATGTTGCTATGATCAACTTAGGTGGTTGTGGCATTTCTCAATCGCTGTTGAGGTTCTGTAACTTCTAAAATGGAAAAAGACTAGTGATACATTATTCTACAAAACTTCTTATTGTTTAAAAATAAAAAAAAATTGGAAGACTTCGAAAATAAGTTTTCATTATTAGCTGCAGGCCCTTCTTCTCAATTATTGTCTTGATGTTGTTTGCTTTATATATTTTGATGTTAAGAGTATAAATATGACATTATTCTCACTCATAATTTGGTCAATGTGGCACTTGCCACATCATCTAGTGTTGAGAAATGAGTACAACCTTGCGTTTCTCTAGCATTTTTCTAGTTATAAATATGTTTTTAGCATGTTATTCAATTTTATGTTTGAAATGATCAGTTAAGTAACGAACACATATTCATCTAGTTTCTATTTATGTATAATGCACATATGTATTGTTTAGAATAAAAAAAAAAAGCTTCTGAATGTTTACGCCTTTTTTTTTTTGGTCAATCACATCTATTTTCAAAGTGTGGAAAGGAAAGTTCTTCAAAGTTGATTGCCCTTACAAAAGATTATCGCATTCTGAAACCCATGAACATGTCAAATATGTTTCTCAAGTTCATGGTTGAAATAGACCATCCCAAGTATCCATAACACTTCAACTTATAAACAACTTTCCATTTATTGTTGTAGTAAATTGTCCAAGGCGCGGACGTGCATTTATAGCAGATATGGCTATTGAGGCGCATGATGATCGTGAGGATGACCACATATCAGCTATGCCCGTTGACAATGATCCAGCACCATTTGCCGAGCAAGTTGTTCAGGTGCCTTTGCAGCAGTATAGAAGAGATCACTTACGGCGCAATAAACGACGTAAATGGCCAATATGTGGCACAGATTGACAACTTGTTTCTCATTTAAACTTGTATATGTTTTGATAATGTTGTACTCAACATGTATGTAAACTTGCCCCTTCAATTCAATAAATTTTTTTTAACAAAATTACCTTGTACTCAACATGTATGCTTTGAATTTTGATTTAAACTTGAATTCGGGATGGGGGTCCAAAAATTCAACCGGACATGGGAATGGGATTTCGTCGACTCCGGGGGATAGGGGGAGGATAGTGGGACGTGCTGAAAGTGGTCTGGTTAAAAAAAACCAAGTGGTTTGGATTCGGTGAGGTCGAACAGTTTAGAAAAAGCTTATGTTTTTTATTTAAACTTGAATTCGGGATGGGGGTCCAAAAATTCAACCGGACATGGGAATGGGATTCCGTCGACTCCGGGGGATTGGGGGAGGATAGTGGGACGTGCTGAAAGTGGTCGACTTAAAAAAAACCAAGTGGTTTGGCTTCGGTGAGGATGAACAGTTTAGAAAAAGCTTATGTTTTTTATTTAAACTTGAATTCGGGATGGGGGTCCAAAAATTCAACCGGACATGGGAATGGGATTCCGTCGACTCCGGGGGATCGGGGGAGGATAGTGGGACGTGCTGAAAGTGGTCTGGTTAAAAAAAACCACGTAGTTTGGCTTCGGTGAGGATGAACAGTTTAGAAAAAGCTTATGTTTTTGATTTAAACTTGAATTCGGGATGGGGGTCCAAAAATTCAATCGGACATAGGAATGGGATTCCGTGGACTCCGGGGGATCTGGGGAGGATAGTGGGACGTGCTGAAAGTGGTCTGGTTAAAAAAACCAAGTGGTTTGGATTCGGTTAGGTCGAACAGTTTAGAAAAAGCTTATGTTTTTTATTTAAACTTGAATTCGGGATGGGGGTCCAAAAATTCAACCGGACATGGGAATGAGATTCCGTCGACTCCGGGGGATCGGGGGAGGATAGTGGGACGTGCTGAAAGTGGTCGGCTTAAAAAAAACCAAGTGGTTTGGCTTCGGTGAGGATGAACAGTTTAGAAAAAGCTTATGTTTTTTATTTAAACTTGAATTCGGGATGGGGGTCCAAAAATTCAACCGGACATGGGAATGGGATTCCGTCGACTCCGGGGGATCGGGGGAGGATAGTGGGACGTGTTGAAAGTGGTCGGCTTAAAAAAAACCAAGTGGTTCGGATTCGGTGAGGTCGAACAGTTTAGTAATAACTTTGAATAAAACTTTAATTTTTCATTCATTTAAAAAAAAAAATTATGAAGGGAAGAAAAGACGTCTTCCCTTCAGTTGAAAAAAATAGCGTTGAAGAGAAGGCGTTTTTTCAAAAGACGCCTTCTCTTGAGCTAAAAAAAACTTTGAAGGGAATGCGTCTTTTGAAAAGACGCCTTCCCTTCAACTTTAAAAAAAAAATGGTGAAGGGAAGGCGTTTTTTTTAAGTGGAAGGGAAGGCGTCTTTTGAAAAGACGTTTTCCCTTCGCAATAATTTTTTTTTAAGTGGAAGGAAAGGCGTCTTTTGACCACATAAAAAAATTCCACCTCCGCGCCGAAGTGGCGCTTGTTTGGCGCGCTGACTGTGCGATGACTGTACAGTGAACAGTAAAATGTGGCAAATGTGACATTATTTTTGAGAAAATGGCATTTGTGAAATTATTCTTTTTTTGAGGGGTAATCATGTAAAAACCCCGCCCAACCCCAACATCTGGATGGTCCCATGCATCTTCATATGCCTTGGTCAGGCAAATTATCAATCACCAATTAACTCCTACATTAAATGACAAACTTTCATTCAAAAACATAATGGAGAAGGCAATATGATTGTAACAATCCCAATTCAAATGTATGAATCATACAATTCAAAATTTTATTCAAGAAAAAACAATTCAAATCCATAATATGAATTCCAATGCTTCAAACTCCCATAGTAATCTAGAAAATGGTTAGAATCACAATTCACATTTCAAGTCTAAATGATTTGCAGGACTTAGATTTCAAGTATCATTTATTTTAGGTTTCTAATGTCAATCTGAAACTTCACCTATCCCAAGCTTATTTGCATTTGACTATTAGGCCAACATTCTTTGTGCCTTATGGAATAGAATGTTGGCAATAAAGAAACAAGATAATAATTTAAGTTTAGCAAAGCATGAGTATTAAGATGTATATGCGGTAAACTATTGAATGATTGAATTAAATGAACACATTTGAAAAAATATGAGAGCACCAAATTGTTTATGCGGTTGTAACAACTAAAAATGTCTGATAATTACAATAGAAACATCTTAATAACCATATATAATAATAAATGAGATATTTAAAATTACATAAATTATAGAGGGAACAAATTGACGAGTCATATAATGAAATTGTGGAAGAGAGTAAAAGAAAAATCGAGGAAGGGTTGAAACCTTAGTTTGGAACAATCAATTTGAGTTTATGATTTGGAAGATCAATCATGGAAGCTATATATATATTAAGGATATTGATGGAGAGGTATAAGGAGAAGAAGAAATAACTTCACACTGTCTTTATTGATTTGGAGAAAGTCTACGATAAAGTATCCAAAAAAGTAATATAGTAGATTTTAGGGAAAAAAAAAACAAGTTATCAATAGACACGCTAACCTAATAAAAGATATGTATGATGGAGCAATAACCATTGCCAAAAGCAATGGTAGAAGAAACTAGTGAGTTCTCAATTCTTATAGGTTTACACCAAGGATCTACCTAAAATCAAATTTTCACGTTAATTATGGTTGAATTGACTAAACATATTCAAAAAGATATTTCATGGTGTATGTTATTTACTAATGATATAGTGCTAATACACAAAACTAAATTCAAAGAAAAATGCTAAACTAAAAGTTTGGAAAGCCTCTAGAATATAAAGGGTTCAAGATTACTAGGACGAAGACTAAATACATTAAATGTAATTTTAATGGAAGCAGAGATACAAATAGATGAGGATGTGAACCATAGAGTTAAGGCAATAGAAAAGAAGATGAAATCCTTTTTCTGGAAGGGGAAGAATGGGGAGCGGCCAAGGAGTCTAGTGAAGTGGGAGACTGTGCAGAAATCAGTAGAGGAAGGTAGCCTTGGAATAGGCAATATATTAGCACGGAACAAGGCTTTGTGTGGGAAGTGGGTATGGAGACTTTTACATGACCAGAGCTCACTGTGGCCAAAGATAATTATCAGTAGATATGGAAGACTCTCACTTTCAAGGCATGAGGAGGGTCCAAGGACAAGAAGGATCACTTACAGAAGCCCATGAAAATTTATAGCATCTCTGACAACCAAAGTGTTAGAGAATTGTAGACCTGAAGTTGGAGATAGACATACATTTCGCTTTTGGGAGGATAGATGGATGGGAGATAGACCTTTTCCCAAACCTATATAGACTATCTTCCTTGCATAACCAACCCATTTCCTTGTATACATTATATGTCCTATCACCTATTTCCCATTTTCTTTCATGGAACTTACACTTACCTAGAGCCAAGGTCCGAAAATTTGGCGAATTCTGTCGAAATTCAAGGAAAAAATTTGGATTTTAAACCAACGAACTCTAGTGTCGCACGTAGAAACAAAACTACAAAAATCGTTGAAAAATTGCAAAAATTGGTGAAATTCGTGAAAAGATGAAAACTTCAGTGAAATTCGAGGAAAGCGTGCTTTTTAGGTCAAAAAGTTGTCAAAAATGTTCACGGGACCCACAGAGATTCTCCGCGTGAGATTTTTAACAAAAAGACAGAAAAAAATGGCACATCTCAACTCTAAAAATATCCATCAATTCATTATAAAAAAAGAAGAAGAAGAAGAAGAAGAAGAAGAGATTTTGGAAAGAGTGGAGTTGAAAGAATACCTCCATTTTGTGCTGTGAACGACAAACTGCGACCTTCCGGCAAACTTCAACCTTCAATCGTCGATCTTTCGTCGACGTTTCAAGCGTTGGTGGCGAATGAATATGATGAGACAAGACGTTGGTTCATCATTTCAAGAGGTAGGAGGTAGTTCATCTCGACGTGATAATATCAGACAAGACCCACAAGGGCAACAAAAGCATGGGGGTGGCCTTTTGCTCACAACAAGTGCAAGGCATTCGTGTCCTCCGCCAGACCTTATTTTGTTTTCTAGACCTAGTTCTAGACAAAAGAAGCTTAAAGAAGCTTTCGGGGATGGAAGTGTGAGAAAAATTTTAAACAAAGTTATATCCAATTTTTTTTTCCATAGCAGTATCCCAGCAAATTTTGCTATTGACAATCCATATTACCAACCAGCCATCAATGAAATTGCAAGTTGTGGACCAGGTTTCAAGGAGCCTTCAGCATATGAGCTTATGCATGGATTACTTGACGAGGAGTATAATGAAATACAAAACTACATTAAAACTTTGAAGAAGAGTTGGTCACTATATGGTGTGACAGTAATGTGCGATGGTTGGACTGGGCAAACTATATTGTCAATAATAAATTTTATGGTATACTGTGATGGAAAATCAATTTTTCATAAATTTGTTGATGTCTCAGCAAAGAAAAAAGATGCAAAATTCATCTATCAATTGATGAATAATGTTGTAAAGAACATAGGAAAGGAATAAATTGTCCAAATAGTCACAGATAATGGATCTGCATTCGTGAAGGCGGGAAAGAAAATGATAGAGAGATACAATCTCTTTTGAACACCTTGTGCTGCACATTGCATCGATCTGATGTTAAAAGATATTGGAAATCATCAATTGATTAAAAAAGTTGTTGATCAAGCCAGGAAAATCACAAATTATATTTATAGTCACCATTGGGTGTTGGCCTTGATGAGAGAAAAATGCGGTGGTGACATAATTCGTCCAAGGATCACTCGATTTGCCACCAACTACATTGCCTTAAGAAGCATTCTTGAAAAAAAAAACAACGTTTAAAAGAAATGTTTGCATCAAGAAAATAGACAAACTATGTCCATAATAGAACTCCACAAGCAAGAGAGGTTGAAGAAATAGTGGGCAGAACGAGTTTTTGGGATGATGCAAGGCATGTAGTGAACTCTTTAGATCCTATTGCAAAAGTGTTGCGGATGGTAGATGGAGATAAAAAACTGACAATGGGATCATTATATGAAACCATAAGGTTAATAAAAGAAACAATTAAAGTTGCGACTCCTCGTTCGTATAAATGGATTTTAAAAATTGTTGATAGAAGATGGACAAGCCAACTTTGTTACCCACTCCACCAAGCAGGTATATTTTTGAAAAAAAGTTTAAAACATTTTAATTTTTTTGTGTTATACTAATGCAATTAACAATATTTGTTAATACTTTCAGCATATTTTTTGAACCCTTTGTACTAATATAAGCATAAGCTTGGAATGAGTTCAGATTTGATGTATGCATTAAATCAAGTTATTGAAAAATTAGTGCCCGAAGGTGATAAACAAGCGCACGCATTGAGTGAAGTAACATATGATTAAAATTAAAATTTTATAACTATATAGCACGTCATCAATATTTTTAATGAGGTTTATATTGTGCATATTTATTTTTTGTAGTTAAAATACTTTCGAGATGCTGTAGGATCATTTGAGTCTCCAGCAGCTCAAAGTAGAATGAAAAACATGCATCCAGGTGATAAATCATATTATATGTCTAAATACCATAATTTTTTTAATTGTAATATTACTATTATTATTTTTTCTGTAGTTGAATGGTGGAATTTATATGGGAGCTCCGCTCCTAATTTAAGGGTGCGTGCTGTAAAAATATTGTCACAAACTGCATCTTCTTCAGGGTGTAAAAAAAATTGGAGTACTTTTGGGTTGATTCACACCAAATAAAGAAATAGGTTGGAGCACGAAAAGTTGCAAAAGTTGGTATTTGTTTATTATAACATGAGACTTCGTGCAAAAAATATAAGGGAAAATACAGAACTTGGTATCTCTCAAGATCCTATTGATTTGACAGAAATCTTTTTGGAGGAAGGGGATGAGAATCCCTTGGATGAGTGGGTTAAAGATGCAAATCAACCTTTGATGGATGAACGAGGTGGTAGACCAAGTTTATACATTGCAGCAGATATGGGGGTTGATGTTGATGAATTTATGGCCACAGAAGTTAATGTCCCAACAACAGGGTATTCAATATCGTCAATTAGTGATAGTGATGCTGATGGAGATGATGACAATGATGATAATGATAATGACGGTGATGACAATAACAATGGTGGCCATGATGATGACTTAACACAAGCACCAGATGACGATAACAATGACGACGGCGACGACGGTAATGTGGGTGGTGGAGGATCACAACAATGGAGTCAGGGTCAGGGGCAACAACAAAGTGAAAGGCATACACAAAGCCAGGTGCAAATGAGTTCATTTACTGGAGAGAGTCAATATGATCATTCTACTCAGCATGCTGACCATGGATCTTGGCCATCATTAATGCATAGACAAAAATATGGACGTAAAAAGCATGGTCATACATCTAGATCAAAACATACTAATATTCATGATATTGAATTGGCTATGGGAAACATGAGTGTTAAAGATGACATTGAAGCCATATCATCATCATCATCATTATAATATGGCTACCCAAGATATCAACAACAAGAATATGATAATGAAGTCATGTCATCTCAAGGGAGCTACAGTTGGAGCCAACAAGAAAATATTAGTGTAAAGCGGGTAAATAATGCCAAATGAATATCAAGGTAACATTTCTTCTGAAAGTACATCCATCTCACATGGTGTAAGACCAATTGGATTGGTCTTGCCCCATGAGTATCAAAGTGATTATTCTCGCAATCACACCTATGGTGGCATAAAGCCTATTGGATGGACTGAGTATCAAAATGATGGTTCATCAGACTCTTCATCTATTCACTCACTTAACCCACAACCTCTTCATTTATTCACTCACTTAACCCACAACCGTATACATATTCCCACAGAAGAGATTTTCAATTTGATCCTGCTTATCCGCGCTTAGGAGTATTAACTAAAGTTGAGACACAAATGTACGAAAAGTTTGTTGAGGATTACAAAAATTATTATTGTAGCATGATGTCATAGCATCAATACTGTAATTATATTAAACGTCAATATTTCCAAGGGGGTTCAAATGGGGGTGCACCAGTAGTGCAACAGATTCCTCAAAGTTACAGCTACTGTCACTACCTGGGAAGAATAAATTGCCACACACACTATACTCAACCCCTATGACTCGTGACATTTTGATCCTTACACTAACACATGTTATCATACCCTATACAGACAGTTATTCCAACTTAGACACCAATCCAACAGTGAAAACACGAAGAACTAGAGAGGGCATGGACCCATGAACTTGCAGAAAACTTGGTGTCTTCCCAAACCTTGGAATCTTCATTGAATACATTGTTAAAAACTCTCCTGTTACGTTCAAGCCAAGCTGATCATAATGTGGCAAATGAAGCGATGAGCCTCAATTGAAGATAAAAATGAAAGAACCAACGCTTGGTTGGCTGAGTGGCTCAGGGCTCTCGTATCATGAAACGAGGTCACGAGTTCGACTCCCGCCTTATCCGTGTTGGCCACTGGGGTTGTCTCCCTCTCGATTTTGCGAGGGGACTTGGTGGATTAGTCGGACCGAAGGTCCGAATACCACTAAGTTGTCAAAAAAAAAAAAGACAAGATAAAAATGAAAGAAAATTGATTAAGGTGGTTTAGATACATACAACGACGACCTTTAAATGCACCACCTAGGAAGAGTGATATATTAACAATCTACAGTAATATAGAGATGAAGTAGGGCCTAAAATAACAAGAAACAGATTCATATAACCGACCCCAAGTAGTTTTATTTTTTTTCACAAGAAAAAAAGAAACAAGAATTATTATAGAAGGAAGAAAGGCTACAAGGCGCTCATTCAGGAGATGAGACACGGTAAGAAGACATAGTAAGGATGACAAGTCCTAGCCCCTTACCCAATCTAATAAAGAATAACCTTTCCCAAGTTTGGAAAAAGTGAACTTACTGCAGGGTCATTGCAAGGTGAGAAAAACAGTGTTACGTCGCACTATGGGCGCACTCCAAAAGACAACCAAAAGGATCACCATTAACAATAGGCTTGAAAAGATGGATGTAGTTGATAAACCTCCGGTGCATTTCACTTATGCTAGGCGGAAGGACACTCAAAAGGAAGATGCGGCAAAGGCTTCAAGTGTTAAAGTGATGAGAACAACGCACATGTGCCAATTAGTGGAGGACTAGATGGTATAAATAAGGATGGCTCGTAGGAGCAAGGTTGTGATGTATTTTCTTTTGTTAGGAGTGGCAGAGCACTCGAAGTCTTTGTATCTTGTATCATTGTATTCTTGCATTCTTGTATTCTTGCATTCTTGAACTCTTGGAAGTAAAATTCATCAATCAATCTCTGTTTCCTTTTCTTACAAATTACATTTCAGTAAATCTGGGTTCTAACAATCTTGGAAATGGCTGGAAAAAAAAAAAGATTCAAGAATGGAACCCATGGACGAAAGAATTGAATCTACTAGAGAAGATTTTCACAAGGAAATTGAACGTTTCAATGAGGGTTTCGAGAAAATTCCTATGTTGGAGAAAAGTATAGAGATGATCATGGTAAAACTTGATCAATTGATTCATCCACAGCCTGATCCTGGATCTGCTCATAATTCCAGAATGGATGAACCAAATCCTCTCCACGCGACGGATCCCTCTCACAAGGGTAATTCTGACCCTATTTTTTATTAGAATGTTCATCAATTCACTGATCGAATTAGGAAATTAGATCTTCCTATTTTCAATGGCGAAAATCCAGACGGTTGGTTGTTTCGGGCAGAATGATACTTTTCGATTAACAAGATGAGTGAGGGAGAGAAATTGGAAGAAGCGATTGTGTATGGAAGGTGAAGCTTTAGCATGGATGCAATGGGAGGAAGGGCAACGAGTGATTCGTCATTGGGCAGAGTTTCGTGACATGTTGCTCCATCGTTTTAGATCAGCTCAATCGAGCAACCTTTATGAACAATTTTTGGCCATTCGCCAAGATAGATCTGTTCGAGATTTTCGGCAGAGATTCGAAGACTTTGCAGCACCCTTAATAGGGGTAAGCGATCAGGTGTTGGAGAGCACTTTCACTAACAGATTGAAACCAGAAATTCGTGCAGAGGTTTGCCTGCTCAAACCCAAGGGTTTGTTGCAGATCATGGATATCGCGCAACAAATCGAAGATAAAAATCATGCCCTTTGTCCTCCTTCCTCAAGGACCATTAATGGTGGCAAAGGGGTTGTTCAGGGTTTTGGATCGTGGAACCCTAATTTACCACACTCTGCTTCATCTTTCCAGTGCACCTCCTTACTGCCGACGATAATGGAAAAATCAAATCGCGGTCCACCGTCGCAACCCCAATTCAAGCGATTGCCAGACGCTGAGATGCAGCAGCGCCGTGAGCATGGACTTTGTTTCCGTTGTGAAGAAAAGTTTTCTCCAAGCCATCGTTGCAAAAAGGAGTTGCAGGTTTTATTGTTAGGAGATGGAATGGATGACGTTGTTGCTGGTGAAGAAGAGACGTCAATGCTTGATGATGATTTTGGGGCAGAGGTTACATTGAACACTTTGGTGCAGCGGCTGAAACTTCCATTAACAAAAACGACGAGTTATGCTGTGGATCATGAGCTGCGCGATAGGGATACTATTTTAGCAGACCTTAAGGCTAATTTATCTCGTGCACAGCAACTTATGAAATCTCGTGCTGATGGTAAACGTCAGGATATTCATTTTGTGTCAGGTGAGTTTGTGTTTTTAAAACTGTCCTTTCGTCACCAATCCTTGGCTCGTCGTAGGAATGAAAAGTTGGCACCTCGATTCTATGGTCCCTATGAGGTTTTGGAAAAGGTTGGTGAGGTAGCATACCGATTTCGCTTGCCTGCTACTTCTTCCCTTCATTCGATTTTTCACGTATCTCAATTACGACATGTGATTGGGTCATCCCATATACCTTAGTATTCACCACCAACTCTTAAGGATACATTGGAACTTCAGGTGGTACCGGAGGCAGTCATTGGTGTGCGTCCACAATTTGCAGCCTCTTCGTCTACAAGTCCTGATGTTCTTATTCGTTGGCGTGGCCTTCCAAGTTCGGATGCTACTTGGGAGACTTTTGACACCATTCGATTTCAATTTCCTGATTTTCACCTTGAGGACAAGGTGCGACTTTGGGCGGGGGGTATTGATAAACCTCCAGTGCATTTCACTTATGCTAGGCGGAAGGACATTCGAAAAGAAGATGTGGCAAAGGCTTTAAGTATTAAAGTGATGAGAAGAACGCACATGTGCCAATTAGTGCAGGACTAGATGGTAAAAATAAGGATGGCTTGTAGGAGGAAGGTTGTGATGTATTTTCTTTTGTTAGGAGTGGCAGAGTACTCGGAGTCTCTGTATCTTGTATCATTGTATACGTGTATTCTTGTATTCTTTCCTTCTTGAACTCTTGGAAGTAAAATTCATCAATCAATCTTTGTTTCTTTTTCTTACAAATTACATTTCAGTAAATCCAGGTTCTAACAGAAGTTTAGAGGAAGATAGTCAAGGTTGGACAAAATAAAGTTTGTCCATTTCTCCCAAGTAGTCTCAATGGAAGGACACCTAAGGAAAATGTGCTCCGTTGTTTCTCCATCTTGTCTGCATAAAAAGACCAATTTGGGGAGATACCACGTGAGGAAATAGAACATGAAGCAGTGTTGTCAAGGCGGAAAGGCGGTAAACCTTAACTAGGCGAGGCGGGGCCTAGGCGGGATATAAAATATTTATTTAGAGGTCCTTGAAAAATTTATTTATTTATTCATTGGTCTCTCACTCTATATATATATATATGTAATTATTAATTTAATTTATATATTAAATTATATGTAATTATTAATTTAATTCAGAAGTCGAAGTGGAAGAAGGGAGAGGATTTCACAGGTTTTAACAAAAAAAAAATTCAAAAAAAAAAATCCTTTAAAAAAAATATTTGCTTACACATCCCCAAACCGCCTAGACGGTGGTCTAGGCGATGTCGCCTTGACAACACTAACATGAAGAACATCTGTCGTGTTAAGTTTGTCGTGGCTAATAAATCAACTAAACACTTTGACCTTAAAAGGCCCAAGGCTTTCCATACAAAAATGAAAGACATGAAGGACAATCAAAGAGGAGAAGAAAGAGTTAGTAGAACATCTCTAGAAGACAATTGAATGTTTTCAAGAATGGAAAACCAAGTTATTGCCTTAGTTTCTTCTCTGATGGTTAGGCTCCTACACATGTAAAGATTCTAGAAATGCAAACCTCCTTCCAAAATAGTAACTAACGAAGAGATGGTAGCAAGAGGGATGCTAGTCAACCTAAAGAGATTGGGAAATAAGGCCTGGAAGCTAGAAGTTTCACCACTTGTCCTCCCAAAAAGGAAAAAGTTTTGCCATTACCCACGTTGAAGTTAATATGACTATCAAAGAAATGAAGAGAAGAATGGATAGATTTCCATGGGCTATGGTAGGTGGATCGTTGGGGCAGTAGTAGCGTCCCAATCAGCTCGATAAGTTGACTCTTAGACACAACTTTGCGCCCTGTGAGCCAACATAAACTTTTAAGAACCTGATAGGCATAGAACAGGCTAAGATCATCATGATTCAACAGGAAAATTGTGTCATTCACAAACTGAAGATGCAAGACCTCAACAACCTTGTCTTTTCCCACCAAGGAGCCATGAATCAAGCTCGCCTCCCTAGCTTTATACATCATACTGCCTAATTCATTACCATCTAAGGTGAACAGGAAAGGGAATACATGGTCACCCTGACGCAACCCCTCTCAATCGTCACTCTTCCTCACAACCTCCCATTAACAAAGATGGAGTGGTCATATTACGAAAACAACTAGAAATCTAAGCTCGCCATTTCACCCTGAACTCTTTGCTTTAACACATCGTCAAGAAAGTCCAAGCCCCTAGCCAACCATATGCTAGGCTTTAGCAGAATCCACTTTGGAAATAACCCCCTCCTTATGATTACTTCTATAGTCTTCTATTGCTTCATTGGCCACTAGACTGCATCAAGGATTTGTCTTCCTTGGATGAAATCCATTTGAGAGACAAAAACAGCATGGTGCAGGATGTTCCTCAATCTCATGGTCAAGATTTTAGCAATAACATTTACAAGATCGTGATGACACTTATGAGTCTAAAATCAGTCACCTTCCTCAAGTTTATATTTCTAAGGACATTCCTCAAGTTTGTTTTTCTAAGGATGAAACAAATGTCGGTCTCGTTCGGATGGATAGTTGGAAAAAGGCTTTGTTGAGTTGAGTGTCAGAACTATTTTGGTGCATGATATGATTTGATCTGTGGACATAGATTAACAAGAACTATTTCTTTGGTGGTCTATTTCCTATCTACTCTATGGTTTTATAATTTGATTGTGCATTGTAATCAATGATAATGCATTACTGACCTTCAGTTCGTCATGCCCTAAGCCCAAACTCGTAAGTTTTTCATACAGGTTTTGAATTTTGGAAGTTTGAAAAATGTATTTGCTCATTATAATTATAGCAATACTGGATGTGAGAAATGGGATCATTTCACTTTCTCTATTTTACTGAAATGTTTTGATAACTTGAAACATAAAATTGGATCAAACCTTTCAATGCAATATTCAATTTGAATCCCAAGTCTAGAACTTTACAATCTGATTTATCTGACTGCACAAGCTTTGCCCCATTTCATATGAAAATGCTATAATGCTAAAAATAACGACTCGTGCTCTTTGATAGCATCATTCAACAGATATAAGCTGACGATTTCTAGATCTGTTAAATGGAAGCTAGGCAAAAACCATAGCTTCTGAACTCTAACACTGTACACTTGTTGAAAGGAGAAGGTGCCTCACTGTCTAAGTTAAGTGGATGTTCATAAATGTGAAGGGAGCAATTTAGGCACTTGTTTTAAGAGCAATAAAAACATCACCGGGCCTGAAGATGTATAATAAGCATGGTATCAATATGTGGACAAAGATTACCCTTTCAACCTTTCTTTAATAAGAGATTAACTACCTAACCTGGTGTACATGGAAGTAAAGTATATGCGTTTGAGTGCCATAAAAACATTTCTAGTTCTATCTTCTATGCGCTAGTTGACTTGCAGGAGCCTGAAAGCAACCAAAAAGGTAATAAAATTATAACCACTGTTCTTTTGGTACTGCAAGCACAGCCTAGCTAAGAAGTTATTGATCATTTATCATATTATCTTATGACCAACACTCAATAACAATGATTTACTGACAAGTTTGTGGCTCCATATTCCCTCGAGACGATATTATCCAGATTTTATAAGTGAAATTGGAGGATGTCATGAGAAAAAGAAGAATATCAAATAAAAGGCAAGAGAGCACATCAAAATTGAAAATAAACAGTTCAAAAGCCAGATACATACCTACAAGATATAATCATAAGTTCATAACCACACGCCTTGTTGCAATGAGCCAAAGCCTTTTGGTGGCCATATCTAGAGACACAAGCAAGTCAATCAGTTAAAAGTTGTATTCCCAATAACACAATCATCAATTTATAATTCTCTGTGCA
This sequence comes from Paratinospora sagittata, assembly GCA_035771175.1. Classification (NCBI taxonomy): domain Eukaryota; kingdom Viridiplantae; phylum Streptophyta; class Magnoliopsida; order Ranunculales; family Menispermaceae; genus Paratinospora; species Paratinospora sagittata. The sequence continues at coordinate 29,527,212 of CM069610.1, forward strand.
GATCAATCATAAGATAGCATGGCAACATTTTGCTATAAGTAATTATGAAAAAGTGAACAGAAAAGTTCCCCTCACTAAGAGAAAGGACTCATTTGAACATCATAAATAATGTAGTACCTCAAGTCCTAAGAAATATAAATTTGATATTTTTGACTAATGTCAAAAACGTCAGTTTGCCCACAAGTCTAGAAAATGGGTCAAATAGAATGAAATGGATAACTGAGTGCAAAAATGAGCTCCATGGGTCCAAATTAGCATAAGGACCAAAATTCAAGTTTTTTGTAAAGGTATAAATAACAATTTGAAACAAATTTAGTTTGACCTATAATTTAGTAAATATAAAAAAGGCTCAATGTGCTAGAACTTAATAAATTGAAACTTTGGCTATGTTTTGACTTATAATTTTCATTACTTTCATGTAAATACAAGTGTTAGTGCCTATGCTCATGCAAGGAGGAAGTTTTTGTTTTCAATAGCTTAACGATTTTACAAATGTAATAAGCCAGAGTTGTCTTCTTAGGAGAAGTCCTGGTGTCCTTTTGATATAGGTGTTGAGCTGTATGTTTCAGTAGTGATTGAATTTTAATGTAATTGTACTTGACCTGAACCACTTGCTTATGCTTTTATGAAGTTTATTAGTGTCTCCTTACCCAATTACTTGTGGTATAACTTTTTTATAATTCAAGTTTTCAGAATGAGGTAGACGATGTGTACTTCCGATACCACCCAAATCCTATGTTATGATGTAGTAGAAGGCAAAGCATACTGAAGGTCAGGGTGTCACAAATAACATAAAACTTAATCAGTACTTCTTTTAACTACACAAAAAGACATCTTAAAAGTTCAAGAAATCATATGACATACATTTGTCATACAAACAATATAAAGAAAAAACAACTGATAATAATAATAGATTCACTCCACCTAAGTGGTTACCATTTTCAAGCTCGAAACCAAATATCAATGTATATTGTATAATAACAAAGATTCACCCAAAAAGAAAAAGAAAAAAAAAGAGGCTCAAGTAGACAATTCACAAAACCTTGGTCCTTAGACAATAACAGAGAGGGTTAGCATTCTAGAGAAAGAAATAAAATTTTCAGAAAGGAAAACGACCTCTTTAGCGTTCGGAAGCCCTCTCAACATGGAGAACTAAGGCTTTAGCCTCACATGCATCCCCTAAGCTGTAATTCTTGAAACTTATACCTCAATGGACTGAGGTTTAAGCCTCGGCAACTCCAATTGATGCTTATCTCTTATGGCTTATCATAGGTTCATACTACTCAAAGATTTCCAAGTTCTGAGAGGTTCTAATGTTGCCAAACAAACAGCGAATGAAGCAACGATAACAGTAGAGAATGATACACAGGATGAGATTTCATTTTAGAATAGTTAGATGGGCATAGCACTTTTGATCTTTCCAGAAGGTGTAGAGGCACCCAATCAATGACTCTAAAGATTCTAAGAAAAGATTGAAGGATTATAATAGGAATAAAAGGTAGTCTAACAGATGGTGAGCTCTAGGTTTAGGAGACTCCGTTATATAGGCTTAAGGGGCTGAAAGGAAGGCTTTCTAGGATGACTTCAGGGAACTAAGAATTTGTTGAAATTGTTCGTTTGGAAATTCCCAAAAAGCTAATCATAAGTTCTTCTCTCCATTGAAACCATAGGGCCAGTAGTCGTTGACGTTTTCCCAGAATTTTCCGTAGACCTCTCAGAGATAAATAGTTTTTTTTGTGCACTTCCAAATGTGAAGCAAGTCTTCACATTTTATTAGTGAAACTAAATACTTGAAATTCAATAGAAGCTGCAAGGGTAGAAATGACAGTTTGCTGCTGGGTAAATGCCTTACTGGGGGGGTTGATCTTGAATTAAATTTCAAGAATTTTATTTTATTTTATCCAATTAGTTATATTTAAACAAATGTGAAAACTTGTCAATGCAGTGCTTCTATTTCTCCTCTAAAGTATGTAAAAGAGTAGTAGAAAGAAAGAAAAAAATTAATGAACTTGATACAACTATGAATGCAATGCCTGGAGATATTGATAATGTGAAGAGGCATTATGATTTTGTTGTAGTCTCTACTTCAGTGGCAAAGCCTAACTTAGGTATATTTGTCAACCTATAGGGTCTTAAGTTTTCCATGGAAATCTCACACCATATTTTGGAAATTGAGATTTTTCAGGAGGGGAAATTATCTGAAGCATATTAGCATTCAGAAGAAGAGGAAGAGTTGCACAAAAGAAGCTGCTACGTTTGACGAATAAGCAACGCATATTGGTAGGAGATAAGTAAAAGTGAAGAAATAAGATGGGGAGGTCCAAAACCATAAAAGTAATAGGAGGAAAGGGAATAATAGAGAGAAGAGAAAGAAAAATAATGTTGGCATAATGAACATAAACCAAATTTATCCAAATGCTCCCACAGAAGGGTCTACAATTCCAAAATTCTTTCAAAAATCTATTGAGGAGATAATAATCTTCATCCTTTTTGTTGTTTATACTAATGTTTTCATTTACAATGATCTCAATTGTAAAAGATCAGGACATGATCTTCAATATATTTGGGACAATCTCAAAAAACCTACCAAACACAGCCATTTAATTTTTATGCCAATAAACAAGATTTCCATCCACAATCCCAAATCAAATAAACTATTGGAAAAATTCATAGACAATGAGGATTAGTGGCTCCTCGGTCATTTAAACAAAACAAACAACATTCAACACAATTGGGGAAAAAGAAAAGAAAAGAAAAACTCACTCTACAAAGCACTTTGCCTTGAAGAAGACCATAAGGAACGGGACCGAAATGGCGTGAATCTTTGGAAGCATAAATATTGTCCCCTTGGATCCAAACATGCCCCTTTGGCACCTAATAACACAATTCAATGAAACTAACAATTTCAAAGATTAAAAAATAAAAAATAAACGAAGAAGAAAGAATGTTGTGTTCTGTTGTGTTGTAAAGAGTGGAGTGGATACGTGTACAGTAGCACATCTTTCGGAGCGCGAAGGGTCGACGAGGAACGTGACACGATCGCCGTCCATACCCATAATCCTCTTCGTCACAATCTTCTTAGGGTTATCAGGGGCTCGTACCAGCACAACGTCGCCGTGAGCCACCGATCCCAACCGAGTCGATACGCGTTCCACGAGGACCACGTCGCCCTTGGGATTCAGAGTTGGGAACATGCTGGGACCGTAGACCTACGGTAATGGTGGTGAGGTTAGGGCATTTCGGAATCAAAAGCATTGTATTGTAACAAAGAGAGAGAGAGAGAGAGAGAGAGAGAGAGAGAGAGAGAGAGAGAGAGAGGAGAGATTAGTGAATAGTTACGAGAACAGAAGAGCAGAAGTAGGTGTCGATGACGTGAAGAACGCAGAGGAATTTGACCATTATCAGCGTACGATCCCATGCTTCCTTCGCTATGCTCTTCCATTGCCCACCTCCTACAGCTCTCACTCCCATTTGTTTTTCCTTTTTCCCACCACCACCACCACAAATACAATTAGGTTCGTTATCAAAAAAATGAAACAACGCAATCAGTTAAATTCTCCACCCGCCTCAGTTTCAGTTTCAGTTTCAGCTTCAGCGTCAAGGGTTGGGCTCATGCTCATGAGACACGGCACGTTGAACTCTCTCCCTCTCCCTCTGGCCCATTTACATGATTACCCTTAAAAAAAAAATTATTTCACAAATGTCATCTCTATAAAAATATTATAAAAATATTGTCAGGATTGCCTTAATTTACTGTTCATAACCCAGTCAACGTGCCAAACAAGCGTCACGTCGGCGCGAAGGTGGCATTTTTAGAATGCGTCTTTTCAAAAGACGTCTTTTGAAAAGACGTCTTCCCTTCACAAATTTTTTTTTTTTTAACTTGAAGGGAAGGCAAAAGACGCCTTCCCTTCAAAAAAAAAATTGATTTTCTTTCTTGAGTTCAAAGACCCAAATAGAGATTTCTTTGCAGAACCAGCGGAAAATGGAGATTTCTTTCGTCGGTCTTCGTTCAAAATCGAAGAGAGCCTGACGGAAGATTGGAGTTGGCAGCTTTCGTGGATCGTCCTACGGGAAGAGTTGGTCATCTGTTAGAGCTGTTCTTCAGTTTCATAACAAAATTGAGAAAAGAAACACCGCAGCGAAGAAGAAATCCGATTCAAAGGCAAGCCTCATTGTTTTAATTTTTGTTAAAAAGATTTTTATTTGTGTGGAAATTTGTATTTGTTAAATAATTTATTTTTTCAGTAGTTTTAGTAGGCAATTAGTGGAAGACCATGTCGGATTTCATTGTTGAATTGGATATCGAAGGAATTCGTGTCTTGCAAAATTTGTGTTCTTCATTTTCTGCTGGTTCTGCAAAGAAATCTCCATTTGGGTCTTTGAACTCAAGAAAAAGAAAAAAAAAAAATGAAACAGAGACGCCTTCTGTTTCAAAAAAAAAAAGAAAATTTGAAGAAAAACGCCTTCCATTCAAGTTAAAAAAAAAAATTTGTGAAAGGAAGGCGTCTTCAAGTTAAAAAAAAAAAAATTTGTGAAGGGAAGAAAAGACGCCTTCCCTTCACTTGAAAAAAAAAATACTATGAAGGGAAGGCGTCTTTTCAAAAGACGTCTTCTCTTCACTTAAAAAAAATGTCACCTCCGCGCCGACGTGGCGCTTGTTTGGCACGCTGACTGGGTTATGAACAGTAAATTAAGGCAATCTTGACAATATTTTTGTAGGGATGGTATTTGTGAAATAACTTTTTTTTTTAATGGTAATCATGTCATTGGCCCTCTCCCTCTCTACTTTCACAATACCAAACTTCAAGGTCAAATTTCCCTACTTGCCTCAAAAGAATAAGGGAGCAAGGAGTGGTGATAATATACCCTTATTAACGATTAGTTAGTGTACATGGTTTTTAATATTTTTTCAACACCCATTTTGTCTTAATCAGTGATTTGAACACATTTAAGGTCCTATATAGCACACCTATATATTTAGTCTGTGCGATGAACTTCTATTTGCATTGTAGATGTTTAAGCTCTAAAGGGAATAAAAAAAAAAAACACATGATTCACAAGACATGAATATGAGTCTCATTGCCACGTAAGATGGATACATGGATTATATATAGGGACACTTGCACACTCATGGGAAAACACCACTCTCTCCCCTTATTGTGGCTTGCCTATGAGAATTAGTCAATACAAGTTACCAAAAACAAAACAAAAATAAAAATATTTATCTAAAAAAAATAGTTTTTGTATTATTCTCTACTCTCTTTAGAGGTTGCAAGTAAATAACAAACATTGTCTAAGCTTGGTTGTGGCTTTGGGTCTAGCTTACCCTTTATTCTGGGGTTATCCTCTGTCATTTAGTTTTCTTTAAACTATGAGTCTTGAAGTGATTTATCTAATATATAGTTGCCATCCAATTTAAATATTATAGAATAACAAAAACAAAAATCCAAATTTTTAAGACAAAGACCTTGAGATGTCCCGGTTAAGAAAAGTAGCCAACTAAGAATATATTGTAATGATAGGATATATGAATAAAAATAATTAAGAAAAATATAATTACTAGTATTTTAAGAGTTGACTTATCTCTAAATTGAGTGCAAATATAGTTGGAGATTCCGCACGGTCAAAGATTTATACAGACACAAAGGGGTTTGATAAGAAAGTCGTTTCGATCCAATCCATTCTTGGGGTTTGATAAACACTGGATATGTTAGTGACTTAACACAACAAAGCACTCTCTCATGGCATAGAATGTTTCATTTTTCGGTTAGAATCTCAACAATAATCTCTTTAGAAACATTTACAATTGAAGCAATTCTTTTTTTTCTTTTCTTTTGTTTTGTACGTATTAAGCATGTTACATGTAATGATAAAATATTTTAATTTATACGATTTTTTTGACATGTGATCACATTCTTCTAAAATTCTCATTATTTAAAAACCTTAAAAGATAAATTAAAATGATGAAACTATAATCTAAACAAGTTGGATTAAGCATTAAAACTGTGTTTTTGGACAAATCTCACATAGTAGTTAGCATATGTAATTATCATTACTTGTTAATTAAAAAATTATTTTTTATTTAACCTAAACCTTTTTATTGATATTTTTATTGATATTCTAATAATTATTATTTTTTAGAGATAAATTTAAATGAAAAATACATATACTTTTTTCCCCTTTTTTATTATTTTTTATTATAATAATAAGAATAAATCGATTACAATGGTTTAAACACAAGCAAGGAAAACATTTAGATACACAAGTTTTAAAAAAAAGGTGATAGATTAACAATCCAAGATAATGAGGTAGAAAAAGACCTTACATACCATAAATAGATATAATTCAAAAATATAATTACTTGTAATTTAAATGACTTTAAATATCAACCTAGCCCTTGACACAAAGCAACAGGAACAAATTTATGTAGGGTTTTTTTTTTTTTTTTTCACGTGGTGTCCCTGCTGTTCGGACGAAACTAATCTGCATTCAAACATTACAAGAGCATTGAACGACTCTCCCTAAGTGAATGTAACTAAGATGGACACAAATTTTAATCTTGAAGCTTTCACCCCCAACTTAACACAGACACAACCCACACGGGTAACCCCACAGATGACACACCGCATATTTATGTAGCTTACTTCATTTACTTGAAAAGATGCTTTAGCTCAATCGAGTATGTTGTAAATATGTCAATGCACATTTGAAAAGAAAGACAAGACCCAACTAGATTAAATATGTATAATATTAATATGGTTCTAGAAACAAGCCAAATGCGTTAGGATTAAATTAAAAATCTTCCAAACCAATTAGGTATAAACTAAACAGAATACAGAGTATAACATATTAATCAATGGCAAGAGGCACTTATCAATTTCTGGTTTGCCATCACAAAACAACAAATTTATCAATTTGTTTAAATACTAATAGCACCTATAATCAAATAATCCTCTTGCATTTTCACTTGCAGAACTAGTAACATGTATATTCACTTGTATAAACGCCCAACACTTGCAATTTTTTATTTTATTTTTTTTATAAAAAGGAGAAAAAAACAAAAAAGAAAGAACAAAAGGGTTGGAACTTATGTTGCAAGCTGAAAAGAGCTAGTAGGCATAAATAAAGAGGGATGAGGATCATGGTTCATATCCTGGCTTATGTTTCTATGGTGATTCAACAGGTGATGAGATGATGCACATTTGCTGATATAAAGTGCTGGTTTTGCTCTTCTGATCTTGGAAAAAAGAATGCCTCTAGTGTTGCAACAACAACTTACAGAGCAATTTCCCACCATAGCGGATGCACTTGCTTTATTTCTCATCACCAACTTGCCAATTGCTTCTGGATTTTGGCATTTTGAGATGACTTGCCACCCTTGTCCTTGTAAAAGTTTCTGGAGGCAAAGGACCTCCGTCTATCACGAGCTGCCGCCATTGCCTGCCGTCTTTGCTTGTTCAAGCGCTTCATTAGTTCAGGGTCATCTTTGCCTGTAATCAGACTATCCTCCTCCCCATCTTCCTCCTGAACAAAGCAATTGCAGGAATTTAGACATTGATAGTAATACATATATAATTGACATGAAAGTAACAGAACCAGCAACATTTTTTTTCTCTTTTTTTTGTTAATCGGTTCTTGGTAAATTGGATAGAATGAATAAGGATGGATGCTGAAGAAAACCACCAAAATATTGTTTTGTCATATGAATTCTGACATTCTCATACAAGTATATGAAAAATAAACTGCTGCTTGCAAAAGATCATTTAAAAGTAATTGGACAATTTCTGCAGAATACCATCTTACACATATTTATTCAAACCAAGGAAAAGAAGGTGATAGGGGGGAGTTATCGATGTCTATATTCAAGGCACATAATTATGTCAACCTAGCAAAATGATTAAGGGTGTATCAACAACCTCCTACTCTTATGACTCAATGGTTCATCTATCATTTTTCTTAACACAGATCTGATATTATAAAAGGAACCTTGTCTAAGTTAGGGTCTGTTCAGAATCAATTAATGGGATTTTTAGACTTTTTTTTATCCAAATCAAGATCTACCTATGATGATACTTAGAACAACTTGTGCCTAGAGAAACTTTACATAAAGGTATTAAAGGATACAGCAAATATAATGGCCAAACTAGGTTTGGTAAGAAACTACGAATATAAAGAGATCATGTCGTAGAGAATAAAACAGTGGTAGAATGGCAGCGTCATTGTGTGGTGAGGATGGGGGAAAGTAGTGGTGACTGAAAGTGGCATAGTATCCCATGTAGTAGTAGGTTGTTGATGGTTGTTAATTTTCCACTCTATATTGTAGTCTTATGAATGTTTATTTTGCTAGGGGCTGATGTTTTAACACTATTTGCAACATTTCTGGGTTTTTATTTATTTTTTAAAGGGTGTCCAGGCCTCTCAGAGCAGCTGACTAGTCCCTTGAGGTTTATGTCAACCTCCCTATCCTCGCACATGGGAAACTCAATGGAAAGTGGACTACTTGCAACTTCTCTGCTATAAGACAAGTTCATATCATTTTACTGTGTTACTGATGGAACTAGAAAGTACTGTAAATCATCTATTGAACTTACTAGTGGAAAAATTGAAGATATGATTCTAAGCCGACATGATATTTAAGTGAAGCTATGTTGTTTAACCTTACTCTTTTTTTTTAACAGAATTGTTTAACCTTACTCGTTAGTGCAAAGGCAATAAAAATGATTACGGTTATTAAGTTGATGTACAGATGTCAAGTCAATTTCAGCACTATCTCTTGCCAAATATACATGGGAAAGGATGGAGTAACTCTGGGCCTCAATTGAACCAAGCCCGACATTTTTACTACAAGTGTATCCATGCTAGCAGTAAGACAAGCTCAAATGGTTTGCCAAGAGTCGCCCAAATGACTAAAAGACTAGGTTTTCTGACCCTTGTGATCACTAAGTCTTAGACCCAAGCATAGATATTGGAGTTGATTCTCCTTCAATATTGACTATTTCATTGTCAAAGGAAAATTTCTGATGTAGTGAGGAAGCCAGGAAGGCTAAAAGGGATGGGTAGTTCTCATGCCTGTAAAAACCACTTAGAAGCATTCCTCGAAGACAAATGTGAAAATTAGACTTTCAGCTTTAATCATAACTCAAAAGCAATAACAGTGCGTGAAATAATTAAATATTGGTGTAAGAGATAAATCAAATGTAATGGAGTTTGTGCAAGGAGTGATTGGTTGAAGTTGCAAAAATTAGTTGGGATCATGTATGAAGGTATTTTGGTTCTGGTGAAAACTTGGTTGAAGGTGTTGCTATGCTATGTAGAGGATTGGAGGTAAAAGAAGAATGTTTGTGTATAGATATGGCTTCAATTAGAGTTTTTCTTTAAAATTTACGTTTAGTCTATCGTTTAAGTTATGTGTTATCCCACATTGGGTAAGACTGAAGAGTCTTTCTTAGTCCCTTTCATAGTTTCATTATAAGGGACTTAAGGCATGTAATTTAAGTAAATATACTCTTTTTTTTTTAAGAAAAACCAAAGCAGATATATTAGTGAGAGCAGTCAAAGAAATACAAAAGATAGGGTGAAGGGAGAGAACTAGGTCTGCTCAACCTTCAGATGCCAAACTGGAACAAGACAAAACAACAGTTACAAACAAGATTCCCAATTTCTAGACCAATCTCCTAAGGAAAAGCCCCCATTAATTTTGAAGGCAACTAGCCAACTGCTAGCTAAGACAATTGTTTCATTCCAAATCACATCAACATTTTTAATAATCCCTCAAAAGTGCACTGATTCCACTCCACCCAAATTATCCATAAGGTCGCCAGTGTAGCCACTCTCATAATACGCTTCCATCATAATCCAATCCATGGACGTGATCTAAGTAAAGACATTCTTCATAGAACATCGGAATCCGAAATCTGTCACCAAGCCTAGAGTTTGACTCGCACCAAAGTTTAGATGAGAACGAGCATCTCATGAACAAAAGCTCCGCCATTTCTTCATCCTATAGACATAAAGGGCTATAATGTGGAAGGAGAGAAATATGAGGTAACCTTCTTTGAAGAACATCACCTATATCATCTTCTTTCTCTTTCCCTTTTTTAACTTGGTATTAGATCCACCACTTTGTGATGGCACCTCCACCAGTGAGCCATCTCTAGCAAGATTTTCAGCCATCTCTTGAGTGGCACATTCTAGACTATCTTTTCTGGCCTCCATCAACCTCTAACAGAAATATGACCGTCTCCAACAAATTTTCAGGGGAGGTTTTTCACGTAAATATGAATCTTTACTTGTAAGGCCTGCACAAACTTTCTTGTCTTAAGACTTGCTAAATCACTTAAGACAACCCAAAATCAAAAGTCTCGTGCCTACCCAACTCAACTCTATTGTAGATTAGCAATTTTCTTCTTGGTTGGTTTTTGAGTGTGCTTATAGCAAATTTTCCCCGAGTCATGATAAATAAAAAGCATGTTAAAGAAGATGATGAGTCCTATTTAACATGCTGAGTCTTATTTATCATCACTCAATATTATTTAATATGTTGGGACTTGTAAAGAAGACTCAGCATGTTAAAGAAGATGATTTCTGGCGAAAAAAGGAAGACGATATCCAAAAATCTGCCACTTCCAGAAAATAAAATGATGTTAATTATTAAGATTAGGCACATGCTATTAATTTTTTTTTTGAGAACATCGGAAATTGAAATAATTAACTAAGAGCCCCAGACTAAAGGGCTACACAATAGAGAGATTGGATGTGTGAGGATTGTGTATGGAATGACAGTGGCATATTAGAAGTCCTAGATTGCCATTATGATCGTGTTATATGATTCTTCTACGAAGATCTGTAATTCTCTTGCACAGTTTTTCTATCAACAATTTCACATCTCTCAGGTTTTTGATTTATAGTTCAGAGCACCTTAAAACTTTGTGGGATTAGTTGCTCTAGGAACAAATCTGAGAAACAAAAGGCTCGTCAGGAGGATTTTTATGATTGCTTGCATCATCTGGATTAGATTCCAAACTTCATGGGTTTAACTACCAGATTACCATCTGTTGTTACAGCTAACTTGTGGCGACTGAAATCCAACCTTATGCCATAATGCCTCACTTAAACTTCATCATCAAATTCGCTGGGCTAACTTTCTACTAATGGTAATCATGGTAGTTCTCAAGGTGATTCTTGTGATGGTCGTGGCAGGTATGGCTCTCAAGGAGAATTTCCCGGTGTTGGTCATACCGGCGGAGGTTGTGGCAATAGAAAATGCGACCAGTGTGGCCATAATACCAATGATTATTATTGGATAAGCTTTGCAAAATCAATCTTCATACACCATGAGACTGATGTTGCTACAACATCCTCTTCCACTCCTTTTGCCTCAGAATTTGGGGCTTCCAAGTTCGTTTCTCAACAAGACCTCACTAACCAACTTGAGAAGTTTGCCCATCCTAATGTGCTCCTCTTCAATCATGTTATGCTATATTGCTACTCTAGCTACTATTGGAAACATTACATGTGCTGCTCAGTCATCTCCATCTTGGGTCATTGATTACAAATCTAGTTCACATGTGTCTACTCCTATATTTTTTTTTTGAGATGACATTTTGAACATAACATTGTTTAGCGAATGGTTCTTCTAATCCTAATCTATGGATAGGTATGGGCAAAGAAATATTATCGTTTAAAAGCAGGCCAAGTACTGACACATGGTGAGTTTGTGAAAATTAGGTGTTGTTCATACCCATTTTCGTTGACATCCACTCTTTTGCCACCCCTAAGGCCCAGGTGATAGACCTAAGGAACCATTAAAAGTTTCCGAACTAAAAGGCTTGCATACACTTGTCAACTAAACTCAACAAAGCCTTTTTTGAAACTTCCTGGGTTAGCTATAAATATATTTTGCTTCCTCCACTCCGCTCTATCTACAACTAAGTCAAAAATTATATTAAAAATGTTATATCTTTCTTATTTCAAGTCTTTATCTGCCTCTATCACTACTGCAAGTTGTCAAAAGGTCACTCTTTCTAGTTGGCACATTTAATAGTCTTCCTTACATATGTTCAAAGCATCTTAATCAATTCTCTCTTATTTTATCTTCAATTAGGCCTACTCATACTATTTTGCAATTTTTTCATATTTTATCACATTCATCTATCATTAGCATTTTTGCTAAACTTCATTTCTTAACATGTTTTTTATTGTCCAACACTCTATTCCACAAACCATGCCTTCCTACAGTGGTCATATAAAATTGTACTTATGTTGGAATGTCAATTATGTAATACTTTAGAAGTACTCCTCCACTTAGTTCACACAACTTTAATTCTATGGTTCACATCATAAAATATTTCTCTTCCTAATGAAAAATTAAGCCTAGCAAAACCTCAATTACCAATACAACTACATATTTCCTAATCTTAAAGAGAATAAAAAAAATAAAACAAAAATCAAAAACAAAAGAAAGATATGAAGCTAAATGCTTAGGCACCAAGCATTCAAAGCTACAATTTTCCAAAAACTCTCACATTTTCTCTACACCATTCAACAAAACATAAGACAAAGGAAAAGCAATTGCTTTATCCATCTTTTATTTGTGAAATAAGCAAGTCACTTCAAGCAATCAAACTATTGGTAATGAGACAAATATTTCGCAAACCAACCTACACAAATAACCATCAAAAGTTGCACCAAGGCCCCACAATAAATTAACTAGATCATGCCAAACGTTCAAACGTTCAAACTATGAAAGATAATCGCCTTGAAAGCATACCTTCTCATCTGCTTCGTTTATGTCGAGTCCATTGCTTTGAACTGTTCTGTGTGAACTCTCCTCCTCTTCTTGAGAACCAACAGCTTGCTCTTTCTAAGATAAGGAAGGGTTGTAAACAGAGTATTATTGATCTCTCTGACAAATGAAAAACAAGAGAGAGAGACAGAGATAGAGAGAGAGAGAGGGAGGGGGGAACATGTATACAACATTCTTGAACTAAAATTACATGGGGTATAATTGATCTTAAAGACTAGATACAGTAGATTTTGAATTGTATAAATGAACAAGAGAAAAATACCCACATACAAAATCACGAAATCATAATAGTAAGGGAATCATTTGATGTTTATGAAATAAATATAGGATTAGCATGTTATAACCAGATAAAGCATCCTTAAACCCAAAATATAAGCCATGACTGATTTTGATAAATGGTAAATAACACAATTTTATGTAGCTTGGTTAACTCTGGTTTAAAATATAGTACTAATTTTTCAGCTTTACTAACTTCAATAAAAGCTTATTAAAAAAGCTTCAATTTAAAATATATTGTTTGTAATCCACAGTCCAACCTCGTATTGTAGTTCAATTTTAGAGGTAAATTCTTTGATATATAATATCCCTACTTCTTATTATAAGGGCACTTGATTTCCTTTATGAAAATGTTTTTACTTGTTTATATAAAATTTATATACTAAATATTAATAACTAAAATTCAACCTGAAAAATTACTCATTTTAATAATATACATTGAATGATTAATTTTACTTAAATATTACAAATTTTTTTATTAGTAATAACATTATACTTTTCATTCCATAAACACAAAAAAAAAATGAAAATATATTTATAGATATTTACTTGTTTATACAAAATTTATATACTAAATATTAACAATTAAAATTCAGCGTGAAAAATAATTATTTTATATACAATCTACATTGAATGATTAAATTTTCCTAACTATTAAAAAAAAAATTCTTCGTTAGTAATAACATTATACTTTTCATTCCATACACCCACAAAAAATGAAAATAGATTTATCACATGTATAAATTATATATAAATTTTTATAAATATTAAAAACTAAAAATAGAGCCCCACAACCTGCCTTATGTATGGCCTAGGGGATTTAGTTCCAAATGGCTTAAGCAATGGACTAGTAGTGGCCTAGAAAATAGACTAGTCGTGCCTAGGCGTGACCTCGAAAACACTGCTAAGCATTGCCAAGAGGCTTTTGCAACATTGACATTAGACCATAATCCAAACTTGATAGAGATCAATTTAGTCAGCTGGTATCCAATTACACTCAAATTCAAAAATGTTTCACTTGAAGCCCCATAATTTCATAAAGACAGAGAAGAATCCCATGAGAAAGGAGGCAAAGGAGCTGGAAGAGATCTCCATCAGGGAAACACCTAGCCACCCGAAAAGCTAAATTAATGTAGCTAAAGAAAGGGAATGCAAACACAAGCTTCTCCACTGAATCTAGTAAGCCAAAAGGATAGATGGAATGGAGGTGGAACAAAAAGAGAATGAGATGATCCATTAATTCCAATCTATGTACCCCAAAAGAGATATTAGAGCATTTGAAATAGAGGGCATTGAACGGCATTCTATTCCTACAAAATGAAAGTGAATGGACGGGAGGACCTTTCAAGGAAGAGCAGGTTAAGAAGATCATTTCTAAGTGGGATGGCAGCAAAGCTGTTAACCCCCAAAAAAGTCACTCTAGCCTTCTTCCAGGGCTTACAACATGCTAGGAAGTAGCTAAGAGAGATTTTAAATAGTAGTTGTTGGAGGTTCATAATGGAGTTACCAGCACATGTACTAGCGAGACCAACATTTATTTACTCCCACAGAAGCTCAACATATGGAAAGTGTTATATTTTAGACCAATCAGCCCAGCATTCAACCTTTATAAGACCAATCAGCTGTTCTTAAAAAAAAAAGACCAATCAGCTCAACATATTGTGTGCTCTTATCACACCGTCTCCAATTATTAATTGGTTGTTGTTCATGGTAGATAAATCTTGGAAGGGGTTCTCATCGCCAAAGAAGCGGTAAAACCGTAAAAGATTATAGAAGTTGCAAATACCAGGAGGGGAACGATGTTCAAGATTGACGTCTCATAGACTGATGACCATGTTGATGGGACTTTTTTACTTCATCTTGCAAAGGAAAAGTATGAGCAATAGATGAGGAAGTGGATTAGGGAAGTCTGTGTCGTGCCAGCTTCTTAATGGTGATCAATGGGGAAAAAAAGGCAAATTTACAAGGGGCAATTTAGGCTGGGAGATCCCTGAATCCTAGTATCCATTCCACTTTACACTTGTGCCAACTGTGTTTATCCAAGAGCTCTTAGTGGAGAAAGACATGGTTGAGGTCGCTCACACTTTATTATTCTTGGAAAGAGTAGGTTCCGGAATCTTATTCACCATTGTCATTTTCTAACGTATTTTTGCTAGATGAAAAGATTAAGGGAGAGCATGGAAAAAAGTCAGCTTATTGGTTTTCTTTTTTCTTTTCTTTTTTTCTTTGAATAGAAACCAGAACACAACATTTGATTGACAATCCAGCTCTATGGTTGGGATGCTAAACACCATGAAGTATCTGAGTTTACCTTTAGGGAAAACCCACCAAGTGAAAATCTCTAGGATCTATATGTCGCCAAGATTTTTAAGAGGTTGGATGGATGAAGAAGGGGTTTTTCTATCTCATGGTAGAAGATTATCTCCAATTCATTCAATTCTGGGAGCAGTTTCAACCTATTCCCTAGACAATTTTTAGGATCCTTGTACGGTTCTCTAAAGAGATGAAGTAGAGAATCGAGGACTTTAGGTGAAAAGGGGTAGTACATGGACGAAATAAGGCTCATTTGAAGTTTGAACAACTTAGAAAAAAGGTGAGTTGGCTATACCAAGCTTATGCAACTAAAATAAGGTTCTTCTAGCAAAGTGGTTGTAGAGATTCTCGAAGGAGAAAGACTCTACGTGGACGACTAAAATTATTAACAGTAGATACAAGGTCATGAAAATAAAGTAAAATGCAGATCAACAACCAGATCAAGCTTCAGAAGCCCACGAAAGTTTATTTAATCCATCCCCCCGTATTTTCTAAACATATTATCCTTACATTAGGAGATGGGAAAAATTAATTCTACGTGCATGTCTTGTGTGAAGACATCGCCTTTGCTAAACCTTTCCCACATTGCACTAGCTATCCTCTCTTCTTGACAATCCATTTCCAATTTTATTTCATCCCCTGGGTCAATGATAGGCAATAGCCTTTCTCTTTCAAAGTAGTTTGAATGATAGAAAAAGTGAAGTCGGTGCTCTTTTCTTGAAGCTAAAAGGCAGTAGGACATTGAATCTTGATCCCTCAAGAATTTCTTCCTGCTAATCCTTTTTTGGCAACCTCGTTGATGATCTTCCTGCCCTTTATTCCCTCCTCCATTCATTTGGAATCTTAGATTCCCAACAAATGAAGGTCTTTGGGTTGTTAGGTGCTCATTGTTGGGTCACGTGCTAAGCTACATGAAAAGGAGGTATGCACTATCCCCTTTTTTGGCCACCGCATTGATCCCTCCTCCCCTTTATTCCCTCCACCATTCATTTCAAATCTAAAGTTCCCTCCAAAGTCAAGGCATTAGGACTGTTAGGTGCTCATTGTTGGGTCGATACGCAAGGCTACATGCAAAGGGGGTACCCAATTCTACGTGTCTCCGTTTAGCAAAAATTAAGGAAAGGATGGTGGACAAATTAAGTCAACAAATTAATTTTCAAGAGAGGGGGGGGTGAGATCACTTGGTATAGGCATCCTCTCTAAAATTTTGTAGGACAACTCCTCATTCTCCCATTCCATGTACATACTTTTGGCTTTTAATAAAATATTCAGCTTCCTATCAAAAAGTAAAATCAAGTAAGGAATTGTAAAAAAGGATTAGGTGGAGTTATGAGACTTTATTGTTTTATTAGATAAATGAAAGAATGTGATGTTAGCTTGGTCGAGCCAATGAGACATATTTCATTTATTATCAATTTATACTAGACAGGGAAAACCATGAGCCAAAAGCAATGTCAAGTACCTACCTGTTCCACCAAACGCAAGGAATCCATATCACTTATGTTAGCATCGATGTGATCATCAGAAATGTATTCTTTATTCACAGTGTCTCCATCATCAGAACCAGCATCAGCCTCAGTTCCTCCTTCAACAAACTATATAACATAACTTTGTTAGAACTTCAAGAAACAACATGAAAAATTGTAACTAATTAAAAGAAGACACATGGACAATTGTAGCTGCACTGGAAATGCATTATATAGAAAATAGAAAGCAAAAACAAAGGAGGCAAACAAAATGAAATCCAGCAACTTCGTAATGGATATTGAACGTATATTGGATATCCCATTTTTAAGCATAGAATCACATATTAGATATGTAGCTTATGAACGTAGGATAATGAGAGCATTAGGAACTACCCATAATAGCTCAGCATTGACTTCCTTGATGGAATGAGATAATACATTTAGGATATAAAATGATTGAGGGTTCCTCACAAACCTGAATGTGATTGAAGTTTTTTCCGTGTTTTTCCAATCAAGAGAGGCTATCAAGAGGCAATAGGCAAGAGGGCCTGAAGCTTCGGTTTAAATTGCTTGAATGACCATGGCTGGAGGGTATTCACTATTTACTCTTTTACGATTATTTAGGATTGTTTATTTCGTATGGTATCAGTTAGATCATGTTGTATGCATTTGTTTATATGAAAATGACTTATTTTTAATAAGAAACACAGTAAAAAAAAATTAGGCAAGGAAAAAGTTATGGAGACCTGCAAAAATTGACAATGGACAACTAAGCGGAATGATGATCTCTGGCCAATATAGTGGCCACAGGAACCAAAACTAGCCTTGACTTTTATTCAATTTAGCCTTGACTCACTGCTGCAGGTGAAACAGAAATGATTTAGAACAGGACAAGGCTGACCTAAATTCATTAAAGACCTAATCTCAGCCTGCTATGAGCTTAATCCAGAATTGCCCTCTGCATGAGCATGGCCTACTCTGGGTTGCCAGAGCATGAGAGATGAATAGTTTTCCTATGCCCAATGCTGACAGAATTAAGCTAATTTCATTCCACATTTATTGCACTGCATTTGGTACCAGTTTCAATAAGGAAAACACACAATCATTCTCATATTTCTACAAAACATATGATTGGTTTCTAAAGAGCCATCTGCATTTTAGCATTTTTAATCATTGAAGATGTAATTAGTTGACTGTTGAACCCTCAAGCTTGATTTCAAACAGCTGAGTGGTAAAAAAAAAAGCATTGAGTTGTAGCTCTTAGGCGCACTAGCAATCCTATAAAATGAAGAAAAGTATGAATAGATGCCTATGGGCTAGGTTGGGCAAAAGTTTCAAAAGTACATTCAGATGAGAACCAACTTGTACACATGTGCATAGACACACACATACACACAAATAATACTGATACGAGTTCATTAGATACTTCTAAGTCTTTTTTCTTTTTTGCGAAAGTGAAAATAGATACTTCTAAGTTAGACATAACCCTGAAAATATAATAAAACAAATGTTTACATCATAATAAAAATACATTTTGAGCACTAATAAGTAACAACTAAATATAAAAGATTAAGAGTGAACAACTTCCAAACTAGTGATCAGAGAGCACTAAAAAATAAAAACTCTTGTACAAAAGGTATAAGAAAAACAGAAGAGAAAAAAAGTATCATTGGCTCGTAACCAAATAAACAATTTACTGTTTTCACTTTTCACAGATGATAAGCAAGCCATGAGGAACCCCCATGACTTCCCTAAAAGAAAAAGTTAACTTCTTAAAAATAAAAAATAAATTAAAAAAACCTAGTTTAAAACAGAATAAACTATGAATTGCTTAACAAAGAAAAAAAATACTCATGGTCCATGAGTAAAAAACAAAAATAGTTTAAAAAAAAACAGCCAAAGGAAGGAAAATAAAAAGAAGAAACTCAAAATTCATAATTAAACAGTTTTACTGGTGGAGATAATTCAGCTTGTACCCCCCAAACCTGCCAACCAATTCAGCTCATTAATAAAAATGTGTCAGGCTGTACACATATGAGATAGTATATCTCCTATCAGCTCCTTTGTTTCTGTTGAAGTTAGTTATCTCAGCTGTAGTTTATTTGTTTACTGTTGCTAGATAGATAATAAGAGATTAGATAGTCTGTTACTTAATCTCATTAGTTAGGAGTTAGCTCTATCTTTGTTAGGGAGAAAATATTAGTTTCCTATCATTTAGGAGTGGCTGTTACTATCCTGTATATATAAGACCAGCCTTCATTTCTTGAAGGAGAGGTATGAGAAATAAAATATTCTGAACCGGTTTTCTCCATTTCAATATGGTATCAGAGCCTACTGAATCCTAAAACACCTAAATGACCAAGCACGGGATGGCATTACCAAGCTCCATCACTGACACCGGATCCACCTGAGATTCTACCAACCCCACTGGTGGTAATGGAGGTGGTGGATCTGATGACACCCAATATCCCAATCTGCCCATTACTAGTCATAAACTAAATGGGCACAATTACCTACAGTGGTCCCAATCTGTTATGATGTTCGTCAGAGGAAAAGGAAAAGATGAATATCTCTCGGGCAAGGCTGTAGCTCCTAGTGAGATAGATCCAACATACAAACGGTGGCAGACAGACAATAACATGGTAATGTCATGGCTCATCAACTCGATGAACAATCATTGGAGAGATTTTTCTTCTTTATGTGACACCTGAACAGATTTGGGAGGCTGCAAAGGTAACTTATTCAAGTCATGACAACAATGTTGAGTTGTTTGGTGTAGAAAGTACCCTCCATGAGTTGCAGCAAGGAGATTTGACTGTAACTCAATATTACAATGCTCTTACTAGACACTGGTAACAACTGGATTTATTTGAGAAACATCAATGGAAGTGTGTAGACGATGGAGCAAATATACAAGGAGATAGTGGAACAGAAGAGAGAGTTTAAGTTCCTACTAGGTTTGAATCAAAATCTAGATGAAGTCAGAGGTAGGATTTTGGGTACCAAGCTTCTTCCAAAACTCAGAAGTTTTCTCAGAAGTTCGGAGAGAAGAAAGTCGAAAGAAGGTGATGTCAGGGGCTGTTGTGAAACCAGAAAACTCCCCTCCAATTGCTGACAGTTCTGCACTTTCGGCTAGAGGGACTCAAAATCAGTCCAGCGACAACAAGACCCAAAGAGGTAGGCCATGGTGTGACCGTTGCAGAAGACCAGGGCACACCAAGGAAACATGCTGGAAATTACACGGGAAACCTGCAGACTGGAAACCGACCAGATTTACAAACAAGGAAGGTCGAGGAAATGCAGTAGTAGCAGGAGATCAACCAGAAACAACAGAAAATTTCCCCTTCAGCAAGGAACAAATGGAGGCGTTACAGAGGTTCTTCAACCTGTCAGCACAGAATCTTCAAACCTCTGTGATTGGAACGGGATCCTTTGCACACAAAGGTAATTTTTTAACTGCTTTAAAGATAAAAACAGAAAAGGGTCGTTCATGGATTGTAGACTCCGGTGCCTCGGATCACATGACTGGTGATGCTTCTCTATTCCACACGTTTTCTCCATATAGTGGTAATTTTTCAGTTAGAATTACAGATGAATCATTATCAAAGGTAACAGGTACAGGGTCAATTTTAACATCACCAACCCTAACTCTGCATTCTGTGTTGTTAGTACCCACATTGGATTGTAATCTACTGTCAGTGAGTAAACTTACCCAAGATCTTAATTGTCTCACTAAATTTACATCTACCCATTGTAAATTTCAGGACTTGGACTCGGGGAAGATGATTGGCAATGCTGAAATGTGTGCCGGACTCTATATTCTACAAGATGAGGTTTCTTCCGGAATACAAACTCAATCAAGAGAGTATGGGTCTTTTAAAAGTCAGGTTAATAAGTCTGTTATGTCACATAAAGATAGTACCATGTTGTTATGGCACTATCGCTTAGGTCATCCAAATTTTTGGTACCTTGAGAAAATGTTTCCAAAATTATTCATGAATAAAAGTGTCACTCAATTCCAATGTGAAGTTCGTCAGTTATCTAAGCACACTCGCAGTACCTTCCCAACTCAACTCTACAAAACATCTTCACCCTTCTCTTTAATAGACAGTGATGTATGGGGACCATCTAGAATTCAGAATATAACAGGAGCTAAATGGTTTGTGTCATTTGTTAATGATCATACAAGAATTACTTGGGTATTCTTGATGAAAGAAAAATCTGAAGTACGTCAAATTTTCAAAAAATTTAACCGTATGATCAATACCCAATTTCAAACCAAAATTTGTGTGTTAAGAACCGATAATGCTAAGGAGTACTTTAGTTCAAACCTAAATGAGTACTTGTTAGGAGAAGGAATTATCCATCAAAGCTCTTGTGTTGATACTCCACAACAAAATAGAGTCTCTGAGAGAAAAAACAGACATTTGTTAGAAGTGTCCAGGTCCCTAATGTTCTCTATGAACGTTCCTAAAAATTTTTGGGGTGAAGCCGTGTTAAAAGCTGCATATTTGATCAATACGCTGTCGTCTAGAGTCCTGAATTATCAAACTCCTTTTCAAGTTCTGTCAACCTCTTATCCTCACAACAAAATCTTATCTCACAGTCCAAGTAGAATTTTTGGGTGCACAGCTTTTGTCCATATTTATCATCGCAGTAAACTTGATCCTACATCCATCAAGTGCGTGTTTCTAAGATATTCTCCTACACAAAAGGGATACAAGTGTTATTCAACTGTGACTAGAAGATTCTATGTTTCTATGGATGTAACCTATATGGAAAACTAACCATATTTTACCCAAACTAAAATTCAGGGGGGGGGGAGGGGATAAGAGTCAAGAATTTCAGTTTTGGGAAACTACTGCTGCTGAATTTCAGAATTTCAGTTTTGAGTCTCCAAGTTTCACTCAAACTCCTTCCTTTGAGTCTCCAAGTTTAACTCAAACTCCTTCTCTTGAGGCTCCAAGTTTCACTCAAACTCCTACTCCTCCTCTTGAGTCTACCAGTTTCACTCGAGCTCCTCTTGAGCCTACTTATCCTGATCCTAACAGACCAAATTCTGACCATAACAGATTTGATCATAACAGACCCGAACCATACACAATTCTTCCTATTGAACCAAACCATCAAAATAAAGAACTTGAATCAAACACAAACACTACACCAAAGTCACCCGAGTTGATTGTATATTCCAGAAGAAGGCAGATTCAACAAGAAGTGGAGTCCAAATCACCTTCCAGAAAAACCTAGAAACTGAACCGGATCATCGAGTCCAGAGACATGAAGTTGATTCTAAAATCAATACAGAGTTTGACAGAAGAGAAAAAGGAGGAGATGAGGACCGGTTGAATGAAACTATAACTTCTGATCAACCAATTGCTGTAAGAAAAGGGTTCAGACAGTGTAGGGACCGGCCGCTATATCCTATAAGTAATTTCATCTCATACAATAAGTTGTCGCCTAGTTATCGTGCATTTGCTGTCAACTTGTCAAACATTCAGGTTCCGAACAATATACAAGAAGCTCTCAAAATACCCGAATGGAAGGAAGCAGTATGGGCAGAAATAAAAGCTTTGCAGAAGAATGGCACTTGGGAAATTTCAGATCTTCCAAATGGTAAAATCCAGTAGGCTGCAAATGGATTTTTACCATCAAGCACAAGGTGGATGGCAGTGTTGAGAGGTTTAAAGCTCGACTGGTAGCGAAAGGGTTCACTCAATCATACGGGATTGATTATCAAGAGACTTTCGCACCGATTGCCAAGCTAAATACCATTCGGGTTCTCCTTTCTCTAGCAGCAAACCTAGGTTGGAAGCTTCATCAATTAGACATTAAGAATGCATTCTTAAATGGGACTTAGAAGAAGAAATGTATATGGTGATTCCACCGGGACTTGAAACACAAACCAATGTAAACAAGGTGTGTAGGCTTCAAAAAGCATTATACGGCCTCAAACAATCTCCACGGGCCTGGTTTGGGAAATTTACAAAGGCTGTAAAGCAGTGCGGGTACACTCAATGTCAATGTGATCACACTTTGTTCATCAAGCATTCACAAGGAGAGAAAGTGACGGCCTTGATTGTATATGTTGATGACATCATTCTAACAGGAAATTGTGAAGAAGAAATTCAGAATTTGAAGTGCTTTCTAGCCAAAGAATTCGAGACTAAGGACTTGGGTAGTTTGAAATATTTCTTGGGTATGGAAGTAGCACGATCAAAGAAATATACACTGGATTTACTCAAGGAGACAGGAATGTTTGAGTGCAAACCAGCCAAGACCCCAATGGACTACACCACTAAAATCGAAATGATAGAAGGGAGTGCACCAGTAGATAAGGGCAGGTTTCAGCGGCTGGTAGGAAAGCTACTTTATCTGTCACATACCAGACCTGACATCAGTTATTCAGTAAGCATAGTTAGCCAATTTATGAACAATCCAAATGAAGAACGCATGCAAGCAGTCCTCCGGATATTAAGGTATCAAAAGATGACTCCGGGTAAGGGTTTATTGTTCACAAAGAACCCTAACAGGAAACTAGAAGTGTACTCGGATGCAGATTGGGCTGGTTCAGTTAATGACAAAAGATCAACTTCAGGCTACTGCCCTTATGTGTGGGGAAATCTGGTACCATGGCACAGCAAGAAACAATTTGTGGTATCCTGAAGCAGTGCGGAAGCAGAGTTTAGGGCTATGGCACTCGGAATGTGTGAAGGCATATGGCTGAAAAGACTAGTAGCAGAAACTGGAGCACACATTGAAGGATCAATCAAGATAATGTGTGACAATCAAGCAGCCATAAGCATTGCCAAAGATCCTGTATTTCATGACAGGACCAAGCATGTGGAGATAGACCGCCATTTTATTAAGGAGAAACTAGAAGAAGGAACCAGGACACTCATTTACACTCCAACAACATCTCAAACAGCAGATATTTTAACCAAACCTCTACCTAGAACCAGCTTTGAAAACTTAACTCACAAGCTGGGCATGATCAATATCTATGGATGTTGAAGTTAGTTATCTCAGCTGTAATTTATTTGGTTACTGTTGCTAGATAGATAATAAGAGATTAGATAGTCTGTTACTTAATCTTATTAGTTAGGAGATAGCTCTATCTTTGTTAGGGAGATAATAGTAGTTTCCTATTATTTAGGAGTGGCTGTTACTATCCTGTATATATAAGACCCAGCCTTCATTTCTTGAAGGAGAGGTGTGAGAAATAAAATATTCTGAACCGGTTTTCTCCATTTCAATAGTTTCCTTCTTAACCTTTTACAAACTCCTTTGTTTCCTTCTTAACCTTTTACAAATATTTGGGAAAAAAAAGACCTAAAGAAATTTCCTAAAAAATCCATTTTTAGCAATATTAAAATACCTATATAATATTAGTAGTAGTAGGGTGGTAGTGGCAGCAGTGGTGGTAGTCATAGTCATAGCATGACAGAAGGTATGCTTCATCATTCCCTTCAATAACCTTACAATATGCCTTTACCCTCATCATTTTCTGATATCTATCTACAGCCACCAAACTACTATCTCCCTGCAGAGTTTCATATATTGCAAACCCACTCTCTTCAAATCTAATGGGCAATTGGTAGACCACCTTTTTGTTATTATGTAACGTTCAGTATAAATGTGCTTCTTGCTTATTGGATGCCTTGTAAGGTAAAATAGGTGTGCTTCAAGTTAGGAGGCAACACCATTAGTAGCTGGGGATCCTTAGGCTCAAAATGGGAAAAGTGGAGGCCTTTGCCATTCCTAATTCTTTGGTAATTTTAGTATAGACAAAAGGTAAAAATATATTCAAGAAGAAAGAGGTTGGGTCTGCACCTATGGTGAACCAAAATGTGAATTGTCAATGTGAAGAACAAAGGGTTTGTTTGATTAGAGAAAAAATTGTTATTTTCTCAAGAACATAAGAAAGTTGCGTGTAGCTAATATTTTTCTCAAGAAAAATTTCTTAATCCTCCTACTTCCTCACCCAAATTTTCACCTATAGAGACAAGAAAAATTTTAATATTATCAATTGTGTTCATATTTATCTTCAATGAAACTTCTTATTTTTTGTTCTCTATGCGCCCCTTTGGCAGCTAGGATAGGATAGAATAAGGACTAAATTTAATCTAATTCCAACGTTTGACTGCCTGACCGGATGGGATAAAAAAATCTCATTTTTTTATAGAGAAGATTGAAACCATGGTATATAGAAATCCTACTTCATTTTTTCTGGATCACTCTATTTTTTATCTTATCCTATATTGCACCAAACGTAGGATAACATTAAAATTAGTCCAATCTTATCATATCCATTCCAATCTCATCCCATAAAAATAACCTTATCCTATCTCGCGCACCAAACGGGCCCTATATATCATGTGACTTTGAAAAACTATTTTATCGTGTACAATCAAATAACCACGATAAAATACTCTTAAAAAATTTGCTTGAAAAATTATTTCTCCAGAAAACTATGGGTTTGTTTGGTTTATAATTCGGATAAAGTTTTATATATCCGAAAATTTGAAAACACGAAAAATCTATTTGGTTTGAGTAAAATGATTTTCAACTTACAAAGAAAACAAGTTGTTTTTCTGAAAACGATGAAAAGTCATTTTCTGAGTTTTCAATTTATGGATTGAATCCTTGTTTTCAGATCACCAACCAAACACAGCCTACATTTTCCCAAGAAAAATTTTCTCAGCTACCAAATAAACCCAAAGTCTCTACATGAAAAGTTGGAAAATTAAGGGCTTGTTTGGTATCATATTTTAAAACTGATTTTAAAATTGTGTTTTTAAAAACTTTTTTTAGAGTTTGATTTCAAAAAACAAGGAAAACAACAAAAAGTCGTTTCCTTGTTTTCTTCACAAATTTTAAAGGTGAATTAAAAAACAGTTTTTAAATTCTTGGAAAACATTCCAAGCAAACCAGTATTCAAGGAATCTTGATTTGAAAAGCAAAAAACAGTTTTTAAATTTGATCCCAAACAAGGCATAAATTTTCTCAAGAAAGTTACATAATTTTTAGTGAAAACATTATATTTGTGAATGTGATTGCAGAATTTTTCTTAGGAAAAACTTTCTCACTCCTACCATTTTTCATCCAAATCCCAAGAATGTTTCCTTGGCTAAAAAGGTGGTAGGTACATATATCATTGAGAAAATCTCAAGCTTACCAATTTTTACCGATTTTTCATCATCGACACTTGAACAATCTATCATCTTCATTTAAACTTTAAAGAGATCATAAAAACAGTTAGAAATAGAGTCAAGGTCTTGCTCCTGCTACATGCTAATGAAGATTTTCTTAGAAAATCTTTTATGTATTTTTACTAACAATCAAAATGAAATGCGAGAAATATTTTCTTATGTACTACCAAACAACATTGATATAATTTCCTCACTTGATAATATATATGTATGAATACACACACACACACACATATATATGCCCTTAGAGTTCTTTCCTTTTTAACCTTTTTTTTGTTGTTTTTGTTTTGAGGGAGGGAAAAGATCGTGCTAGCCTCTAGTTTACACCCTTTGCTTTTCTTCTTTTTGTAAAACATCACACGCACACTTGGCTTATTCTACGTCATCTTAACTATAATGCAATCCTAGCTTATGAAAGTAACAAACAAAAATGAAATAGAGAACCTGTGCCTCAGGTAAAAAAAAAATCAGTAAGATGTATGCAAATTGAAATAGAAAACAGAATGAAAGTAGCAAGTAGCAACTTGCCTTCTCCAGCAACCAGAGGATTCTTCTTTTAAACTTCCAAAGTCATGTTCCAAGAAGGGAATCATTTAAACATTGAAAACTCTTTAAAACCTTAACTCCTCACTTACATTTTAATTAACGTGGCACTCATTCATGTCCTCTATTTTAGGGGTGAACTAAAACCCAACCCAATCCAAATCGATTGGGTTCAAGTGGGTTCCCACCATATTGACGGGCAGGTCAAGTGATAAAAAAAATCACTTCAAGGGTCAGGCCAAATTTAAAGTTTAATACATTAAACCCACAATTCACCTGACCCGCCCGGCATATAATTATTTATTGGGTACACACACATATTAAGGTGCACAATATGTACTAAATATGTTTTGCTTAATACATATAAAATATTTAGTTAAGGGGATTTCTCCCTAAGAGAGAACCCTAGATCCAATTCGTGGACTAAAAGAGGGAATCTCCCCGCCTTTAGTCCCATACCGATAGTGTGGGAGAGGTGGGGGAACCCTCCTTCAATCAATTCCTCCCCCCCCCCCGGTTGTTTGGAGCCTCTTCAAAGCGACTCCTTCCAAGATTAATTTTATTACAGCCTTTTCAAGCCTTATGTGTTTTTTATTTTGTTATATAATATATACTTCATATTCTCAAGCTTTCGTGCTATTTAGCAAAGTCGGAGAACATAAATAAATTTTATGCTTGGTTTTATTTCAATTTTTCTTTCTTCCTGGTTTGGTTGGGTTTCGGGTTTGTGAAGACACAACCTCAACCACCTAGCCAATCCAATGGGTACCTCAGGTCGGTCGGGTTAGCAACAGTTTTTTTCTTTGTTGGGTTGATTTCGGTAATAAACAGTTTAACAGTATCACGAGAAAGTGTCAAGTCGGGTGGACTTTTAGGTCAACACCAACTCGGCCTCACCCTTTGACTCCCCTATCTATTATACATCAAGCATCAATGAGAGCTCTAATTTATGAAACAAAAAATGTGTATGTTATGCGCATCATTCGATGTAAAATTGTAAATAAAAAAATTGAGAAAAAGAAAGTCAGCAAAATTTCTATGCAAGCATATCCTTGTTCTTTACCTTGTCATGTAACCTCAAAAACTTTCCAATATAGTACATAAAATTTAACTCAATCAAATTAATAATAAATGAATGACACTTTTTACTCTAAGCCACTTTTTACCAACGCAACTGACTTTTTTTCTTTTTCCCTCATTGTTGAGGACCATATTAATGACAAGGCCGCATGTTTAATGTTGGCATCCATCCACGTCCTCAATGCACAAGTTGTCATTTTTTTATTTTTTGTGTGTGTGGTGGTTGGTGTGGGGAATTGACGGCAGAGGGGGGGGGGGGGGGGGGGGGGGGGGGGGGCATTAGAGGAATATCTACAGCAAGTAAATAATATGAATCACAACGATGCCTTCTATAGCAAGTAATAATATGAATCATTAGAACCAAAAAAAAAATATATATATATATATATATATATATGTATAATCACATCCTCCAAATTATGAATAATGCACAACGGTACCTTCTCTATCTCATCCTGGTCCTTTCTTGTAAATCCGCTAGCAGCAAGCTCCTTGTCTAGGAAACCAGCAGATTTTGATATTGAAGAAAAGCGAGGCCTTCCACTTTCATCCTCATCTGACTCTGACTGATCACATTCTTCCTTCTCTTCATAGAAAGAAAGGTTGAACCTGGAAAAAAGGAGAATGTCAAATTATAGAATGAAATGAAAGAACTGTGAATAAGAAACTGTTCAATCATTGGCAGGAGTGACAATGTAGTATAAACATAGTGATTGCACGCAGTTGGACTATTAGTGTACTTATAAAGATACGATTACAGACTAAGTTACATTTTTTGGGAAGAGAGAGTTGTTTAACATCATATGATAAAATGATATCTAACAATACATTTAAATGATATTTGAAGTAGATTCTAGGTTAATTAAGATTTGATTATGTGAGAAAAATGGCTTGGGGAAAAAAGATGTCTCTAGAAATCTTTCAAGAAAGGAATTAGAATAGAAAATATTGGATCAAAGTTGTCAACTAGGAGATACATCTCACTTCTAGTTAATATGGAGATTTTAATTAAGTTTAAATAACAAAAGAGGTGTGGAAATTAACTTTACATGTTTAAATGTCTTTCTGCATGTGTGTTATATTCCAACAAGAAATCATGACAAAGGGAGGTGGAACGACAAGGGAGCCTCCTAAGACCACCATATGACATAAATTTTGTAAGGAAAAAGTGTATCAAATGCAAGAGGCCCCTTCCATTGCATGATCTAGGGAAGAGATGACGTACACAGCCTTATCTCCACATTTGGAGAGGCCGTTTCCAAAATCCAAATTCAAACCAGTGACCTCCAAGTTATAGGAGCAACCTCAAACATTGTGCCAAGGCTGCCCTTTATATGGCATTAATTTGTGGGGAAAAAAAAACTTTCCATTAAAGCAGATAAGACCTCAAAGAATTTCAGCAATTTAACCACTGACCTCTTTTTGAAAAACTTGAAAATGCATTCAACATCACGATCGAAGTACCTAAAAATAAGGACAACTTTTCAGAACTAGGCATGAGGATGACAATTTTTCCTTATCATAAAGACTTGGTTGCATCTAGCAAAGGATCAGTAAAAGAAAAGTATAAATGATTCTAGAGCAAAAAAAAAAAAACTATCATTAATTTAAGAGTGTCAAAGACAATAGGAATGACAGGTTTACCCACATTTGTGCATTACGATGAGAAACCGAGACCATTTGAGGGAAATCAATCATTGTAACCTTCTCGTTGTCATCAATCTACAACAAAATCCATCAGTTTACAACAAGAAATCTCCAAGATCACAAAGATAGAATGGAAATATTCCATATTTCCATGATAAATAAGCTATTAGAAGAAATTAAAGAGTCAAACAGGAATTATTGAACTGAAACACTTATCAAATAGATAAAATACTATGATATAGAAGGGCAGGGTCTTGGCGCAATGGTTGAGGTCACTCCATTGTGACCTAGGATCACAAGTTCAAATCCAAAAAGGAAAATGTTAATCTAACTACAAAAAAAATGCAACTACAACACAACTACGCATTCATGTTCATTGGATGTGTATGTTATACATATCTCGAGGTTTGTAATAAATGATTTAATGAATATGAATGTGTAGTTGCATTGTAATAGCATGTTTTTGTAGTTAGATTAGCATTCTCCATCCAAAAATAACCTCTCAATGTAGAGGTAAGGCTGTGTACTATTGTCCCTTCCCCGAATCCCAATGCTAGGACCGTTGTGCAATGGGTACACCCTTTTTATAGAATAACATAGCTTTAGGTTGTTTAAGAAAAGATTGAAAATTAATGAGGTACTAGAGAAGTACAACAAATGCTGATAGAGCATGACAAGAAAAAGATAGTATTGACCATAGTTGTTGAAATTTGGAATGAAT
Source organism: Paratinospora sagittata (assembly GCA_035771175.1). Taxonomy (NCBI): domain Eukaryota; kingdom Viridiplantae; phylum Streptophyta; class Magnoliopsida; order Ranunculales; family Menispermaceae; genus Paratinospora; species Paratinospora sagittata. Next base: position 29,557,278 of record CM069610.1, read on the forward strand.
TGTTATGGAGCTTTGAATCCAGTTAGGATGAATTGTAAGATTCACGCTTAGATGATATTGACATTCATTAATAATAATAGTAATAATAATAAGTCTTAATAATTTGAGACCTTTACATTACCATATTACCAGGGACTATTAGGAAAACAGGTTTTTCTCATTATTGACAAGGCATTGAGGCAGTGCCTACACAATTTATCTTTCTTAAGTAAGTTGGTGCTTTAGCATACCCTAAGCAAAACATAGGCAAAGGCAATTAAATAAAATATAGTATGTTTATACACAATTACTATCTACACATTGTATTTAAACAACTTGTATTTTGAGTTAGAAAAGGAGTTCTTTAAGACTTAAAATCTAACAAAATAATGGTCCCAACTTAAAAAAAATATATGTATCAATATATGCTAGTTTGAATGGTAAGTTTCTTTGATTTAAGAAAATATGTGATTCTTTAAAAAAAAAAAATGTGATTCTTAAGATATGTATTGCTACACTTTTGTATAACTATGCATAAGAAATGAAGCAAAAAATATGAAGAGAAGGTTGGGATCTTTTCGTAACCCTTTAAAATATTATCACTAATTATTTCAAAGCCCTTAAAATTTTTAAAAATCACAAAGCAGATGCTAATGCCTAACTAGAGAACCTCCTAGAGATCTGAGGTGATAAGCCAAGGTAATGGACCAATGGCCAAGTTGATATTTAGGCCACACCTCTCCAGCAATAAAGGAAAGGTAGCACACACAAAAGACAAAGATGCAATCACTTGATTCACTTCAAAAGACAAATGTACCAAGGTAAGCTTTTTTCACATGTTTCTTGCTATCAACAATAGATGAGTAAATGGCGAAATATTTCTTATATAATAATATTTTTTGGGCATACAAGGGAAAATGTGAGCCTATCACCATGTCATTAGATTAGACTCATTACTAAAAGTATCTAATATGAAGATGTTTGTTAATAATAATTATTCATAGTTTTAGGTATTTGACAAAACCAAGACATGGCCAGCAAAGGCCATTCATAAGCAATCCGCCGTTTTTTTTACTATAACCAACCTCCTTATGCACACTATTTATTGGAGAAACAATGGTATTCAAATGAATGGTCAATGATGTTCTTCCATCCAACTCTATCTTGACCCACACCTATCCATCCTTTCTTATGACCTCGATACACATCATATCATGCCTCTTGAAAACTTCAACTTTGCACCAAGGCATTTGTATCAATAGAGATAAGACTGGCATTCATAGTATGCACAAAGGCAAGCAATAAACTTTTGTTATTTTTGTCTTCTAGGTAACATTCAGTAGTAGATATACTCATTCATGATCCTACCTACTTAATCTTGTAAATCATCCATTGCACGTGCACAGGCAATCAATAAATCTTCGTTGCTTTTGTCTTCTAGGGCACATGTTTACATTCTTGGAAGAACGTGAATATTTCAAATCCTAGAGGCCAAGCCACATTATTATCACACATCAGTAGCTATATGAAGCATGATGATCATGTTCTCATCAATGCAACTTGCACATAATACATCCCGGTGCTCTATCACAAGATACCTCCAAGTTCCTGACAAACATTATAACAGCATAACAATGGCGAAATACAAGTCAAAAACCTAAGAAACGTAATGGTAAGATCAGAAAATACAATCAGACAAAGAACCATGAATATGGAGTCATGTAGTGTCTCATATGCATAGAGCATACCATTATGTTGAACTCATTGAAATCACAATGAATAAGACCGTGTTCTGCTAGACGAACGACTAGACCAATAATTGTCTCAAAAACCACATCTGGGTTCTCCAATTGCTTTATTTGCACACTGCACTTTAAAAAAAAAAGATCATTAGATAATTCTATTCCATAGATCATTGAAGTACCACTCAATTTCTTCAAGAAAGGTGCAGATAGTTTTCATATAGGATAGCCAAAAACAAAAAACAAAAAAAAAAACAGCTACAACCCACATATCTAGAATTCTGGGAATCATAAGTAACAAGACATAAAATAGGAAACTATTGAAGGAATTCTTACAATGGATAACCTTGAACAAGCGACATAATTACACAATGTCTATTGCAATCCACAGCTTTAGGGACAGGAAATCCATGTTCTTCCAAAGCCTGCAAAAGGATGTCATAATTTCATAAAAATCACCTGTATAAACCTAACAAGTAAATACAAAGACAAAAAAACAACACAATTAAAAGCAAGACCTTCATGAATGCAAATTCTTTGAGTGCAGCAAGTCGTGACAAGTAGAGCCAATTATAACTAGTACGGTGCATAAGATAGTCACGCTTAGATTTGACCGCCCTGAAAGAAATTCTACCCAATCTATGTAGTTTCATTGCTAAAATTGTTCCATCTTCAGTGGCAACCTCAAATATATCTTCAATAAAACATGTGTAAAGGTTAAAATTAGTAGCAAATACAAAAGTACAAAATAGTTTCACCATTTAAAAAAATGAAAGACCAATAGAATTTCTATCAATGAAGGTTTACCAGACTCCTTCCCTACACCAATTTGGCGACCCACGGCAGTAAATACACCTCGGTTAACCAAAGTCTTTATTGCAAGAAAATCATAACCAAGATAGGTAAGACGAAACCCATCATCTGCATGAAAAATGAAACAAAAATCAGAATCCATGTTTCAATTTGTAGAAATAAAAAAATTTATGCTCACTCACATTTTGAGGAGTCATGATGCAGAAGCTTATGCTTAAGCAAATTCTTCAACACCTTGTATGTACCCCCATGCCTGTACAAGTAATTGATTCATTAATAGAAATTGATTCATTAATAGAATAGGCAGTTTCATAACAATGGAAAAAGAAAATGAGTAAATTTATTACTTGAGACCAGCAATTCGATCAACAAGCTCTGTTGGTACAATTTCGTGCTGAAAAAGTAAATCAAAGAATAAAAATAAATTAAATATGAGAAATAAAGCCTTATAGTTAAAAAAAAAAAAAAAAGTTATGGTTCGAGAAGAGTATAGAGATTTACGTTTCTCATTCCCATCTCAACAGCAGTGAGAACCCTAAAATCATCTTTGGAGAGATATCTCAGTACGTTTACATCTAGCTTCATATTGCTTTTTGATGCTGCTACTGTTCGAGCAAATACTATCCTGCAGAAATCAAATTAACAGCAACAAAGATAAAGGAAACTTCAAGATGGGTGAAGTGAATAAGTAGCAAAGATAAACCAAAGACGCAGGTCGCGCAGGTCGCGATTTAAAAGTCGCACGTTGTGCGATATGAATCGAGTCTCTTAATAACAGATATATATATATATATATATATATAAACAAAAAGTAACCAATGATCTACACCCTTTATAATAATATAAAGAAAACAATGGGAATAAACCAATGTTATTAGCTTTAAAACCTAAAACTCTTTACTTTGAAATTTATCGTAAACAAGAAGTCAGGATTTCTACTTCAACTTTTAGTAAACATCAATATTCAATCCATTCACAAAGAGAACAAAAAACAAAGTAGAGAATTAGAGATTGGGAGAGGAGGATTAGAGAAAAGAAGAAGTAAGAAGAAAGTGTGGAAGACTGACCTGACCTGACCTAGATCAGTGGCGAGCACGAAACGGCAAGCTGAGGTGAGACCGGGAGAGAGAGAAGTTGTTGCGTTGAAACGGCGACGGTGACGGCGATAATCCTTACCCTTGCCAGAGAATTATTGCAGTTTGCAAGGTAACATAAAAAAGTGGTTTCAGAGGTTTATCGTTTCTTCAATAGAGAAAAAGCTAAAAAGAGGGAGAAAGAAATTGTTACTAAGAAAATTGCGTTACTAAATGGGTAAGAACGGAATGTATTATATTATTATTATTTTTTTGTTCGATTGCATCTAACTTGCGCCAATGGCGTAATGTTATGGAACATTAATCGCGCGATCTGGTTCGCTGATGACACCGATTGATCGTGGCCGTAGAAAGATTTAAGTTAGCAAGGGCAGCTATGTGAAAACGCGGGTTACGTAAATTGTGATTGAAAGAAAAATTACGAAAAGTCAAGGGTTTTTTTTTTCTATTTAGTTGTGAATTGTGCTCAACATAGTGCATACATTTCCCTAATTAAATAACTTTTATTGCATTAATTATCTAAATAATCTATTTTAAAAGCTATCAATATTTCATCAAATACTCCGTGTATAGTTTTCCTATTTCATCGAAACGGCAACGGTGACGGCGACAACCCTTACCCTTGCCAGAGAGGATTATTGCAGCAGCCGGCTTCAAAGGGTTTGGCGGTTTGCAAGGTAACACAAAAAAAGTGGTTTCAGAGGTTTATCGTTTCTTCAATGGAGAAAAAGCTAAAAAGAGGGAGAAAGATATTGCATTACTAAGAAAATTGCGTTACTGAATGGGGTAAGAACAGAATGTATTATATTATTGTTCGATTGCATCTAACTTGCGCCAATGGCGTAATGTTATGGAACATTAATCGCGCGATCTGGTTCGCTGATGAATACACCGATTGATCGTGGCCGTAGAAAGACTTAAGTTAGCAAGGGCAGCTATGTGAAAACGGGTTACGTAAATTGTGATTGAAAGAAAAATTACGAGCTCAACATAGTGCATACATTCCCCTAATTAAATAACTTTCATTGCATTAATTATCTAAATAATCCATTTTAAAAGCTATCAATATTTCATCCGTGTATAGTTTTCCTATTTCATCGAAACGGCAACGGTGACGGCGATAACCCTTACCCTTGCCAGAGAGGATTATTGCAGCAGCCAGCTTCAAAGGGTTTGACAGTTTGAAGGTAACACAAAAAAAGTGGTTTCAGAGGTTTATCGTTTCTTTAATGGAGAAAAAGCTAAAAAGAGGGAGAAAGAAATTGCATTACTAAGAAAATTGCGTTACTGAATGGGTAAGAACGGAATGTGTTATATTATTATTATTATTTTGTTCGATTGCATCTAACTTGCACCAATGGCGTAATGTTATGGAACATTAATCGCGCGATCTGGTTCGCTGATGAATACACCGATTGATCGTGGCCGTAGAAAGATTTAAGTTAGCAAGGGCAGCTATGTGAAAACACGGGTTACGTAAATTGTGATTGAAAGAAAAATTACGAAAAGTCAAGGATTTTTTTTTTTTTCTATTTAGTTGTGAATTGTGCTCAACATAGTGCATACATTCCCCTAATTAAATAACTTTCATTGCATTAATTATCTAAATAATCCATTTTAAAAGCTATCAATATTTCATCAAATACTCCGTGTATAGTTTTCCTATTTCATCAAATACTCCATGTATAGTTTTCCTATATTTTTAATTTTTTAACTATTATTTTAAAATTTTGTATCTAATAATAATAAGTAATTATTATAATATGCATTAAAAAAAGTAAATATTATTAATGAAAGATTTGACTAACACTAAATAGTAATAAATTGGAGGTGATGTGCTTAACTAGAACCTCTCAAATTGTTTGTTCGTCCTTTATATTTTTGTCTAATTTATAGTGTTTGGTAATACATATAAGAATCGATTGTACCAACGTATCTTATTTGGACATCTAGTATTACTTTTATAAAGTGAGCAGTTTTCAATAAAATCAACCTAACTAGTTCTCAAGTTGAAAGGTGGGATCACAATAAACCCGCTAAAAATACAAGTTTTTTGAAGCGACAAACTACTTCTCGTTCACGATTTTAAGTTACTAAGGACAAAACAAAGTCTGACTAATTAAATTAATTACTAATTCAGTTGAATATCAGTATAATATGTTAATTCATTGATAAAGTACACTCATGAATAGTAGTATGTTGTGAATAGTTAATGTACGTCGATTCTACTATTTTAGATAAATAGTACTATATATATGAATAGTATTGTATGCGTGAATAGTATTGTACACGTGAACAATATCGTATTTTAGGAAAGATTTTTTTGATGTGATAGATCAAATAAGGTCACAACCACAAAGTATATTAGAATTTTTAAGAGATCTTAATACCACTTCTTTCAGGACGTATACAGTATTGTAAGATCTACGTCCACGGACAGAATGTAAAAATTTTACTAGAGACTGTAGATTACAACTTTCTTTTTACTCTCAAAGAAAAAACAATAAGACTTTTTTTCTCTTAAAAACTCAAATATAATTATCACCACTTATATATGAATAAACTAAATTAAATTGAGCTCTGTTTATAAGAAAAGATTATGAATATTATTAGTTTTTATTTTTAAATGCCGAAAGATTTTTTGTTTTTATTGTTACAGGTCTCACATCCTATTTTTAAATCATCGGTGTTTTGCCGGGTGCTTCACGGGTTCAACAAATATTATAGTAACTAGAATATTGTTTTAAAAATATTCCTCTCTTTATATATATTAAATATAGTTTTATCGTTTAATATAAAACTATATATATATATCATAAAATCAGTATTACTGTATAGTTATATATACACACTTCTCCCTCTATCTCTCTCTCTATATATATATAGTTTTAAAAGTATGTAGTATTTAATGGTTTAATATTATAAAATCAATATTACTGTATAGTTATGTGTAGTAACATACTTCTTTTTTTGTTCAAAGTAATATATATCTATTAATATAAAAATATATTAATATGTAAATACTAAGGATTTTTAAAGCAAAAAAACTAATGATTTCTAAATTATTTAAGTATATGCATATTAAAAATTAAAAATTAAAATTCACATGTAATATTAATGTAAATGATTTTTTTATTTATTGATGTTTTTCTTAGTCTAACATAGTTTTTTATATAGGGTGGCACAACATGAAAAATAACAAGTATAATACATATTATATTATGTAATTTAATGCCTACGATTATGTTTGTATATATGTAAGAATGATTTTTATTTTTTAAAAATATTTATTTTCAAGTAAAAAATACTTTTAATTATATTTTACTTATGTTGGTGCAGAATTTGACCAACACCAAATTGATAAATACGTGGAGGAAGTAAGCTAACCTAGAATCGCGAACCATCGGACTTCGACAGAAACTCCCTGGGGAGATCTAAAATCAAAAGAAATAAAAATGAGGCTATCGCAAGGAACACCGGTATGGTGCCAACCAAGGACCCTCTGATACCTAAGTTAGAGCTTGTTTTAATACAAAAATCTTGCACTAACTTTTGTGGGTAGTTGATTGCATACCTTTGAAGAAAGAATAGTTGGTATATGTATAGAGGAGGTTTTCTGGTTGGAGTGGCTGCCCTATAGGCATGTGTCATGTTAGTTAATAGTAGATATGATGAGCTAACTAGCTCATATGCTCCGAGATATTCGTTTTCCTTATCCTAGTCAAAGTTGGCCTTATCATTCTTCATAGATTAAAACTTATCCCTGATTTGTCGGGGTAAGTATGGCTCCCAAATACGTTTCCATTCCGGATATTTCAGAATCCTCGTAGTGTTGTACTGAAATATGTCACCTCAGCAGATTGGTCTCGTCCTCATGTTTGTTCGAGCTCATCATGGTTCGAGCTATCGCTAAATAGAAATCATGAAACTTGTTATGGGTTAACCTGACGATAGCTCATCGTGGCCGAGCTATAATTCATGAGTTTTCCGAATTCTTTACGTCATGGGTCGAGCTGATGTCTATTCCTTTCCGACCTTATGGACGCCACCCGTTGCCAAGCTTCCATCGCCAGCTCAACACCTTTTCTACTTTATCATTTGGATCTACTTGACAGCTTAGCTAGGCCAAGTTGATGATCCAACAACTTATAACAAATATTTTATGAAAAATACAATACATATATTAAATTGATTGGCAAGGGGGCATTTGATATGGGGTAATATTGGGGATGAGAATGAAAATCTTGAAGATTCTCATGTTTATTTCATTATTTACGGATTCCCACCAGTAGGTGGTATTTACTTTATCGAAAAAGTGATTACCGTGGGAAAGTTTATATTTCTTTTAAACAAAAGAAAAAAAAATCACCCCATTATTTCACCTATATTAATATTTTTAATTAAATATGATAGCTTTTTATTAAAATTAATATTTTAATAAAATATTTGAAAATTATTTAAAATGCGTTATCCATTTGGATTTCAAATTGTGCTGATCTAAGGAAGAATGCAAACTTCTGAATACCAAATTTGACTGCAAGTATCTCTTTAATAGAGATATGGTAATTCAACTGCTGAGAAAGCACCACTCTAATAACCACAAATATTTAAACTTGTTCCCGCTTTTTTGAGAAGAACTGCTCCCCAGTAGGAGTCTGAGGCATCAGTCTGGAAAATGAGGGATCCTGTGGTAGGAAAAACCAATGGTGGAGGGTTATGACAAGCTTCTTTTAGATGCTTTACAGCTTGAGTGTGGATATCTTGCCAATCAAGAGGCTTTTTCTTAAGCAAAGAAGATAACACAGAAGTATACTAAGATACTTTGGGCAAGAAAGAGCGTAAATAGTTAACAATGCCAAGAAACTGTTGTAACTCCTGTCTGGTAAAATGAGAATCTGTAAACTGCAATAGTTCAATGACAATATGAGAACCAGGTTGATAAACTCCATTGTAGAATTTCATACCAAGAAAATCAATCTCGGAGGTATTGAGAATGCTTTTCTTTTCATATAGCATAATTCCTGCAGCTTCAGTAATATCAAGAAATTGATGAAGAAGATGTTCATCTGCATCATTCTTAGAGAATAAAATAATATCATCAATATAGATTAATGCTGTTCAAAGGCTTATAATTAATCATAAGCCTTTTCTTACCCCGTCTTTGTTCAGCTCTTTTGTTGACGTAAAATGCCTGGCATGCCCAATCAGAATCTGTAGGTTCTATAAGACCTTGGGCAAGTAATTCTGCACACTCTTGACGAGCAAGAGTCAATTCATTAGGAGGCATCCCTGGATGTATGGCCTTGGTTGGATTGATATCTTCATTCAGTTTAAAAGGCAGATGGACATAAAATTGTGAATTCTTCCAGAGAGGATGAGGATTCATAAAATCCTTGTGTGATTCAGTAAATGATCGTTTAAGCTTAGTTTGTAGATCATTCGTATCCTGGATTGTATAGAGCTTTGGCACACACGTATATGGAAGGAATTGCTGCTTATATATAATACCATTGGGTAGTATTCTGAGCTTCGGTAGAGAGTAAATGTCCATACCAATTAAGATATCTTTATCAGGGAGATCACAACCAATTATATGAGTCCAAACAATGGAATCAGGGAAGAACTTAAAACATATCTCTTTGGCAGTGATTTGGTTTGTCCGAAAGACTTCATTGTTGACGGCTTTAAATAACTCTTTATGGAGCTTCCAACATTCTTTGGGTAGAATACGTGGATTCATCATACTCTTATGTGCACATGTATCAAAATAAGCAATCACCTTGACTAGCTGATCATATTTTGATTTAAGGAGAGAAATCTGAGCATAGGGCATCATATAAGTAAGAGCTGTTGGAAAAGAAGGAGAAACCATTCCCATAAAGTTATCATCATCAGAGAAAATTTCTGAATCAGCATCAGAGGAATCCAAAGAATAATCTTGATAAGCAAAGAGAGTTTCTTCGTCTGGAGATTCTTGTTCTGAGAAGACAGATTCAATATCATGTTCTGGAGCCAATGAATATGACTGTTGAATCTGATTAATGAGATGCTAACTTTTCTTCTTATCAGGACATTGTTTTGCATAGTGTCCTGATTTTATGCAAATATAACAACGAGCTTGTTTAGGAGAAGAAGATCGACGCTTGAAATGGTAAAGACGACGTTTCTTCTTGGTTGACCAAGGAAAACGTTTCTTTGAAAACTTAGAGCACTGTTTAGAAGTAAACAAGTGCTTCTGCTTCTTCTTCTTCTTGGAATATGGATATTTGCACGAACATTTCTTATTGTGTTTACAACCAATTTCAAGAAATTTCTTGCGGCAAGCCTGATTATGATTTACGTCAGGATTGGACATATCTTTGATTGACTTGCGGACATCACATAACTTGTCAATAGTTGTAATAAGAAATTGAAAAATTTCTGCAAATGAAATATGATCCATAGGTCTGCCAGTAGCTAGAATAAGTCAATTAATTTTTGCATGAGTTTCTTCTGGCAATGAGGCAATGAAGGTATATTTGAGATCTGGTTTGTTGATCCCGCCAAGTAAATGGAAACGAAGGATCATACGAGAGAAATGCTTCTAGAGATCTTTTTTTATCCAAGGAACAACACTTCATTGTAAAGTACTCTTGTTTGTATTGTTCTTCAACAAGAGTAATGTCTCCAACAAATTCTTTGACCATTAGACGATATACTTCAAAGATAGTCATTTGCACCATTTGGAGAATTCGATATTCACCCATGCTTAGTAACTAATCATGGAGAAGTCCAGTACATCGAGAGAAGAAATCGTGAAGTACATCTTCAGAGGACTTACCAGTGAGCATTTGGTTTTCCATCCATGCACACCATGTAAAGAGCTTGATTCGCCATTTATCAATAGGAACATCATCAAGGGAGAACCAAGGACCATTGGTATTTCTGGTGGCAAATTGAGGAGTGTCGCGATGACCAATAAAAAGAGCATCTTCAGTATCCTCATCAATAATTTCTGCAATTTCAGGTTCATTTTGAGAAGAGGAGGCGCCTTGAGTCATATGAATGTCTGCGACATTGAAAATATCCATAAGCTGAGGACCATCAAAGGACTGATCAGAAAGTTGTGCAGAATCATCAGCATATGAGTCTTCAAGAGAGTTTGAATCAGATGAAACAAATCCTTCTAGATCAGTAGCAGTAGGAGAATCCATAAAAAGAGCTGAATCAGTTGGAAAAGCTACATCATGTTGGGCAATCTTTTGATCTTGATGGATTAGGTGGTCAAGGAAATGGACAAAAGGTTCAATTGGATGGGATGAAGGTGGTTCAGGTTGGGTTGGTTGTGTAGGTTCAAGAACTGGTGGTTGTGGTTCTGGTGGTGGAACAGGACTATGAGATGAATACGTAGGTTGAAAAGTAGCATGGGTATATGATGGATCATAATACTCAGGTTCATGTTCCATCGGAGCTTTACCTTTTCCTGGAGAAAATATGGGTCTACCAAAACTAGGTCTAGGACCTTTAGGTGGAGGTGGTCTCTGAGGTGGTGTAGTTTGGGATTTACGAAAAATACTGAAAAACATGAATTGGATTGAGTCAACAGGAAGTTGTGGTATGGGTGTAGGCTGTGGGGAATTGAATATATAAGAATCCAAGACCGTTTGATAAGGATCTGGTGGACGCTTCTTATACTTCTAAAAATCAGCCGTAACATAGGACAACTGTTGCTTTAAGTGACGTAATTCAACTTCATATTGTTGAAATTCTGGTTCAGTATACCTTTGATCAAGGTAATACCGTAAAGTGGCTTCTAACTCCTGAATTTTGGATGTGAGTTCAGTATAATGTTTCTGAGCTAGAGCCGCCGGAGTATCAGTCTTATGTGTAAAACTGGTTGTTGTAGAAGACAAAGTTGTCAACTGACTACCAATCTTCTGCAAATATTGATTTTGTACAAGAGCATTCTTTGTCTGCCAATTTAATACTTCTTCAGGTTGGGACAAAGGCTTTGGCGATCCATCAGGACAGATTTCAGTAGGGACTGAAAAAAGTTTCACCGTTGTATGATGATGTGGATCAACAACTCTTGTAAGTGGAGGAAAATCCTGGTCATAGGGACCAATAGGAAAACATGGTTGATCAATTGATGCTGTTGGAGGTACAAGAGGTTCATAATAAGTTCTTCGTGCTTCAGATCTTCAAGAAGACTTCTTTTTCTTTTTCTGTTTCGATTTGTACCTATCTGAATCATATTGACACGATCTATCCAACCAATCTTCTAGATCTTCATCACCATATGCATCTTTACAAGGACACATCGGATCACATATATCTGGATTACAGTCCCATATAAAGTGGTCGTTGATATGGAAATGATAATATGGAAAACCAGACGATTTAAAAGAATGAATCGAAGGATCATCTTTGTGATCTTTGTATGCAGGTTGGATCATCATTGAATGGTGCACAGGAAGATGTTCCTGTGGTTGATTCAGTAGTTCGAAACTAATCTTGACTGAACCATCAGATTGCTTCTTCATGAAAGAACATGAGTTGGTGGTAACTGGTTTTGAACTTTTCAGAAATTGTTCATAATTGGTGAACCAGGTAGTAGGCATCATCTGATTAAGATCTTTGCCAGGGATCTGCTTTGAAATCTAGGCAATAGTCGGAACTTCATTGTCGTTGACAAAAGCCATAACAGTGTCATGCGGCTTCTATGTTCTGAGGTGAATAGCATGATCCTGAAGACGAAATGTCATTTGATGATGCAAAGTAGCAATGAAGCTATCAACACGGTGTTTCACACCTGAAAATTGGACTTGAACTTTGAAACGATTAGGCAAAGAAGGATCACTAAGACAGATGTTGAAATCTGGGGCTATGGTGAAGACCATAGAGCCATCACTGAGAGTAGTGATGACAATGCTTATACATGCATGTTCATAGTCAAGTAAATTTGTATCTAACAAGGCAACACAAGCAAATAGAGGAACATCACCTCGGCCATGATAAGATAACACAAGCCTTATTGCGCCTAGATTAACATGGGTATAACCATTAGCTAACCAGTGGCGTATGAAATTAGGGTCAAATTCAAGAGTAACATACTGCTCTTTATGTGTGGATTCAAGTTGGCAGTTGGTTAATGCAGTACTTTGGACATACTCCTTAATAGGATGAACTTTCCTAGAAATTAAAGTACGTATAGAGGAAGTAACCGACTGACATTTTTCCTTAAACAAGGAGTAAGGATTTAACAACGAAGGAACAGTTTCATTGACTTTACTATCTTCTGGGATGTGTGTTATCTCTACAAGCAAGTCCATCTTTGAGGTTTTGTTTTTGAGACAGGATTCAGGTAAGCTAGAAAAATTGAAAGACGAGGACTTTAGTATAGGGGTTGTAGCTACAAAGGTAGAAGGTGTGTTGTCACCGAAAACATCCATGAGGATAAGGTATGCCAAATGTCTCTTACGCTTTGCGGCTCTCCTGGCCTAGCTGGACGGGGCCTCTTATATCCTTTGGACTTAGCTGGTGAAAAACAATGAACCTTGTTTATCTGTAGATATTACTAATCCACTACGAAAGTACCAGTCTAAGAATTTTCACTCAGCTCTGAATCACAAATCACACAAACAAAACAAACTCGACAGATGCAAACCATTAAGATGAAGAGAATAATTAACACAACAAGTAACCATACTGGAAGATGATTGATGATTGATGACGCCATGATGAAAACACTGTTCTGGTCAGACGTTTAACTAAACAAACGAAGACATGCAAAAGTACACACGCAAATGCAACTAGCATTAATATCGCAAATAACCCAAGTAGGGATATATGGCTAGACATTATATAGTACAAACTTAACATACATATACCCGGTCTACAAAGGAGAGAGGTATGGCTCTGATACCATTTGGGGTTATACTATCACAAACACACGATAGTATCTACTAGGACATATTTTAAACACCTAGGACTGAATACAATATCGACTCTAGAAACTTGATATGTAAATACGGTGACTACAAATTTTAAGAAATGCAAGAGAAACATGGACAACTTGAAGAAAGCGTAAAACTTGAACTAGACTCTTGATAGAATGGTGCAAGACTCGATGCCTTCAACTGGAGAGAGGGCTTGCTATTTATAGATGAATGAGCAAGAGGCGGACTTCAAATCATTTGGAATTCATGGACAACTAGTGGATGAGCACTGAGAAAAGTGAGGCGTGCTGATGAACAGAAATGATCTTTGGCATCTTTTGTGAACAGTACTAGCTTTAGTCAAAAGGTGAATAATATCTTGTCGGTTACTGTAGATAAATAGTATGTTATCTGACAAGATGCTCTTTGCTTTTCACTGTTCATTGATAGCTAGTCTTGGACTTATCTGAGCAGGCACACTCTGAGAAGATAAGGTGGAATCTTCCGTGCTGGCAAAAGAGACAAGAGCCGTGACCCTAGTGGAGACAGAAGCATGTGGAGCTAAGTCAGAAGGCACTCATGAAGATAACGATGAATCTTCATTGCTGGGGACAGTGACGGCAAAGGTTAATGCTGTCATGTTGAAAGGCAAAGGTACAGTTGATGCAGATGCTAAGGAAAACGCATACTGTGTTGAGGGAGACGTGGCAGAAGACACAGATGCAGATGCATGCATTACTGGAGAAATCATAGCCGGAGGAAGATATCGTGAGACGTGAAACGAATCATGATATACTCGGCGATGTAGACATGGACGAACTGCAGGGAGTTCTGTATGAACTTGCAGAAGATATGCTTGACAACGATGATGGCTGTACAGACAATAGTACATAGTACTTAGACGGAGACGAGTGTATGAATATCCTCGGATTAGACTAGGACGTTGACTATGGTGACCAGTTGAAGTTGATCGGCTCATGTGAGGGGGAAAGATTCTCTTCTTCATCTTCATTGAGGGGAGAAAGAGAATCCCAATAGTCCTAGGAGTCCTGGTAATATTCTGGAGGTGGTAGAGACGGACCAGGTTCACTATCAGCGGCTAGATCAGCTGTTGCTGCATAATGAAGTTCATACTCAGCAAGAAGTTCTTCTATGGTGAGCGGAGTATTATCCCTGTGCTGAGTTAGAGGAGGAGGACTATATGGAGCCAATGATTCAATCAGAGATGAAAGATGCTCTTCTGGGATGAATTCACAAGGACCTCTGATGAATGGTGGTGGCTGTGTGTCTGGCTGCTCATTGATGTCGTTGAGAAAACTGCAGACACCGGCTATAATAGAGTCAGTAAGACGAACTGAGTAGGACTAGAATCTCTGAATGTAGTGCTCTGAGATCAAACCATGTTCTGAATCAGAGTATGGCTGATGGTAGATATATATAGCCGTTTTTAGAGAAGGATTCTGTAGGATTTGATTAATCTCTTGAATCCATGTTGACAGTGGAGCAAATAATTGCAGGCAGTCCTTGATTCGAGAAGGTTCAGGGTCTTGAATCCTCTGTAGCAGTGGACTTGGGAGTAAGGAAATGGCTATCTTGTATAAACAGGAAACACACCAGATATGCCAGTACAAATTCTCAGTGAGAATAATATGTAGATGTATAATGAACAAATACGGATGTGTTTGCGAGAATAGAGGAGTTATCATATTTTTTATTCTAACTTTATATTAATAATAATATTTTTTATATTTTTAAAAATTATTCATTTATTATTTTAAATTTATTATTTATTATTTTTTCATCACAACCACTTTTTATTATTTTTAATAAAAAACAAATTTTACTATTTTTATTTAAAGTAAAGTTTATTACTTTAATAAAAACACTTTATTATTTAAAAATTATTTTTTATTCTAACTTTATATTAATAATAATATTTTTTATATTTTTATGAAATATTCATTTTATTATTTTTTAAAATAATTTTATTATTATTTTGTCATCACAACTAATTTTATTATTTTTATTAAAAACCAATTTTACTATTTTTAATTAAAATTAAGTTTATTATTTTGAATAAAAATTACTTTATTATTTGAAAATTATTTTTTATTATGTTTAATAATAAAATTTAATTATTTTTTATATTAATAAAAATTAATTTTATTGTTTTTAATAAAATTAATATTTGATAATAAAGATTATTTCATTATCTAACGCTATCAAACACAATAATGTGATATCCCTAGTAAGATTCTTATGCGTAACGAAACACAGTAATGTGATATTCTTAATAAAGTTGTAAAAGATTTTCATGCGTAATCAAATATAGTAATATAATATTTTCATTTTTAGATTCTCATCAATTACTTTTTCAGGAATATAATTCTCACTTCTATCTAAATATTCTCAAGTACCACACGCAGCTAAATATTTGCTGTTGATGAACATAAATTGTTGGGCAAATTTTTTTTCATTATGATATAAGTTATGGTGTAATTTCATTAAAATGGCAGAACAGTAGACAAGATTAAGGCCTTACAACACAATGTTAAACACTTTTACATGTTGGTTTCATTGGAGATTTAGGAGGAAATTAACACAATAACAGTTGGTTGTTGGTGCCGAAGAAAGACCAACTTACACCTTGTAAGTTTGAATGTGTTAGTTTTTAGAGCAACTACTCTCTTTCTTTCTTTCTTTCTTTTTATTTTCAAGTAGTGTAAGATTTTGTTGCAACATGATCAGAACATTGCTCTTCTCATAAAAGGAGACCAAACTAATGTATCCATATAACTGGTCACTTGTGACCAAGTTTCCTTTCTTGTAAATGTCAGATAGCAAACAGAATGGAATATTTCATTCCAAGATATATTTTTGGCTCAACTCTCTCTAGAAAATCAGAGGAAATGAGACTCAATTAGTTTTCCTGATTCATTTTCATGAATATGAGATCAAAGTTTATGCTTTCTTTCCAGGTATATATGGGACACCATGATCATTGACTCTGCTTTGAAGAAATTTTATAATTCTGATGATACAAGCAATTTAAAGGAATATTTCGGTATGTATGCTGTGTCATTTATTAGCTTGAATTAATTTTGGGATTTCCTGGTTACTACAATATACTTTCTGCTGAAACTACTTTCTTTGCTGCTGATTATTTTCACATTTCCTTTGTCATCTCTTCCACTCCTACAAAAAGAAGATGTATGTGCTCTGTGCTTCTTGACATAGATATCTGTTCTATCTCCTGTTTCTTCAATAAGAATTTGTTGAAGTTGTGAAGAGAAGCAGTTTCAGATATCAAAGAAGAATTTATATTTCATTTTCCAAGGTTTGCGTGTCAGTTTGTCCAGATTTCAAATGAAAAATCATGGTGATGATCAGAGTGTACAATTCTTAAATGATATATACTAAAAAAATTTCCCTCCTTTTTCTTTTTCTCTCTTTTATGTAGTCTCTGGTAATTGCATATGTAATTAATTCAGCTATTTGCTAAAACTACAGCAGTGATTCTCCTCTTTTATTAATGTCTTTCCTACAGGATGATTGGTCTACCAACATCTCATGCATCATGGGAAAATTGTGCATCAAATCACACAATTTGTCCAC
Source organism: Paratinospora sagittata (assembly GCA_035771175.1). NCBI lineage: Eukaryota > Viridiplantae > Streptophyta > Magnoliopsida > Ranunculales > Menispermaceae > Paratinospora > Paratinospora sagittata. The sequence continues at coordinate 29,574,438 of CM069610.1, forward strand.
CTCCCTAAGTGTATATATATTTTTGCTTCTTTTTATTCTATTCGTTAGATATACTTTATTGCGCCTTTATCTATAACTTGTTGGCAACTTTCACATGTGAGACATTAATCTTGGCATATATTCAAAGGATTAAACGTACATTGCACTGTATAGAATTTGATATATACTTACCTGAAAGTTCTAAGAATAAGGAAATGGATTTAGAAAAATGAAATGTTGGGCATGACAAATATGAGAGACTAGAAATGCTTGCCATGTTCAGGCATGCGCTATATGTTCATATATTTATTTATATATGTCATCCTAGCTACAATGCATGCTTTTATTTGATGATTAGTGCATATATAATAAGGTATATAGGAGCAAATGAGAATATTGCAAATTAACCTGTTGCACAGGCTCTTGTTTTTTTCTTAAGAGGCATATATATATAGTCTTTCTTAACACATGGTAGTGTTGTTGAATTGGGATAGCTACGTACAGATGATCAATTGATTCATCTTAATTTGCAGGTATGCTTCATAAACTAGTGTCAAATTGCCTTGTAAATATGCATACAGGAATGCCACGCCGGAAGCACTCTAACATGCATTCTAATACTTTAGGAAATGTTGATTAACATATCAATATCTGTAAACATCTACTACCTGACATTCCTACCAATATTAACAAATAAAATCTTGCCTAATTCCATAAAGCACCCTAAAGTTGCTAGATACCACAAAAGTACGGAGCTGAAAATCCTGAACTCAGAAGTCAGCAAGCTGAGTGTTACTTGCGTTTGTGATTGTTTTAGGGAACTGACTAAAGTTAACTGCTTGTGTGTCACGGATGATTATTTCAATTAAAGGATGACAGTTGTAGTCAAACGAATAGCGCAGAGTGGAGTTGTGACGCCACAAAAATTATTTCATCTAGCTCATTGCCCAAATGCATTTTGTCCAAACTCTATATGTTTGCCTTGATATGTTTGGTGTTTGTTTGATAGTTGTTTAATATTTGTATATTTGATACTTGATAATGTATATAAATGTGTGCATTATAAATTATATATGGGTCATGTTCCATTTCTCTTCTCTAACACATGTCAAGTTGGTGCATGGGAGTAGACAAGTGTCCCATGCCCCATTTCTCTTTTCCAACATATGTCAAGTTGGTGTATGAGAGTGGACACGTGTCCCATGCCCCATTTCTCTTCTCCAACACATGTCAAGTTGGTGCATGAGAGTGGACAAGTGTCTCATGCCCCACTTCTCTTCTCCAAGGAAGTCCTTGAGAGTGAGATGAGTGGAGGGAAAGGAAAAAAGAAGAGAAAGAAATAAGAAGTTGCTTTGAGGGAAGTCTAAACAATATTTTCATCAAAGAGCTGGATCTTGGTGATATATGGTCGGATTGAGCTCAAACTTTGTCAGCCAGTTTGTATTTTATGGTTCTTCATTCTGGTCGGTGAAGATCTTAATTAAAGTTTTCTTCTGAGAGGTATAACCTCCCAAACAAAGCTAGTTAGAAAGTCTGAATTTCTCGCGCAGTTTAGATCAAACTGATAGATCTCCTAAACCGACCGTTGGATGTATATGATATTTAATAGGATGGTTCACAACTAATATTTCGGCATTATGAACGGTTGAGATGTTTATCGGTCAAGTATTTTGTGTGATATAGTTATCTGAGTTCAAGTATTTATAGCAGGAAAGGAGTAATTATTTGATTAGATACTTGTTCATCAAAGAAGCCGATCTCTTTGGTCCACCGATGGATTGAGCTGAGTTTTTGACAGAAGTTTTGCTTCTTAACATCCTTCAATATGTACAGTTGACTTTGTGATTAAATATTTCTTTTGGCAGCTTGATACATCTAAACAAAATATTTAATGGAAAATTGGTAGGGTTGCTTGTATTAGACCTAAATTTAGAATATGAACTTAGACCTTTCCAAATAGCTTGTATGTTAACTATGTTGACCTAGTTTCCATTGTTGATGAACCCATGATGCAAAATCAGTGATATACATGGCTGAACATGGTGACCTAGTGTAAATCGACAATATGGCCTAAGTATGAAAATTTTCATATTTTAGGGCTTTTGATGCTTTTGGCCTAGAATCATTGAATTGATGCAATTTATGTCTAATTAAGCATGATTAGGGTTGATTATGCTACTAATTAGGTGGTTGTGACCATATCATGGGTTAGGCCTACTTGTGATCAAATGGCCCAATTTGGGCATGTTTATGCCTAAGGAATTGAAAATCAGTATTTTTGATGAATTGTTTGGTTTATGAATGAAAATTATGCATTAGAGGCCTAAGTCAGGTGATTTGAGTTGAATGATGGGATTAGATGGGATTTAGGCCTATTGTCTATATGTGGGCTGATTTAAGGTTGATGTGTAATGTCTATGTGATTGAGCATAGGAATTGATGTATGGTTGGATATTGATGAATGTTTCAGGACCTTGATTGGGTTGATTCGATTTGGTGTCCGTGTATGGTTAGATACTCTCGCGAGGCTTGATTGTGAGTAGACTTTATTTATGATTATATCTTTTATATCATCATATCACTTATATATATGTTGAAAGCATGAATGTGTTCTAATGTTTTGCATGATGCATTAATTTGAGAAAACCTTATGACTTTGGTTGGGCTCATCTATCTGGCTAATAGGGAGACTTAACCTTGTCATAGGAGAGTTTTAGAAAGGAAATATTTGGGGATGAGAACGGTACAGTTAAATAGACGTGCACTAGTAACCCCAATGCATGTGGAATGTGGATCCAAATTGATACGCTTTTACTTGCATCGAGGTTATTATAAATGCTTGATATCTATATGTTATGAGCTTTTAATCATACTACACATTGACATGCATACATGATATTTATTAATGAGTATTGATAGCATATTTGAATTCTATTCACTAGGCGTCGTTGGCTCACCCTCATTTTCCTCTTTCAAGTCATTTTGTCCCAAATAAGGGCAAAGGAGTAGTCATATCTTGAGGGCCTTGCCGGCGAGAGAATCCAAGGCCTCATGTGAGTTGAGAGACATTTTTATTGAACTGTGTTTTAAATTATGATGTATTATATTTTGAACTATGTAATTATAACACTTATCACATTGTAGTATGGGCGAGTTGGGACTTGTTAGATAGACCATGTGGGCATATGACAATTTTTTTTTGTACCCATAGTTTTGGACTTTATGTGTATGTCCATCTTGATGGACTGTAGGGATTATGGTTTTATTTATGTTTCATTTTTATGGATTATCTCTTGTCTTGGATGATTAATACGGTTGATAGTTTTGTTCAGTACCTTTTTATATTATGTCGTTGTTTGGGATAAGGCTCGTAGGGTATCAACCACCTCACGGGGGTTGAGGAGTGGTTGAAGATGCCTACGCCGGGCGTCCTACCCCGACATTCCGCACGCCATTCATTGCATGGTTGGTGGTCCGGGGTCGCCACAGATTGGTTCCTGGTTAGTCACTAGAATAGAACAAGTATTGCTCGATCTGTCAAGGTTGTTCTCAAGCTTGTAAAATTGAAAAGGTGTAACGGTTTGATCTTCACCCGTAAGAAGATTCATTAGTGGAGTTTGGACAAAATCCTAACTGAGGAGGTTAGGTAGTGGATGTAGGCACAACCGAACCACTATAAATCTTGTGTGCATTGTTATTTAGTTGCCTTCATTATTGTTACTGTGTTATCTCTGTCAAATCTTGCTAAACCTATAAATCTATTTTTACTGTTTCTTCTTGTGGAAATATCTAGATTGACTACAGAAATGATATAATAGCGTTTTCAATTGCTTATGAGTCCTGAATTGGGTTGAAATTTAAATTCATGAAATGTGTATGATATTTTTTAGGTTACTAAAGCAAGAATTAGTGATGAATGAACAAGATTTGGATCAAGTGAAGAGCATTGAATAAATAATACTAGTGAGTATGATTACGTACGATATAGATTAGATTTTTAAATGAATTGAAAATTATTTATTGGTGATTGAAAGTGAGCTGAAAAATTAAAAAGAATTGAAATTGAGTATTTACGCGTGAAATAGATATGAATAAATGAAATTGAATTATAGAATAATTATAACAGGTTGAGTTAGTTGGATTTCAATTGAAACTGGACTCGAAAACAGTGGTGATTGTATTTAAATTGGAAAGTCTTGTACTGTGATTATATTTCTTGATTATAGTTCTTGTATGACATTGTATTATATAAAATGTTTAACTGTAAGCATGTCATATACGTAAATGCATTGTATTTTATTGATCATTCAAAATGATTTTGGTATTTAGAGCATGTGAGACTTGCGAAGGCATGTCGCATATGATGTCATTTCGTTAGGAATTAGCCTCGAATGAGTGTTTTGCGTAACCTTATTGCCTGTAGGACTATCTTATCAAGAATTGGAAATCCTTAAAATGACTATGAATTGAGTAATGTGAGGTTCGAGCGTAAGCTCCTTATCGGTGTATAATAAGGAGTTCGTACCCGCTTCATTACGAGAAGGAGAGAAATTGTGGTATTAGTTAAAAATGAGCATTGTTTTCCTGAAAAATCAGGAAATTTATGTTGTTGACATGTATGATATATTCGTTGAATAATGCATGTATTTAATAATTGTTTTAAATGATTTTAAATGTCATGTTCCCTAAATGCATATGATTGTCATATTAAGATATATATTCACTGAGTTGTTGTTTGCTCACTTTATTTCTTTCAATATTTCAGGTACAGAATCAAAGGGAAAAGGAAAAGCACGAGAGTAGATACGTGATCTACATTCCTACCTTGTTCATGTACGTAGATGTGAAGGAAATAGATTATATTTTTTTTATTTTTATGTGTATATATATTACATCTTACATATATATATATATATATATATATATATATATATATATATATATATATATATATATATATATATATATATATATATATTATCACATAGATGGGCTGTATGGTAATATGAATTTTGGTTTGATATTTTGGATTATGAAATGCTTAATGATGATGTATATGATTATATGAGCATGGTGGATGAAATGGCTTGAGAAATGAATGGTATTTGAATATTTTGGGTTATGACATGCTTGTGATATTGGGAGGATTATTTATTGTGGAATGAATGGCATGAATGGATATTGTGGATGAGTATATATATGATTTAATTTGTGCTATATCAGAAAAATTATAAAATGTCTAATATATGGGGATATGTTGTCAACAATTTTGAAAATTTTAGGAATTATTATGAATGTATGTTGAGGCTGATAGTGTATTATATACTGTACTAAAAAATATACAGTATATAGTATCATGTGAGGGTCATGATGTCAGCCTACCTCAGGGGCGCAGTAACAGATTTAACCTAGAAAATAACAAATTATCCAAAAAAAATTTTGAATATTAAAAAAAAAAATCCTAATAATGGTGAAATAGTGTACTTACAACGATTATGACGTATAAGGCACTCGAAACCGTCTAAAAAATGCAATGACGTTACTGGGGCGTTCTTGGGTGTTGGAGAGAAGAAGAGGGTGCGTTGGGTGTAGGGTGAAAATAGAGTATTAAATTTTTTTTATAAAGGTTAGTTTAGTAATTTTGAGTGAGAATATTTTAAGGATTACAAAAAAAAAAAAAAAAAAAGTAGGCGGGAGTGTAAATAGTCTAGGTGCTCTCCTAAGGGTTATAGGCAAAGAATTAAATGAAATATATTAATAAGAAGAGACATGACATGTCGATGTGACATTTAACAATTTTTCATTTAATTCACTATGAAACTCAGTTGCTTAAGCATAAGTTGAAAGAAGGTAAAATAGTATATAACCTATTCGTTGTCACATCACATGTCATCTTCTTAATATTGATTATGATTTTATTTAATGAGTCAACTTATAGTCAGTCCATCAACATTTACTTGTGAAACAATCATAATCAATACCAATTGATTAAACCTTCTCATTAATTTTTTTTTTTCTTTTTGTCAAAATACAACTTAGCAAATATAAATACCATATAATATCAGAATAAACCTGAACAATAAAAATCAAAACTCACAACTAAATTATATTTACTCTCCTTTTAAGTGAGTCGAACCACCCTTCATAAGGATGGAAGGCATGGTACCCACCACAAGCGCTTGAAGCTGGTGGGTAACCTCTCATTTGCTTTTGATCACTCAATTGATTTAATTTTTCTTTTTTTTTATGACGCAATATTTAATCTTCTTTTTTTAATCAATCAGAGGATGTCAATCAACTTTATTAATAATACTTCAATTCATTTGAGATTTGTATCAATCTTTTTGCTTGATATGAACCTTTTGCCAACTCCAACACTCAATATTTAAAATTCGTTGTCTTTGCATTGATATTGTCTACTTGGACGTAACAATAACTAACCAATTAAACATGAATGCTAAAGCCAATTGCTTAGTAAGTCAAATATGAGCAAATTAGGGTTCAGTTCCCAGTCAAGCTTGATTAAGATATTTATATATGAGCCATTATCTAATACATTTCCATGTTATAGAAATATATTTCTACATTATATAGATAAAGTCATTTTAACGTTTCACATGAAGTCCTTTTTTTTTTGTAATTTTAAAATTATCCTTTAAAATTTTATTTTATAAAATAATAAGATTAACTTATTTTTTTTACGTTTTTTAAGTTCTGACTTTTTGTCTTGACCTTGTTTATATTTTTAGTTATTTGGTATGACTATACTCTTTTATTTAATTATCATGTAAAATGCACATGAATAAGCACTAGTTATTTTGGGATTAAGTGGTGACAACCCACCACAAATGCCCAAAAAATGCCATAGACGTTGATGCCAACACTTTGATTGTTAAGAGCGAAACTCCAACTTACGTTCAGTTATGAGATTATGTTCCGAACAACCACTCGCCCAATCTAATGTTGGTGAATAAACACTAATCATGAATAATAAATTTTTGGGCTTGAGTTGATAGGTTTAATTTAATAAATTATTTTAATTTTTAATTATCTATAATGGCTTTTAAGCAAACTAGTGTGCTTTATTTATACTAATTGCAAGAAAATTAAAAAAATTAGTGAATAATTTTATAGTATTTTGGAGATAAATTATGTTTTAAGGAAAAACATATATATACACTTTTAGTAATGGGAAAGGAAATGTTAAATATGTCCATCTCAGATGAAAATAGGGCAAGGGTTGCGATCATGACAAAGTTGGTCGCACAAAATAGGACGATTTAGCTAATTAAGCTTTTCTTCTTTCCCTCCCAAAAGAACAAGCTATAAAAGAAAATTATATATATAAAGGAAGACACTACCCCAAGGACAAAGGAAAAGAAGAATTTCAAGAAACTTCCAGCACTGCTCAGCATGTTTGTTTGACATCCTATTCATGTTAAAAAGACCAAGGGATGTTTTCATACATGCCTTGCAATATCTTAAACTACACAAACAAGCCTAATTCACTGAAATTAACATGAAGGGGGTGCTTTCCACGATGGCCTTCCCACCTTGTTCGGAAAAAGTGAGGAAATAACAAACTCTAAACTAAATACCAAGTAGCAGTTTACCCATAAGGGTAATGGCTCAATTGTAGGAAAAGGAGGGGAAGCAAATTCCTATCCGGATGGGTGCAACTTCGAATCCCCCTAACTCATCAATTCTGAAATTTAGTATCAGGTGGCGTGGTGGGTCCTCTTACCTTGGGTCTCCAAGTCCGTGGCCCGTGGCCTTGTGGGTGGGTGGCGGCCCCGTAAATTAGTCGGAATGCTGAATCTATAGTTACAAAAACAAAATACCAACTAGCAGTTTATCCACCGCCGAACATAGACTCATTTTGACAATGCCATGGTCAAGTAAGAAGGAAGACCCATTCACCTCAAAAGAAAAATATCATGTATGTATGTATGTATAACACCGGCCATATATATATATATATATATATAACTAAATTCTCCAGCAGCTGAATTTTTTTGCCAACAACAGGAAGGAGAATAAATAATACTCAGTTGATTTTTTTACACAAGAAAGATTATTTTTCTTTCAAAAATATCAGCAAAATTCGCTGTCCACCGGAGCCAAGCCCATAGGCATGATAAAACGAAAAATTCAGAATGTTAGTTGTAAAAAGATCATGAAAGGAATAGCTAAATAATTTTCCAAGAAGAAAAGGAGTAAGATCAGGTAACAAACCATTATCAGATCCCAACCGCAACATCTAGATGGTCCCATGCATCTTTATATGTCTTGGTCAGGCAAATTATCAATCACCAATTAACTCCTACTTTAAATGACAAACTTTCATTCAAAAACAGAAGGCAAATATGATTGTAACAATCCCAATTCAAATGTATGAATCATACAGTTCAAGATTCTGTTCAAGAAAAAACAATTCAAATCCATAATATGAATTCCAATGCTTCAAACTCCCATAGTAATCTAGAAAATGGTTAGAATCACAATTCACATTTCAAGTCTAAATGATTTGCAGGATTTAGATTTCAAGTATCATTTATTTTAGGTTTCTAATGTCAATCTGAAACTTCACCTATGCCAAGCTTATCTGCATTTGACTATTAGGCCAACATTCTTTGTGCCTTATGGAATAGAATGTTTGGCAATAAAGAAACAAGATAATAATTTAAGTTTAGCAAAGCATGAGTATTAAGATGTATATGCGGTAAACTATTGAATGATTGAATTAAATGAACACATTTGAAAAAATATGAGAGCACCAAATTGTTTATGCGGTTGTAACAACTAAAAATGTCTGATAATTGCAATAGAAACATCTTAATAACCATATATAATAATAAATGAGATATTTAAAATTACATAAATTATAGAGGGAACAAATTGACGAGTCATATAATGAAATTGTGAAAGAGAGTAAAAGAAAAATCGAGGAAGGGTTGAAACCTTAGTTTGGAACAATCAATTTGAATTTATGATTTAGAAGATCAATCATGGAAGCTATATATATATTAAGGATATTGATGGAGAGGTATAAGGAGAAGAAGAAATAACTTCACATTGTCTTTATTGATTTAGAGAAAGTCTACGATAAAGTATCCAAAAAAGTAATATAGTAGATTTTAGGGAAAAAAAAAAAAACAAGTTATCAATAGACACACTAGCCTAATAAAAGATATGTATGATGGAGCAATAACCATTGCCAAAAGCAATGGTAGAAGAAACTAGTGGGTTCTCAATTCTTGTAGGTTTACACCAAGGATCTACCTAAAATCAAATTTTCACGTTAATTATGGTTGAATTGACTAAACATATTCAAAAAGATATTTCATGGTGTATGTTATTTACTAATGATATAGTGCTAATTCACAAAACTAAATTCAAAGAAAAATGCTAAACTAAAAGTTTGGAAAGCCTCTAGAATATGAAGGGTTCAAGATTACTAGGACGAAGACTAAATACATTAAATGTAATTTTAATGGAAGCGGAGATACAAATAGATGAGGATGTGAACCATAGAGTTAAGGTAATAGAAAAGAAGATGAAATCCTTTTTCTGGAAGGGGAAGAATGGGAAGCGACCAAGGAGTCTAGTGAAGTGGGAGACTGTGCAGAAATCAGTAGAGGAAGGTGGACTTGGGATAGGCAATATATTAGCACGGAACAAGGCTTTGTGTAGGAAGTGGATACGGAGACTTTTACTTGACCAAATAACCCCCTCCTTATGATTACTTCTATAGTCTTCTATTGCTTCATTGGCCACTAGACTGCATCAAGGATTTGTCTTCCTTGGATGAAATCCATTTGAGAGACAAAAACAGCATGGTGCAGGATGTTCCTCAATCTCATGGTCAAGATTTTAGCAATAACATTTACAAGATCGTGGTGACACTTATGAGTCTAAAATCAGTCACCTTCCTCAAGTTAATATTTCTTAAGGACATTCCTCAAGTTTGTTTTTCTAAGGATGAAACAAATGTCGGTCTCGTTCGGATGGATAGTTGGAAAAAGGCTTTGTTGAGTTGAGTGTCAGAACTATTTTGGTGCATGATATGATTTGATCTGTGGACATAGATTAACAAGAACTATTTCTTTGGTGGTCTATTTCCTATCTACTCTATGGTTCTATAATTTGATTGTGCATTGTAATCAATGATAATGCATTACTGACCTTCAGTTCGTCATGCCCTAAGCCCAAACTCGTAACTTTTTCATACAGGTTTTGAATTTTGGAAGTTTGAAAAATGTATTTGCTCATTATAATTATAGCAATACTGGATGTGAGAAATGGGATCATTTCACTTTCTCTATTTTACTGAAATGTTTTGATAACTTGAAACATAAAATTGGATCAAACTTTCAATGCAATATTCAATTTGAATCCCAAGTCTAGAACTTTACAATCTGATTTATCTGACTGCACAAGCTTTGCTCCATTCCATATGAAAATGCTATAATGCTAAAAATAACGACTCGTGCTCTTTGATAGCATCATTCAACAGATATAAGCTGACGATTTCTAGATATGTTAAATGGAAGCTAGGCAAAAACCATAGCTTCTGAACTCTAACACTGTACACTTGTTGAAAGGAGAAGGTGCCTCACTGTCTAAGTTAAGTGGATGTTCATAAATGTGAAGGGAGCAATTTAGGCACTTGTTTTAAGAGCAATAAAAACATCACCGGGCCTGAAGATGTATAATAAGCATGGTATCAATATGTGGACAAAGATTACCCTTTCAACCTTTCTTTAATAAGAGATTAACTACCTAACCTGGTGTACATGGAAGTAAAGTATATGCATTTGAGTGCCATAAAAACATTTCTAGTTCTATCTTCTATGCGCTAGTTGACTTGCAGGAGCCTGAAAGCAACCAAAAAGGTAATAAAATTATAACCACTGTTCTTTTGGTACTGCAAGCACAGCCTAGCTAAGAAGTTATTGATCATTTATCATATTATCTTATGACCAACACTCAATAACAATGATTTACTGACAAGTTTGTGGCTCCATATTCCCTCAAGACGATATTATCCAGATTTTATAAGTGAAATTGGAGAATGTCATGAGAAAAAGAAGAATATCAAATAAAAGGCAAGAGAGCACATCAAAATTGAAAATAAACAGTTCAAAAGCCAGATACATACCTACAAGATATAATCATAAGTTCATAACCACACGCCTTGTTGCAATGAGCCAAAGCCTTTTGGTGGCCATATCTAGAGACACAAGCAAGTCAATCAGTTAAAAGTTGTATTCCCAATAACACAATCATCAATTTATAATTCTCTGTGCAGATCAATCATAAGATAGCATGGCAACATTTTGCTATAAGTAATTATGAAAAAGTGAACAGAAAAGTTCCCCTCACTAAGAGAAAGGACTCATTTGAACATCATAAATAATGTAGTACCTCAAGTCCTAAGAAATATAAATTTGATATTTTTGACTAATGTCAAAAACGTCAGTTTGCCCACAAGTCTAGAAAATGGGTCAAATAGAATGAAATTGATAACTGAGTGCAAAAATGAGCTCCATGGGTCCAAATTAGCATAAGGACCAAAATTCAAGTTTTTTGTAAAGGTATAAATAACAATTTGAAACAAATTTAGTTTGACCTATAATTTAGTAAATATAAAAAAGGCTCAATGTGCTAGAACTTAATAAATTGAAACTTTGGCTATGTTTTGACTTATAATTTTCATTACTTTCATGTAAATACAAGTGTTAGTGCCTATGCTCATGCAAGGAGGAAGTTTTTGTTTTCAATAGCTTAACGATTTTACAAATGTAATAAGCCAGAGTTGTCTTCTTAGGAGAAGTCCTGGTGTCCTTTTGATATAGGTGTTGAGCTGTATGTTTCAGTAGTGATTAAATTTTAATGTAATTGTACTTGACCTGAACCACTTGCTTACGCTTTTATGAAGTTTATTAGTGTCTCCTTACCCAATTACTTGTGGTATAACTTTTTATAATTCAAGTTTTCAGAATGAGGTAGGCGATGTGTTCTTCCGATACCACCCAAATCCTATGTTATGATGTAGTAGAAGGCAAAGCATACTGAAGGTCAGGGTGTCACAAATAACATAAAACTTAATCAGTACTTCTTTTAACTGCACAAAAAGACATCTTAAAAGTTCAAGAAATCATATGACATACATTTGTCATACAAACAATATAAAGAAAAAACAACTGATAATAATAATAGATTCACTCCACCTAAGTGGTTACCATTGTCAAGCTCGAAACCAAATATCAATGTATATTGTATAATAACAAAGATTCACCCAAAAAGAAAAAGAAAAAAAAAGAGCCTCAAGTAGACAATTCACAAAACCTTGGTCCTTAGACAATAACAGAGAGGGTTAGCATTCTAGAGAAAGAAATAAAATTTTCAGAAAGGAAAACGACCTCTTTAGCGTTCGGAAGCCCTCTCAACATGGAGAACTAAGGCTTTAGCCTCACATGCATCCCCTAAGCTGTAATTCTTGAAACTTATACCTCAATGGACTGAGGTTTAAGCCTCGGCAACTCCAATTGATGCTTATCTCTTATGGCTTATCATAGGTTCATACTACTCAAAGATTTCCAAGTTCTGAGAGGTTCTAATGTTGCCAAACAAACAGCGAATGAAGCAACGATAACAGTAGAGAATGATACACAGGATGAGATTTCATTTTAGAATAGTTAGATGGGCATAGCACTTTTGATCTTTCCAGAAGGTGTAGAGGCACCCAATCAATGACTCTAAAGATTCTAAGAAAAGATTGAAGGATTATAATAGGAATAAAAGGTAGTCTAACAGATGGTGAGCTCTAGGTTTAGGAGACTCCGTTATATAGGCTTAAGGGGCTGAAAGGAAGGCTTTCTAGGATGACTTCAGGGAACTAAGAATTTGTTGAAATTGTTCGTTTGGAAATTCCCAAAAAGCTAATCATAAGTTCTTCTCTCCATTGAAACCATAGGGCCAGTAGTCGTTGACGTTTTCCCAGAATTTTCCGTAGACCTCTCAGAGATAAATAGTTTTTTTTGTGCACTTCCAAATGTGAAGCAAGTCTTCACATTTTATTAGTGAAACTAAATACTTGAAATTCAATAGAAGCTGCAAGGGTAGAAATGACATAGTTTGCTGCTGGGTAAATGCCTTACTGGGGGGGTTGATCTTGAATTAAATTTCAAGAATTTTATTTTATTTTATCCAATTAGTTATATTTAAACAAATGTGAAAACTTGTCAATGCAGTGCTTCTATTTCTCCTCTAAAGTATGTAAAAGAGTAGTAGAAAGAAAGAAAAAAATTAATGAACTTGATACAACTATGAATGCAATGCCTGGAGATATTGATAATGTGAAGAGGCATTATGATTTTGTTGTAGTCTCTACTTCAGTGGCAAAGCCTAACTTAGGTATATTTGTCAACCTATAGGGTCTTAAGTTTTCCATGGAAATCTCACACCATATTTTGGAAATTGAGATTTTTCAGGAGGGGAAATTATCTGAAGCATATTAGCATTCAGAAGAAGAGGAAGAGTTGCACAAAAGAAGCTGCTACGTTTGACGAATAAGCAACGCATATTGGTAGGAGATAAGTAAAAGTGAAGAAATAAGATGGGGAGGTCCAAAACCATAAAAGTAATAGGAGGAAAGGGAATAATAGAGAGAAGAGAAAGAAAAATAATGTTGGCATAATGAACATAAACCAAATTTATCCAAATGCTCCCACAGAAGGGTCTACAATTCCAAAATTCTTTTAAAAATCTATTGAGGAGATAATAATCTTCATCCTTTTTGTTGTTTATACTAATGTTTTCATTTACAATGATCTCAATTGTAAAAGATCAGGACATGATCTTCAATATATTTGGGACAATCTCAAAAAACCTACCAAACACAGCCATTTAATTTTTATGCCAATAAACAAGATTTCCATCCACAATCCCAAATCAAATAAACTATTGGAAAAATTCATAGACAATGAGGATTAGTGGCTCCTCCGTCATTTAAACAAAACAAACAACATTCAACACAATTGGGGAAAAAGAAAAGAAAAGAAAAACTCACTCTACAAAGCACTTTGCCTTGAAGAAGACCATAAGGAACGGGACCGAAATGGCGTGAATCTTTGGAAGCATAAATATTGTCCCCTTGGATCCAAACATGCCCCTTTGGCACCTAATAACACAATTCAATGAAACTAACAATTTCAAAGATTAAAAAATAAAAAATAAACGAAGAAGAAAGAATGTTGTGTTCTGTTGTGTTGTAAAGAGTGGAGTGGATACGTGTACAGTAGCACATCTTTCGGAGCGCGAAGGGTCGACGAGGAACGTGACACGATCGCCGTCCATACCCATAATCCTCTTCATCACAATCTTCTTAGGGTTATCAGGGGCTCGTACCAGCACAACGTCGCCGTGAGCCACCGATCCCAACCGAGTCGATACGCGTTCCACGAGGACCACGTCGCCCTTGGGATTCAGAGTTGGGAACATGCTGGGACCGTAGACCTACGGTGATGGTGGTGAGGTTAGGGCATTTCGGAATCGAAAGCATTGTATTGTAACAAAGAGAGAGAGGGAGAGAGAGAGAGAGAGAGAGAGGAGAGATTAGTGAATAGTTACGAGAACAGAAGAGCAGAAGTAGGTGTCGATGACGTGAAGAACGCAGAGGAATTTGACCATTATCAGCGTACGATCCCATGCTTCCTTCGCTATGCTCTTCCACTGCCCACCTCCTACAGCTCTCACTCCCATTTGTTTTTCCTTTTTCCCACCACCACCACCACAAATACAATTAGGTTCGTTATCAAAAAAAATGAAACAACGCAATCAGTTAAATTCTCCACCCGCCTCAGTTTCAGTTTCAGTTTCAGCTTCAGCGTCAAGGGTTGGGCTCATGCTCATGAGACACGGCACGTTAAACTCTCTCCCTCTCCCTCTCCCTCTCTACTTTCACAATACCAAACTTCAAGTTCAAATTTCCCTACTTGCCTCAAAAGAATAAGGGAGCAAGGAGTGAGTGATAATATACCCTTATTAACGATTAGTTAGTGTACACGGTTTTTAATATTTTTTCAACACCCATTTTGTCTTAATAAGTGATTTGAACACATTTAAGGTCCTATATAGCACACCTATATATTTAGTTTGTGCGATGAACTTCTATTTGCATTGTAGATGTTTAAGCTCTAAAGGGAATAAAAAAAAAAACACATGATTCACAAGACATGAATATGAGTCTCATTGCCATGTAAGATGGACACATGGATTATATATAGGGACACTTGCACACTCATGGAAAACACCACTCTCTCCCCTTATTGCGGCTTGCCTATGAGAATTAGTCAATACAAGTTACCAAAAACAAAGCAAAAATAAAAATATTTATCTAAAAAAATTAGTTTTTGTATTATTCTCTACTCTCTTTAGAGGTTGCAAGTAAATAACAAACATTGTCTAAGCTTGGTTGTGGCTTTGGGTCTAGCTTACCCTTTATTCTGGGGTTATCCTCTGTCATCTAGTTTTCTTTAAACTATGAGTCTTGGAGTGATTTATCTAATATATAGTTGCCATCTAATTTAAATATTATAGAATAGCAAAAACAAAAATCCAAATTTTTTCTTTTTATTTTTTTAATTAATGTAAAGGAACAAAGACAAAGACCTTGAGATGCCCAGTTAAGAAAAGTAGCCAATTAAGAATATATTGTAATGATAGGATATATGAATAAAAATAATTAAAAAATATATAATTACTAGTATTTTAAGAGTTGACTTATCTCTAAATTGAGCGCAAAAAAAAATTTATATATCAAATCCCATATAGTTGGAGATTCCGCACGGTCAAAAATTTATACAGACACAAAGGAGTTTGATAGGAAAGTCGTTTCGATCCAATCCATTCTTGGGGTCAGATAAAGACATTGAATATGTTAGTGACTTAGCATGACGAAGCACTCTCTCAGGGCATAAAATGTTTCATTTTTTGGTTAGAATCTCAACAATAATCTCTTTAGAAACATTTACAATTGAAGCAATTCTTTTTTTTTCTTTTCTTTCTTTTTTTTTGTATGTATTAAGCATGTTACATGTAATGATAAAATATGTTAATTTATACAATTTTTTTGACATGTGATCACATTCTTCTAAAATTCTCATTATTTAAAAACCTTAAAGATAAATTAAAATGATGAAACTATAATCTAAACAAGTTGGATTAAGCATTAAAACTGTGTTTTTGGACAAATTGCACATAGTAGTTAGCATATGTAATTATCATTACTTGTTAATTAACAAAATAATTTTTTATTTAACTTAAACCTTTTTATTGATATTATAATAATTATTATTTTTAAGAGATAAATTTAAATGAAAAATACGTATACCTTTTTTTTACCCTTTTTATTATAATAATAAGAATAAATTGATTACAATGGTTTAAACACAAGCAAGGAAAACATTTAGATATACAAGTTTAAAAAGAAGGTGATAGATTAACAATCCAAGATAATGAGGTAGAAAAAGACCTCACATAGCATAAATAGATATAATTAAAAAATATAATTACTTGTAATTTAAATGACTGTAAATATCAACCTAGCCCTTGACGCAAAGCAAAGGGAACATATTTATGTAGGTTTTTTTTTTTTTTTTCCACGTGGTGTCCCTGCTGTTCGGATGAAACTAATCTGCATTCAAACACTATAAGAGCATCGTGCGACTCTCCCTAAGTGAATTCAACTAAGATGGACACAAATTTCAATCTTGAAGCTTTCACCCACAACTTAACACAGACAACCCCCACGGGTAACCCCACAGGTGACACCGCAAATTTATGTAGCTTACTTCATTTACTTGAAAAGATGCTTTAGCTCAATCCAGTATGTTGTAAATATGTCAATGTACATTTGAAAAGAAAGACAAGACCCAACTAGATTAATTATGTATAATATTAATATGGTTCTAGAAACAAGCCAAATGCGTTAGGATTAAATTAAAAATCTTCCAAACCAATTAGGTATAAACTAAACAGAATACAGAGTATAACATATTAATCAATGGCAAGAGGCACTTATCAATTTCTGGTTTGCCATCAACAAAACAACAAATGTATCAATTTGTTTAAATACTAATAGCACCTATAATCAAATAATCCTCTTGCATTTTCACTTGCAGAACTAGTAACATGTATATTCACTTGTATAAACGCCCAACACTTGCAATTTTTTATTTTATTTTTTTTATAAAAAGGAGAAAAAAACAAAAAAGAAAGAACAAAAGGGTTGGAACTTATGTTGCAAGCTGAAAAGAGCTAGTAGGCATAAATAAAGAGGGACGAGGATCATGGTTCATATCCTGGCTTATGTTTCTATGGTGATTCAACAGGTGATGAGATGATGCACATTTGCTGATATAAAGTGCTGGTTTTGCTCTTCTGATCTTGGAAAAAAAGAATGCCTCTAGTGTTGTAACAACAACTTACAGAGCAATTTCCCACCATAGCGGATGCACTTGCTTTATTTCTCATCACCAACTTGCCAATTGCTTCTGGATTTTGGCATTTTGAGATGACTTGCCACCCTTGTCCTTGTAGAAGTTTCTGGAGGCAAAGGACCTCCGTCTATCATGAGCTGCCGCCATTGCCTGCCGTCTTTGCTTGTTCAAGCGCTTCATTAGTTCAGGGTCATCTTTGCCTGTAATCAGACTATCCTCCTCCCCATCTTCCTCCTGAACAAAGCAATTGCAGGAATTTAGACATTGATAGTAATACATATATAATTGACATGAAAGTAACAGAACCAGCAACATTTTTTTTCTCTTTTTTTTGTTAATCGGTTCTTGGTAAATTGGATAGAATGAATAAGGATGGATGCTGAAGAAAACCACCAAAATATTGTTTTGTCATATGAATTCTGACATTCTCATACAAGTATATGAAAAATAAACTGCTGCTTGCAAAAGATCATTTAAAAGTGATTGGACAATTTCTGCATAATACCATCTTACACATATTTATTCAAACCAAGGAAAAGAAGGTGATAGGGGGGAGTTATCGATGTCTATATTCAAGGCACATAATTATGTCCTCCTAGCAAAATGATTAAGGGTGTATCAACAACCTCCTACTCTTATGACTCAATGGTTCATCTATCATTTTTCTTAACACAGATCTGATATTATAAAAGGAACCTTGTCTAAGTTAGGGTCTGTTCAGAATCAATTCATGGGATTTTTAGACTTTTTTTTATCCAAATCAAGATCTACCTATGATGATACTTAGAACAACTTGTGCCTAGAGAAACTTTACATAAAGGTATTAAAGGATACAGCAAATATAATGGCCAAACTAGGTTTGGTAAGAAACTAAAGAGATTATGTCATAGAGAATAAAACAGTGGTAGAATGGCAGCGTCATTGTGTGGTGAGGATGGGGGAAAGTAGTGGTGACTGAAAGTAGCATATTATCCCATGTAGTAGTAGGTTGTTGATGGTTGTTGATGGTTTTTCACGTAAATATGAATCTTTACTTGTAAGGCCTGCACAAACTTTCTTGTCTTAAGACTTGCTAAATCACTTAAGACAACCCAAAACCAAAAGTCTCATGCCTTCCCAACTCAACTCTATTGTAGATTAGCAATTTTCTTCTTGGTTGGTTTTTGAGTGTGCTTATAGCAAATTTTCCCTGAGTCATGATAAATAAAAAGCATGTTAAAGAAGATGATGAGTCCTATTTAACATGCTGAGTCTTATTTATCATCACTCAATATTATTTAATATGCTGGGACTTGTAAAGAAGACTCAGCATGTTAAAGAAGATGATTTCTGGCGAAAAAAGGAAGACGATATCCAAAAATCTCCCACTTCCAGAAAATAAAATGATGTTAATTATTAAGATTAGGCACATGCTATTATTTTTTATTTTTTTTGAGAACATCGGAAATTGAAATAATTACTAAGAGCCCCAGACCGAAGGGCTACACAATAGAGAGATTGGATGTGTGAGGATTGTGTATGGAATGACAGTGGCATATTAGAAGTCCTAGATTGCCATTATGATCGTGTTATATGATTCTTCTACAAAGATCTGTAATTCTCTTGCACAGTTTTTCTATCAACAATTTCACATCTCTCAGGTTTTTGATTTATAGTTCAGAGCACCTTAAAACTTTGTGGGATTAGTTGCTCTAGGAACAAATCTGAAAAACAAAAGGCTCGTCAGGAGGATTTTTATGATTGCTTGCATCATCTGGATTAGATTCCAAACTTCATGGGTTTAACTACCAGATTACCATCTGTCGTTACAGCTAACTTGTGGCGACTGAAATCCAACCTTATGCCATAATGCCCCACTTAAACTTCATCATCAAACTCGCTGGGCTTACTTTCTACTAATGGTAATCATGGTAGTTCTCAAGGTGATTCTTGTGATGGTCGTGGCAGGTATGACTCTCAAGGAGAATTTCCTGGTGTTGGTCATACCAGCTGAGGTTGTGGCAATAGAAAATTCGACCAGTGTGGCCATAATACCAATGATTATTATTGGATAAACTTCGCAAAATCAATCTTCATACACCATGTGACTGATGTTGCTACAACATCCTCTTCCACTCCTTTTGCCTCAGAATTTGGGGCTTCCAAGTTCGTTTCTCAACAAGACCTCACTAACCAACTTGAGAAGTTTGCCCATCCTAATGTGCTCCTCTTCAATCATGTTATGCTATATTGCTACTCTAGCTACTATTGGAAACATTACATGTGCTGCTCAGTCATCTCCATCTTGGGTCATTGATTACAAATCAAGTTCACATGTGTCTACTACTATATTTTTTTTTTTGAGATGACATTTTGAACATAACATTGTTTAGCGAATGGTTCTTCTAATCCTAATCTATGGATAGGTATGGGCAAAGAAATCTTATCGTTTAAAAGCAGGCCAAGTACTGACACATGGTGAGTTTGTGAAAATTAGGTGTTGTTCATACCCATTTTCGTTGACATCCACTCTTTTGCCACCCCCAAGGCCCAGGTGATAGACCTAAGGAACCATTAAAAGTTTCTGAACTAAAAGGCTTGCATACACTTGTCAACTAAACTCAACAAAGCCTTTTTTGAAACTTCCTGGGTTGGCTATAAATACATTTTGCTTCCTCCACTCCGCTCTATCTACAACTAACTCAAAAAATGTTATATCTTTCTTAATCATCAGTATCCATGTTATTTCAAGTCTTTACCTGCCTCTATGACCACTGCAAGTTGTCAAAAGGTCACTCTTTCTAGTTGGCACATTTAATAGTCTTCCTTACATATGTTCATAATGTTCATAGCATCTTAATCAATTCTCTCTCGTTTTAATTTCAATTAGGCCTACTCATACTATTTCGCAAATTTTTCATATTTTATCACATTCATCTATCATTAGCATTTTCGCTAAACTTCATTTCTTAACATGTTTTTTATTGTCCAACACTCTATTCCACAAACCATGCCTTCCTACAGTGGTCATATAAAATTGCACTTCTGTTGGAATGTCAATTATGTAATACTTTAGAAGTACTCCTCCACTTAGTTCACACAACTTTAATTCTATGGTTCACATCATAAAATATTTCTCTTCCTAATGAAAAATTAAGCCTAGCAAAACCTCAATTACCAATACAACTACATCTTTCCTAATCTTAAAGAGAATAAAAAAAATAAAACAAAAATCAAAAACAAAAGAAAGATATGAAGCTAAATGCTTAGGCACCAAGCATTCAAAGCTACAATTTTCCAAAAACTCACATTTTTTCTACACCATTCAACAAAACATAAGACAAAGGAAAAGCAATTGCTTTATCCATCTTTTATTTATGAAATAAGCAAGTCACTTCAAACAATCAAACTATTGGTAATGAGACAAATATTTCGCAAACCAACCTACACAAATAACCATCAAAGTTGCACCAAGGCCCCACAATAAATTAACTAGATCATGCCAAACGTTCAAACTATGAAAGATAATTGCCTTGAAAGCATACCTTCTCATCAGCTTCGTTTATGTCGAGTCCATTGCTTTGAACTGTTCTGTGTGAACTCTCCTCCTCTTCTTGAGAACCAACAGCTTGCTCTTTCTAAGATAAGGAAGGGTTGTAAACAGAGTATTATTGATCTCTCTGACAAATGAAAAACAAGAGAGAGAGAGAGAGAGAGAGAGAGAGAGAGAGAGAGGGCGGGGGGAACATGTATACAACATTCTTGAACTAAAACTACATGGGGTATAATTGATCTTAAAGACTAGATACAGTAGATTTTGAATTGTATAAATGAACAAGAGAAAAATACCCACATACAAAATCACAAAATCATAATAGTAAGGGAAACAATTGATGTTTATGAAATACATATAGGATTAACATGTTATTACCAGATAAAGCATCCTTAAACCCAAAATATAAGCCATGAATGATGTTGATAAATGGTAAATAACTCAATTTTATGTAGCTTGGTTAACTCTGGTTTAAAACATAGTACTAATTTTTCAGCTTTACTAACTTCAATAAAAGCTTATTCAAAAAGCTCAATTAAAAATATATTGTTTGTAATCCACAGTCCAACCTCGTATTGTAGTTCAATTTTAGAGGTAAATTGTTTGATATATAATATCCCTACTTCTTATTATAAGGGCACTTGATTTCCTTTATGAAAATGCTTTTACTTGTTTATATAAAGTTTATATACTAAATATTAATAACTAAAATTCAACCTGAAAAATTACTCATTTTAATAATATCCATTGAATAATTAATTTTACTTAAATATTACAATTTTTTTTATTAGTAATAACATTATACTTTTCATTCCATAAACACAAAAAAAAAATGAAAATATATTTATAGATATTTACTTGTTTATACAAAATTTATATACTAAATATTAACAATTAAAATTCAGCCTGAAAAATAATTATTTTATATATAATCTACATTGAATGATTAAATTTTCCTAAATATTAAAAAAATTATTCTTCATTAGTAATAACATTATACTTTTCATTCCATACACACACAAAAAATGAAAATAGATTTATCACATGTATAAATTATATATAAAATTTTATAAATATTAAAAACTAAAAATAGAGCCCCACAACCTGCCACAAGTATGGCCTAGGGCATTTAGTTCCAAATGGCTTAAGCAATGGACTAGTAGTGGCCTAGAAAATAGACTAGTCGTGCCTAGGCGTGACCTCGAAAACACTGCTAAGCATTGCCAAGAGGCTTTTGCAACATTGACATTAGACCATAATCCAGACTTGATAGAGATCAATTTAGTCAGATGGTATCCAATTACACTCAAATTCAAAAATGCTTCACTTGAAGCACCATAATTTCATAAAGACAAAGAGAAGAATCCCATGAGAAAGGAGGCAAAGGAGCTGGAAGAGATCTCCATCAGGGAAACACCTAGCCACCCGAAAAGCTAAATTAATGTAGCTAAAGAAAGGGGATGCAAACACAAGCTTCTCCACTGAATCTAGTAAGCCAAAAGGATAGATGGAATGGAGGTGAAAGAAAAAGAAAATGAGATGATCCATTAATTCCAATCTATGTACCCCAAAAGAGATATTAGAGCATTTGAAATAGAGGGCATTGAACGGCATCCTATTCCTACAAAATGAAAGTGAATGGACGGGAGGACCTTTCAAGGAAGAGCAGGTTAAGAAGATCATTTCTAAGTGGGATGGCAGCAAAGCTCTTAACCCCCAAAAAGTCACTCTAGCCTTCTTCCAGGGCTTACAACATGCTAGGAAGTAGCTAAGAGAGATTTTATATAGTAGTTGTTCGAGGTTCATAATGGAGTTACCAACACATGTACTAGCGAGACCAACATTTATTTACTCCCACAGAAGCTCAACATATGGAAAGAGTTAGATTTTAGACCAATCAGCCCAGCATTCAACCTTTATAAGACCAATCAGCTGCTCTTAAAAAAAAAAGACCAATCAGCTCAACATATTGTGCGCTCTTATCACACCGTCTCCAATTATTAATTGGTTGTTGTTCATGGTAGATAAATCTTGGAAGGGGTTCTCGTCGCCAAAGAAGCGGTAAAACCGTAAAAGATTATAGAAGTTGCAAATACCAGGCGGGGAACGATGTTCAAGATTGACGTCTCATAGACTGATGACCATGTTGATTGGAACTTTTTAAACTTCATCTTGCAAAGGAAAAGCATGAGCAATAGATGAGGAAGTGGATTAGGGAAGTCTGCGTTGTACCAGCTTCTTAATGGTGATCAATGGGGAAAAAAAGGCAAATTTACAAGGGGCAATTTAGGCTGGGAGATCCCTGAATCCTAGTATCCATTCCACTTTACACTTGTGCCAACTGTGTTTATCCAAGAGCTCTTAGTGGAGAAAGACATGGTTGAGGTCGCTCACACTTTATTCTTTTTGGAAAGAGTAGGTTCCGGAATCTTATTCACCATTGTCATTTTCTAACGTATTTTTGCTAGATGTCAAGATTAAGGGAGAGCATGGAAAAAAGTCAGCTTATTGGTTTTCTTTTTTCTTTCCTTTTTTTCTTTGAATAGAAACCAGAACACAACATTTGATTGGCAATCCAGCTCTATGGTTGGGATGCTAAACTCCATGAAGTATCTGAGTTTACCTTTAGGGACAACCCACCAAGTGAAAATCTCTAAGATCTATATGTCGCCAAGATTTTTAAGAGGTTGGATGGATGAAGAAGGGGTTTTTCTATCTCATGATAGAAAGTTATCTCCAATTCATTCAATTCTGGGAGCAGTTTCAACCTATTCCCTAGACAATTTTTAGGATCCTTGTACGGTTCTCTAAAGAGATGAAGTAGAGAATGGAGGACTTTAGGTGAAAAGGGGTAGTACATGGACGAAATAAGGCTCATTTGAAGTTTGAACTTAGAAAAAAGGTGAGTTGGCTATACCAAGCTTATGCAACTAAAATAAGGTTCTTCTAGCAAAGTGGTTGTGGAGATTCTCGAAGGAGAAAGACTCTACGTCGAGGACTAAAATTATTACCAGTAGATACAAGGTCATGAAAATGAAGTAAAATGCAGATCAACAACCAGATCAAGCTTCAGAAGCCCACGAAAGTTTATTTAATCCATCCCCCCGTATTTTCTAAACATATTATCCTTACATTAGGAGATGGGAAAAATTAATTCTACGTGCATGTCTTGTGTGAAGACATCGCCTTGCTAAACCTTTCCCACATTGCACTAGCTATCCTCTCTTCTTGACAATCCATTTCCAATTTTATTTCATCCCCTAGGTCAATGATAGCCAATAGCCTTTCTCTTTCAAAGTAGTTTGAATGATAGAAAAAGTGAAGTCGGTGCTCTTTTCATGAAGCTAAAAGGCAGTAGGATATTGAATCTTGATCCCTCAAGAATTTCTTCCTGCAAATCCTTTTTTGGCCACCTCGTTGATGATCTTCCTGCCCTTTATTCCCTCCTCCATTCATTTGGAATCTTAGATTCCCAACAAATGAAGGTCTTTGGGTTGTTAGGTGCTCATTGTTGGGTCACGTGCTAAGCTACATGAAAAGGAAGTATGCACTATCCCCTTTTTTGGCCACCCCATTGATCCCTCCTCCCCTTTATTCCCTCCACCATTCATTTCAAATCTTAAGTTCCCTCCAAAGTCAAGGCGTTAGGACTGTTAGGTGCTCATTGTTGGGTCGATACGCTAGGCTACATGAGGGGGTACCCAATGCTGCGTGTCTTCGTTTAGCAAAAATTAAGGAAAGGATGGTGGACAAATTAAGTCAACAAATTAATTTTCGAGAGGGGGGGGTGAGATCACTTGGTATAGGCATCCTCTCTAAAATTTTGTAGGACAACTCCTCGTTCTCCCATTCCATTTAATAAAATATTCAGCTTCCTATCAAAAAGTAAAATCAAGTAAGGAATTGTAAAAAAGGATTAGGTGGAGTTATGAGACTTTATTGTTTTATTAGATAAATGAAAGAATGTGATGTTAGCTTGGTCGAACCAATGAGATATATTTCATTTATTATCAATTTATAGTAGACAAGGAAAACCATGAGCCAAAAGCAATGTCAAGTACCTACCTGTTCCACCAAACGCAAGGAATCCATATCACTGATGTTAGCATCGATGCGATCATCAGAAATGTATTCTTTATTCACAGTGTCTCCATCATCAGAACCAGCATCAGCCTCAGTTCCTCCTTCAACAAACTATATAACATAACTTTGTTAGAACTTCAAGAAACAACATGAAAAATTGTAACTAATTAAAAAAAGACACATGGACAATTGTAGCTGCACTGGAAATGCATTATATAGAAAATAGAAAGCAAAAACAAAGGAGGCAAACAAAATGAAATCCAGCAACTTCGTAATGGATATTGAACGTATATTGAATATTCCATTTTTAAGCGTAGAGTCACATATTAGATATGTAGCTTATGAACGTAGGATAATGAGAGCATTAGGAACTACCCACCCATAATAGCTCAGCATTGACTTCCTTGATGGAATGAGATAATACATTTAGGATATAAAATGATTGAGGGTTCCTCACAAACCTGAATGTGATTGAAGTCTTTTCCATGTTTTTCCAATCAAGAGAGGCTATCAAGAGGCAATAGGCAAGAGGACCTGAAGCTTCGGTTCAAATTGCTTGAATGACCATGGCTGGAAGGTATTCACTATCTACTCTTTTACAATTATTTTGGATTGTTTATTTCCTATGGTATCAGTTCTCATGTTGTATGCATTTGTTTATATGAAAATGACTTATTTTTAATAAGAAACACAGTAACAAAAAATTAGGCAAGGAAAAAGTTATGGAGACCTGCAAAAATTGACAATGCACAACTAAGAGGAATGATGATCTCTGGCCAATATAGTGGCCACAGGAACCAAAACTAGCCATGACTTTTATTCAATTTAGCCTTGACTCACTGCTGCAGGTGAAACAGAAATGATTTAGAACAGTACAAGGCTGACCTAAATTCATTAAAGACCTAATCTCAGCCTGCTATGAGCTTAATCCAGAATTGCCCTCTGCATGAGCATGGCCTACTCTGGGTTGCCAGAGCATGAGAGATGAATAGTTTTCCTATGCCCAATGCTGACAGAATTAAGCTAATTTCATTCCACATTTATTGCACTGCATTTGGTACCAGTTTCAATAAGGAAAACACAGAATCATTCTCATATTTCTACAAAACATTTGATTGGTTTCTAAAGAGCCATCTGCATTTTAGCATTTTTAATCATTGAAGATGTAACTAGTTGACTGTTGAACCCTCAAGCTTGATTTCAAACAGCTGAGTGGTAAAAAAAAAGCATTGAGTTGTAGCTCTTAGGCGCACTAGCAATCCTATAAAATGAAGAAAAGTATGAATAGAGGCCTATGGGCTAGGTTGGGCAAAAGTTTCAAAAGTGCATTCAGATGAGAACCAACTTGTACACATGTGCATAGACACACACATACACACAAATATTTTTAGTGCTCAAAATGTATTTTTATTGTGAAAGTCAAAATAGATGCTTCTAAGTTAGACATAACCCTGAAAATATAATAAAACAAATGTTTACATCATAATAAAAATACATTTTGAGCACTAATAAGTAACAACTAAATATAAAAGATTAAGAGTGAACAACTTCCAAACTAGTGATCAGAGAGCACTAAAAAATAAAAACTCTTGTACAAAAGGTATAAGAAAAACAGAAGAGAAAAAAAGTATCATTGGCTTGTAACCAAATAAACAATTTACTGTTTTCACTTTTCACAGATGATAAGCAAGCCATGAGGAACCCCCACAACTTCCCTAAAAGAAAAAGTTAACTTCTTAAAAATAAAAAATAAATTAAAAAAACCTAGTTTAAAACAGAATAAACTATGAACTGCTTAACAAAGAAAACAAAATTAAAGAAAAAAAATACTCATGGTCCATGAGTAAAAAACAAAAATAGTTTAAAAAAGAACAGCCAAAGGAAGGAAAATAAAAAGAAGAAGAAACTCAAAGTTCATAATTAAACAGTTTTACTGGTGGAAATAATTCAGCTTGTACCCCCCAAACCTGCCAACCAATTCAGCTCATTAATAAAAATGTGTCAGGCAGTACACATATGAGATAGTATATCTCCTATCAGCTCCTTTGTTTCTGTTGAAGTTAGTTATCTCAGCTGTAGTTTATTTGTTTACTGTTGCTAGATAGATAATAAGAGATTAGATAGTCTGTTACTTAATCTCATTAGTTAGGAGTTAGCTCTATCTTTGTTAGGGAGATAATATTAGTTTCCTATTATTTAGATGTGGCTGTTACTATCCTGTATATATAAGACCAGCCTTCATTTCTTGAAGGAGAGGTATGAGAAATAAAATATTCTGAACCGGTTTTCTCCATTTCAATATGGTATCAGAGCCTTTTGAATCCTAAAACACCGAAATGACCAAGCACGGGATGGCATTACCAAGCTCCATCACTGACACCGGATCCACCTGAGATTCTACCAACCCCACTGGTGGTAATGGAGGTGATGGATCTGATGACACCCAATATCCCAATCTGCCCATTACTAGTCATAAACTAAATGGGCACAATTACCTACAGTGGTCCCAATCTGTTATGATGTTCGTCAAAGGAAAAGGAAAAGATGAATATCTCTCGGGCAAGGCTGTAGCTCCTAGTGAGACAGATCCAACATACAAACGGTGGCAGACAGACAATAACATGGTAATGTCATGGCTCATCAACTCGATGAACAATGACATTGGAGAGATTTTTCTTCTTTATGAGACAGCTGAACAGATTTGGGAGGCTGCAAAGGTAACTTATTCAAGTCATGACAACAATGTTGAGTTGTTTGGTGTAGAAAGTACCCTCCATGAGTTGCGGCAAGGAGATTTGACTGTAACTCAATATTACAACGCTCTTACTAGACACTGGCAACAACTGGATTTATTTGAAAAACATCAATGGAAATGTGCAGACGATGGAGCAATATACAAGGAGATAGTGGAACAGAAGAGAGTGTTTAAATTCCTACAAGGTTTGAATCAAAATCTAGATGAAGTCAGAGGTAGGATTTTGGGTACCAAGCTTCTTCCAAAACTCAGAGAAGTTTTCTCAGAAGTTCGGAGAGAAGAAAGTCGAAAGAAGGTGATGTAAGGGGCTGTTGTGAAACCAGAAAACTCCCCTCCAATTGTTGACAGTTCTGCACTTTCAACTAGAGGGACTCAAAATCAGTCCAGTGACAACAAGACCCGAAGAGGTAGGCCATGGCATGACCACTGCAGAAGACCGGGGCACACCAAGGAAACATGCTGGAAATTACACGGGAAACCTGCAGATGGAAACCAACAAGATTTACAAACAAGGAAGGTCGAGGAAATGCAGTAGTAGCAGGAGATCAACCAGAAACAACAGAAAATTCCCTTTTCAGCAAGGAACAAATGGAGGCGTTACAGAGGTTCTTCAACCTGTCAGCACAGAATCCTCAAACCTCTGTGATTGGAACGGGATCCTTTGCACACAAAGGTAATTTTTTAACTGCTTTAAAGATAAAAACAGAAAAGGGTCGTTCATGGATTGTAGACTCCGGTGCCTCGGATCACATGACTGGTGATGCTTCTCTATTCCACACGTTTTCTCCATATAGTGGTAATTTTTCAGTTAGAATTGCAGATGGATCATTATCAAAGGTAACAGGTACAGGGTAAATTTTGATATCACCAACCCTAACTCTGCATTCTGTGTTGTTAGTACCCACATTGGATTGTAATCTACTGTCAGTGAGTAAACTTACCCAAGATCTTAATTGTCTCACTAAATTTACATCTACCCATTGTAAATTTCAGGACTTGGACTCGAGGAAGATGATTGGCAATGCTAAAATGTGTGCCGGACGCTATATTCCACAAGATGAGGTTTCTTCTGGAATACAAACTCAGCCAAGAGAGTATGGGTCTTTTAAAAGTCAGGTCAATAAGCCTGTTATGTCACATAAAGATAGTACCATATTGTTATGGCACTATCGCTTAGGTCATCCAAATTTTTGGTACCATGAGAAAATGTTTCCAAAATTATTCATGAATAAAAGTGTCACTCAATTCCAATGTGAAGTTCGTCAGTTATCTAAGCATACTCACAGTACCTTCCCAACTCAACTCTACAGAACATCTTCACCCTTCTCTTTAATAGACAGTGATGTATGGGGACCATCTAGAATTCAGAATATAACAGGAGCTAAATGGTTTGTGTCATTTGTTGATGATCATACAAGAATTACTTGGGTATTCTTGATGAAAGAAAAATCTGAAGTACGTCAAATTTTCAAAAATTTTAACCGTATGATCAATACCCAATTTCAAACCAAAATTCGTGTGTTAAGAACCGATAATGCCAAGGAGTACTTTAGTTCAAACCTAAATGAGTACTTGTTATGAGAAGGCATTATCCATCAAAGCTCTTGTGTTGACACTCCACAACAAAATGGAGTCTCTGAGAGAAAAAACAGACATTTGTTAGAAGCGTCCAGGTCCCTAATGTTCTTTATGAACGTTCCTAAAAGTTTTTGGGGTGAAGCCGTGTTAAAAGCTGCATATTTGATCAATACGCTGTCGTCTAGAGTCCTGAATTATCAAACTCCTTTTCAAGCTCTGTCAACCTCTTATCCTCACAACAAAATCTTATCTCAGAGTCCCAGTAGAATTTTTGGGTGCACAGCTTTTGTCCATATTTATCATTGCAGTAAACTTGATCCCACATCCATCAAGTGCATGTTTCTAGGATATTCTCCTACACAAAAGGGATACAAGTGTTATTCAACTGTGACTAGAAGATTCTATGTTTCTATGGACGTAACCTTTATGGAAAACCAACCATATTTTACCCAAACTAAAATTCTGGGGGGGGGGGGGGGGGGGGGGAGGAGGGAAGGAGGGATAAGAGTCAAGAATTTCAGTTTTGGGAAAATACACCTGCTGAATTTCAGAATTTCAGTTTTGAGTCTCCAAGTTTCACTCAAACTCCTCTTGAGTCTACAAGTTTCACTCAAACTCCTACTCCTCCTCTTGAGTCTACCAGTTTCACTCAAACTCCTCTTGAGCCTACTTATCCTGATCCTAACAGACCAAATTCTGACCGTAACAGACCCGAACCATACACAATTCTTCCTATTGAACCAAACCATCAAAAATAAAGAACTTGAGTCAAACACAAACACTACACCAAAGTCACCCGAGTTGATTGTATATTCCAGAAGGAGGCAGATTCAACAAGAAGTGGAGTCCAAATCACCTTCCAGCAAAACCTAGAAACTGAACCGGGTCATCAAGTCCAGAGACATGAAGTTGATTCTAAAATCAATACAGAGTTTGACAGAAGAGAAAAAGGAGGAGATGAGGACCGGTTGAATGAAACTACAACTTCTGATCAACCAATTGCTGTAAGAAAAGGGTTCAGACAGTCTAGGGACCGGCCGCTATATCCTATAAGTAATTTCATCTCATACAATAAGTTGTCGCCTAGTTATCGTGCATTTGCTGTCAACTTGTCAAACATTCAGGTTCCGAACAATATACAAGAAGCTCTCAAAATACCCGAATGGAAGGAAGCAGTATGGGCAGAAATAAAAGCTTTGCAGAAGAATGGCACTTGGGAAATTTCAGATCTTCCAAATGGTAAAAATCCAGTAGGCTGCAAATGGATTTTTACCATCAAGCACAAGGTGGATGGCAGCGTTGAGAGGTTTAAAGCTCGACTGGTAGCGAAAGGGTTCACTCTATCATACGGGATTGATTATCAAGAGACTTTCGCACCGGTTGCCAAGCTAAATACCATTCGGGTTCTCCTTTCTCTAGCAGCAAACCTAGATTGGAAGCTTCATCAATTAGACATTAAGAATGCATTCTTAAATGGAGACTTAGGAGAAGAAGTGTATATGGTGATTCCACCGGGACTTGAAACACAAACCAATGTAAACAAGGTGTAGGCTTCAAAAAGCATTATACGGCCTCAAACAATCTCCATGAGCCTGGTTTGGGAGATTTACAGCTGTAAAGCAGTGCGGGTACACTCAATGTCAATGTGATCACACTTTGTTCATCAAGCATTCACAAGGAGAGAAAGTGACGGCCTTGATTGTATATGTTGATGACATCATTCTAACAGGAAATTGTGAAGAAGAAATTCAGAATTTGAAGTGCTTTCTAGCCAAAGAATTCGAGACTAAGGCACTTGGGTAGTTTGAAATATTTCTTGGGTATGGAAGTAGCACGATCAAGAAATATACACTGGATTTACTCAAGGAGACAGGAATGCTTGAGTGCAAACCAGCCAAGACCCCAATGGACTACACCACTAAAATCGGAATGATATAAGGGAGTGCACCAGTAGATAAGGGCAGGTTCCAGCAGCTGGTAGGAAAGCTACTTTATCTGTCACATACCAGACCTGACATCAGTTATTCAGTAAGCATAGTTAGCCAATTTATGAACAATTCAAATGAAGAACGCATGCAAGCAGTCCTTCGGATATTAAGGAATCAAAAGATGACTCCAGGTAAGGGTTTATTGTTCACAAAGAACCCTAACAGGAAGCTAGAAGTGTACTCGGATGCAGATTGGGCTGGTTCAGTTAATGACAGAAGATCAACTTCAGGCTACTGCTCTTATGTGTGGGGAAATCTGGTAACATGGCGCAGCAAGAAACAATTTGTGGTATCCTGAAACAGTGCGGAAGCAGAGTTTAGGGCTATGGCACTCAGAATGTGTGAAGGCATATGGCTGAAAAGACTAGTAGCAGAAACTGGAGCACACATTGAAGGATCAATCAAGATAATGTGTGACAATCAAGCAGCCATAAGCATTGCCAAAGATCCTGTGTTTCATGACAGGACCAAGCATGTGGAGATAGACCGCAATTTTATTAAGGAGAAACTAGAAGAAGGAACCGTGACACTCATTTACACTCCAACAGCATCTCAAACAGTAGATATTTAAACCAAACCTCTACCTAGAATCAGCTTCGAAAACTTAACTCACAAGCTGGGCATGATCAATATCTATGACTCAGCTTGAGGGGGGTGTAGAAGTTGGTTATCTCAGCTGTAATTTATTTGTTTACTGTTGCTAGATAGATAATAAGAGATTAGATAGTCTGTTACTTAATCTCATTAGTTAGGAGTTAGCGCTATCTTTGTTAAGGAGATGATAGTAGTTTCCTATTATTTAGGAGTGGCTGTTACCATCCTGTATATATAAGACCAACCTTCATTTCTTGAAGGAGAGGTGTGAGAAATAAAATATTCTGAACCAATTTTCTCCATTTCAATAGTTTCCTTCTTAACCTTTTACAAGCTCCTTTGTTTCCTTCTTAACCTTTTACAAATATTTGGGAAAAAAAAGACCTAAAGAAATTTCCTAAAAAATCCATTTTTTCCAAATTAAAATACCTATATAATATTAGTAGTAGTAGGGTGGTAGTGGCAGCAGTGGTGGTAGTCATAATCATAGCATGACAGAAGGTATGCTTCATCATTCCCTTCAATAACCTTACAATATGCCTTTACCCTCATCATTTTCTGATATCTATCTACAGCCACCAAACTACTATCTCCCTGCAGTGTTTCATATATTGCAAACCCACTCTCTTCAAATCTAATGGGGAATTGGTAGACCACCTTTTTGTTATTATGTAACGTTCAGGATAAATGTGCTTCTTGCTTATTGGATGCCTTGTAAGGTAAAATAGGTGTGCTTCAAGTTAGGAGGCAACACTATTCGTAGCTGGGGATCCTTAGGCTTCCTCATCTAAATGGGAAAAAGTGGAGGCCTTTGCCATTCCTAATTCTCTGGTAATTTTAGTATAGACAAAAAGTAAAAATATATTCAAGAAGAAAGAGGCTGGGTCTGCACCTATGGTGAACCAAAATGTGAATTGTCAATGTGAAGAACAAAGGGTCTGTTTGATTAGAGAAAAAATTGTTATTTTCTCAAGAACATAAGAAAGTTGCGTGTATAGCTAATATTTTTCTCAAGAAAAATTTCTTAATCCCCCTACTTCTCACCCAAATTTTCACCTGTAGAGACAAGAAAAATTTTAATATTATTGATTGCGTTCATATATATCTTCAATGAAACTTCTTATTTTTTGTTCTCTACGTGCGCTGGCAGCTAGGATAGGATAGAAAATCTCATTTTTTTATCCCATTGTGCGAGGATAAAATAGAGAAGATTGAAACCATGGGATAAAGAAATCCTACTTCATTTTTTCTGGATCACTCTATTTTTAATCTTATCCTATATTGCACCAAACGTAGGATAACATTAAAATTAGTCCAATCTTATCATATCCAATCCAATCCCATCCCATAAAAATAACCTTATCATATCTCGCGCACCAAACGGACCCTATATATCATGTGACTTTGAGAAAATATTTTATCGTGTACAATCAAATAACCACGATAAAATACTCTTGAGAAATTTGCTTGAAAAATTATTTCTCAAGAAAACTATGGGTTCGTTTGGTTTGTAATTCGGACAAAGTTTTATACATCCGAAAATTTGAAAACACGAAAAATTTGTTTGGTTTGAGTGAAACGATTTTCAACTTATAAAGAAAACAAGTTGTTTTTCTGAAAACGATGAAAAGTCATTTTCTGAGTTTTCAATTTATGGATTGAATCCTTGTTTTCAGATCACCAACCAAACACAGCCTACATTTTCAAAAGAAATTTTTCTCAGCTACCAAATAAACCCAAAGTCTCTGCATGAAAAGTTGGAAAATTAAGGGCTTGTTTGGTATCATATTTTAAAACTAATTTTAAAATTGTGTTTTTAAAAAAAAAATTTAGAGTTTGATTTCAAAAAACAAGGAAAACAACAAAAAGTCGTTTTCTTGTTTTCTTCACAAATTTTAAAGGTGAATTAAAAAACAGTTTTTAAATTCTTGGAAAACACTCCAAGCAAACAAGTATTCAAGGAATCCTGATTTGAAAAGCAAAAAACAGTTTTTAAATTTGATGCCAAACAAGGCATAAATTTTCTCAAGAAAGTTACATAATTTTTAGTGAAAACATTATATTTGTGAATGTGATTGCAGAATTTTTCTTAGGAAAAACTTTCTCACTCCTACCATTTTTCATCCAAATCCCAAGAATGTTTCCTTGGCTAAAAAGGTAGGTACATATATCATTGAGAAAATCTCAAGGTTACCAATTTTTACCGATTTTTCATCATCGACACTTGAACAATCTATCATCTTCATTTAAACTTTCAAGAGATGATAAAAACAGTTAGAAATAGAGTCAA
This sequence comes from Paratinospora sagittata, assembly GCA_035771175.1. Taxonomy (NCBI): domain Eukaryota; kingdom Viridiplantae; phylum Streptophyta; class Magnoliopsida; order Ranunculales; family Menispermaceae; genus Paratinospora; species Paratinospora sagittata. The sequence continues at coordinate 29,608,741 of CM069610.1, forward strand.
GGTCTTGCTCCTGCTACATGATAATGAAGATTTTCTTAGAAAATCTTTTATGTATTTTTACTAACAAGCAAAATGAAATGCAAGAAATATTTTCTTATGTACTACCAAACAACATTGATATAATTTCCTCACTTGATAATATATATGTATGAATACACACACACACACACACACACATATATATATGCCCTTAGAGTTCTTTCCTTTTTAACCTTTTTTTTGTTGTTTTTGTTTTGAGGGAGGGAAAAGATCGTGCTAGCCTCTAGTTTACACCCTTTGCTTTTCTTCTTTTTGTAAAACATCACACGCACACTTGGCTTATTCTACATCATCTTAACTATAATGCAATCCTAGCTTGAAAAAGTAACAAACAAAAATGAAATAGAGAACCTGTGCCTCAGGCAAAAAAAAATCAGTAAGATGTATGCAAATTGAAATAGAAAACAGAATGAAAGTAGCAAGTAGCAACTTGCCTTCTCCGGCAACCAAAGGATTCTTCATTTAAACTTCCAAAGTCATGTTCCAAGAAGGGAATCATTTAAACATTGAAAACTCTTTAAAACCTTAACTCCTCACTTACATTTTAATTAAAGTGGCACTCATTCTTGTCCTCTATTTTAGGGGTGAACTAAAACCCAACACCCCAAAAAACCAACCCAACCCAATCCAAATCGATTGGGTTCAAGTGGGTTCCCACCATATTGACGGGCAGGTCAAGTGATTCAAAAAAATCACTTCAAGGGTCAGGCCAAATTTCAAGTTTAATACATTAAACCCGCAATTCACCTGACCCGCCCGACATATAATTATTTATTGCGCACACACACATATAAAGGTGCACAATATGTACTAAATATGTTTGCTTAATACATATAAAATATTTAGTTAAGGGGATTTCTCCCTAAGAGAGAACCCTAGATCCAATTCGTGGACTAAAGGAGGGAATCTCCCCGCCTTTAGCCCCATACCGATAGTGTGGGATAGGTGGGGGAACCCTCCTCCTATCAATTCCTCCCCCCGGGTTGTTTGGAGCCTCTTCAAAGTGACTCCTTCCAAGATTAATTTTATTATGGTCTTTTCAAGCCTTATGTGTTCTTTATTTTGTTATATAATATATACTTCATATTCTCAAGCTTTCGTGCTATTTAGCAAAGTCGGAGAACATAAATAAATTTTATGTTTGGTTTTATTTCAATTTTTCTTTCTTCCTGGTTTGGTTGGGTTTGGGGTTTGTGAGGACACAACCTCGACCACCTAGCCAATCCAATGGGTACCTCAGGTCGGTCGGGTTAGCGACAGTTTTTTTCTTTGTTGGGTTGATTTCGGTAATAAACAGTTTAACAGTATCACGAGAAAGTGTCAGGTCGGGTGGATTTTTAGGTCAACACCAACTTGGCCTCACCCTTTGACTCCCCTATCTATTATACATCCAGCATCAATGAGAGCTCTAATTTATGAAACAAAAAATGTGTAAGTTATGCGCATCATTCGATGTAAAATTGTAAATAAAAAATTTGAGAAAAAGAAAGTCAGCAAAATTTCTATGCAAGCATATCCTTGATCCTTACCTTGTCAAGTAACCTCAAAAACTTTCCAATATAGTACATAAAATTTAACTCAATCAAATTAATATCAAATGAATGACAATTTTTACTCTAAGCCACTTTCTACCAAGGCAACTGAATTTTTTTCTTTTTCCCTCATTGTTGAGGACCATATTAATGACAAAGTCGCATGTTTAATGTTGGCATCCATCCACGTCCTCAATGCACAAGTTGTCATTTTTTTATTTTTTTTATTGTTTGTGTGTGTGGTGGTTGGTGTGGGGAATTGACGGCAGAGGGGGGCATTAGAGGAATATCTACAGCAAGTAAATAATATGAATCACAACGGTGCCTTCTATAGCAAGTAATAATATGAATCATTAGAACCAAAAATATATATATATATGAATCACATCCTCCAAATTATGAATAATGCACAACGGTACCTTCTCTATCTCATCCTGGTCCTTTCTTGTAAATCCACTAGCAGCAAGCTCCTTGTCTAGGAAACCAGTAGACTTTGATATTGAAGAAAAGCGAGGCCTTCCACTTTCATCCTCATCTGACTCTGACTGATCACATTCTTCCTTCTCTTCATAGAAAGAAAGGTTGAACCTGGAAAAAAGGAGAATGTCAAATTATAGAATGAAAAGAAAAAACTGTGAATAAGAAACTGTTCAATCATTGGCAGGAGTGACAATGTAGTATAAACATAGTGATTGCACGCAGTTGGACTATTAGTGTACTTATAAAGATACGATTAAAGACTAAGTTACATTTTTTGGGAAGAGAAAGTTGTTTAACATCATATGATAAAATGATATATAACAATACATTTAAATGAGATTTGAAGTAGATTCTAGGTTAATTAAGATTTGATTGTGAGAAAAATGGCTTGGGGAAAAAAGAAGTCTCTAGAAATCTTTAGAGTAAGGAATTAGAATAGAAAATCTTGGATCAAAGACGTCAACTCGGAGATACATCTCACTACTAGTTAATATGGAGATTTTAATTAAGTTTAAATAACAGAAGAAGTGTGGAAATTAACTTTACATGTTTAAATGTTTTTCTGCATGTGTGTTATATTCCAACAAGAAATCATGACAAAGGGAGGTGGACCGACAAGGGAGCCTCCTAAGACCACCATATAACATAAATTTTGTAAGGAAAAAGTGTATCAAATGCAAGAGGCCCCTGCCATTGCATGATCTGGGAAAGAGATGATGTACACAGCCTTATCTCCACATTTGGAGAGGCCGTTTCCAAAATCCAAATTCAAACCAGTGACCTCCAGGTTATAGGAGCAACCTCAAACATTCTGCCAAGGCTGCCCTTTATATGGCATTAATTTGTGGGGAAAAAAAAAAAACTTTCCATTAAAGCAAATAAGACCTCAAAGAATTTCAGCAATTCAACCACTGACCTCTTTTTGAAAAACTTGAAAATGCATTCAACATCACGATCGAAGTACCTAAAAATAAGGACAACTTTTCAGAACTAGGCATGAGGATGCCAATTTTTCCTTATCATAAAGACTTGGTTGCATCTAGCAAAGGATTAATAAAAGAAAGGTATAAATGATTCTAGAGCAAAAAAAATAAAACTATCATTAATTTAAGAGTGTCAAAGTTAATAGGAATGACAGATTTACCCACATTTGTGCATTACGATGAGAAACCGAGACCATTTGAGGGAAATCAATCATTGTAACCTTCTCATTGTCATCAATCTACAACAAAATCCATCAGTTTACAACAAGAAATTTCCAAGACCACAAAGATAGAATGGAAATATTCCATATTTCCATGATAAATAAGCTCTTAGAAGAAATTAAAGAGTCAAACAGGAATTATTGAAATGAAACACTTATCAACTAAATAGAATACTATGATATAGAAGGGCAGGCCTTGGGGCAATGGTTGAGGTCACTCCATTGTGACCTAGGATCACAAGTTCAAATCCGAAAAGGAAAATGCTAATCTAACTACAAAAAAAATGCAACTACAGCACAACTACGCATTCATGTTCATTGGATGTGTATGTTATACATATCTCGAGGTTTGTAATGAATGATTTAATGAATATGAATGTTTAGTTGCATTGTAATAGCATGTTTTTGTAGTTAGATTAGCATTCCCCATCCGAAAATAACCTCTCAATGTAGAGGTAAGGTTGTGTACCATCGTCCCTTCCCCGAATCCCAATGCCAGGACCGTTGTGCAATGGATACACCCTTTTTATAGAATAACATGATATACAATAGCTTTAGGTTGTTTAAGAAAAAATTGAAAATTAATGAGGTACTGGAGAAGTACAACAAATGCTGATAAAACATGACAAGAAAATGAAAATGAAAAAGAAAAAGAAAAAGAAAAAGATAGTATTGACCATAGTTGTTGAAATTTGGAATGAATTGTTATGGAGCTTTGAATCCAGTTAGGATGAATTGTAAGATTCGCGCTTAGATGATATTGACATTTGTTGAGAAAATAAAACAATGAAAGACACAAAGATGTAACGTGGTTCGGCTCTATGGCCTACATCCACGAAAGAAGAGAAAGGATATTGTCTTATTCTTATGTGATGTCTTAATGGAGGGACACCATATATATAGACATACAGGGCTATGTACACATATAGCTATAATTACAATTTTAGTAACTGCTAAATAAAATGACTACTAAAATTATCATCTTTTCTTAAAGGAAATAAATCCTTAAAGGAAACAAATCTCACAGATTTTGCTCTGCTCCACAACAACATTCATTAATAATAGTAGTAATAATAATAAGTCTTAATCATTTGAGACCTTTACATTACCATATTACTAGGGACTATTAGGAAAACAAGTTTTTCTCATCATTGACAAGGCATTGAGGCAGTGCCTAAACAATTTATCTTTCTTAAGTAAGTTGGTGCTTTAGCATACCCTAAGCACAACATAGGCAAAGGAAATTAAATAAAATACAAGATATAATATGTTTATACACAATTACCGTCTACACATTGTATTTAAACAATTTGTATTTTGAGTTCGAAAAGGAGTTCTTTAAGACTTAAAATCTAACAAAATAATGGTCCCAACTTAAAAAATATATATGTATCAATATATGCTAGTTTGAATGGTAAGTTTCTTTGAATTAAGAAAATATGTGATTCTCTTTAAAAAAAAAAATGTGATTCTTAAGATATGTATTGCTACACATTTGTATAACTGTGCATAAGAAATGAAGCAAAAAATATGAAGAGAAGGTCGGGATCTTTTCGTACCCCTTCAAAATATTATCACTAATTATTACAAAGCCCTTAAAATTTTTAAAAATCACAAAGCAAACGCTAATGCCTAACTAGAGAACCTCCTAGAGATCTAAGGTGATAATGCCAAGGTAATGGACCAATGACCAAGTTGATATTTAGGCCGCACCTCTCCAGCAATAAAGGAAAGGTAGCACACACAAAAGACAAAGATGCAACAATTGATTCACTTCAAAAGACAAATGTACCAAGGTAAGCTTTTTTCACATGTTTCTTGCTATCAACAATAGATGAGTAAATGACGAAATATTTCTTATATAATAATATTTTTTGGGCATACAAGGGAAAATGTGAGCCTATCACCATGTCATTAGATTAGACTCATTACTAAAAGTATCTAATATGAAGATGTTTGTTAATAATAATTATTCATCATTTTAGGTATTTGACAAAACCAAGACATGGCCAGCAAAGGCCATTCATAAGCAATCCGCCATTTTTTTTACTATAACCAACCTCCTTATGCACACTATTTATTGGAGAAACAATGGTATTCAAATGAATGGTCAATGATGTTCTTCCATCCAACTTTATCTTGACCCACACCTATCCATCCTTTCTTATGACCTCGATACACATCATATCATGCCTCATGCTTTTGCCTCTTGAAAACTTCAACTTTGCATCAAGGCATTTGTATCAACAGAGATAAGACTGGCATTCATTGTATGCACACAGGCAATCAATAAACTTTTGTTATTTTTGTCTTCTAGGTAACATTCAGTAGTAGATATACTCATTCATGATCCTACCTACTTAATCTTATAAATCATCCATTGCACGTGCACAGGCAATCAATAAATTTTCGTTGCTTTTGTCTTCTAGGGCACATTCACTAGTAGATATACTCATTCATGATCCTAATTTATTTAATCATATCAACCATCTATTTCAAGTCCAAAATACTACTAATCATATGACAGCCCTTGACTATTTAACATGTTTACATTCTTGGAAGAACGTGAATATTTCAAATCCTAGGGGCCAAGCCACATTATTATCACACATCAGTAGCTATATGAAGCATGATGATCATGTTCTCATCAATGCAACTTGCACATAATACATCCCGGTGCTCTATCACAAGAAACCTCCAAGTTCATGACAAAAATTATAACAGCAGAACAATGACGAAATACAAGTCAAAAACCTAAGAAACGTAATGGTAAGATCAGAAAATACAATCAGACAAAGAAACATGAAAATGGAGTCATGTAGTGTCTCATATGCATAGAGCATACCATTATGTTGAACTCATTGAAATCGCAATGAATAAGACCGTGTTCTGCTAGACGAACGACTAGACCAATAATTGTCTCAAAAACCACATCTGGGTTCTCCAATTGCTTTATTTGCACACTGCACTTCAAAAAAGAAGATCATTAGATAATCCTATTCCATAGATCATTGAAGGACCACTCGATTTCTTCAAGAAAGGTGCGGATAGTTTTCATAAAGGATAGCCAAAAAGAAAAAACAAAAAACAAAAACAGCTACAACCCACATATCTAGAATTCTGGGAACCTTAAGTAACAAGACATAAAATAGGAAACTATTGAAGGAATTCTTACAATGGATAACCTTGAACAAGCGACATAATTACACAATGTCTATTGCAATCCACAGCTTTAGGGACAGGAAATCCATGTTCTTCCAAAGCCTGCAAAAGGATGTCATAATTTCATAAAAATCACCTGTATAAACCTAACAAGTAACTACAAAGACAAAAAAACAACACAATTAAAAGCAAGACCTTCATGAATGCAAATTCTTTGAGTGCAGCAAGTCGTGACAAGTAGAGCCAATTATAACTAGTACGGTGCATAAGATAGTCACGCTTAGATTTGACCGCCCTGAAAGAAATTCTACCCAATCTATGTAGTTTCATTGCTAAAATTGTTCCATCTTCAGTGGCAACCTCAAATATATCTTCAATAAAACATGTGTAAAGGTTAAAATTAGTAGCAAATACAAAAGTACAAAATAGTTTCACCATTTAAAAAAATGAAAGACCAATAGAATTTCTATCAATGAAGGTTTACCAGACTCCTTCCCTACACCAATTTGGCGACCCACGGCAGTAAATACACCTCGGTTAACCAAAGTCTTTATTGCAAGAAAATCATAACCAAGATAGGTAAGACGAAACCCATCATCTGCATGAAAAATGAAACAAAAATCAAAATCCATGTTTCAATTTGTAGAAATAAAAAAATTTATGCTCACTCACATTTTGAGGAGTCATGATGCAGAAGCTTATGCTTAAGCAAATTCTTCAACACCTTGTATGTACCCCCATGCCTGTACAAGTAATTGATTCATTAATAGAATAGGCAGTTTCATAACAATGGAAAAAGAAAATGAGTAAATTTATTACTTGAGACCAGCAATTCGATCAACAAGCTCTGTTGGTACAATTTCGTGCTGAAAAAGTAAATCAAAGAATAAAAATAAATTAAATATGAGAAATAAAGCCTTATAGTTAAAAAAAAAAAAAAAAAAGTTATGGTTCGAGAAGAGTATAGAGATTTACGTTTCTCATTCCCATCTCAACAGCAGTGAGAACCCTAAAATCATCTTTGGAGAGATATCTCAGTACGTTTACATCTAGCTTCATATTGCTTTTTGATGCTGCTACTGTTCGAGCAAATACTATCCTGCAGAAATCAAATTAACAGCGACAAAGATAAAGGAAACTTCAAGATGGGTGAAGTGAATAAGTAGCAAAGATAAACCAAAGACGCAGGTCGCGCAGGTCTCGATTTAAAAGTCGCACGTTGTGCGATAGGAATCGAGTCTCTTAATAACATATATATATATATATATATATATTTATATAAACAAAAAGTAACCAATGATCTACACCCTTTAGTAATAATATAAAGAAAACAATGGGAATAAACCAATGTTATTAGCTTTAAAACCTAAAATTCTTTACTTTGAAATTTATGGTAAACAAGAAGTCAGGATTTCTACTTCAACTTTTAGTAAACATCAATATTCAATCCATTCACAAAGAGAACAAAAAACAAAGTAGAGAATTAGAGAATGGGAGAGGAGGATTAGAGAAAAGAAGAAGTAAGAAGAAAGTGTGGAAGACTGACCTGACCTGACCTAGATCAGTGGCGAGCACGAAACGGCAAGCTAAGGTGAGACCGGGAGAGAGAGAGAAGTTGTTGCGTTGAAACGGCGACGGTGACGGCGATAACCCTTACCCTTGCCAGAGAATTATTGCAGTTTGGAAGGTAATACAAAAAAATGGTTTCAGAGGTTTATCGTTTCTTCAATAGAGAAAAAACTAAAAAGAGGGAGAAAGAAATTGTTACTAAGAAAATTGAGTTACTAAATGGGTAAGAACGGAATGTATTATATTATTATTATTATTTTGTTCGATTGCATCTAACTTGCGCCAATGGCGTAATGTTATGGAACATTAATCGCGCGATCTGGTTCGCTGATGAATACACCGATTGATCGTGGTCGTAGAAAGATTTAAGTTAGCAAGGGCAGCTATGTGAAAACACGGGTTACGTAAATTGTGATTGAAAGAAAAATTACGAAAAGTCACGGGTTTTTTTTTCTATTTAGTTGTGAATTGTGCTCAACATAGTGCATACATTTCCCTAATTAAATAACTTTTATTGCATTAATTATCTAAATAATCCATTTTAAAAGCTATCAATATTTCATCAAATACTCCGTGTATAGTTTTCCTATTTCATCGAAACGGCAACGGTGACGACGATAACCCTTACCCTTGCCAGAGAGGATTATTGCAGCAGCCGGCTTCAAAGGGTTTGGCGGTTTGCAAGGTAACACAAAAAAAGTGGTTTTAGAGGTTTATCGTTTCTTCAATAGAGAAAAAGCTAAAAAGAGGGAGAAAGATATTGCATTACTAAGAAAATTGCGTTACTGAATGGGGTAAGAACGTAATGTATTATATTATTATTATTTTTTTGTTCGATTGCATCTAACTTGCGCCAATGGCGTAATGTTATGGAACATTAATCGCGCGATCTGGTTCGCTGATGAATACACCGATTGATCGTGGCCGTAGAAAGATTTAAGTTAGCAAGGGCAGCTATGTGAAAACGCGGGTTACGTAAATTGTGATTGAAAGAAAAATTACGAGCTCAACATAGTGCATACATTCCCCTAATTAAATAACGTTCATTGCATTAATTATCTAAATAATCCATTTTAAAAGTTATCAATATTTCATCAAATACTCCGTGTATAGTTTTCCTATTTCATCGAAACGGCAACAGTGACGGCGATAACCCTTACCCTTGCCCGAGAGGATTATTGCAGCAACCAGCTTCAAAGGGTTTGGCGGTTTGCAAGGTAACACAAAAAAAGTGGTTTCAGAGGTTTATCGTTCCTTCAATGGAGAAAAAGCTAAAAAGAGGGAGAAAGAAATTGCATTACTAAGAAAATTGCGTTACTGAATGGGTAAGAACGGAATGTATTATATTATTATTATTATTTTGTTCGATGGCATCTAACTTGCGCCAATGGCGTAATGTTATGGAACATTAATCGCGCGATCTGGTTCGCTGATGAATACACCGATTGATCGTGGCTGTAGAAAGATTTAAGTTAGCAAGGGCAGCTAAGTGAAAACGCGGGTTACGTAAATTGTGATTGAAAGAAAAATTACGAAAAGTCAAGGGTTTTTTTTTTCTATTTAGTTGTGAATTGTGCTCAACATAGTGCATACATTCCCCTAATTAAATAACGTTCATTTCATTAATTATCTAAATAATCCATTTTAAAAGCTATCAATATTTCATCAAATACTCCGTGTATGGTTTTCCTATTTCATCGAAACGGCAACGGTGACGACGATAACAAAGATAAACCAAAGACGCAGGTCGCGATTTCGTCTTTCGTTAAGTAAAAAAAAATGAAAAGAAAAAAAAAATAAAAACAAAAAAAGACGCATGTCTCGATTTAAAAGTCGCACGTTGTGCGATATGTATCGAATCGTGAGACGATTTTAATAACAGATATATATATATACATATAAACAAAAAGTAACCTATGATCTAAACCCTTTAGTAATAATATAAAGAAAACAATGGGAATAAACCAATGTTATTAGCTTTAAAACCTAAAACTCTTTACTTTGAAATTTATGGTACAAGCATTCAACAAGAAGTCAGGATTTATACTTCAACTTTTAGTAAACAACAATATTCAATCCATTCACAAAGAGAACAAGAAACAAAGTAGAGAATTAGAGATTGGGAGAGGAGGATTAGAGAAAAGAAGAGGTAAGAAGAAAGTGTGGAAGACTGACCTGACCTGACCTAGATCAGTGGCGAGCACGAAACGACAAGCTGAGGTGAGACCGGGAGAGAGAGAAGTTGTTGCGTTGAAACGGCGACGGTGACGGTGATAACCCTTACCCTTGCCAGAGAATTATTGCAGTTTGCAAGGTAACACAAAAAAGTGGTTTCAGAGGTTTATCGTTTCTTCAATGGAGAAAAAGCTAAAAAGAGGGAGAAAGATATTGCATTACTAAGAAAATAGCGTTACTGAATGGGTAAGAACGGAATGTATTATATTATTATTATTTTTTTGTTCGATTGCATCTAACTTGCGCCAATGGCGTAATGTTATGGAACATTAATCGCGCGATCTGGTTCGCTGATGAATACACCGATTGATCGTGGTCGTAGAAAGATTTAAGTTAGCAAGGGCAGCTATGTGAAAACACGGGTTACGTAAATTGTGATTGAAAGAAAAATTACGAAAAGTCAAGGGTTTTTTTTTTCTATTTAGTTGTGAATTGTGCTCAACATAGTGCATACATTTCCCTAATTAAATAACTTTCATTGCATTAATTACCTAAATAATTCATTTTAAAAGCTATCAATATTTCATCAAATACTCCGTGTATAGTTTTCCTATTTCATCGAAACGGCAACGGTGACGGCGATAACCCTTACCCTTGCCAGAGAGGATTATTGCAGCAGCCGGCTTCAAAGGGTTTGGCGGTTTGCAAGGTAACACAAAAAAAGTGGTTTCAGAGGTTTATCGTTCCTTCAATGGAGAAAAAGCTAAAAAGAGGGAGAAAGAAATTGCATTACCAAGAAAATTGCGTTACTGAATGGGGTAAGAACGGAATGTATTATATTATTATTATTTTTTTGTTCGATTGCATCTAACTTGCGCCAATGGCGTAATGTTATGGAACATTAATCGCGCGATCTGGTTCGCTGATGAATACACCGATTGATCGTGGCCGTAGAAAGATTTAAGTTAGCAAGGGCAGCTATCTGAAAACACGGGTTACGTAAATTTTGATTGAAAGAAAAATTACGAAAAGTCAAGGGTTTTTTTTTCTATTTAGTTGTGAATTGTGCTCAACATAGTGCATACATTCCCCTAATTAAATAACTTTCATTGCATTAATTACCTAAATAATCCATTTTAAAAGCTATCAATATTTCATCAAATACTCTGTGTATAGTTTTCCTATTTCATCGAAACGGCGACGGTGACGGCGATAACCCTTACCCTTGCCCGAGAGGATTATTTCAGCAGCCAGCTTCAAAGGGTTTGGCGGTTTGGCGGTTTGCAAGGTAACACAAAAAAAGTGGTTTTAGAGGTTTATCGTTTCTTCAATGGAGAAAAAGCTAAAAAGAGGGAGAAAGAAATTGCATTACTAAGAAAATTGTGTTACTGAATGGGTAAGAACGAGATGTATTATATTATTATTATTTTTTTGTTCAATTGCATCTAACTTGCTCCAATGGCGTAATGTTATGGAACACTAATCGCGCGATCTGGTTCGCTGATGAATACACCGATTGATCGTGGCCGTAGAAAGATTTAAGTTAGCAAGGGCAGCTATGTGAAAATGCGGGTTACGTAAATTGTGATTGAAAGAAAAATTACGAAAAGTCAAGGGTTTTTTTTTTCTATTTAGTTGTGAATTGTGCTCAACATAGTGCATACATTCCCCGAATTAAATAACTTTCATTGCATTAATTATCTAAATAATCCATTTTAAAAGCTATCAATATTTCATCAAATACTCCGTGTATAGTTTTCCTATTTCATCAAATACTCCATGTATAGTTTTCCTATATTTTTAATTTTTTAACTATTATTTTAAAATTTTGTATCTAATAATAATAAGTAATTATTATAATATGCATTAAAAAAAGTAAATATTATTAATGAAAGATTTGACTAACACTAAATAGTAATAAATTGGAGGTGATGTGTTTAACTAGAACCTCTCAAATTGTTTGTTCGTCCTTTATATTTTTGTCTAATTTATAGTGTTTGGTAATACATATAGGAATCGATTGTACCAACGTATCTTATTTGGACATCTAGTATTACTTTCATAAAGTGAGCAGTTTTCAATAAAATCAACCTGACTAGTTCTTAAGTTGAAAGGTGGGATCACAATAGACCCGCTTAAAATACAAGTCTTTTGAAGCGACAAGCTACTTCTCGTTTACGATTTTAAGTTACTAAGGACAAAACGGAATCTGACTAATTAAATTAATTACTGATTCAGTTGAATATCTGTATAATATGTTAATTCATTGATAAAGTACACTCATGAATAGTAATATATTGTGAATAGTTAATGTACGTCGATTCTACTATTTTACATAAATAGTACTATATACATGAATAGTATTGTATGTGTGAATAGTATTATACACATGAACAATATCGTATTTTAGGAAAGACTTTTTTGATGTGATAGATCAAACAAGGTCACAACCATAAAGTATATTAGAATTTTCAAGAGATCTTAATACCACTTCTTTAAGGACGTATACAGTATTGTAAGATCTACGTCCACAGACAAAATGTAAAAATTTTACTAGAGACTGTAGATTACAACTTTCTTTTTACTCTCAAAGAAAAAATAATAAGACTATTTTTCTCTTAAAAACTCAAATATACTTATCACCACTTATATATGAATAAACTAAATTAAATTAAACTCTGTTTATAAGAAAAGATTATGAATATTATTATTTTTTATTTTTAAATGCCGAAAGATTTTTTGTTTTTATTGTTACAGGTCTCACATCCTATTTTTAAATCATCGGTGTTTTGCCGAGTGCTTCACGGGTTCAACAAATATTATAGTAACTAGAATATTGTTTTAAAAATATTCCTCTCTTTATATATATTAAATATAGTTTTATCGTTTAATATAAAACTATATATATATATATCATAAAATCAGTATTACTGTATAGTTATATATACACACTTCTCCCTCTATCTCTCTCTCTCTCTATATATATATATATATAGTTTTAAAAGTATGTAGTATTTAATGGTTTAATATTATAAAATCAATATTACTGTATAGTTATGTGTAGTAACATACTTCTTTTTTTGTTCAAAGTAATATATATCTATTAATATGATAGATTATAAAAATATATTAATATGTAAATACTAAGGATTTCTAAAGCAAAAAAACTAATGATTTCTAAATTATTTAAGTATATGCATATTAAAAATTAAAAATTAAAATTCACATGTAATATTAATGTAAATGATTTTTTTATTTATTGATGTTTTTCTTAGTCTAACATAGTTTTATATATAGGGTGGCACAACATGAAAAATAACAAGTATAATACATATTATATTATGTAATTTAATGCATACGATTATGTTTGTATATATGTAAGAATGATTTTTATTTTTTAAAAATATTTATTTTCAAGTAAAAAATACTTTTAATTATATTTTACTTATGTTGGTGCAAAATTTGACCAACACCAAATTGATAAATACGTAGAGGAAGTAAGCTAACCTAGAATCGCGAACCATCGGACTTCGACAGAAACTCCCTGGGGAGATCTAAAATCAAAAGAAATAAAAATGAGACTATCGCAAGGAACACCGGTATGGTGCCAACCAAGGACCCTCTGATACCTAAGTTAGAGCTTGTTTTAATACAAAAATCTTGCACTAACTTTTGTGGGTAGTTGATTGCATACCTTTGAAGAAAGAATAGTTGGTATATGTATAGAGGAGGTTTTCTGGTTAGAGTGGCTGCCCTATAGGCATGTGTCATTGATTCATGATTAGTTAATAGTAGATATGATGAGCTAACTAGCTCATATGCTCCGAGATATTCGTTTTCCTTATCCTAGTCAAAGTTGGCCTTATCATTCTTCATAGATTAAAACTTATCCCTGATTTGTCGGGGTAAGTATGGCTCCCAAATACGTTTCCATTCCGGATATTTCAGAATCCTCGTAGTGTTGTACTGAAATATGTCACCTCAGCAGATTGGTCTCGTCCTCATGTTTGTTCGAGCTCATCATGGTTCGAGCTATCGCTAAATAGAAATCATGAAACTTGTTATGGGTTAACCTGACGATAGCTCATCGTGGCCGAGCTATAATTCATGAGTTTTCCGAATTCTTTACGTCATGGGTCGAGCTGATGTCTATTCCTTTCCGACCTTATGGACGCCACCCGTTGCCAAGCTTCCATCGCCAGCTCAACACCTTTTCTACTTTATCATTTGGATCTACTTGACAGCTTAGCTAGGCCAAGTTGATGATCCAACAACTTATAACAAATATTTTATGAAAAATACAATACATATATTAAATTGATTGGCAAGGGGGCATTTGATATGGGGTAATATTGGGGATGAGAATGAAAATCTTGAAGATTCTCATGTTTATTTCATTATTTACGGATTCCCACCAACAATTGAAAAGTGACTACCATTGAGATAGGTGGTATTTACTTTCTCGAAAAAGTGATTACCGTGGGAAAGTTTATATTTCTTTTAAACAAAAGAAAAAAATAATCACCCCATTATTTCACCTATATTAATATTTTTAATTAAATATGATAACTTTTTATTAAAATTAATATTTTAATAAAATATTTGAAAATTATTTAAAATGCGTTATCCATTTGGATTTCAAATTGTGCTGATCTAAGGAAGAATGCGAACTTCTGAATACCAAATTTGACTACAAGTATCTCTTTAATAGAGATATGATAATTCAACTGCTGAGAAAGCACCGCTCTGATAACCACAAATATTTAAACTAGTTCCCGCTTTTTTGAGGAGAACTGCTCCCCAGTAGGAGTCTGAGGCATCAGTCTGGAAAATGAGGGATCCTGTGGTAGGAAAAACCAATGGTGGAGGGTTATGACAAGCTTCTTTTAGATGCTTTACAGCTTGAGGGTGGATATCTTGCCAATCAGGAGGCTTTTTCTTAAGCAAAGAAGATAACACAGAAGTATACTAAGATACTTTGGGCAAGAAAGAGCGTAAATAGTTAACAATGCCAAGAAACTGTTGTAACTCCTGTCTGGTAAAATGAGAATCTGTAAACTGCAATAGTTCAATGGCAATATGAGAACCAGGTTGATAAACTTCGTTGTAGAATTTCATACCAAGAAAATCAATCTCGGAGGTATTGAGAATGTTTTTCTTTTCATATAGCATAATTCCTGTAGCTTTAGTAATATCAAGAAATTGATGAAGAAGATGTTCATGATCTGCATCATTCTTAGAGAATAAAATAATATCATCAATATAGATTAATGCTGTTGAAAATAAAGGAGCATAGATCTTAGTCATTGCTTTCTAAAATAACGATGAAGCAATTTTGAGGCCAAAAGGCATAACCGTCCATTGATAATGTGCATTGGGAATACAGAATGTGATTTTGGGACCATCATCAGGATGAACACCAAGTTGCCAAAATCCTGCTTTGAGATCAAACTTGCTGTAGATGGTGGATCCGGCAAGGAGAGAGAGTTGTGACGATATCTTTGGTAACGAAAATTTATCATCACGTAAGAAAGTGTTCAAAGGCTTATAATTAATCATAAGCCTTTTCTTACCTCGTCTTTGTTCAGCTATTTTGTTGACGTAAAATGCCTGGCATGCCCAATCAGAATCTGTAGGTTCTATAAGACCTTGGGCAAGTAATTCTGCACACTCTTGACGAGCAAGAGTCAATTCATTAGGAGGCATCCCTGGATGTATGGCCTTGGTTGGATTGATATCTTCATTCAGTTTAAAAGGCAGATGGACATAAAATTGTGAATTCTTCCAGAGAGGATGAGGATTCATAAAATCCTTGTGTGATTCAGTAAATGATCGTTTAAGCTTAGTTTGTAGATCATTCGTATCCTGGATTGTATAGAGCCTTGGCACACACGTATATGGAAGGAATTGCTGCTTATAGATAATACCATTGGGTAGTATTCTGAGCTTTGGTAGAGAGTAAATGTCCATACCAATTAAGATATCTTTATCAGAGAGATCACAACCAATTATATGAGTCCAAACAATGGAATCAGGGAAGAACTTAAAACATATCTCTTTGGCAGTGATTAGATTTGTCCGAAAGACTTCATTGTTGACGGCTTTAAATAACTCTTTATGGAGCTTCCAACAATCTTTGGGTAGAATACGTGGATTCATCATACTCTTATGTGCACATGTATCAAAATAAGCAATCACCTTGACTAGCTGATCATATTTTGATTTAAGGAGAGAAATCTGAGCATAAGGCATCATATAAGTAAGAGCCGTTGGAAAAGAAGGAGAAACCATTCCCATAAAGTTATCATCATCAGAGAAAATTTCTAAATCAACATCAAAGGAATCCAAAGAATAATCTTGATAAGCAAAGAGAGTTTCTTCGTCTGGAGATTCTTGTTCTGAGAAGACAGATTCAATATCATGTTCTAGAGCCAATGAATATGACTGTTGAATCTGATTAATGAGATGCTAACTTTTCTTCTTATCAGGACATTGTTTTGCATAGTGTCCTGATTTTATGCAGATATAACAACGAGCTTGTTTAGGAGAAGAAGATCGACGCTTGAAATAGCAAAGACGACGTTTCTTCTTGGTTGACCAAGGAAAACGTTTATTTGAAAACTTAGAGCACTGTTTAGAAGTAAACAAGTGCTTCTGCTTCTTCTTCTTCTTGGAATATGGATATTTGCACGAACATTTCTTCTTGTGTTTACAACCAATTTCAAGAAATTTCTCGCGGCAAGCTTGATTATGATTTACAACAGGATTGGACATATCTTTGATTGTCTTGCGGACATCAAATAACTTGTCCATAGTTGTAATAAGAAATTGAAAAATTTCTGCAAATGAAATATGATCCATAGGTCTGCCAGTAGCTAGAATAAGTCAATTAATTTTTGCATGAGTTTCTTCTGGCAATGAGGCAATGAAGGTATATTTGAGATCTGGTTTGTTGATCCCACCAAGTAAATGGAAACGAAGGATCATACGAGAGAAATGCTTCTGGAGATCTTTTTTATCCAAGGAACAACACTTCATTGTAAAGTACTCTTGTTTGTATTGTTCTTCAACAAGAGTAATGTCTCCAACAAATTCTTTGACCATTAGACGATATACTTCAAAGATAGTCATTTGCACCATTTGGAGAATTCGATATTCACCCATGCTTAGTAACTAATCACGGAGAAGTCCAGTACATCGAGAGAAGAAATCGTGAAGTACATCTTCAGAGGACTTACCAGTGAGCATTTGGTTTTCCATCCATGCACACCATGTAAAGAGCTTGATTCGCCATTTATCAATAGGAACATCATCAAGGGAGAACCAAGGACCATTGGTATTTCTGGTGGCAAATTGAGGAGTGTCGCGAGGACCAACAAAAGGAGCATCTTCAGTATCCTCATCAATAATTTCTGCAATTTCAGGTTCATTTTGAGAGGAGGAGGCGCCTTGAGTCATATGAATGTCTGCGACATTGAAAATATCCATACGCTGAGGACCATCAAAGGACTGATCAGAAAGTTGTGCAGAATCATCAGCATAAGAGTCTTCAAGAGAATTTGAATCAGATGAAACAAATCCTTCTAGATCAGTAGCAGTAGGAGAATCCATAAAAAGAGCTGAATCAGTTGGAAAAGCTACATCATGTTGGGCAATCTTTTGATCTTGATGGATTAGGTGGTCAAGGAAATGGACAAAAGGTTCAATTGGATGGGATGAAGGTGGTTCAGGTTGGGTTGGTTGTGTAGGTTCAAGAACTGGTGGTTGTGGTTCTGGTGGTGGAACAGGACTATGAGATGAATACGTAGGTTGAAAAGTAGCATGGGTATATGATGGATCATAATACTCAGGTTCATGTTCCATTGGAGCTTTACCTTTTCCTGGAGAAAATATGGGTCTACCAAAACTAGGTCTAGGACCTTTAGGTGGAGGTGGTCTCTGAGGTGGTGTAGTTTAGGATTTACGGAAAATACTGAAAAACATGAATTGGATTGAGTCAACAGGAAGTTGTGGTATGGGTGTAGGCTGTGGGGAATTGAATGTATAAGAATCCAAGATCGTTTGATAAGGATCTGGTGGAGGCTTCTTATACTTCTGAAAATCAGCCGTAACATAGGACAACTGTTGCTTTAAGTGACGTAATTCAGCTTCATATTGTTGAAATTCTGGTTCAGTATACCTTTGATCAAGGTAATACCGTAAAGTGGCTTCTAACTCCTGAATTTTGGATGTGAGTTCAATATAATGTTTCTGAGCTAGAGCCGCCTGAGCATCAGTCTTATGTGTAAAACTGGTTGTTGTAGAAGACAGAGTTGTCAACTGACTATCAATCTTCTGCAAATATTGATTTTGTACAAGAGCATTCTTTGTCTGCCAATTTAATACTTCTTCAGGTTGGGACTGAAAAAAGTTTCGTCGTTGTATGATGATGTGGATCAACAACTCTTGTAAGTGGAGGAAAATCCTGGTCATAGGGACCAATAGGAAAACATGGTTGAGCAATTGATGCTGTTGGAGGTACAAGAGGTTCATAATAAGTTCTTCGTGCTTCAGATCTTCAAGAAGACTTCTTTTTCTTTTTCTGTTTCGATTTGTACCTATCTGAATCATATTGACACGATCTATCCAACCAATCTTCTAGATCTTCATCACCATATGCATCTCTACAAGGACACATCGGATCACATATATCTGGATTACAGTCCCATATAAAGTGGCCGTTGATATGGAAATGATAATATGGAAAACCAGACGATTTAAAAGAATGAATCGAAGGATCATCTTTGTGATCTTTGTATGCAGGTTGGATCATCATTGAATGGTGCACGGGAAGATGTTCCTGTGGTTGATTCAGTAGTTCGAAACTGATCTTGACTGAACCATCAGATTGCTTCTTCATGAAAGAACATGAGTTGGTGGTAAGTGGTTTTGAACTTTTCAGAAATGGTTCATAATTGGTGAACCAGGTAGTAGGCATCATCTGATTAAGATCTTTGCCAGGGATCTGCTTCGAAATCTAGACAATAGTCGGAACTTCATTGTCGTTGACAAAAGCCATAACAGTGTCATGCGGCTTCTATGTTCTGAGGTGAATAACATGATCCTGAAGACGAAATGTCATTTGATGTTGCAAAGTAGCGATGAAGCTATCAACACGGTGTTTCACACCTGAAAATTGGACTTGAACTTTGAAACGATTAGGCAAAGAAGGATCACTAAGACAGATGTTGAAATCTGGGGCTATGGTGAAGACCATAGAGCCATCACTGAGAGTAGTGATGACAATGCTTATACATGCATGTTCATAGTCAAGTAAATTTGTATCTAACAAGGCAACACAAGCAAATAGAGGAACATCACCTCGGCCATGATAAGATAACACAATCCTTATTGCTCCTAGATTAACATGGGTATAGCCATTAGCTAACCAGTGGCGTATGAAATCAGGGTCAAATTCAAGAGTAACATACTGCTCTTTATGTGTGGATTCAAGTTGGCAGTTGGTTAATGCAGTACTTTGGACATACTCCTTAATAGGATGAACTTTCCTAGAAATTAAAGTACGTATAGAGGAAGTAACCGACTGGCGTTTTTGCTTAAACAAGGAATAAGGATTTAACAACGAAGGAACAGTTTCATTGACTTTACTATCTTCTGGGATGTGTGTTATCTCTACAAGCAAGTCTATCTTTGAGGTTTTGTTTTTGAGACAGGATTCAGGTAAGCTAGAAAAATTGAAAGACGAGGACTTTAGTATAGGGGTTGTAGTAGCTACAAAGGTAGAAGGTGTGTTGTCACCGAAAACATCCATAAGGATAAGGTATGCCAAATGTCTCTTATGTTTTGCGGCTCTCCTGGCCTAGCTGGACGGGGCCTCTTATATCCTTTGGACTTAGCTAGTGAAAAACAATGAACCTTGTTTATCTGTAGATATTACTAATCCACTACGAAAGTACCAGTCTAAGAATTTTCACTCAGCTCTGAATCACAAATCACACAAACAAAACAAACTCGACAGATGCAAACCATTAAGATGAAGAGAATAATTAACACAACAAGTAACCATACTGGAAGATGATTGATGATTGATGACGCCATGATGAAAACACTGTTCTGGTCAGACGTTTAACTAAACAAACGAAGACATGCAAAAGTACACACACAAATGCAACTAGCATTAATATCGCAAATAACCCAAGTAGGGATATATGGCTAGACATTATATAGTACAAACTTAACATACATATACCCGGTCTACAAAGGAGAGAGGTATGGCTCTGATACCATTTGGGGTTATACTATCACAAACACACGATAGTATCTACTAGGACATATTTTAAACACCTAGGACTGAATACAATATCGACTCTAGAAACTCGATATGTAAATACATAAAGAAAACATAAACAACGGTGACTACAAATTTTAAGAAATGCAAGAGAAACATGGACAACTTGAAGAAAGCGTAAAACTTGAACTAGACTCTTGATAGAACGGTGCAAAACTCGATGCCTTCAACTGGAAAGAGGGCTTGCTATTTATAGGTGAATGGGCAAGAGGCGGACTTCAAATCATTTGGAATTCGTGGACAACTAGTGGATGAGCACTGAGAAAAGTGAGGCGTGCTGATGAACAGAAATGATTTTTGGCATCTTTTGTGAACAGTACTAGCTTTAGTCAAAAGGTGAATAATATCTTGTCGGTTACTGTAGATGAATAGTATGTTATCTGACAAGATGCTCTTTGCTTTTCACTGTTCATTGATAGCTAGTCTTGGACTTATCTGAGCAGGCACACTCTGAGAAGATAAGGTGGAATCTTCCGTGCTGGCAAAAGAGACAAGAGCCGTGACCCTAGTGGAGACAGAAGCATGTGGAGCTAAGTCAGAAGGCACTCATGAAGATAACGATGAATCTTCATTGCTGGGGACAGTGACGGCAAAGGTTAACGTTGTCATGTTGGAAGGCAAAGGTACAGTTGACGCAGATGCTAAGGAAAACGCATACTGTGTTGAGGGAGACGTGGCAGAAGACACAGATGCAGATGCATGCATTACTGGAGAAGACGTAGCCGGAGGAAGATATCGTGAGACGTGAAACGAATCATGATATACTCAAGCGATGCAGACATGGACGAACTGCAGGGAGTTCTGTATGAACTTGCAGAAGAGATGCTTGACGACGATGATGGCTGTACAGACAATAGTACATAGTACTTAGACGGAGACGAGGGTATGAATATCCTCGGATTAGACTAGGACGTTGACTATGGTGACCAGTTGAAGTTGATCGGCTCATGTGAGGGGGAAAGATTCTCTTCTTCATTTTCATTAAGGGGAGAAAGAGAATCCCAATAGTCCTAGGAGTCCTGGTAATATTCTGGAGGTGGTAGAGACGGACCAGGTTCACTATCAGCGGCTAGATCAGCTGCTGCTGCATAATGAAGTTCATACTCAGCAAGAAGTTCTTCTATGGTGAGGGGAGTATTATCCCTGTGCTGAGTTGGAGGAGGAGGACTATATGGAGCCAATGATTCAATCAGAGATGAAAGATGCTCTTCTGGGATGAATTCACAAGGACCTCTGATGAATGGTGGTGGCTGTGTGTCTGGCTGCTCATTGATGTCTTTGAGAAAACTGCAGACACCGACTAGAATAGAGTCAGTAAGACGAACTGAGTAGGACTGGAATCTCTGAATGTAGTGCTCTGAGATCAAACCATGTTCTGAATCAGAGTATGGCTGATGGTAGATATATATAGCCGTTTTTAGAGAAGGATTCTGTAGGATTTGATTAATCTCTTGAATCCATGTTGACAGTGGAGCAAATAATTGCAGGCAGTCCTTGATTCGAGAAGGTTCAGGGTCTTGAATCCTCTGCAGCAGTGGACTTGGGAGTAAGGAAATGGCTATCTTGTATAAACAGGAAACACACCAGATATGCCAGTACAAATTCTCAGTGAGAATAATACGTAGATGTATAATGAACAAATACGGACGTGTTTGCGAGAATAGAGGAGTTATCATATTTTTTTATTCTAACTTTATATTAATAATAATATTTTCTATATTTTTATAAATTATTCATTTATTATTTTAAAATTTTTATTTTTTATTTTTTCATCACAACCACTTTTTATTATTTTTAATAAAAAACTAATTTTACTATTTTTATTTAAAGTAAAGTTTATTACTTTAATAAAAATACTTTATTATTTGAAAATTATTTTTTATTCTAACTTTATATTAATAATAATATTTTTTATATTTTTATGAAATATTCATTTTATTATTTTTTAAAAATAATTTTATTATTATTTTGTCATCACAACTAATTTTATTATTTTTATTAAAAACCAATTTTACTATTTTTAATTAAAATTAAGTTTATTATTTTAATAAAAATACTTTATTATTTGAAAATTATTTTTATTCTAACTTTATATTAATAGTAATAATTTTTATATATTTTTTAAAATGTTCATTTTATTATGATTAAAAATAATACTATTAGTATTTTTCCATCACAACTAATCTTATTATTTTTAATAAAAAATAAATTTTATTATTTTGAATAAAAATTACTTTATTATTTGAAAATTATTTTTTATTATGTTTAATAATAAAATTTAATTATTTTTTATATTAATAAAAATTAATTTTATTGTTTTTAATAAAATTAATATTTTATAATAAAGATTATTTCATTATCTAACGCTATCAAACACAATAATGTAATATCCATAGTAAGATTCTTATGCGTAACGAAACACAGTAATGTAATATTTTCAAGAAGTTGTGTAAGATTCTCATGCATAACCAAACATAGTAATATAATATTTTCATCTTGAGATTCTCATTAATCACTTTTTCAGGAATTTGATTCTCATTTTTATCTAAATATTCTCACGTACCAAAAGCAACTAAATTTTTGTTGTTGATGAACATAAATTGTTGGGCAAATTTTTTTTCATTATGATATAAGTTATGGTGTAATTTCATTAAAATGGCAGAACAGTAGACAAGATTAAGGCCTTACAACACAATGTTAAACACTTTTACATGTTGGTTTCATTGGAGATTTAGGAGGAAATTAACACAATAACAGTTGGTTGTTGGTGCCGAAGAAAGACCAACTTACACCTTGTAAGTTTGAATGTGTTAGTTTTTAGAGCAACTACTCTCTTTCTTTCTTTCTTTCTTTTTATTTTCAAGTAGTGTAAGATTTTGTTGCAACATGATCAGAACATTGCTCTTCTCATAAAAGGAGACCAAACTAATGTATCCATATAACTGGTCACTTGTGACCAAGTTTCCTTTCTTGTAAATGTCAGATAGCAAACAGAATGGAATATTTCATTCCAAGATATATTTTTGGCTCAACTCTCTCTAGAAAATCAGAGGAAATGAGACTCAATTAGTTTTCCTGATTCATTTTCATGAATATGAGATCAAAGTTTATGCTTTCTTTCCAGGTATATATGGGACACCATGATCATTGACTCTGCTTTGAAGAAATTTTATAATTCTGATGATACAAGCAATTTAAAGGAATATTTCGGTATGTATGCTGTGTCATTTATTAGCTTGAATTAATTTTGGGATTTCCTGGTTACTACAATATACTTTCTGCTGAAACTACTTTCTTTGCTGCTGATTATTTTCACATTTCCTTTGTCATCTCTTCCACTCCTACAAAAAGAAGATGTATGTGCTCTGTGCTTCTTGACATAGATATCTGTTCTATCTCCTGTTTCTTCAATAAGAATTTGTTGAAGTTGTGAAGAGAAGCAGTTTCAGATATCAAAGAAGAATTTATATTTCATTTTCCAAGGTTTGCGTGTCAGTTTGTCCAGATTTCAAATGAAAAATCATGGTGATGATCAGAGTGTACAATTCTTAAATGATATATACTAAAAAAATTTCCCTCCTTTTTCTTTTTCTCTCTTTTATGTAGTCTCTGGTAATTGCATATGTAATTAATTCAGCTATTTGCTAAAACTACAGCAGTGATTCTCCTCTTTTATTAATGTCTTTCCTACAGGATGATTGGTCTACCAACATCTCATGCATCATGGGAAAATTGTGCATCAAATCACACAATTTGTCCACCTCCCTAAGTGTATATATATTTTTGCTTCTTTTTATTCTATTCGTTAGATATACTTTATTGCGCCTTTATCTATAACTTGTTGGCAACTTTCACATGTGAGACATTAATCTTGGCATATATTCAAAGGATTAAACGTACATTGCACTGTATAGAATTTGATATATACTTACCTGAAAGTTCTAAGAATAAGGAAATGGATTTAGAAAAATGAAATGTTGGGCATGACAAATATGAGAGACTAGAAATGCTTGCCATGTTCACGCATGCGCTATATGTTCATATATTTATTTATATATGTCATCCTAGCTACAATGCATGCTTTTATTTGACGATTAGTGCATATATAATAAGGTATATAGGAGCAAATGAGAATATTGCAAATTAACCTGTTGCACAGGCTCTTGTTTTTATCTTAAGAGGCATATATATATAGTCTTTCTTAACACAAGGTAGTGTTGTTGAATTGGGATAGCTACGTACAGATGATCAATTGATTCATCTTAATTTGCAGGTATGCTTCATAAACTAGTGTCAAATTGCCTTGTAAATATGCATACAGGAATGCCACGCCGGAAGCACTCTAACATGCATTCTAATACTTTAGGAAATGTTGATTAACATATCAATATCTGTAAACATCTACTACCTGACATTCCTACCAATATTAACAAATAAAATCTTGCCTAATTCCATAAAGCACCCTAAAGTTGCTAGATACCACAAAAGTACGGAGTTGAAAATCCTGAACTCAGAAGTCAGCAAGCTGAGTGTTACTTGCGTTTGTGATTGTTTTAGGGAACTGACTAAAGTTAACTGCTTGTGTGTCACAGATGATTATTTCAATTAAAGGATGACAGTTGTAGTCAAACGAATAGCGCAGAGTGGAGTTGTGACGCCCCAAAAATTATTTTATCTAGCTCATTGCCCAAATGCATTTTGTCCAAACCCTATGTGTTTGCCTTGATATATTTGGTGTTTGTTTGATAGTTGTTTAATATTTGTATATTTGATACTTGATAATGTATATAAATGTGTGCATTATAAATTATATATGGGTCATGTTCCATTTCTCTTCTCCAACACATGTCAAGTTGGTGCATGGGAGTAGACAAGTGTCCCATGCCCCATTTCTCTTTTCCAACATATGTCAAGTTGGTGTATGAGAGTGGACACGTGTCTCATGCCCCATTTCTCTTCTCCAACACATGTCAAGTTGGTGCATGAGAGTGGACAAGTGTCTCATGCCCCACTTCTCTTCTCCAAGGAAGTCCTTGAGAGTGAGATGAGTGGAGGGAAAGGAAAGAAGAAGAGAAAGAAATAAGAAGTTGCTTTGAGGGAAGTCTAAACAATATTTTAATCAAAGAGCTTGATCTTGGTGATATATGGTCGGATTGAGCTCAAACTTTGTCAGCCAGTTTGTATCTTATGGTTCTTCATTCTGGTCGGTGAAGATCTTAATTAAAGTTTTCTTCTGAGAGGTATAACCTCCCAAACAAAGCTAGTCAGAAAGTCTGAATTTCTCGCGCAGTTTAGATCAAACTGATAGATCTCCTAAACCGACCGTTAGATGTATATGATAATTAATAGGATGGTTCACAACTAATATTTCGGCATTATGAACGGTTGAGATGTTTATCGGTCAAGTATTTTGTGTGATATAGTTATCTGAGTTCAAGTATTTGCAGCAGGAAAGGAGTAATTATCTGATTAGATACTTGTTCATCAAAGAAGCCGATCTCTTTGGTCCACCGTTGGATTGAGCTGAGTTTTTGACAGAAGTTTTGCTTCTTAACATCCTTCAATATGTACAGTTGATTTTGTGATTAAATATTTCTTTTGGCAGCTTGATACATCTAAACAAAATATTTAATGGAAAATTGGTAGGGTTGCTTGTATTAGACCTAAATTTAGAATATGAACTTAGACCTTTCCAAATAGCTTGTATGTTAACTATGTTGACCTAGTTTCCATTGTTGATGAACCCATGATGCAAAATCAGTGATATACATGGCTGAACATGGTGACCTAGTGTAAATCGACAATATGGCCTAAGTATGAAAATTTTCATATTTTAGGGCTTTTGATGCTTTTGGCCTAGAATCATTGAATTGATGCAATTTATGTCTAATTAAGCATGATTAGGGTTGATTATGCTACTGATTATGTGGTTGTG
Organism: Paratinospora sagittata; assembly: GCA_035771175.1. Lineage (NCBI taxonomy): Eukaryota > Viridiplantae > Streptophyta > Magnoliopsida > Ranunculales > Menispermaceae > Paratinospora > Paratinospora sagittata. The sequence goes on from CM069610.1 coordinate 29,635,185, forward strand.
ACCATATCATGGGTTAGGCCTACTTGTGATCAAATGGCCCAATTTGGGCATGTTTATGCCTAAGGAATTGAAAATCAGTATTTTTGATTAATTGTTTGGTTTATGAATGAAAATTATGCATTAGAGGCCTAAGTCAGGTGATTTGAGTTGAATGATGGGATTAGATGAGATTTAGGCCTATTGTCTATATGTGGGCTGATTTAATGTTGATGTGTAATGTCTATGTGATTGAGCATAGGAATTGATGTATGGTTGGATATTGATGAATGTTTCAGGACCTTGATTGGGTTGATTCGATTTGGTGTCCGTGTGTGGTTAGATACTCTCGCGAGGCTTGATTGTGAGTAGACTTTATTTATGATTATATCTTTTATATCATCATATCACTTATATATATTGTATGTTGAAAGCATGAATGTGTTCTAATGTTTTGCATGATGCATTAATTTGAGAAAACCTTATGACTTTGGTTGGGCTCATCTATCTGGCTAATAGGGAGACTTAACCTTGTCATAGGAGAGTTTTAGAAAGGAAATATTTGGGGATGAGAACGGTACGGTTAAATAGACGTGCACTAGTAACCCCAATGCATGTGGGATGTGGATCCAAATTGATACGCTTTTACTTGCATCGAAGTTATTATAAATTCTTGATATCTATATGTTATGAGCTTTTAATCATGCTACACATTGACATGCATACATGATATTTATTGATGAGTATTGATAGCATATTTGAATTCTATTCATTAGGCGTCGTTGGCTCACCCTCATTTTCCTCTTTCAAGTCATTTTGTCCCAAATAAGGGCAAAGAAGTAGTCATATCTTGAGGGCCTTGCCGGCGAGAGAATCCAAGGCCTCATGTGAGTTGAGAGGCATTTTTATTGAACTGTGTTTTAAATTATGATGTATTATATTTTGAACTATGTAATTATAACACTTACCACATTGTAGTATGGGCGAGTTGGGACTTGTTAGATAGACCATGTGGGCATATGACAATTTTTTTTTTGTACCCATAGTTTTGGACTTTATGTGTATGTCCATCTTGATGGACTGTAGGGATTATGGTTTTATTTATGTTTCATTTTTATGGATTATCTCTTGTCTTGGATGATTAATACGGTTGGTAGTTTTGTTCAGTACCTTTTTATATTATGTCGTTGTTTGGGATAAGGCTCGTAGGGTCTCAACCACCTCACGGGGGTTGAGGAGTGGTTGAAGATGCCTACGCCGGGCGTCCTACCCCGACATTCCGCGCGCCATTCATTGCATGGTTGGTGGTCCGGGGTCGCCACAGATTGGTTCCTGGTTAGTCACTGGAATAGAACAAGTATTGCTCGATCTGTCAAGGTTGTTCTCAAGCTTGTAAAATTGAAAAGGTGTAACGGTTTGATCTTCACCCGTAAGAAGATTCATTAGTGGAGTTTGGACAAAATCCTAACTGAGGAGGTTAGGTAGTGGATGTAGGCACAACCGAACCACTATAAATCTTGTGTGCATTGTTATTTAGTTGCCTTCATTATTGTTACTGTGTTATCTCTGTCAAATCTTGCTAAACCTATAAATCTATTTTCACTGTTTCTTCTTGTGGAAATATCTAGATTGACTACATAAATGATATAATAGCGTTTTCAATTGCTTATGAGTCCTGAATTGGGTTGAAATTTAAATTCATGAAATGTGTATGATATTTTTTAGGTTACTAAAGCAAGAATTAGTGATGAATGAACAAGATTTGGATCAAGTGAAATGCATTGAATAAATAATACTAGTGAGTATGATTACGTACGATATAGATTAGATTTTTAAATGAATTGAAAATTATTTATTGGTGATTGAAAGTGAGCTGAAAAATTAAAAAAGAATTGAAATTGAGTATTTACGCGTGAAATAGATATGAATAAATGAAATTGAATTATAGAATAATTATGACAGGTTGAGTTAGTTGGATTTCAATTGAAACTGGACTCGAAAACAGTGGTGATTGTATTTAAATTGGAAAGTCTTGTACTGTGATTATATTTCTTGATTATAGTTCTTGTATGACATTGTATTATATAAAATGTTTAACTGTAAGCATGTCATATACGTAAATGCATTGTATTTTATTGATCATTCAAAATGATTTTGGTATTTAGAGCATGTGAGACTTGCGAAAGCATGTCGCATATGATGTCATTTCGTTAGGAATTAGCCTCGAATGAGTGTTTTGCGTAACCTTATTGCCTGTAGGACTATCTTATCAAGAATTGAAGATCCTTAAAATGACTATGAATTGAGTAATGTGAGGTTCGAGCGTAAGCTCCTTATCGGTGTATAATAAGGAGTTCGTACCCGCTTCATTACGAGAAGGAGAGAGATTGTGGTATTAGTTAAAAATGAGCATTGTTTTCCTGAAAAATCAGGAAATTTATGTTGTTGACATGTATGATATATTCGTTGAATAATGCATGTGTTTAATCATTGTTTTAAATGATTTTAAATGTCATGTTTCCCTAAATGCATATGATTGTCATATTAAGATATATATTCACTGAGATGTTGTTTGCTCACTCTATTTCTTTCAATATTTCAGGTACAGAATTAAAGGGAAAAGGAAAAGCACGAGAGTAGATACGTGATCTACATTCCTACCTTGTTCATGTACGTAGATGTGAAGGAAATGAATTATATTTTTTTTTATTTTCATATTATATATATTACATCTTACATATATATATTATCACATAGATGGGCTGTATGATAATATGAATTTTGGTTTGATATTTTGGATTATGAAATGCTTAATGATGATGTATATGATTATATGAGCATGGTGGATGAAATGGCTTGAGAAATGAATGGTATTTGAATATTTTGGGTTATGACATGCTTGTGATATTGGGAGAATTATTTATTGTGGAATGAATGGCATGAATGGATATTGTGGATGAGTATATATATGATTTAATTTGTAGTATATCAGAAAAATTATAAAATGTCTAATATATGGGGATATGCTGTCAAAAATCTTGAAAATTTTAGGAATTATTATGAATGTATGTTGAGGCTGATAGTGTATTATATACTGTACTCAAAAATGTACAATATATAGTACTATGTGCGGGTCATGATGTCAGCCTACGTCAGGGGCATCGTTACAGATTTAACCTAGAAAATAACAAATTATCTAAAAAAATCTTTGAACATTGAAAAAAAAAATCATAATAATGGTGAAATAGTGTACTTACAACGATTACGACGTATAAGACACTCGAAACCGTCTAAAGAAATGCAATGACGTTACTGGGGCGTTCTTGGGTGTTGGAGAGAAGAAGACGGGGTGCGTTGAGTGTAGGGTGAAAATAGAGTATTAATTTTTTTTTATAAAGGTTAGTTTAGTAATTTTGAGTGAGAATATTTTAAGGATTACAATACAAAAAAAAAAAAAAAAAAAAAAAAGTAGGCGGGAGTGTAAATAGTCTAGGTGCTCTCCTAAGGGTTATAGGCAAAGAATTAAATGAAATATATTAATAAGAAGAGACATGACATGTCGATGTGACATTAACAAATTTTCATTTAATTCACTATGAAACTCAGTTGCTTAAGCATAAGTTGAAAGAAGGTAAAATAGTATATAACCTATTCGTTGTCACATCACATGTCATCTTCTTAATATTGATTATGATTTTATTTAATGAGTCAACTTATAGTCAGTCCATCAACATTTACTTGTGAAACAATCATAATCAATACCAATTGATTAAACCTTCTCATTAATTTTTTTTTTTTCTTTTTGTCAAAATACAACTTAGCAAATATAAATACCATATAATACCAGAATAAACCTCAGCAATAAAAATCAAAACTCACAACTAAATTATATTTACTTTCCTTTTAAGTGAGTCGAACCACCCTTCATAAGGATGGAAGGCATGGTACCACCACAAGCGCTTGAAGCTGGTGGGTAACCTCTTCTTTTGATCACTCAATTGATTTAATTTTTCTTTTTTTTATGACGCAATATTTAATCTTCTTTTTTTAATCAATCAGAGGATGTCAATCAACTTTATTAATAATACTTCAATTCATTTGAGATTTGTATCAATCTTTTTGCTTGATATGAACCTTTTGCCAACTCCAACACTCAATATTTAAAATTCGTTGTCTTTGCGTTGATATTGTCTACTTGGACGTAACAATAACTAACCAATTAAACATGAATGCTAAAGCCAATTGCTTAGTAAGTCAAATATTAGCAAATTAGGGTTCAGTTCCCAGTCAAGTTTGATTAAGATATTTATATATGAGCCATTATCTAATACATTTCCATGTTATAGAAATATATTTCTACATTATATAGATAAAGTCATTTTAACGTTTCACATGAACAACCACTCGCCCAATCTAATGTTGGTGAATAAACACTAATCATGAATAATAAATTTCTGAGCTTGAGTTGATAGGTTTAATTTAATAAATTATTTTAATTTTTAGTTATCTATAATGGCTTTTAAACAAACTAGTGTGCTTTATTTATATTAATTGCAAGAAAATTAAAAAAATTAGTGAATAATTTTATAGTATTTTGGAGATAAATTATGTTTTAAGGAAAAACATATATATACACTTTTAATAATGGGAAAGGAAATGTTAAAGATGTCCATCTCAGATGAAAATAGGGCAAGGGTTGCGATCATGACAAAGTTGGTCGCACAAAATAGGACGATTTAGCTAATTAAGCTTTTCTTCTTTCCCTCCCAAAAGAACAAGCTATAAAAGAAAATTATATATATAAAGGAAGACACTACCCCAAGGACAAAGGAAAAGAAGAATTTCAAGAAACTTCCAGCACTGCTCAGCATGTTTGTTTGACATCCTATTCATGTTAAAAAGGCCAAGGGATGTTTTCATACATGCCTTGCAATATCTTAAACTACACAAACAAGCCTAATTCACTGAAATTAACATGAAGCGGTTGCTTTCCACGATGGCCTTCCACCTTGTTGGGAAAAAGTGAAAGGAAATAACAAACCCTAAACTAAATACCAAGTAGCAGTTTATCCATCAGGGTAATGGCTCAGTTGTAGGGAAAGGAAGGAAAGCAAATTCCTCTCCGGATGGGTGTAACTTTGAATTCCCCATAGCGCATCCATTCTGAAATTTATTCTCAGGTGGCGTAGTGGGTCTTCTTGCCTTGAGTCTTCCGGTCCGTGGCCTCGTGAGTGGGTGACAACCCGTCAATTAGTCGGAATACTGAATACTACGATTATCAAAAAAAAATAATACCAAGTAGCAGTTTATCCACCGCCGAACATAGACTCATGTTGACAATGCCATGGTCAAGTAAGAAGGAAGACCCATTCACCTCAAAAGAAAAATATCATGTATGTATGAATGTACAACACTGGCCATATATAACTAACTAAATTCTCCAGCAGCTGAATTTTTTGCCAACAACAGGAAGGAGAATAAATAATACTCAGTTGATTTTTTTACACAAGAAAGATTATTTTTCTTTCAAAAATATCAGCAAAATTCGCTGTCCACCGGAGCCGAGCCCATAGGCATGATAAAAGGAAAAATTCAGAATGTTAGTTGTAAAAAGATCATAAAAGGAATAGCTAAATAATTGGTTTTTTTTTTTTGTTAAAAAAAAAAAGATAAAGATAAAGAAATAACCTTTCCAAGAAGAAAAGGAGTAAGATCCGTTAACAAACCATTATCAGAGCCCAACCCCGGGTTTTTTACATGATTACCCTTCAAAAAAAGAATAATTTCACAAATGCCATCCCCTAAAAAATAATGTCACATTTGCCACATTTTACTGTTCACTGCACAGTCATCGCACAATCAGCGCGCCAAACAAGCGCCACGTCGGCGCGGAGGTGGAATTTTTTTATGTGGAAGGGAATGCGTCTTTTCAAAAGACGCATTCCCTTCCACTTAAAAAAAAATTATTGTGAAGGGAAGACGTCTTTTCAAAAGACGCCTTCCCTTCCACTTAAAAAAAACGCCTTCCCTTCACCTAAGGGAAGGCGTTTCTTTTTTGTTGAAGGGAAGGCGTCTTTTGATTTTTTATTTTATTTTAAGGGAAGACGTCTTTTCAAAAGACGCCTTCCCTTAAACCCTACAAATACCCCACCCGCGAGCAAACACTCCCACACTCGTCCCTCGCCCCCCTCCTCTGTCTGAAACTCTTCGGACCGACTGTCGCCGTCGCTCCGTCGCCGTCCTCTCGCTTCACACCGTGCCGTCGCCGTGATAGTAGTAAGTGATATTAGTAGTAGTGATAGTAGTTTAGTTCCCCAGTTGCGAATTTGTGGTTTTTTTGGTTTTGGAAATGATGAATTTTGGGTGTTTGAATGCTGAAATCTGGATGATCTGAATGTGGTAATGGGTCTTTAGTGGTCTGTAGATCTAAATATCTGTTTTTTTTTTTTTTTTTTTTTTTTTTTTTTTTTTTTATAAATTGATGTGGATCTTTATGGCTTTTAAGAAATTGTTTTTGGTATGAGAATGAGGATCAAATCTTGGGTTTGTTTTGTTTTTTGGTTTTGTATTGCTGGTGACTTCATTTTTGCCAACAAAAACTTCAGATTGGAGAAATTTGGTGATTTGGGTAGAGGGTCTCTTTGGATCAGACTGTTTGGATTTGCATCAAAAAAAGCTTTAATATGAATATGTCAAGAAAGCTGGCCTGGATTTTATGTTGAAGAAATGGTTGTTTTTCTATTGAAATTGCAATTTGTTTTAACCACATCAAAAGCTATTGAATTACCATCTGTATTCTTGTGAAATTTTTGGCATGTCTTTGGGAAGGGTTTTTCGGATTTTCTTCCATATAAGTCTTTTAATTTTCTAGGAGTATTCAATTTTTTCAAATGACATTGAGAAGTATTCTTACCCAAATGCATGTGACATGTTGCTATGATCAACTTAGGTGGTTGTGGCATTTCTCAATCGCTGATGAGGTTCTGTAACTTCTAAAATGGAAAAAGACTAGTGATACATTATTCTACAAAACTTCTTATTGTTTAAAAATAAAAAAAAATTGGAAGACTTCGAAAATAAGTTTTCATTATTAGCTGCAGGCCCTTCTTCTCAATTATTGTCTTGATGTTGTTTGCTTTATATATTTTGATGTTAAGAGTATAAATATGACATTATTCTCACTCATAATTTGGTCAATGTGGCACTTGCCACATCATCTAGTGTTGAGAAATGAGTACAACCTTGCGTTTCTCTAGCATTTTTCTAGTTATAAATATGTTTTTAGCATGTTATTCAATTTTATGTTTGAAATGATCAATTAAGTAACGAACACATATTCATCTAGTTTCTATTTATGTATAATGCACATATGTATTGTTTAGAATAAAAAAAAAAAGCTTCTGAATGTTTACGCCTTTTTTTTTTTTTGGTCAATCACATCTATTTTCAAAGTGTGGAAAGGAAAGTTCTTCAAAGTTGATTGCCCTTACAAAAGATTATCGCATTGTGAAACCCATGAACATGTCGAATATGTTTCTCAAGTTCATGGTTGAAATAGACCATCCCAAGTATCCATAACACTTCAACTTATAAACAACTTTCCATTTATTGTTGTAGTAAATTGTCCAAGGCGCGGACGTGCATTTATAGCATATATGCCTATTGAGGCGCATGATGATCGTGAGGATGACCACATATCAGCTATGCCCGTTGACAATGATCCAGCACCATCTGCCGAGCAAGTTGTTCAGGTGCCTTTGCAGCAGTATAGAAGAGATCACTTACGGCGCAATAAACGACGTAAATGGCCAATATGTGGCACAGATTGACAACTTGTTTCTCATTTAAACTTGTATATGTTTTGATAATGTTGTACTCAACATGTATGTAAACTTGCCCCTTCAATTCAATAAATTTTTTTTAACAAAATTACCTTGTACTCAACATGTATGCTTTGAATTTTGATTTAAACTTGAATTCGGGATGGGGGTCCAAAAATTCAACCGGACATGGGAATGAGATTTCGTCGACTCCGGGGGATCGGGGGAGGATAGTGGGACGTGCTGAAAGTGGTATGGTTAAAAAAAACCAAGTGGTTTGGATTCGGTGAGGTCGAACAGTTTAGAAAAAGCTTATGTTTTTGATTTAAACTTGAATTCGGGATGGGGTCCAAAAATTCAACCGGACATGGGAATGGGATTCCGTCGACTCCGGGGGATCGGGGGAGGATAGTGGGACGTGCTGAAAGTGGTCTGGTTAAAAAAAACCACGTGGTTTGGCTTCGGTGAGGATGAACAGTTTAAAAAAAGCTTATGTTTTTTATTTAAACTTGAATTCGGGATGGGGGTCCAAAAATTCAACCGGACATGGGAATGAGATTCCGTCGACTCCGGGAGATCGGGGGAGGATAGTGGGACGTGCTGAAAGTGGTCTGGTTAAAAAAAACCAAGTGGTTTGGATTCGGTGAGGTCGAACAGTTTAGAAAAAGCTTATGTTTTTGATTTAAACTTGAATTCGGGATGGGGGTCCAAAAATTCAACCGGACATGGGAATGGGATTCCGTCGACTCCGGGGGATCGGGGGAACATAGTGGGACGTGCTGAAAGTGGTCGGCTTAAAAAAAACCAAGTGGTTTGGCTTCGGTGAGGATGAACAGTTTAGAAAAAGCTTATGTTTTTTATTTAAACTTGAATTCGGGATGGGGGTCCAAAAATTCAACCGGACATGGGAATGGGATTCCGTCGACTCCGGGGGATCGGGGGGGGGGATAGTGGGACGTGCTGAAAGTGGTCGGCTTAAAAAAAACCAAGTGGTTCGAATTCGGTGAGGTCGAACAGTTTAGTAATAACTTTGAATAAAACTTTGATTTTTCATTCATTTAAAAAAAAAAATTATGAAGGGAAGGCGTCTTTTCAAAAGACGCCTTCTCTTGAGCTAAAAAAAACTTTGAAGGGAAGGCGTCTTTTGAAAAGACGCCTTCCCTTCAACTTAAAAAAAAAAAGTGAAGGGAAGGCGTCTTTTGACCACTTAAAAAAATTCCACCTCCGTGCCGACGTGGCGCTTGTTTGGCGCGCTGACTGTGCGATGACTGTACAGTGAACAGTAAAATGTGGCAAATGTGACATTATTTTTGAGGGAATGACATTTGTGAAATTATTCTTTTTTTGAAGGGTAATCATGTAAAAACCCCGCCCAACCCCAACATCTGGATGGTCCCATGCATCTTCATATGCCTTGGTCAGGCAAATTATCAATCACCAATTAACTCCTACATTAAATGACAAACTTTCATTCAAAAACATAATGGAGAAGGCAATATGATTGTAACAATTCCAATTCAAATGTATGAATCATACAATTCAAAATTTTATTCAAGAAAAAACAATTCAAATCCATAATATGAATTCCAATGCTTCAAACTCCCATAGTAATCTAGAAAATGGTTAGAATCACAATTCACATTTCAAGTCTAAATGATTTGCAGGATTTAGATTTCAAGTCTAATGTCAATCTGAAACTTCACCTATCCCAAGCTTATTTGCATTTGACTATTAGGCCAACATTCTTTGTGCCTTATGGAATAGAATGTTGGCAATAAAGAAACAAGATAATAATTTAAGTTTAGCAAAGCATGAGTATTAAGATGTATATGTGGTAAACTATTGAATGATTGAATTAAATGAACACATTTGAAAAAATATGAGAGCACCAAATTGTTTATGGGGTTGTAACAACTAAAAATGTCTGATAATTACAATAGAAACATCTTAATAACCATATATAATAATAAATGAGATATTTAAAATTACATAAATTATAGAGGGAACAAACTGACGAGTCATATAATGAAATTGTGGAAGAGAGTAAAAGAAAAATCGAGGAAGGGTTGAAACCTTAGTTTGGAACAATCAATTTGAGTTTATGATTTGGAAGATCAATCATGGAAGCTATATATGTATTAAGGATATTGATGGAGAGGTATAAGGAGAAGAAGAAATAACTTCACATTGTCTTTATTGATTTGGAGAAAGTCTACGAAAAGTATCCAAAAAAGTAATATAGTAGATTTTAGGGAAAAAAAAAACAAGTTATCAATAGACACGCTAACCTAATAAAAGATATGTATGATGGAGCAATAACCATTGCCAAAAGCAATGGTAGAAGAAACTAGTGAGTTCTCAATTCTTATAGGTTTACACCAAGGATCTACCTAAAATCAAATTTTCACGTTAATTATGGTTCAATTGACTAAACATATTCAAAAAGATATTTCATGGTGTATGTTATTTACTAATGATATAGTGCTAATACACAAAACTAAATTCAAAGAAAAATGCTAAACTAAAAGTTTGGAAAGCCTCTAGAATATAAAGGGTTCAAGATTACTAGGACGAAGACTAAATACATTAAATGTAATTTTAATGGAAGCAGAGATACAAATAGATGAGGATGTGAACCATAGAGTTAAGGCAATAGAAAAGAAGATGAAATCCTTTTTCTGGAAGGGGAAGAATGGGGAGCGGCCAAGGAGTCTAGTGAAGTGGGAGACTGTGCAGAAATCAGTAGAGGAAGGTAGCCTTGGAATAGGCAATATATTAGCACGGAACAAGGCTTTGTGTGGGAAGTGGGTATGGAGACTTTTACATGACCAGAGCTCACTGTGGCCAAAGATAATTATTAGTAGATATGGAAGACTCTCACTTTCAAGGCATGAGGAGGGTCCAAGGACAAGAAGGATCACTTACAGAAGCCCATGAAAATTTATAGCATATCTGACAACCAAAGTGTTAGAGAATTGTAGACCTGAAGTTGGAGATAGACATACATTTCGCTTTTGGGAGGATAGATGGATGGGAGATAGACCTTTTCCCAAACCTATATAGACTATCTTCCTTGCATAACCAACCCATTTCCTTGTATACATTATATGTCCTATCACCTATTTCCCATTTTCTTTCATGGAACTTACACTTACCTAGAGCCAAGGTCCGAAAATTTGGCGAATTTTGTCGAAATTCAACGAAAAAATTTGGATTTTAAACCAACGAACTCTAGTGTCGCAGGTAGAAACAAAACTACAAAAATCGTTGAAAAATTGCAAAAATTGGTGAAATTCGTAAAAAGATGAAAACTTCAGTGAAATTCGAGGAAAGCGTGCTTTTTAGGTCAAAAAGTTGTCAAAAATGTTCACGGGACCCACAGAGATTCTCCGCGTGAGATTATTAACAAAAAGACAAAAAAAAAAATGACACATCTCAACTCTAAAAATATCCATCAATTCATTATAAAAGAAGAAGAAGAAGAAGAGATTTTGGAAAGAGTGGAGTGGAAAGAATACCTCCATTTTGTGCTGTGAACGACAAACTGCGACCTTCCGGCAAACTTCAACCTTCAATCGTCGATCTTTCGTCGACGTTTCAAGCGTTGGTGGCGAATGAATATGATGAGACAAGACTTTGGTTCATCATTTCAAGAGGTAAGAGGTAGTTCATCTCGACGTGATAATATCAGACAAGACCCACAAGGGCAACAAAAGCATGGGGGTGGCCTTTTGCTCACAACAAGTGCAAGGCATTCGTGTCCTCCGCCAGACCTTATTTTGTTTTCTAGACCTAGTTCTAGACAAAAGAAGCTTAAAGAAGCTTTCGGGGGTGGAAGTGTGAGAAAAATTTTAAACAAAGTTATATCCAATTTTTTTTTCTATAGCAGTATCCCAGCAAATTTTGCTATTGACAATCCATATTACCAACCAGCCATCAATGAAATTGCAAGTTGTGGACCAGGTTTCAAGGAGCCTTCAGCATATGAGCTTATGCATGGATTACTTGACGAGGAGTATAATGAAATACAAAACTACATTAAAACTTTGAAGAAGAGTTGGTCACTATATGGTGTGACAGTAATGTGCGATGGTTGGACTGGGCAAACTATATTGTCAATAATAAATTTTATGGTATACTGTGATGGAAAATCAATTTTTCATAAATTTGTTGATGTCTCAGCAAAGAAAAAAGATGCAAAATTCATCTATCAATTGATGAATAATGTTGTAAAGAACATAGGAAAGGAATAAATTGTCCAAATAGTCACAGATAATGGATCTGCATTCGTGAAGGCGGGAAAGAAAATGATAGAGAGATACAATCTCTTTTGAACACCTTGTGCTGCACATTGCATCGATCTGATGTTAAAAGATATTGAAAATCATCAATTGATTAAAAAAGTTATTGATCAAGCCAGGAAAATCACAAATTATATTTATAGTCACCATTGGGTGTTGGCCTTGATGAGAGAAAAATGCGGTGGTGACATAATTCGTCCAAGGATCACTCGATTTGCCACCAACTACATTGCTTTAAGAAGCATTCTTGAAAAAAAAAAACAACGTTTAAAAGAAATGTTTGCATCAAGAAAATAGACAAACTATGTCCATAATAAAACTCCACAAGCAAGAGAGGTTGAAGAAATAGTGGGCAGAACGAGTATTTGGGATGATGCAAGGCATGTAGTGAACTCTTTAGATCCTATTGCAAAAGTGTTGCGGATGGTAGATGGAGATAAAAAACTGACAATGGGATCATTATATGAAACCATAAGGTTAATAAAAGAAACAATTAAAGTTGCGACTCCTCATTCGTATAAATGGATTTTAAAAATTGTTGATAGAAGATGGACAAGCCAACTTTGTTACCCACTTCACCAAGCAGATATATTTTTGAAAAAAAGTTTAAAACATTTTAATTTTTTTGTGTTATACTAATGCAATTAACAATATTTGTTAATACTTTCAGCATATTTTTTGAACCCTTTGTACTAATATAAGCATAAGCTTGGAATGAGTTCAGATTTGATGTATGCATTAAATCAAGTTATTGAAAAATTAGTGCCCGAAGGTGATAAACAAGCGCACGCATTGAGTGAAGTAACATATGATTAAAATTAAAATTTTATAACTATATAGCACGTCATCAATATTTTTAATGAGGTTTATATTGTGCATATTTATTTTTTGTAGTTAAAATACTTTCGAGATGCTGTAGGATCATTTGAGTCTCCAGCAGCTCAAAGTAGAATGAAAAACATGCATCCAAGTGATAAATCATATTATATGTCTAAATACCATAATTTTTTTAATTGTAATATTACTATTATTATTTTTTCTGTAGTTGAATGGTGTAATTTATATGGGAGCTCCGCTCCTAATTTAAGGGTGCTTGCTGTAAAAATATTGTCACAAACTGCATCTTCTTCAGGGTGTAAAAAAAATTGGAGTACTTTTGGGTTGATTCACACCAAATAAAGAAATAGGTTGGGGCACGAAAAGTTGCAAAAGTTGGTATTTGTTTATTATAACATGAGACTTCGTGCAAAAAATATAAGGGAAAATACAGAACTTGGTATCTCTCAAGATCCTATTGATTTGATAGAAATCTTTTTGGAGGAAGGGGATGAGAATCCCTTGGATGAGTGGGTTAAAGATGCAAATCAACCTTTGATGGATGAACGAGGTGGTAGACCAAGTTTATACATTGCAGCAGATATGGGGGTTGATGTTGATGAATTTATGGCCACAGAAGTTAATGTCCCAACAACAGGGTATTCAATATCGTCAATTAGTGATAGTGATGTTGATGGAGATAACAATGACGACGGCGACGACGGTAATGTGGGTGGTGGAGGATCACAACAATGGAGTCAGGGTCAGGGGCAACAACAAAGTGAAAGACATACGCAAAGCCAGGTGCAAATAAGTTCATTTACTGGAGAGAGTCAATATGATCATTCTACTCAGCATGCTGACCATGGATCTTGGCCATCATTAATGCATTGACAAAAATATGGACGTAAAAAGCATGGTCATACATCTAGATCAAAACATACTAATATTCATGATATTGAATTGGCTATGGGAAACATGAGTGTTAAAGATGACATTGAAGCCATATCATCATCATCATCATTATAATATGGCTACCCAAGATATCAACAACAAGAATATGATAATGAAGTCATATCATCTCAAGGGAGCTACAGTTGGAGCCAACAAGAAAATATTAGTGTAAAGCGGGTAAATAATGCCAAATGAATATCAAGGTAACATTTCTTCTGAAAGTACATCCATCTCACATGGTGTAAGACCAATTGGATTGGTCTTGCCCCATGAGTATCAAAGTGATTATTCTCGCAATCACACCTATGGTGGCATAAAGCCTATTGGATGGACTGAGTATCAAAATGATGGTTCATCAGACTCTTCATCTATTCACTCACTTAACCCACAACCTCTTCATCTATTCACTCACTTAACCCACAACCGTATACATATTCCCACGGAAGAGATTTTCAATTTGATCCTGCTTATCCGCGCTTAGGAGTATTAACTAAAGTTGAGACACAAATGTACGAAAAGTTTGTTGAGGATTACAAAAATTATTATTGTAGCATGATGTCATAGCATCAATACTGTAATTATATTAAACGTCAATATTTCCAAGGGGGTTCAATTGAAAGTCAAGATGAAGGACACCGGTCAATGTGGATATAATTCTGTATTTGTAAAAGACTTGTCAAATCTTTTGTAACATTTTAATGATATTTTGTCTTAACAATAAAAATGTATTATGTTTCAACTCATTTTAGTCAATTAGCTTGCATTCAATTTCTTCAATAACATATAATAGTATAATAACAATACAAAAAAACTACATTTAAATTTCAAATGTATAGAATTAATGGACAATTAATCAAAATATGCATGAAATCTTTCATATTAAAAAAAAAAAGTTATTCATTGAAAAAAAATAAATCTTAATTTTAAACAATATACAAATATTTAGATTACAACTTAAATAAATCTATGAGAGCTACTAACTATACTAACAATACTAGTTAAATTTCAAAAATGCTGCTTCATCCTTTTAAGAAATGGTCAATCAAGTCTCAACACTCTGAAATTGAAGCATATTGAATTCAATTTAAATCTTTCATAAATCTTTTGACCTGAAAAAAGAAAGAAATTGTTAGATACAAGTAAATAATATAAAATTCATAGTATGTGCGATGCGCATAAACATTGTTAATGTAAAAACACATGTTTCAAACGATTATATTTATACTTTTATATGTCTTGTTTCCATCATTTCTAATAGTAATTATGCATATTTTAGCATTTATATACAAATTCGTTAAACTTCTCTAAGTTGGCAAATTTTTACAAAAATTTTCCACGTCGAATTAAACTTTTCCGAATTAATTCTAATTTTTGAAGGTCGAAGTTTAGGGTGAAATCGAAGTTTCGAACCTTGCCTAGAGCCCTAACCTTTAGGGAACAAGAGGAAGCATCATCACTCATATCCAGTCTAGCAAACCTTAACATTTCTAATTAACCAGACCATATATTTTGGACCTTTGACCCGTCAGGACAATATACTTGCAAATCTCTTGTCAACTCTTTGTCTGTCAATCTACGTAACCCAACATTCCCACTAGCCACATATATATGGAAGGTTCTAGTCCTATCTAAAGTTAAGGAATTTGGATGGCTTTTGGCCCATAGGAGGATAAACATATTCAACATTCTTCAACGAGACTGCCTAACTTATATATTTCCCCCAATTGGTGCTCTTTATGTGGTCAGGGTGGAGAGAGTATAGACCATATCCTTTTTTCATGTACTTATGCTGGCCGAATGTGGAGTTTTTAGAATGCTTTTACAGGGGGAAGATTCACTCGCCTGAACACTATCATAGAAGGTTTATCATTGTCACATATGACCAATACATCTAGTCACATGAAAGGAGTGGGCCTAATTGCTACATATGCAACTATGTGGTCTTTATGGTTGGAACGTAATAATAAAATCTTTAAAGATCAAGTTAGGGGAGAGAATCAATTGTGGGAGTCCATAAAGCTCGTAGCCAGCTCTTGGGTGCTAGTTTCAGAATGGCATTCAAGTTTTTCCCTGTCGGATTGAATTTTGGGTTGGGATAGATGTTTACATTAACAGGTTGAAATGTAATTTATTTAATATGTAGGAGAGGGATTATTGGGTTTGTTAAAGTTGTTAGAGTTATGTACTCTTGGTGCATACACTCATAAAAGGTTTTGTCAAAATGTATTTGGAGAACACTCTATTCTCTGGTCGGTAAGATGTATATCTTTACATATTCATATTAATACAAAACTCTGTTTCTTTCTCAAAAACAAAAACAAAAAAGAGTTAAAGCAACATGGGTTAGTTAAGTAGAAGAGTGCTTTCGAAGTATTATATCATTGACACATGCCATTAAAGTTGAAAGAAAAATTGCATAAAACCGCTACTAGGCCAACCACACTCTATGGAAGAAAATGTTTGGCAATAAAGAAACAACACATAACAAACTACTGCAACAAAAATTTGAACGTCAAGATGTACATGTAAAAAGCATTAAAAAATAAAATAAAAAATGAACATATTCCAAAAAAATGCTAAAGTAGTTCAATTGAAGATATATATATATATATATTATCAGAAACAAAGGTGTATATTAATTAAAATGAATAAGTGTTACAAATGGGGGTGCACCAGTAGTGCAACAGATTCCTCAAAGTTACGGCTACTGTCACTACCTGGGAAGAATAAATTGCCACACACGCTATACTCAACCCCTATGACTCGTGACATTTTGATCCTTACACTAACACATGTTATCATACCCTATACAGACAGTTATTCCAACTTAGACACCAATCCAACAGTGAAAACACGAAGAACTAGAGAGGGCATGGACCCATGAACTTGCAGAAAACTTGGTGTCTTCCCAAACCTTGGAATCTTCATTGAATACATTGTTAAAAACTCTCCTGTTACGTTCAAGCCAAGCTGATCATAATGTGGCAAATGAAGCGATGAGCCTCAATTGAAGATAAAAATGAAAGAACCAACGCTTGGTTGGCTGAGTGGCTCAGGGCTCTCGTATCATGAAACGAGGTCACGAGTTCGACTCCCGCCTTATCCGTGTTGGCCACTGGGGTTGTCTCCCTCTCGATTTTGCGAGGGGACTTGGTGGATTAGTCGGACCGAAGGTCCGAATACCACTAAGTTGTCAAAAAAAAAAAAAGAATAGATAAAAATGAAAGAAAATTGATTAAGGTGGTTTAGATACATACAACGACGACCTTTAAATGCACCACCTAGGAAGAGTGATATATTAACAATCTACAGTAATATAGAGATGAAGTAGGGCCTAAAATAACAAGAAACAGATTCATATAACCGACCCCAAGTAGTTTTATTTTTTTTCATAAGAAAAAAAGAAACAAGAATTATTATAGAAGGAAGAAAGGCTACAAGGCGCTCATTCAGGAGATGAGACACGGTAAGAAGACATAGTAAGGATGACAAGTCCTAGCCCCTTACCCAATCTAATAAAGAATAACCTTTCCCAAGTTTGGAAAAAGTGAACTTACTGCAGGGTCATTGCAAGGTGAGAAAAACAGTGTTACGTCACACTATGAGCGCACTCCAAAAGACAACCAAAAGGATCACCATTAACAATATGCTTGAAAAGATGGATGTAGTTGATAAACCTCCGGTGCATTTCACTTATGCTAGGCGGAAGGACATTCAAAAGGAAGATGCGGCAAAGGCTTCAAGTGTTAAAGTGATGAGAACAACGCACATGTGCCAATTAGTGGAGGACTAGATGGTATAAATAAGGATGGCTCGTAGGAGCAAGGTTGTGATGTATTTTCTTTTGTTAGGAGTGGCAGAGCACTCGAAGTCTTTGTATCTTGTATCATTGTATTCTTGCATTCTTGTATTCTTGCATTCTTGAACTCTTGGAAGTAAAATTCATCAATCAATCTCTGTTTCCTTTTCTTACAAATTACATTTCAGTAAATCTGGGTTCTAACAATCTTGGAAATGGCTGGAAAAAAAAAAGATTCAAGAATGGAACCCATGGACGAAAGAATTGAATCTACTAGAGAAGATTTTCACAAGGAAATTGAACGTTTCAATGAGGGTTTCAAGAAAATTCCTATGTTGGAGAAAAGTATAGAGATGATCATGGTAAAACTTGATCAATTGATTCATCCACAGCCTGATCCTGGATCTGCTCATAATTCCAGAATGGATGAACCAAATCCTCTCCACGCGACGGATCCCTCTCACAAGGGTAATTCTGACCCTATTTTTTATTAGAATGTTCATCAATTCACTGATCGAATTAGGAAATTAGATCTTCCTATTTTCAATGGCGAAAATCCAGACGGTTGGTTGTTTCGGGCAGAATGATACTTTTTGATTAACAAGATGAGTGAGGGAGAGAAATTGGAAGAAGCGATTGTGTATGGAAGGTGAAGCTTTAGCATGGATGCAATGGGAGGAAGGGCAACGAGTGATTCGTCATTGGGCAGAGTTTCGTGACATGTTGCTCCATCGTTTTAGATCAGCTCAATCGAGCAACCTTTATGAACAATTTTTGGCCATTCGCCAAGATAGATCTGTTCGAGATTTTCGGCAGAGATTCGAAGACTTTGCAGCACCCTTAATAGGGGTAAGCGATCAGGTGTTGGAGAGCACTTTCACTAACAGATTGAAACCAGAAATTCGTGCAGAGGTTCGCCTGCTCAAACCCAAGGGTTTGTTGCAGATCATGGATATCGCGCAACAAATCGAAGATAAAAATCATGCCCTTTGTCCTCCTTCCTCAAGGACCATTAATGGTGGCAAAGGGGTTGTTCAGGGTTTTGGATCGTGGAACCCTAATTTACCACACTCTGCTTCATCTTTCCAGTGCACCTCCTTACTGCCGACGATAATGGAAAAATCAAATCGCGGTCCACCGTCGCAACCCCAATTCAAGCGATTGCCAGACGCTGAGATGCAGCAGCGCCGTGAGCATGGACTTTGTTTCCGTTGTGAAGAAAAGTTTTCTCCAAGCCATCGTTGCAAAAAGGAGTTGCAGGTTTTATTGTTAGGAGATGGAATGGATGACGTTGTTGCTGGTGAAGAAGAGACGTCAATGCTTGATGATGATTTTGGGGCAGAGGTTACATTGAACACTTTGGTGCAGCGGCTGAAACTTCCATTAACAAAAACGACGAGTTATGCTGTGGATCATGAGCTGCGCGATAGGGATACTGTTTTAGCAGACCTTAAGGCTAATTTATCTCGTGCACAGCAACTTATGAAATCTCGTGCTGATGGTAAACGTCAGGATATTCATTTTGTGTCAGGTGAGTTTGTGTTTTTAAAATTGTCCTTTCGTCACCAATCCTTGGCTCGTCGTAGGAATGAAAAGTTGGCACCTCGATTCTATGGTCCCTATGAGGTTTTGGAAAAGGTTGGTGAGGTAGCATACCGATTTCGCTTGCATGCTACTTCTTCCCTTCATTCGATTTTTCACGTATCTCAATTACGACATGTGATTGGGTCATCCCATATACCTTAGTATTCACCACCAACTCTTAAGGATACATTGGAACTTCAGGTGGTACCGGAGGCAGTCATTGGTGTGCGTCCACAATTTGCAGCCTCTTCGTCTACAAGTCCTGATGTTCTTATTCGTTGGCGTGGCCTTCCAAGTTCGGATGCTACTTGGGAGACTTTTGACACCATTCGATTTCAATTTCCTGATTTTCACCTTGAGGACAAGGTGCGACTTTGGGCGGGGGGTATTGATAAACCTCCAGTGCATTTCACTTATGCTAGGCGGAAGGACATTCGAAAAGAAGATGTGGCAAAGGCTTTAAGTATTAAACTGATGAGAAGAACGCACATGTGCCAATTAGTGCAGGACTAGATGGTAAAAATAAGGATGGCTTGTAGGAGGAAGGTTGTGATGTATTTTCTTTTGTTAGGAGTGGCAGAGTACTCGGAGTCTCTGTATCTTGTATCATTGTATACGTGTATTCTTGTATTCTTTCCTTCTTGAACTCTTGGAAGTAAAATTCATCAATCAATCTTTGTTTCTTTTTCTTACAACTTACATTTCAGTAAATCCAGGTTCTAACAGAAGTTTAGAGGAAGATAGTCAAGGTTGGACAAAATAAAGTTTGTCCATTTCTCCCAAGTAGTCTCAATGGAAGGACACCTAAGGAAAATGTGCTCCGTTGTTTCTCCATCTTGTCTGCATAAAAAGACCAATTTGGGGAGATACCACGTGAGGAAATAGAACATGAAGCAGTGTTGTCAAGGCGGAAAGGCGGTAAACCTTAACTAGGCGAGGCGGGGCCTAGGCGGGGTATAAAATATTTATTTAGAGGTCCTTGAAAAATTTATTTATTTATTCATTGGTCTCTCACTCTATATATATATATGTAATTATTAATTTAATTTATATATTAAATTATATGTAATTATTAATTTAATTCAGAAGTCGAAGTGGAAGAAGGGAGAGGATTTCACAGGTTTTAACAAAAAAAAAAATTCAAAAAAAAAAATCCTTTAAAAAAAATATTTGCTTAGACATCCCCAAACCGCCTAGACGGTGGTCTAGGCGATGTCGCCTTGACAACACTAACATGAAGAACATCTGTCGTGTTAAGTTTGTCGTGGCTAATAATCAACTAAACACTTTGACCTTAAAAGGCCCAAGGCTTTCCATACAAAAATGAAAGACATGAAGGACAATCAAAGAGGAGAAGAAAGAGTTAGTAGAACATCTCTAGAAGACAATTGAATGTTTTCAAGAATGGAAAACCAAGTTATTGCCTTAGTTTCTTCTCTGATGGTTAGGCTCCTACACATGTAAAGATTCTAGAAATGCAAACCTCCTTCCAAAATAGTAACTAACGAAGATATGGTAGCAAGAGGGATGCTAGTCAACCTAAAGAGATTGGGAAATAAGGCCTGGAAGCTAGAAGTTTCACCACTTGTCCTCCCAAAAAGGAAAAAGTTTTGCCATTACCCACGTTGAAGTTAATATGACTATCAAAGAAATGAAGAGAAGAATGGATAGATTTCCATGGGCTATGGTAGGTGGATCGTTGGGGCAGTAGTAGCGTCCCAATCAGCTCGATAAGTTGACTCTTAGACACAACTTTGCGCCCTGTGAGCCAACATAAACTTTTAAGAACCTGATAGGCATAGAACAGGCTAAGATCATCATGATTCAACAGGAAAATTGTGTCATTCACAAACTGAAGATGCAAGACCTCAACAACCTTGTCTTTTCCCACCAAGGAGCCATGAATCAAGCTCGCCTCCCTAGCTTTATACATCATACTGCCTAATTCATTACCATCTAAGGTGAACAGGAAAGGGAATACATGGTCACCCTGACGCAACCCCTCTCAATCGTCACTCTTCCTCACAACCTCCCATTAACAAAGATGGAGTGGTCATATTACGAAAACAACTAGAAATCTAAGCTCGCCATTTCACCCTGAACTCTTTGCTTTAACACATCGTCAAGAAAGTCCAAGCCCCTAGCCAACCATATGCTAGGCTTTAGCAGAATCCACTTTGGAAATAACCCCCTCCTTATGATTACTTCTATAGTCTTCTATTGCTTCATTGGCCACTAGACTGCATCAAGGATTTGTCTTCCTTGGATGAAATCCATTTGAGAGACAAAAACAGCATGGTGCAGGATGTTCCTCAATCTCATGGTCAAGATTTTAGCAATAACATTTACAAGATCGTGATGACACTTATGAGTCTAAAATCAGTCACCTTCCTCAAGTTTATATTTCTAAGGACATTCCTCAAGTTTGTTTTTCTAAGGATGAAACAAATGTCGGTCTCATTCGGATGGATAGTTGGAAAAAGGCTTTGTTGAGTTGAGTGTCAGAACTATTTTGGTGCATGATATGATTTGATCTGTGGACATAGATTAACAAGAACTATTTCTTTGGTGGTCTATTTCCTATCTACTGTATGGTTTTATAATTTGATTGTGCATTGTAATCAATGATAATGCATTACTGACCTTCAGTTCGTCATGCCCTAAGCCCAAACTCGTAAGTTTTTCATACAGGTTTTGAATTTTGGAAGTTTGAAAAATGTATTTGCTCATTATAATTATAGCAATACTGGATGTGAGAAATGGGATCATTTCACTTTCTCTATTTTACTGAAATGTTTTGATAACTTGAAACATAAAATTGGATCAAACCTTTCAATGCAATATTCAATTTGAATCCCAAGTCTAGAACTTTACAATCTGATTTATCTGACTGCACAAGCTTTGCCCCATTCCATATGAAAATGCTATAATGCTAAAAATAACGACTCGTGCTCTTTGATAGCATCATTCAACAGATATAAGCTGACGATTTCTAGATCTGTTAAATGGAAGCTAGGCAAAAACCATAGCTTCTGAACTCTAACACTGTACACTTGTTGAAAGGAGAAGGTGCCTCACTGTCTAAGTTAAGTGGATGTTCATAAATGTGAAGGGAGCAATTTAGGCACTTGTTTTAAGAGCAATAAAAACATCACCGGGCCTGAAGATGTATAATAAGCATGGTATCAATATGTGGACAAAGATTACCCTTTCAACCTTTCTTTAATAAGAGATTAACTACCTAACCTGGTGTACATGGAAGTAAAGTATATGCGTTTGAGTGCCATAAAAACATTTCTAGTTCTATCTTCTATGCGCTAGTTGACTTGCAGGAGCCTGAAAGCAACCAAAAAGGTAATAAAATTATAACCACTGTTCTTTTGGTACTGCAAGCACAGCCTAGCTAAGAAGTTATTGATCATTTATCATATTATCTTATGACCAACACTCAATAACAATGATTTACTGACAAGTTTGTGGCTCCATATTCCCTCCAGACGATATTATCCAGATTTTATAAGTGAAATTGGAGAATGTCATGAGAAAAAGAAGAATATCAAATAGAAGGCAAGAGAGCACATCAAAATTGAAAATAAACAGTTCAAAAGCCAGATACATACCTACAAGATATAATCATAAGTTCATAACCACACGCCTTGTTGCAATGAGCCAAAGCCTTTTGGTGGCCATATCTAGAGACACAAGCAAGTCAATCAGTTAAAAGTTGTATTCCCAATAACACAATCATCAATTTATAATTCTCTGTGCAGATCAATCATAAGATAGCATGGCAACATTTTGCTATAAGTAATTATGAAAAAGTGAACAGAAAAGTTCCCCTCACTAAGAGAAAGGACTCATTTGAACATCATAAATAATGTAGTACCTCAAGTCCTAAGAAATATAAATTTGATATTTTTGACTAATGTCAAAAACGTCAGTTTGCCCACAAGTCTAGAAAATGGGTCAAATAGAATGAAATGGATAACTGAGTGCAAAAATGAGCTCCATGGGTCCAAATTAGCATAAGGACCAAAATTCAAGTTTTTTGTAAAGGTATAAATAACAATTTGAAACAAATTTAGTTTGACCTATAATTTAGTAAATATAAAAAAGGCTCAATGTGCTAGAACTTAATAAATTGAAACTTTGGCTATGTTTTGACTTATAATTTTCATTACTTTCATGTAAATACAAGTGTTAGTGCCTATGCTCATGCAAGGAGGAAGTTTTTGTTTTCAATAGCTTAACGATTTTACAAATGTAATAAGCCAGAGTTGTCTTCTTAGGAGAAGTCCTGGTGTCCTTTTGATATAGGTGTTGAGCTGTATGTTTCAGTAGTGATTGAATTTTAATGTAATTGTACTTGACCTGAACCACTTGCTTATGCTTTTATGAAGTTTATTAGTGTCTCCTTACCCAATTACTTGTGGTATAACTTTTTTATAATTCAAGTTTTCAGAATGAGGTAGACGATGTGTACTTCCGATACCACCCAAATCCTATGTTATGATGTAGTAGAAGGCAAAGCATACTGAAGGTCAGGGTGTCACAAATAACATAAAACTTAATCAGTACTTCTTTTAACTACACAAAAAGACATCTTAAAAGTTCAAGAAATCATATGACATACATTTGTCATACAAACAATATAAAGAAAAAACAACTGATAATAATAATAGATTCACTCCACCTAAGTGGTTACCATTTTCAAGCTCGAAACCAAATATCAATGTATATTGTATAATAACAAAGATTCACCCAAAAAGAAAAAGAAAAAAAAAGAGGCTCAAGTAGACAATTCACAAAACCTTGGTCCTTAGACAATAACAGAGAGGGTTAGCATTCTAGAGAAAGAAATAAAATTTTCAGAAAGGAAAACGACCTCTTTAGCGTTCGGAAGCCCTCTCAACATGGAGAACTAAGGCTTTAGCCTCACATGCATCCCCTAAGCTGTAATTCTTGAAACTTATACCTCAATGGACTGAGGTTTAAGCCTCGGCAACTCCAATTGATGCTTATCTCTTATGGCTTATCATAGGTTCATACTACTCAAAGATTTCCAAGTTCTGAGAGGTTCTAATGTTGCCAAACAAACAGCGAATGAAGCAACGATAACAGTAGAGAATGATACACAGGATGAGATTTCATTTTAGAATAGTTAGATGGGCATAGCACTTTTGATCTTTCCAGAAGGTGTAGAGGCACCCAATCAATGACTCTAAAGATTCTAAGAAAAGATTGAAGGATTATAATAGGAATAAAAGGTAGTCTAACAGATGGTGAGCTCTAGGTTTAGGAGACTCCGTTATATAGGCTTAAGGGGCTGAAAGGAAGGCTTTCTAGGATGACTTCAGGGAACTAAGAATTTGTTGAAATTGTTCGTTTGGAAATTCCCAAAAAGCTAATCATAAGTTCTTCTCTCCATTGAAACCATAGGGCCAGTAGTCGTTGACGTTTTCCCAGAATTTTCCGTAGACCTCTCAGAGATAAATAGTTTTTTTTGTGCACTTCCAAATGTGAAGCAAGTCTTCACATTTTATTAGTGAAACTAAATACTTGAAATTCAATAGAAGCTGCAAGGGTAGAAATGACAGTTTGCTGCTGGGTAAATGCCTTACTGGGGGGGTTGATCTTGAATTAAATTTCAAGAATTTTATTTTATTTTATCCAATTAGTTATATTTAAACAAATGTGAAAACTTGTCAATGCAGTGCTTCTATTTCTCCTCTAAAGTATGTAAAAGAGTAGTAGAAAGAAAGAAAAAAATTAATGAACTTGATACAACTATGAATGCAATGCCTGGAGATATTGATAATGTGAAGAGGCATTATGATTTTGTTGTAGTCTCTACTTCAGTGGCAAAGCCTAACTTAGGTATATTTGTCAACCTATAGGGTCTTAAGTTTTCCATGGAAATCTCACACCATATTTTGGAAATTGAGATTTTTCAGGAGGGGAAATTATCTGAAGCATATTAGCATTCAGAAGAAGAGGAAGAGTTGTGTTGAGATTTGTTTCCTATTGTTGATAGATATGTTTCCTGTACAGAATTATTTCCTTAAGGATTTATTTCCTTTAAGGAATATAGCAGTTACTAAAATTATAAATGTAGCCATAAGTACATAGCCCTGTATGTCTATATATATGGAGTCCCTCTATTAAGACATTACACAAGAATAAAGATCCTTTCTCTTCTCCCGTGGATGTAGGCCATAAAGCCGAACCACGTTATATCTTTGTGTCTTTTATTATTTTAACATGGTATCAGAGCCCTAGTTTTTATTACTGGAAAATCTGTTTCGGCCTTCATCGCCGGAATCATCATTGTCGGCCTTCATCGCCGTAGCTGCCGAAATCCTCCATCTTCATCACCGTTGCTGCTGCTCGTTGCATCTCCGCTGCCGCCGATCTGCAACACAAATCGCACCTGCACTGTTCATCGTCACTGTTCATCGTCTTCTTCGTCTGGTTCGTGCGATTCATCATCTTCCATCTGCAACTGGTTCGTAGTCTCTGCAACTGTTACTATTCATCATCTTCATCGTCTTCCTCATCTGTCCATGCGACTGTGCCTCATCGTCATCTGCGATCATCTGCGACTGATTGCAAATCGCGATCATCTGCAACTGATTCTGCAAATCGCGATCGTCTGCAACTGATTCTGCATCTCTTCTTCTTTCTTCTTCATCGCACATCAACTGCAAACGCATCGCGATCAGTTTCACAACTGCAAACGCATCGCGATCAACATTTCTGTCACTGTTCATCATCTCGATCACTGTTCACTGGTTCGATTACTGTTCACTAGTTCGACACTGTTCACTGTTTCGACACTGTTCACTGTTTCGACACTGTTCACTGGTTTGGATCACTATTCACCTGATTTCTGTCACTGTTCACTGGTTCGATTACTGTTCACTGGTTCGATTACTGTTCACTGGTTCGACATTGTTCACTGTTTTGACACTGTTCACTGGTTTGGATCACTATTCACCTGTTTCGATCACGTATCACGGTTTACTTTTAGATCTATCTTCGTCTGTAACTGTTTCTTCTTCTTCACATCCTTGAAGAACGACATAAAAAAAAAAAAAAAAAAAAGGAAAATGTCGGTTACTTCTGAAACAGTGCAGATAGAAGAAACAGTTGATAAAATAGAGAAAGGAGAACTACCGAACATTCAAGCTGCCTACAGACTTGATGGAAAAAATTATTTGAAGTGGTCTCAGCTGGTACGTACTTTTCTGAAGGGCAGAGGAAAACTAAGTCATCTTCTGGGCACTGGACCTACACCCGGAGATCCTAAGTTTAGAGCGTGGGATAACGAAGATGCTTCTATAATGGCATGGCTATGGAATTCAATGGCGCCAAATATTAGCGATACATGCATGTTTCTAACTACTGCCAAAGACATTTGGGATGCCGTTCATCAGACATACTCTAAGGCCCATGATGCAGCCCAAGTGTATGAAATCAAAGTGAAAGTTGGAACAACAAAACAAGGCAACATGACAGTCACTGAATATGCCAATGTTTTGAAAAATCTCTGGCAAGAACTTGACCATTATAGGTGTATTGAGACTAAATGCCCTGCAGATGCTGTAATTTTAAAAAACTATATTGAGAAGGATCGAGTCTATGACTTATTGGCTGGACTCAATGCAGAGTTTGATCAAGTAAGAGTTCAAATTCTCAGCAAAGAGTTACTAACTCTGAATGAGACTATCTCTGCTATCCGGACTGAAGAAAGCAGAAGAAATGTTATGCTCACACCTCAGAAGTTGGAAGGCTCAGCTATGATCGCCAATCGGGGAAATGATCAGAGGACACACACTCCGCGCGCTGAATCATCAAAGGTCCCAAATCGAGACAATAGGGACAATCTAAGGTGCACTTATTGTCAGAAGACTAGACATACAAGGGAGAAGTGTTGGAAACTTCATGGCAAGCCTTCAACTTCCAGTAAAGACTGGGGTTACAACGGAGGACAGCAGAAAACCAGTGGTCAAGCACATTTGTCTACTGAACCAACAATTGCAGCCTCCCCGGTGACAGACGGATTCAGCCAAGACGATATTGAAAGATTAAAATCTTTGCTTGGCACTCTTGACAAACCCTCAGGTACCTGTTCATTGGCCCATTCAGGTAATTTTCCTATTTCTATTGGATTTAACGTCTCGGATAAATCTTTTGCTAACTCTTGGGTTATAGATTCTGGTGCTACTGATCATATGATCAATTCTCCCAATATATTTCATACTTACAACCCATGTCCTAGTAGTCGGAAAATAGCCACAGCTGATGGATCATTAACCACAGTTGCTGGTATAGGTGATGTTCACATCAGCCCCACCCTTACACTCAGAAATGTTCTTCATGTTCCTAAACTATCTACCAATCTTATCTCTATTAAAAAATTGACCCATGATCTGAGTTGTAATGTGACCTTCTTCCCTACTTACTGTGCATTTCAGGACCAGGACTTGGGGACGATGATTGGACATGCTAAGGAACAGGACGGGTTGTATTACCTTGAGACACCAGTACATCCTATCAAGAGTTCCACTTCATTTCTCTCTGAGCACAAACTTTCCAATAAAGAAAAGCTATGGCTCCATCATCGCCGCCTTGGCCATCCTTCTTTTCAATCTCTTAAAATCATGTTTCCTTTTTTGTTTAAATCTCTGAATGTTGAAGATTTTCATTGTGAAGTGTGTGAACTTGCGAAACACAAACGTATATCTTTTCCACTTAGCAATGACAGAAGTTCAGATCCTTTTGATCTCATTCATAGTGATATTTGGGGTCCTTCTCCAATCCCTAATGTTTCTGGAGCGCGATGGTTTGTGTCATTCATTGATGATTGTACTAGAGTCTCGTGGATATTCTTATTAAAACAAAAATCCGATGTAAGCTTTATTCTCCCTACCTTCCATAACATGATACATACCCAGTTTGGTGCTAAAATCAAGAGATTTCGATCTGACAATGCTCGAGACTATTTTAATCAAACATTGACCAATTACTTCCAAACTGAGGGGATCATTCATGAATCATCCTGTGTTCACACTCCACAACAAAATGGAGTTGCTGAAAGAAAAAACGGTCACCTACTTGATACAACCCGAGCCTTTTTATTTCAGCATAATATGCCCAAGTCCTATTGGGGGGAAGCTGTCCTTACTGCAACACATCTTATTAACCGTCTACCATCCCGGACCCTTGATTTCAAAAGTCCTATGAAAAAGCTACGTCAATTTTATCCTAAGCTTAAAATCTCCAATAATCTTATACCTAAAATATTCGGGTGTGTTTCATTTGTCCATGTTCACCAACCCAACAGGGGAAAGTTGGACCCTAGAGCTCTTAAGTGTGTTTTTGTCGGATACTCTTCCACTCAAAAGGGATATAAATGCTATCATCCGCCATCAAAGAAATTCTTTGTCTCAGCCGATGTCACTTTCTATGAACCTGAGCCCTATTTTACCGCTCCTTCTCTTCCGGGGGAGAATGTCATCATGGAAGATAAGGATCGGGACTCCATTGATAACCCTTTTGACCTTTTTGATCCCTTTACTCTCCAACAAACCAAACCTGAATCTCCCTCAACCCCTGTACCCAATGACGAACCTAAGGATCGGATGACTGGACGAGTGTACTCAAGGAATAAAGCCGCAGCTCCTGAACCGATGCAAGCTCAAGAATCTGAACCAATCCCTGAGAATGAGGTAACAAACCCTGAACCCTCCTTACAAATTTCATTAGTTCCTGAAACTAACAATGATCTTTTAGCCTCTGAACCTGACAATGACCTTCCCATTGCCATTAGAAAGGGAACAAGGGAATGCACTAAACATCCCTTGTATCCATTATCTCATGTTGTATCCTTTGAGAAGTTCTCACAAACCCATAAGAGTTTCCTTACCAGCCTAAATAATATCCAGACTCCTACGTCATTATCCGAGGCTTTATCTAATACAAATTGGAAACAAGCTATGAATGTGGAAATGGAAGCCCTGGAGAAAAATACAACATGGGAGTTGGTAGACTTACCTCCAGGAAAGAAACCTGTTGGATGCAAATGGGTTTATACAGTAAAATACAAAGCAGATGGGTCACTAGAGCGCTACAAAGCAAGATTGGTAGCCAAAGGATATACTCAGACATATGGTGTGGACTATCAAGAGACATTTGCTCCAGTTGCAAAAATGAATACTGTGAGACTTCTCTTGTCATTGGCAGCTAATTATGACTGGGATCTGCAACAATTTGATGTAAAAAACGCATTTTTACATGGGGATTTAGAGGAAGAAATCTATATGGAAGTACCTCCAGGATTTGGCACCACAGATAAAGTGTGCAAATTAAAAAAGGCCCTGTATGGACTTAAGCAATCTCCGAGGGCATGGTTTGGTCGGTTTGCCAAAGTAATGACAAGTATGGAATATAAACAAAGCCAAGGAGATCACACTTTGTTTATTAAGCACTCGACTTCAGGGGGAGTTACAGCTCTATTAGTGTATGTTGATGACATCATCATGACAGGAAACAATGAGAATGAGAGACAAAACTTGAAGCGGTGTTTGACCGAAGAATTTGAGATCAAGGAATTAGGGAGATTGAAATACTTCCTAGGGATTGAAGTGGCACACTCTAAACATGGAATCTTTATCTCTCAACAGAAGTACATTACAGACCTTCTTAAAGAAACAGAAAAACTAGCATGCAAACCAATGAATACTCCTATTGATCTTAATCACAAGCTTGGAGAAGCTGAAGAAGCGCCGACTGTTAATAAAGAGACGTATCAAAGACTAGTAGGAAGACTCATCTATCTCTCTCACACAAGACCTGATATTGCATATGCAGTGAGTGTAATAAGTCAGTTCATGCACAATCCTAAAGATATTCATTTGCAAGCGGCTAATCGCGTTCTACAATATCTTAAAGGGACTCCAGGACAGGGTATCTTATTTAAACGACACACAGGAATGGTTCTTGAAGCATATACTGATTCAGACTATGCTGGTTCAGTAGTTGACAGAAGATCAACTACTGGATATTGTACGTTTCTTGGTGGAAATTTGGTGACATGGCGAAGTAAAAAACAGAATGTAGTGGCCAGATCTAGCGCTGAAGCAGAATTCCGAGCAATGGCACAAGGGGTTTGTGAGTTATTATGGTTGCAGATAATTTTAACAGATTTGAAAATACACTGGGATGGCCCTATGAGACTCTATTGTGACAATAAATCTGCAATTAGCATTGCCCATAACCCAGTTCAACATGATCGAACCAAGCATATAGAGATTGATAGACACTTTATTAAAGAGAAGCTTGATAGTGGGTTGATTTGTACTCCATATATGTCTACCAATAATCAGCTCGCCGATATGCTCACTAAAGGGTTAAATCATACTGCATTTCAAGCGAATGTGTCCAAGCTGGGAATGGTAAACCTTTATTCACCAGCTTGAGGGGGAGTGTTGAGATTTGTTTCCTATTGTTGATAGATATGTTTCCTGTACAGAATTATTTCCTTAAGGATTTATTTCCTTTAAGGAATATAGCAGTTACTAAAATTATAAATGTAGCCATAAGTACATAGCCCTGTATGTCTATATATATGTAGTCCCTCCATTAAGACATTACACAAGAATAAAGATCTTTTCTCTTCTCCCGTGGATGTAGGCCATAAAGCCGAGCCACGTTATATCTTTGTGTCTTTTATTATTTTAACAAGTTGCACAAAAGAAGCTGCTACGTTTGACGAATAAGCAACGCATATTGGTAGGAGATAAGTAAAAGTGAAGAAATAAGATGGGGAGGTCCAAAACCATAAAAGTAATAGGAGGAAAGGGAATAATAGAGAGAAGAGAAAGAAAAATAATGTTGGCATAATGAACATAAACCAAATTTATCCAAATGCTCCCACAGAAGGGTCTACAATTCCAAAATTCTTTCAAAAATCTATTGAGGAGATAATAATCTTCATCCTTTTTGTTGTTTATACTAATGTTTTCATTTACAATGATCTCAATTGTAAAAGATCAGGACATGATCTTCAATATATTTGGGACAATCTCAAAAAACCTACCAAACACAGCCATTTAATTTTTATGCCAATAAACAAGATTTCCATCCACAATCCCAAATCAAATAAACTATTGGAAAAATTCATAGACAATGAGGATTAGTGGCTCCTCGGTCATTTAAACAAAACAAACAACATTCAACACAATTGGGGAAAAAGAAAAGAAAAGAAAAACTCACTCTACAAAGCACTTTGCCTTGAAGAAGACCATAAGGAACGGGACCGAAATGGCGTGAATCTTTGGAAGCATAAATATTGTCCCCTTGGATCCAAACATGCCCCTTTGGCACCTAATAACACAATTCAATGAAACAAACAATTTCAAAGATTAAAAAATAAAAAATAAAAATAAAAAATAAACGAAGAAGAAAGAATGTTGTGTTCTGTTGTGTTGTAAAGAGTGGAGTGGATACGTGTACAGTAGCACATCTTTCGGAGCGCGAAGGGTCGACGAGGAACGTGACACGATCGCCGTCCATACCCATAATCCTCTTCGTCACAATCTTCTTAGGGTTATCAGGGGCTCGCACCAGCACAACGTCGCCGTGAGCCACCGATCCCAACCGAGTCGATACGCGTTCCACGAGGACCACGTCGCCCTTGGGATTCAGAGTTGGGAACATGCTGGGACCGTAGACCTACGGTGATGGTGGTGAGGTTAGGGCATTTCGGAATCAAAAGCATTGTATTGTAACAAAGAGAGAGAGGGAGAGAGAGAGAGAGAGAGAGAGAGAGAGAGAGAGAGAGAGGAGAGATTAGTGAATAGTTACGAGAACAGAAGAGCAGAAGTAGGTGTCGATGACGTGAAGAACGCAGAGGAATTTGGCCATTATCAGCGTACGATCCCATGCTTCCTTCGCTATGCTCTTCCATTGCCCACCTCCTACAGTTCTCACTCCCATTTGTTTTTCCTTTTTCCCACCACCACCACCACAAATACAATTAGGTTCGTTATCAAAAAAATGAAACAACGCAATCAGTTAAATTCTCCACCCGCCTCAGTTTCAGTTTCAGCTTCAGCGTCAAGGGTTGTTTTGCCCTGGCTCATGCTCATTAGAAACGGCACGTTAAACTCTCTCCCTCTCCCTCTCTACTTCTACAATACCAAACTTCAAGGTCAAATTTCCCTACTTACCTCAAAAGAATAAGGGAGCAAGGAGTGAGTGATAATATGCCCTTATTAACGATTACTTAGTGTACATGTTTTTTAATATTTTTTCAACACCCATTTTGTCTTAATAAGTGATTTGAACACATTTAAGGTCCTATATAGCACACCTATATATTTAGTCTGTGCGATGAACTTCTATTTGCATTGTAGATGTTTAAGCTCTATAGGGAATAAAAAAAAACGCACATGATTCACAAGACATGAACATGAGTCTCATTGCCACGTAAGATGGATACATGGATTATATATAGGGACACTTGCACACTCAAGGAAAAACACTACTCTCTCTCCTTATTGCGGCTTGCCTATGAGAATTAGTCAATACAAGTTACCAAAAACAAAGCAAAAATAAAAATATTTATCTAAAAAAAATAGTTTTTTTATTATTCTCTACTCTCTTTAGAGGTTGCAAGTAAATAACAAACATTGTCTAAGCTTGGTTGTGGCTTTGGGTCTAGCTTACCCTTTATTCTGGGGTTATCCTCTGTCATTTAGTTTTCTTTAAACTATGAGTCTTGGAGTGATTTATCTAATATATAGTTGCCATCCAATTTAAATATTATAGAATAACAAAAACAAAAATCCAAATTTTTTCTTTTTATTTTTTTAATTAATGTAAAGAATCAAAGACAAAGACCTTGAGATGTCCCGGTTAAGAAAAGTAGCCAACTAAGAATATATTGTAATGATAGGATATATGAATAAAAATAATTAAGAAAAATATAATTACTAGTATTTTAAGAGTTGACTTATCTCTAAATTGAGTGCAAATATAGTTGGAGATTCCGCACGGTCAAAGATTTATACAGACACAAAGGGGTTTGATAAGAAAGTCGTTTCGATCCAATCCATTCTTGGGGTTTGATAAACACTGGATATGTTAGTGACTTAACACAACAAAGCACTCTCTCATGGCATGGAATGTTTCATTTTTCGGTTAGAATCTCAACAATAATCTCTTTAGAAACATTTACAATTGAAGCAATTCTTTTTTTCTTTTCTTTTGTTTTGTACGTATTAAGCATGTTACATGTAATGATAAAATATTTTAATTTATACGATTTTTTTGACATGTGATCACATTCTTCTAAAATTCTCATTATTTAAAAACCTTAAAAGATAAATTAAAATGATGAAACTATAATCTAAACAAGTTGGATTAAGCATTAAAACTGTGTTTTTGGACAAATCGCACATAGTAGTTAGCATATGTAATTATCATTACTTGTTAATTAAAAAATTATTTTTTATTTAACCTAAACCTTTTTATTGATATTTTTATTGATATTCTAATAATTATTATTTTTTAGAGATAAATTTAAATGAAAAATACATATGCTTTTTTCTCCTTTTTTATTATTTTTTATTATAATAATAAGAATAAATCGATTACAATGGTTTAAACACAAGCAAGGAAAACATTTAGATACACAAGTTTTAAAAAAAAGGTGATAGATTAACAATCCAAGATAATGAGGTAGAAAAAGACCTTACATACCATAAATAGATATAATTCAAAAATATAATTACTTGTAATTTAAATGACTTTAAATATCAACCTAGCCCTTGACACAAAGCAACAGGAACAAATTTATGTAGGGTTTTTTTTTTTTTTTTTTTCCACGTGGTGTCCCTGCTGTTCGGACGAAACTAATCTGCATTCAAACACTACAAGAGCATTGAACGACTCTCCCTAAGTGAATGTAACTAAGATGGACACAAATTTTAATCTTGAAGCTTTCACCCCCAACTTAACACAGACACAACCCACACGGGTAACCCCACAGATGACACACCGCATATTTATGTAGCTTACTTCATTTACTTGAAAAGATGCTTTAGCTCAATCGAGTATGTTGTAAATATGTCAATGCACATTTGAAAAGAAAGACAAGACCCAACTAGATTAAATATGTATAATATTAATATGGTTCTAGAAACAAGCCAAATGCGTTAGGATTAAATTAAAAATCTTCCAAACCAATTAGGTATAAACTAAACAGAATACAGAGTATAACATATTAATCAATGGCAAGAGGCACTTATCAATTTCTGGTTTGCCATCACAAAACAACAAATTTATCAATTTGTTTAAATACTAATAGCACCTATAATCAAATAATCCTCTTGCATTTTCACTTGCAGAACTAGTAACATGTATATTCACTTGTATAAACGCCCAACACTTGCAATTTTTTATTTTATTTTTTTTATAAAAAGGAGAAAAAAACAAAAAAGAAAGAACAAAAGGGTTGGAACTTATGTTGCAAGCTGAAAAGAGCTAGTAGGCATAAATAAAGAGGGATGAGGATCATGGTTCATATCCTGGCTTATGTTTCTATGGTGATTCAACAGGTGATGAGATGATGCACATTTGCTGATATAAAGTGCTGGTTTTGCTCTTCTGATCTTGGAAAAAAGAATGCCTCTAGTGTTGTAACAACAACTTACAGAGCAATTTCCCACCATAGCGGATGCACTTGCTTTATTTCTCATCACCAACTTGCCAATTGCTTCTGGATTTTGGCATTTTGAGATGACTTGCCACCCTTGTCCTTGTAAAAGTTTCTGGAGGCAAAGGACCTCCGTCTATCACGAGCTGCCGCCATTGCCTGCCGTCTTTGCTTGTTCAAGCGCTTCATTAGTTCAGGGTCATCTTTGCCTGTAATCAGACTATCCTCCTCCCCATCTTCCTCCTGAACAAAGCAATTGCAGGAATTTAGACATTGATAGTAATACATATATAATTGACATGAAAGTAACAGAACCAGCAACATTTTTTTTCTCTTTTTTTTGTTAATCGGTTCTTGGTAAATTGGATAGAATGAATAAGGATGGATGCTGAAGAAAACCACCAAAATATTGTTTTGTCATATGAATTCTGACATTCTCATACAAGTATATGAAAAATAAACTGCTGCTTGCAAAAGATCATTTAAAAGTGATTGGACAATTTCTGCATAATACCATCTTACACATATTTATTCAAACCAAGGAAAAGAAGGTGATAGGGGGGAGTTATCGATGTCTATATTCAAGGCACATAATTATGTCCTCCTAGCAAAATGATTAAGGGTGTATCAACAACCTCCTACTCTTATGACTCAATGGTTCATCTATCATTTTTCTTAACACAGATCTGATATTATAAAAGGAACCTTGTCTAAGTTAGGGTCTGTTCAGAATCAATTAATGGGATTTTTAGACTTTTTTTATCCAAATCAAGATCTACCTATGATGATACTTAGAACAACTTGTGCCTAGAGAAACTTTACATAAAGGTATTAAAGGATACAGCAAATATAATGGCCAAACTAGGTTTGGTAAGAAACTACGAATATAAAGAGATCATGTCGTAGAGAATAAAACAGTGGTAGAATGGCAGCGTCATTGTGTGGTGAGGATGGGGGAAAGTAGTGGTGACTGAAAGTGGCATAGTATCCCATGTAGTAGT
Organism: Paratinospora sagittata; assembly: GCA_035771175.1. Classification (NCBI taxonomy): domain Eukaryota; kingdom Viridiplantae; phylum Streptophyta; class Magnoliopsida; order Ranunculales; family Menispermaceae; genus Paratinospora; species Paratinospora sagittata. Next base: position 29,671,157 of record CM069610.1, read on the forward strand.
AGGTTGTTGATGGTTGTTACTTTTCCACTCTATATTGTAGTCTTATGAATGTTTATTTTGCTAGGGGCTGATGTTTTAACACTATTTGCAACATTTCTGGGTTTTTATTTATTTTTTAAAGGGTGTCCAGGCCTCTCAGAGCAGCTGACTAGTCCCTTGAGGTTTATGTCAACCTCCCTATCCTCGCACATGGGAAACTCAATGGAAAGTGGACTACTTGCAACTTCTCTGCTATAAGACAAGTTCATATCATTTTACTGTGTTACTGATGGAACTAGAAAGTACTGTAAATCATCTATTGAACTTACTAGTGGAAAAATTGAAGATATGATTCTAAGCCGACATGATATTTAAGTGAAGCTATGTTGTTTAACCTTACTCTTTTTTTTTAACAGAATTGTTTAACCTTACTCGTTAGTGCAAAGGCAATAAAAATGATTACGGTTATTAAGTTGATGTACAGATGTCTAGTCAATTTCAGCACTATCTCTTGCCAAATATACATGGGAAAGGATGGAGTAATTCTGGGCCTCAATTGAACCAAGCCCGACATTTTTACTACAAGTGTATCCATGCTAGCAGTAAGACAAGCTCAAATGGTTTGCCAAGAGTCGCCCAAATGACTAAAAGACTAGGTTTTCTGACCCTTGTGATCACTAAGTCTTAGACCCAAGCATAGATATTGGAGTTGATTCTCCTTCAATATTGACTATTTCATTGTCAAAGGAAAATTTCTGATGTAGTGAGGAAGCCAGGAAGGCTAAAAGGGATGGGTAGTTCTCATGCCTGTAAAAACCACTTAGAAGCATTCCTCGAAGACAAATGTGAAAATTAGACTTTCAGCTTTAATCATAACTCAAAAGCAATAACAGTGCGTGAAATAATTAAATATTGGTGTAAGAGATAAATCAAATGTAATGGAGTTTGTGCAAGGAGTGATTGGTTGAAGTTGCAAAAATTAGTTGGGATCATGTATGAAGGTATTTTGGTTCTGGTGAAAACTTGGTTGAAGGTGTTGCTATGCTATGTAGAGGATTGGAGGTAAAAGAAGAATGTTTGTGTATAGATATGGCTTCAATTAGAGTTTTTCTTTAAAATTTACGTTTAGTCTATCGTTTAAGTTATGTGTTATCCCACATTGGGTAAGACTGAAGAGTCTTTCTTAGTCCCTTTCATAGTTTCATTATAAGGGACTTAAGGCATGTAATTTAAGTAAATATACTATTTTTTTTTTAAGAAAAACCAAAGCAGATATATTAGTGAGAGCAGTCAAAGAAATACAAAAGATAGGGTGAAGGGAGAGAACTAGGTCTGCTCAACCTTCAGATGCCAAACTGGAACAAGACAAAACAACAGTTACAAACAAGATTCCCAATTTCTAGACCAATCTCCTAAGGAAAAGCCCCCATTAATTTTGAAGGCAACTAGCCAACTGCTAGCTAAGACAATTGTTTCATTCCAAATCACATCAACATTTTTAATAATCCCTCAAAAGTGCACTGATTCCACTCCAACCAAATTATCCATAAGGTCGCCAGTGTAGCCACTCTCATAATACGCTTCCATCATAATCCAATCCATGGACGTGATCTAAGTAAAGACATTCTTCATAGAACATCGGAATCCGAAATCTGTCACCAAGCCTAGAGTTTGACTCGCACCAAAGTTTAGATGAGAACGAGCATCTCATGAACAAAAGCTCCGCCATTTCTTCATCCTATAGACATAAAGGGCTATAATGTGGAAGGAGAGAAATATGAGGTAACCTTCTTTGAAGAACATCACCTATATCATCTTCTTTCTCTTTCCCTTTTTTAACTTGGTATTAGATCCACCACTTTGTGATGGCACCTCCACCAGTGAGCCATCTCTAGCAAGATTTTCAGCCATCTCTTGAGTGGCACATTCTAGACTATCTTTTCTGGCCTCCATCAACCTCTAACAGAAATATGACCGTCTCCAACAAATTTTCAGGGGAGGTTTTTCACGTAAATATGAATCTTTACTTGTAAGGCCTGCACAAACTTTCTTGTCTTAAGACTTGCTAAATCACTTAAGACAACCCAAAATCAAAAGTCTCGTGCCTACCCAACTCAACTCTATTGTAGATTAGCAATTTTCTTCTTGGTTGGTTTTTGAGTGTGCTTATAGCAAATTTTCCCCGAGTCATGATAAATAAAAAGCATGTTAAAGAAGATGATGAGTCCTATTTAACATGCTGAGTCTTATTTATCATCACTCAATATTATTTAATATGTTGGGACTTGTAAAGAAGACTCAGCATGTTAAAGAAGATGATTTCTGGTGAAAAAAGGAAGACGATATCCAAAAATCTGCCACTTCCAGAAAATAAAATGATGTTAATTATTAAGATTAGGCACATGCTATTAATTTTTTTTTTGAGAACATCGGAAATTAAAAATAATTAACTAAGAGCCCCAGACTAAAGGGCTACACAATAGAGAGATTGGATGTGTGAGGATTGTGTATGGAATGACAGTGGCATATTAGAAGTCCTAGATTGCCATTATGATCGTGTTATATGATTCTTCTACGAAGATCTGTAATTCTCTTGCACAGTTTTTCTATCAACAATTTCACATCTCTCAGGTTTTTGATTTATAGTTCAGAGCACCTTAAAACTTTGTGGGATTAGTTGCTCTAGGAACAAATCTGAGAAACAAAAGGCTCGTCAGGAGGATTTTTATGATTGCTTGCATCATCTGGATTAGATTCCAAACTTCATGGGTTTAACTACCAGATTACCATCTGTTGTTACAGCTAACTTGTGGCGACTGAAATCCAACCTTATGCCATAATGCCTCACTTAAACTTCATCATCAAATTCGCTGGGCTAACTTTCTACTAATGGTAATCATGGTAGTTCTCAAGGTGATTCTTGTGATGGTCGTGGCAGGTATGGCTCTCAAGGAGAATTTCCCGGTGTTGGTCATACCGGCGGAGGTTGTGGCAATAGAAAATGCGACCAGTGTGGCCATAATACCAATGATTATTATTGGATAAGCTTTGCAAAATCAATCTTCATACACCATGAGACTGATGTTGCTACAACATCCTCTTCCACTCCTTTTGCCTCAGAATTTGGGGCTTCCAAGTTCGTTTCTCAACAAGACCTCACTAACCAACTTGAGAAGTTTGCCCATCCTAATGTGCTCCTCTTCAATCATGTTATGCTATATTGCTACTCTAGCTACTATTGGAAACATTACATGTGCTGCTCAGTCATCTCCATCTTGGGTCATTGATTACAAATCTAGTTCACATGTGTCTACTCCTATATTTTTTTTTTGAGATGACATTTTGAACATAACATTGTTTAGCGAATGGTTCTTCTAATCCTAATCTATGGATAGGTATGGGCAAAGAAATATTATCGTTTAAAAGCAGGCCAAGTACTGACACATGGTGAGTTTGTGAAAATTAGGTGTTGTTCATACCCATTTTCGTTGACATCCACTCTTTTGCCACCCCTAAGGCCCAGGTGATAGACCTAAGGAACCATTAAAAGTTTCCGAACTAAAAGGCTTGCATACACTTGTCAACTAAACTCAACAAAGCCTTTTTTGAAACTTCCTGGGTTAGCTATAAATATATTTTGCTTCCTCCACTCCGCTCTATCTACAACTAAGTCAAAAATTATATTAAAAATGTTATATCTTTCTTATTTCAAGTCTTTATCTGCCTCTATCACTACTGCAAGTTGTCAAAAGGTCACTCTTTCTAGTTGGCACATTTAATAGTCTTCCTTACATATGTTCAAAGCATCTTAATCAATTCTCTCTTATTTTATCTTCAATTAGGCCTACTCATACTATTTTGCAATTTTTTCATATTTTATCACATTCATCTATCATTAGCATTTTTGCTAAACTTCATTTCTTAACATGTTTTTTATTGTCCAACACTCTATTCCACAAACCATGCCTTCCTACAGTGGTCATATAAAATTGTACTTATGTTGGAATGTCAATTATGTAATACTTTAGAAGTACTCCTCCACTTAGTTCACACAACTTTAATTCTATGGTTCACATCATAAAATATTTCTCTTCCTAATGAAAAATTAAGCCTAGCAAAACCTCAATTACCAATACAACTACATATTTCCTAATCTTAAAGAGAATAAAAAAAATAAAACAAAAATCAAAAACAAAAGAAAGATATGAAGCTAAATGCTTAGGCACCAAGCATTCAAAGCTACAATTTTCCAAAAACTCTCACATTTTCTCTACACCATTCAACAAAACATAAGACAAAGGAAAAGCAATTGCTTTATCCATCTTTTATTTGTGAAATAAGCAAGTCACTTCAAGCAATCAAACTATTGGTAATGAGACAAATATTTCGCAAACCAACCTACACAAATAACCATCAAAAGTTGCACCAAGGCCCCACAATAAATTAACTAGATCATGCCAAACGTTCAAACGTTCAAACTATGAAAGATAATCGCCTTGAAAGCATACCTTCTCATCTGCTTCGTTTATGTCGAGTCCATTGCTTTGAACTGTTCTGTGTGAACTCTCCTCCTCTTCTTGAGAACCAACAGCTTGCTCTTTCTAAGATAAGGAAGGGTTGTAAACAGAGTATTATTGATCTCTCTGACAAATGAAAAACAAGAGAGAGAGACAGAGATAGAGAGAGAGAAAGGGAGGGGGGAACATGTATACAACATTCTTGAACTAAAATTACATGGGGTATAATTGATCTTAAAGACTAGATACAGTAGATTTTGAATTGTATAAATGAACAAGAGAAAAATACCCACATACAAAATCACGAAATCATAATAGTAAGGGAATCATTTGATGTTTATGAAATAAATATAGGATTAGCATGTTATAACCAGATAAAGCATCCTTAAACCCAAAATATAAGCCATGACTGATTTTGATAAATGGTAAATAACACAATTTTATGTAGCTTGGTTAACTCTGGTTTAAAATATAGTACTAATTTTTCAGCTTTACTAACTTCAATAAAAGCTTATTAAAAAAGCTTCAATTTAAAATATATTGTTTGTAATCCACAGTCCAACCTCGTATTGTAGTTCAATTTTAGAGGTAAATTCTTTGATATATAATATCCCTACTTCTTATTATAAGGGCACTTGATTTCCTTTATGAAAATGTTTTTACTTGTTTATATAAAATTTATATACTAAATATTAATAACTAAAATTCAACCTGAAAAATTACTCATTTTAATAATATACATTGAATGATTAATTTTACTTAAATATTACAAATTTTTTTATTAGTAAAAACATTATACTTTTCATTCCATAAACACAAAAAAAAAATGAAAATATATTTATAGATATTTACTTGTTTATACAAAATTTATATACTAAATATTAACAATTAAAATTCAGCGTGAAAAATAATTATTTTATATACAATCTACATTCAATGATTAAATTTTCCTAAATATTAAAAAAAAAATTCTTCGTTAGTAATAACATTATACTTTTCATTCCATACACCCACAAAAAATGAAAATAGATTTATCACATGTATAAATTATATATAAATTTTTATAAATATTAAAAACTAAAAATAGAGCCCCACAACCTGCCTTATGTATGGCCTAGGGGATTTAGTTCCAAATGGCTTAAGCAATGGACTAGTAGTGGCCTAGAAAATAGACTAGTCGTGCCTAGGCGTGACCTCGAAAACACTGCTAAGCATTGCCAAGAGGCTTTTGCAACATTGACATTAGACCATAATCCAAACTTGATAGAGATCAATTTAGTCAGCTGGTATCCAATTACACTCAAATTCAAAAATGTTTCACTTGAAGCCCCATAATTTCATAAAGACAGAGAAGAATCCCATGAGAAAGGAGGCAAAGGAGCTGGAAGAGATCTCCATCAGGGAAACACCTAGCCACCCGAAAAGCTAAATTAATGTAGCTAAAGAAAGGGAATGCAAACACAAGCTTCTCCACTGAATCTAGTAAGCCAAAAGGATAGATGGAATGGAGGTGGAACAAAAAGAGAATGAGATGATCCATTAATTCCAATCTATGTACCCCAAAAGAGATATTAGAGCATTTGAAATAGAGGGCATTGAACGGCATTCTATTCCTACAAAATGAAAGTGAATGGACGGGAGGACCTTTCAAGGAAGAGCAGGTTAAGAAGATCATTTCTAAGTGGGATGGCAGCAAAGCTGTTAACCCCCAAAAAAGTCACTCTAGCCTTCTTCCAGGGCTTACAACATGCTAGGAAGTAGCTAAGAGAGATTTTAAATAGTAGTTGTTGGAGGTTCATAATGGAGTTACCAGCACATGTACTAGCGAGACCAACATTTATTTACTCTCACAGAAGCTCAACATATGGAAAGTGTTATATTTTAGACCAATCAGCCCAGCATTCAACCTTTATAAGACCAATCAGCTGTTCTTAAAAAAAAAAGACCAATCAGCTCAACATATTGTGTGCTCTTATCACACCGTCTCCAATTATTAATTGGTTGTTGTTCATGGTAGATAAATCTTGTAAGGGGTTCTCATCGCCAAAGAAGCGGTAAAACCGTAAAAGATTATAGAAGTTGCAAATACCAGGAGGGGAACGATGTTCAAGATTGACGTCTCATAGACTGATGACCATGTTGATGGGACTTTTTTACTTCATCTTGCAAAGGAAAAGTATGAGCAATAGATGAGGAAGTGGATTAGGGAAGTCTGTGTCGTGCCAGCTTCTTAATGGTGATCAATGGGGAAAAAAAGGCAAATTTACAAGGGGCAATTTAGGCTGGGAGATCCCTGAATCCTAGTATCCATTCCACTTTACACTTGTGGCAACTGTGTTTATCCAAGAGCTCTTAGTGGAGAAAGACATGGTTGAGGTCGCTCACACTTTATTATTCTTGGAAAGAGTAGGTTCCGGAATCTTATTCACCATTGTCATTTTCTAACGTATTTTTGCTAGATGAAAAGATTAAGGGAGAGCATGGAAAAAAGTCAGCTTATTGGTTTTCTTTTTTCTTTTCTTTTTTTCTTTGAATAGAAACCAGAACACAACATTTGATTGACAATCCAGCTCTATGGTTGGGATGCTAAACACCATGAAGTATCTGAGTTTACCTTTAGGGAAAACCCACCAAGTGAAAATCTCTAGGATCTATATGTCGCCAAGATTTTTAAGAGGTTGGATGGATGAAGAAGGGGTTTTTCTATCTCATGGTAGAAGATTATCTCCAATTCATTCAATTCTGGGAGCAGTTTCAACCTATTCCCTAGACAATTTTTAGGATCCTTGTACGGTTCTCTAAAGAGATGAAGTAGAGAATCGAGGACTTTAGGTGAAAAGGGGTAGTACATGGACGAAATAAGGCTCATTTGAAGTTTGAACAACTTAGAAAAAAGGTGAGTTGGCTATACCAAGCTTATGCAACTAAAATAAGGTTCTTCTAGCAAAGTGGTTGTAGAGATTCTCGAAGGAGAAAGACTCTACGTGGACGACTAAAATTATTAACAGTAGATACAAGGTCATGAAAATAAAGTAAAATGCAGATCAACAACCAGATCAAGCTTCAGAAGCCCACGAAAGTTTATTTAATCCATCCCCCCGTATTTTCTAAACATATTATCCTTACATTAGGAGATGGGAAAAATTAATTCTACGTGCATGTCTTGTGTGAAGACATCGCCTTTGCTAAACCTTTCCCACATTGCACTAGCTATCCTCTCTTCTTGACAATCCATTTCCAATTTTATTTCATCCCCTGGGTCAATGATAGGCAATAGCCTTTCTCTTTCAAAGTAGTTTGAATGATAGAAAAAGTGAAGTCGGTGCTCTTTTCTTGAAGCTAAAAGGCAGTAGGACATTGAATCTTGATCCCTCAAGAATTTCTTCCTGCTAATCCTTTTTTGGCAACCTCGTTGATGATCTTCCTGCCCTTTATTCCCTCCTCCATTCATTTGGAATCTTAGATTCCCAACAAATGAAGGTCTTTGGGTTGTTAGGTGCTCATTGTTGGGTCACGTGCTAAGCTACATGAAAAGGAGGTATGCACTATCCCCTTTTTTGGCCACCGCATTGATCCCTCCTCCCCTTTATTCCCTCCACCATTCATTTCAAATCTAAAGTTCCCTCCAAAGTCAAGGCATTAGGACTGTTAGGTGCTCATTGTTGGGTCGATACGCAAGGCTACATGCAAAGGGGGTACCCAATTCTACGTGTCTCCGTTTAGCAAAAATTAAGGAAAGGATGGTGGACAAATTAAGTCAACAAATTAATTTTCAAGAGAGGGGGGGGTGAGATCACTTGGTATAGGCATCCTCTCTAAAATTTTGTAGGACAACTCCTCATTCTCCCATTCCATGTACATACTTTTGGCTTTTAATAAAATATTCAGCTTCCTATCAAAAAGTAAAATCAAGTAAGGAATTGTAAAAAAGGATTAGGTGGAGTTATGAGACTTTATTGTTTTATTAGATAAATGAAAGAATGTGATGTTAGCTTGGTCGAGCCAATGAGACATATTTCATTTATTATCAATTTATACTAGACAGGGAAAACCATGAGCCAAAAGCAATGTCAAGTACCTACCTGTTCCACCAAACGCAAGGAATCCATATCACTGATGTTAGCATCGATGTGATCATCAGAAATGTATTCTTTATTCACAGTGTCTCCATCATCAGAACCAGCATCAGCCTCAGTTCCTCCTTCAACAAACTATATAACATAACTTTGTTAGAACTTCAAGAAACAACATGAAAAATTGTAACTAATTAAAAGAAGACACATGGACAATTGTAGCTGCACTGGAAATGCATTATATAGAAAATAGAAAGCAAAAACAAAGGAGGCAAACAAAATGAAATCCAGCAACTTCGTAATGGATATTGAACGTATATTGGATATCCCATTTTTAAGCATAGAATCACATATTAGATATGTAGCTTATGAACGTAGGATAATGAGAGCATTAGGAACTACCCATAATAGCTCAGCATTGACTTCCTTGATGGAATGAGATAATACATTTAGGATATAAAATGATTGAGGGTTCCTCACAAACCTGAATGTGATTGAAGTTTTTTCCGTGTTTTTCCAATCAAGAGAGGCTATCAAGAGGCAATAGGCAAGAGGGCCTGAAGCTTCGGTTTAAATTGCTTGAATGACCATAGCTGGAGGGTATTCACTATTTACTCTTTTACAATTATTTAGGATTGTTTATTTCGTATGGTATCAGTTAGATCATGTTGTATGCATTTGTTTATATGAAAATGACTTATTTTTAATAAGAAACACAGTAAAAAAAAATTAGGCAAGGAAAAAGTTATGGAGACCTGCAAAAATTGACACTGGACAACTAAGAGGAATGATGATCTCTGGCCAATATAGTGGCCACAGGAACCAAAACTAGCCTTGACTTTTATTCAATTTAGCCTTGACTCACTGCTGCAGGTGAAACAGAAATGATTTAGAACAGGACAAGGCTGACCTAAATTCATTAAAGACCTAATCTCAGCCTGCTATGAGCTTAATCCAGAATTGCCCTCTGCATGAGCATGGCCTACTCTGGGTTGCCAGAGCATGAGAGATGAATAGTTTTCCTATGCCCAATGCTGACAGAATTAAGCTAATTTCATTCCACATTTATTGCACTGCATTTGGTACCAGTTTCAATAAGGAAAACACACAATCATTCTCATATTTCTACAAAACATATGATTGGTTTCTAAAGAGCCATCTGCATTTTAGCATTTTTAATCATTGAAGATGTAATTAGTTGACTGTTGAACCCTCAAGCTTGATTTCAAACAGCTGAGTGGTAAAAAAAAAAGCATTGAGTTGTAGCTCTTAGGCGCACTAGCAATCCTATAAAATGAAGAAAAGTATGAATAGATGCCTATGGGCTAGGTTGGGCAAAAGTTTCAAAAGTACATTCAGATGAGAACCAACTTGTACACATGTGCATAGACACACACATACACACAAATAATACTGATACGAGTTCATTAGATACTTCTAAGTCTTTTTTCTTTTTTGCGAAAGTGAAAATAGATACTTCTAAGTTAGACATAACCCTGAAAATATAATAAAACAAATGTTTACATCATAATAAAAATACATTTTGAGCACTAATAAGTAACAACTAAATATAAAAGATTAAGAGTGAACAACTTCCAAACTAGTGATCAGAGAGCACTAAAAAATAAAAACTCTTGTACAAAAGGTATAAGAAAAACAGAAGAGAAAAAAAGTATCATTGGCTCGTAACCAAATAAACAATTTACTGTTTTCACTTTTCACAGATGATAAGCAAGCCATGAGGAACCCCCATGACTTCCCTAAAAGAAAAAGTTAACTTCTTAAAAATAAAAAATAAATTAAAAAAACCTAGTTTAAAACAGAATAAACTATGAATTGCTTAACAAAGAAAAAAAATACTCATGGTCCATGAGTAAAAAACAAAAATAGTTTAAAAAAGAACAGCCAAAGGAAGGAAAATAAAAAGAAGAAGAAACTCAAAGTTCATAATTAAACAGTTTTACTGGTGGAAATAATTCAGCTTGTACCCCCCAAACCTGCCAACCAATTCAGCTCATTAATAAAAATGTGTCAGGCAGTACACATATGAGATAGTATATCTCCTATCAGCTCCTTTGTTTCTGTTGAAGTTAGTTATCTCAGCTGTAGTTTATTTGTTTACTGTTGCTAGATAGATAATAAGAGATTAGATAGTCTGTTACTTAATCTCATTAGTTAGGAGTTAGCTCTATCTTTGTTAGGGAGATAATATTAGTTTCCTATTATTTAAATGTGGCTGTTACTATCCTGTATATATAAGACCAGCCTTCATTTCTTGAAGGAGAGGTATGAGAAATAAAATATTCTGAACCGGTTTTCTCCATTTCAATATGGTATCAGAGCCTTTTGAATCCTAAAACACCTAAATGACCAAGCACGGGATGGCATTACCAAGCTCCATCACTGACACCGGATCCACCTGAGATTCTACCAACCCCACTGGTGGTAATGGAGGTGATGGATCTGATGACACCCAATATCCCAATCTGCCCATTACTAGTCATAAACTAAATGGGCACAATTACCTACAGTGGCCCCAATCTGTTATGATGTTCGTCAAAGGAAAAGGAAAAGATGAATATCTCTCGGGCAAGGCTGTAGCTCCTAGTGAGACAGATCCAACATACAAACGGTGGCAGACAGACAATAACATGGTAATGTCATGCCTCATCAACTCGATGAACAATGACATTGGAGAGATTTTTCTTCTTTATGAGACAGCTGAACAGATTTGGGAGGTTGCAAAGGTAACTTATTCAAGTCATGACAACAATGTTGAGTTGTTTGGTGTAGAAAGTACCCTCCATGAGTTGCGGCAAGGAGATTTGACTGTAACTCAATATTACAACGCTCTTACTAGACACTGGCAACAACTGGATTTATTTGAAAAACATCAATGGAAGTGTGCAGACGATGGAGCAATATACAAGGAGATAGTGGAACAGAAGAGAGTGTTTAAATTCCTACAAGGTTTGAATCAAAATCTAGATGAAGTCAGAGGTAGGATTTTGGGTACCAAGCTTCTTCCAAAACTCAGAGAAGTTTTCTCAGAAGTTCGGAGAGAAGAAAGTCGAAAGAAGGTGATGTCAGGGGCTGTTGTGAAACCAGAAAACTCCCCTCCAATTGTTGACAGTTCTGCACTTTCAACTAGAGGGACTCAAAATCAGTCCAGTGACAACAAGACCCGAAGAGGTAGGCCATGGCATGACCACTGCAGAAGACCGGGGCACACCAAGGAAACATGCTGGAAATTACACGGGAAACCTGCAGACTGGAAACCGACCAGATTTACAAACAAGGAAGGTCGAGGAAATGCAGTAGTAGCAGGAGATCAACCAGAAACAACAGAAAATTTCCCCTTCAGCAAGGAACAAATGGAGGCGTTACAGAGGTTCTTCAACCTGTCAGCACAGAATCTTCAAACCTCTGTGATTGGAACGGGATCCTTTGCACACAAAGGTAATTTTTTAACTGCTTTAAAGATAAAAACAGAAAAGGGTCGTTCATGGATTGTAGACTCCGGTGCCTCGGATCACATGACTGGTGATGCTTCTCTATTCCACACGTTTTCTCCATATAGTGGTAATTTTTCAGTTAGAATTACAGATGAATCATTATCAAAGGTAACAGGTACAGGGTCAATTTTAACATCACCAACCCTAACTCTGCATTCTGTGTTGTTAGTACCCACATTGGATTGTAATCTACTGTCAGTGAGTAAACTTACCCAAGATCTTAATTGTCTCACTAAATTTACATCTACCCATTGTAAATTTCAGGACTTGGACTCGGGGAAGATGATTGGCAATGCTGAAATGTGTGCCGGACTCTATATTCTACAAGATGAGGTTTCTTCCGGAATACAAACTCAATCAAGAGAGTATGGGTCTTTTAAAAGTCAGGTTAATAAGTCTGTTATGTCACATAAAGATAGTACCATGTTGTTATGGCACTATCGCTTAGGTCATCCAAATTTTTGGTACCTTGAGAAAATGTTTCCAAAATTATTCATGAATAAAAGTGTCACTCAATTCCAATGTGAAGTTCGTCAGTTATCTAAGCACACTCGCAGTACCTTCCCAACTCAACTCTACAAAACATCTTCACCCTTCTCTTTAATAGACAGTGATGTATGGGGACCATCTAGAATTCAGAATATAACAGGAGCTAAATGGTTTGTGTCATTTGTTAATGATCATACAAGAATTACTTGGGTATTCTTGATGAAAGAAAAATCTGAAGTACGTCAAATTTTCAAAAAATTTAACCGTATGATCAATACCCAATTTCAAACCAAAATTTGTGTGTTAAGAACCGATAATGCTAAGGAGTACTTTAGTTCAAACCTAAATGAGTACTTGTTAGGAGAAGGAATTATCCATCAAAGCTCTTGTGTTGATACTCCACAACAAAATAGAGTCTCTGAGAGAAAAAACAGACATTTGTTAGAAGTGTCCAGGTCCCTAATGTTCTCTATGAACGTTCCTAAAAATTTTTGGGGTGAAGCCGTGTTAAAAGCTGCATATTTGATCAATACGCTGTCGTCTAGAGTCCTGAATTATCAAACTCCTTTTCAAGTTCTGTCAACCTCTTATCCTCACAACAAAATCTTATCTCACAGTCCAAGTAGAATTTTTGGGTGCACAGCTTTTGTCCATATTTATCATCGCAGTAAACTTGATCCTACATCCATCAAGTGCGTGTTTCTAAGATATTCTCCTACACAAAAGGGATACAAGTGTTATTCAACTGTGACTAGAAGATTCTATGTTTCTATGGATGTAACCTATATGGAAAACCAACCATATTTTACCCAAACTAAAATTCAGGGGGGGGGGGGGGGGGGGGGAGGGGATAAGAGTCAAGAATTTCAGTTTTGGGAAACTACTGCTGCTGAATTTCAGAATTTCAGTTTTGAGTCTCCAAGTTTCACTCAAACTCCTTCCTTTGAGTCTCCAAGTTTAACTCAAACTCCTTCTCTTGAGGCTCCAAGTTTCACTCAAACTCCTACTCCTCCTCTTGAGTCTACCAGTTTCACTCAAGCTCCTCTTGAGCCTACTTATCCTGATCCTAACAGACCAAATTCTGACCATAACAGATTTGATCATAACAGACCCGAACCATACACAATTCTTCCTATTGAACCAAACCATCAAAATAAAGAACTTGAATCAAACACAAACACTACACCAAAGTCACCCGAGTTGATTGTATATTCCAGAAGAAGGCAGATTCAACAAGAAGTGGAGTCCAAATCACCTTCCAGAAAAACCTAGAAACTGAACCGGATCATCGAGTCCAGAGACATGAAGTTGATTCTAAAATCAATACAGAGTTTGACAGAAGAGAAAAAGGAGGAGATGAGGACCGGTTGAATGAAACTATAACTTCTGATCAACCAATTGCTGTAAGAAAAGGGTTCAGACAGTGTAGGGACCGGCCGCTATATCCTATAAGTAATTTCATCTCATACAATAAGTTGTCGCCTAGTTATCGTGCATTTGCTGTCAACTTGTCAAACATTCAGGTTCCGAACAATATACAAGAAGCTCTCAAAATACCCGAATGGAAGGAAGCAGTATGGGCAGAAATAAAAGCTTTGCAGAAGAATGGCACTTGGGAAATTTCAGATCTTCCAAATGGTAAAATCCAGTAGGCTGCAAATGGATTTTTACCATCAAGCACAAGGTGGATGGCAGTGTTGAGAGGTTTAAAGCTCGACTGGTAGCGAAAGGGTTCACTCAATCATACGGGATTGATTATCAAGAGACTTTCGCACCGATTGCCAAGCTAAATACCATTTGGGTTCTCCTTTCTCTAGCAGCAAACCTAGGTTGGAAGCTTCATCAATTAGACATTAAGAATGCATTCTTAAATGGGACTTAGAAGAAGAAATGTATATGGTGATTCCACCGGGACTTGAAACACAAACCAATGTAAACAAGGTGTGTAGGCTTCAAAAAGCATTATACGGCCTCAAACAATCTCCACGGGCCTGGTTTGGGAAATTTACAAAGGCTGTAAAGCAGTGCGGGTACACTCAATGTCAATGTGATCACACTTTGTTCATCAAGCATTCACAAGGAGAGAAAGTGACGGCCTTGATTGTATATGTTGATGACATCATTCTAACAGGAAATTGTGAAGAAGAAATTCAGTATTTGAAGTGCTTTCTAGCCAAAGAATTCGAGACTAAGGACTTGGGTAGTTTGAAATATTTCTTGGGTATGGAAGTAGCACGATCAAAGAAATATACACTGGATTTACTCAAGGAGACAGGAATGTTTGAGTGCAAACCAGCCAAGACCCCAATGGACTACACCACTAAAATCGAAATGATAGAAGGGAGTGCACCAGTAGATAAGGGCAGGTTTCAGCGGCTGGTAGGAAAGCTACTTTATCTGTCACATACCAGACCTGACATCAGTTATTCAGTAAGCATAGTTAGCCAATTTATGAACAATCCAAATGAAGAACGCATGCAAGCAGTCGTCCGGATATTAAGGTATCAAAAGATGACTCCGGGTAAGGGTTTATTGTTCACAAAGAACCCTAACAGGAAACTAGAAGTGTACTCGGATGCAGATTGGGCTGGTTCAGTTAATGACAAAAGATCAACTTCAGGCTACTGCCCTTATGTGTGGGGAAATCTGGTACCATGGCACAGCAAGAAACAATTTGTGGTATCCTGAAGCAGTGCGGAAGCAGAGTTTAGGGCTATGGCACTCGGAATGTGTGAAGGCATATGGCTGAAAAGACTAGTAGCAGAAACTGGAGCACACATTGAAGGATCAATCAAGATAATGTGTGACAATCAAGCAGCCATAAGCATTGCCAAAGATCCTGTATTTCATGACAGGACCAAGCATGTGGAGATAGACCGCCATTTTATTAAGGAGAAACTAGAAGAAGGAACCAGGACACTCATTTACACTCCAACAACATCTCAAACAGCAGATATTTTAACCAAACCTCTACCTAGAACCAGCTTTGAAAACTTAACTCACAAGCTGGGCATGATCAATATCTATGGATGTTGAAGTTAGTTATCTCAGCTGTAATTTATTTGGTTACTGTTGCTAGATAGATAATAAGAGATTAGATAGTCTGTTACTTAATCTTATTAGTTAGGAGATAGCTCTATCTTTGTTAGGGAGATAATAGTAGTTTCCTATTATTTAGGAGTGGCTGTTACTATCCTGTATATATAAGACCCAGCCTTCACTTCTTGAAGGAGAGGTGTGAGAAATAAAATATTCTGAACCGGTTTTCTCCATTTCAATAGTTTCCTTCTTAACCTTTTACAAACTCCTTTGTTTCCTTCTTAACCTTTTACAAATATTTGGGAAAAAAAAGACCTAAAGAAATTTCCTAAAAAATCCATTTTTAGCAAAATTAAAATACCTATATAATATTAGTAGTAGTAGGGTGGTAGTGGCAGCAGTGGTGGTAGTCATAGTCATAGCATGACAGAAGGTATGCTTCATCATTCCCTTCAATAACCTTACAATATGCCTTTACCCTCATCATTTTCTGATATCTATCTACAGCCACCAAACTACTATCTCCCTGCAGAGTTTCATATATTGCAAACCCACTCTCTTCAAATCTAATGGGCAATTGGTAGACCACCTTTTTGTTATTATGTAACGTTCAGTATAAATGTGCTTCTTGCTTATTGGATGCCTTGTAAGGTAAAATAGGTGTGCTTCAAGTTAGGAGGCAACACCATTAGTAGCTGGGGATCCTTAGGCTCAAAATGGGAAAAGTGGAGGCCTTTGCCATTCCTAATTCTTTGGTAATTTTAGTATAGACAAAAGGTAAAAATATATTCAAGAAGAAAGAGGCTGGGTCTGCACCTATGGTGAACCAAAATGTGAATTGTCAATGTGAAGAACAAAGGGTTTGTTTGATTAGAGAAAAAATTGTTATTTTCTCAAGAACATAAGAAAGTTGCGTGTAGCTAATATTTTTCTCAAGAAAAATTTCTTAATCCTCCTACTTCCTCACCCAAATTTTCACCTATAGAGACAAGAAAAATTTTAATATTATCAATTGTGTTCATATTTATCTTCAATGAAACTTCTTATTTTTTGTTCTCTATGCGCCCCTTTGGCAGCTAGGATAGGATAGAATAAGGACTAAATTTAATCTAATTCCAACGTTTGACTGCCTGACCGGATGGGATAAAAAAATCTCATTTTTTTATAGAGAAGATTGAAACCATGGTATATAGAAATCCTACTTCATTTTTTCTGGATCACTCTATTTTTTATCTTATCCTATATTGCACCAAACGTAGGATAACATTAAAATTAGTCCAATCTTATCATATCCATTCCAATCCCATCCCATAAAAATAACCTTATCCTATCTCGCGCACCAAACGGGCCCCATATATCATGTGACTTTGAAAAACTATTTTATCGTGTACAATCAAATAACCACGATAAAATACTCTTAAAAAATTTGCTTGAAAAATTATTTCTCCAGAAAACTATGGGTTTGTTTGGTTTATAATTCGGATAAAGTTTTATATATCCGAAAATTTGAAAACACGAAAAATCTATTTGGTTTGAGTAAAATGATTTTCAACTTACAAAGAAAACAAGTTGTTTTTCTGAAAACGATGAAAAGTCATTTTCTGAGTTTTCAATTTATGGATTGAATCCTTGTTTTCAGATCACCAACCAAACACAGCCTACATTTTCCCAAGAAAAATTTTCTCAGCTACCAAATAAACCCAAAGTCTCTACATGAAAAGTTGGAAAATTAAGGGCTTGTTTGGTATCATATTTTAAAACTGATTTTAAAATTGTGTTTTTAAAAACTTTTTTTAGAGTTTGATTTCAAAAAACAAAGAAAACAACAAAAAGTCGTTTCCTTGTTTTCTTCACAAATTTTAAAGGTGAATTAAAAAACAGTTTTTAAATTCTTGGAAAACATTCCAAGCAAACCAGTATTCAAGGAATCTTGATTTGAAAAGCAAAAAACAGTTTTTAAATTTGATCCCAAACAAGGCATAAATTTTCTCAAGAAAGTTACATAATTTTTAGTGAAAACATTATATTTGTGAATGTGATTGCAGAATTTTTCTTAGGAAAAACTTTCTCACTCCTACCATTTTTCATCCAAATCCCAAGAATGTTTCCTTGGCTAAAAAGGTGGTAGGTACATATATCATTGAGAAAATCTCAAGCTTACCAATTTTTACCGATTTTTCATCATCGACACTTGAACAATCTATCATCTTCATTTAAACTTTAAAGAGATCATAAAAACAGTTAGAAATAGAGTCAAGGTCTTGCTCCTGCTACATGCTAATGAAGATTTTCTTAGAAAATCTTTTATGTATTTTTACTAACAATCAAAATGAAATGCGAGAAATATTTTCTTATGTACTACCAAACAACATTGATATAATTTCCTCACTTGATAATATATATGTATGAATACACACACACACACACATATATATGCCCTTAGAGTTCTTTCCTTTTTAACCTTTTTTTTGTTGTTTTTGTTTTGAGGGAGGGAAAAGATCGTGCTAGCCTCTAGTTTACACCCTTTGCTTTTCTTCTTTTTGTAAAACATCACACGCACACTTGGCTTATTCTACGTCATCTTAACTATAATGCAATCCTAGCTTATGAAAGTAACAAACAAAAATGAAATAGAGAACCTGTGCCTCAGGTAAAAAAAAAATCAGTAAGATGTATGCAAATTGAAATAGAAAACAGAATGAAAGTAGCAAGTAGCAACTTGCCTTCTCCAGCAACCAGAGGATTCTTCTTTTAAACTTCCAAAGTCATGTTCCAAGAAGGGAATCATTTAAACATTGAAAACTCTTTAAAACCTTAACTCCTCACTTACATTTTAATTAACGTGGCACTCATTCATGTCCTCTATTTTAGGGGTGAACTAAAACCCAACCCAATCCAAATCGATTGGGTTCAAGTGGGTTCCCACCATATTGACGGGCAGGTCAAGTGATAAAAAAAATCACTTCAAGGGTCAGGCCAAATTTAAAGTTTAATACATTAAACCCACAATTCACCTGACCCGCCCGGCATATAATTATTTATTGGGTACACACACATATTAAGGTGCACAATATGTACTAAATATGTTTTGCTTAATACATATAAAATATTTAGTTAAGGGGATTTCTCCCTAAGAGAGAACCCTAGATCCAATTCGTGGACTAAAAGAGGGAATCTCCCCGCCTTTAGTCCCATACCGATAGTGTGGGAGAGGTGGGGGAACCCTCCTTCAATCAATTCCTCCCCCCCGGTTGTTTGGAGCCTCTTCAAAGCGACTCCTTCCAAGATTAATTTTATTACAGCCTTTTCAAGCCTTATGTGTTTTTTATTTTGTTATATAATATATACTTCATATTCTCAAGCTTTCGTGCTATTTAGCAAAGTCGGAGAACATAAATAAATTTTATGCTTGGTTTTATTTCAATTTTTCTTTCTTCCTGGTTTGGTTGGGTTTCGGGTTTGTGAAGACACAACCTCAACCACCTAGCAACAGTTTTTTTCTTTGTTGGGTTGATTTCGGTAATAAACAGTTTAACAGTATCACGAGAAAGTGTCAAGTCGGGTGGACTTTTAGGTCAACACCAACTCGGCCTCACCCTTTGACTCCCCTATCTATTATACATCAAGCATCAATGAGAGCTCTAATTTATGAAACAAAAAATGTGTATGTTATGCGCATCATTCGATGTAAAATTGTAAATAAAAAAATTGAGAAAAAGAAAGTCAGCAAAATTTCTATGCAAGCATATCCTTGTTCTTTACCTTGTCATGTAACCTCAAAAACTTTCCAATATAGTACATAAAATTTAACTCAATCAAATTAATAATAAATGAATGACACTTTTTACTCTAAGCCACTTTTTACCAACGCAACTGACTTTTTTTCTTTTTCCCTCATTGTTGAGGACCATATTAATGACAAGGCCGCATGTTTAATGTTGGCATCCATCCACGTCCTCAATGCACAAGTTGTCATTTTTTAATTTTTTGTGTGTGTGGTGGTTGGTGTGGGGAATTGACGGCAGAGGGGGGGGGGGGCATTAGAGGAATATCTACAGCAAGTAAATAATATGAATCACAACGGTGCCTTCTATAGCAAGTAATAATATGAATCATTAGAACCAAAAATATATATATATATGTATAATCACATCCTCCAAATTATGAATAATGCACAACGGTACCTTCTCTATCTCATCCTGGTCCTTTCTTGTAAATCCGCTAGCAGCAAGCTCCTTGTCTAGGAAACCAGCAGATTTTGATATTGAAGAAAAGCGAGGCCTTCCACTTTCATCCTCATCTGACTCTGACTGATCACATTCTTCCTTCTCTTCATAGAAAGAAAGGTTGAACCTGGAAAAAAGGAGAATGTCAAATTATAGAATGAAATGAAAGAACTGTGAATAAGAAACTGTTCAATCATTGGCAGGAGTGACAATGTAGTATAAACATAGTGATTGCACGCAGTTGGACTATTAGTGTACTTATAAAGATACGATTACAGACTAAGTTACATTTTTTGGGAAGAGAGAGTTGTTTAACATCATATGATAAAATGATATCTAACAATACATTTAAATGATATTTGAAGTAGATTCTAGGTTAATTAAGATTTGATTATGTGAGAAAAATGGCTTGGGGAAAAAAGATGTCTCTAGAAATCTTTCAAGAAAGGAATTAGAATAGAAAATATTGGATCAAAGTTGTCAACTAGGAGATACATCTCACTTCTAGTTAATATGGAGATTTTAATTAAGTTTAAATAACAAAAGAGGTGTGGAAATTAACTTTACATGTTTAAATGTCTTTCTGCATGTGTGTTATATTCCAACAAGAAATCATGACAAAGGGAGGTGGAACGACAAGGGAGCCTCCTAAGACCACCATATGACATAAATTTTGTAAGGAAAAAGTGTATCAAATGCAAGAGGCCCCTTCCATTGCATGATCTAGGGAAGAGATGACGTACACAGCCTTATCTCCACATTTGGAGAGGCCGTTTCCAAAATCCAAATTCAAACCAGTGACCTCCAAGTTATAGGAGCAACCTCAAACATTGTGCCAAGGCTGCCCTTTATATGGCATTAATTTGTGGGGAAAAAAAAACTTTCCATTAAAGCAGATAAGACCTCAAAGAATTTCAGCAATTTAACCACTGACCTCTTTTTGAAAAACTTGAAAATGCATTCAACATCACGATCGAAGTACCTAAAAATAAGGACAACTTTTCAGAACTAGGCATGAGGATGACAATTTTTCCTTATCATAAAGACTTGGTTGCATCTAGCAAAGGATCAGTAAAAGAAAAGTATAAATGATTCTAGAGCAAAAAAAAAAAACTATCATTAATTTAAGAGTGTCAAAGACAATAGGAATGACAGGTTTACCCACATTTGTGCATTACGATGAGAAACCGAGACCATTTGAGGGAAATCAATCATTGTAACCTTCTCGTTGTCATCAATCTACAACAAAATCCATCAGTTTACAACAAGAAATCTCCAAGATCACAAAGATAGAATGGAAATATTCCATATTTCCATGATAAATAAGCTATTAGAAGAAATTAAAGAGTCAAACAGGAATTATTGAACCGAAACACTTATCAAATAGATAAAATACTATGATATAGAAGGGCAGGGTCTTGGCGCAATGGTTGAGGTCACTCCATTGTGACCTAGGATCACAAGTTCAAATCCAAAAAGGAAAATGTTAATCTAACTACAAAAAAAATGCAACTACAACACAACTACGCATTCATGTTCATTGGATGTGTATGTTATACATATCTCGAGGTTTGTAATAAATGATTTAATGAATATGAATGTGTAGTTGCATTGTAATAGCATGTTTTTGTAGTTAGATTAGCATTCTCCATCCAAAAATAACCTCTCAATGTAGAGGTAAGGCTGTGTACTATTGTCCCTTCCCCGAATCCCAATGCTAGGACCGTTGTGCAATGGGTACACCCTTTTTATAGAATAACATAGCTTTAGGTTGTTTAAGAAAAGATTGAAAATTAATGAGGTACTAGAGAAGTACAACAAATGCTGATAGAGCATGACAAGAAAAAGATAGTATTGACCATAGTTGTTGAAATTTGGAATGAATTGTTATGGAGCTTTGAATCCAGTTAGGATGAATTGTAAGATTCACGCTTAGATGATATTGACATTCATTAATAATAATAGTAATAATAATAAGTCTTAATAATTTGAGACCTTTACATTACCATATTACCAGGGACTATTAGGAAAACAGGTTTTTCTCATTATTGACAAGGCATTGAGGCAGTGCCTACACAATTTATCTTTCTTAAGTAAGTTGGTGCTTTAGCATACCCTAAGCAAAACATAGGCAAAGGCAATTAAATAAAATATAGTATGTTTATACACAATTACCATCTACACATTGTATTTAAACAACTTGTATTTTGAGTTAGAAAAGGAGTTCTTTAAGACTTAAAATCTAACAAAATAATGGTCCCAACTTAAAAAAAATATATGTATCAATATATGCTAGTTTGAATGGTAAGTTTCTTTGATTTAAGAAAATATGTGATTCTTTAAAAAAAAAAAATGTGATTCTTAAGATATGTATTGCTACACTTTTGTATAACTATGCATAAGAAATGAAGCAAAAAATATGAAGAGAAGGTTGGGATCTTTTCGTAACCCTTTAAAATATTATCACTAATTATTTCAAAGCCCTTAAAATTTTTAAAAATCACAAAGCAGATGCTAATGCCTAACTAGAGAACCTCCTAGAGATCTGAGGTGATAAGCCAAGGTAATGGACCAATGGCCAAGTTGATATTTAGGCCACACCTCTCCAGCAATAAAGGAAAGGTAGCACACACAAAAGACAAAGATGCAATCACTTGATTCACTTCAAAAGACAAATGTACCAAGGTAAGTTTTTTTCACATGTTTCTTGCTATCAACAATAGATGAGTAAATGGCGAAATATTTCTTATATAATAATATTTTTTGGGCATACAAGGGAAAATGTGAGCCTATCACCATGTCATTAGATTAGACTCATTACTAAAAGTATCTAATATGAAGATGTTTGTTAATAATAATTATTCATAGTTTTAGGTATTTGACAAAACCAAGACATGGCCAGCAAAGGCCATTCATAAGCAATCCGCCGTTTTTTTTACTATAACCAACCTCCTTATGCACACTATTTATTGGAGAAACAATGGTATTCAAATGAATGGTCAATGATGTTCTTCCATCCAACTCTATCTTGACCCACGCCTATCCATCCTTTCTTATGACCTCGATACACATCATATCATGCCTCTTGAAAACTTCAACTTTGCACCAAGGCATTTGTATCAATAGAGATAAGACTGGCATTCATAGTATGCACAAAGGCAAGCAATAAACTTTTGTTATTTTTGTCTTCTAGGTAACATTCAGTAGTAGATATACTCATTCATGATCCTACCTACTTAATCTTGTAAATCATCCATTGCACGTGCACAGGCAATCAATAAATCTTCGTTGCTTTTGTCTTCTAGGGCACATGTTTACATTCTTGGAAGAACGTGAATATTTCAAATCCTAGAGGCCAAGCCACATTATTATCACACATCAGTAGCTATATGAAGCATGATGATCATGTTCTCATCAATGCAACTTGCACATAATACATCCCGGTGCTCTATCACAAGATACCTCCAAGTTCATGACAAACATTATAACAGCATAACAATGGCGAAATACAAGTCAAAAACCTAAGAAACGTAATGGTAAGATCAGAAAATACAATCAGACAAAGAACCATGAATATGGAGTCATGTAGTGTCTCATATGCATAGAGCATACCATTATGTTGAACTCATTGAAATCACAATGAATAAGACCGTGTTCTGCTAGACGAACGACTAGACCAATAATTGTCTCAAAAACCACATCTGGGTTCTCCAATTGCTTTATTTGCACACTGCACTTTAAAAAAAAAAGATCATTAGATAATTCTATTCCATAGATCATTGAAGTACCACTCAATTTCTTCAAGAAAGGTGCAGATAGTTTTCATATAGGATAGCCAAAAACAAAAAACAAAAAAAAAAACAGCTACAACCCACATATCTAGAATTCTGGGAATCATAAGTAACAAGACATAAAATAGGAAACTATTGAAGGAATTCTTACAATGGATAACCTTGAACAAGCGACATAATTACACAATGTCTATTGCAATCCACAGCTTTAGGGACAGGAAATCCATGTTCTTCCAAAGCCTGCAAAAGGATGTCATAATTTCATAAAAATCACCTGTATAAACCTAACAAGTAACTACAAAGACAAAAAAACAACACAATTAAAAGCAAGACCTTCATGAATGCAAATTCTTTGAGTGCAGCAAGTCGTGACAAGTAGAGCCAATTATAACTAGTACGGTGCATAAGATAGTCACGCTTAGATTTGACCGCCCTGAAAGAAATTCTACCCAATCTATGTAGTTTCATTGCTAAAATTGTTCCATCTTCAGTGGCAACCTCAAATATATCTTCAATAAAACATGTGTAAAGGTTAAAATTAGTAGCAAATACAAAAGTACAAAATAGTTTCACCATTTAAAAAAATGAAAGACCAATAGAATTTCTATCAATGAAGGTTTACCAGACTCCTTCCCTACACCAATTTGGCGACCCACGGCAGTAAATACACCTCGGTTAACCAAAGTCTTTATTGCAAGAAAATCATAACCAAGATAGGTAAGACGAAACCCATCATCTGCATGAAAAATGAAACAAAAATCAGAATCCATGTTTCAATTTGTAGAAATAAAAAAATTTATGCTCACTCACATTTTGAGGAGTCATGATGCAGAAGCTTATGCTTAAGCAAATTCTTCAACACCTTGTATGTACCCCCATGCCTGTACAAGTAATTGATTCATTAATAGAAATTGATTCATTAATAGAATAGGCAGTTTCATAACAATGGAAAAAGAAAATGAGTAAATTTATTACTTGAGACCAGCAATTCGATCAACAAGCTCTGTTGGTACAATTTCGTGCTGAAAAAGTAAATCAAAGAATAAAAATAAATTAAATATGAGAAATAAAGCCTTATAGTTAAAAAAAAAAAAAAAAGTTATGGTTCGAGAAGAGTATAGAGATTTACGTTTCTCATTCCCATCTCAACAGCAGTGAGAACCCTAAAATCATCTTTGGAGAGATATCTCAGTACGTTTACATCTAGCTTCATATTGCTTTTTGATGCTGCTACTGTTCGAGCAAATACTATCCTGCAGAAATCAAATTAACAGCAACAAAGATAAAGGAAACTTCAAGATGGGTGAAGTGAATAAGTAGCAAAGATAAACCAAAGACGCAGGTCGCGCAGGTCGCGATTTAAAAGTCGCACGTTGTGCGATATGAATCGAGTCTCTTAATAACAGATATATATATATATATATATATAAACAAAAAGTAACCAATGATCTACACCCTTTATAATAATATAAAGAAAACAATGGGAATAAACCAATGTTATTAGCTTTAAAACCTAAAACTCTTTACTTTGAAATTTATCGGAAACAAGAAGTCAGGATTTCTACTTCAACTTTTAGTAAACATCAATATTCAATCCATTCACAAAGAGAACAAAAAACAAAGTAGAGAATTAGAGATTGGGAGAGGAGGATTAGAGAAAAGAAGAAGTAAGAAGAAAGTGTGGAAGACTGACCAGACCTGACCTAGATCAGTGGCGAGCACGAAACGGCAAGCTGAGGTGAGACCGGGAGAGAGAGAGAAGTTGTTGCGTTGAAACGGCGACGGTGACGGCGATAACCCTTACCCTTGCCAGAGAATTATTGCAGTTTGCAAGGTAACACAAAAAAGTGGTTTCAGAGGTTTATCGTTTCTTCAATAGAGAAAAAGCTAAAAAGAGGGAGAAAGAAATTGTTACTAAGAAAATTGCGTTACTAAATGGGTAAGAACGGAATGTATTATATTATTATTATTTTTTTGTTCGATTGCATCTAACTTGCGCCAATGGCGTAATGTTATGGAACATTAATCGCGCGATCTGGTTCGCTGATGACACCGATTGATCGTGGCCGTAGAAAGATTTAAGTTAGCAAGGGCAGCTATGTGAAAACGCGGGTTACGTAAATTGTGATTGAAAGAAAAATTACTAAAAGTCAAGGGTTTTTTTTTTCTATTTAGTTGTGAATTGTGCTCAACATAGTGCATACATTTCCCTAATTAAATAACTTTTATTGCATTAATTATCTAAATAATCTATTTTAAAAGCTATCAATATTTCATCAAATACTCCGTGTATAGTTTTCCTATTTCATCGAAACGGCAACGGTGACGGCGACAACCCTTACCCTTGCCAGAGAGGATTATTGCAGCAGCCGGCTTCAAAGGGTTTGGCGGTTTGCAAGGTAACACAAAAAAAATGGTTTCAGAGGTTTATCGTTTCTTCAATGGAGAAAAAGCTAAAAAGAGGGAGAAAGATATTGCATTACTAAGAAAATTGCGTTACTGAATGGGGTAAGAACGGAATGTATTATATTATTGTTCGATTGCATCTAACTTGCGCCAATGGCGTAATGTTATGGAACATTAATCGCGCGATCTGGTTCGCTGATGAATACACCGATTGATCGTGGCCGTAGAAAGACTTAAGTTAGCAAGGGCAGCTATGTGAAAACGGGTTACGTAAATTGTGATTGAAAGAAAAATTACGAGCTCAACATAGTGCATACATTCCCCTAATTAAATAACTTTCATTGCATTAATTATCTAAATAATCCATTTTAAAAGCTATCAATATTTTATCCGTGTATAGTTTTCCTATTTCATCGAAACGGCAACGGTGACGGCGATAACCCTTACCCTTGCCAGAGAGGATTATTGCAGCAGCCAGCTTCAAAGGGTTTGACAGTTTGCAAGGTAACACAAAAAAAGTGGTTTCAGAGGTTTATCGTTTCTTTAATGGAGAAAAAGCTAAAAAGAGGGAGAAAGAAATTGCATTACTAAGAAAATTGCGTTACTGAATGGGTAAGAACGGAATGTGTTATATTATTATTATTTTTTTGTTCGATTGCATCTAACTTGCACCAATGGCGTAATGTTATGGAACATTAATCGCGCGATCTGGTTCGCTGATGAATACACCGATTGATCGTGGCCGTAGAAAGATTTAAGTTAGCAAGGGCAGCTATGTGAAAACACGGGTTACGTAAATTGTGATTGAAAGAAAAATTACGAAAAGTCAAGGATTTTTTTTTTTTTCTATTTAGTTGTGAATTGTGCTCAACATAGTGCATACATTCCCCTAATTAAATAACTTTCATTGCATTAATTATCTAAATAACCCATTTTAAAAGCTATCAATATTTCATCAAATACTCCGTGTATAGTTTTCCTATTTCATCAAATACTCCATGTATAGTTTTCCTATTTCATCAAATACTCCATGTATAGTTTTCCTATATTTTTAATTTTTTAACTATTATTTTAAAATTTTGTATCTAATAATAATAAGTAATTATTATAATATGCATTAAAAAAAGTAAATATTATTAATGAAAGATTTGACTAACACTAAATAGTAATAAATTGGAGGTGATGTGCTTAACTAGAACCTCTCAAATTGTTTGTTCGTCCTTTATATTTTTGTCTAATTTATAGTGTTTGGTAATACATATAAGAATCGATTGTACCAACGTATCTTATTTGGACATCTAGTATTACTTTTATAAAGTGAGCAGTTTTCAATAAAATCAACCTAACTAGTTCTCAAGTTGAAAGGTGGGATCACAATAAACCCGCTAAAAATACAAGTTTTTTGAAGCGACAAACTACTTCTCGTTCACGATTTTAAGTTACTAAGGACAAAACAAAGTCTGACTAATTAAATTAATTACTAATTCAGTTGAATATCAGTATAATATGTTAATTCATTGATAAAGTACACTCATGAATAGTAGTATATTGTGAATAGTTAATGTACGTCGATTCTACTATTTTAGATAAATAGTACTATATATATGAATAGTATTGTATGCGTGAATAGTATTGTACACGTGAACAATATCGTATTTTAGGAAAGATTTTTTTGATGTGATAGATCAAATAAGGTCACAACCACAAAGTATATTAGAATTTTTAAGAGATCTTAATACCACTTCTTTCAGGACGTATACAGTATTGTAAGATCTACGTCCACGGACAGAATGTAAAAATTTTACTAGAGACTGTAGATTACAACTTTCTTTTTACTCTCAAAGAAAAAACAATAAGACTTTTTTTCTCTTAAAAACTCAAATATAATTATCACCACTTATATATGAATAAACTAAATTAAATTGAGCTCTGTTTATAAGAAAAGATTATGAATATTATTAGTTTTTATTTTTAAATGCCGAAAGATTTTTTGTTTTTATTGTTACAGGTCTCACATCCTATTTTTAAATCATCGGTGTTTTGCCGGGTGCTTCACGGGTTCAACAAATATTATAGTAACTAGAATATTGTTTTAAAAATATTCCTCTCTTTATATATATTAAATATAGTTTTATCGTTTAATATAAAACTATATATATATATATCATAAAATCAGTATTACTGTATAGTTATATATACACACTTCTCCCTCTATCTCTCTCTCTATATATATATAGTTTTAAAAGTATGTAGTATTTAATGGTTTAATATTATAAAATCAATATTACTGTATAGTTATGTGTAGTAACATACTTCTTTTTTTGTTCAAAGTAATATATATCTATTAATATAAAAATATATTAATATGTAAATACTAAGGATTTTTAAAGCAAAAAAACTAATGATTTCTAAATTATTTAAGTATATGCATATTAAAAATTAAAAATTAAAATTCACATGTAATATTAATGTAAATGATTTTTTTATTTATTGATGTTTTTCTTAGTCTAACATAGTTTTTTATATAGGGTGGCACAACATGAAAAATAACAAGTATAATACATATTATATTATGTAATTTAATGCCTACGATTATGTTTGTATATATGTAAGAATGATTTTTATTTTTTAAAAATATTTATTTTCAAGTAAAAAATACTTTTAATTATATTTTACTTATGTTGGTGCAGAATTTGACCAACACCAAATTGATAAATACGTGGAGGAAGTAAGCTAACCTAGAATCGCGAACCATCGGACTTCGACAGAAACTCCCTGGGGAGATCTAAAATCAAAAGAAATAAAAATGAGGCTATCGCAAGGAACACCGGTATGGTGCCAACCAAGGACCCTCTGATACCTAAGTTAGAGCTTGTTTTAATACAAAAATCTTGCACTAACTTTTGTGGGTAGTTGATTGCATACCTTTGAAGAAAGAATAGTTGGTATATGTATAGAGGAGGTTTTCTGGTTGGAGTGGCTGCCCTATAGGCATGTGTCATGTTAGTTAATAGTAGATATGATGAGCTAACTAGCTCATATGCTCCGAGATATTCGTTTTCCTTATCCTAGTCAAAGTTGGCCTTATCATTCTTCATAGATTAAAACTTATCCCTGATTTGTCGGGGTAAGTATGGCTCCCAAATACGTTTCCATTCCGGATATTTCAGAATCCTCGTAGTGTTGTACTGAAATATGTCACCTCAGCAGATTGGTCTCGTCCTCATGTTTGTTCGAGCTCATCATGGTTCGAGCTATCGCTAAATAGAAATCATGAAACTTGTTATGGGTTAACCTGACGATAGCTCATCGTGGCCGAGCTATAATTCATGAGTTTTCCGAATTCTTTACGTCATGGGTCGAGCTGATGTCTATTCCTTTCCGACCTTATGGACGCCACCCGTTGCCAAGCTTCCATCGCCAGCTCAACACCTTTTCTACTTTATCATTTGGATCTACTTGACAGCCTAGCTAGGCCACGTTGATGATCCAACAACTTATAACAAATATTTTATGAAAAATACAATACATATATTAAATTGATTGGCAAGGGGGCATTTGATATGGGGTAATATTGGGGATGAGAATGAAAATCTTGAAGATTCTCATGGTTATTTCATTATTTACGGATTCCCACCAGTAGGTGGTATTTACTTTATCGAAAAAGTGATTATCGTGGGAAAGTTTATATTTCTTTTAAACAAAAGAAAAAAAAATCACCCCATTATTTCACCTATATTAATATTTTTAATTAAATATGATAGCTTTTTATTAAAATTAATATTTTAATAAAATATTTGAAAATTATTTAAAATGCGTTATCCATTTGGATTTCAAATTGTGCTGATCTAAGGAAGATTGCAAACTTCTGAATACCAAATTTGACTGCAAGTATCTCTTTAATAGAGATATGGTAATTCAACTGCTGAGAAAGCACCACTCTGATAACCACAAATATTTAAACTTGTTCCCGTTTTTTTGAGAAGAACTGCTCCCCAGTAGGAGTCTGAGGCATCAGTCTGGAAAATGAGGGATCCTGTGGTAGGAAAAACCAATGGTGGAGGGTTATGACAAGCTTCTTTTAGATGCTTTACAGCTTGAGTGTGGATATCTTGCCAATCAAGAGGCTTTTTCTTAAGCAAAGAAGATAACACAGAAGTATACTAAGATACTTTGGGCAAGAAAGAGCGTAAATAGTTAACAATGCCAAGAAACTGTTGTAACTCCTGTCTGGTAAAATGAGAATCTGTAAACTGCAATAGTTCAATGGCAATATGAGAACCAGGTTGATAAACTCCATTGTAGAATTTCATACCAAGAAAATCAATCTCGGAGGTATTGAGAATGCTTTTCTTTTCATATAGCATAATTCCTGCAGCTTCAGTAATATCAAGAAATTGATGAAGAAGATGTTCATCTGCATCATTCTTAGAGAATAAAATAATATCATCAATATAGATTAATGCTGTTCAAAGGCTTATAATTAATCATAAGCCTTTTCTTACCCCGTCTTTGTTCAGCTCTTTTGTTGACGTAAAATGCCTGGCATGCCCAATCAGAATCTGTAGGTTCTATAAGACCTTGGGCAAGTAATTCTGCACACTCTTGACGAGCAAGAGTCAATTCATTAGGAGGCATCCCTGGATGTATGGCCTTGGTTGGATTGATATCTTCATTCAGTTTAAAAGGCAGATGGACATAAAATTGTGAATTCTTCCAGAGAGGATGAGGATTCATAAAATCCTTGTGTGATTCAGTAAATGATCATTTAAGCTTAGTTTGTAGATCATTCGTATCCTGGATTGTATAGAGCTTTGGCACACACGTATATGGAAGGAATTGCTGCTTATATATAATACCATTGGGTAGTATTCTGAGCTTCGGTAGAGAGTAAATGTCCATACCAATTAAGATATCTTTATCAGGGAGATCACAACCAATTATATGAGTCCAAACAATGGAATCAGGGAAGAACTTAAAACATATCTCTTTGGCAGTGATTTGGTTTGTCCGAAAGACTTCATTGTTGACGGCTTTAAATAACTCTTTATGGAGCTTCCAACATTCTTTGGGTAGAATACGTGGATTCATCATACTCTTATGTGCACATGTATCAAAATAAGCAATCACCTTGACTAGCTGATCATATTTTGATTTAAGGAGAGAAATCTGAGCATAGGGCATCATATAAGTAAGAGCTGTTGGAAAAGAAGGAGAAACCATTCCCATAAAGTTATCATCATCAGAGAAAATTTCTGAATCAGCATCAGAGGAATCCAAAGAATAATCTTGATAAGCAAAGAGAGTTTCTTCGTCTGGAGATTCTTGTTCTGAGAAGACAGATTCAATATCATGTTCTGGAGCCAATGAATATGACTGTTGAATCTGATTAATGAGATGCTAACTTTTCTTCTTATCAGGACATTGTTTTGCATAGTGTCCTGATTTTATGCAAATATAACAACGAGCTTGTTTAGGAGAAGAAGATCGACGCTTGAAATAGTAAAGACGACGTTTCTTCTTGGTTGACCAAGGAAAACGTTTCTTTGAAAACTTAGAGCACTGTTTAGAAGTAAACAAGTGCTTCTGCTTCTTCTTCTTCTTGGAATATGGATATTTGCACGAACATTTCTTATTGTGTTTACAACCAATTTCAAGAAATTTCTTGCGGCAAGCCTGATTATGATTTACGTCAGGATTGGACATATCTTTGATTGACTTGCGGACATCACATAACTTGTCAATAGTTGTAATAAGAAATTGAAAAATTTCTGCAAATGAAATATGATCCATAGGTCTGCCAGTAGCTAGAATAAGTCAATTAATTTTTGCATGAGTTTCTTCTGGCAATGAGGCAATGAAGGTATATTTGAGATCTGGTTTGTTGATCCCGCCAAGTAAATGGAAACGAAGGATCATACGAGAGAAATGCTTCTAGAGATCTTTTTTTATCCAAGGAACAACACTTCATTGTAAAGTACTCTTGTTTGTATTGTTCTTCAACAAGAGTAATGTCTCCAACAAATTCTTTGACCATTAGACGATATACTTCAAAGATAGTCATTTGCACCATTTGGAGAATTCGATATTCACCCATGCTTAGTAACTAATCATGGAGAAGTCCAGTACATCGAGAGAAGAAATCGTGAAGTACATCTTCAGAGGACTTACCAGTGAGCATTTGGTTTTCCATCCATGCACACCATGTAAAGAGCTTGATTCGCCATTTATCAATAGGAACATCATCAAGGGAGAACCAAGGACCATTGGTATTTCTGGTGGCAAATTGAGGAGTGTCGCGATGACCAATAAAAAGAGCATCTTCAGTATCCTCATCAATAATTTCTGCAATTTCAGGTTCATTTTGAGAAGAGGAGGCGCATTGAGTCATATGAATGTCTGCGACATTGAAAATATCCATAAGCTGAGGACCATCAAAGGACTGATCAGAAAGTTGTGCAGAATCATCAGCATAAGAGTCTTCAAGAGAGTTTGAATCAGATGAAACAAATCCTTCTAGATCAGTAGCAGTAGGAGAATCCATAAAAAGAGCTGAATCAGTTGGAAAAGCTACATCATGTTGGGCAATCTTTTGATCTTGATGGATTAGGTGGTCAAGGAAATGGACAAAAGGTTCAATTGGATGGGATGAAGGTGGTTCAGGTTGGGTTGGTTGTGTAGGTTCAAGAACTGGTGGTTGTGGTTCTGGTGGTGGAACAGGACTATGAGATGAATACGTAGGTTGAAAAGTAGCATGGGTATATGATGGATCATAATACTCAGGTTCATGTTCCATCGGAGCTTTACCTTTTCCTGGAGAAAATATGGGTCTACCAAAACTAGGTCTAGGACCTTTAGGTGGAGGTGGTCTCTGAGGTGGTGTAGTTTGGGATTTTCGAAAAATACTGAAAAACATGAATTGGATTGAGTCAACAGGAAGTTGTGGTATGGGTGTAGGCTGTGGGGAATTGAATATATAAGAATCCAAGACCGTTTGATAAGGATCTAGTGGACGCTTCTTATACTTCTAAAAATCAGCCGTAACATAGGACAACTGTTGCTTTAAGTGACGTAATTCAACTTCATATTGTTGAAATTCTGGTTCAGTATACCTTTGATCAAGGTAATACCGTAAAGTGGCTTCTAACTCCTGAATTTTGGATGTGAGTTCAGTATAATGTTTCTGAGCTAGAGCCGCCGGAGTATCAGTCTTATGTGTAAAACTGGTTGTTGTAGAAGACAGAGTTGTCAACTGACTACCAATCTTCTGCAAATATTGATTTTGTACAAGAGCATTCTTTGTCTGCCAATTTAATACTTCTTCAGGTTGGGACAAAGGCTTTGGCGATCCATCAGGACAGATTTCAGTAGGGACTGAAAAAAGTTTCACCGTTGTATGATGATGTGGATCAACAACTCTTGTAAGTGGAGGAAAATCCTGGTCATAGGGACCAATAGGAAAACATGGTTGATCAATTGATGCTGTTGGAGGTACAAGAGGTTCATAATAAGTTCTTCGTGCTTCAGATCTTCAAGAAGACTTCTTTTTCTTTTTCTGTTTCGATTTGTACCTATCTGAATCATATTGACACGATCTATCCAACAATCTTCTAGATCTTCATCACCATATGCATCTTTACAAGGACACATCGGATCACATATATCTGGATTACAGTCCCATATAAAGTGGTCGTTGATATGAAAATGATAATATGGAAAACCAGACGATTTAAAAGAATGAATCGAAGGATCATCTTTGTGATCTTTGTATGCAGGTTGGATCATCATTGAATGGTGCACGGGAAGATGTTCCTGTGGTTGATTCAGTAGTTCGAAACTAATCTTGACTGAACCATCAGATTGCTTCTTCATGAAAGAACATGAGTTGGTGGTAACTGGTTTTGAACTTTTCAGAAATTGTTCATAATTGGTGAACCAGGTAGTAGGCATCATCTGATTAAGATCTTTGCCAGGGATCTGCTTTGAAATCTAGGCAATAGTCGGAATTTCATTGTCGTTGACAAAAGCCATAACAGTGTCATGCGGCTTCTATGTTCTGAGGTGAATAGCATGATCCTGAAGACGAAATGTCATTTGATGATGCAAAGTAGCAATGAAGCTATCAACACGGTGTTTCACACCTGAAAATTGGACTTGAACTTTGAAACGATTAGGCAAAGAAGGATCACTAAGACAGATGTTGAAATCTGGGGCTATGGTGAAGACCATAGAGCCATCACTGAGAGTAGTGATGACAATGCTTATACATGCATGTTCATAGTCAAGTAAATTTGTATCTAACAAGGCAACACAAGCAAATAGAGGAACATCACCTCGGCCATGATAAGATAACACAAGCCTTATTGCGCCTAGATTAACATGGGTATAACCATTAGCTAACCAGTGGCGTATGAAATTAGGGTCAAATTCAAGAGTAACATACTGCTCTTTATGTGTGGATTCAAGTTGGCAGTTGGTTAATGCAGTACTTTGGACATACTCCTTAATAGGATGAACTTTCCTAGAAATTAAAGTACGTATAGAGGAAGTAACCGACTGACATTTTTCCTTAAACAAGGAGTAAGGATTTAACAACGAAGGAACAGTTTCATTGGCTTTACTATCTTCTGGGATGTGTGTTATCTCTACAAGCAAGTCCATCTTTGAGGTTTTGTTTTTGAGACAGGATTCAGGTAAGCTAGAAAAATTGAAAGACGAGGACTTTAGTATAGGGGTTGTAGCTACAAAGGTAGAAGGTGTGTTGTTACCGAAAACATCCATGAGGATAAGGTATGCCAAATGTCTCTTACGCTTTGCGGCTCTCCTGGCCTAGCTGGACGGGGCCTCTTATATCCTTTGGACTTAGCTGGTGAAAAACAATGAACCTTGTTTATCTGTAGATATTACTAATCCACTACGAAAGTACCAGTCTAAGAATTTTCACTCAGCTCTGAATCACAAATCACACAAACAAAACAAACTCGACAGATGCAAACCATTAAGATGAAGAGAATAATTAACACAACAAGTAACCATACTGGAAGATGATTGATGATTGATGACGCCATGATGAAAACACTGTTCTGGTCAGACGTTTAACTAAACAAACGAAGACATGCAAAAGTACACACACAAATGCAACTAGCATTAATATCGCAAATAACCCAAGTAGGGATATATGGCTAGACATTATATAGTACAAACTTAACATACATATACCCGGTCTACAAAGGAGAGAGGTATGGCTCTGATACCATTTGGGGTTATACTATCACAAACACACGATAGTATCTACTAGGACATATTTTAAACACCTAGGACTGAATACAATATCGACTCTAGAAACTCGATATGTAAATACGGTGACTACAAATTTTAAGAAATGCAAGAGAAACATGGACAACTTGAAGAAAGCGTAAAACTTGAACTAGACTCTTGATAGAACGGTGCAAGACTCGATGCCTTCAACTGGAGAGAGGGCTTGCTATTTATAGATGAATGAGCAAGAGGCGGACTTCAAATCATTTGGAATTCATGGACAACTAGTGGATGAGCACTGAGAAAAGTGAGGCGTGCTGATGAACAGAAATGATCTTTGGCATCTTTTGTGAACAGTACTAGCTTTAGTCAAAAGGTGAATAATATCTTGTCGGTTACTGTAGATAAATAGTATGTTATCTGACAAGATGCTCTTTGCTTTTCACTGTTCATTGATAGCTAGTCTTGGACTTATCTGAGCAGGCACACTCTGAGAAGATAAGGTGGAATCTTCCGTGCTGGCAAAAGAGACAAGAGCCGTGACCCTAGTGGAGACAGAAGCATGTGGAGCTAAGTCAGAAGGCACTCATGAAGATAACGATGAATCTTCATTGCTGGGGACAGTGACGGCAAAGGTTAATGCTGTCATGCTGAAAGGCAAAGGTACAGTTGATGCAGATGCTAAGGAAAACGCATACTGTGTTGAGGGAGACGTGGCAGAAGACACAGATGCAGATGCATGCATTACTGGAGAAATCATAGCCGGAGGAAGATATCGTGAGACGTGAAACGAATCATGATATACTCGGCGATGTAGACATGGACGAACTGCAGGGAGTTCTGTATGAACTTGCAGAAGATATGCTTGACAACGATGATGGCTGTACAGACAATAGTACATAGTACTTAGACGAAGACGAGGGTATGAATATCCTCGGATTAGACTAGGACGTTGACTATGGTGACCAGTTGAAGTTGATCGGCTCATGTGAGGGGGAAAGATTCTCTTCTTCATCTTCATTGAGGGGAGAAAGAGAATCCCAATAGTCCTAGGAGTCCTGGTAATATTCTGGAGGTGGTAGAGACGGACCAGGTTCACTATCAGCGGCTAGATCAGCTGCTGCTACATAATGAAGTTCATACTCAGCAAGAAGTTCTTCTATGGTGAGGGGAGTATTATCCCTGTGCTGAGTTAGAGGAGGAGGACTATATGGAGCCAATGATTCAATCAGAGATGAAAGATGCTCTTCTGGGATGAATTCACAAGGACCTCTGATGAATGGTGGTGGCTGTGTGTCTGGCTGCTCATTGATGTCGTTGAGAAAACTGCAGACACCGGCTATAATAGAGTCAGTAAGACGAACTGAGTAGGACTAAAATCTCTGAATGTAGTGCTCTGAGATCAAACCATGTTCTGAATCAGAGTATGGCTGATGGTAGATATATATAGCCGTTTTTAGAGAAGGATTCTGTAGGATTTGATTAATCTCTTGAATCCATGTTGACAGTGGAGCAAATAATTGCAGGCAGTCCTTGATTCGAGAAGGTTCAGGGTCTTGAATCCTCTGTAGCAGTGGACTTGGGAGTAAGGAAATGGCTATCTTGTATAAACAGGAAACACACCAGATATGCCAGTACAAATTCTCAGTGAGAATAATATGTAGATGTATAATGAACAAATACGGATGTGTTTGCGAGAATAGAGGAGTTATCATATTTTTTATTCTAACTTTATATTAATAATAATATTTTTTATATTTTTAAAAATTATTCATTTATTATTTTAAATTTATTATTTATTATTTATTCATCACAACCACTTTTTATTATTTTTAATAAAAAACTAATTTTACTATTTTTATTTAAAGTAAAGTTTATTACTTTAATAAAAACACTTTATTATTTAAAAATTATTTTTTATTCTAACTTTATATTAATAATAATATTTTTTATATTTTTATGAAATATTCATTTTATTATTTTTTAAAATAATTTTATTATTATTTTGTCATCACAACTAATTTTATTATTTTTATTAAAAACCAATTTTACTATTTTTAATTAAAATTAAGTTTATTATTTTGAATAAAAATTACTTTATTATTTGAAAATTATTTTTTATTATGTTTAATAATAAAATTTAATTATTTTTTATATTAATAAAAATTAATTTTATTGTTTTTAATAAAATTAATATTTTATAATAAAGATTATTTCATTATCTAACCCTATCAAACACAATAATGTGATATCCCTAGTAAGATTCTTATGCGTAACGAAACACAGTAATGTGATATTCTTAATAAAGTTGTAAAAGATTTTCATGCGTAATCAAATATAGTAATATAATATTTTCATTTTTAGATTCTCATCAATTACTTTTTCAGGAATATAATTCTCACTTCTATCTAAATATTCTCAAGTACCAAACGCAGCTAAATATTTGCTGTTGATGAACATAAATTGTTGGGCAAATTTTTTTTCATTATGATATAAGTTATGGTGTAATTTCATTAAAATGGCAGAACAATAGACAAGATTAAGGCCTTACAACACAATGTTAAACACTTTTACATGTTGGTTTCATTGGAGATTTAGGAGGAAATTAACACAATAACAGTTGGTTGTTGGTGCCGAAGAAAGACCAACTTACACCTTGTAAGTTTGAATGTGTTAGTTTTTAGAGCAACTACTCTCTTTCTTTCTTTCTTTTTATTTTCAAGTAGTGTAAGATTTTGTTGCAACATGATCAGAACATTGCTCTTCTCATAAAAGGAGACCAAACTAATGTATCCATATAACTGGTCACTTGTGACCAAGTTTCCTTTCTTGTAAATGTAAGATAGCAAACATAATGGAATATTTCATTCCAAGATATATTTTTGGCTCAACTCTCTCTAGAAAATCACTCAACTCTCTCTAGAAAATCAGAGGAAATGAGACTCAATTAGTTTTCCTGATTCATTTTCATGAATATGAGATCAAAGTTTATGCTTTCTTTCCAGGTATATATGGGACACCATGATCATTGACTCTGCTTTGAAGAAATTTTATAATTCTGATGATACAAGCAATTTAAAGGAATATTTCGGTATGTATGCTGTGTCATTTATTAGCTTGAATTAATTTTGGGATTTCCTGGTTACTACAATATACTTTCTGCTGAAACTACTTTCTTTGCTGCTGATTATTTTCACATTTCCTTTGTCATCTCTTCCACTCCTACAAAAAGAAGATGTATGTGCTCTGTGCTTCTTGACATAGATATCTGTTTTATCTCCTGTTTCTTCAATAAGAATTTGTTGAAGTTGTGAAGAGAAGCAGTTTCAGATATCAAAGAAGAATTTATATTTCATTTTCCAAGGTTTGCGTGTCAGTTTGTCCAGATTTCAAATGAAAAATCATGGTGATGATCAGAGTGTACAATTCTTAAATGATATATACTAAAAAAATTTCCCTCCTTTTACTTTTTCTCTCTTTTATGTAGTCTCTGGTAATTGCATATGTAATTAATTCAGCTATTTGCTAAAACTACAGCTGTGATTCTCCTCTTTTATTAATGTCTTTCCTACAGGATGATTGGTCTACCAACATCTCATGCATCATGGGAAAATTGTGCATCAAATCACACAATTTGTCCACCTCCCTAAGTGTATATATATTTTTGCTTCTTTTTATTCTATTCGTTAGATATACTTTATTGCGCCTTTATCTATAACTTGTTGGCAACTTTCACATGTGAGACATTAATCTTGGCATATATTCAAAGGATTAAACGTACATTGCACTGTATAGAATTTGATATATACTTACCAGAAAGTTCTAAGAATAAGGAAATGGATTTAGAAAAATGAAATGTTGGGCATGACAAATATGAGAGACTAGAAATGCTTGCCATGTTCAGGCATGCGCTATATGTT
The DNA here is from genome assembly GCA_035771175.1 of Paratinospora sagittata. NCBI lineage: Eukaryota > Viridiplantae > Streptophyta > Magnoliopsida > Ranunculales > Menispermaceae > Paratinospora > Paratinospora sagittata. Next base: position 29,710,370 of record CM069610.1, read on the forward strand.
CATATATTTATTTATATATGTCATCCTAGCTACAATGCATGCTTTTATTTGATGATTAGTGCATATATAATAAGGTATATAGGAGCAAATGAGAATATTGCAAATTAACCTGTTGCACAGGCTCTTGTTTTTATCTTAAGAGGCATATATATATAGTCTTTCTTAACACATGGTAGTGTTGTTGAATTGGGGTAGCTACGTACAGATGATCAATTGATTCATCTTAATTTGCAGGTATGCTTCATAAACTAGTGTCAAATTGCCTTGTAAATATGCATACAGGAATGCCACGCCGGAAGCACTCTAACATGCATTCTAATACTTTAGGAAATGTTGATTAACATATCAATATCTGTAAACATCTACTACCTGACATTCCTACCAATATTAACAAATAAAATCTTGCCTAATTCCATAAAGCACCCTAAAGTTGCTAGATACCACAAAAGTACGGAGCTGAAAATCCTGAACTCAGAAGTCAGCAAGCTGAGTGTTACTTGCGTTTGTGATTGTTTTAGGGGACTGACTAAAGTTAACTGCTTGTGTGTCACAGATGATTATTTCAATTAAAGGATGCCAGTAGTAGTCAAACGAATAGCGCAGAGTGGAGTTGTGACGCCCCAAAAATCATTTCATCTAGCTCATTGCCCAAATGCATTTTGTCCAAACTCTATGTGTTTGCCTTGATATGTTTGGTGTTTGTTTGATGGTTGTTTAATATTTGTATATTTGATACTTCATAATGTATATAAATGTGTGCATTATAAATTATATATGGGTTGTGTTCCATTTTTCTTCTCCAACACATGCCAAGTTGGTGCATGGGAGTAGACAAGTGTCCCATGCCCCATTTCTCTTTTCCAACATATGTCAAGTTGGTGTATGAGAGTGGACAAGTGTCCCATGCCCCATTTCTCTTCTCCAACACATGCCAAGTTGGTGCATGAGAGTGGACAAGTGTCCCATGCCCCACTTCTCTTCTCCAAGGAAGTCCTAGAGAGTGAGATGAGTGGAGGGAAAGGAAAGAAGAAGAGAAAGAAAGAGAAAGTTGCTTTGAGGGAAGTCTAAACAATATTTTCATCAAAGAGCTGGATCTTGGTGATATATGGTCGGATTGAGCTCAAACTTTGTCAGCCAGTTCGTATCTTATGGTTATTCATTCTGGTCGGTGGAGATCTTAATTAAAGTTTTCTTCTAAGAGATATAACCTCCCAAACAAAGCTGATCGGAAAGTCTTTAGATCAAACTGATAGATCTCCTAAATCTATCGTTGGATGGATATGATATTTCAGAAGATGGTTCACAACTGATCTTTCTACATTATGAACGGTTGAGATGTTGATGGGTCAAGTATTTTGTGTGATATAGTCATCTGAGTTCAATTATTTGCAGCAGAAAAGAAAAAATCGTTTGATTAGAGATATGTTCATCAAAGAGTCTTATCTCTTCGGTTCACCGTTGGATTGAGTTGATTTTTGGATAGAAGGTTTGTTTCTTAACAGACTTCAATTTGTACGGTTGATTTTGTGATTAAATATTTCTGTTGACAACTTGATATATTTGAACATAACATTAAATGAAAAATTGGTAGGGTTGTTTGTATTAGACCTAAATCTAGAATATGAACTTAGACCTTTCCATATAGCTTGCATGTCAACTATGTTGACCTAGTGGCCATTGTTAATGAACCCATGATGCAAAATCAATGATATACATGGTTGAACATGGTGACCTAGTGTAAATGAAAAATTCAATATTTTAGGGCTTTTGATGCTTTTGGCCTAAAATCATTAAATTAATTCAATTTATGTCTAATTAAGCATGATTAGGGTTGATTATGCTACTGATTAGGTGGTTGTGACCATGTCATGGGTTCTCCAATTTGGGCATGTTTATGCCTAGGGAATTGAAAATCAATATTTTTGATTAATTGAATGGTTTATGAATGTGAACTATGCATTAGAGGCCTAAGTCATGTGATTTGAGTTGAATGATGAGATTAGATGGGATTTAGGCCTATTGTCTATATGTGGGCTAATTTAGAGTTAATGTGTAATGTCTATGTGATTGAGCATAGGAATTGATGTATGGTTGGATATTGATGAATGTTTCAGGACCTTGATTGGGTTGATTCAGTTTGGTGTCTGTGTGTGGTTAGATACTTTCGCGAGGCTTGGTTGTGAGTAGACTTCATTTATGATTATATCTTTTATGTTATCATATCACTTATGTATATTGTATGTTGAAAGCATGAATGTGTTATAATGTTTTGAATGATGCATTGATTTGAGAAAACCTTAAGACTTTGGTTGGGGCCATCTATCTGGCTAATAGAGAGACTTAACCTTGTTATAGGAGGGTTTTAGAAAGGAAATATTTGGGGATGAGAATGGTACGGTGAAATAGACGTGCACTAGTAACCCCAATACATGTGGAATGTGAATCCAAATTGATAGGCTTTTACTTGCATCGAACTTATTATAAATGCTTGATATCTATATGGTATGAGCTTTTAATCATGCTACACATTGACATGCATACATGATATTTATTGATGAGTATTGATAGCATATTTGAATTCTATTCACTGGGTACCGTTGACTCACCCTCATTTTCCTCTTTCAAGTTCTTTTGTCCTGAATAAGGGCAAATGAGTAGTCATATCTTGAGGGTCTTGCCAGCTAGAGAATCCAAGGCTTCGATGTGAGTTGAGAGGCATTTTGATTGAACTGTACTTTAAATTATGATGTATTATATTTTAAACTATGTAATTATAACACTTACCACATTGTAGTATGGGTGAGTTGGGACTTGTTAGATAGACCATGTGGGCATATGACAGTTTTTTGTACCCATGTTTTTGGACTTTATGTGTATGTCTATCTTGATGGACTGTAGGGATTACGATTTTATTTATGGTTCATTTTTATGGATTATCTTTTATCTTAGATGATTAATACGGTTGGTAGTTTTGTTTAGTACCTTTTTATATTATGTCGTTGTTTGGGATAAGGCTCGTAGGGTCTCAACCACCTCATGGGGGTTGAGGAGTAGTTGAAGATGCCTACGTTGGGCGTCCTGCCCCGGCATTCCGCACTGTCACGACCCAGGTTTCGGTGCCCGTTACTCTCCCCAACTTAGGAATATTTTTGTCCTCAAAAAAATAAAGCAAGAGAACTAACCTCAGTCGGTAAAGAGGTCAGGAAACTGCTCCCTTATCTGGTTCTCGCGCTCCCAGGTTTGCTCTTCATTATCGTGGAATTGCCATCTGACTCGCATAAGCAGGATTTCCTTATTTTTCAATTTCTGAACCTTACGAGCCACAATCTGAATAGACAACTCCTCATAAGTCTTATCCTCCCCAACTTGCAGATGACTCACATCAAGCACATGAGCTGGATCGGGATAAGACTCCTTCAATGGATCCTTATTAAACTTCCTCAGCATCGATACGTGGAATACATCATGAACACCCTCGAGCTGAGAAGGTAGAGCCAACCTGTACGCTACTAGTCCAATCCTCTCGACAATCCGGAATGGCCCAATAAACCTAGGGGCAAGTTTCCCACTGACATCGAACCTCATCTGACCTTTGAGCTGCGAGATCTTAAGCAAAACTAGATCTCCCATTGCAAACTCTAACGACCGATGCCGGTTATCATAATAACTCTTTTGCCTGTCCTGAGCTGACTTCAGCCTTTGCGGAATCAGCTTGACTTTCTCAGTCTGCTCCACAACTGCATCAGGGCCCCATAACTGCGTATCTCCCACCTCGTACCAACAAGCTGGAGATCTACAGGGTTTTCCATACAAAGCTTCATACGGTGCCATACCGATGTTCGCCTGATAACTGTTGTTGTAAGCAAATTCACACAAGGGCACCCCAACTACCACCGAACTCTAAAATGTAAGACCTGAGCATATCCTCCAGCATCTGAATCACTCTCTCGGACTGACCGTCCGTCTGAGGATTAAATGTTGTACTGAGTCGGAGGCGGAACCCAAATCGAGTCTGCAAGGCCTGCAAAACCTTGATGTAAATCGTGGATCTCGATCCGACACAATAGACAAGGGCACTCCATGCAATCTTACGATCTCTTTCACATATAATCTGCTCAGTTTATCCACAGAGTCCTTGGCGCTCATAGGAAGAAAGTGCGCACTCTTGGTCAATCTATCGACCACAACCCAAATGGCATCAAATCTGCCCTAAGACCTTAGTAATCCCATGATGAAATCCATCGTGATGTGTTCCCATTTCCACTCGGGTATGGGCAATGGTTGCATCTGACTTCCAGGCTTCCGGTGTTCAGCCTTAACCTGCTGGCACACCTCACATCTTTGCACATACTCAACAATACTCTTCTTCATCCCGTGCCACCATACAAATCTCTTCATGTCATGGTACATCTTGGTAGCCCCTGGATGAACAGTATACTGAGACCTGTGAGCCTCTCGAAGTATCTCAGCATGTAACTCAGCATCATATGGGATCCATAGTCTTCCTCTATACCGCATGACATCATCTGGACCAATCTGCCAATTGGCCTGGTCAACACTGTCTACGTATCTACGGTACATGTCATAATCTGGACAATGTTCCTGTAGATATCTAACCCGCGAAATATGGGCATCTGCAAGCTGAACGTGCATCTGAGCACATATCTCAGTAAGTGGTGCGTTCGAAAGTATACTCATCATAGTCACTCTCTTAAGTAAATGCCACTGGTAGGCCATCTGAAAAGCAACCACCTGAGTACCTGCTCACCTACGGCTCAAAGCATCAGCCACAACATTGGCTTTGCCAGGATGATACTCCAAAAAGAAATCATAATACTTTAGTAACTTGAGCCATCTCCTCTGCTGCATATTCAACTTCTTCTGATCAAAGAGGCACTTCAAACTCTTATGATCATAAAACAAAGTGAACCTCTCACCATGAAAGTAGTGCCTCCATAGCTTCAGTGCAAATACAATAGTGGCCAGCTCCAAATCATGCACAGGGTAGTTGTGCTCATGCACCTTAAGCTGTCTAGATGCATATGCAACCAGTCGGCGCTCCTGCATCAGTACATCTCAGACTTAAGAGTAATGCATCAGTATAAATCACCAACTCTTCCCCTGGCTCTGGAAGAATCAACATTGGAGCTGTAGTCAACCTATTTTTCAACTCACTGAGAGCTTTCTCACAGGCACCATGGGCTTTGGATCGGAGAGAAATTCTCTATTGGAGCTCGGATGTGGGTTCCATGTTTCTGACAACTATTGCACTTTCGAGCTATCCTTATAGAGTCATTGTGGATTGTTTGCCAATAATAACCTTGCCGAAGAACCTTGTATGCAAGAGTCCTTCCACCAGAATGGTTGCCACATATGCCGACATGAATTTCCTCTAGAACTAGTCGTGCTTGTTTTTCCCATAGACATCTTAAATAAGGCATAGTGAAGCTGCGTCTATAGAGCTAATCGTCTATTATGGAATACCTAGCAGCTTGTCTCTGCACTTTTCTTATTTTGACCTTGTTCTCGGGGAGGTTGCCACTTTGTATGAAATCCTCAATCGGGTCATTTCATGATGGGTTCTGGCTGAGGCTGTCGACCTGTTGGTCGATACCCATTTTCTCAATACTCCTTTCTGGTAGAAATTCCATCGGGACCTGGATTATGAGCTCAGCCTCTGAGGAGGAGGCCAGCTTGGATAGGGCATCGGCCAAGGTATTTTCTGTTCTCGGCACCTGCGTTAGTTCATACTCCTTGAACCTTCCTAGTAAGGCTAGAAACTCTTTTAGATATGCTTGCATTCTGTCTTCTTTGGCCTGATACTCAGATGTGACCTACCCCGCGACGAGTTGAGAACCGCAATGGATGACTAATTTATTCACCCCCCAATTGAGAGCGAGTCGTAGGCCAGCCAAAAGTGCTTTGTACCTTGCTTCGTTATTGGATGCTACAAAACCGAAGGGAAGAGCACATAGATGTTTCTCACCTCTTGAGGAGATGAGCACTATTCCCGCTCCACATCCCTACTTGCAGGAAGAGCCGTTGACGAACAACTTTCAGGCTTTTTTAGGGCACAGGTCGATAGGGGGATCTATCAAAGGCAGCTCAAACAAAAAATCTTCTAATGCCTGACCCTTCATAGCTGTACGAGGTCGGTACTCGATATCGAATTCACTCAACTTGATGGCCCACTTAAGTCAATTTTTTGGAAGTTTTCGACCTCAAGAGCACCTGTCTTAGCAGGTGCTTAGTGAGAACGACTATGGTGTAGACCTGGAAGTAGGGTCTCAACTTCCGAGCTAAAGTTACAAGTGCCAAGCTTTTTAATCTCAGGATATCTCATCTCTGAGTCGAGCAAAGACATGTTGGTGTAGTACACCGCCTTCTGGTTTCTTAGCTCTTCTCTGACTAGGGCAAAACTAATGGCCGCTGTCAAAACTGCTAGGTATAGGAAGAACAATTCTCTATGAAGGGGTTTTAAGAGCAGAAGAGTCTGACCTAGGTAAGTCTTTAGCCCCTGAAAGGCCTTCTCATACTCTAACGTCCATTCCACTGCATTCTTCTTTATCAGCTTGTAATGTTGTTCCCCACAGACGATGCCAAATGTTGGTGCAAGATTTGACCAACACCAGTAGACGATGAGGTGGAAGGAAAATCCTGATCTAAAACTCGTCGGAGTGCTGGAGAAATCATCGGGGGTTGATTATCTGAGAGAGGGAAAACAAGAGAATACAGGCTATCGTAAAGAACACCAATGTAGTGTCGGCCAAAGACTCTCTGATGCCTAAGTTAGTTCAGAGCTTAGTAGTACTGAACTGAGTCAAGAATGACTTAGAGTTGCTTACCTCCCCCTTAGGGGTTGTGATCTTTTTATAGAAAGAGCTTGATGTCTTTGGCCTTGTACTAGTGTTGTTATAAAATTAGGGATCCAAATTTTGTTGGGAAAGCATGTTTGATTCTTGGTCGAACTAGGAATGTAACGCCCTATAAATCATTTCATCTAGCCCATAACCCATTTGCATTTTGTCCAAACTCTATGTGCTTGCCTTGATGTGTATGTTTGTGTGTTGATGTTTGATGTGTGATTATTACTTATAAAAAAAAAGGGATATTATTATTGGTGGTGTTATTTTTTTTTATTAATATCATTGGTGTGACGCCCCGAAAATTATTTCATCTAGCCCATAACCCAATTGCACTTTGCCAAAACTCTATGTGTTGCCTTGATATGGTTGGTGTTTGTTTGATGGTTGTTTAATGTTTGTATAGTTGATGCTTGATAATGTATATAAATGTGTATTATAAATTGTATATGGGTCATGTTAAATTAAAGTATAATGCATATGTTATTATTTATGCATGGGTCCATTAAACCATGAATTGATATGGGTTAGGATTGATTGAATAAAAGGATAAATGAGAATGAAAATTTGGTGTATTAAATGGATTGGACATTTAAAATACATGGAAGCATGAGATTGGTTAAAGTACATGTGGTTGGTATGGGTAGTATGAGATCAACACATGTGAAGGTTGGTGCATGAAAGTGGACAAGTGTCCCATGCCCACTTCTCTTATCCAAGAATGTGCTAGAAAGTGAGGTGAGTGGAGGAAATCCAAGAATGTGCTAGAAAGTGAGGTGAGTGGAGGGAATCAAGGAAGTGCTAGAAAGTGAGGTGAGTGGAGAGAAAGGAAAAAAATAAAAGAAAAGAAGAGAAAGGAAAGAAGAAGAGAAAGAAAGAGGAAGTTGCCGGAGGAAAATCTCTGCGATATTTTCGTCAAAGAGCTGGATCTTTGGGATATGTGGTCAGATTAAGCTCAAATTTTTTCAGAAAGGTCGTAGCTTATGGTTCTTTATTCTGAACGGTGAAGATCTTGATTTAAGGTTTCTTCTAAGAGATCTAACCTCTCAAACCAAGCTGGTCAGAAAGTCCGGATTTCTCGCGCCGTTTCGCTCAAACTTATAAATCTCATCAATATACCGTTGGATTGATATCAAATTTGGGTATGTAGTTTAAAACCGATATTTCTGCATTCTGAACGGTGAAGATCTTGATTAGAGGTTTCATATAAGAGATCTAACCTCTCAAACAAAGCTGGTCGGAAAGTCTGGATTTCTCACGCCATTTCACTCAAACTTATAGATCAACTCAATATACCGTTGGATGGATATCAAATTTGGGTATGTATTTTACAACTGATATTTCTAAATTCTGAATGGTGGAGATGTTTATGAGTTAAGTATGTTGTGTGATATAGTCATTTGAGTTTAAGTATTTGCGGCAGGAAAGGAGAAATTGTCTGATTAGAGACTTGTTCATCAAAGATACTTATCTTTTCGGTCCACCGTTGGATTGGGCTGATATTTGGACAGAAGGTTTGTTTTTTCACATACTTCAATCTGTACGGTTGCTTTTGTGATTACATATTTCTGTTGGTAGATTGATACATCTGAACAGAATATTAAATGAAGAATTGGTAGGATTGCTTGTATTAGACCCAAATTTAGAATATGAACTTAGACCTTTCCAAATAGCTTGCATGTCAACTATGTTGACCTAGTTTCCATTGTTGATGAATTCATGATGCAAAATCAGTGATATACATGGCTGAACATGGTGACCTAGTGTAAATCGACAATATGGCCTAAGTATGGAAAATTTCATATTTTAGGGCTTTTGATGCTTTTGGCCTAGAATCATTGAATTGATGCAACTTATGTTTAATTAAGCATGATTAGGGTTGATTATGCTACTGATTTGGTGGTTGTGACCATATTATGGGTTAGGCCTACTTGTGATCAAGTGACCCAATTTGGGCATGTTTATGCCTAAGGAATTGAAAATCAATATTTTTGATTAATAGAATGGTTTATGTATGAGAAGTATGTATTAGAGGCCTAAGTCATGTGATTTGAGTTGAATGATGGGATTAGATGGGATTTAGGCTGATTTAGGGTTGATGTGTAATGTCTATGTGATTGAGCATAGAAATTGATGTATGGTAAGATATTGATGAATGTTTCAGGATCTTGATTGAGTTGATTCGGTTTGGTGGTCGTGTGTGGTTAAATTCTCTCGCGAGGCTTGGTTGTGAGTAGACTTCATTTATGATTATATCTTTTATGTCATCATATCACTTATATATATTGTATGTTGAAAGCATGAATGTGTTCTAATGTTTTGAATGATGCATTGATTTGAGAAAACCTTATGACTTTGGTTGGGCCCATCTATCTGGCTAATAGGGGGACCTAACCTTGTCATAGGAGGGTTTTAGGAAAGGAAATGATTGGGGTCAAAGGTACGGTGAAATAGACGTGCACTAGTAACACCAAATAAACATGATTGGGGTCAACGGTACGGTGAAATAGACGTGCACTAGTAACCCAATGCATGTGGAATGTGGATCCAAATTGATAAGTTTTTACTTGCATCGAACTTATTATAAATGCTTGATATCTATATGTTATGAGCTTTTAATCATGCTACACATTGACATGCATACATGATATTTATTGATGAGTATTGATAGCATATTTGAATTCTATTCACTGGGCACCGTTGGCTCACCCTCATTTTCCTCTTTCAGGTCCTTCTGTCCCGAATAAGGGCAAAAGAGTAGTCATATCTTGAGGGTCTTGCCCGCGAGAGAATCGAAGGCCTCGATGTGAGTTGAGAGGCATTTTGATTGAACTGTGTTTTAAATTATGAAGTATTATATTTTGAATTATGTAATTATAACACTTACCACATTGTAGTATGGGTGAGTTGGGACTTGTTAGATAGACCATGTGGGCATATGACGGTTTTTATTTGTACCCACAATTTTGGACTTTATGTGTATGTCAATTTTAATGGACTGTAGGGATTATGATTTTAATTATGGTTCATTTTTATGGATTATCTTTTGTCTTTGATGATTAATACGGTGGGTAGTTTTGTTTAGTACCTTTTGATATTATGTCGTTGTTTGAGATAAGGCTCGTAGGGTCTCAACCACCTCACGGGAGTTGAGGAGTGGTCGGAGATGCCTACGCCGGGCGTCCCACCCCGGCATTCCGCACGCCATTCCCTGCGGGGTTGGTGGTCCGGGGTGCGGGGTCGCCACAATTGGCCATATTAATACTATTATTGGTGGCTTGTTGAAGAAGCTACATATAGGTAACTTGTTGAACAAGTCATCATCTTGACTTGTAACTTGTTGAAAAGACCACATTAAATGTCCTCATTTAATGCCCCTTTTTGATATATGGGAAGGTTGTATCTCAACACATAGTAAATATGACAATTATATTGGAATATGTTGTGTATATGTGTTGATTTTATGATAATCAATAATTGGTATGTCAAATGGACTAGGGGATGTTAAAAATGAATCAGGAACGCATTTTTACATAGAATTCGACAGGTCATACGCGAAATTTCGATGAGTATTGAGCCCGTAGTGGCGAAACGAAGTTTAAGTGCTCTTGGTGAGGAGTAGTACGCTTAAGCGCGTTCCTAGACGGGAGCAGTGCGCTCCCACTCTTCTGGGCATGTTTTTGGGTGAAAAATGACCAATTTTTAGTGTTTTAAAGGGGGGGGAAGGTTGCTACTTTCCCTATATGAGCTAAGGACGAATTGGAGAAGGAAGAAGGGAGGAAAACTAGGGTTTCCAAGGGAAATCTTCACCTTCTTCACCCCAAGGTAAGTGTTTTTCTCCATTTCTTTCCATGAAATCACCATTGAAGGTGAGAGTAAGCTTTCTAATGGTGTAATTTTCTCCATGGGTCACGGTTTTGGGTGTTCCTAACTTAGGGATTGGTTGATATTTGCTATTTTGAGCTTGTATATGGTAGAAACAACCTTCTTTGACCTAAATCTACACCCAATGTGCATTTCTCAAGCATCTCACCACGTTTTTGGTGGTGCATGGAGTTAGGGTTTCATGTGAAACTCTTAGGGACGAGTTGTAGGCTAGGGATTTGGGTTCCTAAGTTGATTTGGAACCCAATGGTACCATTTTCCCCAATTTCTAACAAGAAATTAATGGATCTAGAAGTAATGGCCATAAAGCTAGGAAATGAACTTAGGGTTTCCCATTTCACTTGCATATCAACTATGTTGACCTAATGGGCATTGTTGATCAATCCTTAGTGTTAGATTAGCGTTTAACATGGCTGAACATGGTGACCTAGTGTAAATCAGCAATATGGCCTAAGTATGAAAATTTTCATTTTTTGGGGCTTTTGATGCTCTTGATCTAAATCTTGAAATTGATGCAATTTATGTCTAATTGAGCATGATTAGAGTTGTTTAAGCTATTTAATTTGATGAAAATGACCATGTCATGGGTTAAACCACTATATGAACAAATTTCCCTAATTTGGGCATGTTTATGCCTAAGGAATTAAAAATCAATATTTTTGATTAATTGAATGATTTACGAATGAGAACTAGACATTAGAGGCCTAAGGCATGTGAATTGAGTTGTATGTTGTGATTAGATGAGATTTAGGCCCATTATCCATGTATGAGCTGATTTAAGATTGATGTGTTATGCCTATGTGATTGAACATAGGAAATTGATGTATGTATCATATTGGTGAATATTTCAGGATCTTGATTTTGGTTGATTCGGTTTGGTAACCGTGTGTGGTTAAATACTCTCGCGAGGCTTGGTTGTGAGTAGACTTCATTATGTTTAAATATTTTATGTCATCATATCACTTATATGTTGTATGTTGAAAGCGTGAATGTGTTTTAATTACTCGAATGATGCATTGATTTGGAAAAACCTTACGATCTTGGTTTGCCTCACTTATCTGGCTAATAGGGAGACTTGACTTTGTCATAAGAGGGTTTAGAACGGGTGTATCTGGGGGAAGAACGACACGATGATAAAAGTGTGGAATATTACCCCCAAATGCACATGATTGGGGGAAGAACGACATGATAATAAATACGTGGACTATTAGCCCCAATGAACATGAAATGTGGATCCCAAATGATAGACTTTTACTTGCATTGATCTACATATTTGAATACTTGATATTATGTATTATGCTTTTATCATTCTACACATTGGCATGTATACATGGATTATATTAATGAGTATTGATGGCATATATGAATTCTATTTACTGGGCACTATTGGCTTATCCCCATTTCCCTTTTTCAAGTCCTTCTGTTCAGGATAAGGGCAAGAGAGTAGTCATCACTTGAGGACCTTGCTGGAGTAGAGTTTAAGGCCTCAACGTGAGTTAGGATGCAAAATTTTGGTGAACCTTGAGTTTAATTTATGATGTATTCTTATTTTGAAGTATGTAATTATAACACTTACCACACTTTGTAGTATTGGTGAGTTGGGTTTTTGTTAGATAGGCCATGTGGGCATATTATGATTTTTGTACCCCTGGTTTTGGACTCTTATGTGTATATTCCTTTAGATGGACTGATTTATTATGGAATCATTTTATGGATTATCTTTCGGGTTGATTATTAGTATGGATGGTAGAATTGCACAGGTTTAGTATAAGGCTCGTAGGGTCTCAACCTCCTCACGCGGGTTGAGGGTGGTTGGAAATGCCTACGCAGGACGTCCCACCCCTGCATTTCGCACGCAGTCCCTTGGAAGGGTTGGTGGTCTGGGGTGTGGGGTTGCCACAAGGAAGATCTGGTACGATTTTTGTAGGATTAGGATGACTTGCCAGTCTTCTAGTCGAACTAGTAGAGTTTCAGGCCTTATCAAAGTCGAATTAAGAGTAGCTCTCAAACTTATCGTAGTGGATCATGCCTTATCCCTACCTGATCAGGCGTTTCGTCGTCATCCGTTTCGGAGTACGAGATCTCTACAGGTCGGTATGTCGATATGTAGTCTCTCGTTATATCTGCTTGATATCGAACGCATGGTCTGTAAGAAGATCGGTAGATAATGGTCGGTAATCCATGATGGTGGTCAGTAATCCGTGGGCGGTAGGACCGACCATAGGCTCAGACTATGTGCACCGTTTGGTAAATCTGTATTCTTTGTCCAAAATAGGTCGGTACATCGACCCGATACGTGGTACGTCTTACTGGACAAGAATAACATGGCTGACTTGTCCTGTGCTCGATATATGGTCCAACAGTTTAATATCATAAAATCAGTATTATTGTATAGTTATATATATATATATATATACACTTCTCCCTCTCTCTCTCTCTCTCTATATATATATATATAGTTTTAAAAGTATATTGTATTTAATAGTTTAATATTATAAAATCAATATTACTGTATAATTTTGGGAACAACTAAACATACCACAATATTTACTCCTCACACCACATTTACTCTTTCTACCATACTTAATAGTAATCCACTTTTTTTACCTAAAAAAAATGTCCAATACTCCCTAAAATAACCCTCAATTTCAACAAAAAAAAACCCTCCAACCTATTTTATTCTACCATTGTCGTTTGTTCAAGCTCACGTCATTGCCATTCTTCAAGCTCAAATGTTGCGCCATTGTCGTTCTTCTTCTTCTTCTTCTTCTTCTTCTTCTTCTTCGATACGAGCCTATTCTTGCTCTTCGATACGAACCGTATTTTGTCCAAAAATCGTCAAACGAACCCTAACTCGAATCACCCTCAAATTGAGCTTATAGAATGAGATTTTTACCATTGTTTAGGCATTGTTTCAACATCTTTAAAGAATATTTCTAACTTTTTTGAGGTATTTTTCATTTCATAGAAATTTTGGGTACATTTGTGTATTTGTGCAAGTGTTGAGCTTTTTTTTTTTGCCTTTTTCATTGTATTGTTGTTTGTTTATTATATTGATGTATGTATTGTAACATTTTCAATCCAAAAAAGGACAAAAAGGGACATGATTGACATTATGAGAAAAGTCTACGGATAAAAAATAAAAAATGACATAGCTGGTATTATTTAAAAAGAATTTTCTCGAGATATATCTCGAGCAAGGATATAATTGGTATTTCTTGAAAAAAATCTTCTTGAGAACTCTAACGTTCTCGACCGGAGCAAAGGACGAGACGATAAATAAATAAAAAGTCAAAGGGCATTTTGTTAAAGTGCTAAAAATCTCATCATATAAATAGGGGATCATTTTCAAATTTCATTCAAACTTTTCAAAACTCTTCTCTTTTAAGATTTTCGAGAAAAGCTCAAGGAATTGTTGTTTTACTACGTGTTGGTGCAAGATTTGACTAACACCAGTAGACAATGAGGTGGAGAGAAGATGCTGATCTGGAACTCTTCAGAGTGCTGGAGAAATTGCCTGGGGTTGATTATCTGAGAGAGGGAAAACAATCTGATGCCTAAGTTAGTTCACAGCTTAGTAGTACTAAACTGAGTCGAGAATGACTTAGAGTTGCTTACCTCTCCTTTAGGGGTTGCATTCTTTTTATAGAGAGGGCTTGAGGTCTTTGGCCTTGTAGTAGTGTTGTCATAGAATCAGAGATCCAAATCCTATTGGGACAGCATGTTTGGTTCCTGGTCGAACTAGGAAAATCTGATACGATCTTTGTAGGATTAGGATGACTTATCGGTCTTCTAGTCGAACTAGTAGAGTTTCAGGCCTTATCAGAGTTAAATTACGAATAGCTCCCAAACTTATCGTAGTGGATCACGCCTTATCTCTACCTGATCAGGCATTCCGTCGTCATCCGTTTCGGAGTTAGAAATCTCTACAGGTTGGTGTGCCGATCTGTAGTCTCTCGTTCTATCTGCTTGATATCGAACACCGGGTCTGTAAGAAGATCGGTAGATAGTGGTTGGTAATCCATGATGGTGGTCGGTAATTCGTGGGCGGTAGGACTGACCATGGGCTCGGACTATGTGCACTGTTAGGTTGATCCGTATTTTTTGTCCAGAACAGGTCGGTACATCGACCTGACACGTGTTACATCTTATTGGGCAAGAATAACATGGCTGACGTGTCCTGCGCTCGGTATATGGTCTAACACTATGCATTTCAAGGTGGTGAGGAACCTATGGTTTGTGCATTCTAGTCTTTTCATCAAAAGTTTATATTCATACTATGGTTATGTACACGACTTTACTTTCACTAGTGAAATGTTATTTCGGTTGAAAGTTGGCCCTTGCGAAATGCTAAACGTAACTTATTCGGGGTTGGAAGTTGATCCTTACTGGATTGCTAAATGCACCTTATTTGGGTTGGAAGTTGGCCTTTGCGGAATGCTAGACAAAACTTATTTGGGTTGGAAGCTGACCCTTGCAGGATTGCTAAATGCAACTTCTTATTTCGAATTTCATAAACATATGCATATGTGTGCAATTGTTGCTATTATATTGTGTATATTCCTATTTTAAATATTTATTTTGATGATTTGCCTAAAGTGTAGAAATCCGCTAGAGGACCCACTCGGCAAAAAGCCCACCCTTAAATTTTATCTCCAGGAAATTAGTGTCAAGAGAGAAGAAAAAAAAGATGAGGAATGGATGAAAGAAAGATGGGAACAAGAAATGTATATTTGTGGATATACTCATATAAGCTAACCGTATATTTACAAATGTTGAAATGTGTTCGACACTAGTGTGTGTTAGTTTTAGTTAAAACATGTAAAACTTATAGCATATGTGAAGATGATATTTGTGTACTATAGAAAATAAGTCATATAATAAAATAAGGTTTGTTTTGGAAGTACAATAGTTGTAACTTGAAAATATCTCTTTATGTTATTTACCATCAAATCCCCAATTAAAGGGATTTTCAAATGAGAGAATTTTTGGGGTGTGACATGTATGAAAAAAAAAACAAGGGAAAAAGTGTTAACATAGCCCCCGAAAACCATGGTTCGGTAGGCCTTACCGAACCGGTCTTCATGATTTGGCAGTACAGGACCGAACTAAGGCATTAGGTTCAGTAGTGCCTACCGAACCATGGTTTTCCCATTTGTTTTGCTTTTTGTTTTTGTATTTGAGGTTTTTTCATTACAAAAACTGTTCTAGTGAGCTTGTTTTTTGATGTGGTATGTAAATATGATAAGGAGACGCGATACAACCCACTTCGATCAAAGTGCTACACGTGCTCGGCCAACCTTTACAAGCAAGCACGATGAAACAGGGCCATCTACAAGTAGCCATAAGGAAGCAATGTCATCTATGATAATCCAACCATACAAGAGACGCACCCGTAGGCACACAAAGGAATAAATATTAGTATTTATGGTCTCATAGTTTTTGTTTTGAGTTGTAATGATATACTACTTTTGGACTAAACTATAATTTCAAATTGAAGTTCGTTTCTTTGCTTTTCATTGGAATGGAGGTGTATTTTGAATGATACCATTATATAGTAGTTCTTATAGTTTGAATGATACCATTGTGTTGAAATGCTTTTGTTGAACGTGTTATTTTTGTATATATGTATTCTAGGTACCCATCGCAACTTACTAGAGGGGCCATCCCCTCGTAAAAAATAGAAAATAAAAGGTTCCTTCAGGTCCAATTGAACATAAACTCTCGGTTTGGTTGGATACAGCCGAACCTAACACACAGGTTCAATTGAACCTAACCGAACCTGTGTATTAGGTTTGGTTGGATCCAACCGAACCTTGTATTTTGTGTTTTTTAGATGGGATGGCCCCTCTAGTAAGTTACGGTGATCGCCTAGCCCATATGTTGGTGTTTTCGGTGGAATTCGATTCAATTTGTGTTCTAGTGCACTGTTACCCCCTTATTGCTTTCGATCGGTAGGAAATGGTACAACAACGTTCAAATGAGGTGGAATGTAGATCGAAATGAACTCACGAGACTTCAAGAGCCATGAAAGTATAACTACAACACAAGGATCATCGTAAAACCGAAAATACAAGGTTTAGTCGGGTCTAACCGAACATAAACTCTTGGTTCGGTTGGATACAACTGAACCTAATACATAGGTTCAGTCAGGTGCAACTGAACTTGTGTATTAGGCTCGGTCTGATCCAATCGAACCTTGTATTTTGTGCTTTTTACGATGATCCTTGTGTTGTAGTTATACTTTCATGGCCCTTGAAGCCTCGTGAGTCCATTTATATTTACATTCTACCTCATTTGAATGTCGGTGTACCGTTTCCCACCGATCGAAAGTAATAAGGGGGTGCACCGTGGGGGACCGTTACCCCCACGGTGCACCATAACACAAATTGAATCGAAGTCCACCGAAAACACCAACAAATGAGCTAGGCGACCACCGTAACTTACTAGAAGGGTCATCCGGTCTAGAAAAACACAAAATAAAAGGTTCTTTTGGATCCAACCAAACCTAATACACAGGTTCGGTTAGGTTCAATTGAACCTGTGTATCAGGTTCGGCTGTCCAACCGAATTGAGAGTTTCTGTTTGGTTGGACCCGACCGAACCTTGTTTTTTTGATTTTTTAATAGGGGATGGCTCCTCTAGTAAGTTACGGTCAGTACCTAAAATACATATGTACAAAAATAACACGTTCAACAAAAACATTTCAACACAATGATATCATTCAAACTATAGGAACTACCTTATAGGCCATTAATACCAATAATTTACATATGACTAAACAGATACAGAGAATTATCGTTCTATTACAAGAAATTAATCAACATTGACTAATCACTATCTAAGTGAATTGATTGTTGTGTACTAACTACAGTACACAACAAAAAATTTACATTGACCAAATCTTTTGCAAGCAAAGTTGATTCTTGGTCGTCTACCATTACCCCCCAGCATCAGAATTGCGAGTAATGAGAACTAATTCATTCCTTCTTTTAACTTCACGGACTCATCTAACAAGTTCTTCTTTAGTACTGAATGAAACGTTTGGCGTGAATTACTCCGTGTAGTCTATAACGATCTCATAACCAATCATATTGTCTTGGCTTGACCCTTCATTCTACAATAAATAAATAAATAACAATTAGACAATAAAAAACTATTAAAACAATCACAAGGACATAAAAAAACAATTTCGTTTAACAAGACTAAAAAAAAATGGAAAAACAAGTGGTTCGGTTATATGTAACCGAACTTAACACACAGGTTCGATCACACAGACCGAACCTAACACACAAGTTCGGTTAAATAGACCGAACTTGTTTAATAGGTTCGGGCACGCAAGCCCGAAGCGATAACGATGTTTCTCGTTTAAAACCCAGAGTACACAAAAAAAAACTACAAAAAAACTCACCAAAGATTGTTGAACTTCGTCCAAACTTGAATCATTCGCCATTATGCTTTTAAATGGTGTCAAGATCGAATTTTTTGATTCCTTAGAGGTTTCTACACAATTGAGAAAACTACTATAAAATACCTCAAAAATGGTTGTAAAAGCTTATAAAGAGTATTTAAAGGAAAAGGGGTATGAAGATTGGTAGGAGCAATAAAGAAGAATGGTAATTGAATAATGGTTTAAGGTTTATGGGATGAAAATAAAGAGTTCAGGGTTTGTGGAATGAAGAAGATGAACTGTGTAGGGGTTGATGATGAGGTAAATTTAGTAAAGATGAGTTCGGTGGTAATAAAATTAATTTAAGGGTAGTTTAGACAATTCATACAAGGGTCTTTTAGGAAATTTTTTTTTTTAGGTGTGGTAGGAAGATTAAATATTGTGGTATGTTTAGTTGTTACTTCTTTTTTAGGGCAGCTATTTAAACTACAAAAAAAAAAACCATTTTTTACCGCATTCTATTTTTACCACAAAATATAAAAAACCGCTATTGTTACCCCATTAAACTTTCCAAAACACCCTTCTCATTTTCTCTCAGATTTCAACCATTTTTAAAACACCTTCTTCAACTCCCTCTCCATTTTTTTTAAATCACTACACCCAAAATGTTAAATCACTACACCCAAAACGTTAAGTCACTACAAAAATCATTTACTTAATTGCTAAAACCTCCTCTTTAACGAAAAAATCAATAAATTGGTAAGAGATTTGTTGTTGTTTTTTTTTTTCTTTTTAATCATATTTAGTATTTAGATTACATGAAATCAAATATTTTGGTATTTTTGTCTGCAAAAATGTCGCCGAAAAAGGGAGGAAACCGGTGTGGATGAGAAAGAAATTGTGATTGGTTCGGACCTGTGATACCGAACCAATGATTGTGATAGGTTCGGTCCTCTCCAACCGAACAGTTCAAAAAAAATATTTCTACATTTAGTTCGGTCATGTGCGACCGAACTTAGAACATTTGGTTCAGTCACGCAAGAACGAACCCCATGACGAAGAAATTAAAAAAAAAACTTTTTAAATTGGGAAAGAAACAAAAACAGAGGCATTTTGATATAATCACATGAAGGTATTATTGAAAATTAAATATATTTCTATTAATATGATAGATTATAAAAACATATTAATACGTAAATACCAATGATTTCTAAAGCATAAAAATCAATAATTTTCTAAATTATTTAAGTATATGCATATTAAAAATTAAAAATTAAAATTCACATGTAATATTAATATAAATGATTTTGTTATTTATTAATGTTTTTATAGTCCAAATTAGTTTTATATATAGGTAACACAATATGAAAAATAACAAGTATAATACATATTATATTATGTAATTTAATCACTACGATTATGTTTGCATATATGTTAGACTGATTTTTATTTTTAAAAAATATTTATTTTCAAGCAAAAAATACTATTACTTGTATTTTACTTATAACGAGTATTTTATGAACAATACAATACGTATATTAAATTGATTACTCTTAGGGGGCGTTTGGTATGAGGTAATCTTGGAGTACGTGTGTCCCCAAAGATGCATACCCGCTGCGTTCGCGCAGCCATGTTGCGCGAACACAAGAGGTTCCAACCCGTGTGGTTATTACTGCGCGGCTTAGGAGCTTTTTTTATTTTTATTTTTATAGGAACAATTTTTTTTTTAAAGAAGAAACAAAGTATATTATATATAAATTGTAAATTTATTATTATTTTCCATCACAACTAATTTTATTATGTTGTAATAAAAAAATACTTTATTATTTAAAAATTATTTTTTAGTATGTCTAATAATAAGTTTTAATTATTTATTATACTAATAAAAATTAATTTTATTATTTTTAATAAAGTAAAATTTATTTATTTTAATCAAATTAATTTTATTGTTTTTAATAAAATTAATATTTTATAATAAATATTATTTCATTATCTAAGATTTCGTTGCACTACCAAACATAGTAATAAAAGTTGTTAAAATTTTCATGCGTAACCAAAAAGATTCTCACGTACCAAATTTAAATTAAGATAACATATCTTTGTCGAAACCTAAGCTTATTTGAAACTGGGTTGCCAAGTTGTCTAAATTTTAAAAACTTATATTATAAATACTATTAATTTTCATAAATATAAAATATAAAACAATAATATATACAATTTATGACTAAACCACTATAGTCATAAACTCATTATAATACAACCATAGTAATTTCACAATAAAATTATGATTAGCAATGCATTTTAAGCAATATAAGAAAAACTGACTACTTTTTCCCTAATTAAATTGGGTTTTTATACCCGAATTTTAAAAGTGCTTGCTTGCCCGCCTGATCTTCCACATTTCACTCTTTCCCATTACTTTTTCGATCTATTTAAATTCTAGTTGCGAGTAAGAAGTCCTGCAGGAAACAATGTCAGAAGTTGCTGAAGATGCCTTCAAATCCATGCATTTTGTTCTGAAGTTTATTACCACTCAAACCTTAGACTCCTCATGTAAACCAACATGAATGGCCTAAAGGGCTCTGTCATGAATAATTTACATGTATATGAGATTTTCATTTATCTTTTCCGTGCTGAAACTAATCTGCTACAGAGGCAAATCAACTGGAATATCATAATCATACATATAAAATAAAATAAAAAATGCTTAAAGCACTTATTGTTACATGAGGAACTGAATAAGGTTTATCAATATATAATAAAAAACAAATTCATGCCTTTGCTTGTATTTCATATTACCTTTTTTTTCTCTTTCTTTTTTCCTTCTAATCAATCCTTTCAAGATTATAATTCACCAGTCCTTCAAGTGAAGCTCTAAACTCATTGAAAGGAAGGCATTTGAGGCTCTGAATAGCAAGATCAGCTTTCTCTTTTGCTAAATCTTGTGCTCTCTCAATCCCTCCACACTTAATAATTAATTCGACAGCATCACTTAAAGAACCATTTTCCATGAACTCCGAATCAATTATTTCTCTAAGTTTCGGTTCTTTTTCTAAAGCAAAAATAACCGGAGCGGTCAGGTTTCCTTTTATCAAGTCAATCCCAGCAGGCTTCCCAAGCTGTTCTTCCGATTGTGTAAAATCCAAAATATCATCAACTACTTGGAAAGATAAACCGAGGTTCTTCCCAAACTCGAACATTTGCTCACATACATTGGTATCAACTCCAGTTAATATAGCAGCACATTTGCTGCTTGCTGCAATTAAGGAGGCTGTTTTATAGTAACTTTTCATGAGATATTCCTCTAGTGTGAGATCAGAGTCAAATAGGCTCGACACTTGCTTTATCTCACCACTCGCAAAATCTTTAATAACCTGAGTGTTGTAATCAAGAAAAAGAGTGAGGAAGAAATTAACATAAATGAGGATTATTTTTAAAATGAAGAAATATTTGGCAGGTTAATTTCAGTACTAACCTGGCTTATAAGCTTTATGACCTCGATGTTTTCGAGATTTGCAAGGTACCACGATGATTGGGCAAACATGAAGTCTCCTGCGAGTATTGCCACCCTTGTGCCGTATAGTTGGTGAATGGTTTCTTTCCCTGAAAAATTAGCACTAGTCCTATTCAGGAATTCAAGCAAAAAATCAAACAGGCATACTTGGGTTGTCAATTGCATCCAAGTAATTTACATGTACACACAAATATTTACGGGTTTTTTTTTGTCCATTTCTGCAAATAGTTTGGCATGTTAAGAGAAGATACAAAAAAATAAAAAAAAAGTCCGGTAGAGCATCAATATACCTAGGACATAATTATTCCGCTTCCTTTCAATAGTAAGAATCTAAGGCTGCGTTTGGTATACAATGTAGGATATAGTACGTTACTTACCAAGTAGAATACAAACTAAATTGATCGAGGCTAGAGTTTGACTTTGTGTCCTTAAGACAATTATGTCCCGCTTAGGTGCTCACGGTGTATGACACTTGTCTCCCAGGATACAACGATCACATCTTGTAACAGTAGCACTTCAAATTACAAGATCAACGAACCAATTGATGTTTAGTACTCTATCACACACTATGACTAAAATGAAGAATGCATGTTCTAATTGAATATCTAATTCATTGAATGAATGACTCTAGTGGGGACTATTTATAGTTGTCTAAATGGTGCAAATCAAAGAGACACCATTGGAAAGAGTCATTTTCTTAAAGACATGTCTATACATGATAATAGACACCATTTAAAAGGTCACATCCCTTTAAATGAATAGGTGTTGTATGAATGGGCACACCCATTTAACACACCTTTTCATCTTCCCAATTCTCCATTCATTTTAAAATGGATTTTTAATATCCATTTTTTCCAACAATCCCCCACATGAATGAAAATTGCACTCTTTAATATATCCCCGACATAAATGGATTTTTAAGGCATAATGTAATGCAGACACTTGAAAGAGTACTGGCGGAATGAAATTGCATCAGGATAGGTAGCTTGTGGCTTTGAACCTTCCCTAGTGAGAAACTATCGGATTTACTAACTAATCAGTGAACGCGATGTCTTGAATTTCAGCCATTGATGTAAACCAAGACAATAATATTTACACAATTCCTTTCCTAACATTATTGGTTCTCACAGTTGTGTTCATTTTGGCCCTGAACAACTCCCGGATTCATGAATGCTTTAGAGAATTCAAGCCCTAAAATCCCCATAGAATTGGCCCAGTTCACACTCACACAGGTGATTTCCTATTAAGAGTATCCTTGCCATACCCCACATAATTACTATGTCATAGGAATCATTAAAAGCTATGCTTATCCTTACTCATTTTGCAGGCAACACTATTATATCATAGGAATGGGTCGGAATGTTGATTTCCTTAGTGCTATACCAGATTTCATAATTTAGTTCTTCCTTTTGAACCTAGTTCTTGGGATCTCCAGTCATCTAGGTTGGGTTTCCACTATGAAACTCTATCTAATAGGCTTTAATCCCATTCCCCTCGATGAACAGTTTACTTAATCTCTAAGCAAACCTTTAGTTAGTGAATCTGCAAGGTTGTCCTTTGATTTAGTCTATGGAGCTCCATTTTCAAGTAACTGTTTAATGGTAATGAGTCTTCGACGTACATGTCTTGACTTACCATTTTACATTTTATTTTGTGCTCTAGCTATAACAGACATACTGTTACAATGAATGCATATTGTAGAGAGGTTTTGACCAACATGAAAAATCCTCTAAAATTAAGAAGCCATTTTTGCTTCTCCAAAGCTACTCAGATTCCGTTGTGAATCTAGCTACAACTTTATTTAAGGATTTTTAAGATACTGTGCTTCCTTTTCGAATTGTTAGCATATATTCACTTGTGGATTTAGTGTCTTTTGCATCACAATATCCTTCAAGTACTATTGGATATCTTGTATGATGTTATCCAAAACTTAGGATATACTTTAGATATCTAAGGACCCTAATTAATGCTTTCTATTGATCTTTCCCCATATCAATAGATCCATGAGCCTTTAATTTTCATTTAAAAAATCCATTTACACCTCATAGAAGAAAATAAATGCTTTTAGGCTCCACTTTCACCTTTTTAAGGTTCTAGGCCTTACTTTCACCTTTCTAAGGTTCGGGTATTGTTACCTTTGCTAAATACGTTTTTAAAAGTTTTATAACAAGGTTTCTTACCTTTCCAAAACTCTTTAGAACTAATATTCCTTTAATTTCTTCAGTGGTATTAATTTGCTTAGTTAAAGCATAACAACAATAAATACCACATAAACAGAATAATTTAATTGATGGAAAAATCAATTAAATTTTCTAGAATTAATCATTATGCCTCAAAGCTATCACATATAATAATTTCCCAAAAATATATGTATTCTAGTCTCCAACTAATAAAATCTATATATCCCACAATCACATATACATCCTACAATCTTAAGACAATTATGTCCCGCTTAGGTGCTCACGGTGTATGACACTTGTCTCCCAGGATTCAACGATCACATCTTGTAACAGTAGCACTTCAAATTACAAGATCAACGAACCAATTGATGTTTAGTACTCTATCACACACTATGACTAAAATGAAGAATGCATGTTCTAATTGAATGTAATCTAATTCATTGAATGAATGACTCTAGTGGGGACTATTTATAGTTGTCTAAATGGTGCACATCAAAGAGACACCATTGGGAAGAGTCATTTTCTTAAAGACATGTCTATACATGATAATAGACACCATTTAAAAGGTCACATCCCTTTAAATGAATAGGTATTGTATGAATGGACACACCCATTTAACACACCTTTTCATCTTCCCAATTTTCTATTCATTTTAAAATGGATTTTTAATATCCATTTTTTCCAACATACAATTTAAAAAAAGTTTTTCAAATCTTAGAATTCAATCTCATTCTTAATTGATTTGTAGTTTCTAGATAAATGTTTGGTATTGTGTTCAAAAAATGTTTTTAAAATATGAAAAAAGTGAAAACTTGTTTGGTAAGTTTATTTTTTAAGTGGAAAAGATCTCTCAAAATAACAAAAAAGTAAAAAAGTGAGAATTAGAAAACACAAAAAATGACTTCTTCGTGTTTTTTAAAAATGGGGTGTTCTCTAGATTTGATCCAAAAAACTATTTTTAAATTTTGTCAAACCAGACAAGTTTTTCTCACTTTTTTCACTTTTTGTTTTTAATTACAGAAAACAAAATTTGAATTTGATACCAAACACAGCCTAAAACTTTTTTTTTTCTTTCTTACATTGGGGAATTAACTTAAATACTAAAGAGATGGTAGAAACCATAAAAAACACCTATGGACAGTGAAGGCCAGCTGCTACTCCTTTTGCTAAGCTATTAATACTTCAAATTTAGACAACTTGAGACATGGCCGACAGAAACTTTCAGGCATTTATTTCTTATGGATGGCTTCAAAATAAGGTCAAGAGGCATATCCAATCTTAAGCTGCATCTGAATTTAACGAAGCATGAGAGATCAGATTACAATAGAAGGCAAGAAATGTGAAAATATCATTGAAACTCTTTGCGAAGTAGATACTTTCTAGTTTATCAATTGCACATATACGATCATACTAATTTTCAGAAGGAGCTCATAGAACTAGACACAGGAGGATGAAGTGGAGAGGAGAATCGTGAGTTTCGAGTGGTAAAGAAAGACCATAAAACTTTTAAAAAGCATTTGATAGATACTCTATAGAGTAGAATTACAAAAAGAAAAGGCATGATACATATGTAAGATCAAGTAGCTAAGATGAGGAATCAGGAAGCTGAGATGTATAGCAAGCTTGGAGAGAATGGGAAAAAAACATGGCAGCAACAATTAATGATAAGATGCGAGAAATTTATCCAATTTGAGAAGGATACCAATTATTGAGCCAATGAATGGAGTAAGATGGTACACAAAAACACTGTGTTCTTTCTTTTTCTTTTTACATGGAAAAAGGAAAGATAGTGTTATTTCTACTTAACAGAGAGTTTGACCAAAGAGAGAATCAAATGATGAAATATAATTCATGTACCAAGTCAAAGTACTAGACCAAAGGCTTTATGTTGATCATTCATTTCTAAAGAAAATAAATCTTTCCAAATTAGATCTCCATTAATCACACAGGACGCTACTCAAAGGAACTTCCATCCTTTCAGGCATTGAATCATCCTAGGGTTCCTTGTACTAAAGATTTCCTCAGAGAAGTGAAATAAGAAGTAGAGAATGTGTCATAAATCATAGTCCCTGTGTAGGAGAAATCTTATGTAATACATTTATTTCATAGAGCAGATGTGGCTGAGGAGACTTTCTACTTCTTAAACATAAGATATGGGAGCATCTAAGTAAAAGTTTATGAAATACTAATATATGTGATCAATATTTGAGGAAACAAATTTTTTGGGCATTTACAAAGGAGGCAGAATAGCTTTCTTTCTTAATTTCCTAATGTAGCATAAAAGGAAACGTCTAATACTTGCAAATTAAAATTAGAAAAGGGCGTACCCAATACATGATGCATCTGCTATTACGGGGTACCTTGTGTTGTAGAGAGGTTGTTTCCAGATTTTGACCTATGGACTCCAAGTCACTATAAAACAATGTCTACCATTGTGCCAAGGCCTAAACTTCACAAACATCAAAAATTGCATTTGAAAGGGACACCTTGACACAATGGTGGCCATAGTTGGCTTCGCCAATGGGAGGATAATAATTGTTGCTAGTTAGTGATATTCATGAGGAGTCTTAAAAAACGTATTGCAAGAATCTTAACTAATCCTTTCGCACCATACCATGAAATGTTCATCACTATAATGCATAATACCAATATAAAAATAAAGCCTATCCCAACTATTCTATCACCTCATATTTAATCAGGATAAATAATTTCGTCAATGCCAAATAAATCAAGTTTAAAGATGAATGATAAAATCCAAAAATCTAAAATAAGGCTAGTTATGTTGCAATTTTCCTGTTTTGTAATGAATATTATATTCTGCCCAAAAAAGCTATCTATTTATATAATTATCCAAAATGACGCCAATAATAATAGAAAGAGAAGCTTTGACAGATTCTTGCATGGGAAATATATATGAAAGACATAAAACCTACCTCTTCGTATGCTACTGTCGTCTAGAACATCATCATGTATTAAGCTTGCAGTATGAATCATCTCTATGACCTCCGCTAAGCGTCGATGTTTCGGGGTAAGTTCCCTGGATTGAAGCATTAACTAAATCAATATTCTCTCTGGAAGAGCAAATATAGAGGAAGAAAATTATATAACATCAAAATTACTCACTTTAAATTTGCTAGTTCTGCTGTGGCTCTAGAGACGAGGAATACTAAAGCAGGCCTGAGTCTCTTTCCACCGGCACCAAATATCTGCTCGGCTGCAGATATTAGAACTGGGTTTTCTGCTCCAACAATCTAGTGTAGTATCTTAATCAGATACAGATTGTGAGAAAAAAAGGGTACTTAAGTTCAACTAACAGTAATTAACATTCACTTCAACAACATGCAAATAATTCATATCCAACATGTACTTTGTGATGAAGATTTGAATGAGTTTTGGAATCTATAAAACATCCTATCATGTAGTGTCGATACTATAAAATATGATGTAATCAGCATTGGGCATAACCATCAATGCAAGACATGGGACATCTATATTCAGGTGCTCTTCCCTTACGACTTTTAAAAACATCATGTACTACAACTACTACTAAAGCAACCCTCACATATAGCCTGACAATTCACAAAGCTTCTTTCCACTATGGAACCAATCAGGATAGCTTTCACCTTCACAGTGAAAGAAGGGGACCTCAGCTCTAATAACATTTGCAATGTGGTCCTTATACCATTGCACACAATATTGCCTACTCTGAACAGAACCATCACCCAACATATGGAGCATCAAGGGGTCTTTCCTTCACAGCTTCTAAATGCACTATATCCACAGCTTTGACAACCCTCACATATAATCAACAATCCTTAGTTTACTTTTCCTGACGTGGGATTAATAAGCCAAGACACCGAAGGCACCTAGGTTATATTGTTGCAAAAAGCTTAGGTCTTAAGTAGCATGGTCACATATCATTCTATCACATAGACATGGTTGATATCTCGATGACCTGCTCTATGACAACTCTCACTTTGATTCCAGTAAACCTTTTGTTAATAGCAGTGTTGTTAAGGCGGCAAGGGCCCAAGGCGATGATAGGTGATATACCCTATTTAGGCTAGGCGGTGCCTAGGCCACATATAAAATATTTATTTAGAGGCCCCTAGAGAATTTATTTATTTATTTATTTATAGGTTCCTCTCTCTTTCTATATACACACATATACATTTACATGCATGCATACATACATACATACATATGTATATGTGTACATGTATACATACACATGTCTTTTTCTGCCCTCATGTTGAGCTTTTCAATTTTTTCCAATAAATGATTAGCTACAAAAGGATTTCTTTTTAGTGAATGTGTCACAGCTAATTACTCCTATCCTTTTTTTTTTTTTTTTGCTTTGTAAAGACGAAGAAACATATTCTTTTTTCAATATTCTCCTATTTACATCTACATACATGCATACATACATACATATATATATAAATAGAATCGTCGAAGAACCGTAGGACAACACAACAATGGGTTAGGGCTCGAGGGTTTCCCATTCAAATCTTTTTATATTAAATAAAAACATATTTACAGATAAGCCCTTATAGTTTTATCTTCATCCATGGGCAATACTTCGAAAATTTCTTAGACCCCCCTCTGACTGCCTAGCAAACAACCTAGGCGGTTCTCCCCCAAAATGGCCTAGGCGAGGCCTTGACAACATTGGTTAATAGTGACTCTCACTAGAACCCAAGTATAGCTTTACCTTTGGTGTGTTTCGCTTTGGTCTAGTATCTCCTTTCGAAGGTGTTTCCACTCTAGCCTCAATACTTCTAGTAGCCTTGTTCATGCATATGGAGTAATAGAAAACCCACACGATTGCATGTGTTTTTGTCCTGAAACTAGTACCAAATCAGAAGGAAGCCTCATAAATTGAAAGTTATATGTGACGGTTTATATTCTAGACATTGACTTAGACACGTTTTAAAGTTGGGAGATAAAGACACCCCTAGATACCCTCTCTCTTGGATCGATAAGGACGTAAACCTGTGCTTGTAAACATAAGAAGGACCAAACATTGCCCAATAAGTGTGATGAAGAAAAGAGGTCAGAAGACCTTTCAATCCTAATATTTGCATTCATTTTACTCTTAACAAATAGCTTCTTTGAATTTTCAATGGAACTGTTAGAACTTTTCAGATATTCATTCCAACTAATATTTAACCATAACATTTGGAAAAAAGGAGAATAATTTATTGC
Organism: Paratinospora sagittata; assembly: GCA_035771175.1. Classification (NCBI taxonomy): domain Eukaryota; kingdom Viridiplantae; phylum Streptophyta; class Magnoliopsida; order Ranunculales; family Menispermaceae; genus Paratinospora; species Paratinospora sagittata. The sequence goes on from CM069610.1 coordinate 29,739,410, forward strand.
GCTCAAGAATCACCATTAATTAGTGTTTTACAGAAAAAAGTAAAGCTGTTCCTAGGCATAGAAATCACATTGGTTATGCTAAAATTATCCTCTATTTTTTTTTCTTCAGTAGGTCATTAATGTTAATAAGATCTCCAACAATACCCACCTTATTAGAAACTAGAGCCTGTGGACTGGTGGAAATTATCATTATCTTTAATATTCAAATTAATTGGTCTTAATATGCATTCTGCATTCCAAGTTTATGCACTGCCATTCTTCTAAGTATACTTTCAACTATAACATAGTTACCATATAGAACTTCTCAAATTTTCACAGCAATATAGTTATCAGGTCAATCAACAAATAGAACCCAAAAAAGGCCAAAAAGAGGGAGAAATGACAAATTGCTATGAAGACAAAAGTACATGTGTTTACACATACACATTGGCACATATAAACATATTTGAAACATCCCAATTAAAAAAATGAGACATCTACTGATGTGTTAAAACAGGAATTTACTCACTGATTTGAGGTTTTTGTTCAGAGTTTGAAGATCCTCTGCAACTACTTCCAGCAAGGATGATACCAAAATGGGGCTATTTTTCTTTGACTTAGCATCTATTGCCGATTTTGAATCCTGGGTCACCACTGAAAACACAAAATCCAAACAGTAAACTGAGCAACTCATCATCGTCTTAGACATTTCTACATGCAAATGGTATGCTAAAAAAGAAAAAAAATAAGTTCTTAATAACAACAAAAGAAAATTAAGAACAAGAACAGTACCATTGAACACAGTACTCTCAGGCGTCTGTGCCGAAAGAGTACTGCATCTTGAAACATAATGTCTTCTTCGATTGCACTCCAATTTCCGAGCTCTACTCTTTCTACTGTTATCATTTCCATAGACCCACTTTGCACAAGACTTCCTATTGGAAGAACACCCACAAGTAACCAAATCCAACTTGGCCCGGCTAAGATCGATGTTCCGGCATGTCAACGACACCATTCTCAATCCACCCACAACCCAGAAAAGACCAAATATTCAGTAACAAGAATCAGAAACAATAACAGTTCTACCACTAGTACTACAGCCACTGTTACTGCTACTGCTACTGCTACTGCTATAGCTACTTAATTCAATGAAAAAGACCCTGACCCATTTCAAAAACATGCTAATGACACCATTCATCAAGTGCCCAGAAACAGCAGAATTGATGAAACTGTACAAAATCTAGAAGCTTTTTAAGGAAGGATTGAAGAAATGAATAGGGGGGTGTCGCAGAGTTTGCAAGAGTTTCCAAGTTCAAACAATAGGGAGAGAGCAGATAGATATAGGGAGTATGGACCACACATATGTAATATTTATGAATTGGGTTTTTTCTCCTTATCATCAGAAGGGTGGAGAAATACTAAATAGATTGGAGGTGAAATTGTCAAAAACACTACTTGTTCTAGCAATCTCAGTCTCTGAGACCCTTCCTAAGACAACGAAATTTTTTGTTTTATTTTTTTGTATTTTTTAATATATTATATATATATACATATATTTTTTAAATTTTGAGATGTGGGGATTGCTTGGTTGGAGGAGAGAAATGCAGATTGGATGTAATTGGAACGGTGTTCTTCGTAGGACCATGAAAATTCATATAAGAATGATATAGAAAATACTGAATAGAATATAAAAAGAAAGGGACGAATAATGGGTCATGGTGTTCCACGTTTCAGTTGCCCATTCGAGTGTACCAAGATTATGTAAATCTTAACCGACAGCATGTCTTAATTATAACATGCTTTACATCTAACAAAGACTAGGGTGGCTGACACGTGTCATTACTCTTTTTTTTTTTTTTTTTTAATTCTGGTGTGATGAGATTCGTGACTACGATTGTTCTTGCCTGGGGTTGGATGAGATTAGGGTCTACCTGATAAGTTAGAAATTCATCCCAATTTAATTTATCTTTCAACTAAATCTAATTTAGGGTTCAATTTGAATTGGATTAATTTGATCAGATTGGGGGTAATTTTTAAAATTTGCTAGTAATTTTTTCTTATTAGTATTTTGCATTGAATAGTCTATTAATATTATATATTAATAGATAATAATAATAACTTATAAAATAATAACGTATAGATTAAGATTGTATATATTAATAATATAGTAATCCTGTGATATATATATATATATATATATATATATATATATATATATATATATTATAGTATAAATTAAATTAGATAGTATTAGATAAGAATCATAAAATACATGTAAATATTAAAGAAATAACATTTAAAGGAATTTTTTAGGATTTCAACGCTTATCTCGGTTGAGGTCGATTTAATCGAGTTTTTAGGTGCTCAATCCGTGACCTAACTCAAATTAATTGAATTAGTTATTTTAAAACTCATTCCAACTCAAATAACCTATTTAACTTAATTCAAACCAACCCAAAATGTTTAATTTGATTGATTCAATCAGGTTAGCGGAGTTGATGAACTCCCTACTCCTTATTGTTTCACTTTATCCTCATGTTTTGTTTAATTTAGCCTATTGGTAGTATTAAGATAAAATACTACAAAAATAGACATTTTTTAAGATAAATTTATAATAAAGTATTGTATGGTCCATCTTGTGTGTATGGAAATGGCTAAATTCATTTGATTTTCACTTCTCTTAAGAAAAATAATAAATAACTAAAAGTTTTCTTTTCTTTCTTTTTATTGGTGTTTTCAAAAGCAAAGTACTGCATCTGTCTTTATACAGTTTCTAACAAAGTGAATAATACATATTTAATTGTCTAGATCCAACATTATAAACAAACAAAAAATCATAAGAAAAACTAGCGTTTTAATTAGTTCTCTAATGTGATATGAGTTTAGGCTACTTATGATGATCAAATATATATGTATGCATATAAAGTTGGTTAGCCTAACTTTGGTGGTGGGTTTTAATGTGTGTGATAAAATGATCTAATAAATGTGAATGTGTAGTTACATGTATAATTGTAATTTATTATAGCTATATATATAAGTATTTTTCTTTAAAAAATAATTTATATATATTAGGTGTCAACACAATTTTTTTATATTGACACTCAACTCCTTTTTATGTTTTGGAGATGTGTATATATTGTGTAATATTTCTATAAGAAAAAAATGAATGTTAGGTGTCAGTGTCAAAAAAATAACATTAACACCCAACCTTTATATAGCATTACTCATCCTTTTTTGATTTTTAAACAAAATTTGCAGCGAAGAATTTAAAAAGCATAAAAAAAATAAAGCTATGAATAACACTAACAAGTCATAAATTTAAGAAGTAAAGACTGCTTTTGGAAGACAAATAGTTTTGAAAATAATAAAAAAAAGTTTTAAATAGAAGTTTAAATGATGGGACTAAAACGATTTAAAGTTAGATTTAAATATTGTACATCATTTTACTTCCATTATGTATACAGTGACATCTCTCTTATTATCAAAGGATTATCTGGTTGTTGAGTTGAGTTGGGTTGAATTTAACCCAAAACTTAACTCAACCAAATAGTTTAGGTTGGAAAAAATGAAACTCAACCCTAAACTTAATCAGAACTAAACTATAACCCCTTAACCCAACCTAAATTAATTCGAATTGAATTAGGTAGGTTAAGATAACTTTTTTTTTTTTCAAAAAAATAACTTCAACTTTAAAAGAAAAAATAATAAATAAAATTTAAGTAGAAAAAAATTCAAATAAAACAGAAGAAGAAGAATGGAGAGGTTTCACGTAGAAGGCCAAAAAAATTATTATTTGAGTTTGAGATTTTGAGAGTTTTGTTAGTTGAGTTGATGGCTTTAGGAGATAAAGGAATTAAGGGATATGCAGTTAGGTTGGGTTGATTTTTAAGAGTATCAACTCATAACCTAATTCAAGTCATTCTAATTATGATTTTTAAACCCAATTCAATTTAAATACCTAGATCAACCCAACCCAATTTAATTCATTGGGTTGAGTTCGATTTGATCGGATCGGGGATCGGTCAGGTTGACTTACACTCTTATTTATTATAATATAAAATTTGTACTAGATAATTATAATTAGGTGCAACGCACTTGTTTTAAGGGATCTGCAATTTTCACAAGAAAATGTTATCTCATCTCCTATGAAGATTATAAGATGCATGAAAAGACTATATAGCTTGTTTTTCTTAAATATAGTTGAGTGATAAGGTTAATTTAATCTATAGCCTAAGGCTTGTATATGCAGTTAATATTTAGCCAAGGGATTAATTTCTGACTAGCTAGTTTTTGATCTACAAACACTTGCTTGAATGGAAAATCCTCTTCATTTATCTAATTTGTCTAAAAACTATCTAAAAACAAAATAATTAAAGAAAAGAAAGAAACTCACTTGAAAATTGATGAGAAGTTCTTAAGTTGTGGATCAATATTGAAAAACCATTTCCAATATACAACTTGACCTTTCAATACTCCTTAAATCTCCAAGATAAATATATATATATATATACACATATTATAGCATGTACAACCCTTTTTTCATCTTTTTATTTTTTATTTTTTTATTTTTTGCAAGGCATGCAAAACTCCTTTCAGACATTATCAGTAATATTTAAAAAATTGACTGATTGGTTAGGTATAGAAAAGGCAGAAGAGAGTCAAAATGGACGACTGGCTGGTTAGCCCTTCCATTATTCCATATATACATATTGTATATTGATTTTTACCTTCAAGTCTTCTTGATGTATGGTCAGTGTAATATTAGAGAAAATGCACTTTTCATAACTAATCTCAAACTCATTGATTCACACCTAAAATTACTGAAGAAATAAACCAAATAATTGAGTAGGAAAAACTTCAAATTTTTTAATCCAAAATTTACCAATTTCCACCAATATCCTGCACTACTACCAGTTCCATTTCTGGTCTGTCTTTTGTCTGCAAGTTGACAGCGCTGATGGTTTTTGCTGAGTCAGACTCCAGGGTTTAAATAGTTTTTTTTTTTCTAGAAAGTACTAAAATAGAATATAATAAAATATAGGATTTTTTTAAAACAAAAATAAAAAAAAATTGAGATAATGATCAACTACATTTTCTTTGACCGGAAGAGATAATGACCTACATGCATCTTGAGTGTGATTATACACAACTAAAAACAAAAACTCTGTCAAATTATATCATCAATAAAATAAAACTTTTTTATTAGAATATATATATATATATAAAAGGCTTGATTCCATTGTTCAAGCGCTTGGTCTATTACACATGGTCGAAAGATTAAGGTATTACACATGATCGAAGGATTGAAGTAGAACTCTAAAAAAGTAGATATTAAATTTTTTAAAATTTTTTCATTGGCGCAAAATAGCTCCGTAAAATGACTGTAGGCCAACTTTGAAGGGCCTTCCGATCGGATTTTGTTGGTGTAGGTATTAGTCGGATCTTACGTAGCTCAAATTTTTTTCACAAATAAGGTAGGTATCGGGTTATACTTATTTTTTCTTAAAAAAAAAAAAAAAAGAATTTTAGAAAGCCTAAACAATAATAAAAATTGACCAAGAAAAAGGCTTAGTCAAGGCTTAGTCACTTGTGTAATCTACCTATATATGAATCTCAAAAGTACTCAAATTGAACAACTAGCTCCTTTTTTTTTTGGGCCAAGATACAACTAGTCCTCTGTCTCTTCATTGAGTGGAGACAATCATCATCTGCCTTTACAACTTCTCTTCCAAAACATTATTATCAACGGTTTTCATGGCCTTGGATGCATTTTTATTCAACATAAAGTTATTAAAATGTTTATTTTTATTTTTATTGATAGATAGTGTCATGAACCTCCTTGGCTCTTCTTTTCCCTCAATTTAAATATATACATCATTAGATTGTATGAAGTACTCTTACTCATGATCTTTACTGCAAAAAGGGTGTGGGTCAATTACATAAATCCTCAAAAAAAAAAAAAAAAAAAACGAGGATAAATCACATCCACCAACTAACACAATCATTTTGTGATTGACATTTAGGTTTAATTTGTGGGCAAACAAACAAATAATTTTTATCTTTTAATTTAATTTTCTTTATTGGTTTATTTGTAGACAATATTAATACTAGATCTAACAAATATATATATATATATATATAAAGTTGCCTTGGATAATAAAATATTCACACAATAAAAGTTTTCTCTTTGACTAATGATTTATTATTGACTTTACGATATAGGCTTTAGGATTTAGATGTCAACTTAGTCTTGGATTAAACGCATTAAAAAAAAAGTTATATATGTGTGTATTTATTTATTTATTCGTGCTTGTGGGTGTATGCATTGAGTACAATAAATTGAAAAAAAAAAAAAGGATTTTGTGAGTTGTGTGAGGATAGGAAAGGTAGTTGAAGCAAAATAATTTTTTATTTTGCGCAGGTTATTTGAGTCAAAAGTAGTCATAAATCTACTTTGAATTATATAAGATTAGTTCATATTGAGCCCAAAGATGTAAAACTTTACTCAGTTACTTGTTATCTAACTTATTATTTCTTTTTCAAATATCCAAATTACAATTTATAAAAGCATTTAGTTGATCATATAACAATCAGAATTCACAAATTTGGGGAAGAATAATTTTAAATAGAAAAGGTTTATATATATATATATATATATATACTAGCCTTGCACGTGCGCGAAAGAGTTCATTGATTGAAATGAGTTTATTATATTATAAGTTTGTTGTTAATGTTTTTTTTACATTAATTTAGTCCTTTTACCCTTCTCCTTTTTTCTTCTAGGCTAGGGATTGACAATGTAAGTAAGTTACATGTAAACATAAACATCTATAATGACTAATTTTATCATTTGAAAAAGAAAATGTCAAATGCAAAACATGTGAATGAACGAAAGATTTTGACTAAGGCTGAATCTACTAAATTTTTATAAAATAAAGAAATGAAAACATTGTGATGTTTTAAGAAATATTTTCAGAACATGTCATAAGAATATCTCTGTTGACAACATTACTAGCGTGGATTGAATTATTTGATTGATTAGTTGCTAGTTTTATATGAAGTTTTTTGTATTACTCCTCTATATAAAGCTACGTTGAGTTTTCTATGACTAAAAACATGTTTTGAAAGATGAATTCCAACATAAGGAATTGTTTGGCCCTGTGATATGTTAATTGTTAATACAAAATGCTAATTTGATTGAAAATTGTTTTTGAATCAAGGTAAATGGCATATTAACATTATCAGAAGGTTTAAGTGGTATATTAGGAATAAATACCCTTGTACCTTGTAGTTGTCCCCAGGGTCAGAGCTATATTTAGCCCAAGTAGCGGTTTGAAGCCCACTATATATATATTGTTGGTACAAGATTTGACCAACACCAGTAGACGATGAGGTGGAGGGTAGATACTGATCTGGAACTCGTCGGAGTACTGGAGAAATCGCCGGAGGTTGGTTATCTGAAAAAGAAAAAATAAGAGTACGCAAGCTATCGTAAGGAACACCGGTGTGGTGTCGACCAAAGACCCCCGATGCCTAACTTAGTTCAGAACTGCGTAATACTGAACTGAGTCGATAATGACTTAGAGTTGCCTACCTCCCCCTTAGGGGTTATGGTTTTTTTATAAAGAGGGCTTGAGGTCTTTGGCCTTGTAGTAGTGTCATTGTAGAATCAGGAGTCCAACTCGTACTGGGAGAGCCTATTTGATTCATGGTAGGATCTGGTACGATCCTTCTAGGATTATGATGACTTATCAGCCTTCTAGTCGAACTGGTAGAGTATCTGACCTTATCAGAGTCGGATTAGGAGTGGATCCCGAACTTGTCGCAGTGGATCGCGCCCTATCCCTATTTGATTTGGCATTCTGTCGTCATCCGTTCCGGAGTCGGAGATCTCTACAGGTTGGTATACCGATCTGTAGTATCTCATTCTGTCAGCTTGATACTGAAGATATGGCCTGTAACAAGATCGGTAGATAGTGGTTGGTATTCATTGGTATGGTATGTCGACCTTGATTTGTAAACCTATTGTTTCTGACCTGTCATCCTCTACAGATATGACATTTATCTGGTCGGTATGATCGACCATCGGCTCGGACTATGTGCCCGGTTGGATAGATTTGTATCCTCTGTTCACAACAGGTCGGTACATATACATGGTAAGTGTAGCGTCTGGACAAGGCTAGCATGGTTGACGTTTCTCATGCTCGGTATATGGTTCAACATTTACCCTCCAAGCTCCAAGCAAGACGAGTTGCTTGGAGGTTAGATGAAACGCCAAATACCGAGCCATTTAATGCTTGTGACAATTGCGCTCCGAAAACTGTGCGGACGTGCTCCTCCTGACAGCCCAGCTGCCATTGCATGAACATTGACTGTTGGCCGTTGATTTTGCCTCGAGAATCATGCTCATCATTACGCCTTACAGGTCGTTTGCCTATAAATAGAGAACTGGTCATTTGCTCTCCATCCATCAATTGCGCTCTGAGAGATCGGTAATCGCTGGCTCGACTTTTTTGGTCTTTCATTCTTGTGCGGTAACTCTTTACTCTGAGCTTTTTCCTTTGTCTTTCTGCTAGGTAGTCCGTAGGTATATTCCTTAGGATATTTAGATGGTTTCCTCTAGCGTAGACCCCCCACTGACCAGAGAGCTTCCTTTTCATCCTCTATGGAAGTCTCATACGAGGACCTCTTTCCGGAAGGAGAAGACGAAGTTAAGGTTGATCCTCAGGTCAGAGGGGATACCGTAGTTCTGTCCTCCTCCGAGGACTTTAAGGATACAGATGAGGATGATGAGGTTCTTGAAGTTGCACCCCTCTTAATCAATCGGTCACAAAGTAGGCTCAGCACTACCGAGCCTAACACATTGGGTTGGACACAAGTATCCTCTGATCCCGAAGGCGCTACTTGATAGTCTGTGTTCGTTATAAGATAACGGAGCACCATCTTGCTCGGTTGAGGAAGGAGGTTAGTATACCCAACCGTATAGGGTTGAGGGCACCTTCTCCTACAACCGAGCTAGCCACCCTAAGAAAGGAGAGATTGCTCTGTACACTAACCTATTTGAGGATGGATTGACCCTGCCCCTTAACTTGTTGCTATGCCGCCTTCTTAAACATATCCGAGTCGCCCTTGCTCAGCTAAACCCCAACGTGTGAAGAGAAATTCCAAGCTGCCTTGTGCTCTGGAAGGTGAAAAGATAGTTAGAATTTGATTTTTAAGACTTTGCCCTTGTATACTGACTAAAGTCCTACCCGAGATGTAGCGAGTGGAACTATGCGTCGGCTCATCAGGGTGCCGAGGAAGGCCAACCTCTGATCACCGAGAACCCTACTTTCAATAAATCATGGAAAGACAAGTGGTTTTTTGCTTCGGGGGAGTGGGCGAAGGAAGTTGGAGTACCGACCACATTCGGGAAGCCATGTACCGAGCTTCCCTCCATCCCTTATCTTTATTTCTCATCTTATTCCTGCTCAGTGGAGACTTATGTTATTAGCTTTTCTTGATAGGCACTTGAGAAAAATCGACTAGGGAAGAAAGATTCGACTTTTCTCGTGTCGACGAGATCTATCGACTCCCTTTTCCAGATCGTCAGTACAAAGTAATCCTTACTCCCGAGAGATTATACTGGGCTGGTATTATCAGGAAGAAAAAAGTTTTCTCAGGACGTAAGTTTGTCTTACAATGTTTTATTTTGTACCGATCAGTTGTTTGAAGTTCCGAGCTGAGATGTTGCGTTTGTGATGTAGGTTTTTTTGCTCCCAGCTCAACTTCCAAGAAAAAGAAGAAGAAAACAAATAAATCCAAAGAAATGGCCCCGAAGAGAGTTGCTGTTGGTCAGTACACTATCGACCCGTCCATGCTGAGGAACCTTTCTGCTGAACGAGCTGTCATTGCTTAGGAGGGCGGCAGTGAGGTTTCGGACCAGCGCCCCAAAGAAGACTCTGGCTTCCAAGGGGAAAGGTCCGGTAGCTTCCTCCGAGCAGGCCAACTCACATGCTCGGCACACGAGGTCGGTGGGAAACAAGTCGAAGACCCCTGCTCCTACCAACTAGGGGGATGCCAAGAAGGTGAGGTTCGGAGAGGCCAGGCGCCTTACAACCAAGATTGAGGATATCAGCCTGAGCATAAACATCTATCAGGTCGGTGTCCCTAATGCCTTCTCAATTACGATGAAGAACGAGGACATGTTTGAGAGCATGGTCGATGCCTTCATAAAGTCGGTTGAGGTATGTCTACTTATTAATCCACTTTTGTTGCCTAATGTGCTCTTACTCTATATTATCTAACTGGGTTCTTCTTGGCTCTGTAGGCTACTGCTCAGAACGTGTACAACCTCCGTCGCATCAAGAGTCACTATGCCAAATTTCAAGATGCGGTGAAGGATGCCCAGACAACCTTGGTAATCTGGGAGTCCAAGGTTGTAGCTTGGGATGTCGAGATCAAGAAGCTGAAGAAGCAGTTGTAGCTCAAAGAGATCGTAACAGAGTCATTTCAGGACGAGCTGACTAGGTACTGGGCACAGTTCCGGGCCACTGTCGAGACCTAGGCTTCTGCCAAGCCCGAGTGGATGCGGCTTGCGTCAAGGTAGTGACTATCTACAGAGCGGATTTGGAGGACTTCATTGGAAACTCAGTAGATTGGGAAGGCTTCGACAAGTGGGCCAGCTCGACAACTAGAGAGGGAGTAACAGAGGAGGAGGTCCGGGCCGAAGACATTTTTGTCAACCAGGGCGCAACACTTGCGGTTCTGGGGCATCAACCGAACAGCCAACGACTGAGGCGACCCCCACGGTTCTGGGGGCATCATCCGAGCAACCTCAAACTGTGGACTCCAAGGAGGAGATGTGTCGAGCTGATGATGATGATGAGCCAATCAGTCTGACTGAGATCGTGTGCCGTTCCACTGGTCCGGAGTAGTAGAGGGTTTCTTTAGTCTCGGCTATGTCTTTTGTAGTGGGCCTGCGTGCCTTAATGAAAAACCTTCTCTGTTCTTCCTTGTATTTTGCTTCGATCTTAATGAAATGTCTATTTTTGTTCAGACCTGATTCTCTTGCACTCTGACTTTGTACTTAGCTTTTTTCCAAAGAGTTTGCCTTTGTGTCATACCGATCTTTTTACTTAGTTTTCTCTAAGTGTTTGCTGGGTCATGAGGTTGGTGGATTGTAGATTTTCGCCGATCTCTTTTACTTAATTTCTTCAAATGTTTGTCGCATAATGAGGCCAATAGGCAACGTTTGACTCCCGACTGTGCTTTGAACCTTTATGTTTTCTTCTCGATAGTGGTTTGATAGCCACTTCAAGGCACTTCAAAGGTTAGTGACCCCTTTTCTTCGTAGTATTTACCCTTCTAGGGCAGAACCCTAAGGCACTTCAGACCATAGTCATCTTCTCGGTAGGTACGTAGCTAAAGCTTGGTACCCCCAAGGCATTCTAGGGTCAGGACCCTTCTTCTCAGTCGTTTCCAATCAGGTAGGTAGTCCTAAGGCACTTCTATTTGTAGATCGTAGACGTAGATTTTTAGAAAGAAAAACTCTTGCTTATTGTAGAAAAACCTCGAACAAACACTTGTAGAAATCTAAAAATAAAAATAAAGGTAACCAACACCTCGGCAAATACTGTAACATAGCTACTGAACTACTACTGCTACTGCTAATGCCTACTTGTAATACTTCTTGAGGTGCTTTGCATTCCAAGGCTTAGGAATTCTTCTCCCAGTCAGATCTTCAAGCTCGTACACCCTAGTGCGAAGTACTGTCGTGATCTTGTAAGGCCCTTCCCAGTTAGGACCGAGGGTGCCTGCTCCAGGTTCACGTGTGTTCAGCATGACCTTCCTTAACACTAGGTCACCGACTTTGAAGCTTCTGTGCTTCACTTTGGCATTGTTGTACTTTGAGATCCTCTGCTGGTATGCCGTTAACTTGAGTTGGCTTGTTCTCTTCTTTCTTCGAGTAGATCCAGGTCGATGCGATGAACCTCTATATTCCTGGCTTCGTCGAAGTAAAAGGTCATCAAGGTTGATATCCTGACCTCCACTGGTATGACGACCTCCATTACGAAAGCTAGAGAGAATGGTGTTTCTCCTGTGGCTGTTCGGGAAGTGGTACGGTATGAACAAAAGACTTCAAACATGTCCTCAGCCCACATTCCTTTCTTTTCCTCGGGCTTGGCCTTCAACGTGTGCTTGATAATCTTGTTCACGGCTTCCACCTGACCATTAGCTTGAGGATGGGCTGGAGTAGAAAAGAAATGTTGAATACCGAGGTTCTCACAAAATGATTGGAACCTTGCATTGTCGAATTGTTTACCGTTATCAGATATGATGGCGTATAGGACACCAAAACGACACACAATCGACTGCCAGATGAAATGTGTGGTCTTCGGCTCAGTAATCTTTTTTAACGGTTCGGCCTCTGCCCACTTGGTGAAGTAGTCAACAACAACAATTGCAAACTTGACTTGACCTTCACAAGTCGGTAGAAGTCCTATCAGATCCGCCCCCCATTGAGCAAAGGGCCATGGGCTTTGGATTGGAGAAAGATTTTCTGCTGGAGCTCGGATGTTTGTTCCGTGTTTTTGACAACGGTTGCACTTATGAGCTATCCTTATAGCGTCTTTGTGGATTGTTGGCCAATAATAGCCTTGGCGAAGGACTTTGTATGCGAGAGTCCTTCTACCAGAATGGTTGCCACATACGCACTTGCTCTTCCCGTAAGCATATTAAATAAGGCATAGAGAAGCTGCGCCTATAGAGCTGATCGTCTATTATGGAATATCTAGCAGCTTGTCTTTGTACTTTTCTTGCTTTGATCTTATTCTCGGAGAGGTTGCCATTTTGCACAAAATCTTCGATCGGGTCCATCCATGATGGGTTCTAGATGAGTGTGCAGACCTGTTGGTCGGTACCCATTTTTTCGATACTCCTTTCTAGTAAGAATTCTACCGGGACCTGGATCATGAGCTCGGCCTCTGAGGAGGAAGCCAACTTGGACAGGGCATCGGCCAAGGTATTTTCTTTCCTCGACACCTGCGTCAGTTCATACTCCTTGAACCTTCCTAGCAGGGCTAGTGCTTTCTTCAGATCTGTCGTCCTTGGCCTGATACTCTGATGTGACCTGCCCCGCGACAAGCTGAGAGTCGCAGTGGGGAAGCAGTTTGTTCACCCCCAGTTAAGAGTAAGTCGCAAGCCAGCCAAAAGTGCTTCGAAAGCGACGAGCACACAAATGTTTCTCACCTCTGGAGGAATTGAGCAGTATTCCGGCTCCACATTCCTGTTTGCAGGAAGAGCAGTCGACGAACAACTTCTAAGCTTCTTCAGGGAACTGATTGGTAGTCAGATATATCTGAGGAAACTCAGATAAAAAATATGCCAATGCTTGACCCTTCATAGTTGTACGAAGTCGATACTCGTTGTCGAATTCACTCAACTCGATGGCCCACTTAGTCAATCACTTGGATGTTTCCAACCTCATGAGCACTTGTCTCAATGGGTGCTTGGTGAGAATGACTATGGTGTGGGCCTGGAAGTAGAAATTTTGAGCTGAATTGATGAGTGCCAGTGCCAGTTTTTCAACCTCAGGATATCTCGTCTCTGTGTCGAGCAGAGACTTGCTGGTGTAATACATCGCCTTCTGGCTTCCTAGCTCTTCTCTGGCCAGGGCAGAACAAACAGTCGCTTCTGCAACTGTTAGGTATAGGAAGTACTTTTCTCCATGAACGGGTTTTGAGAGCAAATGAGCCTGACCTAGGTAAGCCTTTAGCTCCTGAAAAGCCTTCTCACACTCCAGGGTCCACTCCACTACCTTCTTCTTCATCAGCTTGAGGAACGGAAGGTATCTGTCTGTGGACTTGGAAATGAACTTGCTTAGTGCGGCTACGCACCCAGTGAGCCTTTGGACTTCCTTCACGGTGCGGGGTGACCACATGTCTGCCAGAGCTTGAATCTTGTCGGGGTTGGCTTCGATTCCTTTCTGATTAATGTGGAATCCCAGAAACTTACCAGAGCTTACGCCAAAGGTGCATTTTGTCGGGTTGAGCTTCATGTGATACTTTCTCTATATCGTAAACACTTCTGACAGGTCGGTAGAATGAGCTGTCGCTTCCACACTTTTGACCAACATGTCATCGACGTAGACTTCTATGTTTACTCCAATTTTCTCCGCGAAAATGTAGTTTTCCAGCCTCTGATATGTAGTTGTTCTTCTGTAAATTTGATACTTTCCATATGTCCCTACTTCTTCTTCACAGTTGTGACGTAGCAGTCCGAAGAATCTTTTTGGCTGCCCCTTACCACTCTGACGCCTCGCTCTGCTGGGAACTTCAGAGCTAGATGATAGATTGATACAACCGCTCTCAGGTTATTGAGGAGTGGTCGTCCTATTATGGTGTTGTAGACGGTGAGGCACTTTACCACCAAAAAACTGGTAGTGACCGTGACTTTGTGATCTGAGTCACCGGCTGTCACTGGTAGGGTTATCCGTTTTTTCGGCATGATGCAGTTTTTGGTGAAGCCGATCAGTGGGACATTTACCAGGCTCAGCTGATCCTTGGTCAGTTCTAGTTTTTTGAACGCGGACCAATAGAGAATATCTGCTGAGCTGCTGTTGTCGTCCATCATTCGATGGATGTTGTAGTTGGCTAAGGTCATTGTGACCACTAAAGCGTCGGTGTGTGGACGAAGTATGTCTTGGGCTTCCTCTTCGGTGAAGGTAATCGCGAAATTGACCCGCTTCTGTTTCTCAGGTCGGTACCTAAGGTTCATGACTTTCGACTTTAATTCCCAGACGTAAGCCTTCATAGCCCTGTTCGAGGTACCGATCTGGTATCCACCAAAGATTGTTCTGATCTCGTCCACTGGCCAAGCTTGGTCATCATCTGGAGTCCTCTGCCGGTTGGGATTCTTCACGAATTCCCTCAGATGACCTTTTCGGATTAAAGTTTTGATCTCTTGCTTGAGATCATAGCACTGGTTGGTATCGTGACCATGGTCTCAATGGTACCGACAGTACTTCTTCTTATCCCGTTGTTCTACAGGCGTTTTCAACTTTCAAGGCCATCAGATGTACTCTCTGTTCTGGATTTTAAGTCTCTGTTCTGGATTTTAAGGAGGACTTGCTCTCATGAAGCAGTAAGAGGCGTGTAGCTCGAGTACACGTTTTGGGGTACTTTGTTACTCTTCTGATCTCGGCCGCCAGCATCCGATCTTTTTCTGCCTATGTTGTCCTCATTTGAATCGTATTCCATTTTCCTCTTTCTCTCTTTCTTCGAGCTTTTCGGGGACTCATCTACCCCTTGTTTTACATCGGTTTGCTCGTCGACATTGATGTATTTTTCAGCTCAGTCGAGGATTTCTTCGTAGGTCTGGGCCTTCTTTTTTCCAAGGGAATAGTGGAACTTCCCAGGCCTTAATTGTCACACCTTGGGTTGCACAGCGTGCCCCCTACCCAGGTGTGGGCGCACCCCCTCAGGGCGAACGCCTAAGTCATTATGGATCCATAATATTGTCACATCTAGCCGAATCCGCGATACCCAACAGGGCCCTAGTAACGGACTAGATCATTTACCCAATGGTTCAGTGGTTACTCGGTTGCGACGAAGGACTCCCTGAGGGGGAGGTCCTGGGTTCGAACCGGGGGAGGCCCTACCTGTGCGCAGCGGTGTGCAGGGGGGCAAAGGACACTGTAGTGCGCTACAGTGGAGACAATATTATGTATACGAAGTCCTGACAAAAAAGGCCTTATGTATACATAAGGCATTTTTGCCACACCCTGGGTTGCACAGCGTGCCCGCTACCCAGGTGTGGGCGCACCCCATCGGGGCGAACGCCTAAGCCATTATGGATCCATAATATTGTCACATCTAGCCGAATTCGCGATACCCAACAGGGCCCTAGTAACGGACTAGATCATTTACCCCCATTATTCATGAATAGTGAAGGCCTCTCCCTAAGTCGAACTCGCAACCTCCCCTTTAAGAGGTTAGATTTCGCACTTGGAGTAGCCACTGAACCATTGGCTCAGTAGTTACTCCAAGTGCGAAATCTAACCTCTTAAAGGGGTGGTTGCGAGTTCGACTTGGGGGAGGCCCTTCACTATTCATAAATAGTGGGGGTAAATGATCTAGTCCGTTACTAGGGCCCTGTTGGGTATCACGAATTCGGCTAGATGTGACAATATTATGGATCCATAATAGCTTAGGCGTTCGCCCCAAAGGGGTGCACCCACACTTGGGTAGGGGGCACGTTGTGCAACCCAGGGTGTGACATTAATCCTGCGAGGAAGGCGGTGATCGCATCCTTATCGTCATAGTCATCAACGTCGACTCGTACATCGTCGAAGCGACCGAGGCACTCCTTCAGAGTTTCGCCTTTCTTTTGCTTAATGGTTAGCAAGTTGTTCACAGACTTCTCTCTTTCCTTCTTTCCAGCCAAGTGGTTCATGAACTTGTGAGCTAAGAGCCCAAAAAAACATATGGAACCGGTTTTGAGTTTTCGATACCACTTCGAGCAGGTCTGCCAAGGGTGATCTGGAAGCCTTTGCACATGGTAACGTCGTCGTAGCCCTTGAATTCCATCCAGGACTTGTAGTTCTCGATGTGCTGCTATCTGGGGTCTACCTTCCCTTTGCATGTTTTGACCTCTGCGGTCTTTACGTTTTTTGGAAGTGGTGTCTGGAGTATATCCTCAATAAAGGGAGAAAGGAATTCTTTATATTCGTGGTAGTGCCGAGGTGCAGATCTAGTAGTTTCAGAGCACTCTGATCCTTACGGCTTCCTCGGTACCGATCTTGCAAGACTAAGCTTTTCTGTCATAGCTCATTTTTCAGATTCCGAACTGTATGAGGTCTGTGACGCCCCGAAAATTATTTCATCTAGCCCATAACCCAATTGCAGTTTGCCCAAACTCTATGTGTTGCCTTGATATGTTTAGTATTTGTTTGATGGTTGTTTAATGTTTGTATAGTTAATGCTTGATAATGTATATAAATATGTGTATCATAAATTGTATATGGGTCATGTTAAATTAAATTATAATGCATATGTTATTATTTATGCATGGGCTCATTAAACCATGAATTGATATGAGTTAGGATTGATTGAATAAAAGGATAAATGAAAATGAAAATTTGGTGTATTAAATGGATTGGACATTTAAAATACATGGAAGTATGAAATTGGTTAAAGTACATGTGGTTGGTATGGGTAGTATGAGACCAACACATGTGAAGGTTGGTGCATGAAAGTGGACAAGTGTCCCATGCCCTCAAGGAAGTGCTAGAATGAGTGGAGAGAATCAATGAGAGAATCAAGGAGGGAATCAAGGAGAGAATCAAGGAGAGAATTAAGGAGGGAATCAAAGAAGTGCTAGAAAGAGGTGAGTGGAGAGAAAGGAAAGAAGAAGAGAAAGAAAAGAAGAGAAAGGAAAGAAGAAGAGAAAGAAGGAGAAAGTTGCAGGAGGAAGATCCCTGCAAAGTTTTCATCAAAGCGGTGGATCTTTGGAATATATGGTCAGATTGAGCTCAAATTTTGTCAGCAAGTTCGTAACTTATGGTTATTCATTCTGGGCGGTGCAGATCTTGATCAGAGGTTTCGTCTAAGAGATCTAACCTCTCAAACAAAGCTGGTCGGAAAGTCTAGATTTCTCGCGCCGTTTTGCTCAAACTTCTAGATCTCCTTAATCTACCTTTGGATGGATATAAAATTTGGGTATGTCGTGTACAACTGATAGTTCTGCATTCTGAACGGTGGAGATCTTGATTTAGGGTTTCGTCTGAGAGATCTAACCTCTGAAACAAAGCTGGTCGGAGATTCTAGATTTCTCTTGGTGTTTTGCTCAAACTTGTAGATCTCCTAAATCTACCGTTGGATGGATATAAAATTTGGGTATGTAGTTTATAACTGATATTTATATATTCTGAACGGTGGAGAATTTTATTAGTTAAGTATTGTGTGTGATATAGTCATCTGAGTTTGAGTATTTGCAGCAGGAAAGGAGAAATTGTCTGATTAGAGACTTGTTCATCAAATATACTTATCTTTTTGGTCCACCGTTGGATTGGGCTGATATTTGGACAAAAGGTTTGTTTCTTCACATACTTCAATCTGTACGGTTGCTTTTGTGATTACATCTTTCTGTTGGTAGATTGATACATCTGAACAGAATATTAAATGAAGAATTGGTAGGATTGCTTGTATTAGACCCAAATTTAGAATATGAACTTAGACCTTTCCAAATAGCTTGCATGTCAACTATGTTGACCTAGTTTCCATTGTTGATGAATTCATGATGCAAAATCAGTGATATACATGGCTGAACATGGTGACCTAGTGTAAATCGACAATATGGCCTAAGTATGGAAAATTTCATATTTTAGGGCTTTTGATGCTTTTGGCCTAGAATCATTGAATTGATGCAACTTATGTTTAATTAAGCATGATTAGGGTTGATTATGCTACTGATTTGGTGGTTGTGACCATATCATGGGTTAGGCCTACTTGAGATCAAGTGACCCAATTTGGGCATGTTTATGCCTAAAGGAATTGAAAATCAGTATTTTTGATTAATAGAATGGTTTATGTATAAGAACTATGCATTAGAGGCCTAAGTCATGTGATTTGAGTTGAATGATGGGATTAGATGGGATTTAGGCCTATTGTTTATATGTGGGCTGATTTAGGGTTGATGTGTAATGTCTATGTGATTGAGCATAGAAATTGATGTATGTTTCAGGATCTTGATTGGGTTGATTCGGTTTGGTGGTCGTGTGTGGTTAAATACTCTCGCGAGGCTTGGTTGTGAGTAGACTTCATTTATGATTATATCTTTTATGTCATCATATCACTTATATATATTGTATGTTGAAAGCATGAATGTGTTCTAATGTTTTGAATGATGCATTGATTTGAGAAAACCTTATGACTTTGGTTGGGCCCATCTATCTGGCTAAATAGGGGGACTTAACCTTGTCATAGGAGGGTTTTAGGAAAGGAAATGATTGGGGTCAACGGCACGGTGAAATAGACGTGTACTAGTAACCCAAATAAACATGATTGGGATCAACGGTACGGTGAAATAGACGTGCACTAGTAACCCAATGCATGTGGAATGTGGATCCAAATTGATAAGCTTTTACTTGCATCGAACTTATTATAAATGTTTGATATCTATATGTTATGAGCTTTTAAATCATGCTACACATTGACATGCATACATGATATTTATTGATGAGTATTGATAGTATATCTGAATTCTATTCACTGGGCACCGTTGGCTCACCCTCATTTTCCTCTTTCAGGTCCTTCTGTCCCGAATAAGGGCAAAGAAGTAGTTATATCTTGAGGGCCTTGCCTGCGAGAGAATCCAAAGCCTCAATGTGAGTTGAGAGGCATTTTGATTGAACTGTGTTTTAAATTATGAAGTATTATATTTTGGATTATGTAATTATAATACTTACCACATTGTAGTATGGGTGAGTTGGAATTTGTTAGATAGACCATGTGGGCATATGACGATTTTTATTTGTACCCAAAATTTTGGACTTTATGTGCATGTCAATTTTAATGGACTGTAGGGATCATGATTTTATTTATGGTTCATTTTTATGGATTATCTATTGTCTTGGATGATTAATACGGTGGGTAGTTTTGTTTAGTACCTTTTGATATTATGTCGTTGTTTGAGATAAGGCTCGTAGGGTCTCAACCACCTCACGGGAGTTGAGGAGTGGTCGGAGATGCCTACGCCCGGCGTCCCGCCCCGGCATTCCGCATGCCATTCCCTGCGGGTTGGTGGTCCGGGGCGCAGGGTCACCACAAGGTCAGTTTCGTCGATCTCTGAAGAGCGAACCTGATCCGGGAGAAAACCGAGCTATGACTTTTCTTGGCGTTGAGCAAGTGACGCAAGTCTTTAGCATATAGAGACTTACGATTAGGAGGGGGTTTTCCCAGTACTGACCTATTCTTCAAGGTCACACTTCGACACCTACTCTCCCTCCCTTCTGAGGTCTAGGGCCAGGACGTGGCAAGTGTCTTTGAAGTGGTTGTAGGGGTAGTACCTCCCTCAACACCCGTTGTTGCTCTAGGACGTTTTGAGACAACTTCTCCAAATTTTTTTCTATAGCAGTCAACCTTAATTTCTGAGAAGAATTCTTTGACTGCTTTTTCGGTGGTCTTCCCATTTGTTTTTGGGGTGCCGCCGGAGTGGCGACAAGCTCGACCTCAACTGGTATTTTTGCCTCTTGACTCATGATGGCAGAGCTGTTTTTGACTTGCAATGTCGATCCCCACAGATGGCGCCAAATGTTGGTGCAAGATTTGACCAACACCAGTAAAAGATGAAGTGAAGGGAAGATATTGATCTGAAACTTGTCGGAGTGTTGGATAAATCACTAGAGGTTGGTTATCTGAAAGAGGGAAAATAAGAGTACACAGGCTATCGTAAGGAGCATCGGTGTGGTGTCGGCTAAAGGCCCTCCGATGCCTAAGTTAGTTCAGAACTGCGTAATACTGAACTGAGTCCATAATGACTTAGAGTTGCCTACCTCCCCCTTAGGGGTTGTGGTTTTTTATAGAGAGGGCTTGAGGTCTTTGGCCCTATAGTAGTGTCGTTGCAGAATCAAGAGTCCAACTTGTGCTGGGAGAGCCTGTTTGATTCTTGTAAGATCTGATATGATCCTTCTAGGATTAGGATGACTTATCAGCCTTTTAGTCAAATTGGTGGAGTATCTAACCTTATCAAAGTTGGATTAGGAGTGGATCCCGAACTTGTCGAAGTGGATCACGCCCTATCCCTATCTAATCAGGCATTCCGTTGTCATCCGTTCTGGAGTCGGGGATATCTAAAGGTCGGTATACCGATCTGTAGTCTCTCATTCTGTCTGCTTGATGCTGAAGATATGGTCTGTAACAAGATCGGTAGATAGTGGTTGATATTCATTAGTATGGTATACCGACCTGAATTTGTAGACCTATTGTTGTTGACCTGTCATCCTCTGCGGATATGACGTTCTTCTGGTCGATATGACCGACCATCGGCTCGGACTATGTGCCTGGTTGGATAGATTTGTATCCTCTGTCCAGAACAGGTCGGTACATATACATGGTACATGTTGCGTCTCACTGGACAATACTAGCATGGTTGACATGTCTCATGCTCGGTATATGGTCCAACATATATATTTTTGAGGGACCCACTATATATATACATCTCTCTCTCTCTTTATCTACATTTCTCTCTCTTTCTCTACTTTGGCTCTCTCTCTACATTTATTTGGATACCAAAACCAAAATGCATACTGAAATATGAGCCTTTTTTTCTGTGAAAATGATAAATAATTATTTTTTAATTTTATTATTTGCATTGAATTGTAAGTCTTGGATAGAGATAAAGTATATTAAACATTAGATTGTCAAATTATATAATAAATTAAAATAATCTAATTAAATAAAAAAAATATTAAAAATATTAATTTATCAAAAACTAATATCCAACAAATTATAATCACAATCAAATAAAAAATATACATATAAACACCAAAAAACGCAATCCTCTGAATTTGCCGTTCAAACGTTGATTTACAATGTTAAAGATAAGGCTGTCAAATGGTTTTCGAAAAGTTTAGTTGGACCTTTTTTGTCATAATGTTTAGTTGGATTCAAAATAACTACACATGTCTATCATTTAGATATCAGTGATTTACATATCTTAAAGTGCGCAATAAATGATTCAATAGATACACATGTGTAATTGCACATGTAATTATAAATTTTTGCAGTTAAATTAATATTTCCCTTAGTGAAAGAAAATGATAATCTAACTGTAAAAGTTGCAACTACATGTGTGACTGCATATGCGTTTTCTTTGGATATTAGTGATTTATATATCTAAATCAATAAATTTTTCCCTACCATTTGTGGTTTTTCTAAAGAAAACTTTTTAGCCCACCCTAAATAAAATTTCTGGCTACGCGATTTTCTGTATTGCTAATGAAATGTTGGTAGCTCTTTTTTTAAGGGATTAAAAAAAACTTGAGATTGAAATTATAAGACCTAGCTACCTCACAAGTGTGATGTTGGGGGTAGGGGTAGGGAAGAACGGAAGAAGAAAAGAAGCGAAAGCTTACGGTAGGTTGCCAAGATGAAAAAGAACACTACAAGCTAAGTTATTTAGTTTTATGCCATTGATTCTTGATAAAACATGTTGTTTAGTTTTTTTTTTTTTTTGGCAATAAAATTCATTTTGATACTGCTATGATTTTTTTTTTTCATTTTGGTCATGGTAAAACGGATATGATTGGATTGAAGTCTTCATCTTCATCTTCATCTTCATCTTCTTCCCTTTTACCCATTATAAAATGAGAGTGAAGTGGTGCATCATCTTCCAATGTTTATTATTCTCTTATGACTTCTTTCTTTTACTGTTTGATGGCTTTCTACATGTCTCATGATTCTTCGAGAATTCTGGACAAAAGGTGCAAACAGAGGTTGTGGATAGAGTTGTAAGTCTTTTAGTTTATTATACATTGTCATTTTTTATTGTTACTTATGTAAATATATATTGTTATAAAGCTAACTAATGGAATTGCAAATACAAATTAAATAAATTATAAACTTGATAAGGGAAAGAAATTCATTTCATTTTTCATCATTTTCTCCCATTTTTTATTTTCATTTTCTTGAAACTTCTTCATGATTCTCTCCCATATTTATAGGGAGAGAATACCTAAATAATACTACCAATCTGGCTTCCCACATGATTCATGTGGGAGAATATTTATACAAACAACATACATATAAATATGTATACCACTAGATACATGTACAACTTGAATATATACATTATTTAGATACATACATCACTTGGATATTATGCTCCTTGATACATGTGCATGTATTAACTATTTAGATATTCAACATATTTAATGAAGACGAATATCATCTTTATTCACTTTTCAGCGATCTCACGGAGAGTCTAATGGATATTCTTGTGCAGATAAAGTTCTTCAATAAATTTCTTAATATATTTGATAAATGAACAAGAATCCCATTTGGAAAATTCTCGATCTGCAGACCGAGACAAAAATTTAATTTTTCAGGATCTTTCATCTTAAATTTCCCCTTGATAAATATATTATAATAAACTCTTCAGAAGTCTTAACCTATACAACAATAAATAGATATATAAAGTGAATAAAGTGCAAATGTAAATTATTAGAATGCTCACTCATAGAAAATATGAATATATATACATATTGATCAATATGAATATTAATGCAGTAGATACTTCAAGCCTTTTAGATCCTTCAGGGATCATCATTTTGAAACTTCAAGTATAATTCATAAATCCTTCAAGGATTTTCACGTATAACATCGTTATCCATGGATTAATATATTTCCTCATGTATATTTAACATGATTTACCTCTTTAGGTATTAGAACTTTTGGTTCAGATAACTTTCGATTTTTCAACGAGTTTCGCTATATTTGATCTTGTTCTTTTTTACTTTTCCAATGTCAACATTCTTATATGTTTTGAGATCCCATAATATCAAAAGTACACTTTAAAATATTATCAAGAGCAATATTATTTTTATTCCATAGTTATCAAATATGAATGGATTTAAATATAAATAGATTCAGAATTCTTAATATTTATTCTTCAATTCCTATCTCTTTAGGAGATTCTCATATATCTTCAGGGTGTGTTTATTTCTCAATCTATATCTCTTCTAAAGATATTTGTATAGCTTTGATGGTATATTTATATGTCAATTCATTCTTGTTTTGGAATGCTTATATATTTATCAATCATTTTTATATATCTTCCTCTTTTAGGAAGTTGTGTACTTTGATTTGACTGGTCAACCACATTGCAGGTCTATCGTTTGTAAATTGTCCTTTAGGGACTAAATATGAATATATCAGTTAACTGATTTGCAAATTCTTTTACATATCATTGATCATGTGAATTTATCATTAACTTTAACTTATCATTTGAACTTCTAGTCCACATTAGCTTATAACTTATAACTTATGTTGCCTTACACTAGCTTATATTGCATTCTAGCAATTTCGCGCACCATTCTTTTGGAATTGACTATTTTTCCTCCTAATGGTGAGAAAATTGCTTTATATTGAGCAAAAATATTGATGATCAACGTAATTTAATTTGTATAGTATGTCATTTAGTACAGTAATCATTGTCATTTACTTTGTACAACATACCATAATTATTATACTTTTAATAACTTGTGACACGTCGTTGTGTCACCAATATTATATTTGTTGGTAACAAAATTCTCAAACAGAATATACACCAATTGTCGTATCGGTATAATTTTTTGCCATTGTCGATGCCATCAATCTTGACGTATTATATGTGCAACAACACTTGTGTCTCTGTAATTTCTTTATTTAAATTGAATGGTGAAAAAATAAGGGCTCATTGCTATGGTACAATTTGTGATAGTCAGAGTAAAATGGATTCGTTAACTGGTGCCAGGGGCGAAGAGGTTGCTAGTTCTAATCTCAACACCGACTTGCCGGCAACCATTATTGTACCGGGTTCTCCTTTAGAGCAAGCTAAGAAAAAGAAATCAATTCAACGACCTCCTAGAGCAAAATGTCCTCGTAGGGGTCCAAAAGTTAGTTCTTCCTTTACTGCGGTCGGATCTTCTAGTCAGACTGATGTGGTCAAATCTTCCAATAAGGAAGATGACATGAAATCTTTGCATGGTTTCACTGTGCTAAACTATGATGATCATACTATCGGTATTCCTAAAGCTAAGGTGGAAAAATATTTGTCTCTGTCTCCTAAGGAACGCTCGCTAAAAGCTTTGTCTAAGCTTTCCAAGGTAAGTATTTTATATTAAGTTTATTTTTCCTCTTTTCTAGGGAACTTTTATATGCCATACTCTTTCCTTGGAGTTACAAAATTTGGCACAACTCAGACAGAAGATGTAATACCCTAGGATTGCACACAAAAAAATTTTGAACTTCAGGCAACCTGCCTGAAGGTTCAGGTGCTTTTTTTCTTATTTAAGGAACCTCCCCTCCTCATTTCTCACACCAAATCACTTCTCCTTGTGATTTCTCTCTTCTCTCTCATTTTCCTTGAGTTTTTCTTCTCTTTTTGAGACTCTCTTCGCGGTGCAATACAGTTCTGCTTGGGGGAAGGCGCCAATTCTGGAGGGAGTTATTATCTGAAGGTGGGGAACGAAATATAGGTTTGCGTGTCTTATAACTTTTATTAAAGTTTACATTCATTTATCATTATGTCTACTATTCATTTACACTGTATTATTGCGTATAATGTTTATAGTTGTCATACTTATGCCTGTATATTTGGAGTTCATGTATTACACTGTTGCGATGCCGGATTAGTTGTCAATCTGGCTCAACCAGACTCAGTCTTGTCCTCAATAACTTTAAATAGTGAACGGGAGGCAGTGTGTTGCTCTAGATGATTGGTATTTAAGTAGACCTCATGTCTCACTTCTCAAACTGGAGACTGATCTGGTTGGCCTTATTTGAAAGCTATCAGCTTGTACAAGTAATACTTAATGTCCTTGCACGTGGTGATACCGACCTTGATAAGGATCACCAGAAGCTGCCAAATCCTGTGTAATGATAAGTAAATATCAGACATGTTCATGCATTGGCATCATACATAAGCACCACTTAGGGACGTATGTGGTTTATGATTTGAAGAATAGTTAGAAGTAATGCTCACTATTCATTATTTTTCTCTGGAGAGAGACGTACAATGAGAACTCAGGTTTACCTGGGGAGTGACATCTGTACGTGAATCCAGGGTGTCGTTCATGAGAAGGGACATACAATGAGAACCCGACTACTCCTAGGGAGGGACATTTGTTCATGAACTCAGGCGACGTACAATCATGGAACCAATACGAGACGGTGTCATGCATACATACATGTTGGATTGATTATGATGCTCTGATGTGTATTTATGATATTTGATTATGAAGTTTGTTTTATTAATTATTATATTCACGAACTATTTTACCTACTGAGCGTGTAGCTCACTCTGTTGTTATCCAATTTTTCACAGGAGATTAGGGTGGAATGAGTGTAGGTTTTTGGGCCCACATTTTGTACCATTTGTATTATTCATTGGGGATTTTGGGAGGATGTTCCCTTAACTATTTCATGTACAAATATATTCTGAAATTAATGAAATCAGACTTGTACTTAATGGTGTTTCCGCGCACTCGGTTATTGTTATAATACATTCGCTCCCCATCCGTGAGTGTCCCGCCAGTTTAGGCGCGTTCGGGCGAGGTGTGACAGAAGGCTATTTATCTCGAAAAAGAGGTAGAGACCTTGCCCGAACAAGTTAATGATGGAGATAATAAAATAGCATTTATGGAATATTTGATGAAGTCTTTAACTGATGAGAACGAAAGATTAAAGCAAGAGACTATCGTTCTTCATCAGAAGACTAATGATTTGCAATGAGAGACTGTGGAGTTACGGCAGGAGAACTTTGCCCTACAACAAAAATGTATTGGTCTAGGAGATTCCTTTGATCGTGTGTTGGAGGAGAACACAGAGCTCCGTGAGGAGCGAGATCAACTTTTGATCCAACTAGCTTCAAGTTCTGGGGGCAAGTTAGATCACTACAACTCAATGTATTCCTTATTATTTGTCAATAATATATTTATTTATGTTGATATGGATTTACATAGTTGTGACTCATACTTAGTCATACTTATATACAACTAATATGGGGAACCCAGACCCCTAAAGTACGTGCAAAAAATTGTCGAAGACATACTTTGAAAAATATTGTCTGGATACATGTTGTACTATGACCCTAATAATCGGGCTACCGATCATGCCCAAAGCACCATTAATGTGCTTGTTTGTTGTTGTGTCCAGCGCCACGCGTATATCTCACGGATTTCCATAAGCGGTCTTCCTCCTTCTTCTAAGATTCGTCGGTCTACCCCATGATTATACATATTATCTATTAGAGTATTTATTAGAGGATTCATCACCATTGGATCCATTACTCTTCTCGCGAACACATCTTCTGAATGTGATTGGTGGTCACCTTCCGTTCCTCGGGTATAAGATTGGTTTTGCGCCATTGCCTACACGAACTTCCCTCTTTTGCTTTGAGATGCAATATGATAAGGGCTAAAGTTGTGATTAGAGTTCTCCTAATTGAATGATTAGAGTTTTCCTAATTGTCGGCTATTTATCAGCAATTGTCAATTTCATTCGATAATCATTCCAATAATGGAATTTTCAATATTGTTACGAATATACTTAATATTGTGATCATCTAACTTTATACTAATACTTTTCTAAAAGTATCTCAAAAATTTGCACAATTATATGATATTTCAACTAGTCATAAAGTAGGCATATAAACAAATGAAACTTGTTCAAATGATGTCATTATTTAAAATATCATTGACGTCCTAAAGACTTGGCAAGTTGTGCCAAAATATAATAACATTGTGTCAAATAACTTTCAGTTCATGATCACAAGATCCTTTCAATTGACCTCATAATTTAATAAGCCAAAAATTCAAGTAATAAGCCTTTCTAAATATTTCGAATTAATCAATTAGGCAATATAAATATATTCTTTAAATATTTGATATCTATCCTTTTAGATAACTTTAAAATCAACCAAGATCTTCTGGATCTGATATATTATAAGGCATTACAAATATGAAAATTTTGTTTTATTTGACAACATAATATTCACTCTTCTGGAACTATGAAAATATTTTCAATTTAACTTTTTTTTCTTTAGTGAGGCATGATAGATTAATCATATGTTTGATATACAACAGGTACATCACAAATTCTTTTCATTTCACACCTAAAGCGAACACATAGATAAAAAATTATCTTGTACTACAATAGGATTACTCTACTTTTAGTGGAATATAATGTATTTATTTCAAATATATAGTTGTAACCATATTCTAAATTGTAGTCATCATGATTCTCAAAATAATTTTAATTATGACCTTTGCCATATTCATTTTCTCATCCATGATCATGATCTTTGTTATAGGTCATATTCATGATCATTAAAGTAGCATTTACTTCGGGGAATGATTTACAATTTAAGTGGATGAGCATAGTGATTTTCATCATAAATTTTCTTGAGAAGATTTTAACAGACTTTGTATTGCTACTTCAAGAGCACACGCGAGATAATTTTTCTTCTCAAATATATCTTCTTCAAATATATAATTTATCTCATGAAACTTTAATATTGCAACATCAAGTACAATTAGTCATTTGGTCATAATGAATTTCGGGTCCGTATGATTGTAATATTGCAACTTTAGGTGCAATTAATTATGATAAACCTTTAAATAAAAGGTTATAAGTTTTTGTCATGAGATGTCCATAAACTTCAGGTTATGTCTTCTTGTCCATAGTTCAAAATGTTAAATCTTTAAAAGTAATTAAATAATCAAAATAACCAATTAATCATAAATAATTATTCAACAATAAAAGAAAATGTAAAAGAAAAAGTTAGTATAATAATGCATCATAATAAAAGGAAAAGTTAGTGTCACTGTTAGTGTTAGTGTCAATGTTAGTACAATAATGCATCACAATAAAATAAAATGTTAGTGTTAATGCATTATATTAGCTTCAGACTAATTTACGAATCCACAAATATGTGAGTCCCATGGACAAAACTAATGTGATTTCACATGAAAATTTATAATGATCTTAGAGTATATAAATTATATGTTACGTTAGATGTTCGAGAAATAAATAAATAAATGAAATTATAACATAACTTCTGATTATGAAAAATATAGCTCTTGGTTAGAAAATTATTTCTTAATATATAGTTTCAAGCTAAAAATTCTTCTACATAACTTCAGGTTACGTAAACAAAATATCAATATAGCTTCATGCTATATAAATTTCTCTACATAGCTTCAGGCTAGGTAATTAAAATCAAAATAAAAACTGCAGTGTAACTGAAAATACATTAAATAAATAAACATGATAAAAATTCATGAAATTTTACCTCAATATACCTTTTATGATTGAACTTCTTAATTGAGCAGAGCCTTTGTGCTGATAACGTGTTATAAAACTAACTAATGGAATTGCAAATACAAATTAAATAAATCACAAACTTGATAAGGGAATGAAATTTATTTCATTTCTCATCATTTTCTCTCATTTCTCATTTTCATTTTCTTGAAACTTCTTGTTGATTCTCTTCCATATTTATAGGGAGATAATACATAAATAATACCACCAACCCACATGAGTCATGAGGGAGAGCAACCCACATGAATCATGTGGGAGAGTATTTATACAAATTGTATATGTATAAATACGTATACCACTGGATACATGTATAAGTTGAATACATACATTAGTTGAATATTATGCTTCTTGATACATGTATATAATACATGCATTTACTATTTTGATATTCAACATATTTACAACACATATATATTTTGTACTTTCTTCAAGGCTAAATACTCCCCTTAATCTTGTCCTAAACCAACTTTTAGGTGAGGAAAATACTTCCACAGAGTCAGCTCGCCAAGAGTCTAATGCCTATGAGTTTACTGGTGTAACCAGTTTCAAGCAGGGGCGGAGCTATATTTACCTCTACCCGGGCTAGAGCCCAAGTAGCTGTCTGGAGCCCACTATATATATATACACGTCTCTCTTTCTCTCTCTCTCCCCCGTAATGGTGAGGCTAAAGCCCACTATATATATAAATATATATGTATATTTCTCTCTCTTTCTCTACATTTGGCTCTCTCTTTCTCTCTACATTTATTTGGATACCAAAAACAAGATGCATACTGAAAAATAAGCCTTTTTTTGTGAAAATGATAAATAATTGTTTTCTAATTTTATTATTTACATTGTATTGTAAGTCTTGGATTGAAATAAAAGTACATTAAATATTAGATTATCAAATTATATAAGAAATTAAAATAATTTGATTAAAAAAAAAGTTATTAAAAATATTAATTTATCAAAAACTAATATCCAACAAATTATAATCACAATCAAATAAAAGATTTACATATAAACACCAAAAAACGCAATCCTCTGAATTTGCCGCTCAAACATCGATTTACAACGTTAAAGCTAAGGCTGTCAAATGGTTTTCGAAAAGTTTAGTTGAACCTTTTTTTGTCATAATGTTTAGTTGGATTCAAAATAATTGCACATGTCTATCATTTGGTTATTAGTGATTTACTATATCTTAAAGTGTGCAATAAATGATTCAATGGATACACATGTATAATTGCACATGTAATTATAAATTTTTGCAGTTAGATTAATATTTTTCTTACTAAAAGAAAATTAATAATCTAACTGTAAAAGTTGCAACTACATGTGTGACTGCGCATGTTTTTCTTTTGGATATTAGTGATTTACATATCTTAATTAATAAATTGTCCTCTACCATTGAGGTTTTTCTAAAGAAAACTTTTAGCCCACCCTAAATAAAATCATAGCAAAGCCCTTGGTTGTCCCATTGCAATTTCTGGATCAATAACATTTCTATAGAAAACTCTACATATTAACCTTGTACCATTACAAAATTCAATCTTTAGATTAAGATTTCTTGGAAGAATAATTGTGGCTCCTATTTTAAGTGTTAATCTACGTGGAGGTAAACCACCAGGATAAATAGAATTTAGAACCTCTTGTTGATACAAATGTAAAACATCATCTTGACACTGTCATCAAAAGAATTATATATAATCTCCTCCCCTAGAAATATATTTTTTACTTTGTTATTGATATCATCTATTGTATCATTTTTTGGAGTTAATATTGCTCTATTCACTAATACGTGGGATATCATAATCATTTACATTCTTATTATATTGGAGTAAAATATTATTAATCTCACTATGACATAAATCTATGTAAGAAGATGTATTTAAATTAGTAGGGGAACTATTTGAACATAGGTAATCTTTAAACATATAAATAAAGAACTCATCCCATAATTTACGGACTCTGATAGGTTCACAATATATTAAAATGGTTACAAATAACCTTCATAAAGCTACAAACATATGTGTACAACTTCTCTAAGACATAGCTTAATACTATCCTCATTTTCTAGGAGGTCTTTATGTTCTGCACATTCTTTAAATGTATTATATTGAATTCCATTAACACTGAGTAAATCCTCAAAAGTTGTTGGTCCTTTAACATGATGTAGTAATAATCTCAAATAATAACGATCACCTTTGTAACACCCCATACTTATAAGTCAACCTTAAACATTGACGTGTACGTATTGTCAGACATATTTATACGTGTATACATTCGCACATGGCCTTAGATTGTGATAATTGTGTGTATCCTAGTGTTCTAGGAACCCTTAGACTCTATATATGACATTTAGAGTGTGGCACTTAGAAAATTTTTGGTTTGGACATCGAGGAGCGCGCTCCAGTGTTGGCAGACTGAGACAAGATTTTTGGGTTTAAGTGGCAGCGCGCTCCCTATGGGAGTAGCGAGCAACAATGGTGGAAAACTGATTGATGTGTTTTCTGGATTTTGAACAGAAGCACGCTCCTAGGAAGGAGAAGCGTGCTCTTGGGCCTTCTTACATGTTTTTTTAAAGTGGACGGCGAGGCGGTTTGCATGAATTTAAAGGAAATTTCTCGCCCTTTTTTGCTTATTTGAGTTGGTTTCGTCCAGGAAAAACAGGAGAAACAAAGCCAGAAGAGGGAACGTGTCTAGGATTGGTGAATCAAAGGTAAGAATTGTGATTTTTGAGCTAAAAATTATTAATTTGTGTTTCTCTCTTCAAGTTGTTTAACATATATGAATTTGGTAGGATTTGGACGTTTGGTTGGTGATTTGGATGAATATGGATTGTGCCAAATTCTTGGGTTTTGGGTGTGCATTTCTATAGGTAAGTGAAACTTTGATGAAAGCTAGGATTGTGGCATGTTAAATTATGTAAAAGTTAAGGTTGCATGGGTATATGCTCTAGCCCAACTGCTGTTGAAGCAACTGAGGGTTTGGTAGCAACTTAAGAGGTGTTTTTGTTTGAATTAGTGTAGATTATTGTAGGATTGAGATTGAATGTGATTTTGTTGTGAAAGTTATAGAGAATTGTCAATGAAATTGGTGGATTATGTCGTGTAAATGAGTTTAGTGAGCTGGGTGTACGGAGTGTTTGGTAAAAGATACGGTACCGATTGTGAGTATTTCTACCCTTAGTTTTATGTGTGACATTATATGTATAAACATGTTTGAGAAATGTAGGCATAATATTATTATTGTTGAAACAATTATTCTCATGTCCCTTACAAGAGTATGCCCTTTATGGGAAAGATATTTTGATGATTATAAACCACATTCTATTTATAATAATATTGTATTCATGGCATATCTAATCCTACATGAAAGTTTCGAAGAATCAATGATGCATGGTGAACGTGTTATCAAAGATCCATCTGAAGACCATGATCACTTGAAGAATATATATATATATATATATATATATATATATATATATATATATATATATATATATATCGTTAAATGATTAGATTGCGTGTAGGTTGTAGAATCTTCATTATCATATGATTCAACGATATGCATGACTACATGTTTTAATTGAGTTGATTTTTGATCATTTGCATTGAATTTTCTATGTTTGATTTGATCTGAAAATATCAAGATTTTAATCGTATTTATCGAGTTTTAAATGAAAAATCAAAACTATTTTTAAGTGTCCATCAGGACGCTAATGTCTTAGCAACGCCCTCCTGGACTTGGTAAGTCAGGACGTTGATCAAACATTAGGACGCTGATAGTGTTCAAGGTTGAAACGTACTTATTCATCAGTAGCGGCCTCATTTAAGTCAACCAGTGAACCTGTCAAGACGTTGATTCAGTATTAGCTCGCTGATTGTTTTCCGAGTTTTAAATGTTTTAATCTTTAAGGATGTTGACAGGTATAAGTTGGAAAACATTTAGGACGCTACTTGAACAAGAGCGCCCTCACTTAAGAGCCAACTTTGTAACTCTTAGGACATTGATCGTTCTTCAGCGTACTTATTATTTTTATGAGTTAAAAATATCAGGACGCTTACTCGTTCGTAGTGCCCTCATGTCTTTAAATATTTTAAAACAAGGCAAGACGCTAATTGTGGATTAGCCCCCTCACGAAGTTTAGTCATTTTAATCGCCAAGTAAGTTAGGACGCTTACGATTAAGTAGCGCCTCACTTCACAGTTCAGCAGGACGCATATGGTCCATGAGCACCCTTAATGGAACAAAATGACAAAGTTGACATTATGCGTCAAGACACTGATTAACCAATCAGGATGCTAATTCAACATTGTCACTGTTCTGACACTTTCACTTTTTCATATTACTTTTTCAGAAATGTGAAAAACTTTTAAGAACCTTTTGAATCTTTTCAGAACGTTCTAATACTTTATCAGAACATTCCCTTTTCATGAAAGATCAGAAGATTCAGGTGTTGTCACCGTAATTGCACATAGTTGAATCGATCTGTTTCCAGAAAGAATGTGTTTGTTGTTTTTGAAATAACTTTGTGAGCGAAAATTACCAAGTCCATTGCGCCACTGCTATTTCTATATATGTGCTGCCTTAGACAGATCAAACATCGATCTATCAAATACAAAAATTGAAAACCATTCAAAACGTTTTTAACAGTTTTCACTTGTGCAAAAACTTTTGGACTTTAGTCTTCTACTAACTGCTTTAAACTCACGATCTTTTGAAATACATTAAGTCTTCTGGATTATTTGATTTTCATCTATATCTTTTCAAAAAATCTATTAAAGAAGACAAAAGCTTTTTGAACCTGTTTTCAGCTGAACTTCATCATACATATTTTGTTGAATCTGTGGTAACAGAAGGTTCAATCCAAAGCTTTGTAAGTATCACTTTGATTCTAAGTAAAGAGAATCATATCTCATCTTGTATTTTGATATTAGTGACTGGTTTTTCACTGGGTTAGAGCAAGTGTCGCTCAAAGTTGTAATGATCATTCTCATACCCGAAAGTTGAGAAAAGGTTCTTCTCACACCCATAAGTTGAGAAAGTATACCGGTTTGGTCTTTTCCCGTAAGAAGATCCTTAGTGGAGTTTGGACAAATCCCAATTGAGGAGGTTAGGTAGTGGATGTAGGCAAGGCCGAACCACTGTAAATCCTGTTTGTACTATCTCTTTTACTGTCATTGTGTTTATATGTTATATTCTATTTAATCTGCTTTCAATATTTCATACATTCTAAAAAAATGTTAAAATTTGCTAAGTGTCTAATTTACCCCCCTCTCGAACACATCTGGGCCAACAATTATTGCATTGTGATTTGAATGCATAAAATGTATTTGTGATTTGGGACATACTTTAGATTTATTAGAGTAAGTTTAAGCATGAGACCAATCCTAGGAATTAGACTCGCATGAGTGACTGCAAAAGTACTAATGGGCATTGGTGTCGTCCTAGTTAGGGATTAGAACCCAAGAATGATCTGATTGAAATAAGTAAATTGAGGTCGGTGCTCTCCTAATCGATGCATAATGAGGGGCAGACTAGCTCAACTACTGGAAAGAGAAATATGGTGTTTGGATTTTCAATGGGCTATGCATTGTTTTAAAATGTTTGAATGTGATGGAATATATCTTGTCAATGTATCCTTATTTGTTATCTGCTTGCATATTGTGTTTATACAGTTTTAACTGCCATGTTTTTATTATGAATGCATATATAATACCATTGGTAGAATATTCACTGAGCATGTTGTAGCTCATCTAAACTCTCATTCTTTTCAGGAGGTGGTAATAAGGGAAAGGGCAAAACAACAGAAAGGTGATTTTTGTTCTGCTAAGTTTGATGTATGTATTTGAGATGTTTGGATCAAACCTTTGTATTTTGTAAATATATTTGTATAACACTACCTATGATATGTAAAAGATAGGGGTGTGGACTTGTGTATATGAATACCTGGTTTTATCTGATTATGATGAATGGAATGTTTCATACATGATACGTATGAAGATGTGTGATACTCTGTGTTGGTCGTGACGTCACCCTATGGAGGCGGTTGCAACAACCTTCCATTGGAAACACTGTATACATTCTTCCAATTACTTTACGGTTATTTTTTCGAGCAACCCATTCTTTTCTATTATGATCCCACCAATATTTTTCTGAGAAATTCACAAGAAAGATATTGCCGTCCACAATTATCAGTGGCATTGTTTTTCTAAAGAATTATGTTAGCATCGTTGTATTTGCACTTTCATTACCTAAAATGTCAACTAAGTTTTGATTTGTATTATATATAACTAGTTGGTGATTAGGTAAGTGTACTTGTAATCATAAAGATATTGTCATGCAAGGTTATCAATGACATTTTTTCTAATGAATTTTGTTAGCATCGTTTTATTTTCACTTTCATTATCTAAAATTTCGTGACTCCTTTCTCGATGACGTCACAACTGATATAGAATACTAGATGTGCCATACACTGACACACGTGACATCCTGTTAGCCTAACCCAAGAATCCCAAATGAAAATAAAATCTACAAAGTATATCCTGTATGTTCACACATATCCAATCTCATATACAGGTACCTAATTCACATCATTCAAATTCCCACATAAATCATTAATATTCAATATCACGTCACATGTACATGAACCTGATTTTCCCTTTATAATTTCAAATAAACTTTAATACTTATATTTTCCAAAATTATAAAGTTTAAGCAAGGCATCCACCTAACTATTATTCTTACAACCCAAAACCTACTGTGACAAGTAATTATATATGGTCGTGATACATGCATATAATTCAAAATATGAAGAGTTTGTAGTCCCATAATTCATACACATACATCGATATGGATTGGGACTAGATCTGCTAGCTCCCTGGTCACCCTTTTCCTTTTCTGTCAGTACCTGAAAAATAAGGAAAGGGTGACCTTCGCAAGCTCAGTGAGTAAATCCCACAAATAGCATCATAAATGCATTTAAAACATAATAGCATGCTTTAACATCAATT
Organism: Paratinospora sagittata; assembly: GCA_035771175.1. Lineage (NCBI taxonomy): Eukaryota > Viridiplantae > Streptophyta > Magnoliopsida > Ranunculales > Menispermaceae > Paratinospora > Paratinospora sagittata. The sequence goes on from CM069610.1 coordinate 29,775,447, forward strand.
TGAAAACACAATGCAATACCGAATTCAATATACATACATGAACCAAATTGTTGTGACTGGTACAAAATACCAAATATGTCATACACTAACACATCTGATATCCCTTAAGCCTAACCCAATAATCCCAAATATTAAGAATTTCTACAAAATATACCCTATATATGTACACCTATCCAATCCCATACACAGGTACCTAATTCACATCATTCAAATGCCCAAGTAAAACATCATTATTCAATATCACACGCACATGGACTCGATTTTCCATCTATACTTTCAAACAAACTTTAACACTTTTATTTTCCAAAAATTATAAAGTTTAAGTAAGGCATTCACCTAACTATTATGTTGTACAACCCAAAATCTATTGTGATAAATAGTTATACATGGTGGTGATACATACATATAACACAAAATATGAACAATTCATAGCCCCATAATCCATATACATCGATAGGGATTGGGATTCTACCAGCACTCCCTAGCCACCCTTTTTCCTTCTCTATCAATACCTGGAAAAATAAGAAAAGAGTATTTCACGACCCATGATACGTGACGTCATGACCAGCACGGAACCCTCGGGTATACCCTCCGGCGATACACCCGGCGTCCTGCCAGCTCAATTAAACACAAATCCCAATATGAATAATCCTATATAAACATCCATCTAAACATGATCAACAACAATAAATATTACATCTCCAAAAATACCAAGTATAAAATTCTAAAAGTTTAAATAATATAAAACCATTCCTAACCATAAATTACATCCCATCTATGTGTTAAGTATATATAATAGGTGTTATCATGTACATAATATCAAAAAAAAAAATGTGCAACACCGACATCAACAAAATACTGAAGGGAGTGCTTCACAGTCAAGCCTTCCCTTTCCCCTTCATATCAGAACCTGAAATGATAAGGATGAGGTGTGAGCTACAACAAGCTCAGTGAATGTCTTCTACAAGTGGCAATATACATGCATTTATGTAAAACATGGCAAGATCATAAAAGCATTTGAAATAACATGGTGATAAATAAAATTACATACATGTCAATATAATGCATCATGTCATTACCCAAGACAATGCATATCATTTACTAAACATGCTGATGCAAATCCTAAAACCTCCTGAGCAAGGGCGATTAAGGCCTGGGTTCGTGACACTCAGAGCCTGATTCGACCAAACAATACTCGTATCTAATAGGATTCCTGGGGTCGCGTAGCTCATAGGATCGACTCACTAAGACACGTACTATGTCTAAGGGATTCTATATACACAAGCCATAAAACCCTTTGCAAGGTACACAACTGGGGATCACCGCTAGACTTACAAGAATTCCCAGAGGGAACCCCAACTAGGAGACCTCACAACCCAATTGATAACCCAACCAGACTATGCTCATATTCATTTCATGAATCAATTAAAACATGCATATGGCATATATATATCAATTTAAATCAATTTATGTAATACAATGCAACATATATGAAAACCAACAAGTAAAGAGAACACTCACAAATGATTGGCTAGTCTTAGCCAATCCAAATCCAACCACAAAAGCACTAGGATGCCTCCTAAACACTCCTATGCACATCGATCCCCAATTGGCCTAATCGGGTCACTTAGATCAATATCAATCCCTGCATAATACATGGCTCGTCAAATACTAAAATCAGTCCAAAGTATGCTAAACAACCATGTTTAAACCCAATACATAGGCAACTAATGATTCTAGAATGGTTAAACCCATGAGCCAATTCCATATTGCCCAATTCAACCATTTAATATCCTAATTAACCCACACTTAACCCAAATGAATGCATTACGTTGATCCCCATGACCCAACCACTATAATACTAGGCATTCAATCATACTTAGGGTCAATTAGACTAATTTCATGTCAATTTAATCAATTGACCAAGTCTAGGTCAAAATCCCCAATTCAAGCCAATACATAGCATATGCCCCAATTTGGGAAAAATCTCTACAATAGGCATAGAGCCAAATTGAACTAGGTTATTCAATTCTAACACATGTCCAACCATTCTAAACCCATAATTTCATCCAATTTGGGTCAAATTAGACAATTCTCAAGTCAATTTAATCAATTGACTTGGTTTAGGTTAAAACCCCCAATTTGAGCAAATCCCCAAATTACATGGCAATTTTCTAAATTACATGGCCTAGAAACTCCGATCAAGATCTTCACCGTTCATAATGACGACCTATCAGAGAATAATAAGTTGACAAAATTTCAGCACAATAGGACCACGGATCTAGGAGATCAGTCCATTGATGTAATCGGTGACAAAAATTTGTTCCTCCATGGAGCGAGTTCCACTGATCCAAAACACTATTTTCGACATGTTTCGAAGCCGAACAAGTCTCCGATTATTCCGAGACTTTACGCACACATTAAACAACTTAAAAGCATGCAAAGACACTCGAACCAACACGCATCGAACATCAAATACATTTATGCATACATATACGGGTACTCTACGGGCAAAATGACGTCATCCTAAGGTACGAACGTTACAGGGTAAGCTTCACAAACCCAATGAGTAAATCCCTAAAATAGGACCATAAATGCATTTAAAACACAATAGCATGCTTTAACATCATTTAAAAAGCAAAATACAAGGTAGACTTTGATATATATACATGAACCAAATAAATTATTTAAAAAAATATATATAGGGTTCAAAACACATGAATTCTCCTCCTCTTGCGGTAATCTATAGGGTTTTTTTTCCTCATTTCGCACTATAAGGGATCCCCTACATAGTATTACCCAATTTCTCCATTCTTTGTCGTTAACCAATTTCATACACTCATTCTCCTTTACATGGGAATGAGCTCTAACCTTGAAATATTTTTCCCGAAGAACAAGTTATGAAATGGTTATCTGTGTCTGAGCACATTACATCAGTAATACCACAGTCACGCTCATTTTGAAATCTATTTCATGAAGTCAAATACATACACATATACATAAATGAATATGCTTACAGTTACAACTCATACATATAACTTTCCAATGCCATAAATGGAAACTACAAGAGAGAAATACTCACAATAATGCTAGAATAATTCCTCTCACTCAATTGAATCGAATTCCCTTATTAGAACTTGCACATACACACATATATTTATATATACACATTACTTATGCTTATATGAATCATATAACATCAATATACTTAATTTCCAAACTAAATTCCCATCATTCTCACTATGTCCAGTAGTGTGGATTTACATATATATTTATATATACAGATTACTCATTAACCCAGTTCCCACAAGGTCCCAATTCCATCTCTATATGTTCCCAGTTGATTCTATAACCTCAACTATTTTATCAAGCTATTATCGACCAATATGCAATATAAACACTAACTAATCAATATCTTAGCATTACTTTGACAAGAAGAATAATCTTTAGCATTCTTTCCGCTGCGCACTCTGTTGTTACCATTGTTATTATTCCAAATGTGCGCCCCGTCCGAGAGTGTACCGCCGGTTTAGGCGCGTCCAGGCGGGGTGTGACATGCATCATTCAACGAATATACCATACATGGAAACAACATAGATTTAATGAGTTTTCAAGAAAACAAGGCATTCTTTTTCCACGAAATCCACAATCTCCCTCCTTCAAGGCAAAAGAGCGGGTCTAACCCATGTATGGTCGTTACAAGGTAGCCACAGCCTCTCATTACCCAATTCACAATCATTTCAAGGATCTCAAATCCTTGTTAGGACAGGCCTACTGACAATGAGGTTACGCATAACACTCATCCGGGTCTAATTCCTAACGAAACGACACCAACTTGCATTTGCAAGTCTCACATGCTCCAATGCTAAAAAGAAATGCAAATTAAAACACAATGCAACATTATATGCATAGCATATTTACATTCAAACATTTCATATACTTAAAATGTCATACAAGAACCAAAATCAAGAAAATATACTCACTGTACAAGACTTTTTAACTTAATTACAATCACCGTCGCTTTCGAGTCCAGCTCCAATTTAAATCCAACTAACTCAACCTGTCACAACTACTCCATAATTCAATTTTATTTATTCATATCTATTTACATATTTAATTTCTCAACTCACTTCAAATCACCAATAATAAAGATCAACCTTAAAAATATTATACACATTCTGTGAATTTAGATTCCAACTCACTTTACAGTTGAAGAAACTACTATATCGTTTATGTGGTCAATCTAGATATTTTCACAAGAAAAGAACAGTGAAAATAGATTTTCAATTCATATTTTCACTAGTTCTTAGTTTTATTTTTCTCCTGGAACATATATCAATTTTATTAAAAATATAATACATTCCTAAAATTATTCTATCCACGTGACACATGTAAAATCCGTCATACTACCATTCTACTACCTTCAACAGGTATTTTACTAAGATTTTACACGTTCGCGAAGGTCACGATAGTAAATATTTCTCACCAAAATCATATATTTAGTTACTAAAAATATCAAATCATATCCAAAAAATCACAATCTTAGTATCGACACGTCCGGGATTCAGTTCTCTACGATTCTATGATCTCAAACCGGAGTCTCATTGGATTCTAATTCCATTTTATTCACTGAAAATAATCACAATATTGTTCACGTCACTGTTAATTGAAACATAGATAATTTTTATTAAAATTGTCAAACGGTCTCCAAAAATCATACAATTAACATCGATGGACTCACAATAGTGCATTCTACCATTCTATAGCCTTAAACTGGAGTTTCATCGGGTTTTAATATGATTCGAAAGGTTTTCAATATAACTCTAACTTCCAACAAACTTCCAACAGCCATAAAAATTTCAAATGAACAAATAAATGAAATCGAATCACATATTCGGGGCTCCTACAGTCTAGGGAGTGTTTTTCCACCTTTCGAACAAATTGTCATCTAAGTTGGGTAAAAACCCCAATTTTGAAAATACTGTAAAACAACTCTCATAGCTAAAATTACTCCGCTAGAATCGTTATACACTAGTTAAAGATCAATTTCGCGAAGAACTAAAGTGAAAATCACTTACCGCGGGTCCCAATTTAGCGCAAATCTCGCGTTTCTCTTTCTTCTTCGTTCTGCACGTTCCTTCTTCTCTTCTTTTTTTTTCTTCTCTTATTGTAAAACGTTGGAAACAAATAGTAAAAGATAGAGATCTTTAGTTATTTATTTATTTATTTTATCCTATGCTCCTCATGTTCAATAGTTAACCAACTCACCCTATAAATTAATCAATTTAATTCCACTCAATTCACATATTTAATTAACCAACCCATTCAACTTATAAAGCTTATATTATTTATTTAATAATTTTATTTATGTGCTCATACTCCTTAAATATAGCATGTATTTTTATACACGCGTATATTTGACTTCTACGTATAACATACACATATTATACGTCTTGATATACGTATAAGTCAAAGTATGTATTTAATTAAATCTACGGGGTGTTACATGTATGCTTAGCACCATTTTAATCTGGAGTAAAACTATATTCTGCAAGCATGTTAACAGAGAAAACAATTTCTAATTTTGTATATAAGAGCATCTACTGTATCTAGGCATGATACTTCATGACGAACTAGCTCTTCATTATTTTAATATGAAGACAAATATCATCTTTATTCACCTTTTAGTAATCTCACAATATTAGGGAATCTGATGGATTTATCTTGTCCATTTGAACTTTCTTCAAACATCTCTTAATACATTTGATGTTGGTCCACCTAAGAGGGGGTGAATTAGGTGCAATGGTCAATTTTAAAAAATGTCTTCCAATAACTTAGGTGATTTACATAAGTTAATTGGAATATGATGCAAATTAGAACACAGACTAAAATGCAAAAAGTTGACACACAAATTTATAGTGGTTCGGCCAAGCCTACGTCCACTACCTAATCTCCCAATTAGGATTTTCTCAATCCACTAACTGATTCTCTTACGGGTGAGAACCAAACCGTTACAAACTGCCATTTTTCAGGTTAAAGGCAAACCTATCCTTTCACGGGCTAAGGATGAACCATTTTCCTTTTTTCGGGATTAGGAAAAACCAATTTCCTTTTTACGGGATGAGGAGAAACCCATGTTCCTTTTAATGGCTAAGGAAGAACCAATTTCCCTTTTACAAGCTTAGAGAAAACCTATATGATTTCAATCCTGAAATCATCAAGTGAACTACTTTCATTTGTCCTGGTTGTTTCAATCTAGAAACACACCAACATTACAACACTAAGATGTTGGGTGGTTCTAAAGCAGTAGAACACTTTACATTAAACACAATACATAGCATTACAAAGATATGAAATGTGAAATAGGTAATGCTAAGTTGAAATACACCTTCTGTCCTTTACCTTTCAATGTTCGGTACTGCTCAAGTGCAGTTTCGAAAAGCATGAATGATATGATATGAAAATCAGTGCTTTATCAAAAAGTAAAATATACCAAACAAATATTGACGTTAAAAACAGAGGACTCGTGTAAATTAAAGACACAGATAGTTTTCAAAATAGATATAAAATGTATGTATAAAAACTTCTGGTTCAATGATCAGTAGTTTAATGCAACTACTGTTATAGTTCAATACAGTACTTAAGATATGAAATCAAGTACGATTGTATATCTTGAACTATTTCTCAAATTCTATCATCAGCATGAATGATACTAGATATAAATCAGTACTGAGAATTTGAGTTGATACCAATATAAAAATAGATTGTCAAAGATAGAAATATATTTGAAACTCAATATGAAAATCGTATAGGTATCAGTGAAAATACTTTGAAAGATTAGAAAATGAAATTCATTTTGACTCAGACTAACTTTCAAAAGTATTGGCACAACACAAAATGATTGGCAAGTTGTTTGATCCTAAGTGCTGGTATTTATAAACTTAGTGGGACATAGCTGTTAGATATTTGAAGTTCAAATAATATGAACGTTTACACACAACGGCTAGAATGTTATATGAAAATAGCAACTGTGATTTTCACTAACATTTTGGTTCTTTTTAAATTTCATGAAAGAGGAAAGCTTTAGAAGAACTTTTTTCATGTATCAGAAAGGGTTTCTGATAAGTCTGAAAAGGACTCTGTGCAAGTGTCTGTTCTGAAAAAGTAAACTGACGTAGTGTACTCATTCGAACAATGACGGTAGTTGAATTGGTGTCCTGATTCCGTAATCAATGTCCTAACGCATAATATCAACTTTGTCGTTTTGTTCCTTGAGGGCGCTTATTATGTATAAGCGTCCTGCTGAACACTTAAGTGAGGGCACTACTAACTCGTAAGCATCCTGACTTACTTTGTCACTTAGACGACTTAAACTTGAGGGCGTTAATGCACAGTTAGTGTCCTGCTATGTTTTAAAACTATTAAGTGCATGAAGGCACTACTATTTGAGTAAGCGTTCTGTTTTTAAAACATAAAACAAAATATGAGGGCGCTACATTACGTGAGTGTCCTACTAGATAAAAACATAACATGAGGGCACTACTATTATATAAGCGTCCTGCAAGTTAAGACATTTAAAAACATGTTGAAAGACAATCAGCGTTCTAAAAGTTACTCAGTTGATTTCCAAAGGTGAGGGCGCTCCTATCCAAAAAGCGTCCTGATAGTTTAATCAACTTATAACCATCAGCGTCCTCAAAGAAACATTTTTTGAAGAACTTTTAAAAGATCTTTCAGTGAGCTGATGCTGAGTCAGCTTCCTAACAACTTCAGAGGTTGACTAATATATAAGACCAATACTATACAAGTAAATGTCCTTATTAATCAATTCATTTCAACCTTGAGCGTTATTAGCGTCCTAATGACCTATCAGCGTCCTGAATTAACAAGTTCAGGAGAGCGTTGCTATTTCATTAGTGTCCTGAAAGACTCTTTAAAAATAGTTTTGACTCGCGATAAAATATTCGATAAATGCGAATAAAAACTCGGTATATTTCAAATTAAATATATAATATTAAATTTCTTGAAATATAGTTAAGACATCAAAACATGCAGATTTAGAAAACATATGAAAATGATACATGCATGGTTTTGAAAAACATTTTGAGCAATAACGATTAGAGAAAGATATACCTTAAATACTTTGTGTATTTCTCTTTTCTCATAACCGTTAAATCCAACTCTTCATTATAAGATCTTCAATAAGAGTTGTAGTCTTGAAGCTTGATCAAAACGTCCGAGAGAAGTGATCTTGAAATCATGATGTGATCATTGAAGTCCGTTAGTTGAAGCGAGCTTGATCGTTGGATGTAAGCTTTGAGTTCCTTGATCGAGTTGTTCCTTGGCTTTTTGCTTTTCCTTTGGTGCAGAGACGAGATCTTGATAAACATTCGTTAGCACCGAAAAATACTTTGTTTGTGATCATCAAGTATACTTTAGGGATGTGCTAAGGATGAACCATATAGGTTAACATTTGATAATTAGACAAGAATCCACTTGGAAAAAATTCTCGATCTGCAGGCCTAGATAAAAATTTGATTTTCGAAGATCTTTTGTCTCTAATTCCCCCTTTAAAATATATTATGATAAACTTTTCAGGAGTCTTAACTTATGCAACAATAAATAGATATATAAAGTGAATAAAGTGCAAATGCAAATTGTTAGAATGCTCACTTATAGCAATTATGAATATATATGCATATTGATCAATATAAATATTAATGCAGTATGTACTTCTAGCCTTTTAGATCCTTCAGGGATCATCATTTTGAAGCTTCAAGTATAACTTAAATCCTTTAGAGATTTTCACGTATAACATAATTATCCATGGATTAATATATTTTATCATGTATATCTAACATGATTTATCTCTTTAGGTATTAGAACTTCTGACTCAGATAGCTCTCGAATTTTCAACGAATTTATCTATATTTGGTCTTGCTCCTGTCTACCTTTTCAATGTCGACATTCTTATATAGTTTGGGATCCCAATATATCAAAAGTAGACTTTAAAAATATTATCAGGAACAATATTATTTCCATTCCATAATTTTCAAATATGAATGGATTTAAATATAAACAGATTGAGAATTTATTCTTCAATTTATATTTCTTCAGGAGATTCTCATACCTCGGATGTGTTTATTTCTCAATCTATATTTCTTCAGTGATACTTGTATACCTTTTATGATATATTTATTTGTCAATCCATTCTTGTTTCGGAATGCTTATATAATTATCAATTATTTGCATATACCTTCCTCTTTTAGGAAGAAGTTGTGTAAAATTTGACCGGTCAACCACACTTCAAGTGTGTTATTTGTAAATTGTCCTTCAGGGACTAAAGATGAATATATCAGTTAACTGATTTGCAAATTTTTTTGCATATAATTGATCATATGAATTTATCATTCACTTTAACTTATCATTTGAACTTCTAGTTCACATTAGCTTATAACTTATGTTGTCTGCCAAACAATTTTACATGTCATTCTTTTGATATTTTTCTTTTCTCCCCCTGATAGTGGGAGGATTGCCTTACATTAGCTTGTATTGCATTCTAACAATTTTGCGCATCATTCTTCTTGAATTGGCTATTTCTCCCCCTAATGGTGAGAAAATTGCTCTATATTGAGCAAAATATTGATGATCAATGTAATTTAGTTTGTATAGTATATCATTTTGTATAATAATCATTGTCATTTACTATGTACAACATACCATAATTGTTATACTCTTAATGACTTGTGACACGTCGTTGTGTCACCAATATTATATTTGTTGGTGACAAAATTTTCAAACAGAATATACACTAATTGTCACATCGACATAATTTTTGTTGTTGTCGATGGCATCAATCTTGACGTATTACATGTGCAACTGCACTTGTGTCTTTATAATTTCTTTATTTAAATTGAACGGTGAAAGAATAAGGGCTCATTGCTACCGCACAATTTATGATAGTCAGAGTAAAATAGATTCGTTAACTGGTACCAGGGGCGAAGAGGGAACTAGTTCTAATCCCAACACTGATTTGTCGGCAACCATTATTGTACCGGGTTCTCCTTTAGAGCAAGCTAAGAAAAAGAAATCGATTCAGCAACCTCCCAGAGCAAAACGTCCTAAAGTTAGTTCTTCCTCTGTTGCAGTAGGATCTTCTAGTTAGATTGATGTAGTCAAATCTTCCAATAAGAAAGATGACATGAAATTTTCGTCTGGTTTCACTGTGCTAAACTATGATGATCATACTATCGGTATTCCTAAAGCTAAGGTGGAAAAATATTTGTCTCTGTCTCCTGAGGTACACTCGCTTAAAGCTTTGTCTCAACTTTCCAAGGTAATTATTATTATTATTATTAGTATTTTTTTATTTTTTTTTTGAACTAAAATTTATTTTTTCTTTTATCTAGGGAACTTTTATATACCATATATTTTCCTTAGAGTTACAAAATTTGACAACTCAGACAAAAGGTTACCTATCTCAAAAAAGAGGTAGAGACCTTGGTTGAATAAGTTAATAATATAAATAATAAAATAGCATTTACGGAATAGTTGATGATGACTTTAATTGATGAGAACGAGAGATTAAAGCAAGGGACCGCCATTTTTCATCAGAAGACTAGTGATTTGCAGCAAAAGACTGTGGAGTTACAACATGAGAACTATGCCCTATAACAAGAAGGTATTGGTCAAGGAGATTCCTTTGACCGTGTGTTGGAGGAGAACACAGAGCTCCGTGAGGAGCGACATCAACTTTTGATCCAACTAGCTTCAAGTTATGGGGGCAAGTCAAATCATTAGAACTCAATGTATTCCTTATTATTTATTAATAATATATTTATTTATTTATTTATTTATGGATTTACATAGTTGTGACTCACACTTAGTCATACTTATATACAACTAATATGGGCAACCCAGACCCCCAAAGTCTGTGCCAAAAATTATCGAATACATAGTCTAGGAAATATTACCTGGATACATATTGTACTATGACCCTAATAATCGGGCTACCGATCATGACCCAAAGCACCATTAATGTGCTTGTTTGTTGTTGTGTCCAACGCCACGCATATATCTCACGGATTTTCATAAGCGGTCTTTCTCTTTCATCTAAGATTCGTTGTTCCACACCATGATTATACGAATTATCTATTAGAGTATTTATTAGAGGATTTATCACCATTGGATCTATTACTCTTCTAGCGAACACATCTTCTGGATCTGGATGTGATTGGTGATCACCTTCCATTCCTCGGGTATCAAATCGATTTTGCGTCATTTCCTACACAAATTTCTCTCTCTTTGCTTTGAGAAGCAAAATGATGAGGGCTAAAGTTGTTCATGAAGTTATTAACTCAATGCACTATTTCTAATTAAATGATTAAAGTTTCCCTAATGAAATCTGTCGGCAGCTGTCAATTTCATTCAAATAATTGAATTTTCAATACTGTTACGAATATACTTAATATTGTGATTATCTAACTTTATACTAATACTTTTATAAAAGTATCTCAAAAATTTGAGCGATTATATGATATTTCAACTAGTCATAAAGTAGACATATAAACAAATAAAACTTGTCCTCATTATTTAAAATATCATTGAGGTCCTAGGGACTTGGCAAGTTGTGCCAAAACATAATAAATATATTGTGTCAAAGAACTTCCAGTTCCTGATCATAATATCTTTTCAATTGACCTCATAATTTAATATGTTAAAAATTCAAATAATAAGCCTTTCTAAATATTTGCAAATAATCAATTGGGCAATATAAATATATTATTTGAATATTTTATATCTATCCTTTTAAATATCTTTAAAATCAATCAAGATCTTCTGAATCTACAGGCACGTTGTAAAAACGTCATTATTTTGCTTCATATTTACAACATCATATTCGTTCTTCTAGAGCTATAAATATATTTTCAATTCAACATATTTTTCTTTATTGAGGCATGATAGATTAATTATATGTTTGATATACAACAGGTACATCACAAATTCTTTTTATTCCACACCTAAAATAAACACATAGATAAACATTTATCTTGTGCTACGATAGGATTACTCCACTTCTGTTGGAAGAGAATAGATTTATTTCAAATATATAATTGTAACCATATTCCAAATTATAACCATCATAATTCTCATAATAATTTTAATTATGGCTTTTGCCATATTCATTTTCTCATTCATGATCATGGTCTTTGTTATAGGTCATATTCATGATCATGAAAATAACATTCACTTCAGGGACTGATATAAAATTTAAGTGGATGAGCATAGTGATTTTCATCACAAATTTTCTTGAGAAGATTATAACAGTCTTTGTATTGCTACTTCAAAAGCACATACGAGATAATTTATCTTCTCAAATATATAATTTATCTCGTGAAACTTTAATATTGCAACTTCAGGTGCAATTAATTGTGATGAAGCTTTAAATAAAATGTTATAAGTTTTTGTCATGAGATGTCCAAAAACTTCAGGTTATGTTTTCTTGTTCATAGTTTAAAATGTTAAATCTTCAAAAGTAATTAAATAATTGAAATAACCAATTAATCATAAATAATTATTCAACAATAAAAGAAAATGTAAAATAAAAAATTTAGCATAATAATGCAACATAATAAAAGAAAAAGTTAGTGTTAGTGTCAATATTAGTATAATAATGCATTATAATAAAATAAAATGTTAGTGTTAATGTATTATATTAGCTTCAGGCTAATTTACAAATCCACAAATATATGAGTTCCGTAGATAAAACTCATGTGATTTCACATGAAAATTTATAACGATGTTAGAGTATATAAATTATATGTTACGTTAGATATTAGAGAAATAAATAAATAAATAAAATAATAACATAACTTCTGATTATGAAAAATATAGCTATTGGCTAAAAAATTATTTCTTAATCAAGTTATAAATTCTTTTACATAACTTCAGGTTACGTAAACAAAATATCAATATAGCTTCATAATATATGAATTTCTCTACATAACTTTAGGATATGAAATCAAAATCAAAATAAAACCTGTAGTGTAACTGAAAATACATTAAATAAATGAACATAATAAAAATTTATAAAATTTTACCTTAATATATTGAACTCCTTGATTGAGCAAAACATTTGTGTTGATAACGTGTTGTAAACTGAATCAGAATAATCAAAGAACGCTCAAAGAAAAATGCTAGATTTCATTATCCATTTTCTATCATTTCTCCAACATTTTACAACTCATTTCTTCATCTTTTCTCAATTCCTCTTTCTCTTCTCATTTTCTCTACAACTTCTCTTCATAATCTCTCCTATATTTATAAAGAGATATTTACATCAAAAGATCGCCAACTCACATAATGAATAACTATGCCCTCACATGAATGAGCAATTATGCTTCCACATGATTCATGTGGGATACGTATAAAACTGGAACACTTAGGAACTTCGTAACTAGGCTCTTGTTGAAGAAGAGCAACTGATCTTCAATTTATAGATGCGTGAGGAATCTGGCGGACTTCAAACCTCTTCAAATCCGGAAACAGGTGGCTTGGATGAGCTGGTGGATAAGCACGAACAAAAGTGGATGGAGACAGATCTTGGACTGAAGTGGAACATGCGGAACAAGAAAAAGTGCTTTTACTGTGGATGAACAATATTGTGTCTTGTGAGTGGAAGAGCATCTTCTGAGTGGGAGACAACAGTAGTGTCAGCAACACGTGATAACACATGGGTGAGGTGAAGAGATAGAGGTGAATCTTTTCTCATGGGCAGAAGTGGTAGATAGGTGGGATGATGACGTAGAAGATTCCTGCAAAACAGAGGGCGTACCTGTGACGAAAGACTGATGGTAGATGCATCGGTGTAGAGAAGGACGAACAATGGGTCGATATTGGCGGAGCCTGTACAGAACACGTAACCTGGTTTTAGGAGAGGCACAAGAGAGGTAAAGGTGACCAATTTGGGCGAGGAGACAATTTGCTATATGAATGCGACGGAGAGAGGTTCTCGAGAGTTTCTTCATCAAGTTCGTCGTGAAGGCGATCCCAGTAATCTTGGTTACACTAAAAATCGGTAGGAGGAGGAGAATGAACACCGGCGGCGACTAAAGTTGCTCATACATATATTTAAATATATACATCATTTAAATATATTAATTTATGTGGGATATATATACATATGTACTTATACAATTTGAGTATATATACCACTTGAATATATATATTATTTAAATACATATACCATTTGAATATAATACTATTTAAGATATGTATATAGTAAATGTAATTACTATTTAGATATTTAACATATTTACTACACATATATCTTATATGAGAGATCTAGGCACAAAAAAATATCCAAAAATAAACAAATAAAATAAAAATAAAGTCCAGGTTGTTACGGCTATTGCACGTGCGAACCATTGGCACGTGTAAAGTACTACTCTTCCAGCGCCTTACTTCACGAAAACGAACGCGGAGAAGAGCAAATCAAAATGGCTTCTACAGCGAGACAGAGATCGTCAATTCCATCTTCTTCTTCACCTCTCCACAGACTCTCTACCTTCAAAGACAGATCTTCTAATCTCCCTTCCATCTCGACAACCACAACCACCGGCGCCGGCGCTGCTCCTCCTTCTTCCTCCGGCGCCGCTCCGACCAGCACCACCGCCACCGCCACCGCATCTCCGCTCCTCGCCTTCTCCGACGACCCCGTATTCTCCGCATTCCTCTCCTCCGACTTCGATTCCGCCAGCTTCTCCTCCCAAGCCCTAAGCTCCGGCTCCGCCGCCGCCCGCGCCGAGAAGCTCGAGGACGGGATTCGCCTCCTCGAGAAGCAGCTCCGATCCGAAGTGCTCTCTCGCCACGACGATCTTCTCGCGCAGTTATCGTCTCTCAAAGATGCGGAATCCGCTCTCTCCGTCGTCCGATCCGGAATCTCCACGCTTCAGTCGTCGGTTCGCCGGTGCCGGCAAGAGATCGCGGAGCCGCACCGCCAGATCCGGCTCAAAACCCTACAGCTCTCCAACATTCACGAGACGGCCGAGCTCTTGCAATTCACTATCAGAGTTCTTCGGTTGTCAACGAAATTGAGGGATTTGATGGAGATTTCCGGTTCGGAACCGGAGAAAGTGGATTTATCCAAGGCCGCGCAGTTGCACCGGGAGATCCAGAGCTTGTGCGAGGAGAATTCGCTGTCTGGCATCGCGGTTATTGATGAAGAACTGAATTGGCTTTCTGTGACTGGGAATTGGTTGCGGTCGGAGGCGATGAAGGTTCTGGAGAAGGGAATGGAGGGGTTGAATCAAGCTGAGGTCGGGAGTGGCTTGCAAGTGTTTTATAATCTTGGAGAATTGAGGTCTACTGTGGATGCGTTGATTAACAAGTATAAGAATCAAGGTGTGAAGAGTATAGGTGCTGCGTTGGATATGAAAGCTATATCTGCTTCTTCGTCAGGTAATTTTGGTCCTGGAGGAATTCAGAGGAGTGGGACTCCTCAGATTGGCGGTGGAGCAAGGGCGAAGGAAGCGCTTTGGCAGAGAATGAATGGTTGCATGGAGCAGATGCATTCTATTGTAGTTTCTGTTTGGCACTTGCAGAGAGTCCTGTCCAAGAAACGGGACCCCTTCACGCATGTAATGCTTCTCGATGAGGTCATCCAGGTGAGTCGTTTAATCTTTTGAATGTACGCAATGATTATAGGCTTGGATCTTTTATTGGTAGGAGACCTGAGATTCACTTCGTTCATGTTGATAAGCTGTTTGATTTTTTGGTTTGTTGTGCAAGTCTCAATTTTTTATTTATTTTAAATTTTTTTATGAGACATGCTAGATCATTTTTATTTTTATTCTTTATGAGACATGCTAGATCATGAAAACTAGGTTGGAAGGCTTACAGGCAAAAATAAATTTTATTTTATTTTTTAAAAAAAGACCACTTTAGTATTCATTTACAGCATCTCTGATCATCTGAAACCTAACCAAATGAAAACTCCTAATATTTTTTAACCAAGGACAAGAGGGCTTTATGTCAACAATGCTGAGTTATGGATTTCCCATTCCTACAAATTTCAAATGTGTTAAAGATTTTTTCTACAAATTGATCAAGTAAAACCTTAATAAAGGAGGAGTAACATTTTCTTTGTTTTGCTTACACACATTCTAATTATTCATAGTGATTTTATCCCTAGTAAAAAATTTCCAAAGTTATTAAAGAACTCTTGGCTTTCAACAAACAAAAGGGCACTACAAAGTGTATCTTGAAATCTCGATGAAAGGTAAAGGGAAAATAGTAGAAACAATGGGAATTGATTGGTAAATGATTTTAGTAAAGAATTTTGGTTTTCTTCTTTAATCTTTTATAATTCTTCATTAGATATGAAAGTCGGGTTGATCCTATTGATAATAAAAAAGAAAAAGGGCATACTTAGTGGCTCCCATCATTACAGTGTTTGGACAAGAGACAATGACCCTGTTTGGGAGAGCTTTTTCAAAAGTGCTTTTCTGATAAGTGTTTCTAAAAACAGTGCTTTTGAAAAAAGCTAGTCTCTCCTAGCTTCTTCTAAAAGCAAAAAACTGCTTTTTTCCACCGCAATTTAGCTAGAAGCAGGAGTTGTGAAACGCCTTCAAAAGTGCTTTTGCTCCAAAAGCACTTTGAAAAAGCTCTCCCAAACGAGGTCAATGTACACAACCTTATGGCTTTGGATTGGAATTATAGCCTTCAAATCTCAATGAAACTACCTTTACTATTATGCTTGTGCCAAGGTCTACCTTTCATTGATCTTGTTGATAATGTTGGGGCAAAATCCCATGAACCTTTAACATTTCTTGGAAACATAATAGGAAAATTCTCATACATCCACTTCCAAAGAATGATGGAATCTTGTGCTTTCAAAAGATGTGCTACTAATGCAATTGTACACTATATAGGCAAAGCAGTGAATGGGCGGTAGAAGTTGAACATGTCATATTGAGATATTTGTGTCATGGGCTTCTCCCCATCATCCTATCTTGGCATCCCTCTAAATGGGAAAGTTCACTCAAAATCAATCATTGGGATTCAATGCTTGAGTGTTGATAGGGTGAACAAGAAGCTTTTCATATTATTTTATTTTATTTATTATTTATTTATTTATTTTATTTTATTTTATTTTTTTTTGGGGGGGGCGCGGGGAAAATGACATTGATCAAGGGTAAATTATCAAACCTTTCCGTTAAGAATCATGGGCAATTATTAGGAAAAAATTCAATTTAAAATTTTAAATAAAAAATGCCTATGGAATATTTGTAAGGAATACAACTAGTTTCGTAATACAATTTTAATAAAAGATTTTGGGCCTTCTCGGAATTTGAACTTCCAAAACATTATAGAGTTTACATGGGGTTGTGGTGTTGGCAGTCATTTGGGTAGTTTGGAAGGAGAGAAACAAGAAGATTTTTGAGGGGAGGGACGGGGAATGGGAGGATTTGTGGGCTGCCTCTCATGTTTGGGCTTCTCTTTAGGTTAGTGTTTCTAGGCTTGCTATGGGTTTTGGTTTAAGGGAGTGGCTTAGAGGGTGGAAGCCAATTACAGACTGTATATAACCCCCCTTAGAGACAACTTGCCCCATTGGGTGCTTTCGGTTATTTCAACTACATCAAATGATCTTCCGAATTGGTCAAGACTCCAGTTTATGGCCACTTCTATATGGTACCAGTTGTTGCTTCATTGAATTTGCTTCGTTAATAGGCTCGCGATTTGATTTTGATCATTATGGACTGGTACCAAGATCGTAGGCAAGCAGACCTAATTTTAACAGCCAACACGGTAACAATGAAAATGGCTCCTTCCTTAGTGAGATTATATGGAATTGCGTCGATACTTCCACATATTACGGGTAACGTCAAGCCGTAGAAGGTATCGCAAGACAACCAGAGGCAGAGGGAAAAATACGAGGTACTTTATTGCTTAGTCTAGCTTTTATGGAAGCTTTAACAATTTATGGACTGGTCGTGGCATTAGCACTTTTATTTACTAATCCCTTTGTTTAATCCTAGAAATTTGAAAGTTTTTTCTTAGTCTTGTATTGCCTTGGATTTGCCGCTTGCTTTTTTGAATTATATCTGGATTTCACTCCTACAGTCACTTTCATTTATTTGTTGAGACAATACCCTGCAGTGAAGGACTAATTATATAATACAATCACCATCATTTCTTGTAAAAAAAAAAAAGGTTTAGTTTCATTTGGTAAACTGGGAAAATATTATGTGGCCGTGGTCCTAAAAACACTGATTATGTCATTGTTACCTAAAGCAAAAATGGTAGACTTGGGGCTTTTCAAAGTAATAATTTATGAGTGTGAATGAGGCTATCTTATTTTGTGTCAGAGTTTTCTTTCAACATGGCCATGGATTTGGAGTGTGCTCTGTTTGGATTTCTTGGAGCACGTAGGAGGAAAGAAACATTCATTTCTTTGGGGGAGAGAAAAAGTTAAAAAGAATATCATCATTGATATGAAAGCTCTTGTTTATATGAGGTCTAAAAGCGTTGAGGAATGAAAAATGCATAAAATTTGGATATTTTATGGAAAGGTGGGGAAAGATTTAGTTTCATGAGAATTGCCTCAATTTCTGGTGTTTTTTTTCTCTTGGTTTCCTCTTGTTGTATTCTATCAGTCATCTTTAAACACATTTTTTTTAAAGAATTCCTCTTTCTTTCTTTTTTTGGCTCAACTCCTGTCCTCCCTAAAAATAAAAAAAGAAGAAAAGAAGAAAAAAAGAAAATTGAGTCATCCTTATCTATATAAAATATAAATCGACCCCGAAGGCTTAGATAGATTCCTTCTATGTTACTACTTACTTAGACTCTTTTCTTTGGCCCAACAAACCCATGTTGATCATAGTAGTCAAAATCGCGAATCGGATTGTTGAATCGTACGATTCACCCCCAAATGATTCGAATTGGATTCTTGAATTGTTATACCTGGAATCTTAAGTGAATCGGTTCGAATTGTAGGTGAATTATAAGTCAATCAGACCGAATTGCTAGCTGAATTGTAGTGAATCGGTCATAATTGTGAATTTGCTAAAAAATACAAATGTTATTATAACTCTATAGATACTTAATATATAATTATATACAAATATACGAGTCAAATATGTATCGTGAATCTTACAATTCATTGATCCGAATCCTGATTCGATTCATCAAGCTTCGAAATGATCACTTCCGATTCACGATTTTGACAACCATGATGTTGATACTTCATAATACCAACATGGGTATATGTGTTAACTTTATGGATTCTCCAAAGAAAGAAGAGAGACTAGAAAACCAAAGAATCACTAATAAGTGCCAATTCTCTTAAGCCAAGAAAAAAGGGCAATAAAAAATTGAAAAAGAAGGAAAAAAAATGAAAGAAGATAGATTATAGGTAGGGGAAAAAGGGAAAGAAGAAGACTAAATTTGGGCATAATAATGAAAACAATCCTTTCCAAGTACCTAGATCCAAATTTTTGGGCACTTTTTAGCTGAGCTCTTGTATGCCATAATTTGAAAATGAACAAGTCCGACTTCTAGATATGTACCCGCATCTAACATCCATACTTGAGTCTAAGTAACGTAATATTCATTTTGTTTGACAAGAAGGAAAATGATGGAAACCCGTCATGAGACAATTATAAATCAAACTAATAATCATTCCAAAACCTTTGTTACCTCTGTTGCCATTTGAATATGATGTTCTTATAGATGGGCAATATGATAGATATGCACCTCCAAATGCCTTGGCAAGGCCTAAAACTAGTATGGAAGATCATTACAATACTACATTTGATCTTGAGATTGTTTTAAAATCTCTGAGTAATTTTTAGTGAATAGCAAAAGTACAAGATATCAACACCAAAAATATACTACTTTAAAACAACTGCAGGTAATCTTTTCCATGGTCCTTTCGCCATTCCTAAATTGCCAAGTGGCAACACTATGGTAAAGTGGAATTAGTTCTTATATATTTCTCTGAAGCAATTAGCTAGAATGCTAGCTTGTAAATTCTGGTTGTGCACTGGCTTCATCTTCTCCATTGTTTTTCAAAAGTCACTTTACTGGGTAAAAATCAAAGATGCTATAGGCCTTCCTTATGTCATGATTACTCTAAAAAAACTTGGCCTGCAAAAGAGTGTTTAAGGGCTTAGGAGCACATGGGCCTAAGGTCTCTGAAGTGCTGGCTCTTTCTGAATGAACTATTGTGTAAAAGATGCAGAAAATATTAATTGAAATGTAAGAATTGAATTGAATGTGTGACCAATTTAACCAACGCTTGGTTGGCTGAGTGGCTTGGGGCCTCTTGTCTCATGAATCAAGGTCACGAGTTCGACTCCCGCCTTATTAGCGTTGGCCACTGGGGTGTCTCCCGCTCGATTTTGCCAAGGGCCTTAGTGGATTAGTCGGAACAAAGGTCCGGAAACACTAAGTTGTCAACAAAAAAAAGTGTGACCAATTTAAAATATTTTAATACTTCATCCAGCTCTAAAGAAATAACAGACTGACTTTCAGAAGTAAACACCCCCTTCCCCAAAGAAATCATCATAGAGAAATTCCCAATTATAATACTCAAGAAAACTAGAATGTCTTTATTAATAGCATTAAGGTGTTATCCAGTTAAATCACTTGTTTGTCCTGATCAAGTAGGCATAAGTATAACTGCCACATTCCTCCGTATTTTTATTTTATGGTTGTTCATTGTCTTCTTTTGTGTTTTTTCGGGTCTTGGCACCCTTCTTCTCTTACTGCTTGCTTTGGATCTTTCGATTGGGTGTTGAAGCCTTTCTTCCTTATTGTTTTCATCCAAATCAGTTTCATGTTTTGCTTAAATTTCTCTTAATGAAATCCAGCTGTTCATAGGAACATCCTAGAAGAGCATGATTCAGTTGTATGTCTTGTGATTTTCTTCCCAGAGGCTCCTAAAATATTTCTTCAAGTTAAAGATTCACATCATAACTTCATCTGTTGTGTGTATTCAAGTTAAAGATTCAGTTTGTGTGTCTTACATTTTTGTGTATTACACTTGCGAATACTATTCAGTGATGTTGGATGACCAGTGTTGTGACTGTCAATGCGTTTCTTTAAATTGTCGAGCAATTCTGAACATTTTGCATCTGTTTTAGTAGTTGAAATATGGCAAGTTTGTATTCTGCATTAACTTTTTGGTGGGCACCTTATCATACGCCTTAGCCAATTTGTGCTTTGTTCTTTAAGTTCACCCTCCTTGAAGTGCCATTTCATTTTTTATTTTGATCATCACATGCGTATGCATCCTTGTTCCAGATTTCAGTTTTTTATTTTGATTATCACATGTGTGTGCATCCCTGTTCCAGATTTCAGCTCCTGCTTTCCACTTCAGGATATTGTTCATGTTTGGTTTTGCTAACTTCTTGTGCAATTCTTATACAGGAGGGAGATCCGATGTTAACAGATCGAATTTGGGAAGCACTTGTGAAATCTTTTGCAAACCAAATGAAATCTACTTTTACCACATCAAGTTTTGTCAAAGAAATATTCACTGTTGGATATCCTAAACTTTTCTCTATGATAGAGAATCTTCTAGAAAGAATATCACGCGATACAGATGTCAAAGGAGTTCTACTAGCTATCACTGCAGAAGGAAAAGATCAAATGGTTGCTGGCATTGACCTATTCCAGACTAATTTCTTAGCCCTCTGCTTGAGCCGCTTGTCAGACCTAGTAAATAATGTTTTCCCAGTTTCCAGCAGGGGAAGTATTCCCTCCAAAGATCAGATATCTAAAATTGTGTTACGTATTCAAGAGGAGATTGAAGCTGTTAAGCTAGATGGACATTTGATTCTTCTTGTCTTGCGTGAAATTGGCAAAGCTTTGCTTCTACTGGCAGAAAGGGCTGAATACCAGGTATTAACACTTAATCCTTTCTATCTGTTTTTATACATCTGCTCCTGATATGTTTTTATTTGGCTAAACCAATATTCTGTTTATGTTGTTTTGAGACTTAACCTGTTGAATGTGTGGGATCAAGCTGAGTCTGATCATAACATAAACAGGTAAAATTGCCCAATACTTTTAGCCAAATTTATGGGCTGTTTGCTTGCCTGGTATTGACTGGCATGTTGTTTTTGGTTATCACACAATTGAGGAAAGTTTACCCATTGGAGTTTGGCATTTGTCCCATGTAAAGAGTATTGGGTAATGTGGGAGATTATCTATGCCCCATCTAAATTAGCAAAGTCTGCCACATGGGCAGATGTTAAAGAAGGATGTCCAAAAGTTCCTCTAATTATGCAGCCTTGTATGGGCGCTATCATTTCTCAATCCAAAAGATTGATGCTTTAACTCATCATACCTATATATGTGAAAAATGATTTCCTAAACATACAAATATTAGATGATTTTGACACCCGTTTTTTATTCTCTGTTGGTCCTACAAAATTCAGTTTTATCATTTAAATTTCCATTTCAACCTTTCATGCTTAAAGGTTAAAAGAGTTGTGCAGTTTTCGATTATTAAAATTGAAGCTACATTTGCATTTGGATGGCATGGTGAGTCATCTGTTTACTTGCTTGCTTCATTATGCAACCCTGACCATGTTCTACCCGAATCATTTAAAAAAAAATAATAATAAAAATTGCCTCCTCCCTAATTCTTGATGCAACTTCATCCTAGTTGGACTTCAGAATTCCCTAGACACACCATATATTGCAATTTTACATACATTTAATAGTGGTGAGTGAAAAAACACATCTGGTCCACTTGTCCAACACATGAAGACCATTACAGTTTCACTATAGGAACAAGAGTGTGTACGAATACAGAAAAGGCTGAAACTTCAGCTCACCAGCATCAACCTTCTATTTGATAGAAGGGGAGTTTTGTAATGGTAATATTGATTGATCACAGTCTTCTTTACCTAGCTTTCATTTGACCAAACAAGAAGAAGAAGAGTATTGCTTTTATCCTTGTGAAGGAAGGTTTCTATCTTAAAATTTAGAATACATATGATTCCCCTGTATCCTAACATGAAAATTGAATGTCTCCCAACATTTTTATATCAATTCACTTTTGTCAATGTAAGTGATTCTGTACTTTTGCTTGTAACTGCAGATATCTACAGGGCCTGATGCTCGTCAAGTAATTGGTCCTGCAACTCCATCCCAACTCAAGAACTTTACCCTTTGTCAGCATCTGCAAGAAATTCATACCCGTCTTTCATCCACATTGTTGGAGTTACCTGATCTTGCCTTAGATGTGCTATCTCCCTCTCTTGGTGCTATATATGGAGTTGCATGTGACTCTGTGACATCATTATTCCAAGCAATGCTTGATCGTCTAGAATCTTGCATCTTGCAAATGCATGAACAAAACTTTGGTGTGCAAGGAATGGATGCCGCTATGGATAATAGTGCATCTCCATACATGGAGGAATTGCAGAAGTGTGTGCTTCACTTCCGCAGTGAGTTCTTATCGAGGCTGTTGCCTTCATCTTCAACTCATGCCCTCAGGGCAGGCACAGAGACAATATGCACCAGGCTTGTCAGGAGAATGGCTTCACGGGTTTTGATATTTTTCATCAGGCATGCTTCCCTTGTAAGACCTCTTTCAGAGTCGGGCAAACTTAGGATGGCTAGAGACATGGCTGAGCTGGAGCTAGCTATTGGTCAGAACTTGTTCCCAGTAGAACAGCTTGGTGCACCATACCGGGCTCTTCGAGTGTTTCGACCTCTCATTTTCTTGGAAACATCTCAACTTGGCTCATCTCCAATTCTCCAAGATTTGCCACCAAGTGTTATTCTTCATCACCTTTATTCTCGAGGTCCAGAGGAGTTGCAGTCACCCATGCAAAGAAATAAACTCACACCTCTGCAATACTCCTTGTGGCTGGATTCACAAGGGGAAGGTCAGATTTGGAAAGGCATCAAATCTACACTTGATGATTATGCTGCAAAGGTTAGGTCTAGGGGAGACAAGGAATTCAGCCCTGTGTATCCCCTAATGGTTCAACTTGGTTCATTATTGACAGAAAATGCTCATCAGGTTTGAAAGAAATCCTTCTGATGATCAACTATGTAGTTCATGAAACAAGTTATTTAGCAGTTGAAATCTTATAGTCCATCTCCAAGAGCTGTTTTGGAGAAGGTTTTGGAGTGCCATTGAAGCAGTTTTTGATTGAATCATGCTAAATACACAATCTAGTTCAGTCATTGTAACTGTTAAAGGGTATGTACTAGCACTTCCTATAGTTTTTCCTATCTCAATCCCATAATTTTTTATTTGTGACTCAACTCAGCAAAGTCTTTTTGTAATTATATGAGATCAGCTTTATGATTCTGTATCATTCACTCTGCTCTTTTAAAGTTGACAGTTCATATCATGAAGTTCTATGTTGGTTGTTGGTTACCTGAAACAATCCTGTTCATATATACAGGCTTGGTGACTAAAGCTATTTTCTTTTTCTTTATTTTGTACAGTTCTTTAGGCGTGCGTTTCAGTTGTGATCAGAATTATCGCAGCAGAGAGGGCATCATTTGTTTTAACCCTGTTGGTAACCATTTTCTGGTAGTACATTTACCTGTTGTTTGCTGTCAAATATTTTCTCTGTTTTGTGGTGTCTTGAAAGCGGTTTCAATGTAACAGCACAGCTACTAAATCTGATCAGTTTACAATGAATTATCCTATTCTATATCACTTTTTCTTTTTCTTTTCTTTTCTTTTATTTTTCTTGTTCAAAATGTGTTTTTGAGAGGCCCCTGTCATTGATTTCTTAAAACTCATGCGTGTACTGGTTATATTTGCAAAAGACGAGCTCATGCTGGATTTGAACTTGTCAATGCAATCATTGCCTCTTAAAAAAATAACTTAGTACATGAAGCTTTCGCCTATGCCAAGTTTCAAAAAAGGATTGGACGACTTTGTAGACAGCATTACACTACATTGCAAGAGACTGGTTTTAGGGCTCGAAACCCTTGGATGAGGCGGTCACACAATGACAACTCTTACTATTTATTAATGTGCCAACAGCAAGGGCTCTCCTTCAAACTCAATTGGGTTATAATGTTTCAAAATAACAACAAAGAATTCATTTTCAAAAAATAAAATAAAATGATTACCTTTTTTTAGTAAGTATTGTTGTGAGTAAGCTAGGTAGGAATATTTATAATATATCTATATTATTATAATAAAAGTTTTTATGATAGTTGATGGTGAAACTTTTCTTTTTTTCACCTAGAATACCTTTAAAAAGTTTATTTGATTTTTATTTTGAGAAATTAATTTTATTGTCAATAGCGCTAACTAATTTTCAGTTTTTTTCTAGCTCCTACATTTTAGATCTTTTTTCAACAAAAAAAAAAAAAAATTCTAATTTATTCTTTTAAGTTCTAAGTTTTACTCTTAATTGGCCTCCTATATATTTTTAAATGATTCAAGTCATTTTGACCATGTCAAATGGCAAAAAATATTTCTCTTTTCTAATAAAAATTATTTTATTTAAAATTCTTTTTTTAATGAAAATCACGTGTACAAATGCTTGTTACTAATAGCGCAAATACTTGAAAAAGTTCATCCTACTACTATTTTTGCTGAACTTTCAAAACTAACTCAAAAAATATATAGTTCTAATTTATTTAAAAAATAATTATAAAGTTAATACGCTAATTTAGAAAATCCCTACATCCCTTTACTTCTCTTACTTTTATGTCATTTTTACATTCAAATTTTCTTTTCTAACCCTTTCAATCCTATCTTATATATATACATAATTTTTTTTTTTCAATAATTTTATTTTATTTTTAAAAAAACTATTTTTTCCTTTTACACCTATATTTCCTACATTGTTGGATTTTTATAATTCATTCCAATTTTACCCTTACAATTTATACTTTTTTACTCTTATATACCTTCATTCTTATTTTTAACTTCACCAAACAATTTACAATTTTATTTCAATCAAAATACATAATTCATACATATATCTTTTCTTATAAAATATTTACTTTGTAGTATGAAGTCATTTTTATAAAAGTTCCAAAATTGCCCCATAAGGGATTATCTTATTTTTGTTTTTGAATTTATTTTAAATTTAAAAGGGTAGATAATTATTTTTTCTCTTAATTATTCTAGTTAACACATGTCTCTTATGTTTTGAACTTCTTTAATTCAATTCTTTCATATTTTTATCTTTACAAAGTTTAACCTTTTACTCGTATATATATACACCATTATTCATATTTTTAACTATTTAAGATAATTTTATTCTTTTATTTATATTAAAATTATTAATATATATCATAAAAATATTTATCTATAGTATTTATAGTAAACTTACTTTAATCACATTCACTAATAATTTTTGTCAAACTTTCAAATTAACTTATAAAATTTATAATTATCATTTATTTTAAAAATTAGTTATTGAGCTAATACGGAAATTTAAAAAATTCTCATTTTCTTCCCCTTTTTTTATACATAAAAATTATTTTTTATTTGTTTAACAAAAATAATATTAATATACAATAGAAAAATAACAATAATAATAGTAGTTTTTTTTTTTTTTTTTTTGAGATAAAATGGGTGTAAAGAAAGATCTGACTTCATACCTAGATAGAGTTCATAACTGACATTACCAACTACCAACGAGGCGCTGGAGCAGTACAAAGGCGTATTGCACGGGGAGCAAGCGCAGGCGCTTTGAGGATTACCTAGTCATACTATATATTGCAATTTTACATCCATTTGATAGTGGTGAATGAAAAAACACATCTGATCCACTAGACCAACACATATCAACGCCTAATATTACAGTTTCGCTGTAGGAACAAGAGTGTGTACGAATACAGATAAAGTGAAATCTTCGGTTCATCAGCATATCAACCTTCTATTTTGATTGAAGAGGAGTTTATCAATGGTTTTATAATTAGACCACAATCTACTTTACCAAACTTTCTTTGACTAATCTAGAAGACGGAAAGGAGCTATTGTTTTAATCCTTGTGAAGAAGGGTTCTATTTGAAAATGTAAAATGCATAGAATTCCCCTCTATCCTAACATGAAAATTATACATCTCCAACATTTTTAATTAAATCAGTTTCTATATTATGTATTTAATTATTTTTTTCAATGTAAGTGATTCTATACTTTTGCTTGTAACTGCAGATATCTACAGGACTTGATGCTCGTCAAGTAACTGGTCATGCAACTCCATCACAATTCACAACTCAAGAACTTTACTCTATGTCAGCATCTGCAAGAAATTCACACACGTTTTTCATCTACTATATTGTTGAAGCTACCTGATGATCTTGCCTCAGATGTGTTGTCTCCCTCTCTAATATGGGGGTTACATGTGATTCTGTGACATCCTTATTCCCTAGAAATGCTTGATTGTCTAGAATCTTGCAAATATCTGAACAGAACTTTGATGTACGTACAAGAAAATGGATGCCACTATGGATAGTAATGTATCTTCATACATGGAAGAATTGCATAAGTGTGTACTTCACCTCCTTTTCGTAATAGTTCAGACTTTGGATATGTGTGGATCGAAATAATAATCTCACATCGAATATGGACAAATTCATCACATAAAATATAAGTTGTGATCTCACCTTCATTAGTACCGAAGTCTTTTGGAGTAAAAATCTATACCTGACTCAAATGTGGTTAAGTTAGATATAATATTAGTACGAGTAGAGATCCAAGCCCTCCCAACAAGTAATATCAAAGCCGATGGTTCGACTGAGATGCACGTATATTAAGGTGAAGCATGCGGGTGTGCTCATGATCACAGATGGTTAAGTTCATCACAAAAAATATAAGTTAAGATCTCACCCTCATTAGTACTGAGGCCTTTCAGAGTAAAACCCTACACCTAAACTCAAAGGTAGTTAAATTGGAGACAATATCGGTACTAGTAGAGATCCAAGCCCGCCCAACATCGACTTGGTTCATTATTGACAGAAAATGTTCATCAAGTTTGAAAGAAATCCTTCAGATGATCAACTATGTAGTTCATGAAACAAGTTATTTCACAGCGGAAATCTTATAATCCATTTCCAAGAGCTGTTTTAGGGAAGGTTTTGGAGTTGCTATTCAAGCAGTTTTTGATTGAATCATATATATTAAATACACAATCTTGTTCAGTCATTGTAACCAGTTAATGGTATGTACTGGTATATACCACTTATTTTTCATATCCCAATTCCATTATTTTTTATTGGTGATTCAAATAAAGAATTTAGTTCCTCTACTCTCTTCTATCAAAGTTGTCAGCTCATATCATAATTAAATCCGACGAAGTTTTATATTAGTTATCCCTTACCTAAAGCAATCCTTTTCTTTTATATATATAGGTTTCATGACTAAAGCTATATTTCTTTATTTTATACAGTATTTGAGGCCTGCATTTTAGTTGTGATCCCAGTGGAGTGCATTGTTTGATTTGACCTGTGTTTTATTTTCTGTCAGTGCATTTTTGGTGTCTGAAAGCTATTTCAAGGTAACTGAATGGCTACTTGAATCTGATCAGTTTACAATTAATAATTATTCTATCATTTTTATTACTTATTCTTTTCTTTTTTGCCTTCATAATCTGTTTTTGAGAGGCTCATACCATTCATCTCACCAAAACTCATCTTTATGTACATTATCAATGTTTGCAATAATTTATACAAAATTCTTTTCTTTTCTTATAAGTGTTTGTTAAATAACATTACTCAAAATATTTAGTTTGTTTTAATTAATAGATAATAAAAATATGTGCGACATCCGTCTTCAAATATTACTCATACAGAATGAGAATATGACAACTTTGTAGGGTGAAAGTCACTTTTACAAGAATTTATTTTATTTTTTATTTTAAAAATTATTGTTAATATTAAAAAGTAAATCTATATTATTTATAAAGCCAAAACTCTTTAACTCACCTTGTGTTACTTATTTTTGTCAAATAAATTTATATAAAAAAATATATTTATAGGTAATTTGGTAATAAAGTTCTAAAAGATTTTTTTATAATATTAGTAAATATACCGCTTATTTGAAGAATTATTCTTTTCTACCATTTTCAATCACCTTTTTTGATAACTTTTTAACCCTTTATTATTATTATTATTATTATTATTATTAGTATTTTGGTAACTTTCAGCCAACCCCATTTTATTTACATGCAACGCATATGCCCGTAAACTAGTATATATAATGCAAAAAAGTTTACTATAGTATGATTATTTTCGCTAATCTTCCGTAAGCGTCTTTAATAAATTGGAGTGGAAGAAGATGATTTATGTAGATGAACCCATGTGATAGGAAAAAGCTTACTTAAATTGAGTGGATAGAATGTCTTATAGTACTTTAGTAATTAAACTTTTTTCCTCCTTTTTATGTTTTCTTATTTTTAATATTTTGATTTTAATTTAGCTACCAATATTTTACTTTTACTAAAAGATATAAAACTTTTAACAAAAAATAATAGAATATTTTATAAAACCTAAAATTTTATTTAGGTGACATTTGGTAACTCTAATTCTAACTTCTAATTTTTTAAAACTCTAATTAAAATAGATGTTGGCCAAAATTAAAGCGTTTAGTAATAATTTGTCAACTTCTATTTTATTTAGAGGTTGACAAATGGTAGATGTTAAACTTTTAAAATAAAAAAAATAAAAAACAAAAAAATGTTTGTTTTTTTTTCTTGTAGAGGTTTATTAAGTAGAGGATGATCGAACTATATTAGGAATAATTTGTAACATATCAAATTTTCATTAATTATTATATAGAATAATTTGTTACACTTATAAAATAATTTATCACAACTCAAATTTAGTAAGTTTTAATTAATACAAAATAATTTTTAATTTAATCAAATATAATATATGATTATAATATAATAATTAATTTTTAATTTTAGCTTTTTAAAATAAGAGGTTAGAGTATTTTTATTACCAAATAATATTTTTAAAATAAACTCTTATAAAAATAGGACTAATTTTTTTAGAACTAAAATTATAAAGCTGAAAAAAAATAAGTTCAGTTACCAAAACACTGCCTAAAACTTAATTTTCTTTAGAAGAATGTTATTTAAATTAAAAAAAAAATGCAATTCAGCCTTTTTTTTTTTTTTGTTGGGTCAATAATACAACCAATGGGCTTTGAATATATATTCTTTTAGATAATAATAAAAAAAAAGAATAGTATATTTTTTAACAAAATAGTTTAAATATTAAAGAGGGAAGCCGAGCAAGATCAGAGAAACCTGAAAGGAAGTTTTGTAAATTTACCAAAAACAAAAGTTCACTTTCTGATTCTGCTCCACTTTCCATATCACAACCAAACGCGGTAAGAAATTCTGGAAAGTCGATTTATAAATCTCTAAAATCTCTCTCTCTTTTTCTCTGTCTCCGCTTCCTTTTCGGCTTCTAGGAGTTTAGGGTTTATCATCTGTGGAAGAAGAACCGATGAAGAAAACAATTATTTGATTTTTGTGTTTTAGGGTTTTAGATTCTTCTCATCTTTTATATATCGTTCATGGCAGAGGAGACTAAGAAGATGAATCAGCAGCAGCAGCAGCAGATTTGGAGTTTGCCAGTTGAAGTTATGATGAAAATCTTTTTAGAATTACCGGCAAAATCTCTTCTACGATTAAAGTGCGTCTGTAAGTCTTGGTACAATTTGATTTCCGATCCTCATTTTATTAAACTTCACCTGAATCGATTAATCCAAGACGAAAACAACAACTTGTGTGCCCTAATTCAGTATTCCAATACTTATCATATTTATTCTTTACATCAAAAACATCATCATCAGAGTAGTAGTAGTACTACTATTCTTGATGATGATGATCAGTTCGAAGCATCATCGTCATCTTCGTCACCATCAATAGATCTTAATGAAGTTACGCCTCAGAAATCTTATACCCCATACGACTCAATCTTGGGTTCTTGCAATGGATTAATTTTATTAGGTGCCCATGAAAGTCAGGTCGCTCTATGGAACCCAACCACTGGAGAATTCAAGGAGTTACCTACATATTTTGATTTTGATATTGTGGAACTAGGAGGACGCTTCTTTAACGCATTTAGAATGAATATACTTGGTTTGGGATACGATTCGAACAATGATGATTATAAGGTGATAGAGATTCATTACAGATTCCATAGAATTACAGAAGAACAAGAATGTAAAGTTGCAGTTTACTCATTACGATCAAATACATGGAGATTAATTATGACGTTTGAAGGAGAGGATAAATGTAGTTATTTTATGCTTCATGATATGAATACTACTGGGAAATATTTGAATGGTGCAATACATTGGTTAAGCTATGATTTCAAGAAAATTGTGTGTTTTGAATGTGGGTCAGAAGAGTGGAATGAGATTGAAGTGCCTGATGAATGTCAAACTAACCATCCTCACCTAGATTTGTTCAGAGGGCGGCTTTGCATTGTTAGATTGAATACATTGAGTTTGGAAATATATGAGATGAGAGAATATGGTGTGAAGGAATCATGATTGTTGGGTACCATTACAAATTTAGGAATGGAAGTTTTTGGGTGTTATGAAGAAGGGCTTCTTGCTGGGGAATAATGGCGAGAAACAACTGATTGTGTATAATCCTATTAACGGCAGTGTTGAAAAGCTCAACATTAATGATAGTAATGTTAAAAAGAAGAAGCAGCAGCAGCTTATTAAACCTTGTTTGGTGTTTTTGGAGACCTGCATGAGTAGCCTGGTTCGGCTCAAGTCAAGCCAAGCAAAATGAAGAGCAGAGGTTCATGATCTTCTCATCTTTGAAAAAAAAAAATATTGTGTGGCGCTGTTTCTAGATTAATGTTAACAGTAGACATAGTTAAAAACATTACCTTCGTTAATATATGCACTATTAATAGAATGTCTTGAATCATGTGTATGCTTGGTATATATTCATTGGATCCAATGGTGGATTAACGATACTATCAATGTTTGTCACCAATGTGCTTTTTGCTTTTTTTTTTCTTTTTTCTTTTTGACTAAATATTGTTGCTAAATTAGCTTGCTCGAATTTATTTGATCACGAGTTCATCCTATCTAGCTGCATGTTATTATATGTAGATAATTAGTCATAATTAATGTGATATTAATTATTTTAATTGGGATGCCAATTAATTTTTCATGGATTTTGATTTTCGTTTAGGTTTTGGCTTTGCATTGTCTATATATAGAGTACACTCACAAGATTTTGGTATGTTGGAAAGAGAAAATGAACATATATTATCTATCTTTGCTATTTAGGATGCAATTGTCATGATCATAATTTCAGAATTTGATGTAATTGTTATTGCAGTAAGTTCTTCTAGTCATTTCTCTAAAGCCCGGCTAGTGTTTCTGCCGTTACCACAAAATATGTTCTAATTGGAGGACGTATAATAGTTCTATGCGTGCAAGATATCTTTGTCTGTAATTGCTTGTTGCAGAGACTTTTATTGAGTTCTTCCCATTGAGATATTGGTAAACCAATTTACCTATCCAATGAGTAAGTGACCTATAACTTCAATTTACCATGAACTTTTAATCCAAATCCCAATTTAAGTGATTCAAAATACTAGACTTTGCTAAGGCATATGACACAGTTGATTGGGTCTTCCTTGATCATGTTATGCTTAACATAGGCATGGGGGGAAAGATGGAGGAGATGGATCTATGGCTGCATTAGTTTGGTGAATTATTTAGTGATCATTAACGACTGACCAAGGGATAAATTCGATGCCAGTAGAAGTCTTCGCCAAGGAGACCCTTTTATCTCCTTTCTTGTTTACTTTAGTAGCAAATGTCTTGGGAAGCCTAGTCCAAAAGGCCACCCAATGTGATATTGTTTGCGGCTTCTCTATTGGGAAAGATAGGATGGAGGTCTTTCACCTTCAGTATGCAGATGATACCCTTTTCCTCCTTCATGGGTCTGAGTCGAATGTCATGCATTTGATGGAGGTTCTCCATTGTTTTTGTAAAATTTTTGGTCAAGAGTCAACTGGTGGGCATTAATATGGATTATACTAATATTGCAAGTCTGGCAAGAAAGATTGGTTGTGAAGTGGGAGATTGGCCACTTTCATATCTTGGGCTTCCTCTGGGAGGCAACCTCTTAAAGGAGAACTTTTGGGACTCGGTTGTGTCCAAGGTGGAGAGGAGGCTAAGTGGGTGGAGGAGAAGCTTCATATTGGCGAGGAGGGAGACTAGTGCTTGTCAAGTCGGTCCTCATGGCTTTGCCAAATTACTTTATGTCTCTGTTTAAAATCCCGACTGCGGTGGTTACCAAGATCGAGAAATTGATGCGGTCTTTCTTTTGGAAGAGGGAGGGGGGGGATGGTGGAAAAAGTCATTTGGTGTGCTGAAGAATGTGCAAAAACCTCATGCTTTTGGCTGTCTTGGCATTGGCAATATCAAATTAAGGAATACATCCTTCGAACAAAATGGTTGTGGCGATTTATGAAGGAGAATGAGGCTTTGTGGGTTGATGTTATTCGAAGCAAGTATGGGTGTTCTTCGTCTGGAAGGGAATCGAGTAGTGCACTGCATGTTACCCATAGAAACCCATGGAAGTACATTTCCAGCCTTTATCATATCTTCCTTCCTCATATTTCTCCCAAAGTTGGGGATGGTCAGCTGACCCGTTTTTGGGAGGATAACTGGTGTGGTGATACTCCCCTTGGCCTCTCTTTTCCCTCCCTTTTTCGCCTCTCAAACTGTCCTAATGCACCTATAAGCCACTTCTTACGTCAAGTTCCTTCTTCCCATCTTGAACACTCTTCTTGGGATGTCCACTTCCCAAGAAATCTCACCCTTGGGAAGGAGGCTGAAATTTGTTCCCTCTTATCTAGAATTGACCATGTTAGATTTCACCCTTCCTCAAGTGATTCTTTCCTTTGGTCCCTTGATAAGTCAGGTTCTTACTCTTGCCAGTTCCTTTTCCACTTTCTCACCGACCCCACACCTCCCCCGACCCCTTAATACTGTCTTCAGATTTGGAAAGCTCCAATTCCAAATAGAATTAAAGTGTTTGGTTGGCTTGTGGCTCTTAACAGAATCTGCATGCAGGACTTGGTGCAAAAACGATTGCCACTTTTTTGCCTTTCTCCTCAATGCTGCATGTTGTGTTTTTAGGGTCCAGAGACGGTTCAACACATGTTTTTCAACTGCTCTTTCTCGCTGCAGGTGTTTGGCTACGCTGGGAAAGATTGTTGCCTGGAAAGTTTTCAACCCCCCTCTCGTGTGAAAATTGCTTCTTGTTTAATCATGTTACTAGTGTTAATAGAAGGTGTAGGGCTATTGGGAGCGTTGTGTCCATGGCTGTCTTATGGTCTATATGGAGCGTAATAGCAGGATTTTCAGGGATGTTTATAATGACGTTGGTCAGGTTGGGGAATATTCTAAAATAGCGGCTGCTTCTTGGGTTAGTTCTTCGAAGTTACGGGGAGGTTCCTTCGTTGCGGAGTGGTTCAGAAGTTGGAATGCTCTAGTGCAAGTTGTTCTGGTTGTTTCTTTTGGTGGTTTCGTGTAATTGGGCTGTTTCTGCAGTGGCTGTACGCTGGTGAGCATTCCTTATGCTCACGATTTTTGTACCTTTCTTTTATTAATATATTGTTATATTATTTCTTTTCAAAAAAAAAAAAAATCTAATATTATCTCCGATCACTTTCTGATCATTGGTTTCCAATCTAGTAGGAGTCAACTGATCAAAAATCTAACGATAAACTATTTTACCTACTTAGTAAAGTAAACAATGTATTGCTTCCAAACTCTAAGTTATACAATTCGAAAGGCATTGAAAAGAGAAAGTTAAGATCAATAAAAGACCATCACCTCTGATCCCGTTGTTGTCAAATACTAAATATCATGTTAAAGGGATTTTTTTTCTTTAAAAACATGTACCCATGATGTATTCTCTAATTTTAAAAAGGGATCTTTGACTAGTTCCAAATGTATATATGTATGTATGTACGTACATAGTTGTCAAATCAGAATCAAATCATAAAATCATCCAAGGGTAAGATTCAAATTGATATTTTTTTTGATTTTTCTAAAATATTACCAAAAGAATATAGAAAAATCTAAAATAATATAACAATAATTGATTTATCAAAAATGTATATCTAAATATTTAAAATTAAGCCTCATCCTTCAAAAATAAAGTCTATATCATTATTTCGCAAAGATTTTAAGGCATAAAAGCTTATAACATCAAAATATAGAGTAAGGTAAGGAGTTAGATTACAAATCATCATCTCAGGTGCATTCTAATCTCTAAGTTACATAAAAAAAGGAGCACCTACAAGGCTATAAGCCTATAAGTTTGTAACCTATTCACATACTTACATTCAAAAACTTGAAGTCTTGAACACTGACTCATTCATTCATCCTCATCCTCATCCTCTTCCCCTTCCTCTTCCTCATCTTCATCCTCATCAACTAAGCCTTGTACTACTCCTCATTCTTCTTCCTCGTCATCCTCTTTTTCAAAAGAATCTTCATCCTTTTCATTGTTTTCTTTCATCATTCCTTTTCCTTTATCACCAGGAGCAACATATTGCATATTCCTTGGTCCTATAAGTATAAAGCAATGCAAATACTTTAGTACTTCATTTGAAATTAAAAGTTATCTTTAGAAACCAAATCAAATTGTATATTTGTAAATTGTAATGCTAAAAATTTTAAATACCTTTTCTTTAAGGTGAGCACGACTTTTAATCTTGAGACCTCTACCCCTCAACCACCTTTAGCCCAGACTCTTGACCATTTCTTTAAAATCCCAATTTGCAACCATTATTTTACTAATAGTAGTAAATTATAATCAACAGGTTACTCAATAAAAATTGATGACTAATTATTGCTTTGTTTTCTTTATATTGGTGCAGATTGAAGAGTTGTTCCTGCAAGAGGGAGGAATGCCTTGATTCGTATCGGATAGTACTATTACATAAGGAAGCAATCGTTGACAGCAAATATCCAAGCATGGAAGATCTTTTCACATGTTATATTTAAAGAAAGGTGTACCGTGTATGAGGCTAGCTCCCGCCACTAAGTTTAAAAAAGGAAAAATATACGCAGCCTTTTCCCATATTGAAGAGCTTGTTTATGGATTTTGAACCTGATCTCTAGGTCACAATAGAGCAATCTCCACCATCGGCACGGCCATCTTTTTCATATGTAATATATATAATGTAATTTTTGACTCTTATATTGGAGTTTCCATATATATATTCATTTGTATTTTCACAGTGGAATGTCACTGAGTTGAGTTAATTTTGACATTTGTTCTTGCATTTTGCGTAGAAGATGAATTTTGAATGAGTTGGTTAATGAATGAAAATTATTTCAAATTATATGATCCTTGTGTCAGGTTAATGCAACTGAGTTTATTTTGAGATCTGACCGATGTGTCAGTAGACCAAAAAAAAAAAAAAAGAGTTAAGTTTAAAGAAAATATTGTTAAATTATTTGCATGTGTATTAGTATAAATTATAAAATATAACATCAGATAAAATACGCTTGAACTTCAAAACTCTCAAACTCTTTTGCATAGCATGAATTTTGGATCAAACCACCATAAAAAGAATCCTGAGGGTATTTCATTCATTAACAATGAATCTACTTCTTCACTTTGTTTTACTTATACCAACTGCAGTGGAAGATATTGAAAAAATGAAGAAGAGGGCAAAATTTCAATCTTCTCCATTCTCCATATCAATGTTTCTGACAGGTCCCTTGAACCATTTTCTTGCATCTAATATCCACCATATCATGATCAATGACAAGGCTATGCCAAGAGCTAAGGGAGCATAGTTAAAATTCTCCCATTTAAGTGGATAAAGAGTTGGCAAAAGGAACACAGAACAGTGTAACAGATCCACAAGAAAGCTACCAAGCAAATGGGTCTACTAGCTTTACCCAAATAAAAAGTTCCTGGTTTGAAATTCTTCTCATCCATGACCATTCTTGCAAAAATTGGAATTGCATATCCACCAACCCAACCTACTGTGGCTATTGAGGTGATTGAAGTGAATACCACATTAAGTTTCAAGATGGGTATTCCAAGAAGAATGCAGATTGCAGCACATAACCACACTGCATTTGTTGGAACCTTGTGCTTAGGATGCACTTTCCTCCA